>BTHU01000016.1:50487699-51741866 GCA_036184795.1 Tokudaia tokunoshimensis
TTTGTGACTGATTATATGGAGAAAGTTTTGGAGAAAGTACCATGAGGTGCTGAGAAGAAGGTAAATTTTTTTGTTTTAGGATAAAATGTTCAATAGATATCTGTTAAATCCATTTGGTCCATAACTTCTGTTAATTTTACTGTGTCTCTGTTTATTTTGTGTTTCCATGATCTGTGCATTGATGAGAGTGGGATGTTGAAGTCTGCCACTATTATTGTTTGAAGAGCAATGTGTGCTTTGAGGTTTAGTAAAGTTTCTTTTGTTAATGTGGGTGCCCTTGCATTTGGAGCATAGATGTTCAGAATTGAGAGTTCATCTTGGTAGATTTTTCCTTATTCATATTGGTAGATTTTTCCTCTGATGAATATGAAGTGTACTTCCTTTTTTTGATGACTTTTGGCTGAAAGTTGATTTTATCCAATATTATAATGGCCACTGTAGCTTGTTTCTTGGGAGTATTTGCTTGGAAAATTGCTTTCCAGCCCTTTACTCTGAGGTACTATTTGTCTTTGACACTGACGTGCATTTCCTGTATGCAGCAAAATGCTGGGTTATGTATCAAGTATATTAGTCTATATGTTTTTATTGGGAAATTGAGTCCACTGATGTTAAGAGATGTTAAGGAATAGTGATTATTGCTTCCTGTTATTTTTGATGTTAGAAGTGGAATTATGTTTGTGTGGCTATGTTCTTTTAGGTTTGTTGAAAGACTACTTTCTTGCTTTTTCTAGGATGTAGTTTCCCTCCTTGTGTTGGAGTTTTCCATCTAATATCCTTTATAGGGCTGGATTTGTGGAAAGATATTGTGTAAATTTGTTTTTGTCATGGAATATCTTGGTTTCTCCATCTATGGTAATTGAGAGTTTTGCTGGGTATAGTAGTCTAGGCTGCATTTGTGTTCACACTGAGGATCTGTATGACATCTGCCCAGGATCTTCTAGCTTTCATAGTCTCTGGTGAGAAGTCAGGTGTAATTCTGATAGGTCTGCCTTTATATGTTACTTGACCTTTGGCCATTACTGCTTTTAATATTCTTTCTTTGTTCAGTGCACTTGGTGTTTTGATTATTATGTGCTGGAAGGACTTTCTGGTCTGGTACAGTCTGTTTGGAGTTCTGAAGGCTTCTTGTATGTTCATGGGCTTCTCTTTCTTTAGATTAGGGAAGTTTTCTTCTGTAATTTTGTTGAAGATATTTACTAGCCCTTTAAGTTGGGAATCTTCACTCTCTTCTATACCTATTATCCTTAGGTTTGGTCTTTTCATTTTGTCCTGGATTTCCTGGATGTTTTGGGTTAGACCTTTTTGCCTTTTCTTTGACTCTTGTGTCAATGTTTTCTATGGTATCTTCAGCCCCTAAGATTCTCTCTTGGATCTCTTGTATTCTGTTGTTGATGCTTGCATCTATGACTCCTGAATTCTTTCCAAGGTTTTCTATCTCCAGAGATGTCTCACTTTGTGATTTCCTTATTGTTTCTACTTCCACTTTTAGATCCTGGATGATTTTCTTCAGTTCCTTCCCTTGATTGTGTTTTCCTGTAATTCTTTAATGGATTTTTTTGTTTCCTTTTTAAGGGCTTCTGCCTGTTGACCCATGATCTCCTGTATTTCTTTAAGGGATTTTTGTGTTTCCTCTTTAAGGGCTTTTACCTGTTGACTGATGTTCTCCTGTATTTCTTTAAGAGAGTTATTTAAGTCTTTCTTGAAGCCCTCTGTCTGCATCATGAGCTCCCTGCTTTTTTAAACTGAAACAGAAACCCAGGTCACAAAACACAGGGACCTGGAGATATAGATTAGCTGTATAGAGAACTGGTTGAGTATCACAGGATGAGCCTATTAGACTCCCTGTTTCCACCTGTGCTGTCTCTGGAATAATTTCTAGAATAAGTCTGGATGAAGAGGTTTCCTTATTCCTCTTTGCCCTTATACTTTTTATCCTTTTTATATCTTTTCAACATAGTCTCTGTCCATCTTTTGTTTTTTGGTTATTTTTTGTTCCCTCTGCTCCTGCTGTGTGTAATGCTGTTTCTACTTTTGTCAGTTTTTAACCCAGGTATGTCTGACCCAATATGGGTAGTAAGTGTTCCCATACCTCTTTGTGCATGTGTCCTTGTTTTAACTTGTTTATTGACATTGCTTTCTTCCTAGTGGATTGACTTTTTTTTTTTAAGACAAGGAACAATTTCTGTTTGTTTTTAGCAGTGCACAGAGTGCACAGTGATGTATTGGTAAATATGCAGTATTAAAACACATGTTCACTGGGATTTTGTCTGGCTCTTTGGGGATGGGCACTCTGCCATATTACAGTTGGTATCCTGCTCACATACACTGTATCAGGAATCCCAAATGACTTCACAATTCTGTGTCTTTCTTCAATACCACCTATTGAAAACAATACCAGCTTTATTGTGACTGTCAATCACCCAAAAACTGCTGCTACCATGAAGTGCTTGTGTTGTGAGATCACCATAAACTATATCAGTATTTGATGTGTGAAAATCCTGTTTTAGGGAGACAGAGTAAGTTGTTCTGACTGTTCTCATTTTTCTTTTTATGGGACTCTTTTTGATCTAGCACACTATCTGTTGTGACTTTGGAACCAAGGGGATGAAATAATGGTAAATTAAATCCATAACAACTAAGCTGGTTGGTTGCAGTCCCAGAAGGCACACACCAGTAACTCCAGATTCTCCATATGACCTCCACACATGAAGAATCCGGAGGTTACAGTATAATGCGCCATTTAATCTGGCTGCTTAATATTGTGGTACTTTAAGCTGAGAGTTTTGAACTGTTTCCTGGATCTAATAAAGTTTCACAGCTCAAAAGCATGGTTAAAGTTGGGCAGTATGAATGTTAGGGGGTGATTAGCAATTTTGCTTAGGACAGGCTGATGGGATATCACTGGGGACACTTAGGAGGAGCATGCGTGTTGTTCTCCACCCTGACTCAGTATCAGAACAGCCTTGAAGGTTTTTAATGTGCCACATCTGGGCTTTACCCAGAGCACTCTTTATTGAGATGGGTCTTGACACACATGTTTGGAAATGATCAGAGTAAACTTGATATATAGCCAAGGCTGGCAATTAATGAGCTAGTCCAGTCATCAAGGTTGTGGCTTAAGGGTCAAATCTGGACTATATCTTGTCTTTTTGTATAACCCATGAATTAAAAAAAAATTCTACATTTTGAATGTGGTTGAGAAAAAGCACAAGAAGAACTCATGAAAATTATATTAAATTTAAATTCTAGTGCTTCTAACTAATTGTTGGTAAGTCTACATTTATTCATTTGTGTAGCATTTGTGGCTGCTATCAGACCACCACAGTAGAGTTCAATTGCAATAGACTGTAGTGCAGAAAGCCTAAATTTTCTACTTCATAGCTCCTAATACTGAAGCCATGAACAGGGCCGCTTTCCTACTTAAAAACGAAGCTGAAAGGCCTGTTTCTGTATAGGGGTTTATATCTTAATTTTCTGTGTCATTTTTTGTAACAGAGAGAGGCTGATAGATTAGTATCCAGTAAAAGTAATTTTTACCAAACAAGATTGAAATATATGCTTTTATTCACCAAGCCACATAAGTATGAATATACTATCTGTAGAACTAGATGGTCCAGGCCTCTCTCTATGTAAATAACTTCCTTGAGGATCTCATAAGCTCTTTCTAGTAGTGTGTCCCTGTTCCCTGCACCTCCCTACTCCTTTTCTCCATCCTTTCTTCCATACTTATGATCACTTCCAGCTAGAGGCAGTGTTTAGGAAATGTAAAAATACAGTCATGCAAGATGAGGGCAGACACCGATTGTCCTGTAGGTTCACTCTGGCAGGTTGGAGACAACTTTCTGTGCTTCTAGAGGACCTGAAATTGGTTTCCAGCACTCAGCAGACAGCTTACAACAACCTGTGGCACCATGTCCAGGGGATATGATGCTCTTTTTGGTTTCTGTGTGTACCTGGATACATGTGTACACGTTCTGTCTGTCTGTCTGTCTGTCTGTCTGCCTCTGCCTCTGTCTCTCAAGGAAAGAAAATAAAAGCCTCAAGGTTAAGAAAATTATCAGAAGATAGAAAATAAACCTGGGGGCTATTCCTGTGGCCACCAGCTGAGAAGCAGCCACAGTTGTATTCGGGCTTGCCACACAACCTTATTCTATGCTCATTTTGATTTACTTATGTTTTTGGTGGTAGTAATATGAAAGATTGCTGTACATTTATCTTTTGTAAGAATGTGATATCACAGGTAATTTTAAAAATGACAAACGTGAATCAGTTGTACTGCTGAGTAAACATATTTGATTTCCAGTTTATTGTTTGTCATCCTTGGTTGGCTTTCAAAGATGTGAATTTTATGAAACTCTTTGGTGACCTGCATATATAATCAAGGCTTAGGTCCCCATTTTAACACTTCCCCCATCCACTTTAACCTCTCTGCCCATTGTTGTGAAGTGACTATGGTCCCAGCCACATTTAGGCTCCAGCCACCTGGAAGGAGGCCAGCGATGTCATTATGTAGCTGGCTGTGAGCCCACATTATCTAAAAAAGCATCTGTTCTGTCACTAATGAAGTTTCAGGAAGGGTGATGCTGGCTTTGACATTAAGCATTTGGGGACATTAAGCATAAGGCAGCAAGCAGATAAGGATAGTCTCCTTCCTACACTGGTGGTTAAGTTTTTCCATGAAGTATCCTGTTCCTAAGTTTGGAACATATCTATTTAATCATGAATGGTTTGGAGAGTGAAATAAGTAATACTCACAATTTGTGTTTCACACTTGACCCTCAACTTAACTCTCCCTCATTTTTTTTTCTTTTTCAGGGTTTTGTATATTGGCCTGGCCTGTAATACAGCTCGCTATATTTACATTTCTTACCTGGAAAATGCCTGGACTGTCCTCCCTATGGAAGTTCTTCAAGGTAAGCCAACAGCTAGCAAGAGAACAGTCTCTTTGCTGCTCCTGCAGTGACCACAGTGGCCCTGGGCCGTAACCTTCTGCATCAGGTTCTACCCCGGAAGGGAAGGTCCACTGCTCTGATTGCGGGTGCTGGCTCTTCGGCTGCTCTGAATGCTGTCTTGTGTTGAGCCAAACAAAGCTGGATATTTTCCGCACCCTTGTTTAAACAAAGACAGAGGAAGATATTCTGCTGCACCGCCCTCCAAAGGTGGTTCTTAAATATAAAGTGATATATCTTTCAAAGGCTCACGTTCTTCTGATTTTATTTTAGATTAACTGTACATATGAGAAAATATGGCTCTAATATTTTATCTCCTAGGTTATTTTTATTTCATCTGGTGATTGATTTATAATGAAACCTTGAGACTCACATGTTACTGTTTTTCTATGAACCACTTAAGTCTTTACTCAGACAAGCTCTTCTGACTTCCTTCTGTTGCTTCAGGGCAGTTTTCCACCAAGATATAAATCTGAAAGGCTTTTAGCATGTGGATTAAGAGTACTGAAAGCATCAATCTGTGTTCAAAGCTTTTTGCCATATTAGTGTACATGACCCTATCTAGATTCTAAAATCATTGCTAGCCTATATAGTGATTGGTGATATGATTATGATCTTCAGGATGAGAAAGCTGGAATAGAAGCCCCGTGACAACCTGGGCTCCTAAATCACTGTTCGAAACATTCTGTGATTGCATAATTTCATTAGCTTTATTAGGTGTTGCTATATCATTTCCTAACTTGAAGGCTGGAAGTGTACTTCAGCCAGGATAATGTCCTATTGTGCTCAGATTCATAGTGACTCATCTAAGTAGACTGTATAAAACACATGCTCATTTACCATAGCACTGCTCACAATGAAACAAAAAAGAATATGCTAAACTAAAGAATATGTACCATTATAGTCATGTAATTATGTAATTCAAAAATATACACTCTTTAAAGGTGCTCTTCTCAGATCCAATATAATGTGTAAGGTAAGAGAAAATGTGTTTACAAGTATATATACACAAAGTTGGGTTATATAATAGCAGGTTATTGTTTGCTAAAAGGAAAGCTGTTATCTGTAACTATTAGAAGTCTGAAAGGGTTTTATAGTGAAGCACGCATCTCAGCATTGTGTCACTTAAGAATCATAAAGCAGTAAGCATGAAGAACAAGGACTCTCACATAAGGAAAACTGAATCATTTGCATTTCCCACTTCAAGGGTCTGTTCTCTCATCTTGCTTAATAGCAATATCTGTTGATATATAATGAAATTAAGACTCCATAAAGAGATCTATGTCTACTAAAAATGTATGTTGCTATAAAAATGTATATTGATATTCACTAATATACTATTTTTTTCTTTAAATTAGATATAGAATAGATAGAAAATGACAGTTTTCATAAATGACTCAATAAAAAAATAGTGTTTGTGAATTTGGGCATGCTGGGTCATACCTGTACTCCCAGCACTTGAGAGGTTGAGGTAAGGTTGTGAGCTTGAAGCTTGCTTGAATACAGTGTAAGATCCTGTCTATAAAAACCAACACAAACAAACAACAAAAGACATTCATGTCGTGATTAAAGGAACAATTCAAGAGTTTTAGAAGAGAAGAAAACAAATGCTCTTTGTTGTCAATTTAGAAATCCTTTTCTGTTATTTAGCAAAAGATGTATAAGGTGAACTGAGACACCATTTTAAAATGGACTCAGGTGCTAAGGTCTTGCTGTGTGCTCTGGAAGCCAGACACATACAGTGTGTGGATGGACGGAGGAGTGTGCACTTGCAGTGAGAAGCTCAGTAGAGAGACTAACTAGATTTGTGGAGCACAGAGTAGAGGCCTGAACATTTTATTGATAAATTCTTCAAGATCGGCTCTGAGCTGGCATCTGGAGGGTCACAGGTGGCCTATCAGTAGACACCTGCTATGGAGCAGCACTGTGGACCTAAGAGTAGATGGCAAAAGCCACCCACACTCAGGAACACAAACACTGTGCTATATTCAGGGCCGGATGGAGTGGCCATCACAAGCTGCTGACCTGGGACATACTTTCTTATGGGATTCTCAGAGTGTGTGATGTGGGCACTGGGCATGTTCCGAATCTAACAGGAATTCTTCCCGAGACCAGCTATGGCTTAAACTTCTATACTTTGTTTTATTCTCCTTTGTGCCCATGGAAATCAGTGCTGATCTGCCACAAGTAAGAAAGGTCCATAAATTCATGCCTCCTGCTCCAGCAGAGGGTTCTGCGACCTGTTTCCCAAGAGCTCCTGTTTCTATGCTGGAGGACATGGCTTCAGTCCTAGGCAGGAGTACTGGTCTTCCTGCTACATAGATCCTTTTCCTTGATATATGGTATCCTCAGACAGCTCATGCAGATGAAACCAATCTACACTACATTACTAAACAGGTTTGTTTGGCTGTCCTTGATTTTGGTGTCTGTATAGGCTTGTCCAAATGACCTTAGGGTCTGCCCTTAAAGGAGATAATCTTAGGATATAGTCAAGGCAGGGAATAATTGTAAGGAAGTCCTGATCGTGGGACAAGCCCACTTGTCATCATGAACACCTATTAAGGGTAGAGGTATAGCTTAAGGACAGTATTTGCTTCACACATACCAAGCCCCTGGACTTGAGTCCCAGCACTGCAGGGAAAGAAAGATGTCCTCCCCCTGTGTGTATTATGTTTGTGTACACACATGTGCATGTACTAGCAGCACACATTAAGAAGTTACAGTATAACTTTCAGGAATTGAGTCTCTCTTTCTATTGCGGGTTACAGGAATCAAAGTCAGGTCCCCAAGCTTTTGTGAAAAGCACTTTTACCTGCTGGGCCACCCACTGGTCCAAGAGCAGCCTCTTAAAAAAGTATAAGGGAAGTCTGTCTATAGCTGCAGGTTTTTCTACCCATGCCCAAGTTCCAGAAATAATGACTCTGAGACTGAATTATGTATGAATAAATGCCTAGGCCTAAAGCTTCGGCTTATTCCCACTAGCTTGTAACTTAATTAACCAAGTTTATTCTATTC
This sequence comes from Tokudaia tokunoshimensis, assembly GCA_036184795.1. NCBI lineage: Eukaryota > Metazoa > Chordata > Mammalia > Rodentia > Muridae > Tokudaia > Tokudaia tokunoshimensis. Next base: position 50,495,664 of record BTHU01000016.1, read on the forward strand.
TAAGACCTGCCACATGCCTAGTTACCTCTCCTCAGGTTCATGTGACTGACCCTTTCCATCAGCTCTTTCCCCATGTGGTGGTCAGCTCTCTCTCGAAGCCTATCCTTTGAGAAGGCTGGCTACTGTTTTCAGCAGGCAACTTGGCAGCACCATATAAAGAATCAGGCTTTCTGCTATGGTGAGTCTGCAGTGATTTAAGAGTGGGTCTGAGTGCTGACAGAGCTGTTGGACGGTGGTAATACTGGCCAGCATTATTTTTATTTTTCACAATTACTTTTACAAGGAACATTTAGACACCTGGGATTGTGACATTTGATAAAGGTCAAGATCAAATGTGCTATGCTCCTTTCCTGTGTAGAGGTTAGCTGTAGTAATTCACAGAAAGATTCAGCAGCAGATGTGATCATAATTATTCTTGGTGTTAATGTGTATTGATGACCTGAGTTCAATTCCAGGGACCCACATGGGGAAGGAGAGAACTCTTGCAAACTGTCATCTGACTTCCACACTGTCACCTGTATGCACCATGTCCAACATATAAAGTAAACAAATAAGTGTTTTGTTTGTTTTAATGGAGGCTTAGCAGTTAAGAGAGCACTGTCTGTTCTTCCAGAGCACCCAGGTTTGATTTCCAGAACCCACATGGGGATTCACAACCATTTGTAATTCCAGGCCTAGGGGATCCAATGCCTCCTTTTGACTTCTATGGGTATCAGGCATGTACATGATGCACAGATATACATCCAGGCAAAACACCTACACATATAAACAAACAGACAAGCAAGCAAACAAAATGTATTTAGGGAGAATGAAGCTACACAGGGCTGCTATGGTGGAAGAGCTCCTTTTGAAATTTTATTTTTATTTATGTGAATGTGTATATGTGAGTTTATGTGCACCATGTGTATGCATGTGCACACAATGGCTAGAAGAGGGCACCAGATCCCCTGGAATTGTTCTACAGGTGGTTGTCAGCCACCCAGTGGGTTTGGGGAGCGAATCACAGGTGCTCTGGAAAAAAGTCAGTGTTCTTAAGTGCTGAGCTATCTCCCTACCCCTGAGGAGGTCCTTTGAGTTACTTGAGCTAATGTTTCCAGTACTGAAAAGTGGGAAGTGGCCAGCTCCTCTGTGGGCTCTGTGAGATGGAAGCAGAGTTGAGACTCTGTGAGAGGTGGCTTTTCTGTCAGGAGCACAGGGCTTGGTCTCAGTCTATCTCATGCAGTATGCTAGTCAAGGGGGTAAGAGTCCTGTTTACTTCTCATTATGTTCTGGAAGCTCACAGAAAAGCTTTAAAAGACAATTAGCCTCCAGGCTTTATCTGACAGCAGAAATTCTATTCTAGACATGATTCCAACTGTTAACACCCATATTGGAAAATTTCTGCCCGGCTTAATCCTTGAAGCATGTGTAATTTGCTATGTGAATAACTGATAGACAAGTCTAGTTAGTAACTGGCTTACAAAAGGCAAGTATTTTACAGTTGCTGAAAGATTTTTAAAATGTTTCCTTCAAAGTAGGACTCCCTTGTCCATCTGGAATGCTTTCTGGTCTAGGACACTCCTCTGGCAGTTGTGTCCCACATTTAGCTTTTTCTAAAATATTTTCAGCCAAATGAATTTCTGTAATTTCAGTTATATAGGGCTTAATTGCTTCTGAATTAGTTTTCAAATACTGGTTTTGTTTCCATAGTGTAACCCCTTGATTAAAAAATCCATGCCTTTACCATTTGAATTCTTCAAAGACTTATGTATATACAGAGATGCAGGTTTTGTTACCCTCTGTATCCTGTACTGTAGTTGTTATTTTCCAACTTTGAAATGCCCTAAATTAGTAGATGAAATAGTTCCTAAAAATGTGTAAGTATCAAATAACTTTTGCAGCCTGGGCCAGTGTTGCTTCTTTCCCATGGGCAGTACCTGTCACGACACTGATGTGGGACATTCACACACTTAAACACTCACCTTTATGTTAGATGATGGAATTTTTTAAAATATGCAATAATTTGGAAGTCATAAAGTAACATTTGCTTTGCCTCTTCCCCGCCAATAAGCTCTGTGTACTTGTGCAAGAGGCTCAAAATCTGGAGCTAGAAGAAGAGACCAACAGTATAAACAAGAATCAACCGATCAGTGTAAAGTATTAATGCAGCTTAGGGCCATAATTATTGTCCAGTTAGTGTTATGTAACACAGTCATACAAATGTAAAGTTATTGATATATAAAAATCAATGTCAAGGAGAAGATATTTTAAAAGAGTCCCTTGCTAGGGGCTGTAAAAATGACTTCATGTTCAAGAGTAAGTACTGGCCTTCCAGGGGATCCAAGTTTGACTCTCTACCCATGTCTAGTGACTCACAGCCACCTGTAACTCTAGCTTTAGGGCATCTGATGTCTCTGGCTTCTGCTGACCTGGCACACTCACATAGAGACTCACACGCACATACAACATTAAAAATAATAAAAATACGGTTTTGTTTTTTTTAAAAAAAAGACTGTCTTCCAAGAGAATCAACTGCAATTACATCTATCATTAACTGGTTCTGCAGCCTCATGACCAAAGCATGTGGGAATCATAACTGGTCAGTGCACACTGGTCTTCAAATTACCTTTGATGATGTGGTATTTTTATTTACATTGAGAGAATTCATTTTCATGGCTGCATGGAAAAACACAGTAGACTACAGTATTGCCAAGTCTTGTCACTAATCACATTTAGTTTCGATTGACACTACCAAAACCTGCTTTAAGATAGGCAGAAGGTATAATGTAATATTCATGAGGCTCTCAAATGTTGGTTGGGGCTTTATAGAGATCACTGTTTCCTTTAAGTATATAAATGAGATACAGCTAGTGTTTTTTCCCCCATCCTCTTTTGTTTATATATGACACTGGGACATTTTCTCCTGCTTTATCCAGAGTGTGTTTTACCCACAAACACTTCCTTCTTTACCTTCCATCATGAGACCCACTGCCTGCCTAGCTTCAGGCCATTGACCTTTTACTAAGTATGAAGCCCTGTGCTGGGTGCTATGTTCTTAAGGGCAATGATGGGCTCTTCTTTCAGGTAAATCCTGTTCCCCTTCACTCTGCTGTGTGGCACACCATGAGCTGTGATAACTGGAGCCATTTTTTGTCTTTTGTCAAATATAAGATGCTATCCAGCACATAGCAAGATACTGATGAATGGATACATAAAAGAGATTCTGACAGTGATGTATATTGGCAAATGTGGAGACATGGACTCTTAGCAATAATTGTACCTTATAATTTTTTCTCCCTCCACAACTACTTCCTCCTCTCCTTCTCTCCTCCTCTCCCTCTCTCTTCTTCTCCTCCTTCTCTTTCTTTCCCCTCTTTTCCCCTCCTCTGTCTTCAGAAAGTCCTTTGTTGTTACTGCCTCTAACTCTGGTAGACTTGCTCTTCACCTTGTTTTCTTTTCCTTGTGTATATACAGCTTTTCCAGTAACCCTTACAGTTAGTTATGTCTGCCCAGTACAAAATGAAATACTACCTCTCAATCCAGTTCACAAGACTTCCCATATGGAGTCACTCCTTCCTAGTTTGGATGCTGAAACAAGGCATCGAAGAGGGCAGTGTGCAGTTGGATCTGTGAATGTCTGTATGGAGCAGAGCTGCTGATCCTCTGGTCTCCTGACTTCATGTAAGCACGAATATTACTATGCAAAGAGAGGAGTCTGAGACCTGTTTGTTATGATAGTCTTATTTCTTTAGCCATTACGTTTACCTTCTGCTGCCTGCCTGGTGAAGGACTTTCTTAGTAAGAGAGAAAGAACTCTCTTACTGAGGTTCATCAGATTGATCTTTCAGAGTTCTCTGGTGGAATTTTTGGGGTCACTTAAGTATACTATCACATCATCTGCAATTAGTGATATTTTGACTTCTTCCTTTCAAATTTGTATCCCTTTGACCTCCTTTTGTTGTTTAATTACTTCAGCTAAAACTTCAACTACTATATTGAATAGGCAGGGAGAGAGTGAACAGCATTGTCTAGTCCCTGATTTTAGTGGGATTGCTTGAAGTTTCTCTCCATTTAGTATGATGTTGGGCACTGGTTTGTTGTATATTGCTTTTACTATGTTTAGGTATGGGCCTTAGATTCCTGATCTTTCCAAGTCTTTTGTCATGAAGGGGTGTTGGATTTTGTCAAATGCTTTCTCAGCATCTAATGAAATTATCATGTGGTTTTTCCTTTGAGTTTGTTTATATTGTGGATTACAGTGATGGATTTCCATATATTGAATCATCCCTGCATCCCTGGGATGAAGCCTACTTGATCATGATGGATGATCGTTTTGATGTGTTCTTGGATTTGGTTTATGAGAATTTATTGAGTATTTCTGCATCTATGAATATAAGCAAAATTGTTCTGAAGTTCTCATTCTTTGTTGGGTCTTTCTGTAGTTTAGGTATCAGTAATTCTGGCTTCATAGAACGAATTGGGTAGTGTTCCTTCTATTTCTATTTTGTAGAATAGTTTGAAGGGTATTGGTATTAAGTCTTCCTTGTAGGTCTGGTAGAACTTTGCACTAAACCCATCTGGCCCTGGGCTTTTTTTGGTTAGGAGACTATTAATGACTGCTTCTATTTTTTTTTTAGGAGTTATGGGGATATTTAGATGGTTTATCTGCTCTGGATTTAAATTTCGCACCTGCTAGCTATCTAGAAAACTGTCCATTTTGTCCAGATTTTCCAGTTGTGTTGAGCATAGGCTCTTGTAGTAGGATCTGATCCGTTATATTTATTGTTATATCTCCATTTTCATTTCTGATTTTGTTAATTTGGATACTGTTTCTGTGCCCTCTAGTTTGTCTGGCTAAAGGTTTATCTATCTTGTTGATTTTCTCAAAGAAGCAGCTCCTGGTTTGGTTGATTCTTTTTTTTCTTTTTTTTTTTAAAAAATTAGATATATTCTTTATTTACATTTCAAATGATTTCCCCTTTCCTGGTTCCCCCTCCCCGAAAGTCCCAAAAGCCCTCTTTCCTCCCCCTGTTCTCCAATCAACTCCCTCCTGCTTCCCTGTCCTGGTATTCCCCTACACTGCTGCATCAAGCCTTTCCAGGATCAGGGGCCTCTCCTTCCTTCTTCTTAGGCATCATTTAATATGTGAATTGTGTCTTGGGTATTCCGAGCTTCTGGGCTAATATCCACTTATCAGTGAGTGCATACCATGTGTGTTCTTTTGTGATTGGGTTACCTCACTTAGGATGATATTTTCCAGTTCCACCCATTTGCCTAAGAATTTCATGAATTCATTGTTTTTAAAATCTGAGTAGTATTCCATAGTGTAAATATACCACATTTTCTGTATCCATTCCTCCATTGAGGGACACCTGGGTTCTTTCCAGCTTTTGGCTATTATAAATAGGGCTGCTATGAACATAGTGGAGCATGTGTCCTTATTACATGCTGGGGAATACTCTGGGTATATGCCCAGGAGTGGTATAATGGGGTCCTCCGGTAGTATCATGCCCAGTTTTCTGAGGAACTGCCAGACTGATTTCCAGAGTGGTTGTACCAACTTGCAATCCCACCAGCAGTGGAGTGTTCCTCTTTCTCCATATCCTCACCAGCTCCTGCTGTCTCCTGAGTTTCTGAGTTTTTTTTTTTTTTTTTTTTTGATTTCAGCCATTCTGACTGGTGTGAGGTGAAATCTCAGGGTCGTTTTGATTTGCATTTCCCTAATGACTAAGGATGTTGAACATTTCTTTAGGTGCTTCTCAGCCATTCGATATTCCTCAGGTGAAAATTCTTTGTTTGGCTCTGTACCCCATTTTTTAATAGGGTTATTTGGCTCTCTGGAGTCTAACTTCTTGAGTTCTTTGTATATATTGGATATTAGCCCTCTGTCAGATGTAGGGTTGGTAAAGATCTTTTCCCAATTTGTTGGTGGCCGTTTAGTAAAAGAACTTCTGGGGAAATCAGTATCCCAGAGCTCAAGCAGTACTACAGAGAAATAGTGTTAAAAAGTGCATGGTATTGGTACAGTGACAGGCATGTAAATCAATGGAATAGAATTGAAGACTCAGAAACGAACCCCACACCTATGGTCACTTGATCTTTGATAAAGGAGCTAAAACCATCCAGTGGAAAAAAGATAGCTTTTTCAACAAATGGTGCTGGTTCAACTGGAGGTCAGCATGCAGAAGAATGCAAATCGATCCATTCTTATCTCCTTGTACTAAGCTGAAGTCCAAGTGGATCAAGGACCTCCACATAAAACCAGACACATTGAAACTAATAGAAAAGAAACTGGGGAAGAGTCTTGAGCACATGGGCACAGGGGAAAATTTCCTGAACAGATCACCAATAGCTTATGCTCTAAGATCAAGAATTGACAAATGGGACCTCATAAAAATACAAAGTTTCTGTATTGTTTGGTTGATTCTTAGTATAGTTCTTTTTGTTTCTACTTGGTTGATTTCAGCCCTGAGTGTGATTATTTCCTGCCATCTACTCCTCTTGGGTATATTTGCTTCTTTTTGTTCTAGAGCTTTCAGATGTGCTGTCAAGCTGCTAGTGTATGCTCTCCAGTTTCTTTTTGGAGGCAGAGCTATTTTTCCTCTTAGCACTGCTTTCATTGTGTCCCATAAGTTTGGGTATGTTGTGCCTTCATTTTCATTACATTCTAAAAAGTCTTTAATTTCTTTATTTCTTCCTTGACCAAGTTACTGTTGAGTAGAGTGTTGTTCAGTTTCCATGTTTATGTGGGCTTTCTATTGTTTTTGTTGTTATTCAAGACCAGTCTTAGTCCACAGTGATCTGATAGGATACAGGGTATTACTTCAATCTTCTTATATTTGTTGAGGTCTGATTTGTGACTGATTATATTGTCAGTTTTGGAGAAGGTACCATGAGGTACTGAGAAGAAGGTATATTCTTTCATTTTAGTATAAAATGTTCTCTATATATCGTTTAAATCCATTTGGTTCATAACTTCTGTTAGTTTTACTAACATGGCCTCCCAACTATTATTGTGTAAGGTGCCATATGTGCTTTCAGGTTTAGTAATGTTTCTTTTATGAATGTGGGTGTGCCTTCATTTAGAGAAGAGATGTTCAGAATTTAGAGTTCTTCTTGGTAGATTTTTCCTTTGATGAGTATGAAGTGTCCTTTCTTATCATTTTTGATAACTTTAGGTTGGAAGTTGATTTCATTTGTTATTAGAATGGCTACTCCAGCTTGTTTCTTGGGACCATTGATTGGAAAATTATTTTCCAGCCTTTTACTCTGAGGTAGTATCTGTCCTTGTTACTGAGGTATATTTACTGTATTCAGCAAAATGTGGGGTCCTGTTTACATATCCTGTCTGTTAACCTATGTCTTTTTATTGGGGATTGAATCCATTGATATTAAGGATATTAAGGAAAAGTGATTGATGCTTCTTGTTATTTTTCTTATTAGAGGCGGAATTATGTTTATGTGGTTCTCTTATTAGTTTGTTAAAAGATTATTTTCTTGCTATTTCTAGGTGTAGTTTCCCTCCTTTTGTTGGTGTTTTTCATCTATTATCCTTTGTAGGACTGTATCTATGGATAGATATTGTATATATTTGTTTTTGTCATGGAATATCTTGGTTTCTCCATCTATGGTAATTAAGAGTTTTGCTGGGTATAGTAGTATGGGATAGCATTTGTGTTCTTAGGCTCTGTATGAGATCTGCTTAGGATCTTCTAGCTTTCATAGTCTCTGGTAGAAGTCCTGATAGGTCTGTCTTTATATGTTACTTGACCTTTGGCCCTTACTGCTTTTAATATTCTTTCTTTCTTTTGTACATTTGGTGTTTTGATTATTATGTGACTGGAGAAATATCTTTTCTGATCCAATCTATTTGGAGTTCTGTAGGCTTCTTGTACATTTATGGGCATCTCTTTCTTTAGGTTAGGGAAGTTTTCTTCTATAATTTTGTTGAAGATATTTACTGGCCCTTTAAGTTGTAAATCCTTGCTCTCTTCTATACTTATAATCCTTAGGTTTGGTCTTCTCATTTTGTCCTGGATTTCCTGGATGTTTTGGGTTAGGAGAATTTTGCATTTTGCATTTTCTTTGACTGTTGTGTCAATGTTTTCTATGGTATCTTCTGGACCTGAGATTCTCTCTTGGATCTCCTGTATTCTGTTGGTGATGCTTACATCTATGACTCCTGATCCCTTTCCTAGGTTTTCTATCTCCAGGGTTGTTTCCCTTTGTGATTTCTTTATTGTTCCTAGTTCCATTTTTAGATCCTAGATGGTTTTATTTAATTCTTTCACCTCTTTGGTTCTGTTTTCCTGTAATTCTTTAAGGGATTTTTATGTTTCCTGTTAAAGGGCTTCTACCTGTTTACCTGTGTTCTCCTGTATTCCTTTAAGGGAGTTATATATGTCCTTCTTAAAGTCCTCTATCAGCATCATGAGATGTGATTTTAAATCCAAATCTTGCTTTTCCCATGTGTTGGGGAATCCAGGACTTGCTATGGTGGGATAACTGGGTTCTGATGATACTAAGTAGCCTTGCTTTCTGTTGGTAAGGTTCTTGTTCTTGCCTTTCTCCATCTGGTTATCTCTGGTGTTAGTTGGTCTTACTGTCTCTGTCTGGAGCTTGTCCTCCCCTGTGGGTCTATAAGCCTATGTCAGCAGTCCTGGCAAGACAAGCTTTCTCCTGTCCAGAGTTCGGTTGTGGAGGGCTGTGGAACAGCATTAGCTCCTGGGTTTAGATGGAGACCTGAAGTATCCTGTCCCAGCTGCTCCACTGTTACTGTACCCTGTGTACTCCTGGCCGGTCTTGCTTTGGACAGTTATTGGGGGAGAGTGTAGATCTCACCTCTGAGCCCGGGAATGAGAGCACTCTCTCTCCTGGCAAGACCTGTGTACAGAGGGCTGTGGAACAGCCTTAGCTCCCAGGTGCAGAAGAAGACAGGCCATGTTTTAAGAAGGGCTCTTTCCCCCTTCTTTATACATTCAGTCTGAATAGTATGGAAATTTTCATTCCATCAGCCTCAAAGCTAATCCTGACTGAGGCCAGGAAAGCTTAGGAGGACTGAGACACTAGACTTTATACCTGTCTGATCTTTGAGGGTCATTCATTGCCACTCAGCATATTTATCAAACATCTACTATGTTGTTTGGTGACAATTACTACCAAGGAACCTCAGTACATTTATGACAAATAGCCAAAGAAGAGTGAGCATATGCTCTAGCAGAGACCATGTGGGGGGATTAGAGATTGAAGTTAGCCTATGGCTATTTGATATGGTTTTAGGTCATTGGAAATCATTTCTTAAAGATGAATCTATTTGAATTTTACTATTGAGTCTAATTAATTTTGTTTCTAAGTATACTGTTAAATTTTATTCTAGTGTTACTCATAAAAATAGTATAGGTATCTGAAAAAGAAGTCAATATAATCTTTAATAATGTAAATGAAAATATTCTCATTGTATACTATTATGTCAACATTTATAACTAGGACTCTGTCTAGGCATTATTTGATTCTGAAAAGATTGACAATATCTACAATGTTGTGGTTGTTTAACTAGACAAAGCAAATAGTTTATTTGACATCTGTGGAAATTAATTAAGTGTTCATGTTACTGTTGAGTAGAGTGTTGTTCAGTTTCCATATTTGTAGTTAAAAAATAACCTAGATTGGTTCAAGGATGTAGCTCAGTGGCAATACTTGCCCTGTGTGTAAGAAGGCTGGATTTAAACTCAGTACTACCAAAGACAAAGCAAGGCAAACAAACTCCATAAAACCTACTTCCTTGAAATTATAACTGAAACATATATGAGAAACAGGAAAATGGATTTAATATTTCTAAGTTAATGATAAGGCATATACTGCTGTGCACAGTAAAGATAGGGTTTATTCTTTCATGGGCCTTCTAAATCACAGTCAGTCCAGATAACTCTGCATTAAGATTCACCTTTCCAATGCTGGATATATTTGTAAATACTGTAGGTCCAAGTAGAAGACTCAACATTTCTCCAAAAATATACAGATAGTCAATAGCACCTGATGGTGTTCAGCACTGCTTGTCAGGGCTGTAAGCCAAAGCACAGCGGACGCTGTTTACACAGCAATTTGGATTGCTACTATTAGAGGAAAAAAGTTTTTAAAAGTTTTGGTTATGAGAACTTGTAGATTTCTGGTGTGTGTGTGTGTGTGTGTCAAATAGTATAGCTACTGTAGTAAACTGCTGTTCTTTAAAACATTAAATATAATGAATGCCACATGACTGGAAAGTCCACTTTTAGCTGTATAAACACCATTGTGTATTTATTTGAAGATACTGAAATATCAATATTTAAACAATATTATTCATAAGAATCAAAAGGTGTAAACAACTCAGATGCAATCAACATTGGAACAAAATGCTACCACATATATGTGGTATGTTTGTGCAATGGGCTACTACTTAACCTTTAAAAAAACAGAAAATCGTTTTTATATTCATAATTTTTGCTTTTGACCATTTCATGAATGTACAGAATGTATTCTGATTATGTTGTCCACCCTGTGGCTCTCAACTTCCTCCTATCAAACCTCTTGTTTACTAGCCCTTTTCCCAGGTTCATGAGTTTGGGTTTTGGTTTTGTGACCTATTGAAATTACTTAGGGCCATCTGTGTGGCCATTGGATTGGAACTATATATTTGAGCCTGGAAGGCTCATCACTGACTACAGAGCTGCAGTCAAGGATTCCCCTCTGCCAGACTCTTGCCCGTAGCAAGCATTCAGGAGTAAGGGGTGGACCCTCTGAGCCCTCTCCTTCTATTCCTGACTGCTGAGAGGCTTCATTCCTGTGCAGAAACGTTGTATTCATGGCAGCTGTGAGTTCATGATTACCATAGCTGTGCCTTGTCCAGAAGAGAGCAATCTGAAGCCCTGTGCCCTATGATTTGCCTCCACAGTCTTTCCTTCCCCTCCTCTGTAATGTCCCCTAAGCCTGGGCAAGGGTGGTATAAATGTCTTAATTACAGCTTACCTATCACTTATTCTCAGCACTTCATAATCTTCAATCACTACCATTCACTGGAAAGCGGTTTCTCTGATTAAGGTTGGTAGTAGCATTTCTCTATTGGTATAAATATAAATATTTAGAGCCAGGTTGACACTCTATCAGTTTAGCTAAACAATAGTGTTCAGTTCCCCACTAAGATCTAGGATCTTCCCAACCATGTGTTTGTGTGTTTTTTTTTAACTGGGTTCCCCTTTTGGATAAGGTCTTGAATCCAAACCAAAAGCATTTGTTATTCTCATAACAGTGGTACCACTATTGCAAAAGTGGGCACATCTTACCTGAAAGGTTGGACTCGTAGATCATAGAGTTCACAACTAGGTACATCTATTAACATTTCCTCTCCTAGCAACGTGTACAGCATCCCCTGGAACCTGAAAAGGCAGGGAGGATGTTTCTAGATCCATCATAGCTTGATTTCTCTATGCTTGCATCCAAGGTGTATGTTGAAGGAGGGGAAAGACAGAACACATGCTACAATATGGAGAAACCTTAAAGACATCATACTAAGTGAAAAAGCTAGACCAAAAAAAAAAAAAAAAAGACAAATACAGTTATGAGCCCAGAGCAGTCACATTCACAGAGATGGAAAGATAGTTGTTTGTTAGGGAATAGCCTGGGGGTTGGGGGTGGTAAAAGGTGATGCTTTTGTTTAGGATGATAAAGTCAAAGATGGATAATAGTGATGGATGTTCAACACTGTGAGTGCACCTAATTCTACAATAGTGCACCTAATTCTACAATAGTGCACCTAATTCTACAATACTCTGAGTGTGCCTAATTCTACAATACTGTGAGTGTGCCTAATACTACAACACTGTGAGTGCGTCTAATGCTACAATACTGTGAGTGTGCCTAATGCTACAACACTGTGAGTCTGTCTAATGCTACAACATTGTGAGTGCGCATAATGCTACAATACTGTGAGTGTATCTAATGCTACAACACTGTGGGTGTGCCTAATTCTACAATACTGTGAGTGTGCCTAATGCTACAACACTGTGAGTGCGCCTAATGCTATAAAACTGTCACTGTCCCTAGTGCTACTGAACTATATGTTAAAAAAAGTTAAAATGACCATCAGAAGTACATTGTATGCTTGAATGAAATTCTCAAAGCAAATATATTGCAGTAGTTTAAATGAAACATTTATTATGTCTGTTTTATTATAAAATATGTACATGTGTTTACACATACACATAGTATATCTATATATTATAATAGTTCCCTGGTTTAATAATGCATGTCACAAAATAAGTGTTATCCAAGGAGTGCTGAGCAGACACTGATGCCCGCCTGCTCTTCTTCCGTAGGTGTCACACACGCAGCCATCTGGGCAGCATGCATCTCTTACCTCAGTGCAGCTGTCCCCCCCGAGCTGAGGACTTCTGCACAGGGAATCCTGCAAGGCCTCCATCTGGGTCTGGGCAGAGGATGTGGTGCCATGATTGGAGGCGTATTAGTCAATTATTTTGGTAAGAATGATTTTTCTTTTGGTCCTTTGGGGAAAATCATTTAATAGGTTGTTTTTTTCCCCCCCAACTTTACAGTATTCCTGTCCTCTTTTTATATTGCATGGTCATCATAATTGTACAGCACATGCTCAGGTTGTGAAGATGTTTAAAGCCATTTAGGTAGTTCCAGGAAATTAGGTTGTGAAGATGTTCATAGCCCAGTCTTCTGGCAAATGGCCTGATGAAACGCTACATAAACCTCAAAGGAGCCAAACAAATGAGTAAGCACACTCACAAGCTTCTAGTTGAGTATGGTACCCCACACCTGCCGTAATAATAGGACAGAAACAGAATCCATCATCCTTACTCAGTAAGGCCTCCCTATTCACAGTTCTTGTCACTGTGTCTTTGCATCATAGTCAGTCTGCCTCATTTGACCTCTCGTTGGAAATCTGAAGGCTGAGACAGATCATTCTGGGATTTTTGACTGCTTAGTCTTCTGTGCAAGGCACCCAGGGTTGTGTAAATTTATAGCATATTTCAGACCTGCTGCCCAACTGCGGATGAATAGCACTGTTCCTTAACAAGCTGGTAGGTAGGCGTCATGAAAACAGCACTGAGTATCATGTCAGATGGACGTGACTAAGAGACAGTCCTTCACTGAGCAGAACCAGCACTAGGGTCTCCTAACACAGGCAGCTAAGAAAAGGCACTGACTCACTCTGCCCAGTGAGCCTGTCCTTCCTTTGCCCCAGTGTTAGACTGTTTAAGATGGAAGGTTGCTGTATTTCCTGGAATTACCATTTGGCCCGCTCTGCTTATTTTCAAGGGGCTGCTGCGACCTTCCGAGGGATTGGCATGGCTTGCCTGGTGATCCTCCTGCTCTTTGCCCTGATCCAGTGGATGGCAGTACCAGATGAGGAAGAAGGTGAACATTTCCTTTCCTTTCATCTTTGGAGGTGAGCGTAGGAGGTTAAGGGTTTGAGACCAGGTTTCTATGTGTAACCCAGACTGGCCTTGAGTTTGTAATCCTGCCTCATTCTCGGTGGTTCCCCCAAAACCCCACTGTACTGTGAACTGGCCTGCAGGCAACATGTTCTCAGCGGTGTCTTGGTGAACTCATGTAGAGATGATACACATCCTGTAAGGAGAAGAAGACTGGCTGCTGAGCTGACTGCAGTTTCTTGGTTTTGTTTTATGTAATAGTGCAACGTGCTATGAAAGTGGTAGTGTCCAACCTCCCTGGAATTCTTAAGAGATTGCAGATTTAAGGCAAATACGTATAAAGCTATGTAATAATTTACTACCAGGAATATGGGGTGCTCTTATGAAACTGTATGCCTTTACCTTCATTAAACATATGTCTACGGATGCTTCCCCTGACAGGCATGGCCTTTGCTAAAACTGTCATTCAAAGGGGAAGGCAGACCAGTGAAAGATCTCAGCAGGTAGAGGCACCTGCTGCCAAGCCTGACAACCTAAGTTCAATCCCAGAGACCCACAATGCCTTCAAGTTGTCCTCCCAGGCCTTCACCTGTGTTCTACATCACTCCCACAAACACCACACACACAGTAAATAAATAAATAATACAATTTTTTTGACATCTTAGTTGTGAGCCTCGCCTTTAACATCTGAAACATTTCTCTAGTCCAAAAAAAAAAAATTAATGGAGGGAGGTTATATCAAATGTAATGTGTAGATGATATGAGTCAAGTGATAGAAAACTTTTGGTGAAAAGTCTGAACCAATAGAAGGCCCACGTTCTTGGTCACTCTGTGCCAGCACAGAGCTGGTCATCTTGGACTCTCAGTCCTTCCAGTATTCCTGGTCTCGGAGCCTGAGGTGCTCTAGTAAGAGAACACTGCTTGTTACAGAACCTCCGGGGAATGTCTCAGTCTCACTGAGCAGCACAGGACAAAGGCCAGTGGTGGTTCTCAGTCTCTGGCTGGGAGTATGGGATCCTAGGTGTGCACTACCATGTCAAGACTATCTTCTCCCTCACCTTTGTTTTAAACATGTAAAAAACTTGAAAGTCATTTTAACATTATATTTCTCTCTAGACAAGACAATGTTGGCAGAAAGGATTCCTGTTCCCTCGAGTCCTGTTCCCATAGCAACCATCGACCTGGTTCAGCAACAGACAGAAGATGTCATGCCACGCATCGAGGCCAGACTTCCGCCCAAGAAAACCAAGTACCAGGAAGAGCAGGAGGATGTGAACAAGCCGGCCTGGGGGATCAGCTCTTCTCCTTGGGTGACCTTTGTCTACGCTCTCTACCAAGTCAAAGAGCTAATACAGCTGACAAGACAGGGCCGTGCTGCTGAGATACAACCTTTACAGGTAACCCTCTGCCGGGCTAGCATGGCTCCTACACGGTTACTCCCTCCTTGTTCATCAAAACACATGGGACACAGAAAAACAGGCACGTGAGCAAAGGATTTCAGTGGTCTGGGATCTCTGTCACAGGAGTGTATACCAGGTAGCACAGGGAGAGAATGTGCTTTATGGAGCTCAGAAAGGCTTCACAAAGGAATTTATAGTTCTATTGTTTTTAAAATAAATCTATCCCAGCTTTGCATACTATACTTTGCAGCCAGAATATAAAGCTCTTGCTTTCAGAAACTGTGTTTACTAATCTCTATAATTCAGAATTCCACAGGGACCATTACACATACCAGGAATGTAGTAAAGAGCTGCTAAATTAACCCGTTAATCTATGCCTCATATGTCTGATACTCTACCCAGTAAAGTCTGGTTCTGAGAGGCCTCACTAGGGGAGGTAAAGGCATGTTCTTTCTTGTTCCCAAAGGCTTTCCTGAAAAAGTCAAATGGTACTGATAAATCAGCAATTATATAAATAAAGTTGTACCCTGACTTTGGAAAAGGAATGTGCCTTCTGTGAACAGTTTGGTCAAAGCCATAAATCTACTCCTTTGTTAGATTAATCTTTCCACTTTCTTAATAAGTAATGTCAGCTTTATACTTTCAGTAGCTTAAAAGGACCCAGAGGAGGGCAGGCAAGACAGCTCAGTTGGTAAATACACCTATCTCCAAACTTGATGACCTGAGTTTGATCCCTGGAATCCAAATAGTTGAAAGACAAAACCAACTCCCACAATTTGTCCTCATATTTCCATACCCACTCCATGGTACACTTATACCCACAATAAAACAAACAAACCAACCAACAAATAAATGTGATTTTTAAAAAAGGACTCGAAAGGGAAAATAAAGAGTAATTTCTTTTTTAAAATTTTTGACAAACTACTGGTGATTGCAGAGATGGCCCAACAGTTGTCTGCTACTGTTGCAAAGGACCTGAGTTTGGTTCTCAGCATCCAGGATGTACCCAGCAGCACAGCTGCATGTACCTCTGTCTCCAAAGGATCTAATGGCACTCATGTGCAGTACCCATCCACCAACATGCATGCACACACATAATTCAAGATAAAACAAAGCTTCATAAAAGAAAAAGTTTGTCAAAGTACCTTAATTAATCTTGGCTGTAAAGTCTTTGCATAGTTTTACTGAACTGACACTTCACTGATAGCCATATGCACGCCACTCTGTGCATAATCAATTTACTCATTCATCAAGCCAGGACTGGACACGAGACAGGAGCACTCAGAGGCTTCTATAGCTTAAAGCAGGAAAGAGATACAGGGAAAGGATGCCCTGCTGCCCAGGAGAGACAATGCTTTCAGTACTTTGTGAATTCATCCTCATTTTTACAGATGCCAGTAGCCTGTGCAGCATCAAAGTTTGCCTTTCTTCCCCTCGGTGTGAGTTAAAGTTACTAATACCCCACAGGTATGGTATAGTATTGTTGTGAAGTAATTACATTTCTGAATCAGAGGAATGAAAGAAAAAAAATTTAATTCAACTATAGGAAATAGAAATGAACATCAATTCAGAAGAAAAAAATTCTAAAATCATGTTCCCTGACTTGTACAATCAATGTGGCATTTTCCTAAAAGTTCTGGTGTGTGTTCTCAGATCACTCCCCATTGGCTTCACCAACCTTGTTGCATTCCTGGCTGTCTTGCTTAAGTATTAGTACTCATTTTGACATCCCACATTAGGACTCTATCACAGGCATTCTTTGCCTAAATAGCTTGAGGCTGAGAGTCCTTGTTTACTGATTACTGTAGAATATTGTGGTCTTCCCAATAGCTAGCATTCAGGTATCCTATAGCTCTGGCCAGGTGACTTGCCACAGGGCTGGGGTACTCTATAAATATTTGCGATGTATATGTAAATGTAAAGTTGTTTGCCTAGCAGTGACAAGAACACAGATAAAAATGTTCCCTTAGCCATAGGTGTGTCTGCTTATAGTGTTTGTGTTTTTCATGCGGCTCTGGCAGTAGCACATAGGAAAGGAGATGAGAGGTAAGATGTCTATCCTATTCCTTTATGCGTTGGTCCCTGAACTGGGCTTTTTGAGAGATCACCACATATTTGCTGTGTGAAAATATGTATAATGGTTGGATTTATTCTTTCTCAAACCCCATGGACCATCTGTTTTTCCTTCCAGGGGACCAGTGAGAACCGGGAAGTCTCTCCAGCTGGTGGAGCCCAGCGTGCCCCACGTGAAACTCACCCTGACTCACCTAGAAACCAGCCATCCCCTGACACAGCAGCATCTCAAGCGCAGTCCAGTCCTGCTCACCCCAGTGCTACCCCACATGGACAGGAGAGTGGAGAGGAGGCTCAGCCCAGTGTGGGAGAGCACTGAGGGTCAGTCATTTCATACCCTGCATGGCACTAGGCACCTCGGCCAGGACAGAGGGCGAGGCCCTAACCCTGACCATGCCTCTGCAAGGGGGGACCACTGCAATGCATAAGCGTCTAAATATCTAAACTCATTACTGTGGAACAACATACACACACACACACACACACTTGTGCATACACACACAGGCACCTGTGAGTACATGTTAGCAGGAAAACAGAGACATCCCCAGTCCTGTAGAAACACAGAACAGTGTTGAGAAGGAGCCCCTGCTCTTGGTTCGTTAGGTCTCACCTGACTTCTCCAAGGTGAAAGGGGGAGAAGCAGAACTCACAGCAGGTTGGGTGAACGAAAGGGCATCAAGGTGAACAAGGACTTTATCTCCCTCTTCTGATTATTTATTCTAAATATTGGGTTCTTAGTGAAAAGTGAGAAGAAAAAAAGTATATCTATAGTTTTATTTGTCTTGAAAGAAAAGCAGTTTAAAAATTATAAAACATATTGAAAAGGGAACCAGACACTTTTTTGTTGTTTAGAAAAGTTCAAAGTTTCACTGAACTTTGTACATCTCTAGCAAATATATTTTTATATGCATATAGTATATAGTGAGCATAGTTCCTTGGGAAGCAAAGCTGTTACTGACTACTGCATACTGAGTTGAGCTTTAAAATGCCTTTGTTGCAATGGGCTGTGAGAACGAGCAGAAGTAAGAGAATATTTCAAAGAATCCAAGCAACTCAGTATCCTAAGACATGACAGACAGGCTTTTCTAAGCAGATCCTTCTATAGCAGCCTCTGTTGCTGTATTTTACAGTGACATGGGCTCTAATTAGCTAATGGAATTTAAAAAAAAAATCATTGGATTCCTAAGTGTTAAGCTAAAGAGTACTATTTACAAAGAGCAGGATAAGTTTTAAGTGCCTGGGGGAGGGACATGATGTTTAAAACTTACATAGTATGTCTGTTTTGTTTGTGAAGGAGTAAGTAGGAAGCCAGGAATGGGAATTCTGGGAATAAGAATGACTTTCTAAAGACTTAAGAAATGAATGTTAGTATATTCTCCCTGAAACCATAGTCATACACTGAAAACCTTTGGGTTTAGGCTAAAAACTACACCACAGATAGTTACCACCACAGATAGGGGATGTCTGGGTGCTTGCATGTAGAGCTTGCTCCTAGAAGGAAGGCAGAGGCTGTAAGAAGCCTGGGGATGCCTGTGGAAGGGGGATGCTGCTGTGGCTGGACGAGGGTCAGTCATATTGTGGAGGAACACGAGAATGGTTCAAAACGGAAGCTCACCCCAACCTCTAACCTAGGAGACAGGACCACCTGTACAGCGAAGGCTTCTGCATGACAGTTCTGTCTGCCCCTCATCTGGGGGAAACATTCTACACCTGGATGTCTAGCTTCACCACAAAACACAGCTTGGAATGATGGGAACAATTAAGCAGATGGTTACTTTTGCACTTGAACGGTACTGCACTGTCAACCCCCATGGCTCGTTTAAGTGACCTTTAAAATCAGATGTATTTATTATGCTTGTGTAATTACAGAAATGAAGTGGGAGACTGGCTGAGCCCCACCTATGAATGTACAGCATGTAGATTGTGAAACTGACTGTAGGGAATCAGAGCATTGTATCTTGTGTTTACAATTCTGGTTGATTTCTTTGAAAAGCTGCTGTTTTTGGAGATGCACAGTGGATGTATTGAAATAAAAAGTAAAGACCATTTTAAAATATTCCTTAAATGAAAACATGTGACCAAACAAGAAAAAACCCTCTGCTCTGTAATGAATGCCATCAAATTCAACATGCCTTCGTTACAAAATGTTTACTGCGAGCCACGATTCAACAGTGCAGTAATTTCTAGCCTTTTGAGCTGACACCTTCACGAGTTTGTGGACTTTGTGACTTTTTCTTCTTGTTCTTACAGTGCCATATGTCACTTAAAAATATTAAAGTGAATTCCAATTAAACCTGATTTGAGAATTTTATAACCTCTCTTGAGATCCTTGGAAATACTCAGGGATGTCAGAGCTGAGGCTAGTAATCACTACCATAATGATTTGTCCTGTTCCCCTCTGCCTACACGAACACTATGCTACCCTAGAGTTCTGTGTGGACCCAAGTTGACTCGCTCCTAATAACTGTTCTTAAAGCCTTAAGTCGAGTAATAGTACATCCCAAAGGACAGCACGCCTAAAGAGCCAGAGTCATAGGACACTGTTACTTTATCATCCTACTGACCTTGCAGCAGCAGGAAGCAGGCAGGTGGCTAGCACTCCCGGGGGTTTGCAGCTTGCTCATGGGACCCCTAAGCAATATGCCTCTCAGCATATCAGTAGAACAGCTGTAAGAAGGGAAGCTCATCTGTGGTTAGATCGCTTGTCTTTAAAACGCCCTGCCCGGTCTATATAACCTTCCTCCCTTAAAATATAAGGATTTTGAAGCCAATGGGGCCTATGTTATGGGATCACAGTAAGAGCCAGAACACAGACTCAAATCTTGCTAACACAAGAACCCTGTCTACCACATTCCCATCCTACTGGGAGGGAAGGCTTCCATTGTGGTACAAGACATAGACAGGCCAGCCTTGAGTTCTGTGTGCCTGAAACCCATGTGCGTTTGTTTCTATTCTTAATTTCTAGACATTCTCTAAAACCTTAAATCAGCATCCCAAGCAATAGCCTTCCCAATAAAACTTCCTGAAAAGATTGTAGATTCTCTACTTTTGCTGTCCCAGTATGAATGCTATGAGCCGCCCGTGACTCTGATAGTTGATTTGTGCCTACTGTGTCTCTGAGGAATTGAATTTCTATCTTTAAACCACTTCCTGTAGTGCAAACTGCCATACAAGACATCACCAATGGGAAGTCTCAGGGCCTCTACTTCCCTAAGTTTTGCAAGAGCACTTGGACCCAAGTTAGGTGACTCTGTGAAGGTGAAGTCATGTATGATTATGAGAGATGATTACAGGAAAGGGAAAGGGTGATTTCCCAACCAGAACATCCCTCAGTGCACGGCAACAAGACACAGGCTACTCCTGAAACTCTAAAATAAACTCATGTACTGTTTACGCAAAACTTTAAAAACTCCCTGATGCAGAACTTCTAAACCAATGGGCATCTGGGAAAGTGATGCTTGTATGAGGACAGGATTTGGGGGTTAAAGAAAAGGTTTCCTCAAATCAGAAATCACATAGTTTATGCAGGGCCAGCTGTGGCTTACAAAACAGAGCAATTTGCTGCTGTCTGGGAAAATGGGAGCCAGCTCAGGTGAACATCTCACCTGGTTCCCATCTGCTCTGGGCCGCTAACACGCTTGCCCCATTGCAGCTCAGGATTAGACCCAGATTTAACACAGTAGCTTGGAGACCTCACAGTGCTAGGGTCAAGAATGTAGGCCTGGGGCCAGAAGTCTGTCTGGACTAAAGAGTCAGCTTTGTCAATCACAGTTTATATGGGCCTGAGGCCTCCTGTGTAAAACTGAGGTTTCAGTGAGAGACTTGATAGTATAGACCCAGGTAAATGTGTCTTTTGAGATAGAATCTGATGGTCATGTGAGTCTCAGTGTCTTTATCTTCTGCCAGCTGGAAAACACTGAACAGTAGGACCGTGAAAGGCAGTATGTGTTCTGGTTGAGCCAGGCTTAACTTCCAGAGACCCCCAAATTAATTCTGCAAGGGAAGAACCCATTGGTTATGCTCCCAGACACTAGGCTTCTGACATAAGGCCCTCAACTCCATAATCCTGGGGCTATCAGTCACATAGTGCAAATACCCCAAGCCCCTGGTATTCTGTCTGAACTCCACCCCCACAGTCACCTGGCAACAGCCAGGTGAGCCCCTCCCCACGGTTACCTGGCAACAGCCAGGTAGGCCCAGTCCACTATAAGAGGGGTTGTTTGGTCCCCCCACCCCTGCCCCTTACTCTCTTCTCTTAGTCTTTTCCTTCTCCCCCTCTCTCCCCATTCCCTTTCCCCCTCTCTCCCCATTCCCTTTCCCCCTCTCTCCCCATTCCCTTTCCCCCTCTCTCCCCATTCCCTTTCCCCCTCTCTCCCCATTCCCTTCCCCCCTCTCTCCCCATTCCCTTCCCCCCTCTCTCCATGTGGCCATAGCTGGCCTCTACTTCTGACTTTCTCCCTCTCTCTACTTCTCTACAATAAACTCTCAAAAACCATGGACTGCCCCTTCTCACCTGGACCCTCAGTGCTGGAGCAATGGCGCAGGTCTTCCCCTAAAGACTAGTGGGTCTACTCTCCCAGTGGCCACCAACCCAAGTCATCTGGCCAACCCAGACCAAGGACTCTCGTGCCCATGGGACCCAGTTGGAGTTCTCCCCTGTCCCCTTCCCTCTGACCCCGGGCCAGAGCCCAGCCCCAAGGGTCCACACTACTCTTTTGCAACACCTGCGATGTCCAAGACTGCAAACCTGTCGCCTTTGAGCTCCATCCTGCTGGCTCCCTGGGCGACCCCCACCCCCCCAAAGACTGCGCCTTCCCCACCCCTCCGCGAGAGGTCATGAGGCCCTCCACAGATGCTTGCCTGGCGGTTCCGTGGAGATGTCCGCAGCAGTCGAACTCCCTGTGTCTGCCTTGCTCTGCCTATTTACCCACAACAGACTGCAGATTGGCTAATGGGAGACGGGGCTAGAGAATGAGAGTCAAGCATGAGTCAGAGGCTAAACTGGCACCTCATCTATCCATGCAGTGTCACCCAGTGGGGAGTCTGTGAAGGTAGTTTGCTCGCAGGGTCATCTGAAGACACCTGTCTTGCTGCAGGCTTCATCAAACAAACATCCCATGTGATCTATATGTAGGATTCCACTTCCGGTTAGACAGAAAAGCCAATCCAAAATTACACATCTAATTGTGGGGAAACACCAAATAGAGGATAATGTGAGATCCTATTTGGGTTCTCACCCAAGTCAACATCAACATCGCCTCTGGAGCTTCAACTATGTATATGTTCAGATATATTGATGCAATCCACCAGATATTCTAAAATCCACAATTTCTTAAATTTCCAAATATTTTAAAAAGACATAAATTCTAATATTTTCCAGTCACATGGACATTCCTCTATAATTCAGCCCTTAGTATTGGCAAACTAGGTAACTAATTCACAAAGTGTCTTTGTTCTTGTAAATTGTGTTTTAAAACCCTTTAAAAATAACATTCGAATGATATGATTTTTAAACCATTTAAGTATGGTCACCTATGCTGCTTTTCACCCACACATTTGGTGTTGAACAGTCCAACTTGCTTTAAACAGGATGCTGTTGTGAGGCATCTATTGTAAAGAAGGACCCAACAAGGGTTCTGCTGTGTGTGTGTGTGTGTGTGTGTGCCTGCGAAGGTGTGAAATACAGCTGCCACTCAAGGGCAGTCATTGGCTGCTTCAGAAAGAAGAGGGAGGTCAGAAGGGAAGGACTGTACGCTGCTCGGTGGCCATTAGAATTGTGACTGATATTTGTCATACACACTGACTCAGAGCCCAAGGATACAAGCCCAACACACATTTCACCAGAAATGTTTTAATTGTTTAGCTTCTCACAACTGTCACATAACAATCTGACAGAGTCATGATTCCTTCCAAAAATAAGCATGAAAAACAGCATCCCGAAAGACCGCCATTGTTTCCATTGTGCGCACACGGGCTTGCTGGTGCTGGGAGCTGCAGCCTCACAGTGAGGTCCCTACCAGCCCAGGAAGGCTGGGGCTGTCCTGCCGGCTAAGGGGGTGCTAACGTGTTAGTCACACACAAAGACATTCTATACTAGACAAACTGCTTAGTGACAGGTGAACACGGCAACGCATAAGCACTGATACAATTGACCTGTTACGATGCGCAGCCAATAAATAGTTACTAAAAAAGAAAACAAGCTGTGGTAAATATTACAACTCCTATTTTTCCAAAAGAGTTGCCAAAATGAATAGAAGCCCATTATTTACACACAAGTGCTTTTGCCTGTGTGTATGTGCATGCAAAATCAGAGGACGGTATCAGAACCCCTGGAACTAGAGTTATGGATGGCTGCAAGCCCCCAGGCCGCTCGGATGCTGAGGACTGAACTCGAATTCTCTGTAAGGCTCTTCTTAACCATTGAGCCATCTCTCCAGACCCCATTCTTTGATGTTTTAAAATCAACATGTAAAGGTACAGATTGAACTGAGTGAGGTTTCTAAGGAGAGGAAAGACTCCTGATACTACAGATGTCTGTCAAAAGCAGAGGCAGAACACTGACAGAGAGCTTCCGAGAGAGAGCATCATTTGAGAGTGAATATAGAAAGTTCTGAAGTCAGCATCACCCTCAGTGGATGACAGTGACCAAGTCTGTGTCTTGTCCCCACTCCCCCACCCCCCTTCTCATGCTTTTTGTTGTTTTATCATTACACTACAGAAGATAAAACAACCTGACTTTGATTCTCAGAGGATAAAGTAGCAACCTGTCTGCCGTAGTCAACTCTTTGGGCTGTTTCTGCTCCTTTCCCTGGGTTCAAAGCCCAGTTATAGCTCATTTCATCCTGGACTTTATCATGGATCAAGAAATAAACATTTGCTCTCTCTCTAAAAAGAAAAGAAGTATCACAAATCTATTTTGTGAGAATTCATTGTAGACATACATAATTAGTTTTAAAAAAATAAATCTCAAAATGTCACAAATGCTTCCTACTTTCAATTTTAATACATAAAAAGTACAAAAAGTAATAATTTTTAAGCTGTCTGCATATAAAATCTTATCAAAACATTAAGTATAATCCTAAGAAATGTTTCTTTTTAATCAGTTATTAAATAGCTGGTTGGGCATTGCTTAAAAAACAAAACAACAAAAAACCATGAGGCACCAGCACCACGAGATCAAGGCTATAGGGAGACAGCCCTGAACCTGCATGTGAAGAAGCGTCTTATACCCGAGTCCCAGATGCACCAGAACCGCAGTGTTGCCACAGCTGCTGATGACACTTTTATTCTGACTCTCAAACCTAAATTCCACCATCAATAGCATTTCCAAACATGAGTTCTAAAGATTATTAGTCTCATGAAAAATGGTTTGTGGTTAATAAGTTAGAAGCCCTGTGCATGATGTCTGCCTTTTAGGAGACCCACAATTCCTTTGTAGCAATAAAGACTGAGGAGCTTGCAGAATGTGACTCTCAGTTAACCACAGCCAGCATTAGAATTCCTTCAACAGCACTTCCTACTATCATGTGAATGGCACCTTAGAAAGCATTGATACTGGTGAGACAGGGTATGGGGGGCAGGGAAGGCAATAATGCAGCCTTTTGAGCCAGCACCCCGGCATCCAGAAGAGAGTTAGTGCCTGGTGAAGGGAAAAGTATCAGGTCCTGTTTACTGGTCCTAAAGAACGGGTTTGCACTGTTCCTGTGAAGATCTTCATTCAGGGCATGTGGCAAGGAGGCTTTCAGCCTTCACACCACCTCACTAAAGCTCTCTTGTGCAAATGCAAACGAGCTTTTCCTTATTTGCATGGCTTCTTTTTCTCTGAGGTGCTGGAATAGGATCTTTGCCTTTTACTTGCTTTCCTGTTCAGAATGAAGTCAACTTGCAGGTAGACTGTCAGTCTGCAGGTTAAAGAGCTGCTCTTCCAAGAAGGCACCCCCAAGGCCATACTGCTTCTCATGTGTGCTGACTTCCTCTGGAGACAGATGGCCTGCTCCAAGAACAAACTCTGCAAACCTAAGAAAATTTTGTTTTAAATAGTTAATTTTGTCACAGAGGTTTATCTGAAAGATGATGTGTGCCTCCCTACTTATTCCCTTCAATTAAATTTGAGTTTGTGTGAGCTGAGGATGGCATTTAAATCTGTACAGGGAATAGCTTATGTGATCTGTCTATAGACAGCCAGGGGAGGGTATAAGTGTGGGCAGGATTATGCATCACCGAGTCATCCCCTCATCTTTCCCTGTTTCTTCTGAGTGTAGTAGACTGTGCAGATTTCACTGTCAATGCCTCGCTCAGATCCGCATGGCACCTAAGACTTCAGCAGCTCTCCCAGCAGGCCAGAGCACCCAGGAAGTAGAACTCCCACAATTCTGGTGTACGGTGTGACAAAGAGGAATGGTTGCTTCTAGGCAGAGATGTATGCTACAGACACTATGTGATTTTCAAATCACTTCAAACATGAGCTGTGGCCGGGGCAGGACTTACTTTTTTGGAGCCTGGAGTCTGGAGACAGCCAGCCAGGAAGGGAAGTCAGGCCTGCAGCAGGCTTGGCGCAGCTCCTCGAGAGCGCTGGCTGTTTCGGCTTCAGCTTGCTCCCTGTACTCGTCATCAGTGAGATACCTCTTCACCTGAGGCTCTGTTGTGAACCATGGCCTCATCTTCCTAAAACACAAGACATGTGGTTGCCAGATTCCTGCCCAAGTCAGTCCTTAAAATATACAAAAATACACATTCTAGACACCAACAGTAATACCCAGGAACTCCTTGTACTTTCCATAGTCTTTCTATGACTGAGGGGTAAGGAATGGGCCCGGTGATCCTACTGTGTTTTCTTCTTCTCTGACTGCCATAGCAATGGCCTAAGGCCTTTGAGAATCAATTTCTGATTGAGATGTTGATTATATTTTTTCACTGATTTCTAGTCAAACAATTAGACAAAAAGTCTGGCTTCCTGTTTTGCCTGCTGATTTTCTTTGGCAAGCTTTCAATGTGTCCTTTTATTAAGACCAACAGGGAGGAACACCACTTACTACACTGGGAAGAAACTGGAATTGTGGGCTATCACTCCCACCTAGTGGTGGTGCCTCTGATTAACCCAACACAGAAAAGAAGCGCTGCACAAGATCCATCGAGAAAAGGAACTTGAATTAGTTCTTCTTTGGCTACGTGCACATCAAGAACCCAGAGGCTGGATGTTGTTTTCCAGTCAGGATAGGGATAAGTATCATAAAACTATAGCAATCTGTACTTTAGGAATTCAAGATGCTAATAGAGACATATTTGCTACAAAGTTTCAAGTAACATTTGTGCTTCATTCATCAATGAGTCTTAAAAAGTTTATAGATGACTTCAAATATAATTAGAGAGATTTCCAAGTATATGTATATATATATACACATATATATATGTATATATGTGTATATATATACATATATGTATATATGCATATATATGTGTATACATACACACACACACACACACACACACACACACACACGAATGAACGAACTGGATTGAAGAACAAGTGATATTGATTTTTTATTCTTCTTCTGAACAACTAGCCAGGTTTCCTACAGGAAAAACCCAGGCTCTGACCCAGAACCTGGAGCGCAACCCAGCTTGAGGGTGTCCTCACTGTCTGAACTTGGCCAATCCCTTCCTGGTTCCACCTCACTGTGTCACATGGAAAGGACAGCAGAATCCTTGCCTCATCAGTCAGTGAACAGACAAGATGGGATATTTACACAAACTGCTCAGGCATCAACAAAAGAACAGCTATTATATATTAACATACACAGAGCACTGTGCAAACTAGAAAGTATGATACGAAAGTCAAGACATTCTTTGTCTGGTTTATTATTTAACCTGTACGTTTCTTTCTTTCTTTTTTTTTTTTTTTTGGTTTTTCGAGACAGGGTTTCTCTGTGTAGCCCTGACTGTCCTGGAACTCACTTTGTAGACCAGGCTGGCCTTGAACTCAGAAATCCTCCTGCCTCTGCCTCCCAAGTGCTGGGATTAAAGGCGTGCGCCACCACCGCCCGGCAACCTGTACGTTTCTACTTTAGTCCTTACTTTCTCATATAATCATTCCTTACCAATGTGTAAAGTAGACAGCATAGCAGTGCATCTGGATTGCTATAGAGTGCCCCACAGACACATAATGGAGTCATCATGCAAATGAGAACACACCTGACTACTGGCAAGACAGTTGGGTAGCTAAGGGAAGGAGAAAGGAGCTCTGGGTTCCTTGGGCCACCAGCCTGGCAGGTCGTGCAGTGGCAGCCTCCTCCCAGTGGAGGGACCTCTTCCAGATGGGGGCCAGAAGAAAAGCGCTTTGGTCTTAAGGCCTCCCACTTGCACTGCTACCTTTCATCCTATGACTACCTTGTATGATTACTGATGCTGTCACACACTCAGTCACCAGATCCATAAACTACCTGTCACTGTGGAGTCTGCTTCCTTACAGCCATTTACCGAACATTTATTAACTCCCTTTACCAGCCTTAATCTCACTTTCCTCCTCCAAGTCTCTATCAGTGTCTGCCTGGCCCACAGCAATGTCTAAGAATGCTTTCTACTACAGGAGCGTCCCTGTTTACCCTATGCCAGGAAGCAGATGGGTTACCCCACCAGCCAGCAATACTTGTCTTTAGTTTAGTTTTTGTCAAGTGAGTTTTTTTATTTTTCATTAGATTAACTGCCAATATTTTCAATGAAAAAAATTACATCTAAGTTCTACTCTACATTTACAGTTTTCAGTTACATTTGAGTTTTACAAATCTCAAAGCAGAATCTACATTTTCCAAACAATCAATTCCTGTTAGTTTTAAATGTTGCCTTTGTGGTGAGGGTGCAGTGCAGAGTTTTCCCAAACTTTTGGATTTCTACCTTCTGTCTAGACAGGTCTCAGTGAATGAAGGAAAATGCACACGGCTGAGCCCCACACCAAGCCCCACACGCAGAACCAGGCTGGATTCCTCAGTGAGCCTATCCGGTGTGGCCAGAGCACACCTCACTCACTGCACTGACAGCACTGCTGCCTGATGATGGCTTTATACGGGGCCTTTTCTGTCAGGAAAGCATTCCACATCTGCTCAAGAGCCACTCCGGGTCACTACTTAAGATTCAATCCAACGATCTCTCTTACAAGAAGTCCTTCCTGGATTAACACTTTAGTCCCCGAGCAAGCTGTGTTTTTACTTAAAGGATACATAAGTGTTGGGGCTGGAAAGATGATTCAGTGACTAAGAATGCCAACTGCTCTCCAGAGGACTGCAGTATGGTTCCCAGTACCCACATCAGGTGGCTCACAACTGCCTTTAACTGCTGCTCCACAGGACCTTCTGGCCATTCTGAGTACCCACAAACATATGGCAGACACACACACACACACACACACACACGCACACGCACACGCACGCACACACATTTTTTTAAGGCAGTTGATATATAATTGCATGCCCACTTCTCTACAATACACATCATCAAAAGCAGGCCCATCTCCATCTGTGTGCCTGACACAGACACACAGACTATGGAAACACATAGCAATCTGTGTCACCACAGGTTACCTCATCTTTCTTTCTGTATTTTCAGGAGGCTAAAGCCTCAAGTTAAAATCTAAAACAAAGTGAGCCCTGAATAAAAATGAACTGAGTAGCTCCTTCCGATCATCCAGGATACATTCCCCCTAATTCCTATCTTGCGAGCACAATTAATATCACCATATTGGCTCTAATGAAAAGAAATGTATGACAAAGATAGAAATGTTATACAACCCAGGGCCCAAGCAACTTTGTCACAGATTTTAGGAGCTCTAACCTCAGGGGAATTTGCGTCACAACTCAAAGGAGCTGGAGCAATGCTTAGAGCTCTTCTCCCCTAAGAAAAGTGAAGCCTCCAGATTAAACAGAATTACTTGGCCAGGCAGTGGCGGCGCACACCTTTGATCCCAGTGCTCAGGAGGCAGAGGCAGGTGGAGCTCTGAGTTTGAGGCTAGCCTGGTCTACAGAGTGAGTTCCAGAGCAGCCAAGGCTACATAGAGAACTCCTCTCTTGAAAAACCAAACCAAACCAACCAAAAAACAACAAGAAGGACAAAAAAATCCCCAAACCAAAGAAAAAAACCCTATAATTACTTGTAAGATGTAACCAAAAGTATCTCTTCAAACAATAAATTAAACTAGAACTCAAAATGTCAGATTTGGTAGCCACAGGAAAAGATACCCACCACCTCAGATAGCTGAATGCTCTCAGTAGATAATGTAGACTCCAGGAGAACAGGAGGAGGATCATAACAGCATAGGCAAAGTGAGGCACGGCCATACCAGTGTAGATCAGAACCAGGGAGAGGAACCTCAGTGTCCACATCAGAAGGTCTCTGCTCCCCTCATCAGCAAGAGGCCCATGACTGTAACAGGCGGCAAAGCTACAAAGTCCAACAACTAAGACATAGCCTAGAGACACAGAAGAAGGGCAATCGTTTAAACCTGAGCTCGAAAACCGACAGAGTCCTGGCTGAACAATGACATCTACCAGTTAACTTTGATTTCAAAAATCAAGAAAACAAACAAAATGTTTCCCTTTTTCAATAAAGTTTGAAAAAGGTATCTACAGCTCATTAGTCCTTGATTTGAGCTCACAGGATGGCTTTTAAAGACATATCTGTACATGTGCAAGTGGTAAAGTAAGAAGATATCATCCGATACCCTAGAACTGGATCATAGGCAGCTGTAAGCTAACCAGGCCAGGTGCTGGAAGCTAAACTCGAGGCCTCCGGAAAAGCAGCAAGCACCCTAAACCACTGAGCCATCTCTTCAGCCTGACAGGGTAACTTTTGTAATAATTTAAGATATCTGCTGATTATTATGATAATATATAGTCATATCTGTTTTTAAGTCCAGTGTCCTGGGTGGACAAATGGTTTCACGGTTGCTTTGGTTAGAAGTAAGCCAATGGATAGCATACTTTGCTTATAAACCCTATATTTAATGTTTAACTTCTAGATCCTAAAGGAGAATGTAATTTTATCGAGGACCAATCAGGCAGCCACCTTTGCTAGCCATGCCAGCCCAGTCCATCATTACATCTGATACTTTGTTTCCAATGCTATCAGATGGGAAGTGGACAGTGCTTCTAATGATTTCCACCATAAATGCTTAATTTGTTTCTAAGCAAATCTGAGATTCAATTTCTTATTTACAGTAGATACTGAGGAGGAAGTTAAATTTAAAATGGGCCCCACATCAATCTAGAAAGAGGAACTTTCACAGGATGTCTTACTTGGCTTCTCCAGAACCTCTGTGATAAAAGAAGCTACAATGGGGCTATTTCTCTTGTCTGGCCTCAGTGGAAGAGGAATATTTCATGTTATGAGTAAATTGTAAATATTTAATATAATAGGAAAATAGGCTAAAAGTTAAGTGTTCAAGGATGAATTGCTTTGTTTTAGCAACAGTACCCTCATATGTGAAATCTAACGTTAATGGGTCTGCATTTCCTATTATTTCCTAACAAAATGAAAGAAATTTGTAACATAAAATGAGAAAATTAAACAGTATTTTTATCCTGTTTCTGAAAAGTCAAGTTTCATTAGTAACGATTTCCCACTTTTTATGCAGAACGCATACAGAAAGAAGGCTGAGAGAGGAGGAGAGCCAGCTTTTTAAGAAGCTCTTATAGCACAGCTTAGACGCAGTTAGAGTTCAGCCACCATTCTCAAGGGTTTTTACTCTTTTGATGATTTGTACAGAAAACTAAGAATGATTATAAAGGTAAGTAGTGTAAAATGAGATCTAAATGAGTTCAAACACCAACTATGGTAATGAAATACAATATTATTTTAATAGCACCTTCCCTTAAATCAAATGAAAGTGTGTGGTCAGAAGTCCCCTGCTTGCACTTCTCAGCCTGGCTGATAGACAGGAAGTTCTTGTGGGTTTACCTACCTAATACATACATTCTGTTTCCATACCACAGCCACTTCAGAGCTTCCATCAACTGGCACAAAACATAAACTGAAGCAAACCAACAACCAATCATTAGCGCCCCAAATGTGCTATACTGTGTGTGGAAGAAAATAAACGACACAATATACATACATACATATATATATATTGGTTCATTCACTTTCATAAAAATAGAAGCAAACAAATAAATAATCTGTGCTTGAAAGGTCTATATCAAATCTAAGTCAAGGATTTATCTAATCCAGAGTCTCACTGTTCAAGGATGGTCCTCTGAGGAAGAGAGCCATTTCACACAAGAGTTTGATGGCAGGCATGCAGGCTCAGGCCCCCTGCAAGAATCTACATGCTAGCAAGACCCTCGGGAGGCTAGCAGGCACACTGAAGTTGGTGAGTACTACTAAAAAGTACAGTTACCTCAAAATAACGCCATTTAGAGTTTTGATCAGAGTAACCATGAAGTTACCATCATGAATTAATATTTATTTACCCTTTAGAACATTATTTTATTGAAGGTGTAGAGGAGGGAGAAGAACAAAAAGCCCAGATGTAGTACCAATAGCATTTAAAGCCCCAAAGACTAAGGATCATTCTGCCAAGTTACATTTCACAAAACTGTATCCAAAATGTCACTAAACTTAATGAAATCCTATACATTACTAATAAATAAAATCTAACTTTCCAGAAACAGACACATTTTAAGGTCAATTTATATAGTAGAAGAGCAAATTTGAATTAGGTAATTTTTCATATCCATAAAATCTTGGCTCCCATTTTGTACTCATTTGCATATAAGAGACCTACCTTTGGAATGTGTTTCTTAGCCATCAGAAGGACAAAGACTAGTGTCATTAGAATACCTAACATGGTACCCGAAGAGTAATAGAAAACAGGGCTTCTGTCAAGACAGAGAAAAAAGCCACATAAATATCAACCAGCATTTTCAGCAATAAAATCTGAAAAAAGTTCATGATGCTCAACATGGCAATAGTAGCAAGTAACGAATATTAAGAAAGAAAAACTCTAATCACATCTCATATAGTTATAATAGAAATCGGCACTTGAATGTTTATAGTAAATAGACTGTTGCGATATCTAGTATAGAAGACATATATAGTATATATATACTATACTATATAAACATATATACTATATATGTCTTCTATAGTCAGAATGGCATCCAATAAGACTACACACTTGTCACATGTCAGGCACTTGCCTGAGAGTTTTACATGAACTCCCAG
Source organism: Tokudaia tokunoshimensis (assembly GCA_036184795.1). Lineage (NCBI taxonomy): Eukaryota > Metazoa > Chordata > Mammalia > Rodentia > Muridae > Tokudaia > Tokudaia tokunoshimensis. Next base: position 50,527,762 of record BTHU01000016.1, read on the forward strand.
ATACCTACAGCTGAATCAGAGGAGTAAACTGAGCTATCAAGAAGTTAAAAGACTTTCATGTGAATTGGCTGCTAGGGTTCAGAGCAGCAGCCCAGCTTGTCAGCACGCAGGCCCTAACTTCTAGGCTTTCCTCTTCCTGCTATCCATTCATCAGGCAGTAAGAAAAGCTGGCAGATAACATTACACATACCTGATGGTACCATAAAGAAAAGTTCAAAAGTGAACAATAAGAATGATGTAGAAATATTCATATTAAGTAGCCTGGGCAAATTAAAAAGTAAATATTGGGAAGAAAATGGTTTTTATAGGATAAGTTACAAGAAACAAAATATCAGTGTAACATGTTTATCCAAGAAGCAAGTACTTGTCATGTCTAATATCCTACACCAGAGCCGCCAATCTAGGAGGCAAATTAATTTGATCAACAGTTAGTGCCTGGTATCAGAGCGCATGAGCAAACCCCAGCACTCTGGAGAACAAGTCAGTGATGATGACTGTGGGTTCTGTAACCAAAAACAAAATAGCAATAGGATAAGTTCACATCTATGCATATATGTAAAATAACGTAAACAATAGCACTCTGTACCATGTACTTATCTGTTTTACCTCTGTCTTTAAAGTTGATTCAAATGCTACCCTCAGACCTATCATTTGTAAATTCTAGAAGAACCACAAATGCAGAATAGTGTGCAAAAACTTAGCACAGAGTCACAAACAACCTATAGACTCTTAAATCAGAACTTAAATTTAAATCACTACAAATACAAAAAGAGACACTTACTGGCTCAAGGTCTTTGCATAAAAGAAAAGGAAAATGCCTGTCACAAACACAAGGAAGAGTTTGAAATCCACAACTGGAAAATAAAAAAAAACAAAACAAAACACACAATCAATGTTTTGTGTCAGTATATAAGGTTGCATAAAGAATAGGGAAGTCAACTCATTGATTGTACAGACAATTATAATGAAAACAGACTTACTGTTTCGATTCACGCTTACTATGTAGGTAAGTATCCTCCCAACAGGCTTCACAGAGAAGCACACAGTTTCTCCATATGGACTGAAGACTATGGTCATCTCCTTAGCCTCCTCTGGTGCCCAAAAGTTATGAGTCACACATTTGATAAATGATAAAATGGTTTCTGTGTGCTGGCAAGTATGACTTCCTGTGATATATACAATACTGAGCAGGCCTGGGCTGGTAACTGTCACCTACAAAACAGGAATGGATTAATCCAGGCAGATTCAAAACCTTCCCCTTGGCACCTCAAGACACAAGCAGAGGAGTAAGAAGTCAGAATTGGCTGATGAAAATATCACAATGCACAAGACTGGGCTCTGGTCCCCAGTGGCTGAAATGTCACATACCTGCATTCGGTTTACAGACGCTTTGAGAAGTGGACGATTTGCCAGGTGTGGGGGTGCATGTGGCTGTAGTCCCAACTCTTGGGACTCTTTGAGACAATGGATCGCTAGTCTGAGGTCACATAGTTAGCATCATGGAGGTGCTAGAGACCTTGGCTAAGCAGTCTTAAGTGTGAGCGCCTGACTGAAGGAGTGTTTACAGAGCACGGGAGACCTGCAGGCTGTAGACACCCAACTTGTAAAGGAATTTTATCAGATACAAAGTAGAAGAATCACCCAGTGTAGACAGGACTGCTGCTGGGTGGACCTGAGCAAGCGTGAGTGTGTGCGATCCAGGGCACAGTCAAGGCCTCAGACATACAAATCTCTGTGGCACACACTTCGTCCTAACAGACAGGGAGCAGAGCATGTGCCTACAGGTGCTGACATGTGGGCGGCTGTTAAGAAAAGAGCTAGCCCACAATTGTTTCTAATTTTTTTTTCCATTTTTTTCTTTATGACCTTAATCTTTATTTTTTACGTTTCTTTAAATTGAAAATAATTTTTTTTTGATCCAACATGTTCTGATCACGGCTTCTCCTCCTCTAATTTCTCCCAGATCCTCTCCGCCCACCCAAATCCACACCCTTTTTTCCTCTGGTTAGAAAACAGGCATCTAAAATAAATAAATAAATAATAACAAACTTAAAAAAAAAAGGCAGAAAAAGTGCCCCAAGAAAAAGCTCACAAAACACATACAGATGCAGAGACATACATTCACACACAAAAATCCCATAAAAACACAGAGCTGGAAAACATGACATAGAAGCAAAAGACCTGAAAAAAATTTTTAAAAACTCCAAAAAATATCAGTGACTTTGCTTTGTGTTGCCCATCTACTGTTGGACCTACCTTTAAGTATGCTTTGTATACCAGTAACCTTTCAGTGAGGAAAACTAACTTTTCCTTTATGAAGCTATCAATTGGAGAGAGTTTCTCAGTCGGAGATGGGGGCCTGTGTTCACTCACTCCCCTTCTCGGTGCTGGGACGCCCTGTGCTTGGACCTGTGAGGGCCCAGTGCAAGCCGCCTCAGTCTGTGAGTTCGTCTGCCATGCATCAGTCCTGCTGTCCTAGAAGCTCTTGTTTCCTTGGTGCCTTTCAGCCCCTGTGGGTCTTACAATATTTCTGCCTCCTGCTCCTCAGAGGATGTTTTTCCCATTTTTAAAGTACATTTCTTCTATTTTAAAGTAACGAAGATGGAAGGCAGGTGCTGGAGTTAGGACTTGTTGAATGTAGAATGAATGAACAGGAGTGTGTGTGAGATATGAAGGACTGCAGCTTTCAAGTCCCAAGACCTCCGGGAAGGTGGCACAAGAGACCACAAAAGCCTCAAACATCTTATTTTCTAGAAAGAGTACGAGCTGACATCATGTCCTGGGACAAGGTCAAACTTATCCCTCAGCATACAGCACTCCTTCCCCAGGCGACCTTTAGCTAATTCCCATTACTGAAGTCTGAAGTGTACCATTCTCAGTGAGAGCTGCTCTCGTCACTTTTAATTAATTACCACTGCCTTAGATCATGTCCCTCAGAGGTTATCAACCTTCCAGTACTGCCTGGTTTTGTCAACTTGACTCAGGAGAGTCAGAGAGGGAGGAGCCTCAGCTGAGGAAATGCCTCCATGAGATCCAGCTGTAAAGCATTTTCTACATCAGTGATTAATGGGGGAGGGCCCAGTGCATTGTGGGTGGTGTCATCCCTGGGCTGGTGGTCTTCGGTTCTATAAGAAAGCAGGATGAGCAAGTCAAGAGAAGCAAGACAGTAAGCAGCACTCCCCATGGCCTCTGCATCAGCTGCCTCCAGTTTCCTGCCCTGTTTGAGTTCCTGTCCTGACTCCCTTAAAAAACGAACAACGAGCGACATGGAAGTGTAAACTGAATAAATAAACACTTTCCTCCCCAACTTGCTTTTTAGTCATGATATTTCAACACAGTAATAACAACTCTAAATAAGACCCTTCCTAATGAGGCTACTCTTAAATACAGTTCCTCATGTTGTGGTGACCCCGCGCATAAAATTATTTTTGTTGCTACTTTATAACTGTAATTATGTTATGAATAACTGTTATGAAGTGATATAAATATCTGTGTTTTCTGAAGCTCTAAGGTGACCCCTAAAGGGGTTACAGCACAACCCACAGATTGAGAACCAGTGACTTAGATGGCATATTCACTCGGAATGGTCAGGGGAGGGCCTAGGTAGATATAAAAAGAAATCAATGTCCTCTCCCACATAACTCCCCCTTGAACCACTGTATGCTCACCAAATTAGCTTTTATCTTGATAAATTCACTTGATAAATAAAGCCATATAAAATATATTTTTAAATCCCAAAATGGTACATTTTAATTTCACATTTTTAAGTCATGATAAAAAAGCAGGTCCTAACCTGCACAGTTGACCACATATATGTCCACTCTATTTGTGAATGTTGATTGTAGCAATAGCAGCCTGACACAGAAGCTTTAATTAAGTCCGTTTCCTTCAGAGATTTACATCTTGGAACTGAAAGATAAAAAATAAAATAAAGGGTTACCTAAGTATTTAATTTTCCAAAATCCCTTTTTAAAAATGTGCTCAAAGGGAGATTTTCATAGTTTTTAGTATTTTGTGACCAAAAACTCTTCTACATGGTGATTACAGTCCTTTACTCTTCCCTATTAGTAAGCGTCTGTCTGAAAATATCCCATCAATACTGTTAGGTCACCTACTAAGTAGCACACATGAACTGATGTCTTTGGTCCTAAAGTGATGGCAAGAGTTAAGGGACGCTTTCTAGAAAAGAAACTCAAGCAGAAGACTCAAGAATGCGTTGCAAGCATAAGACAGTATCAGGACTGACAGATGACAAATGTGCACAGTATTAAGATGAGCAAAGTCACAGTGGCTTGGCTTAGGGACATCTGGACAGCTGCAGCTGGAGGTAAACCATAACCACTTCTACATTAGGAATCTACACTTGACCATGAGAGCAGAGCACAAAAACCTTCAGGTAGGTATAACGGACTCAGTAGGAAACAGATGACACTAAAAAGCGCTCAACTAAATTGCCTAGTAAAGTGTGAGCAGAACAAGCACCAACTGCCAGGCAGAGGCCCACCAGGATGAGGCGTCTATCATCTCCAGGCCCCACAGGAAGGAGAGAACCCAATGACTTAGGCTATGAACTGAGGAGGGTAGAAGGATAGATTTGAGAGCTCTTGGGAAGACAAATCAACTCTGGAGCTTCACTGGATGAAGGAGATGAAGGTATCTGGTGGATGGGGGATGGTGAGGCACTTACCCAGATCCAAGTGCTGATGTGGAATAGGAAACAGGGGCACGGAGTACTCACAGGGACACAGAGAAATGAGCCCTCTGCCCTATTCGAAATGCAAGAAGGAAATCTATAGACAACCCCGAATTTAGAGCAAACTGTTATAACAAAGTTGGGCAAGGACCAGTAGCTACAAGTTGATCATTATACCCATTTGGAGAATAATGAAGCTCAATAGGTACCTGCCCTGGCCTGAAATATCTTTTGTGACAGGCTGAAGTGAGGACAGGCATAGCCACTCCTTGAAACAGCTGTACCAAAGTGACAGTTCAGTTATATAATGACCCAGGATGTTCTATTGTGACATATGAATCCTTTCATTTTTTCCTCTTAGCATGGTGATGAAACACATAGGCTTTTAAATTTATCAACAGTCTGAGCTGAAAATACAAGAATCTAGGTCAAGAGCCAGATTTTAAAGCAGTAAGAGGATACTTCAGAGACTCTTAAACACAGGATACCAAAAATTAAAAATGCATTCCTTCATGATATGCCTATACACGAGCACCCAAAGAAGATAGTATAACCAGTGCTATGAACACAGCCAAGGCAGAGGCATTCTTGGGTATAACTGAGATGCACACAGCTCAAAGCCAAGGGCAGCATGCTGGAAGGAACAGTCTTTGGATGTCTAATACTAGAAGTTAGCTTGAGAAAAGAAAGAAGTCAAAGAATGCAATGTAAACCCAGGAAGTACTTGAACAGCTGTGAGAATACAATGGAACACCTTGGAGGCCCTACCCGTTGAGCCACAGAGCAGAGAATGGAAGGTCTCAGGCTTGGCCTTCCCATACCATATGCTCCAACTCCTGCCCGTCTCTGAACAGGAACCAGAGCTAAACTGGGCAGCCAGAACTGGAAACTTTGTACAGTGAATCCTTGATAAGGGATCCATTTACCACTGGAGAAGAGCATGTCCTAGCAGGAAAGGTGAAGGGCATGGGCCACAGGTTCACAACCCTAGTGTCCCAGAACTTTATACAAATCCTCACTGGCAGTCTGGCACTAGGTGCGCTTCATGCTAAGAGAGCGGTTTTTTTAGATGCGGCCAAGGGTTCTCTCTGTAACTCTCCTAGTGAGCCCCACTATTTAAGGGCTGAATTAACTCCCACAGAAAACTTTGTAGCCGTGCTCTGCAGAAGCATCTTCTTGTGAGGACTGAAAACAAAGGTTATCGTTAAACGAAGGCTTTTCACAGGGTCCCATGGCGGATTTCTAAGTCACTGGACACCTGTAATTCCTAAAAGCAGGATGATGTCTGTGAGTATAGTGCCATAGTGTGGATGTAGGAACAAATGCTTCTGTTAATGCAAGCCACATCCGTTTTGCACTTAAGCTTACTCTAACAGTCTTCTAGTGGTCTCCCTTCTTCCAGAAATACCCCCACAATTCTCTCTACAACCATTCTTCTAAACAGGCATACAGATCTTTTGAAAACTTCACGTGGGGCCCATTATATTCCTCTAATCACTTTTGCTAACACCAAGACAAAATCTACTCTCCTTTAGAAAGGCCCAAGGACCTCTACGGCGACTTCTTCCTCTCTCTTGCTTGATGGCTCCAGACAGATCAACCCACCAACCCTCCTCAAAGTACCACCTTACTCCTGCCTCAGATCCTGTGAAGGCTTACACCTGTCAACAGCTGGCATGTCTGTCTGCTCTTCTCTGGAAGGCCTTGGCTGAGCCAAGTCTGAGCATGCACACCCAACTACGCCTACCTACTTTCTGCTGACTACACAGGGTCCATCTTACACATGCACTTTTTACTGTCTTGCTATGGAGTTACTAAATCCCAAAGCATTCAAATACCTGTCATTTGCATGTGTGTTGCAATCTGAGAGGCTTAGAGGATTATCTGAGCAAGAACTTCCCAGCCAGGGAAAATACAACCAATTTCCCTGAAGAATTGCCAGCACAAGAGGAGGTGCACTGAGCCCTGCCTTGGAATGCCCCCAGCAGTATCACTCTGTGTCCAACCTGTCCCAGGCCATCCATTCCAGAGCCCATGAAGCAAGGGAGCCAATCGTGAGAGCACAGACTACACCCCTCTCCACTCTCTCACCGGTGTACCCTAAACTAGAGGGTAAGGCTGGCTACACTTAAAGAGCCCCTGGCTAAGGACTATCTTTCTTGTTCCTCCCAGATAAGGAGGCCAAGAAGTGGCAAGAATCTTGGTTTTGACGTCAGTGTGTGTATAAAGGTACTTCCTGGTTAGAACTTGTTCAGGATTTCCTGTCTTCAACAGATTGAGGAGCACGCAGATGGAATTAATCATTACTAAAGACCCCCAAGTCAGGTTTATGTAACCAATGAGACAGATCCCTCAGTTCACTTTAAATATCATGCAGCTTATACAATTCAGCTACTGTAGTGTGAGGACTACAGTGGTGCACCCCGCCCCCACTTCTGTGGCTTTATTTTCTACTGTCTCGGCTACTTTGGGTCAACCATGATCCAAATTATTAAACAGAAACTTCCAGAAAGAAACAATTCATAAGCTTCAAGTAACTGCTGAGTTTATTGTTAGTATTGTTGTATTATTAGTCATTGTGAATCCTTAACTGTCCTAACTTATACATTGTTCCAGTATGGCGGAAGGGCACACTCGGGGCTTAGTACTCTGTACTCGGGGTCTCAGAAGGGACAAAGGAGCACTGTTGTACACATTTTAAAAAAGCCTTGCATCACCTGCTTTGTTAATAAGTCAAAAGTAAACGACTCCTTTAACGCTTTTCTTGTTATTAACTTCTTTAATGCCTCAGTATATTTAGCTTGAAAAGTTTAATCAGACATGTGGTAAAAATATTTAGTTAAAACCTGAGGAGCAGATAGTGCTTAAACTTATTTACTGAGTCTTCTAAAAATGAAAACCACAAGCACTTCTCAAGCCTGAGCAGATGTTAAACCACTCTCCATATTAAAAAAACAAAAACAAAAAAAAAAAAAAACTTCATTGGTATCTCCCTTGGGAACCTAGGCTTCCACAGTCTGCACACCAGAAATATCTCTAATGCAACCAGAACCAAAACACAGCAAAGTACCTATTATATTTACTACTAAGTCTTTGTTCTGTAGCATGTAAAAATGGGCATACATGAATAATCAGTATAAGACAATGCAGTTAGTGCAACTCAGCCCTGCATAGCACAAAATAGTTAATTAACATATTCCTGTTCAATGAAAAGCTGACCACAGACAGTCCCCTAGGGTGGAAGACACCGGTATGGGCACAAGGTGTGTCAGAAGCTAATAACTGCTTACTGAACATCCATTCTCTCTTTCAGTCTTAGACACCCTACTAACTTTGTTGGTGCCAGGATATTATCCAATTAAAAGTCTATATATTGACAGCCTTCCTTGAGTCTTTAAGTGACCCACGTAATGAAGATACAAACAAGCAATCTTTTAAAGGTCGTGAATGGTAGAAATAAACTCGTGGAGGCTGCGTTTTGCAGCTATAACTTTCTAAGCCAGAATCTTAAGCACCCCAAACAGTCTGAGCAGCTCCCAGAGGCTTCCTATGCACTGGGTTCAATGCTGGGGCATCAACAGTATTTTGCACGTGACCAGCTACCCAGCACAGCAGCCAATCAGAAACAGAATTACGGTTTCATTCTAAAGCTTTTATCTTTTTCTAGCCTTGAGTTCCCTGAGATTTCTGAAGATGGATAAAATAAGGTTTCAGACATAAGCTACAGACAAAGGGCCAGCTGTGCGGGTGTCCAGCTGTGTGATCCTGAACAAATCAAAACGTGAAGCATCCGATGCCCGCAGACAGGGGCGGGGCCTGGCCGCACCCACGCGTGACCCTGCGGCCCCGAAAGGAGGTCCTCCGCCCGGAGCCGGGGTTACCTGACATCGCTGCCTCCTCCTCGCGTACCGCGCCCGCTGGCAGTGTGCCCAGGGGCTGCAGCCAGAGCAGCAGCCACCACGGACCGGGCATCATCGCGGCCAGTGCGACGGAAGTTGAGCAGCGGACCAAGGGCGGGAAGCGGAGGCCGAGCTGCGGCCCCGCCCTTCCGCCGTCCGTCGAGCGGCTCGCCCAGTGGCCTCCAGGGGGCGATCACCGGCCTTCCCGCTTCCTGCTCCCGCGCTGGTGTACAGAGTTGGCGGGTAGTTTAAAAATTACCTGAGCCCCGGGCAGGGTTCTCAGAGCACCGGTGCGGGCCACTCAGAAACGCAAGCCCTTCACATGCACCCTCTCCGAAATAAGACCAGCGAGCCCCACTTAAATAAAAGTCTGGATTGTTTGTTTGTTTGTCCCTCCCTTCACTTCTTCCTTTTTTTTTCTTCTAAAAGCGATAACAAATTGAGAAATTGGGTGCTTAAATAAATTGTATCTAAGCTCATGAACACAGTACCTTTCCAAAAAACAAAAGGGTTATACAGGTTCACTATTAATAAAGTGTCACTTTAATAGAATTCTGGAGGCTAGAGAGATGGTTCAGTGCTTAAAAGCACTTATTGCTCTTCCAGAGGACCCATGTTTCAGTTCCTAGCATGTGCATGACAGCAGCCCCAACCATATATAACTACAGTTTCTTGAGATCCACTGCCCTCTTCTGAATTCTGCAGGCATATGGTACACAGACATACACACAAGCTAAACACCCATATACCTAAATTAAAAAATAAACCTTTTTAAAAAAAACGAGATTATATTTTTAAAAATTCAAAGATAGAGTGAGTGTTCTAACCAACTCTAAAGTCAGTCTATTGAATCAGAAGACTCCAAGAAACTGGAATGCCCCACAGGAAACCACCCCGGGGAGAAGAGAAAGCCACAGCCAACCACAATAGAATACTCTCTCCTAGAGAAAGACTCACAGTTTCTGAGCCTTACAGTTTATTGATAATCAGGAGATTTCTGTGTTAAGAGCAAGCCTTCTTTGGTCTCTGGAAACCTTTCAATGTGACTTACTATTCCATCCTTGAAACAGGGCAGAAGGGTAAAGTGGTAGTGGACAGTAATTCCACCATTTTAGAGACAGAGTTAATCATGGGTCAAAGTGAACCTCAGTGGTACAGGGGATCCAAGGCTAGTCTGACTACATGAGACCTTATTTAACCTTCCTCTGATCCCCATCCCTGCCCCATCACGCATACAACGCTAGAGTAAGAAGTTGTGTTCTTTTCTCTAATTCCAGTCTTCCACTAACAGCACTAAGTTCGATGTAATAGAAATCATTTTTTTTTAAAAATAACCCAGTTTCAATTTTTTAAAGGTCTAAATAGGAAAGGATGTCTTTGAGTTATCTAAAGAAGGCTTTAACCAAATGCCCTGTATATGTGTATACCTAATATGTGACTGTAAAAGCCCAGAATTTTCTTTTTTAGGAAATTACTAGGGGGCGATTTCTAAAATAAACCATCATTATTTGAATCTGTCCTTTATCAACTTTTCCCTGGATCCCTTTGGTATGCCTCTTGCAAAACGACTTTTTGCCCCAATTCTGTTCAAGCTGGTTTGGTTAATTTGGGATAATGCTAAGGAATGCAACTGAAAGAAACATATCACCAGATGACTAATGTACTTTCTTACAGCTGTCTCCAGTCGACAGAGAACAAGCAGAGACAAACTGTTTACAGAGCTGCTCTAAAACACTAAAACATCTAATTACTAAATTGGCAGGTGAATTGAGTAGATTGTTTTCAAAGGTAAAAATACAAATAGTCAATAAATATTTAATATCCCTAGCTAGGCTGTCTATTTTTGTTGTCAACTTGACTACATGTGGAATTAAAACCCAAATGGCTGTGTACACCTATTAGGAATTTTTCTTAAATCATTTAAAGTGGGAAGACATACTTCTACTCCAGATCTTTCAAGGTGAGAAGATCCACCTTTGACTTGCTGCCTATATAAAGGACATAGAAGAAGGAAGCTTCCTCTTTTTGCCTGACTCCTCTTGCTAAGTCCAGTCCTTCACTGTTATTAGAGCCTACCTGAAGACCAGCTGAGACATCCATCCCCATGGACTGAATAATTGCTAGATTCTTGGGCCTCCCACTAATAAACAGCAATTGTCGGACTAGCTGGTGCATAGTGAGCCATTCTATCAGTTCTGTTCCTCTGGAGAACCCTGACTAATACAAATTTTGGTACTAGGAATGGTTCTAGAGCAACAGAGGTAAGTATAAAGATGAATGTAACTTTTTTAAGTATCTGAAATAAGCTTCCCAATTTGCTAACATCTACAGATACCAAAGCCTCTCCAAATATTGATGTTTCTCCTAGAAGCTTGGAGAATACTGAAATCCAATGGTATAAGTTATTTTACAAACTTGAGAAGACAAACACATTTGATTATCCTGATTCACCAATTATGAGAGGTAAAGGATTTGGTGACTCTGTATATAAAAATTTTGGCAATTTGTGGAAAAATAAGGAAAATGAAGATGCTGGTTGGCTACTCCTAGCATCTCTGGATAAACTGACAAAGGAAAAGAATACATTTCATGATAAAATTAAGCAACTTCTACCTTATCAGAGTATGGAGCACAACAGTGAACTAGTGGTAAAGATGATCAGCTTTAGATGTGCATAAATAGTCTAAAGGTTTATAAGTGTGGCCTGGAAGAAAAATCTCTCCCCCAGCAACAGAGCTCAAATGCAAAGCCCTTCGTATAAGGTTGGATGAATTACAGCAAAAACTCAAGTTTAGGCCTTGGAGAGCATCACTCATTAAAGTAGGGCATTACTTGGTAAAGAATGGGATCCTGTAACGTGGGATGGAAATGTGGGAGGACTTTGTACCCTCAGATTCTTAGGGGTTTATATCATTTGGGAAGCTCTACTCTCGACAAACGATGTACTCCCACCTCCACCACTGAAATATTGCCTTGTCTGCTGTTGACTGGGGAAATTAATCCTCTACTGTCTGCTAAAACAGCAGTGACTTTCCATGAATAAAATAACAGCCAAGACAATACTGATGTCCCCTGAGACCCACCAATAGTTACCTTTAGACTTAAGCCAGACGTAACCAGAATTCAAGCAAAGAAGGCCCCTAGAAAATAGTTCATGGGGAGGCATGCTATACTGCTGAAGGGCTTAATGAGTTTGCTAAGTCATTCACAAGTCTGGGGAATATGTGTGGGAATGGATTTTAAGGGTATGGGATAATGGTGGAAGGAATTCAAAACTGGATTGGGCTGAGTTTATTGATATGAGACCTCTGAGTGGAGATTCCTGGTTTAATATGGAAGCTTGCACAGTTTAAAAAAAAAAGGTGTCAAAAGTTTGTTTGATTGGTTGGCTAGAGCAAGTTTCAAAAGATGGCCTACTGAAAAGGAGTTGGAAATGTCTAACATCTTTTGGTTTATTGATGGAGAGATTTGAAGGCCTGGGGAAACTGCAATGGTACAGTGGGTATGCTGTGTAAATGCTAATCTTTTACAATGGGAAGACCCATAAGGCATGCAATTCACTTATGTTATAAGACAAAAAATGCTGAGAGGAGCACCAGCATATTTGAAGCATTTTGTTGTCGTTCTTTTCCTCATGCCAGACCTTAGAGTTGGAGACATTGTTGCTCAGTTGGACAATTTAAATGCAATGAGTTTAATTGGGCTTCAGTATAGCAGGGGTCAGGTGGCAGCACTGAATTGTCAAAGTCAAAGTGATCATAGTTATATTGTAATGGGCATCATAGACAAAGAGATGTTCATAATGGCCTGACCCATAATGGTCAGCACAGACAAAGCAAGTTTTATGGTGTGTCCATGAGTTGTATGGACATTTGGTTTTGTTTAATCAGTTATGGTATTTTCAGGCAAGAAATAGGTAAGCATACTGCATTTTGTTTAATCTCAAATGAAAGAAAGGCTACATTGGATTGTAGCAAAAGGGACTCTTGGCCTGTTGAAACAATTTTAAGAATTCATTAAGTGTGTAAACCTAGAACTCCTTGAATAAAGTTGCAATTAGGTTCCCTTGAGGAATGACCTTGATAAACTACCTGAGTTTTTACAGTTAGCCTTTCTCAGTCCTTTCCTAGAAAGAACTATGGCCTTTTACAAGAGTAACTATACACTGGAAGAAAAGAAACTATTAGACTTTTCAGGGTCTATTGGATACTGGTTCTGAATTGATGCTGATTCTAGGAGACCCCAAAAAACACTGTGGCCCTCCAGTTAAAGTAAGTGCTTATGGAGGTAGGTGAATAATGGGGTTTTGGCAGTAGCTCCAGTGGGTCTTTGAACTCATCCTGTGATTACTTTCCAAGTCCTAGAATGCATAATTGGAATAGATATAGTTGGAAGTTGGCAGAATTCTCTCAGGGGTTCCCTGAGTGAGGGCTATTACGGTTGGGAAGGCTAAATAGAAATCTTTAGAAGTTACCTCTGCCAGGAAAAATAGTGAATGAAAAACAGTATCACATCTGTGGAGGAAATGGGTAGTAAAGGAAGGTACTTATAAATACCAGCTAAGGCCACATGACCAGTTGCAGAAATGAGGATCATAATTGACATGATTATTTTGTCCCATTTTATTAAAAATGTATTTGTACAGATATTTGTGGGTTTTTCTCTAATTCTTTAGCATGTGATGCAGCATCAATTAAGAGAACATCAGTGGTTATCGTATTTAAGTTGGAGATACTAGAAGAATGTACCTCAAAAGACATAGCCACCTATTCTAAATTTATATGTTTGTGTGTATTTATGGAAGTTCCATGTGACTTACATCATGTTAGGCATAATGCTGACCTGGTTAAATATGTAATATATTTGCAATTGTATGTGGAATAGTTCTATCATGTTAGGTGCAATTACTGTTTTTTATTTGGAAATTATGACATAAGGATATGGTTGTGTGTCAGGCTGACAAGGGGTGGACTTGTGATGGCTATTCTTGGTTGTCAACTTGACTACATCTAGGGTAAATGAAACTCAAGTGGCTGAGTACACCTGTGAAGGATTTTTTTTCTTAATTATTTGAAGTGGGAAGACCTTCTTCTAATCCAGATTGTTTTGAGGTAAGAATATAAACCATTAATCCAGATCTTTTGTGATGGGAAAATACACCTTTTATCTGGGTCACACCTTCTGTTGGTAGCCTATAAAAGGACATGAAAGAAGGACGTTTTGCTTTCTTTGCCTGCTTGCTCTCCACGGCATGTCCATTCCTTTACTGGCATTAAATCGTAACTTCTTCAGGATTCCAGTGTATACTAAAGGCCAGCAAAGACATCAAGCCTCTGGACTGAACAATTCCAGCATTCTTGGACTTCCTGTTGATAAACAGCTATTGTTGGACTAGCTAGATTACAGTCTATATGTCATTCTAATAAACCCTTCTCCTTCACCCTCCCGTGTGTGTGTGTGTGTGTGTGTGTGTGTGTGTGTATTAACTTTTCAGTCCCGTTTCTCTAAAGAACATTAGAAAATTACAAGCAAAAGCTACGTTGATATTCCATCTCATCCTATTAAGAGTGACTGTCTTTAAAAACTAAATACCAACAAATGCTGGTTAATGTGTAGGGAAAGAAGAGCCTTTATTCATGTCTGATGGGAATGTAAATTGAGAGGCTACCATGGCTATCAGCATGGAGCTTCCCCAAAAGAAAATCTAAAATAAAACTACCATATGATCCAACAATACCACTCCTGTATATATACCTTAATGACTCTAAGCCAGTGAGCCACACCCCTGCTTATTACTACATTATTCACAGTAACCAAGACACAAAACCAGTCTAAATATCCATCAACAGATGAACGATTAAAGGAAAAATGGTACATATGCACAACAGGATTTTCATCAGTAATAAAGAAGAATGACATCATGACATTCACTGGAAAATGGATGAAACTGGAGGTCCTTATGTTAAGTGAAGGAAGCCAGACTTAGAAAGACAACACATATTTTGTAATGTGCAGAATCTAGATGGAAATTTTTATAAACATATATGACCTGAAGTGGACTATTGGACTATGAGAAAGGAGGAGGTCTAAAGGCTGAAGGGTGGAGAGAACAAGAGATAGAATATATGTGAGATTAATGTAGAAGGAAAAGAATTAAAGGAGAAATGGGGACAGTAAGAGAGAGACAGGGGAAATGAGGAGCTTGAGAGGAAATAAAAACAAAGTATAAATACATATATGAAATATATATATATATATATATATATATATATGAAAATGTCACACTGAAACTTATTTTTGTATGGTATCAAAAAATTAATTAAAAAGTACAACTTAAAGGAAAGGTAAAGATGTATACTGTAAGCCTTGGGCAACACTAAAGTCTTTTTTAAAAGAAACGTAGGACTGGAGAAGATGGCTCAGTGGGTACATTATTTATGTAATTCTACCCAGATGTTCATAATAGTGAATTTCATACTGAATTTAATAACTGTATAGCATAACAATGCTTTAATAAAAGACCCCAGACCTTAGCAAACTGACTTCATGTTGGAAGTACTATTTAGGCTATAAAACTCAGCAGCATGTAGACAGTAACAGCCACCAAAACAAGAACAAAGACCTAATCCATTTAAGTCCATAGTTCTGGGAAGGTTTGTATGAGGTGAACTCATCCTTGACTGAAACTTTCATGGCAGCTTCTGAGAGATCCTAAGCTTGAAACCAGCCAAGCTCCTCTGAGAGACAATAAGCATTTGATATTGATATATCCCAAGATTTAGAGTTATTTGTTATATAATCGTATGTGTAGCTAATACAAATCTAGCTTAATCAGCTCTACCTGTGTTGGTACAAAGGACTGGCTAGTCTCTTATTATGCTATGTTGTTTCCATAATGATCTTTTGTGGAGCTGATAATGGCAGTGAACCAATTAGAGAGAAGAGAAAATACAGGATGATTGAATCATGGGTGTCATTAGATTCAGGGGGACACTGATGTTCCCTGTCACCATCATGTGAAGTGGAAACTAAAGGGTTCCTTGGGAAGTCATTTGAATGGTGTTTTGCTGAGGTAAGTACATGAAGGAACATTTCATTAAAGTGGACACAGATGATAGGATCAGAGGTGAGGAGGACACAACATCTGTCCCAACACCGGAATAACTGGGAGCAGCTGGACCCAGGCACGCAGGAACTCCACCAGACCAGTGGCACGGCTCCTTCAGGTCTGTCTGAACCCGTGCCCAGAGCAGACATTGGGCACAAATTCTGCAGCCAGTCCCACATCACCCAGCAGAAGCTCCACTCCCAGGTACTTTTACACGTCCAGGATCACAGGATCTCAGGATCCCAGCAGCATGGTCACACCAGGATCTCAGGGTCCCAGAGGTAGCTTGACTACCAGGAACTTGGACACACTCAGGATCTTAGGATCACAGGATCCCAGAATCACAGGATCACAGAGACAGCTTGACTCTGAGGAATTCTGACAGACCCAGGATCATAGGAAGGGCAGGCTCCAGTCAGATATAGCAAGGGCAGGTAGCACTAGAGATAATCAGATGGTGGGAGGCAAGCATAAGAACATAAGCAACAGAAACCAAGGTTACTTGGCATCATCAGAACCCAATTCTTCCACCATAGCAAGTCCTGGATATACCATTACACTGGAAAAGCAAGATTTAGATCTAAAATCACTTCTCATGATGATGATAGAGGACTTCAAGAAGGACATAAATAAATCCCTTAAAGAGATACAGAACACAGATAAACAGCTAGAAGTCCTTAAAGAGGAAACACAAAAATCCCTTAAAGAATTACAGGAAAACACAATCAAACAGGGGAAGGAAATGAACAAAACCATTCAGGATCTAAAAATGGAACTAGAAACAATAAAGAAATCACAAAGGGAGATAACCATGGAGTTAGAAAACTTAGGAAAGAGATCAGGAGTTGTAGATGCATCACCAACAGAATACAAGAGATAGAAGAGAGAATCTCAGGTGCAGAAGATACCATAGAAAACATTGACACAACAGTCAAAGAAAATGCAAGAAGCAAAAAGCTCCTAACCCAAAACATCCAGGAAATCCAGGACACAGTGAGAAGACCAAACCTAAGGATAATAGGTATAGAAGAGAGTGAAGATTCCCAACTCAAAGGGCAGTAAATATCTTCAACAAAATTATAGAAGAAAATTACCCTAACCTAAAGAATGAGATGCCCATGAACATACAAGAAGCCTACAGAACTCAAAATAGATTGGACCAGAAGAGAAATTCCTCCAGTCACATAATAATCAAAACACCTAATGTACAAAAGAAAGAAAGACTATTAAAAGCACTAAGAGAAAAAGATCAAGTAAGATATAAAGGCAGACCTATCAGAATTACACCAGACTTTTCACCAGAGACTATGAAAGTTAGAAGATCCTGGGCAGATCTCATACAGACCCTGAGAGAACACAAATGCTAGCCCAGACTACTATGCCCAGCAAAACTCTCAATTACCAAAGAAGGAAAAAACAAGATATTCCATGACAAAACTAAATTTACACACTCTTTTCACATATCCAGCCTTACAAAGGATAATAGATGGAAAACACCAGCACAAGGAGGGAAACTACACCCTAGAAAAAGCAAGAAAGTAATCTTTCAACAAACCCACACAAATATAATTTCAACTCTAACAACAAAAATAATAGGAAGTAACAATCACTTTTCCTTAATATCTCTTAACATGAAAATTAATATTACCAACATATCCTAATTGATTGAAACTCAAAAATATGAGGAATTAGAAATTTGTGGGCTGTCAGCCAGTGGTCTCTCTAATTTGGTAACTGGAGAAAAATGTCAAATATTGTACAATTCATATACACTTTCTGATTGTTTGTATGTGACAGTGTCTTTCTGTGTACCACATAATGGTCTTGAAATCATGCTTCTCCTATCTCAGCCTCTCTATAAGTATGATTGTTTATTTGATGTTTTTACACTATACTATGGTTTTCAGAACAGCTTACATATTTCAAAATTATTTATATAGCCAAAAGAAATTTAGACAATTAATTTGGGAGGTGGCTTGTAAGAGAACAACAAAGAATGAGACCAAATGTTTTGCTTGATATTTATAATTATTGTATCAATTTTGAAGAAGAGGACATTATAAGTTACTTTCAACCAGAACCATTGTTCATTGAAACAGTTGATGAATGACTTCATGGATAGACCATCTTAACACACACACTATTTCTTAAATGAATGTAATCTGTTCCTCGTGGGCTGAGAATGATGACAATCACTCAAGTCAAATAGTTTTGACCATAGCAGGAAATCTGTATCCAAATAATTGTGCCTACAATTCATTCCTTGGCACAGAAGAACTGTCAACTCTTAGCTCAGCTACTATGGAGGTAAAATCCTTTGGTGATATGAGGGACATTGAAGTACAGCCTTATCACAATGAACTCCAATGTCTAAAAATTGTTCTTATTTTGGGTTTCGTACCATAGTAAGAGCCAAGATTTTAAGCTCTACTAAAAAACAAAACAAACAAAAAGACCTTATCTTTTTTTATGCTCATTTAATAACATGTCCATCATTTTTACGACTGGCATAAAATACATATTGTGTTGAATATAAAAGAAAAAAAAGTGGACACAGATGAAAGGCTAAGACAGACTCGTGAAGGAACATTTTGCTGAAGCAGACACAGGAGAGAAGATGTTCTGCTAAAGCAAGCACATGAAAAGTCATGTGATAAAGGATTATTTGCTAACAACAATTATAAATATGCAGGTATTGGTCCCATTTGCATTGCATAGTTGAGCTGCATTTGTTGAGATGCCCTAGAGAGAAACTGCACCAATATCTTCTAGTGGCGTGCTGCATTTTCTTGCTGCTTCTGTGGTCTCAGGCTGACTGGATGCATATGCTGACGCAACAGCTATGCTGAAGCAGGACCTGTGCTGAGGTAAGACACATGCTGAGACAAGGCATGTGGAGGACACGTGATGTTTGGACGAGTCGACAGACAGCGATAGAGACAGAGCTTGACTTGCTGGTACCTGTACAATGCTTGTGGGTCTCGCATCTTCATCATCTTTGCTTCCCTGAGAGAAGCACAGCCCAGAGCTTCTCCTGGTGTCCCTCCGAGTCCCTCCTGCTGACTCATGCTGAGACTGAGGCCTGGTTGTCTCTGCTAACCCTGCTGTACTGAACTGGACTGTTGGTGTATCCAGGAAGTGTTTGTGAGTGGATTGAGCTGCCACTGTTGACCTGAGAACCGAACTGCTGATTTCCAGACAACACAGAAGGGAGTTGCTCCAAATAACCTTTCTAAACAGGTCCACTTCCCCCACGCACCATATCCTTTCTTTTCCCCTACCTCTGGTGGGTGGTAGGCTACAAGGGCCGTTAAAACAGTTAAGAACCATCATTAAAAATAAGGCTTGAAAAATTAAAATCACAATCATGTATAATTGCTTTCCTCTCAAAAGAACTAAATGGAACAAACTAATTGTTGCTGCCTATTGTTTAAAACTTCTTTCTAGGAGTTGAGCTATATGGTTTCAATAAAACAAGCAAACAAAAGATGAAATAAAATAAAAACCTGGTACCTGCAGCATCCTTTGCTTAGTCTCATGCGGTGTTGAACAGCCTTACCTTTAGGCTTGTGCTAGAAAACATAAAAGGGTTGCCCCTGGGAGAAGGTGAGAAATCTGGAATTACGGTCATCATGGAACGTGTCCAGAACATTTGTATTGTAACTAGATGTTACTACCAGTCTATACAAAAGAGATTTATCTTAAAGGACAAAGTGTATCCCTCTTAGATCAGCTGCTTGTGCACGTGGATCTTACCTGTGACCCTCTGCTCCTCTGTAAACCAGGATGAAAGATAGCATTTTGGAAGATCTGAGTCTCATAGATGAAGTAGGCATCTTTCTCAGAATGCTACTGAGAATAATGATGCTGATGTGTGTGGGTAATAAACTCCAGCAGATCCCCATGGAAAGCAATTAGGATTGAGTTCCCCCAAATAACGCAAAATCATAAACTAACCTTTAAACCAGGCAAGTATTGTGTAGGACAATAGATATTTGCAGTAAACACTTTGTCACTGTGACATGTACCTGAGAGGAACAATTGAAAAGGAGGCTGGGTTCATTTCGGGTCATGGTTTCAAAGGTCTGTAGCTTGCTCCAGAGATGAGCTAGAGCACCACAGAGGTGGGATTGTGTGGCCTAGGAGGGTGGCCCTGGAGCCCTGAAGTCCAAAGAGGCTGACAGGAAAGGACTGGAGACAAGGTAGACTCTTGCCTAGTGGGCACTGGTGTGCCAGGAGTCTAGTCGTTAGGACGTAACTCATCAGGAAACATTTCATGTCCCAACCATATTAGGAGCATTTTAGACAAATTAGTAACCACAACTGAACCATTACAAGTTATGTGATGGATGTTGCTTTAATAAGGCACATAAATATGGACAAGAGCAACATATAATAAAGATCTGAAAGTTCTTTAATTCTATTAGACTATTCTCCTGAGTATTAAAAAAAAGATAATCAAAATTTCCATCTCTGTATTTTTATTTCTAAAGTTCTTGTTCTTTATCACTAATTCATTTTCTATAACTGTCTTAGGGTTTTAATCAGTTACTATGAATCAGAAGAAAGTTTCAACTCATGTCAGAAATTATTTAGAAGCCTGCACTTGGCCTCTGTAAAACATTTAATAGAACTAGAACTAGAGGAAGGCAGGAAAAGTCACACTGTGTTGTACCACAAGAAAGACTTGGGCCTCTGCAGAGAGGGCTGTGGGAGTGATAAGGTTACATGCCACACAGAGAGGGTGTCGGGGGAGGGAGAGAGAGAGAGGAGAAAAGACTGCCCAAGGCACCTAAAGAAAGACAGAATAAAAGGCATTGGCTCATTGGATACACAAAATAGAAAATATTTTGAAGTTGAATGGTAGTTTTCATAACAAAGCTAAAAGGGTAGACATTTCAGCGTGAATGATACCTCATGTATTCAAAGTAAATGCTTTCTCTCTCTCCCTCTCCAGCTCCCTCCCCCCTTCTCTCTCTCTCTCTCTCTCTCTCTCTCTCTCTCTCTCTCTCTCTCTCTCTCTCTCTCTCTCTCTGTCCAGGAGGGGTGGGGACGTGTATAGTTGTGTAGCCCCAGGAGAGGGGGTTGTTCAAAGCATTGCCTCTATTTGGGGCTTTGCCTATCAAATAATTTGAAAGGTTCCTGAATCATAGGCAAATATTTTTAATTGCAATGAATGTCAAATGATGGCAGTTAAGAAGGGAAATTAAAGAATAACTGTTGTTTCTAGCTGTTTCTAAAGGAAAACACTTTTGAAATATGATTTACCTTCTGTATATAGACCATTCAAGTTGAAGTTACCCAGGGGTAAATCATGCTCAGCTGCATTGCCTACATTTAAGACTCAGAGGAAACCAGTCTTCAAAAGCAATTGGCAAGTAGACATTGATGCCCAGAAACTGGTATCTATGGGAAAAGTATAATTTGTTAATTTGCAACAAACAGAAAAAAGATTGAGTGGATACAATTTTGTGAGTGTAATTAAAGAATTGGGAAATAGAAAATTGTCTACCAATCAATTGTGGACTAAGACATGGGTACACGGCAGTGAGTTTATGATTGCACTACATAAAATATATTTTCCTTAGATCTGGGGTCCTAGATTGTATTTTACCTGGGCATTACACAATCCTTTTCCACTTTGCTTAATTCCTAAGGAGATTTGGACAGTTTTTGTTTGCTTGTTTGCTTGTTTGTTTGGTTTTGAAACTAACATCCCCTTAGGAAACTCTTTTTTTTTTAATTAGTGATTCTCTTCAACCTAGTGCATTCCCACTGGGTAACTTCCACTCAAATGATTTATATACAGAAGGTGAATCATATTTCAAATATGTTTTCCTTCAGAAACAGTTAGAAACAACAGTTATTCTTTGATTTACCTTCTCAACTGCCTTTATTTGACATTCATTGCAATTAAAAATATTTGCCTGTGATTCAAGAACTTTTCAAATTATTTAAAACACTGAAATTTTCTGTCCTAGCTGTCACTGAATCTTCACTTTAGAAAACCCCTGGCCGTTATGATCTATCCAGACAATTCTGTTTTCTTTCATGTATATTGGGAAATTAATTATTTTTAAAGAAGGGTGGGTAGAGTCTGGGAAACAAACAGTTGTGGCCAGATGTTGGAGAACTAAAACAACTTCTGGCCTATCTTTTGAGTAAGAAATTTTCATCTTGATTTAAGCAGGTTCCCTTTGCTACTCCTTTTGGCAAGCTACCAGCCCTTATCCTTGCAAACAGTTATGGAGATAGTTACTAGGCACATGATGAAAAGTAAATTTGTATAAGGAAAAGCTGAAACAGCAGGAGTTGATCTGCTTTAGTATAATACTTCTATTCTGAATCATCCCACTTTGTACGTAGCAGATACTCTTTATACTATTATAGTGAACAGAAGGGGAAAAATAGACCAATGAGGGTACGTTATAAAAAGGAGAGCAAAGGGAAAATTAGAATTTGTGGGGATCAAAAAGAAAGAAAAGAAGAGAAAAGAAGGAGAGAGGCAGGGTAGAGGAAGAGTAAGTGGTGTTGATTGTTGAACGTGAGCACATTCAACTAACCAGCTCACTCTCTACTTGAAATGATATTTGCAGTAAGTCCTTGAGACACCAAAGAAAGACAGTAGAAATAACAAGGAAACCCACATTCTTCATGTTAGAATCTGTCCCTCCTAACCACAGGCAGGTGTGTCCTGGAGACATGCTCACACAGCTTGACTGTGGATTCTGGTGGCACTCCCCTCAGTCCCACCCACACACATAGATAATTTGCCTATCAAACTATCTAAATATTAAGACTCTTAATTTTGTTCAGCAATAATTCCAACAAGTTTACAAAGAGGTCAAAGAATTGCCTGTTTCATTGTTTTGTTTTATTGTTTTGAGGCAAGAGTCTGGCTGTTGCTCAGGCTGACCAAAAACTCAAAACTCTCCTGTTCGAGCCTTCTGAGCACTCATATTTGATTGTCTGATTGGTGGTTGGTGAGATCTTGTGTGTTTGTAAGTGGCTCAGGTGATGGAACCAAGAGCTTTGTGGAAGGGAGGCAATTTCTCTACAACTGAGCCACAACCCTAGAAAGAAAAGTGTACGTCCTGAACAAGTTATAGAATCTTCATAAAGATGTATTCTTTTGTGTAAAAGTTAAGGCCACATGAAAGAAAAGATATTGCTTATGTTTGAATTGCTTTACAATACTTTCTGCCCTAACTTTCATTGCTTTCTGTAGTCCTTTTTTGTCTTTTTAAAGTTTCCTGCCTTTATCTTTTGCTAGACATAAATTACCAGAAATAATATAAGTGCTTCTTCTTCTTCTTTTTTTTTTTTTGTAATTTGTAGAACTGGGGATAGAATTTAGAGCGTTGCATGGGATATTAGGTAAGATCTTTGCCACAGAGCTACACCCCCAGCCCTCACTACTTTCTATCTTGAGCAATACATGAGAATCCTGTTCAGTTTTCTCTTGTTGTTGTGTGACAGGTATAATTTATGCTAAACAGATTTGTATTCCTTTTTATCTTTATATCTACTATGAAATAAATAGGTTTCGAAAGCCATACAAAACAAATGTATACTCCAATGAGCTACTATGTGGCAGTGATTCTTGCGGTAAACAGTGGAATCAAGAAACAGGGTTTTCCAGCTCCTCTAGAAGTCCCATGAATGCCTTGAAACACGTGGCAAGCCTTTCCTTATTCCACAAGGCACATGGTGGGTGCCTGATGAAATTAGGCATCGCCTCTATACATTTCTTTAGAGTTGGTTGACCCCAGTCTATCCACAAACACTACATTTTGTGCATTAAACATCTGTATGACTTACAAGCATCTCACATTATATATTTATCCTTGTTCCCCTTTCTTTTATATTTTGAAGATATGCAGCCACCATATGTATAGTTTCTAGGCAGTTGAAGTCCATCTTCTCCAGGACACTGGAGCCTGGATTCACCATCAGTCTAGGGTTTACCTCTTTGAAAACTACAGAGTAACTATTATATATGTTCCTTGTCTGGTTGCTCTGACTGAATGCCTAACAAAGGTAATTTACAGAAAGAAAAGCTTATTTTGGCTCACAGTTTGCAGGATACAGTCCAACATGGAGGGAAGGCAGTGCTGGCAAGAGGAGGTTGATGGTCATGGGGCATCCACACCAGTAAGCAGAACAAGGGAGATGTTACTGCTCAGCTCAGTGTCTCCACTTTATTCGGCCTGAGTCCCCAGACCAGGGAATGGTACTAACTAGATTTGAGGTGCATATGTATTCCCATCTCAGTTAACCTGATCTAGATATTTCTCTCTTATAGACATGCGCAGAGATTTGTTTTCTTGGTGTTTCTAAATCCCACCAAGTTGAAAATCCAGATGAACCTCAAAGGTGTGTTCTTTGATCAGGAGACAATTGCACCTGATCAATCTTCTTTCTGTGATCTATTAACTTACAGAGTATTGCAAAATCACGATATTAAAGTTTCAGTCTCTTTTCACCTGTGAGCTGAAATCATTCAGTAAAGAGACATATCTCCTCTGCTATCAATTGAATACCCAGTGATACAATTCAAAGGCAGAATATTGCTTTTCTCATGCATGTAAATTTTTAGGTAATAAAATTTCGCCACAGAAGCTGACCAATTCTTTGTTTCTTAAAATCATATTAAGTCATATTTTATAAGGTTTCACTCAAAAGCTTTGTCATAAAGCTCAAAATGTCACATCTTTGGGCTATAGGGCTATCTTTGAATTGGTTTCTAGTTCATTTAGGCATAGCATAGGACTTTTTGCTGGCTTTTTTGACATCAAGTGTCTCAAGTTTATTGTATACTTCTTGCCTAGATGTAAAATTAGTCTTTTCCCCAAAAGTCTTGCTTTTTGAAGTGAGAAATATTAATACAACTCCAAGTCTATGTCCAGGTGCTTATTCTTTTTTTATTTAACTAATAAAATTTATTTTAAAATATACACCTCAGTATTGACATATTTTTAAGTCATCAAAATAATTTATAAGAGTTAAATGTGTCTTAAATATATGACATCTTCTAAGATTTAAAGTAATATGCACTTAAACAGTTTTTAAAATCTATTTCAAACATTAAACATGATATAAGTAGAAAAAAATCTCTTATGAAGTCCTTTATGAAAGGAAATTTTGACAGGCTCCTGATTAGACAGAAACCATTCCATCTCCAAGGGAAAATACAAAGTTTAACTGTGGCTTCATAGAATGAATTGGGTAATGTTCCTTCTGTTCTATTTTGTGGAATAGTTTGAAGAGTATTGATATTAGGTATTCTTTGAAGGTCTGATAGAATTCTAAACTAAACCCATCTATCTGGTCCTGGGTTTCTTTTTGTTGTTATTGTTTGGGAGACTTTTAATGACTGCTTCTATTTCTTTAGGGTTTATGGGACTGTCTAGATGGTTTATCTGATCCTGATTTAAATTTGGCACCTGGTATCTATCTAGAAAATTGTCCATTTCATTCAGATTTTCCAGTTTTGTGAATATAGGCTTTGTACTAGGATCTGATGATTTTTTTTTAATTTCCTTAGTTTCTGTTGTTATATCTCCCTTTTCATTTCTGATTTTGTTAATTTGATACTGTCTCTGGTTACTCTGGCTAAGGGTTCATCTATCTTGTTGATTTTTATCAAAGAACCAGATCTTGGTTTTGTTGATTCTTTGTATAGTTCTTTTTGTTTTTACTTGGTTGATTTCAGCCCTGAATTTAATTATTTCCTTCCTTCTACTCCTCTTGGGTGTATTAGCTTTTTGCTGTTCTAAAGCTTTCAGGTGTGCTGTCAAGCTACTAGTGTATGATTTCTCCAGTTTCTTTTTGGAGGCATTCAGAGCTATGAGTTTTCCTCTTAGCACTGCTTTCATTGTGTCCCATAAGTTTGGGTATGTTGTACCTTCATTTTCATTAAATTCTAAAAAGTCTTCTATTTCTTTCTTTATTTCTCCCTTGACCAAGTTATCATTGAGTAAGGTGTTGTTCCTCTTCCATTTGTATGTGGGCTTTCTGTTGTTTTTGTTGTTATTGAAGACCAGCCTTACTCCATGGTGATCTGATAGGATCTTTATCTGTTGAGGTCTGTTTTGTTACCAATTATATAGTCAATTTTGGAGACGGTACCATGAGGTGCTGAGAAGAAGGTATATTCTTTTGTTTTAAGATGAAATGTTCTATAGATATCTGTTAAAAATCCATGTGGTCCATAAATTCTGATAGTTTCAATATGTCTCTGCTTTAGTTTATTTCCACGATTTGTCCATTGCTGAGAGTGGGGTGTTGGAGTTTCCCACTGTTATTGTATGAGGTGCAATGTGTGCTTTGAGCTTTAGTAAAGTTTCTTCTATGAATGTGGGTGCCCTTGCATTTGGAGCAGAGATGTCCAGAATTGAGACTTCTTCTTGGTAGATTTCCTTTCATGAGTATGAAGTATCCTTCCTTATCCTTTTTGATAACTTTTGGCTGAAAGTTGATTTTATTTGATATTAGAATAGCTACTGCAGCTTGTTTCTTGGGACCATTTGCTTGGAAAATTGTTTTCCAGCCCTGTATTCTGAGGTTGTGTCTGCTGTTGACACTGAGGTGCATTTCTTGTATGCAGCAAAATGTTGGGTCCTGTTTATTTGTTCAGTCTATGTCTTTTTATTGGGGAATTGAACCCATTGATGTTAAGAGATATTAAGGAATAGTGATTGTTACTTCCTGTTATTTTTGATGTTATTTTTATGTTTGTGCGGCTATTTTCTTTTGGGTTTGTTGAAAGATTACTTTCTTGCTTTTTCTAGGGTGTAGTTTGCCTCCTTGTGTTGGAGTTTTCTATCTATTATCCTTTGTAGGCCTGGATGTGTGGGAAGATATTGTGTAAACTTGTTTTTGTCATGGAATATCTTGGTTTCTCCATCTGTGGTAATTGAAAGTTTTGTTGGGTATAGAAGTCTGGGCTGGCATTTGTGTTCTCTTAGTGTCTGTATGAGATCTGCCCAGGATCTTCTAGCTTTCATAGTCTGGTGAGAAGACTGGTGTAATTCCGATAGGTCTGCATTTATGTTACTTGACCTTTGGCTATTACTGCTTTTAATATTCATTCTTTGTTTAGTGCATTTGGTATTTTGATTATTATGTGCTGGGAGGACTTTCTGGTCTGGTCCAGTCTGTTTGGAGTTCTGAAGGCTTCTTGTATGTTCATGGCCATCTCATTCTTTAGGTTAGGGAAATTTTCTTCTATTATTTTGTTGAAGATATTTACTGGCCCTTTAAGTTGGGAATCTTGATTCTCTTCTATACCTATTATCCTTAGGTTTGGTCTTCTCATTGTGTCCTGGATTTCCTGGATGTTTTGGGTTAGGACTTTTTTGCATTTTGCATTTTCTTTGGCTGTTGTGTTAATGTTTTCTATGGTATCTTCTGCACCTGAGAGTCTTTCTTCTATCTCTTGTATTCTGTTGCTGATGCTTGCATCTATGACTCCTGATCTCTTTCCTAGTTTTTCCAGCTCCAGGTGTTGCCGCCTGCAGCTACATATGAACGGGTTATTGGGTTCTCTGGGGAAAGAAAATGGGGTGACAAGAAAAACATGGACCAAGACAACAATGTTATTCAAAGTCTGTTGTTTATTGGGGGATTGCCAATTTAAGGTTTGTGTCCTGAGGTCTCCAGGCAGTTCTCTGTGAGTAGAAGTGGGGGTCTTACCTTTGTTCACAGGCTTGTCAGCACTCCTGGGAGCTCCTCCCTCTCCTGGCGATATTTGAGTATGAAGCACTGTGGCATAGGATCAGCTCTGGGCGCAGATGGATACTGGAAGCCAGATGCTAATTTTTAACTGCTGGGTTGGCTACTGTACCTGAGACTCTCTCCCTGTTCATAAGTGGATATAGATATCATTTTACAGGTAAAAATTACCAGGCTGATATTTCTAATTAAAATTCTAGACTATATATGGCTTTTAATATTTGTTTTTATTTTTGTCTTATTTCTCTTTTAAACTCTGAATCTCTGTGCCTCCATATGAAGACTCTTACTTAACCAGGACATCATAGATTCTAATCAGTTTGGGTTGTGATAACAAAATGACATAGAATGATTAGATTATAATCAATTAAAATTCACCTTTCACAGTTTTAGACACAAGTCCAAGAAGGGTATGCCAATAGATTATGTATGTGGTAGGGCCCATCTTTTGTCATTTCTTTGTTTTTTGTTTTTTGTTTTTTTGTTTTTTTAACTGATGCTCAGTCTGTGTTCCATGAGGTAGAAGGGATGGACAAGCCCCTGAGGGCTTCTCTGGAGGGTGCTAATCCTATTCTTGATGACTCTGCTTTTAAGCTGTCCTCAGCCTCCTGAAGGCACTGCTTGCTGACATTTTGTATAGGTTACTATGTCAACATTCAAATTTGGTTGAAACAAACACTCAAATCATAGTAGATGGAATATTCCATAATGATCCATTTACTTTATGCCACATTGTTCATGCAAAAGGGCCAAAATTACAATACACAAATTACTGCCACTGGCATAACTACGTGGGGTACCTCAGTTTTTCATACACTATTCACTCAGTCCTCACCTTTTATAGTGGAACTAGATCTGCATCATGTGAAAACATACCCCCCCATTTTGCTTTTTATCTTAAATAAATTTGTTCTTTGATAATTTCATATACTATATTTTTTATCATATTCATTCCTATTCCCCAACTCTTCCCAGATACTCCCTCCAACCCACCCAGCTTCACCTTAGAAAACTAAAACAAAGGTCTGAAGAGATGGCTCAGTGGTTAAGAGCAGTGGTTGTTCTTCCAGAGGACGTGTGTTCAATTCCCAGCACCCACATCACAGCTCACACCAGCCTGTAACCCCAGCTCCAGGGAATATGACACCCTCACATGGATATACATGCAGACAAAATTCCAAAACACATGAAATAAAAATAAACAAAACAAAGTCAAAAACAAGAAAAAAGGTATAAGAAAGCAAACAAACAGCAACAACAACAAAAACAAAAACATAGAATCTGATTTACATTGGCCGTCTACTTCTGAGCTTGGGACCAGCCCTTCTCCAGCAAGTATTGATTATAAATAGCTTTTTGGCTAGGGATAGGACTTTGTGTCCACTTCCTCTTCTTCATGCTGGGAGTTTTGTCTGGATTGAGTTAGTGCATGCTGTTATGATTCCTTTGTGTTCCCCATTTGTAGGGGGAAAAAGCAGGCATGACCTGGTAGCCAGTCTACCTGGCACACTGTGCTTTTAAATCAGAAGCATGACACACCATGGTCCTAAGTAGTCCCAGAAGTCAGAGCACTAAATTCTGAAGTAGAGAAGTCATTGGTAGCTGACCTTCTGATGAGTTTGCACTCTCCATGTCTTTTTTAATGCACTTCTTCTACATAGAGACCCGTTTCCATCTCCAATAAAGTAAAACAACAGACCACCACCATCCCCATAACAAAAACCTCTGCAAAAGATTTGCTCTCAATTCTAATTTGTTTCTTGTTTTTATATGAAAATGTTTCCTTGGAGTTTCTATTAGAATGTGTTATTATGGATGACTTTTCTAACTTCACCAATTCTCTCTTCTATTGGCTGCTTCCTATGAAACGCCTTGGTTCTGTCACCCCTGGTTCTATTGACTGCTTCCTATGAGATGCCCTGGTTCGGTTC
Source organism: Tokudaia tokunoshimensis (assembly GCA_036184795.1). NCBI lineage: Eukaryota > Metazoa > Chordata > Mammalia > Rodentia > Muridae > Tokudaia > Tokudaia tokunoshimensis. The sequence continues at coordinate 50,557,129 of BTHU01000016.1, forward strand.
TGTTCTGTTCTATATTTCCAGCTACCTCTCTTATTTTGATCTGGGCTTCATTTAGTGGTGCTTTCTTATCTTTGTGTGGTTCACCTACAGTATTGTTGGCCACTGATCTTCATGCAACATTCTAGAAGGGAAGTATAGCGAGTCAGTTTCTCAGGTGGTCTTATAGTGTTCAGACTGCTTAAATCCCTTCAGTCTTCACAACAGGACCACTTGCACCATCAAACGATGGGTTGCTATTTGGGGCTTCTTTTATACTCAAGTCTGTCAGTCTATCAAGTGTCCTTATGTTGCCAACTTTTTCTGCTCAGGGGCTGATAGGACTCAAGTCATAACTCACACTATGGCTGCACAGTGGCTTTTATTCACTTCCATGTACTTTAAAGCTTGTGTGGATGCCTTGTAACCAAGTCATCATAAATATTGTTATGTGACACAGTTCGTGAGGAGACATGAACTACTCGCTACAGATATAGTACCAACAGCAAACCAAAGTAAAAATCCTACTAAAGTCCAGTTCCATGGCCCAATGAGTTTGCTGGGGGTACTGGCTAGTCCAGCATGGGTGACAACTCACAAAGCTGAAACCCTGGTGCTCACTGCACAATTCACAGGCAGCTCAAATTGTCATAATGTCTCTTCCTCACAGCTCAGCTGATTTGAGACTCTCCCTGACAGTTCCCTGATCTCAGTCCTCACAGCTGTGCTTACTATATACCCTTGATAAGGGAGTGGCCTTGTGCATCTGGTCACTTTCAGGGAGTTCCTGACACTACTCAGTTGTCTGCTCATTGAGTCTTAGTGAATCTCCTGTAGGCTCATATTTTTCAAAACCTACTTTAATAAGGGTTCCCAAATGCTTTAACCCTCCTCTAGCTCACCATCCAAAGGTAGGGGAGAAAAGATGGTAAATAGGACAAGGGGATGTGGATCTCTTTAGAAGTAGTTCTTTGGGGCAAGTCCAATCTCCATTCTTAGGAGCAGTCCAGTTAAAATAGTGTCACCAAAAATGAATCAGCAGTGGCAGCATGATCTAGCAGAAATAGCCAGACCTCTGCCAAATTCATAAGAATCAGTAGGAGCTACCAGAACCAGTAGTAATACCAGGAGATGTTCTCTGCTGTGACTCTTTCAACGAAGTGAAGATCAGCAAAGAAGCCAGGCTAAAGAAGCATTGCATGGTTAGCTATGCAAGCACCTGTCATGCTATGTACTATAGTCTCTCCAAACATCACATGTCCTCTCCCAGGTGTGCTTCAGTAAAACATCACATGAGTCTGGATCACATGACACAGAAATGTATTTCCACTTGAATCTTCCTTTAGAATATTCTGCACCTTACACCTTTGGAGAATTGCTGTACAGCTTGTAGCTTTACTTTTTATCAGTAATGAATTACTGTGTGTGTTTTAATTTTAAGATTTTGAATTTTAAAATGTGTTGTTTCTCATTACTCTAGGACCATCTAAATCGATTTGAAATCATCTTTTCCAAGTAGACTCTATTTTTATAAGTGGAAATGGTAATTTGTTATTAACTTCCTAAACTCTGATGGGCTTATGTATCTCCAAGAGGAGTTGGAGAATATAATATCAATGTTAGAAATCCTCCAAACACATGTAACAAAATCAGTCCTAACAAGCAGGAAAGCCTGTGATCACATCAACTAGGAAATTAAGTGAAAGGAGCCTAGTTCAGGGTTTGCCCGAGATACAGATGAGTTCAAGCCTAGCCTGGGAAAATGAGTAAAAGCAGATATCAAGATAAAATAAAAAGAGGGCTGAGGCTGTAGGTCAGTGACAGAGCAGTTAGGAAGTGTGAGACCCTAGACTAAAGCTACAGTGCCAGCAGAAAGGAAGCAAACAAATTAGGCTTAGCTGGTGTTCCTCCAGTAGAGTTCTGGTAGATTAAAGACAGAAAATTCTGTTTGCTATAATCAGTTCAAACAACAAAACAACAAAGGCTAAGTAAGTGTTCAGGCAATGTTTTGCTTAGATATTGATGTGAAACAGTTTATAAGATAAATATTAAAATAATAATCTTGCAGTGTAAAAAGGGGCTTGCTTACATTGTTTGTACACACAATAGCTTATTTACTTCTTAAAGTAATCCTCTGTGTGTGTGTGTGTGGGGGGGCTACTGTTCTTTAGAAAAAGAAACTGAGCTTGGAGACCCTAAGGGTCTTAAGATTATTCAGGAGAGAGAGGTATTGAACTCCTTCCCTCTCCCTGACCCTCCCCGCCCCCCTCTCCAGACACTCAGCCCTTGTGGTATCTTGGTGAGGCACTGGAGAAGTGCAAAGCTACCTATATAGTCTCCTCAGTCATACATTTCCTAGAGTCCTATAGAAGGACTCATGCAACAGAAAGTTTGAGTTTTCCTAGCACCTTAAACTCTTATGCAATGGTCACATTTGAACATGAGTTTTTGATCCTGTGTCCTGTGGTGTTTTTTTGTTTGTTTGTTTTTGATCACTTCATCAGGAATTTTTGTGGAGCCTGAGGAGCTCTACGGGCACATCACTGACTGTCTTAGTTAGGGCTTTATGGCTGTGAGCAGACACCATAACCAAAGTAACTCTTAGACAACATTTAACTGGGGCTGGCTTACAGGTTCAGAAGTTCAGTCCATTATCATCAAGGTGAGAGTATGGCAGTGTCCATACAGGAATGGTGCAGGAGGTGCTGATAGTTCTACCTCTTCATCTGAAGGCTACTAGGAGAAGAATGGCTTTGAAGCAGCTAGGATGAGGGTTTTAAAGTTCACACCCACAATGACACACTTCCTCCAACAAGGTCACACCTACTCCAACAAGGCCACACCTCCAAATAGTGCCACTCCCAGGGCTAGGCATACTCAAACCACCACATTCCACTCCATGGTCCCCATAGGTTTGTTCAAACATATGAGTCTACTGGGGGCCATACCTAAACATAACATAACACAAAATACATTTAGCCCAACTTCCAAAGTCCCCTAGCAGTCTCAACAATGTTAAAAGTCCAAAGTTCAAAGTTCTCTTTTGAGATTCATCCAATCACTTAACTATAATTCCAAAGCAAGACAGGAAACCAGCTGGGCAAACTCCAAACTCTGCATCTCCATGTCTTATGTTAAAGTGGTCTACTTTTGGGGAGGGAGGAAACGGGAAAGGGGAAGTGATTTGGAATGTAAATTAAAAAAAAAAGTGGTCTTCAGATAAACATCCTTTTTTCATCTTTGTTGACTGCATCAAAATTCTTTCTCTTGGGGTGGTTCCACTCCCTGTTAGCCGCTTTCTTCAGCAGGGAGTCCACAGCTGTGGCATCTTCATCATCTTGGGGTCTCCAAGTTAACTTCAACTAACAGCTTCTGATTCCAATGTCTGGGATCCACACATGATCTTCTGGGCTCCACACATGATCTTCTGGACTCTTCCAAATGGCTTGGGTCACTTTTCTAGCTCTGCCCTCTGTAGCAATCTAGGCTCTGGTTGACTCCACTCCACTGCCACTGCTGTTCTTGGTGATCACCCCATTGTACTGGCATCTCCAGTATATTGGGGTCTTCAACTACATCTAGGCTTTACAGATAGCCTCTTACAGGCTCTCTTCATGGTGTCAAGCCTCAACTTCTTTGCATGATCCCTTCAGTCCTGGGCTGTCAAATACGACTGATGTTGTACCTTCACCAATGGCCTTCCATGGTCTCTCACAGGGCCAAGTCTCAGGTGATCTCCATGACTCCTTCATGCCTTCAAAACCAGTACCACCTGAGTGATTCTTAGACATTACCAAGCACAGCAGCAGCACAAGGTACAACCTTGGCTATCTCTGGAAAACAGCTACTTTGTGTTCTCAGAAAACACTTCCCAGAAGATTTCACCTCAGTGATGCTGGTCTCTTCTTAATCTTGGCTAATTTCTTAGCTCCAGCTAACCAGCATCAATTATCCCAGTAGTCTCCTTCTCCTCTTGACCATAAAGTCAGAGACACATGGCCAAAGTTGCAAAAGTTCTGCTGCTTGCTGGAGCTGGAACATGGCCTCTTCTTCTATTACATCAGCAGCAGCTTTCTGCTTTCCAACTCCTTCATACTGCCTAGCTTGGCTGTCCCGGAACTTGCTCTGCAGATTGACCTTGAACTCAGATATCCGCATGGATATGTCTCCTGAATGCTGGGATTAAAGGCATGTAATGCCATGCCTAGATTTAAGCTTTTCTCCACTTGGAATTTGCTCTGTACCAAGTTGGCCTTGAATTCAGAGATCTTCTTGCCTCTTTCTCCTGGAATTAAAGGCATGTACCACCAAGCCTGGACTTAAACTTAGCTGGGTGGGAATCTTGCCCCAAGGTCACCAATTCTTTAATTCAATTTAATATCCTTGAATACAGGATTCAGCTCTATTTTACTTCCTGGTGACCCTTTAATACTTGAATTATATTTTTGCTTTCTAAGCTTGCTACTCTTGGCCAAAACACTCTTCATGAGACTTAACAAGAGAACAAAGTCTTTGCTGGGCATCTTTGAGACTTCCTTGTCAATGCAATTAATATAAATCTCTTTACCTTAGCCTCAGGCAAACTCTTCAGACAAAGACAAAAAGCATCCCCATAGCAAAACACCAGCAAAACAGTCTCTAGGCCATGTACTGAAATTCCTCTCCACTGAAACATCTTGGGCCAGGTCTGCACAGTTAAATTGTTCTTGACCAACAAAGTCTTCCAAATTTCTACTAGGATAGCCCATTAAGCCTCACTTAAAGCATTCCACTACTTTCCAAATTCAAAGTCCCCAAATCCATATTTTTCTAAACAAAAGCATGCTCAGGTCTATCATAGAAGTACCCCACTCCTGGTACCAACTTCTGTCTTAGGGTTTTACTACTGTGAACAGACACCATGACCAAGGAAACATTTAATTGGAGGTGGCTTACAGGTTCATAGGTTTAGTCTGTTATCATCAAGGTGTGAGCATGGCAGCATCCAGGCAGATATGGTAGAGGCAGAGCTGAGAGTTCTACATCTTCATCTGAATGTTGCTAGGAGAAGACTGACTTCCAGACAGTTAGGATGAGGACTTTTAAAGTCCATGCCCACAATGATATACTTCCTCCAACAAGGCCACACCTCCAAGTAGTGCCACTCCCAGGGCTAGTCATACTTAAACCACCACACTGCCCCAGCACATTGTAGGATATGCATCCTTTTGTTTGTGGTATGGCGAAGACAAGGGTAGAGCTTTCCAGTGAGTTTGGTTTTCACAGTGTACTCCTGAAAGCCCTGAGACATAGACATGCAGACTGTGACTTTTACTCCACAGTCTTCCACTACATTTTAATATTCTTGCCTTAAAATCCATTTCAACTGGGCTAGGAAGATGACTTGGTCTTTAAAGTATTTGATGTAAAAGCACAAGGACCTGAGTTCAGATCACCAGCATCCATGTAAAGTCAGGTGTAGTGGTGCATGCCTATAACCTCACAGTAAAGGTGATTGTGGAGATAGGCAAATCCTGGGTGTTTGCTGGCTAGCCAGTCTAGCTGAAATGGCAAGCTTCAGGTTCAGTAAGAGAATCTGTTTCAAAAACAACAACAACAACCACAAAACAGAAACAAGGTGGAGAATCGATAGAGGAAAGACATGCCAATGTCAACCTATGGCCTCTGCTTTTGCTTACTTGTGCAGGTGAGTGCATTACTGAACACATATGCACATACACATATTCAATATCTACACACATAAAATGAATACCATACCATCAACCTCTGACCTCCACATAGTTACTGTGTCTTAATTTTCTATTTCTGTCAAGAAACATGAGCAAGCAACTTAAAGAAGAGTTTACTGGGAGCTTGCTTACAGTTTCAGAGAGTTAGTCCATGGTCACCACAGTGGGTATTGTGGCAGCAGATAGGCAGGCATGACACTGGGGCAGTAGCTAAGAGTTTACTTGTTGAAACAACAACCACAAAGCAGAGAGAAAGCCAACGTACCTGGAATGGGCTTTTGAAACTTCATATCCCACCTTCAGTGGCATGCCTCCTCCAATAAGCTTATAACTCATAATCCTTCCCAACAGCACCACCATCTGGGACCAAGCATTCAAACAGATGAACCTGTGGGAGCCATTCTGTGACAAACCACCACTACCACCACCACCACCACACACACACACACACACACACACACACACACACACACCCCACATTAAAAATGTACACAAAGTTTAAGTTATATTTAAAATTTAAAATGAATTTGTGCAACTTTAAAACAAAGAACAATTTTTACACTAAGGAACAGGTGAAATTGTTGGTATAGGGAGATGGAAAACAGCTCTCAGTTTCTTATAGCATATCAGCATGTCACCCTAAAGAGTTCTTCAATTTGTAGGTATGAGAGGAAGGAAGAGTAGTCTTCCCATCTTGGGAGAGCAAGTGAGGTTTTACTAAACACTTGGACCTTATCTTGCAGACAGAGGTGCCAATGACGTATTTCAAAAAAGAAAGTAAAACATCTGTGTTTTAGAGGAATTTAAAAAAAAAATTCCTTTGCTTATCACCTTTCATTTATATGTTTATATATAACATATACATATATATCATATATATCATATATATGATATATATTTATATATTATATATGTGGATATTAAATATATTTATTATGACAATTTAGTCATATATTCATACATTTTATCCATATGAATACATGGGATGAAAATATGATAAAACTTTATTACCCTGTGTCATGGTTAAGGTTCCTATTGCTATGATAAAACACTGTATCAAGCAACTTGGGGAGAAAAGGGTTTATTTCACTTACACTTTCATATCACTATCAACCATCAAAGAAACTCATGGCAGGAACGAATGTAAATAGGGCAGGAACATGAAGGCAGGAACTGGTGGAGGAGATGGAAGCCACTACTGCTTACAGCCTTGCTCCTCATGGCTTGCTCAGCCTGTTTTCTTATAGCACCCAGAATCACCTGCCCAGGAGTAGCAGCATCTACAAGAAGCTGTGCTCTTCCCCATCAATCATCAATCAAGAAAATGTCTTTCATGTGTGCCCACAGTCAATCGAGTGACGGCATTTCCTCAAGTGAGATTCTTTCTTTCCAAATGACTCTAGCTCTAGCTTGTGTCAAGTTGACATAAGACTAGTCAGCATATCCTATATTTTCCATTCTAATTTATTTTGTCTGGAAAAGTTAACAGAGTCCATTAAACTGCTTGTACAACTCCTACTGGAATGTACTTCAGAGTGCTTTGAGGCAATGTGGCTGGAAGATAATAGAAAGAAGGCAGTAAAACATTTGACATGCAGAAGGGCCACACCAGCTAGGATTCAGAGCAGGCCAGTGACAGTGGGTAAGACTAAAGTCCACTGAGAATTGCCTACAAATTTCTCATGAAAGGGATTTGGGTTTCTGACTTGAGTTGGTGATCATTCTAATCACTAATAGAAGGCAGACACAGAATCTTAATTTGGAAACACCCTCCATTTGGAAGTCACTATACTGACTATTAAGAAACTAATAGGTAACTGGGCAGGAGATCTGGAACTCAAGAAAGGGGCAAGAGAGAAGACATGGGACGGTTAAGCATCTGAGCTTTAACAGAAGCCAAGATAAAGGGATAGAGTGGAGAGAGAGCAAACAGGGGCTGAGGAAAGAACATGGGGAATGTCTGCATGTGAGAAGGGGCAGAGAAAGAAAAGGCTGCTACAGAAACAGGGAAGCAAAGCAGGAGACAGTACAACAGAAGCCAGAACGGGAACATTCCAAGGAGGGAAGTAGAGTCCAACCAATGCTGCAGAAAGGCCTGGCGAGCAGGAAGTTATGACAAACTGGGAGTTTAGTTACTAAAGGAAGAAGGATGGTTTCAAGAGCAATTGTGGGAAGCAGGGACATAAAACTTCAGGTGTGTTCTGGGCTGTGGATGAAGAGGAGGAGCCTTTTCCATGGAGAGAGCTGGCATACTGGAAACCTGCAGAACTTTGCTCTGGCATCCAGCATTAGTCCTGTGGTTTTGCGTTGAAGAGAGGTGTCTCAAGACACAAAGCAGAAAGTCATCTTTCCTTATGGATACACATGCGTCCAGACATGTGTCCAGGGAAAAATGAGGAAGCAGCTCACCTAGTTGCTGACTACCAGAGTCTTCACCTAAGAGTAGTTTCTGCTTGGGCCAGAACACCTTGGGAGGCTGGGAGTAGCAAGCAGAGGCCACACACCAGCTCAATTATATGCAAGCCTGCAGCGCCCCCAGGTTACTCAGTTCTTCCTAAACTTGTGCTCCGGGCTTCTCATTCTCCCCAAAGTGCTCTGAATGGTAAGTGCATCTTACCACCACCCTGTTCTTGTGTTGACTACAACCTTCGTGCACTCTTTACTGTGGCATTGTTGCGATAAAGCATGACTAAGGCAACTTAATCAAAGAAAGAATCAAACTGAGCCTACAGTTTCAAAGGGCTGTGGTCCTTGGCAGTGGAGTGAGGCAAGGCAGTAGACAGTTGGAGGAGCGGCTAAGAGCTCACACCCCTCAGGCAGGAGGCAGACAGCATGTGGGGAATGGCGTGCATCTTTTGAAATTGCAAATCCCATCTATCCCCAGTGATGCAGCTCCTCTAAGGCCATACCTCTTAAAGTATTCAAACATACAAACGTGTGTGTATGTGTGTTGGGGGGGGAGGGGAGGATTCAAACCACCACAAGTTTTGTTTTTGCTTATTACCTATTATATTTCTTTGAAAATATACTCTAATAATATACTAATTCAAACTTAAAGGAGATATTTCTCTAACCACTGATGTCTCCTTCTTAAAAACTGAACACTGGATTAAATATTGTCTTAGTTATAGTTTTTCACTGCACCCGAAGCTTATTGCTCAACCAAGCTGGCTGGTCAGGGAGCTTCCAAGATCTCTAGTTTCTACCTCTCCAATGCTGTTAGAGGCAAACAGTACAACCCCTGCATTTTTCATAGATTCTAGAAATCTGCACTCAGGATCCTTTACCAATTGAGCCACCTCCCCAGCACACTTTGATTTGTTTTAAATAAGAAGATCATTATTTTGATTTTACCACGTATTGCACCACTGTTCCACTTCATCCTTCAATTGGTTTCCTCAATACATAGAAAACACATTAAAAATTGGATTTTAAAGGTAAAAAAAGGGAGCAAAAAGGACAAGAAATCTTAGAATTGGCTGAAAAAGAGACAATCCAAAGTTTCTTTTCTCTCTTCAGACACTTGGCAGTCAGCAAGCTCATCTGAAGTAGCTCAAAGGGACTGTGGACAGGTCAGCAGCAGTGGTAGAGGGTGTCCTCAGCCAGACTCTACACTGGTGAGGCTCCCTGCCAACCAGGAAACTCACAATGGTTCCACAAGGGCCTCGGTGTCCCCCATCCCTTCCTACCTGTCCACAGATAAGATCAGTAGTGCCAGCGCGGGGCTTTCTGTTCTGTAGTCAGACACCCAAGTACCTCATGTCTCCATTCATTCCATTACTCAACTTCTTCCCCGAGGTTCCCATACTCTTCCTACCTCGGCAGGGCGCTGTAGGTAAAGACCCATTCCCTTGCATTTATCTGTGTTTGAACTTGATTGTTTTGGTTGTGGTAAGATGGGGGTCTTCTGTACCACAGGCTAGCCTCAAACTGAGACAGGCTTTAGCCTGATCCTCCTGCCTCTGCTTCCCCAGTGCTGGGATTACAGCTGTATAGCGCCATGTCCCACCCACATTTGCTTTGGATGAACTGTATAGACTCCCACTCCATGGCCAAGTCCTTGTAAGTTCTCCAAGCCTAAATCAAAAGGCAGCATGTGGCGGTTTATTTATATGACCCACAGCTCCCTGTCTGCCTCGTGTTGCCATGCCATTTCAGGTTTGAAAGCAGTAGGTTTTAAAATCCCATATAAGGTTAGAACAGCGACACTATCTCCCTAGGGCATTAAGGATTTTTTTGGATGGAAACTCTACGCTCATCTTCCACTCATTTCCGGCTCTGCCTGGGTCCTACTTGTGCACAGAGGCAACTCTGAGGTCACTTTTACAAGAGAGGACAAGCAGAAAAAGTGCCCTGCAGAAGACATTGGCGTGTTCAACACCAATTATCAGGTTGAAAAAAGAAATACACACAGATCAGAAATAACTTAAGTAATAATTTTAAAACTTCGGTCGAACCACGGGTAAAGCAGCCTGATCAGCGGGACTGTGCTTCAGTTTTGACTCCCAGTGTTCTAAGGCCTTTTAAAAATGCTTGGACTGTTTCCTTAAGACATTTGCATGCAAAGCTGCCGCTGCTTTCTCCAGCCACCCACACATACCTGCCCTCCTCCTCCCTCTGACTCAGCGCCCAGCCTCCGCCCACGCCCGCTGACTTAGTGACCCGCACCCACTTCCCACAAACCCACACGCTCCTCTCCTTCACACAGGTACAAATATTCACACTCCCACTGCTCAGCAAACAAAGCACACTATTAATGGGGGGAGGCGTGTTTTTCCTAATGACCATTATGTTTCTTTTAATTCACAAGCTTTACACAACACAATGAGTAGCTGACGAACTTATTTATTCTTAAATTGTTTTTTCAAATCTCCTTCATGTTCAAAATTGGATTATTCTATTTTTAAAAACTCCACCAAAAATGTATACGCCGAGTGTTGCACCCTTTTTCAGGAAGAACAGATGCTCTAGGATTTGTCCAAATTAAAACTTTTTACTCACATTTTCAGCGATGGTTGCACCTACAAGACAAAGGCTCACTGGGGTGGGTATTCGCTGTGAGGGTGTTTGAGCTACAGCTGGCATCAGCAGGCTGCCTGACAAGATTAATTGGCAGTGAATTAGACCAGTGCAGTCCAGAGCCAACACCAGAAAGGAGGACCAGCCCACTCATCAAATCCTGCCAACGCCTGGAGATCTGCTGTGCGTGGGCTGGGGGAAGGCAGGGAGGCCAGTCTCTGCTGCCTTTGTGTTCTCAAGGCTAGTAGAAGGGCCTGTCACACTCACAGCAACGGTTTCTTTCTTTTGTTGTGCATAGGTGTGATAGCTGTGTGTCTTCTGGTAGGTACACTGATGCCACAGTACATGTGCAGAGGTCAAAGGACAACCTCAGGTGTGTGTCCTTCCCTTCCGCGTTGTTTTAGGTAGGGTCTCCTGTTCACAGCTGCTGCGTGGGACAGGGCTGGACCTCCTGGTGGCTCCCCATAATTGCCTCCTGCTTCCCAAAAGTCACTTTAAGATTAAGGCTGTGAACAGCTGCATCAACACTGTGTGGGTGCGGAGATCTGAACTTGGGTCCTCACACTTGTGACCAGAGCTTTGTCCTCTGAGCCATCTCCCCAGGTCCCACGGCAACTCTTTTTATTTTTTCCAGGTATTGATACTATTATATGTCACGTATGTGAGCAGAAACAATTCTACTGTAACTCACCTCCTCTTTAAAAAGAGATACAAGCAAAAATATGGATTTTAAGGAATGGTGGGTTGATTTGTGTTTGCTGTTTTGCTCTATCATTCATAATTGATGTGAATTCTTCAGGGAGCAGCAGGGGCCATTTCTGTTCCTCTTTAGTTCTAAGAATTGAGCATGGTTGACCTACAATATGCTGAATGGGGAGCTGGGAAGTGGTTCTCTACCCTGGCCGGACCTCTCAGCCCTCAGTGTTAGGGCCAGTTTTATTCCCCTCTGTCTGCCTGTCTCATAGTCTTTGCTTTAAATGTTTACCAATTTGATCTGCGCTAGTGCGTTTTAGCACTTCTTTGTATCATCTTTAAAGCTAAAAGTCTTCTTGGCTCCTCTCCTTGGGACTTTTCAAGCATTTCCTTGTATGTTTAACTTTGTATCATTATAAAAAGCAAAGCTCTTCACAAAAAGTCCCCATACAAAAAGATGCAAGAGCAAAAAGCAAGTGTCTCCTGTCACACGTCTTAGCCACTGTGCTGGTATGACTACCGCCAAGTTCCAAGGTGCTAACTTCCAGCAAAATATGGCAGAGTGAACATGAGAATGTCTGCCTTCTGGCTAGGCCAGCAGAGCAGTGTGAGCAAATGAGACCATTCAGTTAGCATGCTGTGCTCTGTGTGTCCCTCATGAGTTCACACTACAGTCATCAGGGCGGCCCTGATAGGAAGCAGCAGAGCCCCTTGGTTGAGATTAGCAGAAGGTGATTGGGTCCTTGTTTGACAGGTAAGTAAACCTCTTTCTTCATGTGTTACTCAGGTATTTTGTTATAGCAACAACAAAAAATTGACTAACAGAGGTCTACTATAAACACAAGCTGAAGCCTATATGTGAATACGACATTTCACTGTAGAGAAACTGAGATCAGGATTTAGTTATCTCTTTTGAAACCACGGAGGGTGAAGTCCAGACTTAAAGTTTGAGATCTGTTGAAAACATATGTAAGGATCAAACAACTTTTTTATGCCCCAAACACAGAAAACCAGTAGCCACAGTGCTCCTGCCTGCCCCAGGATGTAGTGGCTTATTCATAGGAAACCATAGGCAAAACGAAGCAAACAAAACATCTGCTGACAGAAGGGTAAGGTATGGGGGTGTACCAGGGGCAAGGCAGGAAGCAGAGCTGGAGATGGCCCCATGATCTTTGCTTTTTCCCTTGACACACAATCAAAGCTCTGTTCCTCAGACAGCAGACCCTTAGGCCATTGTTTTCTAGCTGTTGATTATGAAATTAGTTATGATTAATGGATTATGAAATCAGTTTAGTGGATCATAATCAGCATTTTTTTATAGGTTGAATTCCATTGAGATGGTGTGGAGAATTGAACATTTGTTAAGGGGGTACCCTTAGGACCAACATCTGTGGAAAAATAAGAAGACGGGGCTAATGGAGGTGCAGATTGTGATGCGCAACGTGGTGACTGCTCTGAAGATGTAATGGGTCTTTGGATTTTGTCCAGATAGAAGCTGAGAGAACAAGGACTTTATCCTCAGTCCTGGACTAAATTGTGCCCCCCAAATCCCTATGCTGATGTCCTAGTACCTCAGAACATAGTACAAATCTTTAAGTAGGTGATAAAGTTCTTAGGATGGGGCCCCAATTCCCAGAGATAGTGATCTTGTAGAGAGATGTCTCTGTACTCCACCACTCTAAAGCAATTACACAGTTAGGTCATGAGAGGATGAAGTGGGACTGCAGGGGACTGCAAGCCAAGAAGGGGTGGAGAAACCCAAACCTCGGACAACTTCATCTTACACTCAGCCACAGAATCATGAGAAAATAAAAATTTTCTCATTTTTATGAGAAATAAGACTTCCTTGATGGGTGAAGACACAGAAGAGTGGGCAGGAGAGCTGTGCTGAGATAATCCGGGAGGAGTCGGACATTGAACATGGCCCCTTAGCAGACCAGCCATCACCTCAGGGACCTCACAGAGAATAAAGTCAGCACCGTAAATTACTCAGAAAGTACCAAATACACAATACACAGAAAAAGTGAATACTGTTTCACGTTGTGTGTTTGTGTGTGTGTATGTATCTCTCTGTGTGCATATGTGTGTATCTGTATGCATGTGTGTGAACTAATATTTAGAAATATATTCCACTGTAGGAAAATGTCTAGAGTCATTTCCCCAGGCAAGAAATTGGATTTTTTTTTCCTTCCTGCAAAAACTAAACAGATACCAGGAAGACAAAATGTTTTCTCCTCTCCAGAGTAATGCCCAGGAGTCTATAAACCCAGCTGCCCATATTGGGCCCTTCGTCAACTATTAACCCCCATTCATAAATATGAGCAGACAAAAGAAAATTAACAGCTTTGTAAAAGAGAAAGTCTGTCCTGGAACTCACTTTGTAGACCAGGCTGGCCTCGAACTCAGAAATCCTCCCGCCTCTGCCTCCCAAGTGCTGGGATTAAAGGCGTGCGCCACCACCACCCGGCAAAGTGAAGGTCTTTAAAAGAGAAGACTCACATGTCAAACATAATACTAACTGCCAGGGGAAGTTATAGAAAATAGAAAAATGTTATTTTGTCTCAAAATGATCACATTTCTGGGGCTGACGAGATAGTTCAGTGATTTAAGAGCACTGGATGCTCTTCCAGAGAACCCAGGTTCAGTCCCCAGCACCCACATGAAAAGCGGCCAAAGGATCGAATCCATTCCCACAAATTGTTCTGTGATTTACACATGTCTATTTCATGATGTGTACGCATAGCACACATATACAAAATAAATACTGTTTAAAATAGAAAAAAGAAAAAAGGACAAGACTTTTGGAAATTACACATGTAATTTTAAAATTTATTTAAGGCTTTAACCAGAAAGGTATGCTAAACCTTTAAAACCTGCTAAAAACAGAAGAATGTGTAGACCAGAGAGTTAGAAGGTCAATCCAGAAGGTACAGTGTCTGAACTGTAGAAATGTCTGAGTAAAAGGAACCCAGAAAAGGGAGAAACTAGGAGAAAATACAAGACATGTTTTCAGAACCGGAGGCTGCAATACAATCTCAGAATTGAAGGTTCCTAACAGTAATGTTAGAACATAAAATTTTAAAGTGCTCACACCAGAATACATCATTAAGAAGTTTCAGACCCACTCCTGGGCATATACCCAGAGGCTTTACCTGCATGCAATAAGGACACATGCTCCACTATGTTCATAGCAGCCTTATTTATAATAGCCAGAAGCTGGAAAGAACCCAGATGTCCCTCAACGGAGGAATGGATTCAGAAGATGTGGTATATTTACACAATGGAATACTACTGTGCAATTAAAAACAATGAATTCATGAAATTCCTAGGCAAATGGTCAGAACTTGAAAATATCATCCTTAGTGAGGTAACCCAATCACAAAAGAACACACAAGGTATGCAGTCACTGATAAGGGGATATTAACCCAGAATCTCGGAATACCCTAGACACAATTCGCATATCAATAGATTTCTAAGAAGCTGGAAGGAGAGACCCCTGGTCCTGGAAAGACTGGATGTAGGGGAATGCCAGGACAGAGAAGTGAGAGGGGGTTGAATGGGGAAAAGAGGGAGGGAAGGGGGCTTATGGGACTTTTGGGGAGGGAGGAAACGGGAAAGGGGAAATGATTTGGAATGTAAATAAAAAAACTTAGAAAATAAAATTAAAAAAAAAAGAAGTTTCAGACCACAAAAATAATAAGATAATTTTAAAGCTTCTAGAAAAATAATAAAGAACAAATCTTAAACCTAAAGTAGGAGTCAGAATATATCAGAATACATTTGTTTGCTTTATGTTGCTATGAGAAAACCCTGAACACAACCAATCTGGGGAGGAAGAGTTTATTTCATATTTACTTTACAGTCCATCAGGAAAAATGAAAAAGAAAGAAAGAAAGAAAAAAAGCTAGAGCAGGAGCTCAAGGTAGAATCCGGATGCTGAGACCATGGAGGGATACTTCATACTGGCTTTCTTTACATGGCTTGGTCAGCATGCTTCCTTCTACAAGCCAGATCTACCTGCACAGGAGTGCCACTGTCCACAGTAAGCTGGACCTTCTCCCATCAATCATGAATCAAAAATTGTGCCCAACAGAGCTGTTCACAGGCCAATCTGATGGAAGCAATTCATCAACAGAGGTTCTTTCTTCCCAGATAACTGTGGTTTGTGTCAACTTTATAAAACTAGTCAGCGTGGTTGGCCTTTGTGCCAGTCTATCACACAAACACATCACCATAAAACCACAATCTTTCTTATTTATCCCCAAGATTTCATGTTACTATCACATATAAAACATAGTATGGCTTTAAAGGCCATATTGTATTTAAAAATTTCAAACATTTTAAAACTTCAAAGTCTTTTAAAAACACCCAAAGTTTCTTAACAGTGGATTCCTGTTAAGTAAATAAATTTGCAAAAAATTAAATAAGAACTGTGGTAGAAAGACAATCACATTTGAGTAAAACCAAAATCCAGCAGTACAGACTCAAGTCCTGTAGCTCACTGTCTGACATCTGGGACTCACTCACTATCCTCTGGGTACCGAAGCACATGGATGGATCCATTTCTCTAGATCTGCTATCCACAATACACATCTCGTTTTATAGGATTTATACTCCACTGTCCTGGAATCTTCAATGTTTTGGGATTTCTACTACAAGTGAGGTTCCCCTTTGACAATGGTCTTTCTTGGCCTCTTCAGGAACCCCATTTCTTCCCTGTATACCAAGTCCTAGCTGATCTCCATAACACTGTTATGCCTTCAAAACCAGTGTCATGAGGAAAACTCTTCCATATTGCCAAGTTCAGCTACCAGCTTGAGATGCAACCTCAGTCCCATGGGATCACAGCTCCTGTGTGCTGATCTTGAGAAAATACTTTCCATAGGACCTTTGTCTCAGAGATGCTGGTCTCTTACTAGCCATAGCTGATAGCCCACATCCATTATCTCCAAAATAATCAAACTATTACCTGAATGGCCCTGAGAGTTTCTGCTTCCTTCTGAAACTTTGCCAGCCAGGTTTCCATCATCAGCACTGCTCTCAGCATCACCTTCAAAGTTATTACAAAACAGCACATTAAACTCTGACACTCAGTGTCATTTTCAGTCCAAGGTCACAATGCTTCCATAGTCTTCCTTAGGACAATATAGAGCTGTCACAATAACCCTCCACATTCCTGACAGCAATTTCTGTTTTAGATTACTTTTCTGTTATTATGACAAAACATTGACCAAAAACAATTTGGGGAAGAAAGGGCCTACTTTATCTTATACTTTATATTCCATCATTAAAGGAAGCCAGAGCAGGGACCTGGAAGGGAGGGGAACAGAGGCAATACAGGAACTCTGGTTATCGACTTATTTGCATTTCTTTTTTAAATATTATTTTATTATTTTATGTGCATGGGATTTTTTTGCTTGTATGTATATTTGTGTACCATGTACATGCCTAGTATCCAGGAAGGCCAGAAGAGAATGTTATATTCCTTGAATTGGAGTTGTAGATATTTCTGAGGGGCCATATAGCTGTTTGGAATTGAGCCAATGTCTTCTAAAAGAGTATTGTGTTCTTTAATCACTGAGCCATTTCTCCAGCCCCATCTCAACTCGCTTTCTTTTTTTTTTAAAATTTTTTTATTTTTTATTTTCTATATTTTTTATTTACATTCCCAATGATTTCCCCTTTCCCGGTTCCCCCCCCAAAAAAAGTTCCATAAGCCCTCTTCCCTCCCATGTTCCCCAGTCAACCCCCTCCCACTTCTTTCTTATAGAACTCAGGGCTATCTGCCTAGGGATAACACCACTCACAGTGGGCTGAACCTTCTCACATCAGTTACTAACCAAGAAAATGCCTTACAGATGTGTCCATGGGCCAATCTGATAGAGGCAATTCCGCAACTGAGGCTCCTTCTAACCAAGTACTTATAGTTTGTGTCAACTTGACAAAAACTAACTAGCACACTGGAGTTCACGGAAAGGGCTATACCAGCTGGCCAGATCTAGGGATCCACCTGTCTCTGCCAGAGCAGTGTTAGGATTCCAGGCACACATCATGCCTGGTTTTCTACATAGGTATGAGGGATCCTAATTCAGGTCTGCATTCTTATGCAGCAAGCACTTTAGCAACTGAACTGTCTCTCCAGGTTCCAATTATGAAATTTAAAAAGAAGTGTAGCCATCCCTCCACATCCACAGATTAAATCAATAGGTAGAAAATACTTGGCATTTTCCTGATGTAACCAATTGTTTACTTCTTAGCATTGATCACTAAACAACACAGGCTATTTACATTATTTTAGGTATTATAGTAACTTAGAGATGGTTTAAAATATATGGAAAGATGTACATAAGCTATATGCATATTGTATGCTGTTTTATATAAGAAAACTGGGAATCTGTGGATGTTGTGTCCATGGGGCAGGAAGACTTTTAGGAAACAGGTATGTCTTGGGACAAATTTCTTGAGAAGAGAAAGATGACTGTAGATGAATTTTTATCAGGGCCCTGACTTTCCAAGTTTAAGTGGAAACTATGTAACATTAAGTTTATGAATGGTCCTTAGATTTATGAATACATTTGGAGAAATCTCAGCAACAAGTAGCCTTGTTCCAGATATCTGTTTTTCTCCCATCGCTCAGGTATGAGTACGCATGCCAGTATGCTCTTGCCCCAAGGAACAGGATAAAGGAGCAGAGATTGTAGTTTTCATTTTAGAGAGACCCCCCATGAGCACCATTCTGTTTTTTATTTAAGATTCATGGAGTGGACTGTAGTTACCTGACTATCTGTACTACAAGCATGGCTGCAAGCTGGTGGTGGCCTCTAGCTGGGTGGCAGCATGGTCAGATTAAAATAGGTCTATTAGCCTAAAAGAGAATTGAAAACTAATATTTGTTAGGCAACCAGCAGTCTGCATGCAATTTAATAAGAGCCATGTAATTTACTTCAAACAAAGTTAATCTGCCAATTCATTATTCTGTATACAATTGTGGGCTAATATAAGCATTGTGAAAGACTAATTAGAAAAATCACTATTTGGAGTCTTGATTACATATTTCTTGTTGGGTCTAACAATTTATGCTTTATTTAGTGCAGGTAGGGAGTTAAAAGCTTAAATTTTAAATTTGACTGTATGGTTGTATGCATGAATTTAGGAAAATTACCTAAATATTAAGACTTCCTTTTCTTTTTTCTTTGTGTATGATGATAATTGTGCCTATGTGATAGAATTTTAGAAAAGTAAATGAGTTGGTAAATGTATTATATAGATAAAAGATTGAGTACATTGCAAATGGTATGACCACAGGCAAATTGTATCAAATAGTGTCTAGTCTATTGAAAATACTCAGAAAACGAGTTACAACTTTTCTTTATGGTGTCTGTGTACATGTGTGCATGTGTGTGTGCATGCATGTGTATGTAAGTGTGTGTTCCAGTTGGTGTGCATATGAGGACAGATGAATATGGGAGACAGAAATTAATGTGTCTCCCTTTATCCTTATCTACCTTGTTTTGTGAGACAGTCTTTCACTGTCTGGAGCTCACTGACTGCACATGATCAGTTGGCCAACAAGCCTCAGCAGTTTTTCTGTCTTCTGCTTTGCAGCTCTAGGATTACAGACATGTGCTGCGAGATGCTCTGGGGCTGAGCATCTGCTTTGTATGCATGAAGGCCTGGGTCTGATCCTCAGCACTGAAGAAGGGTGCTTATCCTTACAGTTAAATCACAGGGTTTGATCTTAGTCAATGAATGTTACATGCAGTATTACTCGGGGAAAGGAGGGGGTCTTAGTAAAATTAGGCAATCCTTGGTTTGTGCCTTTCCCTCCTCTTCCCCATGTCCCCCATTTAACCCGCTACATCCCTCGCACACATGCGTAGTGTGGCAGTCTCCTTTCACCCCCTAGGCTGCACAGGCTCTTGGCTGTCTTCACCACCATGCAGCATAGGTATGCCTCCTATAGCCTTCTCAGTCAGCTTCCCTAATGGCTTCTGACTGTCAAAAAGATAAAATTGTCCAAACTGGGCAAAACTGTCATTTCCATGTTCTTCTATATTGTTTTCAGAGATTTCCCCTAACTTTTCCTTAATTATCTCCCCAAATATGAGAGGGTATATTTTCTTTTTTAGAAAAAAACTCTACCCTTTGGGGACTTGGGGCTTACCTTTGTGGGACCATAAGCATTGAACATGGGTGAGGGATTGGATCAGTTCTCAGCAATGCACCCTCCAAAAAAGAAAACCAATATTTAACACAAGATGTGATAGTTACTGGCGTTAAAGCTATAGGTAAAAAAAAAAAAACTTCTTACCTTGTTTACATTAGAGAAATAGGTTTGAAGATGTTCTTGAGAAAAGGACAAACATTTTCTAACTTTATCTTCAGACCTACGGTAGTACCGTAGTGATTGCTGGGTTTTTTTCCCTTTGTTTGTTTGTTTTTAAGGAAAGGATAAATAAGGCAAAAGGAACATAGGCCTTGAGTTTTTTTGTGGTAAAACTAGGAAATTACAGGTGTGCCTTCTGTTATGCTTTCTTGGCAAGACTGGGATCATATGGTCCACGTGGATCATGGATTCAAGAGAAACCTGGAGATGATGTTGAGCATCTCTGTGGCCGGCTGAAGCTGGAGATGTGGGCTCTGAAGTAAAAGGAAGCAAGGGAATGCCCGTGCAGTCTGCTGTACAAACATAAGGGGGGGCACACTATACTAACAGTCATGTCAACATTCTTTGGCTGTTTATTTTTGCAACAAGAGGTTTTAAAACATTATAACATGGTCTTCTTAATTATAAAGAACAACTTTATACCATATTTATTGTATTATTTAACTCTTTTTTTTCCTGAGAGTATAGAGTGTTTCTGGTTCTTTGCTATTATAAACAATGCCACCACAGAGTTTTTTCACGAGTATAACTTATTTTTTTATCTTAGTCGACGATCCTCTTTGGGTGAATTCCCAGAAGCAGGATTACTGGGTCAAAGGGTGTGTGAACATATTATGCTCTTAGTTTCTGTTCTAAATTGGTTTCTGAGAAGGCAGTTTCAAATCAGTCCCCAAAGGAAATGTGCATATTTTTCTATAAATGTGGGTGGGAGACAATTTCACATATTCTTGTAGGTAGAATATTTTCAGCTTTCAGAATCAGACTGGAAATAACATAGGACAACCGAGACTCAGGTCTAATGCCTTCTTCTGTCTCTTCAACCCATATCACTATGCTATCAACAAATACTTATTTCTCTGTACTTCAGATTCCTTGTTTATTTTTTAATTTTACAATTGAAACTACAAGTATTTCCCTCATAAGGTTGTATGGTGATCATCAAAGCTGTCAATAACTACCCTAATCTTTCATCTTGTCATGTGGTGGAAACGACTTCTATCTTTGATAATGGATAGGTTTTAGCCAATAAAAAAAAAAACTCTTGGGACAGGTTTTAGCCAATAAAAGGAAGGTCGGAGTAATGTGTCACTGTCAGGTATTGTCACATAACTGGAAATGTTTCACATAGTACCAGCTCTTTAAATCTGAATCCTGGCATAAGGCTGGCACACTAACTTGTGAGAGATCTGAAACTGAGTGAGAAGTAATAAGGACACACCTATGATGTTGAACCTTATAGTCTGACATCCAGCCGCAGACTACATCCCGTGCAATAATAACTACCATCCATTAAATGTGTCTCTATGCTAGGCATTTGTATACATTATCGTTGCAATAACCATGATGTTGTATATAATAGTCCCCTCTTTTCTGGGATTGGGATTCATGGTCTATAGTTCAAAAACGACAAGTGGAAAAATGCACAAGTTTTGAATTGTGTATTGTTCTGAGTCTAGTGATGAAATCCTGCTGTGCCCCATCTGTTCCACCCAGGACAGGCAGTGTCCCTATGTGCATTGATTCCAAAATGTATATGTGACATACTTGTTGGTCATTCAGTTGCTCCTTCAAGTTCTGAAAGATTTTTCCTGTTATCATTACTTTTGTTGAAGTGATTCTTATGTTTAATAACAGCTCCAAAATGCAAAAGTAATAATGCTGATCATCTTATTACACAACAATCTTTCTCATGGGTACATGTATAGGAGAAACAAAATGCGTGTGGGAATTGGTATCATTTATAGTTTCAGTCATCCACTACGGACATCTTGGGATATATCCTGAAGGGAAGCTGGGGACAACTGTATTGTGAAATGCTTTGTTTTATAAGTGTGGACTTGTGGAACAGGCATTGAAACCCCATGTTTCTCCCGTCTTTATTTCTTTCTTGTCCTGGAAGTTTATGACTAGATTTTACTTGTGCTTGCTATCATCTCCATTGTGTGGATTTCTTAATGTTCATTGATTTTTACAACAAAAGCTTGCAAGATGAATGGAAATGAATGGAGACAAAGGTCTCGCAGTTCACAACTCAAGCCCTGGCTTGTTCTTCAGAATGTTCAGGGACTGAAGTACCCTTTCCGTTTTTCTTGGCTCTATAATGCCAGAGAAAAGTTGAGACTCACATGCCATGAAAGAAAAGTAAAAGGTTTCAAAACTGAGGTGGAGTGAGTCATGTTAGATACAGTGATATACAGGAAGTTGGGCATCCTCAAGAATGTTACTGCCTTCCAGTCTCCCTCCTTTTTTTTTCCTGACTTTATACAGTTCAGGTATCACTTAAAGTGCATAATTCAGTGGCCTAAAGTATATTTGTAGAACTGTGAATCAATCGTAATATAAACTTTAGAACATTTTCACTTCTCACAAACAAACCCCACTCTCCTCAGCCACCCCGAGACCCTCCTCTCAGCAACCTTCATTCTATTAGAGAACTTCCTGGATTGTTCCTTACCATCACCAAGCACAGCTCCTCCTGTGCAGCCGCACACAATCAGTTTTACTTCAAAATCCAAAATGTGCATTGTAAAAGACTAATTAACTTTGTTTAGTTTATGAAAGTTACACTTCCCTTGTAGTATATTACTCCAAGTTTTAAAATATGATGTTTTTAAACTTGGTTAGTCAGTCTGTAGGCTTTTAAAAATACCCTCTCCCATTGTTCTTATTGAGCTTGTTAGGACCTCTAAGGATTAGCAAATGTGATGAAACTACAGTTGCTAACTTAGTAATTATGCTGTTTTTTTTTTAAACAAGCAATGTTTTGGAGAAAGACAGAAATTGAAGTTCATAATTAAATATCATGTGCAAATTTCAGTTGCATATTCATACATATGAGATTTCTGCTTACAGTTTGTTTTTATTTTTACTTTTTTGGCTTACCTTTTCTTTTCTTTCTTTTTTTTTTTAAATAATATTTGACTATGCTGCCCAGGCTGGTCTTGAACATTGAGTTATGCAAACACCCAACACACCCTTCCTAGTCACTTGGATTAGAGGCATGCACCACACCTAGGTTGAGTAAGTTTTTACAGTGTTTATTGCCATGGAAAATTGTTGGCAACATTGAATCAGGTTGTATCTCTGACAGAGATTCACAGTATCTGATCCATCTGGCAGCAGACAGATATGGCTAGGCCCAGCACCAGCTCTTAAGGATCATTGATGAAAGGGAGTCTTTCAGGAAAAACACATTGTTCTTGTCAAAGTAAAAGGAGGAGGAAGAGGAGGAGGAGGAGGAGAAGGAGGAGGAGGAGGAGGAGAAGGAGGAGGAGGAGGAGAAAAAGAAAAGAAAAAGAAAAAAAAGAAAAAGAAAAAGAAGAAACAAAATGAGGGTAGGAGAGAGAGGATTAGTATCTCCTTTCCACCCTGCAGTAGATGAGTTAACTAGTGAATTCAGGGTCTGCTTCCAGTCTCTATTTGTACAGTGCGGGCTGGCTTTTTGTATATTTTGGAGACAGCAGTGCTAGCAACCTGTTAGCTTCTGGTAAACACCAGTATGAGGCTATGAGAAGCTCAGACACGTCAGGCTGAATAAACACATCCTAGAGCCATGAAACATGTTAACATGGCTGGGCAGTTATGGCAACGGAAAAACAGTTTGCGAAGAAGAGTACTTAAAGTACTACGGCATTATATAGAAATAAGGCAAGCACTCTATACATTAAAGGGCATATCTTCTATTTATTCATGAGCTTTGCAAATTCTGATTGGACCCTGGTTCTCACAATGTCTCCAGTGGCAGGACTTTCCCTGTCCAATTAGTTTTAATATTAGTGCAGCAGGAGGCCTGTGATTGGACAGGGAAAAGGAGGCGGAGCTAAGAGTTGCAGAGACAGGACGGAGGAGACAGGAGAAGGAGCCAAGATGGAGGTGGACCGGATGACTCAGAACCAACGTGGCTTTAAATAGCCACAGGTAGATATGTTATCATATAGAGATAGAGTAATTGTGGTAATTTGTCTAATCTAGGTGGGCAGCTGGTACCATTATCAATTGGCACTGAAATTATTGTGTGAGCATCTTGTAAATTGAGAATTTATTGATATATAAATCTGACTTTAATTGTAAGCTTCAGGAGTTTTGTTTTACTGGGTTACTGGAATCTGGGACCACCGACCACAGGGGTTTATGGCTGAGAAGGAACTAGCAACTCCAGAGACAAGCGAACCAGAGCTTGGAATACTGTGACCGTCGCTGAGGGGGCTTGCAAGAGACAAAGGCAGCAGACCTTGCTGGCCGTACTCCAGGAAGCCTGCCGGTCATTTTTAATATTTCCCATAACAATCTCCCTTCAGCAAACACTTGTAAAGCAAGAACACAATAAAGCAATGGTCTGTAAACTGTGATGGATACAGTGCAGAAACAAAAGGACCCCTGAACTTGAGACACTCACAGAGCTAAAGCTGAGTGTGGAGTCAGTGGCCCTAATGAGTGGGTAGATGATACTGTTGGTGGGATGAAGAGAACAAAGTTGACAGAATGCACTTGACCCAAAGTGCTTGGCTCTCACACCACAGATTTACATGATAGGACTTTGTTCTGTGGAAAGTGGGGGGCCCACTGAACTTTTAGCACTCAAAAAATGTTCAAAATGACTGCTGCTAGCTACTCATATATTCATATCATCTATCTATCTATCTATCTATCTATCTATCTATCTATCTATCTATCTATTTTATTTTGTCTCATTGGTGTCTTTTTTAGATAGTAAATTTTCTGTAGCAAAACCAGGATCTGTTTTGCTTCTTAATGCAATGTGTAGAATATTCAATATTTACTTCATGAAAGTAGTAGTCGCAATTTAATGAGTCATGATTCTGTGCTGGCAAAAGGGCTCAGTGAGTAGAGGCACTTGCCACCAGACCTGACTACCTGACTTCTATCAGGTCAGGTAGTGACAGGAAAAAGACAGCTCCCATAAGTTGTCCTCTGACTTCTATTTGCCTGTGTTGGTACACACACACACACGTAATTAAAAAAATTAAGTCATGAAAAATGCATCAGGAATAAAGAGCTTCCATTATTCTTAATGTTTATTAGACTAAACTATTATCTACTTTACTGAAAAACAAGAAACCCAGTCATCTACGGAAAATCATTTGCCTGAGATCAAGTCCTAGGAAAGCTGTCAGGTGCTGTCAGCTGAAAGGCTCCTGTTTCACAGAGTAATCATGAGAGTTGAGGAGAGTAAAGTATATTGAAAGTGTAAGAGATTCTGTTAAGTATAAACTGGAGTAGCCCCTCTTTCATTGTCCTAGAGTCTGTTAGTCGTGGCGGACAGGATGTGAGGGACACCGTATCAGGAGACACCGTATGATTTCTGAAGAATAGATACAGGAACCTGGCCATGGTTACAGAGAAACAGGAAAGCTGGTAACTATTTCAAAGCTGGAATGAATGGTTCCTTCAGTGACTTAGGGAGGGAAAACGAGTTTTTGTGGTTTCCAGAAATAGACTTGCCTGCCAGCAACTTCCCTTCCCCCTCTGAGCCTTGCTGTACAACAGCAGGCAGGCACATGCAGGGCAGACAACTTTCCTGCTGGTGACAGATTACAAATGTGCAAAGCAAGATCGAAAGCCAGCTTTCCCAGGCTGAAGGAGCAGAGTGGGAAGGACTGGGATGAGGTAAAGGAAAAATAATGATAAGAAGTAGGAGAGGAAGTGCCCTGTGGTAGATACAGTGTTCAGGGCTCTGAGGGCCACAGAGAGGATGCACTGCAGACCGCTCTGCTCTGACTGGGTGTGTGTGTGGGAGAGTTTGCTATGTGCCTGTGTTTGGAGAGGAAGTTGGGGGGGGTTGTGTGTGTTGAATGTGCTAGGGAGCGGTTTATTGATGCAGGAGTGGGAGGGTGTGTGCAGTAGGGTGTGGAGTGTGGGGTGGGGGGTAAAGAGAGAAAAGGAGCCCAGATAGGAGGAAGAGGATGAAGAGGAAGAGGACAAGGAGAAAGAGGAGGAGGAGGAGGAAGAGGAAGAAGAGGAGGAGGAAGAGGAGGACTTTTGGGGAGTGCCAGGAACACCCATCGCAACAAGAAAAGTTTCCAGCTGCCAGGGAGTTAGATCTCCTGTGTGGGAACAGAGCAGCTCCTCAAAGTGCCTTCTGACCTTTAACCCAAACCCAGGATGTTTGCCAGATGTTTTACCCATGAAGGGAGGGGAGTGGCCTCTGGATTTCACCATACTCTACTCCAGGCTCTTTCCCAGTTGCTGGTGACTTTCCTTGTGTGTTGTGGTATTGATGGTCACAGAACAGAATTTATTGGCAGATAGCTTAGGGGGAAAGAGCTGTGAATTAGAAACACTTTCTAGTATTGGTCTTTACCTACTTTTGGGGGGCTGACCTATGGATTCCTCTTTTGTGTTGGTCTCACATTTTCTATGGAACAAGAAAGAATACATTAAGTAGCCAAGAGAAAGAAAATGGAGAATTATTACCCGTAGTGACAAGCTGTTACAAAGATGAATCCATAACGATGTTTAATTAGATTTGAGAATGATCTATTTAAAACTAGAAGAGACTAGCATAGAAGGTGGTAAGTGTCATTTCATTACACAGATATAAATAGAGCAAAGGAGACCATTTTTCATGGCTTAAATCTGGTATGTCCTCCAAGACTCCTGTGTTGAAGGTTTGAACATGAGTGGATGAAGTGTTTGAGGGCTCACACTGAGATTATCAACAGGTTACTCTATTGGCAGAGACATAATCTACTGCCATTGCTGGGAAGTGGTAGAGACTTGGGAGGTGGGCTATGGTTAGAGGAGGTGCACTGCTGGGACTCACCTTTGTGTCCCAGGCCCCTCTAACCCTGATTTCCGGAGACTAGAAGTAGAGCAGGATGAGGTCATATGACATTGGTTGACTGTGAGCCAAGATAAAACTTTTATCCACTGTTTGTCACAGCATGAAAAACTAATAGGTCATTCTTCCCAAAACTACCAGCATGCCAAGCTGCTCCAGGCTGAGCTGAGCAGTTCTCAAAGCCTGCAACATTACCCATCTGAGGGTCCAATGGGCTACTACTTGTACAATCTCCGCAACTGTACAGTGTCCTCTGCCAAGAAAGCCACTGTGAAAACAGACACCAAGGGAAGACGAGCTTTTCATCCTGGCTCCGCTGTGAAGTACTTCTGACTATAGGAGCTGGTCTTGCTTGATAGAGCCAGTGTTGGTGTTGCATGGTCTAATTTAGGGAAAGAGAGGTTTGAAGTGGAAAAGAGTGATTGAACCCCACAACTCATTTGTGAGTATATTTTAAGTCCATAATTCAAGTTCAAGCATTTAAAGGGCAGGGAAAGGGATTTAGGCAGATTCAGCTCCATTGCAAAGATTTAAAGTTTTGGCCAAGACTAGAAAGTGAAAGAAAAATAAAACAACAACACGTTTCCCCTGAAAATGTGGAGACTTTCTTGGAGTGCATTTATATTTCACCACTACAAACAGTAGCTTTAACTTCTGAGAGTAACACCACATAGGAACTTCCCTGCGTTCTCATTCTTTAGGACAAAGGAAAGGACTCCTGTTCACACCACATTCAAACAGCACTGTGTCTCTGCAAATGGTGTTTGCAGAGACTATAAATCTGCAGTGAAGTAAGCTTTAAACATAAGATTATAGCTGCAGATTTTATTTGAATTGCCTTTCCAGCAACTTATCTTGTTTTAGTTTCCTTATAAGACATTAGGTTTATTATTATTATTATTATTATTATTATTATTATTATTATTTTTAAGTTCAACAAACTTGAAGTCTTTCAAAAGAACAACTAACACTCCATGAGCTGGTGGGACTGCTCAGTGTGTAAGGATGCATGCCCCGAGCCTGTCTCTTCTTACTTAGTTGTCTTACACTGTTTTCCTATGAGGAAGCAGTAACATTTTCTCCCAGGTCTTTAACTTCTACCAGTAGCTTTTAATCTCCTCTAAGGGCTCAGATAGTGAGGAATTCAGGAGATGACCTTCACCAAGGAAGTCTTTAAAACCACATTTCTAAGCTACTGAGAAAGGAGGTCTTTCAGAGAAACATAAGATTTCATGATAGGATGGATTATTGCATGGGAGGACTTGCTTAAATGGCTTTAAAATCCTTCCATATCCTGAGCATAGCCAAGATATAACACACATAGGGAAAAGTGTCCCTTGTGAAGAGTTACAAGGATAGACTAAGTCTCTCTCTAACTTACCAAATAAATCAGTTCTCAATGAAAGTCTTGGTGGTTCAAAAGAAACATTGTTGAGGGTGCAGAGGAATGCACTAGCCATCCTCTGGAGACTCACTTAGTAATTTTGTTTCAATGATTCAGAAGGAATTGGATTCCACCTTGTTTCTCATCTGAAGACAGATAGTAACTAATATGGTTTCTCATATTTTAAACTGTGCTAAGTTTATCCACAACCAGTTCTCCAACACTATTGTCCATCTGGGCCACAGCTAAGTATCAAGAGTTATTAAAAAGTTTCCCAACTAGGCAAAATAGATGTCATTAAAGTTATGCATTTCAACTCATGAGATTAATGTCCTAGTTTTATATTTCTCGGCACCAGCAGTGCTGAAAATAAAAGGTTGATATGGAAAAAAGCTGACTACTGTAATTCTTTGTCATTATTTGAAACGGAAAATAGTATAATGTGTTATACATGAGCTGTAAAAGAATAAATCTCTTAAGTGGTCATTAGAAAGTGTATCTAAATAACAAACTGTTGTATTATGTAAAATGACTAAACAATGCTTGTTGGTCATCAAAGAATTGATATAGCAGTTAATAGCTATTTCATTTGTTTTTTATTTGTTTCTTTTAACGTCAATGACAAGAGAAACATTTTTGACTGCTTACATTGTTTAAAATGTGTACATACAGTTCTGACTTCTACTGTTTTTTTTCCTCCTACGTTGCTGTTAGAAATACTCTACTGACTATGACAAGTACACATTGCTCTTGTAAAATCATGGCCAAAAGTAATACATTGAGAGATATACCCAATGAAGTTGAACATTGATGAATAAGAGAAACTTAGAGAAACATCTGTGGTGTGTGTCTGGCATTGTGTTGGGCCAGTTTGTAACTGGTTCTTACAGGACAACTGTTAAATGGGTAATAACACATTAGTGACTTGAAAGTAATTGTGGTTGGAATAGTATTCCATAAAATAGTCAAATGGCATAAACCAAGGGCTGTTCCATCTCATGAGAATTGGTGTTCTAGTGAGAGTCTCCATTGCTGTGATAAAAATACCATGGCCAAAGCAAAAAAGCTTATTTCACCTTATAGTTTATAAGTCTGTCACCACTCTAGAGGCAGTAGGACCTCAGAGTCATTAAATGAGGCAGACCAAAGTCTCACGTAATAAACAAATTTATTCAGAGCCTCAGACAATTTCTACTTTGAGGGTAAAGAAGGGTCACATGAGTAAAGTTCTCATAAATTCAAGTGGAATACAATCACAAAGGCATATGTGGCATAATCATGTTTTTCCATAGAAGCATAGAAAGGATAGGTTAAACATTTAATTGAGTTACATCAGCAATCTATAATGAATAATCTGAAATAAACTCATTCCTATCTGCTAAACCTGGGAAGAATATGAAAATACATTCCAAGAACAATTTGATGTTTTAAGGATACTGAGGTTGCAAGACTCTTGTTTTCTTGGAGTGTTCTCACAAGCACTCAGAATTCTCCTCATATGCCTCTATTCTTGTTCTGATATAAGCTCATCACCAACAGAAGTCAGGGTAGGAACTGAGGACAGGAACCTGGAAGAAGCAGAGTAATAGCTATGGAGTAGTGCTGCTTACTGACTTGCTCAGCTTGCTTTCTTATACACCTCAGGATCACCTGTCCAGAGGCAGCAATAAATATCCTCAATATCCCCATTAGGCTGGGTCCTGTCATATCAATGACTAATTAAGAAAATGCACTGCAGGCTTAGCCTATAAGCAAATCTTATAGAGAAGTCTTCTCAATTGAATCTCTCTTCCTAAATGACTCTAGCCTGTATCACAATGGCATAAACTAGCCAACACAATGGTTGGCCAACATTTATCATCACACCACTGATTTTCCAATACTTTATATCAATAGATGTGAGATGTTACCATGTGTTGCAGGGATGGCTGTGATGTGGTCACAGCAGTCCTCAGATTCCAGGGAATTGTCTAACAGAAGTTTATTTCATGCAACAATGTGAGTCAGTTGGAGTGTTAGCTTTGCTCAGTCCCATGGCAGCCACATGGAGAATGAGGTTCCATCTTCTCTGTGGAAAGCTTCAGCATTTACCATGGTATGAAGAAAACATCTGGAAACTAAGAGCTGGTTTTCCTATGCTTTGATCTAGAAATGACACAGTCCATTTTCTACTCACAGGTCTCTAGCCAGAACTGCTTACAAAGAACAGTATACCCACAAGAGCTTGGAGATAGACGGGAACAGGTGACTGTTCCATGAGGACTGCTGTTCCTGTCACATAGACACCATTATTTTATATGTCTTTATGAGAGAAACACTATCAATGAAGGTGTGACTTAGATGAAAATATACAGTCATTTGGATATAAATCAAGAAATCACTTGTTGACAAGGCAGATGTGGCCAGGAGCGCAGGGAGCACAGGAGTGGCAGAGCAGCTGGGACAGGGTCCTTCTGGGCTTCACCTGAACCCAGGAACTGGGCTGCTCCACAGCCATCTGTACACCAGTCCTGCCAGGGGAGAACTGGTCTCCAGGGAGTGCTTTGACCACCTGGTTTGGATGTGAGACCACCATTTTCTCTCCCGTGACTGTGCAGGCAGGTACGGTCAGGAGGGTAGGGAACACAGGAGTGGAAGAGCAGATGGGACAGGGTCCTTTCGGAGTCCATTTGCACCCAGGAGCTGGGTTGAGCCACAGCCCTCTGTGCCAGGGGAGAGCTGGTCTCCAAGGGGTTCTGAGACAGGCTTCCAGGCCCACAAAAGGGACGAACTCTAGCCAGAGAGAGCAGGACCCACTAGCACCAGAGATAACCAGATGGTAAAAGGCAAATGCAAGAACATTACCAACAGAAACCAAGGCAACACAGCACCATCCGAACCCAGTTTTTCCACAACAGCAAGTCCTAGATACCCCAACACACCAGAAATGCAAGATTTGGATTTAAAATTATGTCTCATGATGCTGAGAGAGGACTTCAAGAAGGACATAAATAACTCCCTTAAAGAAATACAGGGAAACACAACCAAACAGGTGAAGGAATTGAACAAAATGATCCAGGATCGAAAAATGGAACTAGAAACAATAAAGAAATCACAAAGGGAAACAACTCTGCAGTTAGAAAACCTAGGAAAGAGATCAGAAGTCATAGATGAAAGCATCAACAACAGAATACAAGAGATAGAAGAGAGAATCTCAGGTACAGAGATACCATAGAAAACAATGACACAATAGTCAATGAAAATGCAAAATGCAAAAATCTCCTAACCCAAAATATCAAGGAAATCCAGGACACAATGAGAAGATCAAACCTAAGGATAATAGGTATAGAAGAGTGTGAAGATTCCCAAATTAAAGGGCCAGTAAATTGATTCAACAAAATTATAGAACACTTGCCTAACCTAAAGAATGAGATGCCCATGAACATACAAGAATCCTAAAGAACTTCAAATAGATTGGACCAGAAAAGAAATTCCTCCCATCACATAATAATCAAAACACCAAATGCACTAAACAGAGATAGAATATTAGAAGCAGTAAGGGAAAAAGTCAAGTAAGATATAAAGGCAGACCTATCAGAATTACACCAGACTTCTTGCCAGAGACTATGAAAATCAGACAATCCTGGGCAGATGTCATACAGACCCTAAGGGAACACAAATGCCAACCCAGGCTACTATACCCAGAAAAACTCTCAATTACCATAGATGAAGAAACCAAGGTGTTCCATGACAAAAAAAACTTTCACAATATATTTCCACAAATCCAGTCCTTCAAAGGATAATGAATGGAAAACACCAACAAAAGGAGGGGAAATACACCCTAGAAAAAGCAAGGAAATAATCTTCTTTTTTTTTTAAATCTTCTTTTAACGAACCAAAAAGAAAAGAACCACACAAACATAACTCCACCTTTAATAACAAAAATAACAGGAAGCAACAATCACTTTTCCTTAATATCTCTTAATATCAAGGGACTCAATTCACCAATAAAAAGACATAGACTAACAGACTGGATACATAAATAGGACCCAACATTTTGCTGCATACAGGAAACACATCTCAGGCATAAAGACAGACCTCAGAGTAAAAGGTTGGAAAACAATTTTCCAAGCAAAGGGTCCCAAGAAACAAGCTGGTGTAGCCATTTTAATGTCGAACAAAATTGACTTTCAACTTAAAGTAATCAAAAAAGATAAGGAAGGATACTTCATACTCATCAAGGAAAAATCTACCAAGATGAACTGTCAATTATGAACATCTATGCTCCAAATGCAGGAGCACCCATATTCATAGTGAAACTTTACTAAAGCTCAAAGCACACATTGTACCTCACACAATAATAGTTAGAGACTTCAAAACCCCACTCTCATTAATGGACAGGTCTTGGAAACAGAAACTAAACAGAGACACAGTGAAACTAATGGAAGTTATGAACCAAATGGATTTAACATATATCTATAGAACATTTTGTCCTAAAACAAAAGAATATATCTTCTTCTCAGCACCTCATGGTATCTTCTCCAAAATTGACCATATACTTGGTCAAAATACAGAACTCAACAGATATAAGAAGATTGAAATAATCCCAGGCACCCTATCAGATCAACATGGACTAAGGCTGGTTTTAACAACAACAAAAACAACAGAAAGCCCACATACATATGGAAACTGTAAAACATTCTACTTGATAATTTGGTCAAAGAAGAAATAGAAGAAAGAAATTAAAGACTTTTTAGAACTTAGTGAATATGAAGGCACAATATACCCAAACTTATGGGACATAATGAAAGCAGTGCTAAGAGGAAAAATCATATCTCTGAGTGCCTGCAAAAAGAAACTGGAGAAAGCATACACTAGCAGCTTGACAGCACATGTGAAGAATCTAGAACAAAAAGATGCAAATACAACTAAGAGGAGTAGACAGCAGGAAATAATCAAACTCAGGGCTGAAATCAACTAAGTAGAAACAAAAAGAACTATACAAAAGAATCAACCAAACCAGGAGCTGATTCTTTGAAAAACTAACAAGATAGATAAACCCTCAACCAAACTAACCAGAGGGCACAGAGACAGTGTCCAAAAATCATCAGTATCAGAAATGAAAAGGGAGGCACAGGAACAGAAACTGAGGAAATTCAAAAAAAATCATCAGATCCTACTACAAAAGCCTATACCCAACGAAACTGGAAAATATAGATGAAACGGACAATTTTCTAGACAGATACCAGGTACCAGAATTAAATCAGGATCAGATAAATGATCTAAACAATCCCATAATCCCTAAAGAAATAGAAGCAGTCATTAATAGTCTCCCAACAACAACAGCAACAAAAAGCCCAGGACCAGATGGGTTCAGTGCAGAGTTCAATCAGACCTTCAAAGAAGACCCTATATTAATACTCTTCAAACTATTCCACAAAACAGGAACAGAAGGAACACTACCAAATTCATTCTAATTACTCTAATACCTAAATCACACAAAGATGTAACAAAGAAAGAGAACTTTGGACCAATTTCCCTTATGAATATCGATGCAAAAATACTCAATAAAATTCTCATAAACTGAATCCAAGAACACATCAAAATGATCGTCCACCATGATCAAGTAGGCTTCAACCCATGGATTCAGGGATGGTTTAATATATTGAAATCCATCATAAACAAACTCAAAAAAAAACCCACATGATCATTTCATTAGATGCTGAAAAAGTATTTGACAAAATTCAGCACCTTTTCATGATAAAAGTCTTGGAAAGATCAGAAATTCAAGGCCCATACCTAAACATACTAAAAGCAATATACAGAAAACCAGTAACCAACATCAAACTAGATGGAGAGAAACTTGAAGCAATCCCACTGAAATCAGGGACTAGACAAGTTAAACTAGATTAATAGTGATAAAAACTGCATGGTATTGGTACGATTACAGGCAGGTAGATGAATGGAATAGAATTGAAGACCTAGAAATGAACCCACATACCTGTGGTCACTTGATCTTTGACAAAGGAGCTAAAATCATCCAGTGGATAAAAAACAGTATTTTCAACAAATAGTGCGGGTTCAACTGGCAGTTAGCATGTAGAAGAATGCAAATTGACCCATTCTTATCTCCCTATACAAAGCTCAAGTCCAAGTGGATCAAGGAGCTCCACATAAAATCAGATACACTGAATCTAATAGAAGAGAAAGTGGGAAAAACCTGGAACATGTGGGCACAGGAGAAAATTTCCTATTCAAAACACCAATAGCTTATGCTCTTAGATCAAGAATTGACAAATGGGACCTCATAAAATTGCAAAACTTCTGTAAGGCAAAGGACACTGTCAATAGGACAAAATGGCAACCAACAGATTGGGAAAAGATCTTTACCAAAGCTACATCTGATAAAGGGGTAATATCCAATATATACAAAGAACTCAAGAAGTTAGACTCCAGAGAACCAAATAACCCTACTAAAAAAATGGGATAAAGAGCTAAACAATGAATTCTCAACTGAGGAATACAGGATGGCTGAGAAACACCCTAAAGAAATGTTCAACATCCTTAATCATCAGGGAAATGCAAATCAAATGACCCTGAGATTCCACCTCACACCACTCAAAATGGCTAAGATCAAATGACTAAGAGGGAGAGGAGTAACACAAGCAGATGCTGGAGAGGATGTAGTGAAATAGGAACACCCCTCCATTGCTGGTGGGGTTGCAAGCTGGTAAAATCTCTCTGGAAATCAGTTTGGTGGTTCCTCAGAAAACTGGACACAGTGCCCAGTGGTAACCAACTATACTCCAACATGTAATAGGACACATGCTCCACTATGTTCATAGCAACCTTATTTATAATAGCCAGAAGCTGGAATGAACCCAGATGTCCCTCAACAGAAGAACAGATACAGAATATGTGGTACATTTACACAATGGAGTACTACTCAGCTGTTAGAAACTATGAATTCATGAAATTCTTAGGTAAATGGATGGAACTAGAAAATATCTTCCTGAGTGAGGTAACCCAATCACAAAAGAACACACATGGTATGCACTCTCTGATAAGTGGATATTAGTCCAGAAGCTCAGAATACCCAAGATACAACTCACAGACCACATGAAGCTCAAGAAGAAGGAAGACCAAAGTGTGGATACTTTGATGGGACGACTAAGCACTGGTGAAGATACAAGTTAAAAACAAAAATAAACTTATCATATGATCCAGCTGTACTACTCTTCAAACTGTGCCCAAAGGATGCTGAGGCAGCAGGCAGTAGCCATGTCCACATCTTTCAACATATGGGTAAGTAAAGAAAATGTCAGAGAGAGAGAGAGAGAGAGAGAGAGAGAGAGAGAGAGAGAGAGAGAGAGAGAGAGAGAGAGAGAGCAGCCATAAAGAAGGAAGAAATCATGTAATGAGGAACAACTGTAAGGAATCATATTAAGCCTATGTGGTCATCAACTGATGAACAGACAATAAAAATAATATACAACAAAGTATTATTTAGTTGTTAAGAAAACTTACATATGACATTTTCGAAGGTAAACATGTAGAGCTAGAAACACTCAATCTAAGTGAAGTAACGCAGACCCGAAAAGATAAATGTTGCATGTTTTCTCTTATATGTGGATGCTAGCACTTAAACATTTGGTGTGTTTGCCTCAATCCAAATAATCACAGAGGTAGCTAGTAAGGGACCAGATATGGCAGAGGGGATTTCCAAGGAGGGGAAAAATAGAATATAGTGTTATAGAGAGACAAGAATAGAACTAAACTAGAATTCAATAGGGAGGAGAATGGGAGGGAAGGGTAAGGAGGAAATGTAAGGACAACTAACACCAACAGCCTTTCAAAAAACCACATGGAAACCTACTACTGCAGAAGCATCCTAAAATATATACATATATTATAGGAATCTAAATGAAGTCACCATATATTGGGGAAGATAATGCGTCAAATAGATATCTTTGCCACCAGGCAAAACTTCCACTGCTAGGAATGGGTTACATCCCACTGAGGTGTTGGCCATAGGAGCCCATGGATCCAACAAGCAGCAAAGGCTATTGCCAAGATTTCTGCTTACTCTCCTTAACCGGTGGTAAGATCCTATCGCTGAAGACACCACTTACTTATGTCATTAAACATAGAGAGTTGGAGCTGCTGCCTAATTAAAATCCTCACCTGTTGCTGGAAGGTTCTCTGCATGCTGCCAAAGAATATCATCCAGTTAAAAAGCCTGTGATCTACAAAAGTAACCTGCCTGCAAGATATACTGGCACAAATGTATAGGAGTAAATGATCACATCTTAAAATTGTATTTAAGGCCCATGCCATGAGAAGGAACCCATATCTGACCCCTGCCCCCAAGTGGCCAAGAACCTGAGGCTAGATAGGTCATGGACCTAAGGGAAAACCTACTACATTATTTTGCTAAAGGAACATAGTAATAAAGTGACTCCCAAAGACATATTGCTATACCCACAGATCAATTATACCCATAGATCAGTGCCTCGCTCAGCTTTCATCAGAGAAGCTTCTTTTTGCAGTAGATGGCAATTAACAGAGACCTACAACTAGACAGTTGAGAGACTTTGAACACATCCTGACTTGTTTTCTTTTGAGTATGTAAACATTGGTGGATCTTATTCTAATCCTATTTCTTGTTTTTTGGAGGGGACCCCAAACTGTTTATCGTCAAGGCTGTATTAGTTTATATTCCTACCAAGAATGGCTCCTATTTCTTAACATTCTTGCCGGCACTTGTTATTTTTCTTTGATGATGGTCATTCTGACTGGGATGAGTTGATATGTCATCATGGGTTTGAGTTTTACTTCCCAGATTATTAGTGTGACTGCACATGACTAACAGACCTGTTAGTATTTTATAGGTTTTCTTTTGAGAGATGTCTATTCTTCAAGCTTGTTCTTGAAAGGATCAAGTTCTCAAACTGATCCAGCTCCCTTGTAATTATGAGGCAATTATAGGAGAAATCTGTTTGGTAAGAAGCTGAACTTTCAGGTGTTAAAGCTAAAATACAAAGCCATTAAAGCATGTTTTAGAATGTATTGAGCATCAGACTTTGATAAGCAGCAGCCTGAGCTGAAATTCCACTCTAAGATTGTTGGAAATCTTGAGCAGGAGCAAGAGGAAATCCCTATGCTTTAAAAATTATAGGCAATGTTTTGGTCCTAGAAATGAAAGCAGGAATTTACCTTTAGAAAAGATAGTTTGCTGATTTCATGAGAAATGTCAAATATGTCATGTCACATTGGAACTCAAACAAATGCAAAAGCATTGTTGAGACTTAGTGCTTGTCAGCCACGGGGCCTTTGAGTTATTAAGCAACAGTGATGTGTTTTGTACTTACGGGACCACATATTGTATCTTGCTGACAAATATTAGTTCTCTTTAAAGTGCGAATTTAGACTATATTTCCCCAGAAGCATTGTTTTCTCATTTAGAGGTCTGTGTGCATTATTGTTTAGAAACAAAACTGGAGTCTGCAAGGAAAAGCAGTATATCATGCTAGCCAATGAGCGCACAAAAGAGAAGAACTAGACTCTGTAGAGCTTGCGTCAGGTTGACTGATCCAAAATGGACCGAGATTGGATTACCCAGTGCATTGTCCTACTGGGCATTGTGGAACGACTTCCTGAATGTTCAAATTCATCATTTTGGGAAAAGGAATCATGCACTGGTATCAGTTAATGATGATTGGAGAAATAGGCATTGGGCTGGAGGGAGAAAAATAACATGTTCACATTTGTAGATAGGCTGTAGGCTTGTACTTAGATTGTAGATGTTTTGGGTTTGCCTCTGAGGTTGCATTGAGGGGCCCAGTAATGGGAGCTAAACAGACCTATTTCTGAGAGGATCCAGAATGGTCCTGAAGCTCCCTGACTTTGGGAGTTAGCTCGTTTGTAGCCTCATTCAACAGTGATACCAGAATGTGCTTCTCTCCTGTTAGCCCATGATTTCACGTAAGATTGTTAAGTGTACAACTGGTTCTCTAGAGGCAATGGAATGTAGGGAACTTGTGTCAACCTGAGAAAGAGGAGCCTCCCTCATTACCACAGTGAAAACAGAAGTCTGATGAACAGGGGAGAAGACCAAAAATGTTATTCACAAGTCAAATTGAGTTATATTGTCACCTTGTTCTAGGAAAGCACTTCCTTACAGTTCAGTAAAACTGGCATGCATTACAAGTGCCAAGAAAAGGGAAGAGGAGAAACTTTTTTTGAGATTGTATGAAAGACTGAACTACATTGACAGCTTTGGATATGAAAGCGGCACTCTATCACACAGCAGAGTAACACCCAGGGGTGTTAAAATTGGTTACTGTTGATTTCCCTGAGGAACTCCCTTGGTAGACAGTCACTGTGCTCAGTTTATGGCCCTGAAACTGCAGGGCACTTGGAACATAAACATGGTATTTTTCCTGAAAGTACTTGGACATGTTCCCTGTGTGTTTCTAACAATACTCTAGCCGCTCACATGAATCTAACCAGCATGGATTTATCTAAATCTTTCTTTATCCTATTTATATTTGTAGACTACGCAACATCTTGAGGATAATGAGTTCCATATGTTTACTACCCACTGTATGAAGTAATGCCATCTTTTATTTATCATCAAACTACTTTCATAGAATTTCAATGGGCACTCTGAGTTTTAGCACTTCAGGATCTGAGTATGGCCACATTTCACAGTGATAGCCCACCCATGCAGGCCTTTATGTAGGTAAAAGATGAAGTCCTCTCTGTCTAGGTTCTTGGTCTGGTTTCATTTCTGTTGTTTTGACAAAACACCCTACCAAAAGCAGTTTTAGGGGAGACGGGTTCATTTGGCTTATAATTCTAAGTTGCCGTACATATTGTGGGGAGGTAGTAGCTACAGAGGCTTGAGGAATTCAGTAGCACCACATCCACAGACAAGAGAGTAGAGGACAAGTGGACCTATGCTGTCTGTCTGCTCTCAGCTAGCTTTATTTATTCTCATATAGTTCAGGACCTAGACTAGGCAATGGTGTGGCCCACAGTAGACTGGGTCTTCATGCATCAATTAGCTGTCAAGACTCTTCCCACACATACGGGTTTACAGGCCAACTTGATCTAAGCAGTTCTTCACAGAGATTCCTTCCCTTTGAGGTGAATTCTAGGTTGTGACAAGTTGACAATTAAAGCCAAAGAACACAATACTCTATTTGGGAAAACATTTTTTTCTCTTCCAGACAGATGCAGCCCTGTGCCAGATGCATAGTTCTGCTAGGAAAGTGCTGACTAAGATGTCTACCCTCCCTGGCATCCTAAATCCCTCTTCATGCCCTTGGCTGGGTACCTGTCCAGAACTCAACTAGGACAGGGATGAACAGAACTCTGGGCCTAACCACAGAGATCTTTAAAAGATTGTTGATATTAACAAAATCCTTTCTGAAAGTTCATCTCCTAAGGAAAGTGGTTTTACATTTGGTCAGTTCCTAATTACATCCTATTTCCCATATCTGTAGGCTTCAGGCTCTGGCAGAACAGTCCAGGCACTCTGCAGTCTCCTCAGATCCCCCAGATGCAGGGACAGCTATGACGATATTATAATCACAGGCTGGGTTAATTTGCTTTTGATCACTGTTAGCTTACATGTGCACATTGGTGGAGACTTCTCCATGCATTTCAAAGCTTGATGCAGCCTTTTTTTTCATTTTGCCCTCATCCACTCAAAATTAAACCAACTGTATCTCCCAACTTCCAGATTTAATTTTGTATTTTCTTTAAAATTGCACTCAAACTCAAAATAATATACAAACTTCAACAATATGTGGGTAATACAACACTTTAGAAAAAGATTATTTTATATGTCTGGGTATTTTGCTACTTGTATGCCTGGTATCAGAAGGTCAGAGAAGAGCATTGGAATCCCCAAGACTGTTGTAGACAGTTGTGACCCACCAAGTGGTTGCTGGGAATCAAGCCTAGGTGCCCTGGAAGAGCAATCAATGCTCTAAGTCACAGAACTTTCTCTTTCTAGCTTAAAAAATACCTGTAAGCTGGTTGTGGTAGTACATAGCACTCAGCACTCATAGCACTCAGAGGCAGGTGGATTACTTTGAGTTCAAGGCCAGTCTGGTCTACATAGCAAGTTCCTGGACAACTAGAGCTATATCTAGTACAAAAGACTCTACTTAATAAAATAAAAATACTTCTTAAATGCTTAAATATTTTAAATTTACATAACACTTTTAAAAGTGACTTGCAAGATGGATCAGTAGGTAAAGTGCCCACTGCCAAGCCTGACTGACACCCAGGCCTCTGACCTGGGCACTCTTGCCATAGGACACATGCTTATGTACACAAATAAATAAATGATATAAATAAGCAAACAAATTAATAAAATAGTGAAAGTTTGGAGTTTTTAAATTTCTAAGCCTAACGTTGTGGCACACACGTGCAATTTTAGCACTCACAAAGCCAAAACAAGAGAGCTATGAGTTCTAGGCAATCCAAGGTGTATAACAACACCCTGCATCAAAAAATAAGTGAATGTAAGTCTTATCCTTTTGCATATTATCTTAGGGTTTCTTTACTGTAAAGGGACAACATGACCAAAGTAACTCTTACAAAGGACAGCATTTAATTGGGACTGGCTTACAGTTTCAGAGATTCAGTCCATTATCATCATATTGGGAAGCATGGCAGTGTGCTGGCAGACATGGTGCTGGAGGAGCCAAGAGTTCTGCATCTTGAGCCAAAGGCAGCCAGGAGGAGACTTTGTCTTAGGCAGTCAGCCAGGAGGCTCTTTTCTGCACTGAGCTGAGCTTGAGTACTAGTAGACCTCAAACCAGCCTACAGAGTGACATACCTCCTCCAACACTTATTCTAAAAGGCCATACCTATTCTAATAAGGCCATACCTACTACTAGTGCCACTTTCCATGGGCCAAACATATTCAAACCACCACACACATATTCATCTAGAACAGTGTCTAATGCTTGGTTGATGATCAAAGGAAGCACGAATGACCTGAGTCCTCACAGTCAGCTTTGTTTGCTTTTTTTGTTGTTGTTGATTTTTATTATTTTATTTATATTCTAGTCATTGCCCCCTTTCTAGGGCCTCCTTCCACAGTTCCTCATCCCATTTGTCCTCACAGTTGCCTCTAAAAAGGTGCACCCCACACACACACCAGGACTCCCCCCCTTCCCTAGGGCCTCAAGTATCTAGAGGATTAAGAGTGTCTTCTCCCACTAAGGCCTGACCTGGAAGACCTCTCCTATATTTGTGCCAGGGACCTCAGACCAGTCCATATATGCTCTTGGTTGGGAGCTCTGTCTCTGGGAGCTCCCTGGAGTCTGGGTAAATTAAGACTTCTGGCCTTCCTATGTGGTTGTTCTCTCCTTCAGCCTCTTCAATGCTTCCCCTAATTCAACCATAGGGGTCCCGATTTCAGTTCAATGGTTGGGTGTAAGTATTTGCTTTTGTCTCAGTCAGCTGCTGGTAGGGACTCTCAGAAGACTGCCATGCCAGGTTTCCATCTATAAGCACATTATAGTATCACTAATAGTGTCAGGCCTTGGTGCACTCCCATGAGATGGATCCCAAGTTGGGCCTATCATTGAACTGCCTTTCCTTCAGTCTCTTCTCCATTTTTGTCCCTGCAGTTCTTTTAGACAGGAACTGTTCTGCATAAGAAATTTTGACTATGGGTTAGTAACCCTGTCCCTTCGCTTGAGGCCATGTCTACTGGAAGTAGACTCTTCAAGTTCCAAATTCCTTTTCCTCAATGTTGGAAATTTTGGCTAAGGTCATCCTTAGAGTCTCTCACCTCCCTATTCTCTGGTAC
Organism: Tokudaia tokunoshimensis; assembly: GCA_036184795.1. Lineage (NCBI taxonomy): Eukaryota > Metazoa > Chordata > Mammalia > Rodentia > Muridae > Tokudaia > Tokudaia tokunoshimensis. The sequence continues at coordinate 50,598,934 of BTHU01000016.1, forward strand.
TTTCTAGAGGGACCGCCCCACCTCTCACCCCCCCATGCTGCTTATCTCTATTCATTCTCTTGACCCTCTGGGCATCTCTCCTGTCCCCCATACCTGTTCCTGTTCCCCCTTCCCCCCCTCACTCCCCTCTCCCATCCAGGTCACTCACTCCCTCTGCCTCCTGTGATTATTTCCTTCCTCCTTCTAAGGGGAATTGAAACATCCTCACTTGGGCTTTTCTACTTGCTATACTTCTTCTGGTCTGTTGATTATATCTTAGATATTCTGTACTTTTTGGCTAATATCTCCACTAATCAGTGAGTACATACCATGCATGTCTTTTTTGGTCTGAGTTAACTCACTCAGGATGATATTTTCTAGTTTCATCCATTTTCCTGAAAAATTCACAGACATGGGAAAAGCAGTTCTTGAGAGCTTGTTTTTAGGTTGTATCAGGGTAGAGCAGCTATTCGTATACCCTTGACCAAAGACCATTCCTCCTCTATTCCGGGAAGTTCATCCTCTTAGACCAAGCGCTCAGCTTCGGGAGGGATGCACATGGAGTGGTGAGGGAGGAAGGGGACACCCGCCTAGCCAGTCAGATCAGCCGAATCAACCCTGGCCATCAATGGGGTGACAGATTAAAAATGGGGAGCCAGATCACCCTCACATCAAGGAAGAGCAATTCTTAACTTCATATGGAAAACAAAAAAAACCCAGGATAGTCGAAACAATTCTCAATAATAAAAGAAATTCCAGGAGAATCACCATTCCTGACCTCAAGCTGTACTACAAAGCAATAGTGATAAAAAACTGCATGGTATTGGTACAGAAACAGACAGGTTGATGAATGGAACAGAATCAAAGATGCAGAAGTAAACCCACACACCTATCCTATTTGATCTTTGACAAAGAAGCCAAAAACATACAGTGGAAAAAAGAAAGCATCTTCAACAAATGGTGCTGATCTTACTGGTGGTGTGTGTGTATGTGTAAGAGAATGAAAATAGACCCATATTTATCATCATGCACAAAACTCAAATCCAAGAGGATCAAAGACCTCAACATAAAACAAGATACACAGAATCTAATAGAAGAGAAAATAGGAAAGAGCCTTTAACTCATTGGCACAGGGAGAAATTTCCTGAGCAAAACATCAACAATCAATAAATGGGACCTCATGAAACTGAAAAGCTTTTGTAAGGCAAAAGACACAGTCAATAGGACAAATTGGTAACCTACAGATTGGGAAAAGATCTTCAGTAACACTATCTCTGACAGAGGAATAATATCCAAAATATATAAAGAACTCAAGAAGTTAACCTCAAAACCACAAAATAACCCAATTAAAAATGGGATACAGAGCTAAACAGAGAATTCACAACAGAAGAATCTTGAATGGCTGAGAAGCACTTAAAGAAATGTTTAATATCCTTAGTCATCAAGGAAATGCAAATAAAATGATCCTGAGATTCTACCTCACACCAGTCAGAATGACTAAGATCAAAAATTCAAGTGATAGCACATGTTCATGAGGATGTGGAGAAAAAAGAACACTCCTCCATTGCTGGTGGGATTGCAAGCTGGTACAACCACTCAGGGAATCAATCTTGCAATTCCTCAGAAAATTGAAAGTAGTTCTGCCTGAAGGCTCAGCTATACCACTCCTGGGTACACAACCAAAAGATGTCCCACCATACTCCAAGGATATTTGCACCATCATGTTCATAGCAAACTTATTCATAATAGACAGAAACAACCCAGTTGTCCCTCAACAGAAGAATGGATACAGAAAATGTTGTTCATTTACACAATGGAATACTGTTCATCTATTAAAAACAAGGACATGTTATCTTTATACATCATCAGTTCCTATAATAAAGACATTCAAGGTATTAGTTTTCTTTGCCCACTAAAAAACTGAAACTCTAGTGATTTATAGGTAATATGTTAGCTCCTCTAGAATATTAGGTACTAGAGAGTTAGTCATCCAATGAAATTTAAGATGAATGTCAAACTTCATCCCAGGTAGATGGTGAGTAGAGGAATGGCTCTCAGAGGATAATGTATTTAAATGCATGATAATCAGGGAGTGGTGCTACTTGAGAGCCATTAGGAGGTGTGGCCTTGTTGGAATAAGTATGTCACTGGGGATGGGCTTTGGGGTTTCTTTTTTTTTAAAATTTTTTTATTAGGTATATTCTTTATTTACATTTCAAATGATTTCCCTCTTACTGGTTCCCCCCCTCCCCAAAAGTCCCATATGCCCTCTTCCCTCCCCTTGCTCCCCAACCAACCCACTCCCACCTCCCCTTCCTGGTATTCCCCTACACTGCCACATTGAGCCCTTCCAGGACCAGGCGCCTCTCCTTCCTTCTTCTTGAGTATCCTTTGGTATGTGAATTGTTCCTTGGGTATTCCAAGCTTCTGGGCTAATATCCGCTTATCAGTGAGTGCATATCATGTGTGATTTTTTTGTGAATGGGTCACCTCACTCAGGATGATATTCTCCAGTTCCACCCACTTGCCTAAGAATTTCATGAATTCATTGTTTTTAATAGCTGAGTAGTATTCCATTAGTGTAAATATATCACATTTTCTGTATCCATTCCTCCGTTGAGGGACATCTGGGTTCTTTCCAGCTTCTGGCTATTATAAATAAGGCTGCTATGAACATAGTGGAGCATGTATCCTTATTGCATGTTGGAGAGTCCTCTGGGTATATGCCCAGTAGTGGTATAGCAGGGTCCTCCGGTAGTATTATGCCGAGTTTTCTGAGGAACAGCCAAACTGATTTCCAGAGTAGTTTTACCAGCTTGCAATCCTACCAGCAGTGGGGGAGTGTTCCTCTTTCTCCACATCCTCGCCAGCACCAGCTGTCTCCTGAATTTTTGATCTTAGCCATTCTGACTGGTGTGAGGTGAAATCTCAGGGTTGTTTTGATTTGCATTTCTCTGATGACTAAGGATGTGGAACATTTCTTTAGGTGTTTCTCAGCCATTCGATATTCCTCAGGTGAAAATTCTTTGTTTAGCTTTGTACCCCATTTTTTAATAGGGTTGTTTGGCTCTCTGGAATCTACCTTCTTGAGTTCTTTGCATATCTTGGATATTATCCCTCTGTCGGATGTAGGGTTGGTAAAGATCTTTTCCCAATTAGTTGGTTGCCATTTTGTCCTTTTGACAGTGTCCTTTGCCTTACAGAAACTTTGTAATTTTATGAGGTCCAATTTGTCAATTCTTGGCTTTGGGGTTTCAAATGCTCAAGCCAGACCCAGTGACTCACTCTTCCTGCTGCCTGCAGATTAGGATGTAGAACTTCCGAATTCCTTCTCCAGCACCATGCCTGCCTGCATGCCACCATGCTTCCTGCCATGGTGACAATGGACTAAACCTCCAAAATTGTAAGGCAGCCTCAATCAAATGCTTTCCTTTATAAGAGTTGCTGGGTTTATGGTGTCTCTTCACAGCTATAGAATACTGACTAAGGTACCAGATTATCCTCCCATGTTTAAAAGTTTTGACAAAACTTAAATTCAACTTTAGTTATCTGCAGGTGAAAATGCTTATAGATTTTTCGTTGAGCTTTCTCTGCTCTAAAGAAGACAGTTCTCCACAGGGCTCTCCAATTTCTGCATACCTTGTGAGCAAAGCATTGATTTCTCCTTTGTTCCTTGTACAGAATGTTCACAGGCGAAGAACTTTGAAAATTAGAATACTGTCCATGGGGGTAGTGGTGTGGGGTGGGGGACATTGTTACTGACCATTATAAAAGATTTAGCTTCCTGTGGTGGTTTGAATAAGAAGGTCATATGTTTGCTCATGCTATATGCTCATATGTTTGAATACTTGGTCCCTAGCTGGTGGAACTGTTTGATAAAGATTAGGAAGTGTGGCCTGGTTGGGGGAGGTGTATTTCTGGGGGATGGATATTGAGGTTTCAAACACCTTTACTATTCCATTTAGCTCCCCCAATCTCAACTCTGCCTCTTGCTTGTGGATCAAGTTCTCAGCTACTCCTCCAAAGTTCTAACTACTTGCATGTTGCCATTCCCCACGATGGTAATGAACTCACCTTCTGAAACCAAGCCCCAAATAGACACTTCCTTTTATAAGTTGGTCATGGTGTCTATCACAGCAATGGAGAAGTAACTAAGACTAACCCTACACTAAGGCTCTACCTCTGTAGCTCTGCCTACTGCATGAATGGATATCACCTGTCCCTTTTTGCATGCTCTGTTGCCAGTAAGACTTGAGGAACACTAAAAACACCAACACTTTGGATCTTGCTACAGTGTGAATATAAAACAATCCTTTATCTTATACTGAAGACACTTAGGTTCTTCCCCAGCATCTATGAGACCACAGCAAGCTGAAAAGTATGATAATGGCAGATCTGTCACTGTCTGGACAATGACTGTAGGATGCTGACAGACTTCCCTTTTTAGAAGAGAAAGATGAAGATGCACACATGTGAATAGACAGGATTTAGAGGCAATCCATGGGAATTGATAGTGAGTTGGCAAATTGATAGTGAGGGTTTACAGGGGAGTAAACTGCCCTCTACTTTATGGTTAGCAAGAGTTTGGGAAGATCACTGCAAGCTTAATTTTAGGAAGTAGGTTTGAAGATAGCTGCAAACTCTTCTCTGAATGGGTGAACTTTCTAACCTACTAAGAGGTCAGATGCAAATCTCCTCCACTGTAATAGTCAAGATTGTCCTTTGTTCTTTCAAACAAGTTAGAAATATCATCTCACTAAGAAAGCTGTTCACACTGCAGGTGTAATCAGTCAGTCACTAGAGCTGTGGCTGCTCTGCTTACAAAATGAGGGGTGGTCTTTGTGGTGCTTCCTAAGGAAGATCAGCAACATCTCAGCCTTTCTAGCACCTGGGCCAGCCTAAAATCCATTTGCAGATGACAGGAAAAGACCTCTAATTTTTTCTCTTCTCTTCTCTTCTCTTCTCCTTTACTTTTCTTTTCTTTTTAAACAGCAAGTGCTGACTGCTAAGAGGGAGCTTTGGTCATACTTCCCACCATGACAATAATGGACTAAAGGTCTGAAACTGTAAGCCAGCCCCTATTAAATGCTTTCCTTTATAAGAGTTGCCATGGTCACAGTGTCTCTTCACAGCAATAGAAACACACCTACCATCACAAACTCCAAAGTACAGGTCTTTGTGCTGGACAAGGATGCTGTGCCAAAATCTAGCCTCTTTGTGTTGCGGTGAGGAAGGTTCCCTCAAAGCCCCATTGTCCCCTCCTGCTGTGACAGATTTGACTGCAGTTGACTTGATTCTCCCAGTCACCAGTCAGAGACTCACAGCTATTCTTCCAGGTTATAGCGTTTGTTCTAGGGTCACACTATTGAGGTCCTTGGAATTTCCCTTTCTCTCTCTCTCTCTCCCTCCCTCCCCATGTGTGTGTGCTTGGGTGTAGCTGTATGTGTGCATGTATGTAAAGATCAGAGGTTGATGTTGGGACTCATTACCCCTTACTCTAACACCTTATTTACTCAGTCAGTGTTCCTCAGGCAAACCTAGAGATCATGCACATGGCTAGACTTGTTGTAGTCTAGCTTTCTCCAGGGATCTTTGTCTCTGGCCTCACAGAGTAGAGTTACAAAGCAGCCCATGTGCCATTTAAATGGGTTCTGTGACTCTAAGCTGGGACTCATATTTTCATGGTAAATATACCAGGCCATCTCCCCAGCCTTTTGCATCTTTCGAAACTGTCTGGACCATTTCAGTCTGACAATACTATGCCTTCCTCCCACTCACAAAAAGCCACTCAACAATAGACTCTCAAAGAATTGATGAGACTTCAATGCTCCCTGCTACCCATGGGACCCTGCACTATACAGTGATATTTCCGGTTCTACTTCCCTCACCTCCTCCTGACTCACATCTTTGTAAGATATCCTGATGACTACACACAGTGTGTCTCAGAAAGAGATCATTTTCTCTCAGATGCCTAATGGTAGTGATGAGGATGAAGAGGCTGTGAAGTTATAAAGACATACTTTGGAAATTCAAGATGCTATCCAAATCAATGTGCAGTGTGCTTTTCTTTATTCTGTATGCACTCATGGATTCAGCTCATGTATACTAAAAATGTTTTTGAAAAGGAAAAGGGACAAAAGTGACTTGGGATTGAGATGCTGTTTGTTCTCCTTGTGTTATGCAGACAAAATATTTGTCCTGTGAACTGTGAATTTGTTTTATGAATTGCCATCATACTTATAAAGTTCAGGGTATGATTGCCTGAGTGAGAATGTGCCTCTTAATCACCTTTCCTTGGTAGCAATCCAATGTCTACCACAAGGAAACTAATCCCAGAAAAGGCTGTATGTGGCTCAAACAATTGCCTAATGAATGTAGTATCATTGCTGATCACTATGAATGCATTTAAAGATTACATTGTGAAAGTGTCTCTTATGTTTGCTATTGTGATTGAGCTTCCAAGCTATGGTCAGGAGGTTCTGCTCCTGTAGTGGTGATGGTGACTTGCAGTGTGCATGTGTGCAGTGTGCATGTGTGCAGTGTGCATGTGTGCAGTGTGCATGTGTGCAGTGTGCATGTGTGCAGTGTGCATGTGTGCATGTGTGCATGTGTGCAGTGTGCATGTGTGCAGTGTGCATGTGTGCAGTGTGCATGTGTGCAGTGTGCATGTGTGCATGTGCATCCCTTCAGATTGTTTCATTAAAACCAGAGCAGAATGAAAAGGCTGCTTTCTCTTTTAATAACACAACTTTTTGTGGTTATTATAAAGCATAACCCCTGGGAGTCTTTGTTCAACGAGTGTTCAACGTATGTGTGATGGTTCCAATAAACAGTTGTAGGTTTTTGTTTGTTTGTTTGTTTTTGTTTTGTTCTAATGGTGCTTCATTCTGTATCCCAAGATGGCATCAAACTTAGGATCCTCCTGCCCAGCATTCCAATGGCTGGGGTCTCAGACATGAAACTCTATTATACCTAGCTTCATATATGATTCTTCAATTGTCTTCACTCATGTGTGATAGCTACTATATACGGAAAGTCATGAGACTTGGATTATAAATGAAAGATCACTCAAAGATATGTCCAGAAACTGCTATGACTAACTGCTCAGTAATTACACTATGACACATTTTTACTCTTAGGGAATTTGTGAATGATTCAACAGATATTTGTTGAGGGCCTGTAAATAAGGGTGTTATAATAGACATTAAGAATACACAGTTGCATGCCTAGCAAAATGGCCTTTAATCTCAGAACTTGGGAGACAGTGTCATGCAGATCTCTGTTGCATTTGAGACCAGCCTGGTGCACATGGAAAATCCCAGGCCAGCTGGCACTACACAAGAAGACTGCCTCAGAAACACAACCCTTCAAATAAAGTATACATAGCTGCTAAAAATATTTTCCTGAAAAAAACTAATAGTCTGGTTGGGACAACCATAAGGAGACCAATACACCAACACTTAATTGAATGCTGCTTTGTATGTAAAATATTAAGTCAGAATACAGAGAAAGAATTTTCTTATAATTCAAAAATAAAACCACAGTAGTAGGTGATTCTGGAGTTTAGCAATAATGTTGCTATAAGCCTATAGTCTATACTACAAAGCTGAGACTTCCCCAGAGCTGTTTGGAGAAAAGGAGACTTCAGAGTTGCCCAGCCTATAGTTTGAATATCTGCTCTGCCTTTAACAACCGCTTGATAGTTGTCATTTAGCCATGATTAAGTTACTTTATTGTTAAAATAGCAATGATGAGAGATAAGATGATGGTTCAATGGATAAAGTACCTGCTGCACAAGCATGAAAAATTAAGTTCAAAATATAAATAAGCCAGGGAGGAGTGACTGTGGGCATCTGCAGCTCTCAAGCTCTGAGCAATGAAAGCAGGATCCCTGGAGCACAATCAAGACAATCTGTGAGTGCCAGGCTCAGTGAAAGAACTTCCTAAAAAGATATGGTGGGAAGTGACAGAGAAAACGCCGGACTCTATACACACGTGCACTGGCACCTGCACACACACAATCATGTACACACATACACTACAAATATACACGGCACAATAAAACAGGAACAATGGTGTCATTTTGTTGAGTTAAAGGACCCAAGGAAACAACATGCAAAGTGGGCACACAGTAGGTCATTTCAAAATGTCAGTCTTCCTTCCCAGCACCTTTTAGCCCCATCTCAACACTGAGTGATGTAAAAAATCAAGCTGCCCTCACCGGAAATGATCATTCATCATCCTCTGAGATGCAAGGTAGATTACAGGATATTTTGATAATTGAAAGCCAAATAATTGAGTATAGGAACTGAAAAAACTAACAACAGTGTTTGCTTCTGGTCAGTTTACATATATTTTCTCTCTGTGTCTCTCTGCAACCATGGGCTTTTCCACCCATGCCCCAGTTCCCGAAATGATGACTCTGAGACATTATTTATAAATAGATTCCTAGGCCATAAGCTTGGGCTTGTTCCCTGACTTGTAACTTAATTAACCCATTTATTCTATTCTGTGAGACGCTCCTCAGTTTCATGTGTCTGTCTTCTCAGAGATCTCTTCCTGTACCTGACTCTATCCCAGAGTTCCTCTCTTCCTACCTGAACTCCCACCTTCTATTTCCTGCCTAAGCTAATAGGCCATCAGGTTTTTATTGACTGGTGATACTTCAATATAGTACACAAGGAAGACTTTGTATATTTCCCCCTTTTAGTCCAATAAAAGGCTCTTTATCTTACAACTAGAAATAATACTAACACTTAGGAAAACTATCTGGTATGATTACATTCACAATGTCCAATCCATATATATTTGGCAATCTTGGAGAAAGTATTCTACTATTTATCCTATCTCGGCGAGTTCAGAGTTCTGTATCTAAGTCAGTTTCTATTATAACGTGTATTACCAACCTAAAACATCTTCTTAGATCATAAAACATTTTCCTAAATCCTAAATAATTTAAGCTTAATTGTGAGACCAAACTCTCTATTCTTCAACCTGAGAAGGAATAAATATTACCTAAGTATTCAGGAAGTGTAGGCAAGCAGCTTCCAAAAATTATAGACATGACAGAAATAATTGGCTCCCGGACAGTTCTCTAAATTTTCTCTGAGTTGTTGGAGCATCATCTTCAGCCTTCTGGCCCAGAATATCTGGCAGACTATTCTGTGAAGCAGGAATTATGAAGGACTTGCCTACTTTGTGCCTGGAAAGCTCAGGTATCAACTTCCCTGTGTCTTGTTTATCCACGTTGGGCAGCATACTGTCAGCAACTGAAACAAGGGAAGTTTCTTGCCCTGTGGCTGCCTTGCCACATTTGAAGCAAACTCCATTTGGAAGTTCTTCAATGTTAATCATCTTTTTTTGTAATAGAGTTGGGGTGCTGCCAGGAGCAGACCTGTCTCATTGTCACAAAAGGCCTTTTATTAATAAAACACCTTTAAATGCCATATTCTGAAGATCTCCAAGGTTTTTGAAGACCATCTATAGTAAATCTGTGCTTGTTTCTAGGTATCTATTATCTGCTTAACTTTGAAAACATCTATGGTAGTTAAATGAAGCTTCATTTTGTAATTTACTTAACTAGTATCTAACATGACCAATAAGTTTGATTAATTGACTACTAAATTGCATTTCTTATCTATTCTAAACAGTTTGTAAAGCAGCTTTCAAAAGGACTAGATCTCAACATTACATGTTTAAGAATTACATAGGAACAATACTTTAAACAAGAGTTGAAACATACATACATAGTACATCCTAGCAATATATAAACTTAATGTATATCAATATACAAAATCCATATCAAATGTAAAAATATTTAGCTTCTTGATGTTCTTTGGTCAAAAAGTAGGTACAATAATCTACCTTTTTATTCTATTATTCCTATATACTCCCTTTTTCTTTTCATCCCTATCCCCCACCATTTCCTCCTAACACTAGTTAGTAAAAAAAAAAAAAAAAGAGGGAGAGAGAAGAAAAAAGGTTAAAGAAATGCATAAATCTAACCTTTCTTATTTTATTTCCATGTCAAGACCATAACAACTTGTAACCACTCCCCTTAAGTGTCAACAAACATCCATCATCCATTGAATGACCAAAACTCACCCACCCCACATCTTGGTAATGGGGGTGTCACTCTCTTAAAATTGTTTCCTGTTGTCTGGGGGCATTAATTTTTTCTGGGGAGATCAAAAGGAAATTGGGATATTGATTAGTCTTGAGAAATCTAGCTGTAACATTTTCTGTTCAGTTTTTGTGTGCTGAGAAAATTCAGGTCTTAGATGAAGTTCTGACTGGAACAGTCTGTGATGCTGGATGATCTGTAGTCATTTAGAAATTGTCCTGGATGCAGATTTTTAAGGGAACAGCATTGAAGCTGTCTGGGGTAGGGTCAAGTAGTATGCTGGAATAAGTACGTCTCAGTGTCTCAGTATCCTTTTCAGCACCTCTGAGGGCAGATCATGTCAGGGCCTCTTTTAACTTCTTTGGTGTCTGTTTTGTTCTTCTTGGTTTCTTTCATGTCTGCAGTCAGAATCTTCAGGGTGTCTCTCATGGTCAAATCTGATTTTCATCAATTTGGAAAGAATCTACAGCTTTTCTTTTCCCATGGAAACAAATACAAAACCTTTTCTCTGGTGTAATACATTGCCTTTCCTCTATTTTGAAGTTAGGACATCCTTAATATAAACATCCTGAGTTAGTTCTGCAGTTTTACCCATAATTCAATGTCTCTTAGCAGCTGTTGATTTTGTCCATTAGAATTCAAAACTTTAAAGTAAATAAGGTACTATATAACCTATCTCTGGGAGATCCCATATCCCCCTTCAGTTCTATGAGCATTTCATTTAAAGTGTGGTTAGATCCTTTTACAATTATTTCACACATATACACACACACACACACACACACACACACAAATATATATATGTATGTATATATGTATATACATACATATATCATATATATATGTTTATACATATATATATATGTTTATACATATATACATACATATATACATACATATATATACATATATATACACATATATACATATATATATACATATATATATGTATATATATATCTTATATATATATATACATATATATATATGTTTATACATATATATATATATATGTTTATACATATATATATGTTTATATGTTTATATATGTATATACATACATATATCATATATATATGTTTATATATATATATATAAACATTTTCTGTGCCATAATGTATAAAAATTGTTGCATTTTACTTGATACATATGTTGGAGCATCATCAACTTCAATTTGCAAAGGCATCTCTTATACATTTGTAATATCAAAATCATCCTTTTCAGAATTTTAGGCAAAAGTCCACTGGAATTCTGAATATGTATTGATTGTATAATGTATCAACATATGTATATAATCAATGGAACAGAATTGAAGACCCAGAAATGAATCCACACTCCTATGGTCACTTGATCAAACTCTACAAATGAAGCACATAAACTATTTATGTGACATTGCTCTAAGGTGGCATCAAATATAATCTCTACTCTTAACTCAATATATTACATCTCTTTGGGCTATTTCTCATCTGGAACTACCTTTTTTGATGTTGTAGATTCCAGATTGGATTCTTCTGGAGTCTTTATTCTGATTAAAAGAATCCTCTAATCTCTATTCTATGACTTGTAACCTAGAATTCCATCTTTTAGTCCTCTTTTTATGTACATCTACTTTATTTTGATCTTTCTAAAACATGATATATAAAATTACAATCATTACTGAAGATAAAATTATTTTTATGCTGACAATCAAAATAAAAATATGTGGGGCCCAAATGGCCTCTGTCATTGTAGTCTCTATTTTTTAAATATAGAAAATATTTTCTTTTTAGTCTTTAACTCTCTCCTTCCTTCAGAGACTTCACGTTATTATTTTCAATCAATCTATCTATCTATCTATCTATCTATCTATCTATCTATCTATCTATCTATCTATCTATCTATCTATCATCTATCTATCTATGTATCTATCTATCTATCTATGATTGTTTATATCTAGCTTTTTTTTTCTTTAGTACCTAAGTACATTTTCAAGCATAGTGTACCTGTTCAGAGGTTTTTCTCAGTCTGGGCCCGGCTACCTTTGCCTGCAGCCATTTTCTGCTGCTCAGACCAAGCTTCCCACCATAACTGAAGAACAGCAAGGGATAGTACCGCCATGCTGTGAGCTATTCACTGGTTTCTCAGTGGTGGTGGTGGTGGTGGTGGTGGTGGTGGTGGTGGTATCTCCCAGTCATGCTGTAGTGTCTGGCCTAGGAAACTTCCTGTCTCTGCCCACTGTGAGTGCCTAGACTTGCTCAGCTCTGGCACCCACCTGCTGAGCCGGGTGGTCAGAGGCTCACTGTACAACAAGGGGATCTAGTCCTCCTTGCAGTTTCCCACTCCCAATCGGCTAGGAAACCGCTTTCCACCAGGGAGTTTGTCTAATACCTGATTCTTTTGCTTTAAGCTTGGATTTCTGTCTAAGTTTAGATTACATACCTACCACATTGGATGCCATTTGTAACTAATGGGCTCTTCAGCTCACACCCCAGTCCCTGAAATACTGACTCTGAGACTTATTATTTGTGAATAAATTCGTAGGCCACAAGCTTTGGCTCATTTCCGACTAGCCCATCACGTAATTAACCTATTCTATTCTATGAGTGCAACATGGCTGGTTACCTCTCCTCAGTTTCATGCGTTTATCTCCTCAGTTTGAGGTGAAACTCTTCCGGTGCCTGACTCTATTCCAGAGTTCCTCTCTTCCTGTCAGAACTTCTGCCTCCTATTTCCTGCCCCATCTAATAGTCCATTGGGTTTTTATTGATAGGTGATGGTTCCATACAGTAAACAAGAGATTCTCCCTACATCTATGTCTGTCTTTGTCTGTCTCCCTTTGACTCTCTTTGTCTCTCTCTGTCTCTGCCTCTGTTTCTGTCTCTCTCTGTCTCTCTCCATGTTTGTGTGTGTGTGTGTGTGTGTGTGTGTGTGAGAGAGAGAGAGAGAGAGAGAGAGAGAGAGAGAGAGAGAGAGAGAGAGAGAGAGACTGTGCACACCTGCATACCTGTATGCAGAGGCCAAGGAGCACATCTGGTGTCCTGCTTTAACCCTCTTGTTCCTTTGAGAGAGGGTCTCTCACTGAATCTGGAGTAACGCTGACAGCCAGCAAGGCCTAGTAGACTCCCTGCTCTGCTTTCCACAGGGTTACGTTACAGACCTGCCCTGCTACCTACCACTCGCAGCCATCTGCACATATGCTTAGGGTCTGAACTCAGGATTTCATGTTTGAGTATTAAGCACTCTCACCCACTAAACCATCACCCCAGCCAACATTCCCTCAGTATCTTCATGAAAATTCTACAAGGAGGGTATTGCTTACCCCACATCTGAATTTATACACTATAATACGCTTGTTAGCATCATCATATGTGGCTCCATCAGAATCTAGAGGCACCTTTTTCTTTGCTCACTAAAACTTTGAATTTAGGCATTCCCATACTAATAAGAGTGGCATCTAATGCACAATAGAGATGAAGGCATAAATCCTGGTATGGAAATGTGTCGACTGACTTGCTGTATTCTTTTTTATATTTACATAGCAGAGGGTATATTGCTTCATTCAGAGAAATTAATTTAAAATGTTGTCTCTTTAAAGTAACAAAAAAAATTCTGCTCTTTTGCTTTTTTATTTTTCAATCAGCATGTTGTACACTTAGTGTTATATGGAGTTCATGACTCCAATGTTCTATTTTTGGACCCTAATCTTGTCTAGGGGTAAGAATTCTCCCATGGCTGGGCATAGCCCCAAGGCTTCCAGTGAGTTAGGAAGCCATCTTTTCTCTCTGTAGGCTATCTTTCTCCCATCTCAGTCAGGAAGGCACTGAAGAAAGCTATTGTTTATCTTGTTAAAAATGCTGGGCTGCTGTAAAGACTTTTTTTTTCCTTACCCAAGTTTCTTAGCTTGTTTTTCTTTCTCAGGTGACTTAAGCACTAGGATAAGTGGCTATAGCCAAAAGACCCCAGGAGGCAACCTGACTACACAACAAGGAAGCTAATGCTCCCTGTATGCTGCAGACAGAAGGTGATGGAAAGTGGACCACGGAGGACACCAAAAGAGTTCTGTCCTCTGAGATACTTCTGAAAAACTGTCTCTCCCTCTAGCTGCTGCACCAGACCCCAGGGACCCTTTTCTCAAAGATGGGTTAATGCTATGCTCAGGCAAAGGAAGATGGAAGTTTCCCTCTGGTGTCTCTATTCCTAAGGGGATTATCTAGAAGCTGCCTGGTCTTTCTGTTCACTTCTTGCCTATTTGTCAGAACCAGGCACAAGATCACAAGGGAAGCTGGAAAATGCCTCTTGTGTCTTGCTGAAACTCCAGGACTCTGTTACAGACATAAGGTGTCAGCAACATTCTCAGCCACACTCGACATGAAAGTCTAAGGGAACAGAAGCTACAAGATGAAGACTAGAACACACCCCATTAATTCTTGCTCCTACTTAAAAAATATTTCTCAAATTTGGGATTTTGTTAGTATCTCTCCATCATCCTTGTAGAGACCCTCAACCACAGCCAGACTGTGTTTCTGCCTGCACTCTCGTCTCCCCCAATCTAATGTCAGCTTAGAAGTAGGTAGACCCTTTGCCACATGGAAGCTAGGCAATAAGATGTCTCCTTTCTACTCTCAGCTCACCAGTGACTTCTAGTAGTGACCAGAATCCCCCATTTGCTTCTGTCTCCTCATTTGTCCCACAACCTTTGGTTGGATTTGTTCCTTAAATACACTCAATGGGTTCTTCCCAGTCCCCTCCCTCTCTGCAGTTCATCCAGCTCAGGGTCATCTTGCTTCCTGATCCAAAGGCCTCAACCCGAATGTGACTCAGTGAGACCCACCAGGACAACCCAGCTAAGGTAGCCAAACCTTCCCAGCCACCACCTGTGGCATTAGCCAGTACTGTGTCCTTCACAATACAAGCTACCAGAGATGGTTCTACCTGTTCTCCTCTCTACCCAGTCTGTTAGCAAGTTTATAAGCATATGTCTACAAATGTGTCATCTGAAAAGCCCCAGCTTTGTGAAACAAAAACAATGCTTTGTCTAATAGTTATCACAGGCTTGTGTTCATGGGAGGTGCTTGGTACATATTTGTTGAATAAATAGAGCTATTCATATTCCCATGAATCAGGAAAAAAATGTTATTTTAGAAGGCATTCTTTTATTGTTAGAGCTAGGTTTCTCTACACTCTTAATTCTCCTGCCTTAGTTCCCTGAAAGCTAAAATTACAGGTGTATACTATTATGCCAGGCTAAGGGGTTTTTATATAAGCATTTTGTAATTAATTAGTACATTTTTTCAAATAGTAAAGAAATAATCTCTGTGAAAAACACAAATCAGTACAATAGAAATCCCATTACTAAGAGAAAATTGTTAACATTTATGTAAGACTTTTGTCTGTATGCACATACAGATTTAAAAGTTGATATAGCTTCTATGCATTTCAAATAGTTAACTGGGCCAAGTATACTTGCCAAGGAATAATGCTTATTTTAAAGTATAGGATGAACATTAAAGTGAATTAGACTGTGTGCTTTCCTCCCATATTGTAGGTGGTGATTATAAAAAGCACAGAATAAGGTCTGCCTCGATGTATCTGTCAGCAGCTGTGATTATGCCCCAAGCCAGGGACCCTCACAAAGACAAGAGGGGGATAATTCTCCAGAAAAGATTACCAAGCCTGAGACGTAAAAAAATGAAAAGCTCCTGTTTTCATCCTTTCTAAAAGTGGATGATGGCTATTATTGGAAGAGAGCTGTTAAGAAAAGCTTGTACACACTTCACACTCCCCTTGGGGCATCAAAGTGTTGTGGCTCTGCTATCATAATAACAGAGGTTTGTCTGTTTTCCTGGGAGGTGAGATCCCATGTCCTTGCATGGCCTGGGGACTGGTCTAACTGGGACAGTGAGGGAATGAAGAAATAACAGATGTGTGAACACAGAAAATCTGGGATGGGGTTACCTGGGCTTTCTGATGTAGACACTGCAGCAGCCTGGAAGCTCAGTGTGTTTACAATAGAGAGGCGGGGCTATTGCACACATAAACAGGGAGGTAAATGACGCAGCTGCACGTCACTACGGTGAATGACGTAGTGAGGAAGAGCTAGCTAATCTCAGGGAAAGCAGTTTTTATAGGACAAAGGTCTTCAGGGTATAAACATCTGAGGAACAAAGCTATGAGGAATGTTTTCTGCACACAATGTCAATATTCACCCTCAGACCTGAGGAAGGATTCGCCAGCCCTCTGAACCTCTCCTAGGGAAGACTTTGCATTATTGTGGGGCTGAGGCATTTGGGTCCCATGTCAACAGCACACATTCACTCAGGACTCCACTAGTTCACTACAGTGAGGGAAACTATTGGACTTGAAAACCTGGCATGGGAATGTATATGAATATGCAGATAACATTGGAGAGCACAATATGCCCATGAATATATAGAATTGGCGTGAAGTCACTAAAAACAAAAATGCTGTGGGTGTTTATATCCTCTCTCTCTCTCTCTCTCTCTCTCTCTCTCTCTCTCTCTCTCTCTCTCTCTCTCTCTCCCCGTCTCTCTCTCTTTGTGTGTGTGTGTGTATGTATGTGAATGCACTCATGAACAGCACACAAGTGTTTGCTGTTGTGTATAGTATACTGTACATGTCATACTTGTGCACTTGTATGGAGATGCGTATGGAGGCTGGAGGTCAACTTCGGGTGTCTTTCCAGATTGTTTATTTTATGAGACCTACCCTCCTCTCCCTGGATGTGTGAAGCTCCTCACTTTGGCTAGGCTAGCTAGCCAGGGAGTGTCAGGCTGTGTTTCTGCCATCCCCACCCTAGGGTTTGGTTTCTGGCAGTTGCTCCCACAGCTGACTTTTTACATGGGTTCCAGGGACCTGAGCGTAGGTTCTTCTGCCTGCTGGGTGGACACTTCATTAACTGCTTCATTTTCCTAGCCCTACCACTTTTTTGTTTTAAGGCATTATTTGAATTTTAAGTTTTCTAATTTCCAAACGAGTTCAAGGAATTAGGAACCAGGGCTAAGAGATAGAAGAGAGAAAAACTGAATAAAGTCTTTGTTACAGGGTGCGGTGGGGCTCACTTCTGGTTCCCAGATCTAGCTTTCATAGCCCCCTGGAAAAGCTTGGCTAGTCACTTGCACAGTCTGAGTTTTCAACCCTTCCTCACTAGGGCGAGAGGGAGCATCTATTATGAAGCCCTGTTAAAAAGTTGGATGTTCTATGCTCTTACTGATAAAAATGCATTCACCAAGTCATTTTGAACAGCTTGTCTATTGGTTTTTCTTTCATATTTTGTATGTGTGAAGGATGTTGATAGAGTTTTGCTAAGTGTTGTTTTATCTACCATTATGATCCCATAACAGCAGTTAACAATTGTGATGTGCCGTGAAAAACCTCTGAAGGTTCAGTTGAGTTGAAGCCTCTCAAGTAGTTTACTGTGGTGAACACCCATCGCAGCATCACAGGCAGTGGCTACTTACCTGAAGAAGGTGTGAGTTATGCACATGGTCAGTGCAGAGCTCTAGAAGCCAGGACATGGGCCTGGATGGGAGATAAAGATACTGAGTGGCTCTCAACAGAGAAAAGATGTCTGCCACAACTGATTGATTGGTGGTGTGAGAAAATTAGATTTTGCTGAAGTCCTGTGGAGGTTAGGATTGAGAAAGACTGTCATTATCCACGAGCTATCTGAAAAATTATGTTATCTGGAATGAGTGCCTGGAGAGTATAGGAGAAAAAGAAAGGGCAAAAACAAACACCCGAATCCAGGTAAGGTGTGGTGGTAAATGCCTGTAGTCTTAACAACACTCAGGAGACTGACAAAGGGGGATCAGAATTCAAAGATAGCCTCGGTTATGTACTGAGACCTTGTCTCAAAACGCCAAGAACTTGGGATGAAATTCAGAGGCACAGTGCTTCTCTACTATGGGTTTGTGAGGCCCTGGCTCCATCCTATCTCTGAAACCAACAAAACCAAAATGAAACAAAACAACAAAGAAAGCATTCAGGTATAAAGAAATAGGAATCACACACACACACACACACACACACACACACACACACACACACTAATTCCAGTATGCCAGTGTTTCTTGGCCTCTGTTCTACTGCTATTTGAGCCAGATCATTGTTTTTATGAGGTCACCTTGTGCACTGTGGGATATTCAATAGTGTCACTGGGCTGGTCACACTAGATGCCAATAACAGCTTTCCTCTCCCTCACCTTTTTGTGACAAAATGTATGGAGACATTGCCAGGTGTCATCTAGGACCTAAATTACCCACAGTTGAAATCATTGCGTTAGGATGAAATGAAGAAATAAGTAAGGTAAGTGAAGCTTTCTGCAGAATTTAGATCTCATTCTCTCAATTATTCTCGTTATAAGTTATTCAATGATGCTTGGAAGAGTTTTTTGAAAACTTAGTTTAATTCCAAGACAATCCAATATACCACAATTATTATCATTATTATTATTGTTTATAGCAGCATGTTTTTTATTTTTAATATTAAGTATTTCAGGAAATGTATCTTATATATTCTCTCCCCTCCCTTAGCTCCTCCTAGATACCTCTCTACTCACCCATTTCATATTCTTTCTGTCTTCTACATAAAAATAAAGCACAATAACACAAAATTCCTTCAGAATGACTATATCACTGCCTCATCGATATCCAGATTGAGAATTATGTCAACTAGGACTTGGCTTTCTTCTTCCAAATTCAAAAAAAATAGAAAAAACCCCACTTCAATGCACTGTTGGAAACACATTTACTGTGACTCTCATATTTAAGAGCCTACTAGTTAGTAGGGCAACTATATTTAATTGTGAAGACTAGTTACTTAAATCTGTTTTATGATGATGCAGCCTAAGAACAGATGCAAACAACATTGACCTCACCAAGTCACACATCCAAAGAGGAATCCCACATTTATATACTTGAATCTGAAGGTTAAGTGCACTCTCTACCAGGGTTTATAGTCCTACCTTGAACTTATGCTTGGCCCTCAAATACTAGAGAGACACTGGTGAGTCTGTTTGGATTTGCTTTTGAGGAGTGTTCTAGGCTCCCTCCTTCTGTGATTTCTTTCAACCAAGACTTCTTGAACACTAACTGTGGACTAGGACTTGGGGCAACTTTAAGTGTATTTTAATTTTAGTACTTAAAATTAGGTTGATGGCTTTAAAAATGCTTTAATTATTCTGGTTTTAGTGAAGAAGACCACAAAAGCTGTTGGTTTTCCTCTTTGTCTGGGTGGCAATCAAGAGGCAGACAGACACACTACAAAGGTAGGTAGGGCTTTTTGTCATTGCTTTATTTTGTTTTGTTTTGTTTTGTTTTTTTTGTAGTCGAAGATTTAAGTTCTATGACTCAAGTATGTGATGAGGATTCTACTTTCTTCTTTAACATTTCGAAGAAAGCAAGGCTTTTTTATGTTGATCTTTTCATCTCAATGGATGTCAGATCTAGAAAAAAGCCACAGATAATGAAAGGTCTGCTTTCAATTTTGATCTCAGAAAAATATTTTCTTTCTGACCCACTGTATTTTATTCACTATACTTTATATTTTTCTGTATTGACTATTGATTGGTTGATTAGTGAGCTGCTAAATATCTGTTAGGAGCAATGCATTGACATCCAAAACTTGAAAAACATGCTGATTTTAACTTTCATTTTCACTTGCTTTTTAGAGCTCACATCTTTCATGTTAGTGGCTTGGCCTCCAACCTTGTATTGACTTACTTGGATATATAGGAATTCTGCAAAGCAATGCAGCTGGTACAAGCCAGGTATTGATAAGATTTCATGCATCAGGGACTGTGTTGGAAGCTTACCTATGGCAAGCTGGCAAAGGTGACCAGGTCTCCACATAATCACTGGCTCCCCACCCTGCCCATCTCCTTCATCCCCACATCCTCCCATCAGTCATTGGGAGTCTGTGTTTGGAAGCCTAGGAATCCTGCTGCCTCACCCTCTTCCCCAAAGTGCTAATATGGACCATGAGAAGCTTTCTTAGCTCTGTTAGGTCACAGAAAAGAACACACTTATCACCTTCAACAGGAGACATTGCCAAGTGTCTCCTAGGACTCAAATATCACATAGTTAAAAATCACTGCTTTAGGATGAAATGTGAACATCTGTTAGCATTATCAAACCAGGCCCCTCTAGGCAGGCCATGAGGAACAGCTCGGGCCCATTATCACAAATCCAATCATCAGCTGAACATTCAACATGCAAACCTGTGGAAGACATTCCTCACCCAATGAATAACAGGTGTGTACAAACAGAATGCCACTCGAAGATGGAAATTATGCTGCAGCAAGCCAAGGACCACCCAAAGCCAGTAGAAGGGAGAGGGTACTTTCCTTGTGCCTTGCTTTGACCTTGTATTCCTAGCATCCGGAACTGGGAGGCAGATGTCTGCAGCTTCCAATGTGCTGTGCTGTGCTCACACCAGCAGACATAGCAGGATGGTGATATTGGGCTCGAGCTCTTCCTCACTGGTCTGCCTAGCGGGTCCTTGTTTGATGGAGCTAACAGATGCTCACAAACTACTGCAATCACACAGAATGAAATCTGTTCTTCAAATGTATATACATGTGTATTCATATCTGTTACATACCTGTAAATATATTAATACTTATAGTATAAACTAATATATATTACATATAACATTTTATATGTTATATATAACATTAACATATGAGTTATATATTCACAAATATGTTACATATGTTGAAACATGTTATATTTGTTTATATAGGTTATATGTATGTTTGTGATATATATAAAACAATGCTCACAGTCCATTCCAAGTCCCCAAAATGAAAACTGTGTACCTTAATAACAGTGGAAAATGCTGTATTCATTGTCAGGCCTCGCTAGTGTCCAAATATCTATAGTTCCAAATAAATAGGCAATCCCAACAGAAGAATTTTCCAGGCTCCACACACTTTTAACCCATAGAGGTGAGTACTACTCAAGACCCTTTTAATTTCAGGTGATAAAAACACAGTTCAGGTTGATACAAATGCAGAGACTGAACCCTGGGTGACTCAAAGGTTAAATGTGAAACATATTAGATGGCATTTTTCCAGATAAAGTCAGTAAGAATAGTAAGAAAGGAGAATAAGAAGTAGGGGAGGTATTTTAAGGAACCAATTTGTCCTTGTGAGTATGAGAAGCTTTTAGGGATGGCAATTTGTATGAAAGCTACTGTTTGTCTTGAGGCCACATTCTGTCTGGCAAAAAGCAGCAAATGTAGGCAAAGTTTCTGCATTGCAGTCCAGATTTCTTCTTTTGAAACCCCACTCTTCCTTTGTGAGTAAAGCTTTCAGCTCATTGGATGAGGACTAACCACACCTTAAGAATGATTTGATTTACTCACAGTCTGCTAATTCAAGTGTTAAATCATAGCCAGAAAAAAAGAACATATCTGAAAAGAGAGAAACAAGCAAACGAAGCAACATGAAGGATTCACAGCAACATACAGTCTGGAGTAGACCAAACAACTAGTGTCACAGTATGTGTGAACAACACAGAATACGCCTGGTCCCACAGAGTGTGGGAGCTGACACAGAAGAAACCAAACAGGTCCAGAGCAATCTAGGAGGGCCTTGACGTCTCCAGAAACCTGCCTCTTCCTTAGTGGAAGCTTTCACTGTGTCTGAACAAATTACTGTGGCCAAAGGAATGCAGTTCTTTGGCTGGGGACAGGGGCTGTTTCTACAGAAGAGATCTGGAGATGCAAAACCTAGGGCTCATGGATAGAGAATCCTGTGGCTTGAGAGAGTAGTTTTATAGTAAACCAAAGCCTTTAGGTACAAGAGAAGAAAGACATGGAGAAGAGAAGCTGGAGAAGTGGGACTTGCTCTATTACCCCAGATAGCACAGTACACTTGAGGTAGCACAGTGGCCAGTGCAGAACCATATTTAACATGGCTTCTACCTACAAGGTTGACTGAAACTACTTTTGAAGCTCATGAAATTTTCCTTTGAGGAAGATGCAGTCTTTGTCATTGATTGAGAGTCAGTTAATTTTGCTCTTCTTAGCACAGAATTGCTTTTAACTATAAGTGCATGACATTTAAAAATTATTTAAATACAAATATTTTTATACTGAGGGGTGTGGAATGTAGGGTGTAGGATGTGAGGATGGAAGCAATGAATTTTTTTCCTGTGCTAAAACTCTGCCGGAAAAACATTTTTCCTTAGTCATCCTTCTGAAAATCAACTCTCTTGGGGATGATTGCTACTTAAAATTAAAGGAATTGATGTTAAAGAATGTTTAAAAATAATTTATCTGGCCTTGTTTCAAGTGATTGCATGATGACTTTGAAGAAGTCAAGGCCCTAGTCACTGGGGAGCTGGATACTTGGCCTGTCTATATGTCTCTCCAGACTCCACAGTAACCCTCTCTTCTCCACACCTAGCAGGTAGAAACTGTCTTTGGCTCATCTTTGTCCCAACAGCAATGCCTGGTATCTTTCTTCTGTTGCATCACTGTAGTAAATACAGATAGAGGCACTCAGGAACCGTGAACACAACAGCTCTCACACAACTGACTCATGTCTGTTAACTATTGGGAAGCAACTGGAAGCCTTGACTGAAGAGGGCTTTCTATGTAGCAACTCTTCCTTCTTTCTTCTCTCCTTTTCTCCATCCCTCTCCTCTGTGCATGTATGTGTTGAAGGTAAATGTGCACATGTGTATGTGCAGGTGGAGGCCAGAGGTCTACATAAGGGGTCTTTCTTAATTGCTCATCTTATTTTTTTAATTAATGTTTAGTTATTAGTGGTAGGAAGGTGCACATCATGATGGAAGTGTGGAAGTCAGAGGACAATTTGCCAAGTGGTTCTCTCCTTCTACTGCATACATGCTGAGGATCAGCTTCCACTTGGTTTCTGAGGAAGGGGTCTTTGGGGGTAGTGAATGAATGACTTGAAGTCAGTGATGAATATAAGCTGGCAACTCAGTGTTCTGCTCCAGATGTCTCTCTGCCCAAGATAGCTCTCTCTTGCAGACCAAAGACCAGCCTTTTATTTTGCATAAGCTACTTCCTTAGAAATTGCATATCGGGCGGTGGTGGCGCACGCCTTTAATCCCAGCACTTGGGAGGCAGAGGCAGGCGGATTTCTGAGTTCGAGGCCAGCCTAGTCTACAAAGTGAGTTCCAGGACAGCCAAGGCTACACAGAGAAACCCTGTCTCAAAAAACCAAAAAAAAAAAAAAAGAAATTGCATATCAATTCAATCATTTACCCCAGGTTCCCTTTTGATTATCCCATGAATCAGCATTTTATGGCCCTAATCCCTTGACTCTAAAGACAGAGCTACATGGCCAAAGCTGCAAGTTCTGCTGCTTGCTGAAGCTTGAATATGCCCTGCCTTTTCTATTACATTATCACCAGCTTTCTGTTTTTCAACTCCTCCACCTCCTAAGCTTGGCTGTCTTGGAACTTGCTCTGTAGACAGACCTTGAACTCAGAAGTCTGCATGGCTCTGTCTCCTAAATGCTGGGTTTAAAGGTGAATACCGCCATGCCTGGACCTAAACTTTTCTTCACCTAGAAGTTGCTCTGTTCCAGGCTAGCCTTCAACTCAGAAATCTGTTTGCCTTTGTCTCCTTGGATTAAAGTTGTATACCACCATGCCTGTGCCTAATCTTTTCATGGCCATTATTTCTCAAGATTCAGGGTGAGATCTTGCCCTGAGATAACCACTCTCTAAATTTCTTTATCTCCTTCCTTAAAATCTTTCCGACAAAACTGGTTTATCAGTGAAGCTGCCTCTGTTCTTTCAGGTCCACGAAGCCCCTCACACAATTCCTACTGCATCCTTATTTTTTGCTTAGTTGATAAATCCTGTAAAGAACAGTTCTTACATTTATTTATCTATTCTTGAACTCAAGTTTTCAAAGTTCTTTCCCACAGCCTTAAGGGCTGTTCTGAAGGTCACATGTTAACCGCTATTAGTTTGCTGAGGAACACCAGACACTTTCTCTCTTCCTGGAACCATGCTGTTTCTGAGTCATTAACTGTCATTAATTATCATGGAGTCATTAACTTTTGCAAGGAGGACATTCCTCGAAGAAGAAATACAAAATAAAATATATACATTATTATACAAACAAGCCTTATACCCTCAGCAACCTTTAGCACTCAAGAAGACCCACACCCTGCTGGCTATGCTCCAGGAATCTTGTCACACTATTTCTTCTGAAGTCATACCAAACCGGACATATAAGTCTTAGGAATTTCAAGTTCTGGTCGTCAATCTTGGCACTTTTACCTATTGAGCCATCTTACTGGTCTAGTTTTTTTTTTCTTTTTTGTTTTTTAAGGTAGGGTTTTTCACTGAACTTGCCGTTAAGGTTCAGAGAGTCCCATCTCCAAGACTGGAATGACAGACCTGTTCATCCTTGTCCAGGGTTTACCTGGGTGCTAAGGATCTGAACTGAGGTCCTTATCCTTACACAAGTAGGCACTTTTCCTGCAGAGTCATCTCCTTGGCTCCCAAATGTGATTCAATGTTTCCTGGTAAACAAGCATTCTCTTTTTTAAAAATGATAGTGTGGCTATTCTTCTTTCTTCTACCTGATACCTGGCATCACACGACTTTATAATTTCTGCCTCCATACAAATGTCCTGAAGGTGTTTGACATCCCAAGTGATCAAAACTGAATGTGAAGTCACCTCTGTGCTTGGTTTTGTTAATCTATATCTAGTAACCCAGCTTTATAAATTACAAACATGTAAATCTCTATCCTTTTCACTGATCTCTTTTCATTGATGATCCTATCCTGTCCCCCACTGCTCTCTACCTATCGTCTGCCTGTCTACCCATCTAAATATCCGAGCTACCTCTGGACTTTCATTTTTCATTTTATAAGATTGTAAAAGTTCTAAGTCTTACTTAAACTCTTATGTTACAATAATAATAACAACAATAACAACAGCAATAATAATGATGATGAAGATTAATAATAATAATAATAATAATAATAATAACAGAGAAGAAAAGAAGATGAAGATGACTCCCTGGCTTCTAAATTCATAAGACAAGTGGGGTTCTGTAGCATGGTCTAGAAGATCCTGCACAAGTTGCTGACCTTCATCCCTCCACTGATAGTGCTGGTCTTGGCTTGCTCAAATGTTAGAGTTTAATCTCTAGTGCAATCATGTTGCTGGGAGAAATCTTTAAGAAGTGGCCAAGTCCCCAAGGCTCTGTCCTTATTATGGATTAATGGCATTATGCTGACTGGGCTCATGATAAGTGCATACCTCCTGTCACCTCATCCTTATGCTTTCTTGTCCTCCACCTTTGTCATGGGCTTCAGCAGCAAGAGGAACCTGTCAGATGTGGCCCTTCAACTCTGAACTTTCCAACCTCCAGAACTAAAACGTGTTCTTTAACAATTTCTCAAATGTCAGTATTCTGTCATAGTATCACAAAACGGACTAAGACACCTGCTGTGACCCTGATTCCATAACTATCTCCCAACTAATCATTCTCTGATTTTGCAACTAACTTCTCAAACATCCATGCTTCCCCTCCCCTCTCCTGGGCACTTCCAAACCTCTCCAAGGCTAGCACATACTCCCCTCCAGTATTCCTCAGTTAGCACTTTCTAAATCTATGTTTTATCTTTGCTGCCCTGTTTCCTTCTGGCCATCCCTCCTAAGGGGCCACTTTCCCTTAGCACCTACATTGCTAGAGGATTTCTTTCCTGCAGCTATTAAATCCGATCTCTCTGCTTCCAGAGTCATGAAGATTCTGCTCCTTCTCTCCTCTGCGTTTCTTGCCCAGGAATCCTAAAAGTTCTGCCTCATTCACCCTATTCAGCCATTGACTGTTGGCTCTTTACTGATTAATCAAAAACCAATTGGGACAAGGACCCTCAGTGTCTGGACATGAAGATTCAGGTATGATTTTGGGGAGATGAGTTCAGAAAAAGCGTTCGAACCAATCCCCAAGAGGAACCAGCACCTTCGTCTTTCTCCATCCTTCCAGATCTCTTTCAGAGATCCTTTAAAGAGCATCCTGGAACTGAAGTACCTCAGTGCACAGCAATCTCAGTGCACAGCAGTCCCAGTCCATAGCACCTCATTTCTGTCTTCCCTGCTTGAACTTCATTTATATCTCTCTTCATCTCCAGAATTTTCTCTGGGGACATTTACTCAGACTAAAGTCATAGATGCAAACTCCCTCCAAAATAATTTAATAACTTAAAAAATGTTCTATGTTTCTTTGAACCAGGCCCACTTCCAGCGTGCCCACACAGACCACAGGTAGAAGTAGGTTGCCGTAGGGTCTCCCATGTCCTCCTCACCACTGTGAAGCACTTTGATGACATTTTTATGATTCAGTCTCAGGAGTGTTTTGTAAAGCCTTATGATTGTTTCCCTAATTGTTTCCATTTTCAAGCATTTACTCCATCAGCTTCTGCATGTTCCACAAACTGCCTGAAAAATTGGGACCTCAAGTAGCTAAAAGAAAAAAATCCCTCTCTTGGGATTTTTAGAGGCTACCAGAGAGATGCAATATGAGTGCCGCCTCTTGGCAGAGCTAGCTCGGAAAGCTAAGGCTAAGCATATGCACCACTTGGCTCCCCCCAGGTTGTTTACATCAAGGTTGGAAACAAGTCAAGGTGAAGATTCAGTGTTATCTCCCTTCACTACACAGTTCTTTTTCTGTTATGTGTTCTGAGTAATTCCTCACTTCTCAGTGTCAATTCATTCCTGGACTCCCTGGGACAACATGGGACCACTCCACATCCTCTGGGGAGACTCACTCTCTGCTGAGTACCACCAGCAACATACATTGGAAGAAGAACCACACTTGTCTCCATGACCTGCAGAGAGGAGAGAACTGTAGTGAGATTCCAGGTGTCTTCACAGTTCTGATCATCAATCCCTGCTTTTTGCCCTTTCACCAACCAGTGGCTAGAGATAAACAGTGTCATCTTCCAATTGGGGCTGCATCCCCAAGGATCTGACTTTTAGTTTACTTAGTCACCTTACTATTGCTGGTTCATCTGAAATACAGGAAGAACCTTTGCTCTTTTTCTTTTTCATCTCTACATTTTTTTTTTGTCTAACACGTGGGAGTTGGTAAAATGGAAAGGAGTAAAGAATACTTCTGCTTTTATGACATGTAGCAATGCCTGCTCTCAATTCAAAGAAAAGAACAGTGCTTGCTATTGGGACCTACAACAACCCATTTATTACTTGGCTTTGAAATCATGTATAATGGACTTTTACAAGATTTTTTCAATTGAGGGTGCTTTTCAGATTGTGATTGTCATATACAAATAACACAAATTAGGACAGTTATATGTGGGTACATGGAGGGTCAGTTCCAAGAACTAGGTCTCATGGAGTGTTTCCTTTCTATTGGCTGAGGGGAGATATTCATGGGCAGCCAAGTGCAGTACTTATTGGTCCCAAGGCTTTGCACAAAGCTGAAAGCAGCGTGCTGAAAGTTGGGAGTGGGAAATGAATACTGTCATTGGGGAAAATGGCAAGCTGGCAGGCAACAGCAAGTTTGAGCATTGTCAACAGAACTATTCAATTAATTCTGCTGTGTTGTGACTTTCTCACCTGGGACTGTTTTTCTTGGGTGGCCAGTCCTTCTTGGCCCTGGGAGCTCAAATACTGAAAGATAGCACTTAGGATCTGGCAGCTTTTATTCTGTAAGGTGATGCATCATCATTACCACCACCAACATCAACAACAACCATTATCAACAACAGATCAATCTTTTTTCACAATGCTGATCAGCTCTGAGCAGGCCAACTGCCCTTGCAAGTAAACTCATAGTTGGGTTTGATAAATGACTTTTCCTCTTAGAAATCTGTTGAAATGTATTTCTTGAGTTGACACGTTTGCTGACTTCCAGAAGCTTATTATATAACAGCTACAGCATATGTACTAGTAAAATTCAGGCACACATGTGCTTCATCCTATAAGCATAAGGCTACAGGGAAAGGCATTATCATTATTTTCAACCATATCTCACTGTGTGCTTTTGTCTAGGTGGAAGTAAGGGAGAATGTTTAAAGATGAGAGATATATGGATAGATAATAAATAGACAATAGACAGACAGACAGATAGTTAGCTATCCTTTACCATATCTAGCCTTTTTCCAGAAAAGAGATACATCTCATGATGATGATGATAGAGACTTTAAGAAGGACATAAATAACTCCCTTAAAGAAATATAGGAGAACATAAGTAAACAGGTAGAAGCCCTTAAAGAGGAAACACAAAAATCCCTTAAAAAATACAGGAAAACAAAAAACAAACAGGCGAAAAAATTGAACAAAATCATCCAGAATGTTAAAATGGAAATAGAATCAATAAAGAAATCACAAAGGGAGACAACCCTGGAGATAGAAAACCTAGGAAAGAGATCAGGAGTCATAGATGGTTTCTGTTGCTATGTTCTTATGCCTACCTCCCCCATCTGGTTATTTTGCTGCATACAGGAAATGTACTTCAGTGTCAAAGACAGACACTACCTCAGAGTAAAGGGCTGGAAAACAATTTTGCAGGCAAATGGTCCCAAGAAACAAGGTGAAGTAGCCATTTTCATATCGAATAAAAGCAACTTTCAACCAAAAGTTATCAAAAAAGGTAAAGAAGGTCACTTCATACACATCAAAGGAAAACTCTGCCAAGAAGAACTCTCAATTCTGAACATCTATGCTCCATATGCAAGGCCACCCACATTCATAAAAGAAACTAAAGCTCAAAGTATGCATTGCATCACACACAATAATAGTGGGAGACTTCAACACCCCACTCTCATCAATGGACAGATCATTGAAACACAAACTAAGCAGAGGCACAGTAAAACTAACAGAAGTGATGAACCAAATGGTTTTAACAGATACCTATCCTAAAACAAAAGAACATACCTTCTCATCAACAGCTCATGGTACCTTTTCCAAAATGGACCATATAATCGGTCACAAAACCATCCTCAACTGATACAAGTAGATTGAAATAATCCCATGCATCCTATCAGATCATCATGGACTAAGACTGGTCTTCAATAACAACAAAAACAACAGAAAGCCCACATACACATGGAAGCTGAACAACACTCTACTCAGTGATAACTTGGTCAAGGTAGAAATAAAGAAAGAAATTAAAGACTTTTGAATTTAATAAAAATGAAGGCACAACATACCCAAACTTGTATGACACAATGAAAGCAGTGCTAAGAGGAAAACTCATAGCTCTGAGTGCCTCCAAAACAAAACTAGAGTGAGCATACACTAGCAGCTTAATAGCACACCCGAAAGTTCTAGAAAAATAAGAAGAAAACACACACAAAAGGAGTAGAAGGCCGGAAATAATCAAACTCAGGTCTGAAATTAACCAAGTAGAAACAAAAAGAAATACAAAGAATCAACAAAACCAGGAGCTGGTTCTTTGAGAAAATCTTCCTTCCTTCCTTCCTTCCTTCCTTAATTCTTTCTTTCTTTCTTTCTTTCTTTCTTTCTTTCTTTCTTTCTTTCTTTCTTTTGATCTTTCTTTGTTTTTTATCAAATATAGTCTAACAGGAGTCAAACTGAAAAAGGAATCTTCAGTTGAGAAAATGCTTCCATCAGATTATCTAGTAGGCAAAAGAACATTGAGTATTTTCTTGTCTGATTATTTACTATTGCAATTGCCATCCCTGAATAGATGGAATAAGAAATCATTCTGCACAAAATAGTAATTCTATTCCTTAATGACCTCTTCTTCAGTGCCTACCTCCAAGTTCATGTTTGATTTCCTGTCCTGACTACCATTCATAATGTACTGTAAGATATAAGATGAAATAAACTCTTTCCTCTCAAAAAATAGCCATCCTAACAAAAGCAATCTATAGATTCATTGCAATTCCTATCAAAATACTAACACAATTCTTTATAGACCTTGAAAGAACAACACCCAACTTTATATGGAAAAACCAAAACCCAGGGTAGCTAAAAGAATCCTACACAAATAAGATAACTTCTGATGACTTCAATGGAGAGATTGAGACACAAATACAGTCAAAAAAAACCTTAGACACACAATTCTTCCTATGTATAAGATAGGCAGAGTTAAAAGACGGAGCAGATTTTGAGTGAAGTCCAATCAATCACTGGTCCAACTTGAGACTTAAGCCATGAGAGGAATCCCACACCTGACACTGTTAATGATATTCTCCTATACTTGAAGACAGGAGCCTAGCATAACTGTCCTCTTAAAGGCTTCACTCTGCAACTGATGAAAACTGATGCAGAGACATACAACCAAACATTACATGGAGCTTGGGGAATCCTGTTGAAAGGGAGAGGAAGGATTAACAGAACCAGAGGCAACAAGGACACCACAAGGATTCCTACAGAATCAACAAAGCTGGGTCCATAGGGTCTCATAGAGACTGAGCTGCCAACAGAAAGAATGCACAGGATGGATATAGGTTTCTGCAAATGAGTCTTCAGGAGGGGCTCCTAAAGTGGGAGCAGGGCCTGTCTCCAACTACATTATCTGCCTTTGAATCTTCTAACTGGCCTGCTTTTTCTAGCCTAAATAGAAGAAGTTGCACCTAGTCCTACTTCAAGTTGATAAGCCAAGGCTGGTTGATATCCATAGGAGGTTTCCTCTTCTCTGAGGACAAGTGAAAGAGGGATGAATGTAAGGAATTAAGGTGTGAAGCAGGGTGTAGGAGGAGAGGAGCAAGGGAAAGCTGGGATCTTGATGTAAAACAAATAGCTAACAACAGTAATAATAAAAATATTAAAAGGAATAAAGAGGCATAAACATTGGAAGTATATGCCCAATGAAATAAGTCACATATATATGGCTTCATGTACATGAACTGCCTAGCATAGATGAGGCTAGGGAGCAAGGAGGAATTGCTAACAGGGATGAGGTTTTCTTGGGGGAACTGAAGAGAGCTCTAAAATTAATACTGATTTTTGACAAGGGTATGAATGCCTTAGTTACTTTTCTATTGCTGTAATAGAGACATCACAACCAAGGCAATGTATAAGAGAAAGTATTTAATAGGGCTTAAAGGTTTCAGAGGGCTGGAGTCCATGATAGTGAATAAAAGCATGGCAGTAAGAACAGCTGAGAGCTCACATCTTGATCCACAAGCAGAAGGTAGAAAGCATACTGGGAATGGCATAGTATTTTGAAACCTCAACCCTCTCAACTCTAGGGTCACACCTCCTCCAACAGTGCCACACCTCCTCTAACAAAGCCACACCTCCTCAAATAGGACTACACCTCCAACACTTCCTAATCCTTCCAAAACAATTCCATCTACTGGGACAAAGTATTCAAGCATATTAGCTACCGGGGTCATTACTGATCAAATCACCACAGTGAACATTCCAAATCATGAAATTTAGTTAAGTCATGAACTTTTTCTTAAAAAATAATTTTTTAGTTTTAAAGTTTTTCTTTTATTTTTGTGATTTTAAATATGATTTTTGTAATTTCTGTCTTCCCCTTTTGCCTTCCAAACACTCCTATATGTCTTTCCTCACTCTCTTTCAAATCCATGGCTTGTTTTATTTTAAACTAATTGTTACTATATGCATATATATGTATGTATATATTCCTAAATATAGAGGGCTCAGTCTGTATAATGTTACTTGCATGTGTGGTTTCAAGGGTGACCATTTGCTATTGAATAACCAATTCATGTACTCTTCACTGGGGAAGACTTGCTCCTGCTCTCATCATTCCTTAGTTGCCTGTAGTTCTTTGTCTAGGGTTGAGACCTCATGGTCTTTCCTCCATCCACTTTGGCATATCTGTTGTTTTTGTCTTTGTTTGACTTGTGTCTTTGTTAGGCAGTCATCTTGCTGAGATTTTATTGGTGCAACTTCTGACATTCCTAGGAGATAAAGTCTTACAACAAACTCCCCATTCCTCTGGGTCCTACAGTCTTTCTGTCCCCTCTTCTGAAATGTCCCCTGAGCCTTACATTAGAGTTGTTTTATAGATAAATTCACTGGTACTGGGTGCTACAATACTGCCCTTCTGCATACATAAGTTTTTAGTTTTCTAGTCTCATTTGTCATTTGTTGACTTCAAATCTCAGCCAAATTGAGTTCTATTCAGAAAGTCATTTCCTACTTATGGTTTGGGGCACTACTTATAATATCTTTTTAAAGGTTCAGTGTTTGGGGTTTGATATTTAGATCTTTGATATACTTGGAGTTAAGTTTTTTGCAAGGTCATAGAAAACAGTCTAATTTCATTCTTCTGTATTTGGATATCTTGTTTTCCCAGCCCTACTTGGTGAAGATACTTTGTTTTTTCCAGCTTATATCTTTGGCATCTTTGTCAAATATTAAGTTGCTGAAGCTTCATATGCATGCATTTGGGTCTTTGATTTTGTTTTCTTGGTCTACATATCTGTTTTTGTGCCAGTGCCATATTGTTTTTATTACTATGGCTTGGCAATATAACTTAGGATCTGGAATTGTAGTCCTCCAGCATTTTTCTTCTTGTTACAAATTGTTTTTGGTATTCAGAGTCTTTTGTGGTTTTATATAACTTTTAGGAGAATTTTTTTCTATTTCTGTGAAGAAAGAGGTAGAAATTTTCACTGAGATTATATTGAATCTGTAAGTGGCTTTTGATAGAATGGTTATTTTTGCAGTTTTAATTCCACTAATCCACAAGCATGGGATGTCTTTCCATTTTCTAATGTCTTTATCTATTTCTTCAGAGATTTAAGGTTTTCATTGTAGAGGTCCTTCACTACCTTAGTTAGCTTTATTTCTAGATATTCTATTTTCTTTGTGAAGTGAGTGCATCTATGATCTCATTTTGTATGTGTTTGTTATTGGTGAATGAAAAAGCTACTGATTTGTGCAAGTTGATTATGTATCCTGC
Organism: Tokudaia tokunoshimensis; assembly: GCA_036184795.1. Taxonomy (NCBI): domain Eukaryota; kingdom Metazoa; phylum Chordata; class Mammalia; order Rodentia; family Muridae; genus Tokudaia; species Tokudaia tokunoshimensis. The sequence continues at coordinate 50,631,907 of BTHU01000016.1, forward strand.
CAAATTGCTGAATTTGTTTATAATTTCTAGATTTTTCCTTGTAGAAATTTTGGTTTTTCAAAAGTATTTTGTCATGTATAGGGACAATTGGACATCTTTCTTTATTGGTATCCCTTTAATTTCATTTTGTCTCATTGCTCCAGCTAGGACTTCGAGTAGAATACTGAAAAGGAGTGGGAAAAGTGGGCAACCCTGCCTTGTTCTGACTTCACTGCAATTGCGTCAAGTTTTTCTCCATTTAGGATGATGTTGGCTGTGGGTTTCTCAGATGTAGCTTTTATTATATTGAGGTGTGCTTCCTCTCCCTCTACATTCTCTAGGACTTTAATCATGAAGACATATTGGATTTTGTCAAAGAATTTTTCTGTATCTATTGAAACGATTATGTGACTTTTGTTTTTAAGTGATTTTATTACATTTACTGATGTGTGTGTGTGTGTGTGTGTGTGTGTGTGTGTGTGTGTGTGTGTGTTGAACTTTCCTGCATTTCAGGAATTAAGCCAACTTGGTCATGGAATATAACCAAATTATTTATATCTATATTCTTTTATCAAGTTTCATATTGAACATTTAAGCTGGGGAACTTGACCTGTGGTTTTCTTTTTTTGTTGTGTCTTTACCTGGTTTGGACAGTCGAGTGATGCCATTGTCATAGAAGTGTGGAAGCCCACCTTTTGTTTCTGAATTTTTGAATAGCTTAGAAGAATTGGCTTTAGAACTTCTTTGAAAGTCTGATGAAATTCTGCTGTGCAACTATCTGGCTCTGGAATTTTCTTTGTTTTTGTTTTTTCCTTAGCATAAGGGCATTTTATTACTATTTCAATCTCTTTGTTATGCCTCTGTTTAGGTTGTTGACTTTTTGGTTAATTTTGGTTGTTTGGCTACATCTAAAAATAGGCTTTTAAAATATTCTTTTTTATTATAAATATTTTTTATTAATTATTTTTGTACACTCCATATTTTATTCCCCACCCCGCCAACACTTGTCCATCCTCTGACTGTTTTCTACATCCCATATCTCCTCACCTACCCCTGTCTCCACGTGGATGTCCCTACTCCACACCCCACCTAACCTCTAAACTCCCTGGGGCCTCCAGTTTCCTGAGGGTTAGGTGCATCCTCTCTTAATGAACACAGAACCGGCAGTCCTCTACTGTATGTGTGCTTGGGACCTCATATCAGCTGGTGTGTGCTGCCTGTTTGATGGTCCAGTGTTTGAGAGATCCCAGGGGTCCAGATTAATTGAGACTGCTGGTCCGCCTACAGGGTCACCCTCAGCTTCATTCAACCTTCCCTAATTCAACAGCAGTGGTCAGCTGCTTCTGTCCAATGGTTGTGTGCAAATATCTGCATCTGACTCTTTCAGCTTTTGGTGAGTCTTCTGGAGTGCTGTCACAATAGGTCTCTTTTTGTGAGCACTCCATAGCCTCAGTAATAATGTCAGGCCTTGGGAATTCCCCTTGCACTAGATCCCACTTTGAGCCTGTCCCTGGACCTTCTATTCCTCACAGAACTCAAAAAGGTCAGCAAGTTGAAGGGCCCAAGTGAGGACACCTCAGTCCCCCCTTGGGTGGGAGAAGAAAACAATCACAAATGTGAAGGGAGGGAAAAACCTGGGAGGGAAAGTAGATAGGGCTGGGGAGAGGGGGAGAGGGGGGAGATGTGGGAGGGAAAACGACTGAAATCCTGAGGGCCAGCAGAAAGAATGGAATCAGGCAACCTCAGGAGATAGGAGGTTGGGAGGACCCTCCAGAATGCAACAGAGACCTGGGAGGGGAGAGACTCACAGAACTAAAAGAGAGGGACCTTAGATGAAATGCCTGACAGTAGGGAGAGGAAACTTATAGGGCCTATCTCCAGCAGGAAGACAGGGCTTCAAATAAGGGTGAAGGGGGCTATCCCACAGTCACAATTCTGACCCATAATTGTTCCTGTCTGAAAGAATTACAGGGATGGAAATGGAGTGGAGTCCGAGGAATAAAATATTTTCTTATAATATTCTGAATTTCTTTGGTGTTTGTTGTAATATTTCCTGTTCACATCTGATTCTGTTAAGTAGGGTTCCCCCCTTTCTTTCAATTCTGTCAATCTTGTTGTTCTCAAAGAACCAGGTCTTATATTCATTGAGTCTTTGTATTGTTTTCTTTGTTTATGTTTTATGTATTTCTACTCAGATTATTATTGTTGCTTGTCATCTATTAAATGTGGATTTGGTTTGTCTTGTTTTTCAACTTTTTTAATTATATCATGAATTCATTTATTAGTGTGTGTGTGTTTGTTTGTTTTGATGTAGGCGCTTAGACCTATAGATTTCCCATAGAGAACCGCCTTCAATGTGTCCCATAGGTATTTCTTTTTGTGTTGTGATTTTATTTACATTGAGTGCCAGGAATTTTTTTTAATGTACATTTTCTTTCTTTCTTTTTTTCTTTTCTTTTTTTTTTTTCATTAGATATTTTCTTTATTTACATTTCAAATGTTATCCTCTTTCCTGGTTTCACCTATGAAAACACCCTATCCCTTCCCCCCTCCCTCTGCTCACTAACCCACCCACAACTGCTTCCCTGTCCTGGCATTCCCATATACTGGGGCATCGAGCCTTCTCAGGACCAAGGGCCTCTCCTCTCTTTGATGTACAACAAGTCCATCCTTTGCTACATATGCAGCTGGTGCCATGGGTCCCTCCATGTGTACTCTTTGGTTGGTGATTTAGTCCCTGGGGACTCTGGGGGTACTGATTGGTTCATATTATTGTTCCTTCTATGGAGCTGCAAGTTCCTTCAGCTCCTTAGGTCCTTTCACCCACTCCTCCATTGGGGACCTTGTGCTCAGTCCAATGGTTGGCTGAAAGCATCTACCTCTGTATTTGTCAGGTACTCTAAGGAGACAGCTATATCAGGCTCCTGTCAGCAAGCACTTGTTGGCATCCACAATAGTGTCTGGGTTTGGTGACTGTACAGGGAATGGATCCCCAGGTGGGGCAGTCTCTGGATGGTCTTTCCTTCAGTCTCTGCTCCATACCCATCTCCTTCCATGGGTAGTTTGATCCCCTTTCTAAGAAAGACCAAAGTGTTCATAATTTGGTCTTCCTTCTTCTTGAGCTTCATTTGGTCTGTGAATTTTATCTTGAGTATTCCGAGCTTCTGGGCTAATATCCACTTATCAGTGAGTGCATACCATGTGTGTCCTTTTGTGATTGGGTTACCTCACTCAGGATATTTTCTAGTTCCATCCATTTGCCTAAGAATTTCATGAATTCACTGTTTTTAATAGCTGAGTAGTATTCCATTGTGTAAACGGACCACATTTACTGTATCCATTCCTCTGTTGAGGAACATCTGAGTTTTTTCCAGTATCTCCCTATTATAAATAAGGCTGCTATGAACATAGTGGAGCTTGTGTCCTTATTACATGTTAGAGAGTCTTCTGGATGTATGCCCAGGAGTGGTACAGCTGGTTCCTCTGGTAATACTATGTCCAATTTTCAGAGGAACCACCAAACTGATTTCCAGAGTGGTTGTATCAGATTGCAATCCCACCAGCAGTGGAGCAATGTTCGTCTTTCTCCACATCCTTGCCAGCACCTGCTGTCACCTGAGTTTTTTATCTTAGCCATTCTGACTGGTGTGAGGTGAAATCTCAGGGTTGTTTTGATTTTCATTTCCCTGATGACTAAGGATGTTGAATATTTCTTTAGGTGCTTCTCAGCCATTCAGTATTCCTCAGTTGAAAAGTCTTTGTTTAGCTCTGTACCCCATTTTTTAATAGGGTTATTTGGCTCTCTGGAGTCTAACTTGTTGAGTTCTTTGTATATATTGGATATAAGCCTCTATCGGATGTAAGGTTGGTAAAGATCTTTTTCCAATTTATTGGGTTCCAGTTCAACCTATAGAGAGTGTCTTTTGCCTTACAGAAGCTTTGCAATTTTATGTGGTCCCATTTGTCAACTCTTGAATTTAGAGCATAAGCTATTGGTGTTTTGTTCAGGAAATTTTCCCCTGTGCCCATGTGCTCAAGGCTCTTCCCCACTTTCTTTTCTATTAGTTTCAGTGTATCTTGTTTTATGTGGAAGTCCTTGATGCACGTGGACTTGAGCTTTGTACAAGGAGATAAGAATGAATTGATTTGCACTCTTCTGCATGCTCACCACCAGTTGACCCAGTACCATTTGTTGAAAAGGCTATCTTTTTTCCACTGCATAGTTTTAGGTCGTTTGTCAAAGATCAAGTGACCATAAGTCTGTGGGTTCATTTCTGGGTCTTCAATTCTATTCCATTGATCTACCTAAATGCCTGTCACTGTACCAATACCATGCATTTTTTTATCACTATTGCTCTGTAGTACAGTTTGAGGTTTGGAATGCTGATTCTCCCAGAATTTCTTTTATTGTTGAGAATAATTTTCACTATCCTGGGATTTTTGTTATTTCAGATGAATTTGAGAATTGCTCTTTCTAACTCTTTGAAGACTTGAGTTGGGATTTTGATGGGGATTGCATTGAATCTGTATATTGCTTTAGGCAAGATGGTCATTTTTGCTATATTAATCCTGCCAGTCCATGAGCATAGGAGATCTTTCCATCTTCTGAGGTCTTCTTCAATTTCTTTCTTCAGAGACTTGAAGTTCCTGTTATATAGATCTTTCACTTGGTTGTTTAGAGTCACACCAAGATACTTTATATTGTTTGTGACTATTTCGAAGGGCGTCATTTCCCTTATTTCTTTCTTAGCCTGTTTATCCTTTGAGTGTAGGAAGGCTTCTAATTTGTTTAAGTTAATTTTATATCCTGCCACTTTGCTGAAGTTGTTTATCAGCTGTAGAAGTTCTCTGGTGGAGTTTTTAGGATCAATTAAGTATAATATCATATCATCTGCAAATAGTGATAGTTTGACTTCTTCCTTTCCAATTTGTATCCCTTTGACCTCTTTTTGTTGCCTAATTGATCTACCTAGAACTTCATGTAATATATTGAATAGATAGGGAGAGAGAGAGAGGGCAGCCTTGTCTAGTCTCTGATTTTAGTGGGATTACTTCAAGTTTCTCTCCATTTAGTTTGATATTGGCTACTTGTTTGCTGTATGCTACTTTTATTATGTTTATGTATGGGCCTTGAATTCCTAATCTTCCCAAGACTTTTAACATGAAGGGATGCTGAAATTTGTCAAATGCTTTTTCAGAGTGTAATGAAATGACCATGTGGTTTTTTCTTTGAGTTTGTTTATGTAATGGATTACATTGGTAGAATTCTGTATATTGAACCATCCCTGCATCCCTGGGACGAAGCCTACCTGATTGTGGTGAATGACTGTTTTGCTGTGTTCTTAGATTTGGTTGGCAAGAATTTTATTGAGTATTTTTGCATCGATATTCATAAGGGAAATTGGTCTCAAGTTCTCTTTATTTGTTGGATCTTTGTGTGTTTTTGTAATTGTGGCTTCATAGAAAGAGTATTGTTCCTTCTGTTTCAATTTTGTGGAATAGTTTGAAGAGTAATGGTATTAGTTCTTCTTTGAAGGACTGATAGAATTCTGCACTAAAACCATCTGATCCTGGATTTTTTTTTGGTTGGGAAACTTTTAATGACTGCTTCTATTTCTTTAGGGGTTATGGGACTGTTTAGATAGTTTATCTGATCATGATTTAACTTTCGTATGGTATTTATTTAGAAAATTGTCCATTTTATTCAGATTTTTCAGTTGTCTTAAGTATAGGCTTTTGCAGTAGGATCTGATGATTTTTTGAATTTCCTCAGTTTCTGTTGTTATATCTCCCTTTTAATTTCTGAATTTGTTAATTTGGATATTGTCTTTGTGCCCTCTGGTTAGTCTCACTAATGGTTTATCTATCTTGTTGATTTTCTCAAAGAATCAGCTCCTGGTTTTGTTGATTCTTTGTATAGTGCTTTTTGTTTCTACTTGGTTGATTTCAGACTTGAGTTTGATTATTTCCTGCAGTCTACTCCCCTTGGGTGTATTTGCTTCTTTATGTTCTAGAGCTTTCAGGAATGCTGTTAAATTGCTAGTGTATGCTCTCTCCAGTTTCTTTTTGGAGGTACTCGGAGCTATGAGTTTTCCTCTTTGCACTGCTTCCATTGTGTCCCATACGTTTGGGTATGTTGTGTCTTCATTTTCATCAAATTCTAAAAGTCCTTAATTTCTTGCTTTATTTCTTCCTTGACCATGTTATCACTGAGTAGAGTGTTGTTCATCTTCTATGTATATGTGGGCTTTCTGTTGTTTTTGTTGTTATTGAAGACCAGTCTTAATCCATGGTGATCTGATAGGATGCATGGGATTATTTCAGTCTTATATCTGTTGAGGTCTGTTCTGTGACGGATTATATGCTCAGTTTTGGAGAAGATACCATGAGGTGCTGAGAAGAAGGCATATTCTTTTGATTTAGAATAAAATGTCCTATAGATATTTGTTTTCCTGAAATTCTTTAAGGGATATTTTTTGTTTCCTCTTTAAGGTTCTTTATCTGTTTACCTGTGTTCTCCTATAGTTCTTTAAGGGAGTTATGTCCTTCTTAAATTCCTCTATCATCATCATGAGATGTGATTTTAAATCAGAGTCCTGCTTTTCTGGTGTGTTGGGGTAACCAGGGCTCCCTGTGGTGGGAGAAATGGGTTCTGATGATGCCAGGTAGCCTTGGTTTCTGTTGCTTATGTTCTTGTGCTTGCCTTTCACCCTCTGGTTATCTCTGGTGTTAGCTGTTCTTCCTGTCTCTGACTGTGGCTTGCCTTTCCTGCAAGCCTGTGTGCCTGTACTCCTGGGACACCTGTTCTCTCTGGGAGGAATTTAGGTATGGAGAGCTGTGGTATATGGTCAGCTCTGGGGTGCAGACAGAAACTAGAAGGATCTTGTCCCCAGCTGATCCTTGATTCTTGTGTCCTGATGGCTCTGAGCAGGTTCCTCTTGGGCCAGGAATTTGAAGAGAAGCAGTGGTCTTACCTGTGCTTGCAGGTGTGTAGGCAGTCCTGGGAATCCAACTCTTCTCTGGCAGTATTTGTGTATGTAGCTCTGTGGCCCAGGATCAGCTCTGGGTGCAGATAGAAATTGGAAGACTCCTGTTCCAGGCAGCCCCTTGGTTCTTGTGTCCTGATGTTTCCAGCCGGGCGGGTTCCTCTGAGCAGCAGGGATTGTGCTACCTGTGCTCACAGGCCTGTCCACACTCCTGGGAGGCTTGCTATCTCCCTATGCCACCTCTATTTATTTCTTCTTTGGCCTGTTCATCTCTCAGCAAATAATTGTTTATGCTCTTCCTGTCTCTGACTGTGACTTGTCTTTCCTATAAGCCTGTGTGTCAGTACTCCTGGGACACTAGTGCTCTCTGGGAGGAATTTAGGTATGGAGAGCTGTGGTGTATGGTCAGCTCTGGGGTGCAGACAGAAACCAGAAGGATCCTATCCCCAGCTGATCCTTGATTCTCCAAGAGTGTATATATTTACTAGAGTTTTGGTAGCTGTCAATTTGAACTGCACTATAGTCAGATAGATACAAGGAGTTATTTCAGTCTTTTTGAGTTTGTAAAGATTTGTTTTGGATCCCTGGATGTGGTCTATTTTAGAAGAGCTTCTGCATTGTTTAGGTAGAATATTCTGTAGGTATCTATTAAATCCTTTTGATGTATGATGTCAGTCAATTCTGATGTTTCTCTATTTTTTGTCCAGATCATACATCTATTAGAAAAAGCAGAATATTAAAATTACTTTTTATTAAAGGATTGGTATTAATCTGTGTCTTTAAATCCAGTAATACATTTTTTAAAATGAAATTGGGTGCTCCAGTGTTTGATACATATATACTTGGAATAGTGATGACTTCTTGGTTAACTGTTCCTTTGCTTAGACTTAAGTGTCTATTTTTATCTCTTCTGATTAGTTTTAGTTGCAAGTCTACTTTGTCAGGTGTTAGGATAGTGATGCCTCCTTGCTTCCTGACCCCATTTGATTATAGAACCTTTGTCTCTCCTAAGTGCTTATCTTTAAAATTCTGAAATGTTTTTTTGTAGCAAAAGATAGATGGATTTTGATCCATTTAGTTAGCCTATTTTTGTTGGAGTATTGAGCCCACTGATATTAACTGCCTGTGGTAATTAAGGACATTCTGATGTTGATTTTCAGTGTTGTTTGCATTCTCGGTGGTGCTTCTTGTTTTAATAAACATGGATTTGAATTCATTTCCACAGTCTATCTTCTGTTCTCATTACTCTATCAGCTAGAAATATTGTTCCTGTATTTTCTTTAGGTTTCTTTTGTTGGATATGATTTTTTAGGCTGTTTATGTTGTGAAATTATTTTTCTTTTTCCTTCTATTTAACTGAACAGTTTTACTGTGTATATTAGTGTAAACTGGTTGCCACATACAGTCTTTTGGGACTTGGGGTACATTGCTCCAGTTTCTTCTGGCTTTCATTGTTTCCACTGAGAAATGGGCTGATGGGTTTTCCTTAATTTGTGACTGTATTTCTTTCTCTTACAGATTTTAATACTCTTTCTTTGTTATGTACACTTAGTGATTTAACTATGGTATGTCATGGGCATTTTCTCTCCTCCTCTTGTCTATTTTGGTGTTCTGTATGGTTTTTGAATCAGTATGAATATGTCTTTCCTTAGTTTAGAAATGCCTTCTTCTATAATATTGTTGAAAATCTGGTTTATGCCATTGGCTTGTGCTTCTTCTCCATCTATGCCTGTAATTCAAAGGTTTCCCCCCCCCCCCCCGCCCCGACCCTAGTGGCCCACAGATTTTTTTTTGGATGTTCCTTTCCTGTAATAAATTATTTTCATCTTTCTGCTTATTTGGTCTAGAATGACCACTTTACCTTCAAGTCTATTTTCTGCTTAATTCATTCTACTTATAAATCTTTCTTTTGGGTTTCTAGTTGGGTTTTTGGATTTTCAATTCCATCTTCATTTCAGCTGGAGTCCTCTTCAATGCTTTTATCTCCATATTGAGTTCTGTTCTCACATCCTGGCTTGTCTTTGTGATTTCCATCAGCCTTATGTTCTTTTCTTGGGCTTCACAGAGATCGGGTCACGTGGACTTCTTTTGTTATTTCTAACCTTAATACAGACAAAGCCAGTTGGGAAGGAAGAGAGGATGTTTGGGAGGGTTGGACAGAGAGGTTGGAAATGGCTTAGATGGAATACAGTCAGGTAAACAGAGGGGGCTGGGCTTCTGTAAAATTTGTGCTTCCTGTTCCAGGTCTGGAGTGTGGGGGTAGCTCTGGATGTGAGAAAAGAGTGGATGTGGTGTGGGAGAGATAGATTTGGAAAGTCCTGGCAGAAGTCCAAAGATCAGTTGTAGTATAGGCAAGGGAGCCCATAGTAGGCCAGGGTAGTGAATGTGGGGCCCATGTTATATCTAGTTGGATGGGAAGAAGATATGGATGGGAGGTCAGGGAGACTCACCATACTAAATCCTAGAGAAGGAAGTGGGGGTTCTGGCTGGGTGGAGAGGTTGGATACTGTGCAGAAGGGACCTGTGGGTGGTGGCAGGTTCTGGCCAAAACCTGGAGGTTGGTTTCAGAACAGGTGGAGGTGAAATGAGGGGGCTGAGGCTCTGGTTGTTTGAGCTGGGGTAATCTGGTAGGTTCTCATGAAAATTTTACCTAGAATTAGCTTAGTCTCATTTCCAGAAACTTAGTGTGTTTGCTTTCTTGTCTTCAACAATAATTAATCTTGTCTAAATATGTCTAAAGATAAAGAAGAAAATAAACAGCTGACAGCAATTTATCTGTGATGGAATAGGACTTAAAATGCTGTCAGGGACATGTATTGGTAAACTTTGTTCTCCTACCCTCCCTCCTTCTCTATTCCTCCCTCTATTCTTTTTTTGACATTAAAGAAAGTCATCAAGCCAAGTAGATCCAGATAATGCTTTTGACAGGTGTGACTCCATGGCCCAGTAATCTAGATTTATACAAGAATCATGATGCAGTAATTCTTGTCATAAATTAGCGGAGGTCTTCTAGAAACCAAATACTTCTCTAGTAATTATTCCTTAATTAGAGAACTAATTAAAGCTCTAGTTCCTTTAAAAACAGTGACTCAGTCCACTTGGAGCACTGCAAGGAAAACAGCGAAGATTAGATGGCTGAACCAACCAGTGCTCACTTCTCACAGTTCTGGAGGCAGAGAAGTACAGGTACAGAGAGTTGTCGAGGAACCACTGCCTAGATCACAGACTGCAGTCTTCCTGCTTTGTCCTCTCATGCTGGGAAGGGTGAGGCTGCCTGGGGACCCCTTAATCAGAATCTCATGCCTGAGAGTTCTGCTTTATGACCCAGTGACCTCTGGAAGGCCCCACCAATGAATACCATCCCACAATGGGCATGGAGGCATTGAGGTTTAACAGGTGAACCTTGGGAGGACTCAGTCCAGACCCTTGCCACGTGACTACTGACACCGACATGCTACTAGAATTTCCTTTAAGTGCCAGATTAATATCTCACAGAAATGATCATTAATTTAAAAGTTAGTGAATATAAAATGCAATGAAACATGCTTAAATTTAAGTGAACTCTGGGGATGCCCTTTTCTATTACCATGTAAAAAATGCTAAAAAAAAAAAAGAAAGAAAAGAAAAGAAGAAAGAAAGAAAAAAGAAAAAAAGAAAAGAAAAAGCTGTGGGTGTATAATGGTTTTGGTAGTTAAGCAGCACCCTCTTTTGAATTGTTCACAATGCTTTATAGCATTTACTTCAGCAATTGTCACAACACCCCTGTGGGTGGCAGGCATTGTGCCACAGTGCAGTAGAACCGCAGGTCAGACAGCCAGGGGACGCGGCTCTAACAGGCGTATCTGCAGCACAGGTGGGCGTGAGGCACAGATGGTCCCTTCGATGAAGCGCCAGCGGCAGCTGCTGAAGCGGCTGCTTCCAGCGACCCCCTTCTCAGATAATAACTGAGTTCCCATCGTCTTGGGTTTCCCAGTGTGTGTGCCATAGCCCAAACAGATGCTCTACATCACACAATACAACGGGTTTTGATGGTAAGAGGAGTCACGTGGCTAACACTTCCTGAGAAAACTGGATCAGAGACTGAACACTAAACCTCAGCTTTTGAAAAATTGTACTTGATTTCCTGCTTCATTTCCCGAGGAGTGCAGGGATACTGAGATGGATTTCTGACTCCATTTTGAGATGGAGCCCTGTCTGCATGCATTATGTCATACAATTTGAGAACCCCATAGTAAGAAATGATTAGTTTTTTAAGAGAGTAAAACCAGAGGCAACCAAACCAAACCAAACCAACCAAACCAACTGGCTTTATTTACACAACAGTGCAGGCCTGGCTTTTTAAATTTAAAATAAATGTTCAGTCATCACACAAGCATGAAGCCTGGAATAGATATTCAGAATCCATGGAGAAAGGAATCAATACATGCTTATAATCCCAGCAATTCAGCGGCTTGATGGCCAGCCAGCCCAGCCTACTTGGCAAGGTTCAGGCCAGCATGAGGCCCAGTCTCAAAAGAAAGGAGGATGGCTCTTCCAGACAATGCTCAATATTGTCATCTGGCCTTCACATGCAGCCCCTCATGTAAAGGCATACACACACATGCACCTAACGTGTACCAAGAAATTGATGGTCAATACAGGAGAGGTGGTTTAGTGGTTAAAGTACTTGCTATACAAGTGTGAGGACTGGAGGGCTGATATCCAGAACCCAAATAGATGCCAAGGAGGCATGGCAGTCCACCTGTAAGTCCAGCCTTAGAAGGCAGTGACAAGGGATCTCAGAATAAGATGTTTTGCCATATAGCAAACTCAGGTTTTGATTGAGAGACCCTGCCTCAATGGATGGAGGAAGAGAGTGATGGAGGATGATTTCTGACATCACCCTTGGGCCTCCAGTGCTTGCACACATGTATGGGCACACATGGTCACATGCACCTACACACATGCAAACATGTGTACATGCGTGCACACACACACACACACACATGAAAATGGAGAAAGAAAAAATGTTCACACTAACAAATCAGTCTGGTGCACCCACCGTTTATATTTGATTCTGTTTTCCCTGTTCAGCTCAGAGCTTGGGTAGGGACACTATAGGCACAGGCCCCATGTCCCTCACCTGTAGAGCATTTCTTGTGATTAATAAAATGCTGGTGCACATTGTGCATTCAGAGTACTTTTCCAGTAAATGAATGTCATAGTATTTTGTTTTGTAATATTTTTTTTGGTCTCATTCTGTAGCTGAAGTTAAATTTATCACAAGATCCCCACTCAGGAATACAGTTGCTGTGTTGGTACTGTCCTTTTGTTTTTCCAGATTTCTTCAATAGTTAATTTGCTCTCATTGGGTACTCACAGACAGTAAGATTTCCAAATATGTCTGATCAGAGAACTTCTAGAATACTCATGTGTTTTTGTTTTGTTTTGTTTTTGTTTTGTTTCATTTTCAGTTCCTTCTTTTTATTAACTCATACTATACAACTACTTGTCCTCTGGCTTGTTAAAGCAGTAAGTCAGCCAACATTTGCCACAGTAATGCCTGTTGAAGTAGCTAGCCATGAAAACTTCAGCCCCACATTCATCAGAAGGACACTCCCAACGAATTCTGCCCTTTTCATCCACCTTACAGTATTTCATCACAGCCAACTTAACCTCCTTCCTCTTATGCTTATTCTTCTTGGCAGTGATGTAAGACTTCTTCCTTTTCTTAGCATCACTATGAAGTCTCAACACAAGATGAAGGATGGAATCCTATTGAATGATGTAGTCAGACAAATTATGGCCATCTTCCAGCTTCTTATCAGTCTCAGCTGGTCAAGGAGGAATTCTCTCCTTATCCTGGATCTTAGCCTTTACATTTCTTATAGCCTCTGAGGCTTCAACCACGAGCGTGAGGGTCTTCACAAAAATCTGCATTGTGGCGGCGGCGACTCCATCTGCATTCCAGAGACAGACCCAGGTGGTGGATCCGAAAGGAAGAGCTGCCACGTATGTGTTTCTTAACTGAAATTTAACGGCTATTTCTATCTGTTGTCATTTTGCATTTAACAAATACTAACATCCATATTACACCAAGACATCATTTTTTTCTTAAATTTTATTTTATTTTTTTTGCTTGGATTACATTTTTGGCCATCTTTTCTGATTCTCCCCCCCCCCCAATCTCCTTTAGTTACCAGTTGCTGACAATTCCTTTCCTTGCCAATGTTCTTCCAGCAGATTTGGAGGGGTGGCCTATTTGTCCTTGATATTTTTCCCTTCCAAAGATGTACAGGCAGAGCGGGTGCTTTTTGGAGCACACGCATGCTCTAGGGGCGTCTGCCTCTGTCTTCAACTTTACAAAAATAAAATAATAAAGCAGCGTGTTTCCTTCGCACATTTAAGTGCCAGAAATAGATGGAGACATACATTTTTCAATCTCCGTGCCAGGCTAATGAGAGCTCAGCAGACTGTGGGAACCTGGCCAGTCCCGCCCTCGCACCCTGCTGTTTCACTTCCCTGGTCCTTCTGTACCTGAGCAGCCCAGGCTCTGGCTGCCAGCTACCCCGCTACTGGCCTCCGGATGTCAACCATAGCACCAAAGCATGGCTGGAGGCCAAGTGACTCTGGCCTGGATCCCATTTCTGCTGTTTTCTGGGTTTTGGATTCCCAGGCTATCTCAGAGGAGAGTTCCCTGGGGGTCAGAATCCTCTTGATCATGAGGGCTTCTTGAAGAAGAGGCCGGAGAGCAGCATCCTGGCTTCTAGGAAGTGAACCTGAGACCCAGAGGCTACGGAGCCTACTGTGACTGCAACTAGTAGGGACTGGAGCTTCCCAAATCTGGAGGGGACTTCCTGATGCCATACAAAGAATAATGCGCTCTGCGTAGCCCTCTCAACAGAAACTATGAGCACCCATAGGGTGCTACGACACTCATCTGTGCTGAGTATAATGTTTGGGACTGGATGCCCCGGCAGTGAACACAGGCCGTCAGATCTTGCCAGCAGTTAAGAGGAAAAAGGCAAATAGCTTTACAGTGAACAATGCATGGAAGAGCCAGGTTCCCATCTGCTCCTTCCATCCCTTCTCTGACCTGAGGGAACTTTAGCCATGGACACCATCATCTTCAGCTATCTGACCACGCAGCACAACCATAACCCTGTATTTAATTTTCTTCTAAATATCAAGAATCTGAACTACAAGCAAGACCTATAAGTGGTGAGACAGAGACGTGACCAGGGGTCCAGGCTGTTCCAGACTACTCTGCTCTGTGCCCGACTCTGTTGCTGCTGTCTCAAGAGACACAATTTCTAATGTTCTTTTACATGGTTCCTAAGCCATTGAAAATAGGCCGTGCCCACTGGGTGCTTTTGATTTGGTGGGGAATCTAGACAAGTCAGTGTCTCTTGGGGTCAAAACATGGAGCTACTTTTAGTGTCGCTCTCCATTTAAACTGCAGAATTAAGAAACGAGAGTGTCACTTTGCAGATTTTATTTGTTTAGAATTCAAGAGGCCAACCATGGCCATCAGTTACAATATCTCAAGAATTTTTATCACATGATGAGTGTGAATTATTTTGAAGATGTTGGATGAGAGCCGTCTTTCTAGAGGAGGAAGACAGTGTCTTCCAAGATACAGATCCAACCAGATGACAGATTGGAAAACAGCGGGCCAGCACACAGCCTAACTCCACTCCACTGTGAGAATGGCACTCACAGGATACGTGGGATCCTGTTGAATGTTCGACCACACTGTCTGTGTTGACAGTACAGCAAAGTTCATTTGTCCGGGAAACAAACCTTAATTTAGACAACACCAGACAACAGTTAGAAGTGGTTTTCTAAGATTGATGTACTGAAATCTTCATATAAGAGTATTTTATCTCTTATGTTGATTATGTAATAAAAATCACAAAAATATGTGCCTTAAAGTTAATTGGCTATTTATAATCAAGAGCCTATTACATGCAAAGGCCTAAGTACTGTGTCATCTAAAACGTCACTTGCAATTTGTTAGAAGGAATTAATACACAAACTTCCAAAAATAATATAATGAATACCCATGAACCCACCATTCACACTAAGAAATGATACATTACCCATATAATTAGATGTCTCTATTTTCAATATGGACCATATCCCTTTCCATTTCTACTAGCTGACAGATCTTAAATTTTTTCCAAACATGCATTTTATTGAAAATGTATCCCACAGGTATTTATAATGTGTGTGGTGAATTTAAAGATTTCAATTCTACTAAAATAAGAGAAATACAAATGGAGAAAATGGAACTTAGAATTAACATAGCTTGTATATACAACATTCATAAGCTACCTCATGTGAGAGTCAGACACATGAAACATGTCAGAAAAAGAAAGAGTATCTACCCAAGACGCATAATTAGGAGTGAGAAAAGCAAGTGATACCTGCCAGTTGTGATACATGAAATATGCAGGAGTCCCTGAAGCATTCAATGTTCATAAATACTGGAGTACTCAATATCGTTAACTGACCAGCTGCTGGCTCCTCATTTAGATTAATTGCTTTGACAAAGGTAGTCTCAAAACATCCTGGTATATATTCTGTTGTGTGGTTATTAAGGTTCACTCTTATAAAGAGCATTTTAATAAAAAGGAGCAAGCTGAGAAAGGGAAAAAAAAACCCTATATGGTTCAAGTATTAAAGGGGCACCAGGAAGTGAAATGGAGATGAATCCTATGTTCAAGGAGAAAAACAAATTAAGGGAGTGGTGACTTTGGGGCAATATTCTACCCTCCTAAGCTTAGACCCAGGCATGGTGGTACACACTTTTAATCCCAGGAGACGAAGCCAAGCAGATCTTTGAGTTCAAGGCCAGCTTGGGACAGAACAAATTCTAGGTGAAGAAAAGCTTAAGGACAGGCTTGGTGGTAGATGCCTTTAATCCCAGAATTCAGGAGACAAAGCCATGCAGAGGTTTAAGCTAGCAGTCAATCTACAGAGCAAGTTCCAGGGCTTAAGCACAGCCAAGCTTAGGCAGTGAGGAAATTGGAAAGCAGAAAGCTGGCAATAGAATGAGGGGACCATGTTCCAGCCCAAGCAAACAGCAGAACTTGGCAGTTTTGGCCTTGTGGCTCTGGCTTTAGAGTGAAAAATAGAAGGGACTACTGGGACAATTGATGCCAGTTAGTTGGAGCTAAGAAATTAGAGGTGATTAGGAAGAGACTGATGTTAAATCTTCTGGGAAGTGTTTTCTGATATCACAGAGAAGCTGTATTCTAGAGAGAGCCAAGGTATACCTCATTCTGACCTAGACTTGGTAATGTCTAAGAATCACCCAGGTGGTACTGGTTTTGAAGGCACAAAGGGGTCATGAGATCAGCTGAGGTTTGGCCCTATGAGAGGTCAAGGAAGGGCTTTGGTGAAGGTGCAGCCTCAGTTGCAGTTGATGGCCCAGGACTGAAGGGGTCATGCAAAGGAGTTGAGGCTTGGTACCATGAAGAGAGCCTGGTAAAGCCTAGTTACAACAGAAGATCCCAGTATATTGGAGATTTCAGTATCATAGGATGATCACCAAGAACGTTTTTATAAGTCTCTATTTTGCTGATATTCTGAATAGATGTACTTTGCTCACACAAAAAGTTGTAATGTGACAACTGAAAAATCTCATGGCACTTCTTTTGTACTTCACTTATAAGGTAAAAAATCTGTACAAATTTTCCATTAGAGTTTTAGACTTTCTTGTTATAGAGTGCTATAGAAGGCTGAGCTAAAGATGTGACCTAAGCTCCTTGGAGGAACCCAGAAGATCATGTGTGAATCCCAGACATTGAAACAAGAAGCTGTCACATTGAAGTTGCCTTAGAGACCCCAAGATGTTTGAGATGCCAGAGTCATGGGATGTCTGCCAAAGAAAGCTGCTAACAGGGAGTGGAAGCAGCCTAGGAAAAAGATTTGTTGCAGTCAAGAAAGATGAAAAAGGAGTTGGAGATCTGAAAACCACTTTGCCATCAGACATGGAGATGCAGAGTTTGAAGTTTGCACAGTTGGTTTCCTGTCTTGCTTTGGGGATTACAGTTAAGTGATTGGATGAACTACAGAAGAGACTTTGAACTTTGGACTTTTAACTTTTAGCAGTTGAGACTTCTAGACTATGAAGACTTTGCAAGTTGGGCTAAATGTATTTTCTATTATGATATGAGTAGGTGTGGCCCTCATAGACTCATGTAGGCCAGGGAGTGGAATGTAATGGTTTGAATATGCTTGGCCCAAGGAATTCAATTTTAGGAGGTATGACCTTGTTGGAATAAGCATGGTCTTGTTGGAGGAAGTGTGTCATTGTAGCGGTGGGTAATGAGACTCTCCTCCTAACCACATGGGAGTCAGTCTTCTCCTAGCAGCCTTCAGATGAAGAGGTAGAACTCTCAGTGCCTCCTGCACCATGCCTGTGTGGACACTGCCATTCTTCCACCTTGATGATAATGGACTGAACCTCTGAACCTGTAAGTCAACACCAATTAAATGTTGTCCTTATAAGAGTTGCCTTGGTCATAGTGTCTGTTTACAGTAGTAAAACCCTAACTACGACACTCTGCATGGGCATGCAAATAATCATAGTTGTTCATGAGGCTGATTGGGAAGCTCTATCGTCCTAGTGCACTGACGCTAAGACTATGGAGCAAGTGTAGGTTTTGACCCTAGGAACCACAGTCTACAGAGATACTAACCTATTCAGCTCTGATTCTTGAGTGCACCGTCAATGAGGAAGACTGATGGAGACAGAACCAAGGGTTGATGGATGAGTCATTTGTCCATTCTGCCAATAGAATCTTAACTGTGTTAACTTACTCAATATGCTCCTGTGGCGGGCTTTAATTGACTTAATAGGCCATGTGCTTTGAATATTTTGTTTTGGTTCTTGAATGTTTCTGTTCTGTGATCTATTATTAAATAACAGCTTGCTTGTTTGTGTATTACAGGCTACCATGGCAATGCTCAGTGCTGCTGTCAATATTCTGGTTCATGCTCCCTAGACACAAGTCAAGGAAGCCCTCTTAAAGAATGTAAACTCATGAGTACAATTTCTGGATCAAAGAAATTATAGAAAAAATTAGTTATCTTGGCTAAATAGTGGTAGACTGTATGCCAAAGCATGGCTATTAAACTTACCCTTATAGGGGTTTATAGTACCTGTTTTTATTTTTCTCCTAAACAATGCTTTCATTTATAAGTATCAATTTTGCTGATATTCTGAATGGATGTACTTTGCTCACACAAAAAGTTGTAATGTGACAACTGAAAAATCTCATGCTATTTCTTTTTTTTTTTTTTTTTTTTTTTTTATCTTCTCTTCTTTTTTTTTTTTTTTTTTTTAATTTAATTTTATTTTATTTTTTTAATTTACATTCCAAATCACTTCCCCTTTCCCGTTTCCTCCCTCCCCGAAAGTCCCATAAGCCCCCTTCCCTCCCTCTTTTCTCCGTTCAACCCCCTCTCATTACTCTGTCCTGGCGTTCCCCTACATCCAGTCTTTCCAGGACCAGGGGTCTCTCCTTCCATCTTTTTAGAAATCTATTGATATGCTGATTGTGTCTAGGGTATTCTGAGATTCTGGGTCAATATCCCCTTATCAGTGACTTCATACCATGTGTGATCTTTTGTGATTGGGTTACCTCACTAAGGATGATATTTTCAAGTTCTGACCATTTGCCTAGGAATTTCGTGAATTCATTGTTTTTAATTGCAGAGTAGTATTCCATTGTGTAAATATACCACATCTTCTGAATCCATTCCTCCGTTGAGGGACATCTGGGTTCTTTCCAGCTTCTGGCTATTATAAATAAGGCTGCTATGAACATAGTGGAACATGTGTCCTTATTGCATGCAGGTAAAGTCTCTGGGTATATGCCCAGGAGTGGTATAGCCGGATCCTCCGGGAGTGTCATGCCCAGTTTTCTGAGGAGCCGCCAGACTGCTTTCCAGAGTGGTTGTACCAGCCTGCAATTCCACCAGCAGTGGAGGAGTGTTCCTCTTTCTCCACATCCTCGCCAACAACTGCTGTCTCCTGTGTTTTTGATCTTAGCCATCCTGACTGGTGTGAGATGGAATCTCAGGGTTGTTTTGATTTGCATTTCCCTAATGACTAAGGATGATGAACATCTCTTTAGGTGCTTCTCAGCCATTAGATATTCTTCAGGTGAGAACTCTTTGTGGAGCTCTGTACCCCATTTTTTAATAGGGTTACTTGCCTCTCTGGAGTTTAACTTCTTGAGTTCTTTGTATATCTTGGATATTAGCCCTCTGTCGGATGTAAGGTTGGTAAAGATCATTTCCCAGTTAGTTGGTTGCCGCTTTGTCTTTTTGACGGTGTCTTTTGCCTTGCAAAAACTTTGTAATTTAATGAGGTCCCATTTGTCTATTCTTGATCTTAGAGTATAAGCTATTGGAGTTCTGTTCAGGAAATTCTCCCCTGTGCCCATATGTTCAAGGTTCTTCCCTAGTTTCCCTTCTATTAGTTTCAGTGTGTCTGGTTTTATGTGGAGATCTTTGATCCACTTAGAATTGAGCTTAGTGCAAGGAGATAAGGATGGGTCAATTTGCATTCTTCTGCATGTTGACCTCCAGCTGAGCCAGCACCATTTGTTGAAAAGGCTATCTTTTTTCCACTGGATGGTTTTAGCTCCTTTGTCAAAGATCAAGTGACCATAGGAGTGTGGATTCATTTCTGGGTCTTCAATTCTGTTCCATTGATCTACATGTCTGTTACTGTACCAATACCATGCAGTTTTTAACACTATTGCTCTGTAGTACAGCTTGAGGTCCGGGATACTGATTCCCCCAGAGGTTCTTTTACTCTTGAGAATAGTTTTAGCTATTCTGGGTTTTCTGTTATTCCAGATGAATTTTTGAATTGCTCTTTCTAACTCTATGAAGAATTGAGTTGGGATTTTGATGGGGATTGCATTGAATCTGTGTATTACTTTTGGTAAGATGCTCATTTTTACTATATTAATCCTGCCAATCCATGAGCATGGCAGATTTTTCCATCTTCCGAGGTCTTCTTCAATTTCTTTCTTCAGAGACTTGAAGTTCTTGTCATACAGATCTTTCACTTGTTTGGTTAGCGTCACGCCAAGATACTTAATATGGTTTGTGGCTATCGTAAAGGGTATTATTTCTCTTACTTCTTTCTCAGCCTGCTTATCCTTTGAGTATAGGAAGGCTTCTGACTTGCTTGAGTTGATTTTATATCCGGCCACTTTGCTGAAGTCGTTTATCAGCTGTAGGAGTTCTCTGGTGGAGTTCTTTGGGTCGCTTATGTATACTATCATATCGTCTGCAAATAGTGATAGTTTGACTTCTTCCTTTCCAATTTGTATCCCTTTGACCTCTTTTTCTTGTCTAATTGCTCTAGCTAGAACTTCAAGTACTATATTGAAAAGATATGGAGAGAGAGGGCAGCCTTGTCTAGTCCCTGATTTTAGTGGGATTGCTTCAAGTTTCTCTCCGTTTAGATTGATGCTGGCTACTGGTTTGCTGTAAATTGCTTTTACTATGTTTAGATATGGGCCTTGAATTCCTGATCTTTCCAAGACCTTTAGCATGAAAGGATGCTGAATTTTGTCAAATGCTTTCTCAGCATCTAATGAGATGACCATGTGGTTTTTTTCTTTGAGATTGTTTATGTAGTGGATTACATTGATGGATTTCCTTATATTGAACCATCCCTGCATCCCTGGGATGAAGCCTACTTGATCGTGGTGAATGATCGTTTTGATGTGTTCTTGGATTCGGTTGGCAAGAATTTTATTGAGTATTTTTGCATCGATGTTCATAAGAGAGATTGGCCTGAGATTCTCTTTCTTTGTCGGATCTTTGTGTGCTTTTGGTATTAGTGTAATTGTGGCTTCATAGAACGAGTTGGGTAGTGTTCCTTCTGTTTCTATTTTGTGGAACAGTTTGAAGAGTATTGGTGTTAGGTCTTCTTTGAAGGTCTGATAGAATTCTGCACTAAAACCATCTGGACCTGTGCTTTTTTTGGTTGGAAGACTTCCAATGACAACTTCTATTTCTTCAGGGGTTATAGGACGGTTTAGATGGTCTATTTGATCCTGATTTAATTTTGGTACTTGGTATCTGTCAAGGAAATTGTCCATTTCCTCAAGATTTTCTAGTTGTGTTGAATACAGGTTTTTGTAGTAGGATCTGATGATTTTTTGAATTTCCTCAGTTTCTGTTGTTATCTCTCCCTTTTCGTTTCTGATTTTATTAATTTGGATACTATCTCTGTGCCCTCTGGTTAGTCTGGCTAAGGGCTTATCTATCTTGTTGATTTTCTCAAAGAACCAACTCCTCGTTTTGTTGATTCTTTGTATGGTTTTATTTGTTTCTACTTGATTGATTTCAGCCCTGAGTTTGATGATTTCCTGCCTTCTACTCCTCTTTGGTGTATTTGCTTCTTTTTGTTCCAGGGCTTTCAGGTGTGCCATTAAGCTGTTAGTGTATGCTGTCTCCCGTTTCTTTTTGGCGGCACTCAGGGCTATGAATTTTCCTCTTAGCACTGCTTTCATTGTGTCCCATAAGTTAGGGTATGTTGTGCCTTCATTTTCATTAACTTTCAAAAAGTCTTTGATTTCTTTCTTTATTTCCACCTTGACCAAGTTATCATTGAGTAGAGCATTGTTCAGCCTCCATGTGTACGTGGGTTTTCTTTTGTTTTTGTTGCCATTGAAGACCACCCTTATTCCATAGTGATCTGATAGGAGGCATGGGATTATTTCTATCTTCTTGTATCTGTTGAGGTCTGATTTGTGACCAATTATATGGTCAATTTTGGAGAAGGTACCATGAGGAGCTGAGAAGAAGGTGTATTCTTTAGCTCTAGGATGAAATGTTCTATATATATCAGTTAGTTCCATTTGGTCCAAGGCTTCAATTAGATTCACTGTGTCCCTGTTTAGTTTCTGCTTTCCTGAACGATCCATTTCAGAGAGCGGGGTGTTGAAGTCACCCACTATTATTGTGTGCGGTGCGATGTGTGCTTTGAGTTTTAGTAAAGTTTCTTTTACGAATGAGGGTGCCCTTGCATTTGGAGCATAGATATTCAGGATTGAGAGTTCTTGATGGTGGATTTTTCCCTTGATCAGTATGTAGTGTCCTTCTGTGTCTTTTTTGATGACTTTGGGTTGAAAATCAATTTTATCCGATATTAGGATGGCTACTCCACCTCGTTTCTTGGGGCCATTTGCTTGTAAAATTGTTTTCCAGCCTTTTACTCTGAGGTAGTGTTTGTCTTTGACACTGAGGTGCGTTTCCTGCATGCAGCAAAAAGCTGGGTCCTGTTTACGTATCCAGTCTGCTAGTCTATGTCTTTTAATTGGGGAATTGAGACCATTGATATTAAGAGAGATTAAGGCATAGTGATTATTGCCATCTGCCATTCTTGACGCTATCTTTATGTTTGAGTGGTTATCTACTTTTGGGTTTGATTCAAGAAGGTTATTATCTCATTTTTTCCAGGGTGTTGTTTCTCTCCCTGTATTGGAGGTTTCCACCTATTATCCGTTGCAGGGCTGGATTTGTGGAAAGATATTGTGAAAATTTGGTTTTATCATGGAATATCTTGGTCTCTCCATCTATGGTGATTGAGAGTTTTGCTGGGTATAGTAGTCTAGGCTGGCATTTGTGCTGTCTTAGTGTCTGCATGAGATCTGCCCAGGATCTTCTGGCTTTCATAGTCTCTGGTGAGAAGTCTGATGTGATTCGGATAGGTCTTCCTTTGTATGTTACTTGGCCCTTTTCTCTTACTGCTTTTAGTATTCTTTCTTTGTTTAGAACATTCGGTGTTTTGATTATTATGTGACGGGAGGTATTTCTGTTCTGGTCCAGTCTGTTTGGAGTTCTGTAGGCTTCTTGTATGTTCATCGGCATCTCTCTCTTTAAGTTAGGGAAGTTTTCCTCCATAATTTTGTTGAAGATGTTTACTGGCCCTTTAAGTTGCAAATCTTCACTCTCATCTATACCTATAATCCTTAGGTTTGGTCTTCTCATTGTGTCCTGGATTTCCTGGATGTTTTGGGTTACGCGTTTTTTGCATTTTGCATTTTCTTTGACTGTTGAGTCGATGCTTTCTATGGAATCTTCAGCACCTGAGATTCTTTCTTCCATCTCTTGTATTCTATTGTTGATGTTTGCATCTATGACTCCTGATTTCTTCCCAAGGTTTTCTATCTCCAAAGTTGTCTCCCTTTGTGATTTCTTAGTTGTTTCTACTTCCTTTTTTAGTTCCTGGATGGATTTGCTGAGATCCTTCACTTGTTTGTTTGTATTTTCCTGTATTTCTTTAAGGTAATTTTGCATTACCTCTTTCAGGATTTCTTCCTGATGACCCACGTTCTCCTGCATTTCTCTGAGCGATTTTTGTGTTTCCTCCTCATGGGATTCCATCTGTTGATCCATCGTCTCCTGCATTTCTTTAAGCAGTTCTCGTGTTTCCTTTGTAAGGGCATCTAACCGTTGATTCATTTCTTTAAGCAATTTTTGTGTTGCCTCCTTATGGGCATCCGTCTGTTGACCCATATTCTTCTGCATTTCTTTATGCAAATTTTGTGATTCCTTTGTGAGTGCATCTACCCGTTGATTCATCTCGTTAAGCGATTTTTGTGTTGTCTCCTTGTGCGCCTCCATCTTTTGATCCATGTTCTCCCGCATTTCTCTAAGCGATTTTTGTGTTTCCTTTGTAAGGGCTTCTAACCGTTGATTCATGGTCTCCTGTAACTCTTTATGAGATTTATTTGTGTCCTTCTTGTGATCCTCTAATAGCATCATGAGAAGTGATTTTAAATCCAGATCTTGTCTTTCAGGTGTGGTGGGGTATCCAGGACTTGCTGCTGTTGGAGAGTTGGGTTCGGATGGTCCTACATTACTTTGATTACTGTTAGTAACATTCCTACGTTTGCCTTTTGCCATCTGGATACCTCTGGTGTTAGTTGGTCCTGCTGCCACTGGCTGTTGGTTGGACCTCCTGTGAGCCTGCAAAGCTATTTCTGCCCCCCCCTGGATTACCAGGATTCCCCTGGCACCGATTTCTGGGGCCTGCCTGCTCCTGAGTGACTTTGGAGCCCTAATGTGCTTTGCCCCAAGTGATCTTATATTGGGGAGGCCTTGCACATCTAAAGGCTCAGCCTAGTGGATTCCTGGAGCAGAGGTCGCCAAAGGGAGGCTGGCAGGCTCCTGCCCTGTGCAGGGGTGTGTGATCTCTCCTGGGGGGGGGAGGGGGCGTCCCTCTGCCAGGCAGAAGTCCCACAGCAGATCTGGCGCGCTGGTCACTGCAGATCAGCCCAGCACCTGGGAGCAGGTTACACACAAGCTGCCTGAACCCGAAGCGATATTATGCCTGTCTGTCTCTGAGCCTGGTGGTCCCAACTACCTGGTCACTGGAGCAAAGATGGCGGAGGGCACTCTCCGTGGCGCCGCTCACCCTGTGGTCACGATGGCCCGCCGATCTGGCACCCAGACGACCACAGCGCCAACCCGCCCTCGGGCACAGAAGGAAGCCCCAACAGGCCGTGTCCCAAGTGATGTTATATTGGGGGGAGAGCCTGGGTACCGGTCTCTCCAGCGCAGTCCGCGGGAACAGAGGTCGCGGAAGGGAAGCTGGCGGGCTCCCTCCCTGCGCAGGGTCCCTCCACCAGGCAGAAGGTCCCACCGCGGAACTGGCGCGCTGGTTACTGCAGATCAGCCCAGCACCTGGGAGCAGGTTACACCCAAGCTGCCTGAAACTGAAGCGATATTATGCCTGTCTGTCTCTGAGCCTGGCGGTCCCAACTACCTGGTCACTGGAGCAAAGATGGCGGAGGGCAGTCTCCGTGGCGCCGCTCACCCTGTGGTCACGATGGCCCGCCGATCTGGCGCCCAGACGACTACAGCGCCAACCCGCCCTCGGGCACAGACGGAAGCCCCAACAGGCCGTGTCCCAAGTGATGTTATATCGGGGGGGAGAGCCTGGGTACCGGTCTCTCCAGCGCAGTCCGCGGGAACAGAGGTCGCGGAAGGGAAGCTGGCGGGCTCCCTCCCTGCGCGGGGTCCCTCCAGCAGGCAGAAGGTCCCACCGCGGAACTGGCGCGCTGGTTACTGCAGATCAGCCCAGCACCTGGGAGCAGGTTACACCCAAGCTGCCTGAAACCGAAGCGATATTATGCCTGTCTGTCTCTGAGCCTGGCGGTCCCAACTACCTGGTCACTGGAGCAAAGATGGCGGAGGGCAGTCTCCGTGGCGCCGCTCACCCTGTGGTCACGATGGCCCGCCGATCTGGCGCCCAGACGACTACAGCGCCAACCCGCCCTCGGGCACAGACGGAAGCCCCAACAGGCCGTGTCCCAAGTGATGTTATATCGGGGGGAGAGCCTGGGTACCGGTCTCTCCAGCGCAGTCCGCGGGAACAGAGGTCGCGGAAGGGAAGCTGGCGGGCTCCCTCCCTGCGCGGGGTCCCTCCAGCAGGCAGAAGGTCCCACCGCGGAACTGGCGCGCTGGTTACTGCAGATCAGCCCAGCACCTGGGAGCAGGTTACACCCAAGCTGCCTGAAACCGAAGCGATATTATGCCTGTCTGTCTCTGAGCCTGGCGGTCCCAACTACCTGGTCACTGGAGCAAAGATCATGCTATTTCTTTTGTACTTCACTCATAAGGAAAAATCTGTACAAATTTTTCATTAGAGTTTTAGACTTTCTTGTTATTTAAGGCCAAGTATAGTTTCCCCTTTTTATTTTTAATGCTGTAATTCAAGGGAAAGCAATACTAAATTCGAGGGACTTGTTTCTGGCCTAAATTCAGTCACTGGACATTAATGTGTTGGGTAAAATATTTTCATGTTTAAAATCACAAAATCCAGCTCAAAAAATACATTCAGTATTTATAAGTCATTAGTAATACATTTGTCTCATCTCCTTCAGAAACACAAAGGGAACGGGCGATAGCTAATGGTTCTAACAGGGTATGAGATCATGGCCTCTGCTCCTCTAATCTGCACAGGACAGGCAAATCTTTGTTCTTAATGTCTTACATGCACATACATTTTGGTGCCTCCCAACATCCCTAAGAGTGTTCTCACAGTGTAGGCCAGGGAATCCCTTAGGTTAGATCCTCTAGAGCAGTAGTTCTTAACCTTACTAATGCTGTGACCCTTTAATAGTTTCTCATGCTGTGGTGATTCCACCCCCCATAAAAATCATTTTGTTGCTACTTTGTAACTGTAAATATGCTACTGTTATGAATCATAATGTAAATAATTTGGAGGTAGAGGTTTGCCAAAGGGGTTGAGAACCACTGGTCTAAGGTTACTGTTTAAAAATAATTCCAATTCCACAAATATGGTAGCACACACCCACTATCCTAGCATTCAGGAGGCAGAAGTGAAAGAGACACTAGGGCTCTCAAGTTCTAGATCAACTTGGTCAACATGGAGTGAAGGAAAAAAGATAGATTCCTCAGTTCTAGGCTACACATGCTCCATCAGTGTCTGTTAGTGAGGCTCCAGAGTTCTTAACTATTAAGATGTATATAACACAATAAGAGACACACAAAAAAGGAGTGTACAGTTCTACTACAAAGTAAGCAAACTGAAACAAAGACCAGCCAGGAGTCTTGCCAGCAATCTTGATGCTTCCTTGTTATCATCCCATTTATTCACCTCCTTCTTTGCTAGCAGAATCTGCTGACCTGGTCTGTGATATATCCCAGGACTTCTTGCATGCAAAACACATGAGAATACAGTCACAACACAAAGACTGCACTGCACCCCAAGTCAAATGAGACCATGCAGAATCTGGTCTGGCAACCTTATCTTCTACCTTCTTTACATTCCATTCTGAAGTTCTTTAAGTACAAGGTGTGTTTCATTTTGCAATTATCTCCCTAATTTACCACTTGGATCACTCCCCTGCCTCTGTTCCTATAGCCGCTGAGGAACATGGGCACTTCCTGTATAAGTCCATCCTCCAAGCCTATCCAACTGTGACTCTCCTGTAAGACTTGGATGACATTCAGCATTCTACCACACCCAGGTCAGAAACATCACTTTTTGATACATGCAACGTTTTATTTGGTTATCAGTTCTCCTTTCTAGACCAGGAATTATAGAAGGTTTTGTTTATTTATTTGTTGTTCTTTTATACATACAGACTAAGTATGTCCCTTGGATGCTGACCAAGTGAATAATCTCCAGGTAGAAACATCTTCGATAGCACACAGCAACCTTAACACCTCCAGTTATGTTTAATTCTGATCATGTTCTTCCTTGTCAAGCTTGAGACGTCAGGAGCACACAAGGTGCCTGAGAGGAAGGTAGAAGCTAGTGAAGGGCTTAAATCAAGGGAGGTGTTGATGTTTCTTAGAGCCCAGTGAGGAAGGACCAGTGGGGGTGTCCTGGCAGCTTTTTGCTCTCTGCCTTCTTGCCTAGAGAGGACTCTCACTTGCAGACTCCTGTGCTGTGTGGGAAGACACCTGGACTGTTCTGATGTTTTACATCCTGTCCTATCTTTGTCGTCATGTGTTTCAGCTAGTCTGGATATACCTTCTTGCCTAAGAAATGCCACCATGCAAAACAATGACTCCTTCACTACAAAAGTTTATTTAACATGTTTTTTTTAACCTTAGATGCCAAGGGACTCTCTACTCTTTTGCTTGTTAGACACTTGTACCTCTCTGAGTTCAGTGAAACACTGAGATTCCTCTCTTTGTGTGTCTCCCATTAGTTTAATCATCCTTTATTAGTCACTGTCTAGGCTCCACCCCATCTCTGCCCAGGACAGGAGCACAATTCTGAGGCTCTCTCGAAGGGAATCCATGTTAGCAGGATTTAGTCTCAGTCTTTTCTGAAATCTTTGTCAAGGAAATACTGTACTTAGTAATTTTCTGTGATTTTTACCTCTCCTAGTCAGTTTCAGGCAGCTCCTAAGTTCACAGGCACCTTTGTCTCTGCCGCTCCCCATCTTTCTCCAAATCTTGCCCATTTACTTCATAAGTCTCTCTTCCATTCCATCCTCTCCCATGTTTCTCTGTTCCTTTTATGAGGCAGGAAAAGAAAAGGGCTTTATTTTGACTGCTGAGTCACACAGCTTTTGTCAAGAAAAGAGACACAATTTCCTACCTACTCTCACGTGGAATGCTTTGTGGGGTACTCCAGCTGTGTCCTATCCTGCTGAGGGCCAAGCTCCTGATGATGCCACTTTTCCATCTGGGAAGTAGGCAGAGGATGCTAATCTCAGCAAATCAGGCAAAGAAAGCAGCCTGGACAGTGAGGAGACAAGCCCGGAGACCAAAGGGAAGTGAAAGATGCTTAAAGAAACCTCGGAAATTTTACTCTTGAGAATAGTTTTAGCTATTTTGGGTTTTCTGTTATTCCAGATGAATTTTTGAATTGCTCTTTCTAACTCTATGAAGAATTGAGATCCCGGACCTCAAGCTGTACTACAGAGCAATAGTGTTAAAAACTGCATGGTATTGGTACAGTAACAGACATGTAGATCAATGGAACAGAATTGAAGACCCAGAAATGAATCCACACTCCTATGGTCACTTGATCTTTGACAAAGGAGCTAAAACCATCCAGTGGAAAAAAGATAGCCTTTTCAACAAATGGTGCTGGCTCAGCTGGAGGTCAACATGCAGAAGAATGCAAATTGACCCATCCTTATCTCCTTGCACTAAGCTCAATTCTAAGTGGATCAAAGATCTCCACATAAAACCAGACACACTGAAACTAATAGAAGGGAAACTAGGGAAGAACCTTGAACATATGGGCACAGGGGAGAATTTCCTGAACAGAACTCCAATAGCTTATACTCTAAGATCAAGAATAGACAAATGAGACCTCATTAAATTACAAAGTTTTTGCAAGGCAAAAGACACCGTCAAAAAGACAAAGCGGCAACCAACTAACTGGGAAATGATCTTTACCAACCTTACATCCGACAGAGGGCTAATATCCAAGATATACAAAGAACTCAAGAAGTTAAACTCCAGAGAGGCAAGTAACCCTATTAAAAAATGGGGTACAGAGCTCCACAAAGAGTTCTCACCTGAAGAATATCTAATGGCTGAGAAGCACCTAAAGAGATGTTCATCATCCTTAGTCATTAGGGAAATGCAAATCAAAACAACCCTGAGATTCCATCTCACACCAGTCAGGATGGCTAAGATCAAAAACACAGGAGACAGCAGTTGTTGGCGAGGATAATAAACTTCTTAATTTATCTTTTAAGAAACTTTATTTCCCCCATATACTTGAAAGGGTCTTAACTTTTTAAAATCTATTTTAATCTTCAATATACTTTCAAGGTTTTAAATTTCATATTGCAAAGTATGGAAAATTAGAATTACATCTCTAGACATACGAATGCTGAATATGATTCAGAAAACTGCAGGATCAGCACCACACAGAGTGGAAAATGTGTCAAGTATGAAGCTGCTATGAGACAGTAATGGATAGCAATAGACTTATACTGACTTTAGATCTTATGGGTTTTCAGCCTAATGCTACATTCTCTCCTTCAAGAATGTTCAACATCTGTTATGCTTTCTTTTTCTTTTGTTTTGAGTCACTGAAGCATTTTAAAGAACTCCTTTTAAAACTAATAAATTACTGCTCTTTCACTCAAACTTCAGAGGTACCACCTTCCAGATATTTTTATTAAAAACAGTTTTAGCTTTGAGTATAGATTTTTAAATTTTATGTGTATTGGTGTTTTGCCTACATATATCCCTGTATGAGGGTGTTGGATTCCCCAGAACTGGAGTTATAGATAGTTGTGAACTACTTTGTGGGTGCCCAGAATCAAACTTGGGTTCTCTGGAAAAGGAGTGTCTTGCTGAGGGTTTTATTGCTGTGAAGAGACACCATGACCAAGGCAACTCTTACAAATGCAAACATTTAGTTGGAACTTACTTACAGTTCCCGAGGTTTAGTGTAGAGAGAATCCTCTTGCGTACCTGTCAACAAAAAGCTGGTGGCCTATTAGCTTAGACAGGAAGTAGAAGGAGGGAGTTCCAGTAGCGAAAGAGAAGAATTCTGAGATAGAGTTGAACATGGGAAGAGCTTCAATTGGAAGTCTGAGGAGACTGGTGGATGAAACTGAGGAGAGGTAACCAGTCATGTGGCACTCATAGAATAGAATAAATAGGCTAACTGTGTTACAAGCTGGTCAGAGAACAATACCTAGAATATGGCTTAGGCATTTTTCACAGATAATAAGTCTCACAGTTGTTATTTCAGGAACTGGGTCATGAGTGAAACAGCAGACAGATAGTAATGGTGCCCAACCTGGGGCAAGAATCCAGGCTTAGAGCCTGAGAAGCCACTAGGAAGGATGGTTTAGCACTCTGCTCTGGGGCAGTGGACAGGCTGCTTTGTGAGCAGAGCAGCTGAATTCTGGCTGGCAGCACAAATAGTGGAGGCAGGAAACCACAGAGAGGCCTACTGTAGAAGTGCAGGCCCCTTATATCCCATGGCGCTTGCTGGAGCAAGCAGAGGCCCATGAGGAACTCAGGTGCTGGAACTGCATAGCCCTTTCTCTTGAACCAGAGCTTTAGTGAACTAGCAAGGGCAGCTTGCTCTACTGAGCTGAGAGGGCAGAGTTAGAACATAGACATGTGCTGGCCTGAGAAGCCTGCAGGTGCACGGAAGGACAACAGGAACCTTTACCTGGAGGTGTAGTGGGACTGAAAAGCCCCAAACTTCTGAACTGTCAAGGCATTAAGTTTAAAAACAAGAAAAGAGAAGAGAAACTGGGTATAAAAATTATAGGAAGAAATATTTAGTTTTAAAATAAGAAAGTGAAGTTCTTAAAGAGAATTAGAGATCAAAAATATTTTCTGTGTTAAAAACGGAGAAAAATGCCATGATAGAGGGCAGCAGGATCCCAATTTTGTTTCACATATCAGTATACAAATAATTATTTTTTCAGTAATGACTACAATTTTATATATCCTTTTTAAAAGATCAGAAGAAAGCAGACTTGGATAAAGAAGGGACTGAAAAATCCTTGCTAAGTTACAAATAATAGAACAAAATGTCGACAGTTCTTTGAATTATAAAGAAATTTCAACTGAATCCAATCTAAACTCTACATACAGCACTACCTTGTAACAAGACTGCAAAATGGCAATCTATATCTGTTTTTTTTAAAAAAAGAAACAAACAAACAAACTAAAATGATTTTTCCAGCATGGTAATCAAGAATTTGAAAGGCAGCCCACAGAGGCACAAGACTTAAAAAGATTTAAAGAAGCAATAATAACCTATGCCTTACATTCCATATATGTAAAACAGATACTTAATTATTAGACCATGCAAAATTGTATAATTCCAAAAGATTGGAGACATTTGATGACAGCTATCTTAGAGCCTGACCCTCAATTTCAATGGCTAATGTGGTAGAAAGATGAGGCTTCAATTATGGAGCAACAAAATAGGACTAGAGGCATTGATATTGTCAAGGATCAGTACTAGGTGAAGGCCCGTATTCTGAATTAAGAGTGCATTACTCTTGATGATGCTGTTCTAGAACAATGTCATACAATAGCCATAAATGATTAGGACAAAGTTGAACAACAGAGATGAGATGAATCATTTGCAAAAATGAACCAGGGTTCAAATTAATCTTTCACCAATTTTTTACAAAGACTAACTACAGCTCTAAATAGAACAATATCAGATCAAAATGCTAGAGAAATTTTAATTGAATCTTTAGCTTTTTTTTAAATTGTAATGCTGAATGCAAAATTGCTATTAGACCTTCACACCTCTTCATAAATGGCTCAAAACTACTATGGATATGGAGCTTATTCAATTGTGGTTGGACAAACAATTACAAAAGACATAAAACCACAAAATGCCCATTGCTGTGGCTGTGAAAGATCAGGTCATTCCCTAAAGGACTGTAGACAAACAGCTCCTAAAGATAAATTCTTCTCTAATCATAATTCATGAAGAAAGATTCCTGTGAAATGTAGATGTGGAAGGAATGGACATAAGACTCACAAATGTAGGTCATCCAAAGATAATTGGGACAAGTCCTTAATGTTGAAAAACTGACTAAGGGACTTTGCTCATGGCCCAACAAATAAGCATGAACCATCAGTTTCTGGTCCACCAAGGAAAGACTATTATGAAAAACAACTTAAAAAAAAATCAATGTCTGATAGGACAAATAGAGCTGCTCAGAATGTAGATAAAGCATTAACAGACATAGAGCATCTCCTATGGATAAAAACAAGAAATTCTAAGGATACCAAAACCCAGATATTTGGCAAATTACTATAAATGATGAGACCAAAGTCAAAATTACAGTTAGATGGAATTGAGAGTAAAGGCTTAGAATTTACAGAAAATACTATAATATTGCAAGATTCCTGGACCACTGCAAAGAGTATCTACATAGCTCCTAGGAATTAAGGCATTGTCTAGGGTAAAACAAAGTCTGATTAATAGCATAGGACCAGATTATCAAATAGGAAAGTTAAGGTCTTATGTGGCTAATATAGCCATAAATCTGTGAGGAAGTGATGTATTGCAACAGTGGGAAGCACAGATTAGCATTCCTCCAACTTCAGAGACAGGCTGTAAGAAAAGAAATGTTCCTAATGAAGTTTAAAATTAGTATCAAAGACAGTTACAGACTCACCATAAGCAGTTTAGAGCACAGGCTGACTCTTCAATTTTATATGGGGGAGCCACTGCTGGCCTATCTCCAGCTGCCCTACCACTAACTTGGAAAACTTACAAACCTGTTTGGAAAGAACAATGGCCTATGACAAAAGAAAAGTTACAGATTCTAGGACAGCTATTCCAAGAGCAGTTGCAGGTTCTACCAGCCCTTAAAAAGAAATCTGGCAAATAGAGGATGTTGACTGACAAATCTGAGAGCAATTAACAAAATCATTCAGCCAATGGGCTCTTTACAATTTGGAATCCCATTGCCTTCCTTGTTACCTAAGGCATGACCTATTATAGGGGTTGATCTAAAAGAGTGCTTTTTCACAATCCTTTTAGATGAACATGGTAGAAAAGGGCTTGCTTTCTCAATGCCTATTTTTAGTAGAAGTTGTCCAATGAAAAGATATCATTGGAGAGTCTTGCCATGAGGAATGTTGAATAGTCCTACCTTATGCCAATATTGTACAACAGCCATTATAAATAACAAGCAGTTTCCTTAATCCACAATTTACCATTATATGAAGATATCTTACTGGTTGTTTCAGATACAAATATCTTAGGAGGAAAATGTTTGATGAAGAGAATTTTGCTGGGGATTACAAATTGTTCCTGAAAAATGCAAAAAGGAGATTCTATTAATTATCTAAGATATAGTATGGATTTACAAAACATTTGACAACATAAGGTACAAAGCAAGAGAGGCCAATTAAGAACTTAATGATTTTCAAAAATTGTCAGGTGATATTAATTGACTAAGGTCCACAAATGGATTTATTTTAAACCATACAAGGTGATAAAAAATATGCCAAGAAAATTATCAGCTGAGACTGAAAAAGAGTTGGCTCTGGTAGGAAACAAATCGCACAAAACATATATAGATCATTTAGAACCAAAGATAGCTTGTATTTTAGTTATTTTGCCTTCTATTCATTCTCCCACAGGAATTCTGATGCAGAGAGATTATATTGCATTGGCAAAGGACTTGTAGTAATTTTTTGGGAGATATTAACAAGCAACTTCAGTTTATAAAAAAAGAACTAATTGGATTCTCCACCATATAGTAAGAGGGACACCAATTTCTGGAGCCCTTACATTCTATGCTGGTGCAAATAAATTAGGAAAGGCAGATTGTAAGTCAGAAAGTGTAAATAATTCAGAACCTTTATAATTCAGTTAAAAAAATAAGAGCTTTATGTCATTCTTATGGTATTACTAGATTTTCCAAAATCTTTTAATATAGCTATTGACTCAATAATCAGAAAGAGCTGCTTTGTATATAGAAACTACTGAACTTATTCAGGATGATTCAGAATTAACTTCACTATTTTTTTCAACTATAACAAGTGATCAGAAATAAAAATCATTTATTGTAATATAACACATATCAGATCCCATACAGGTCTACCAGGTTCTCTAGCACAAGGTAATGATAAAATTGATTAGCTATTAATAGTACATGTGCTAGGAACTTCAGACTTTCATTAAAATATCATGTTAACAGTAAAAGTTTGAAGGAAGTTTTTTTAACAAACAAAAGAAATTATAAGGCTATATCTAACCTATTCTTGGTATAGCCAAACTCCATTACCTGTAGGAAATAACCCAAAGGGTACCCAAAGAAATGAAATTTGGAAAATGGATATATTTCATTTTGCAGAGTTTAAAAAATTAAAATATGTACATCGTAATATAGACACATATTCAGGATTTCAATGGGCAACTGCTTTAAGTTCTGAAAGGACTTGTGTATAATTACACATTTATTAGAAATTATGCCAATTACATGAATACCTGTACAAATGAGTACTGGCAATGTTTCAGCATATGTCTCTAGAAAAATGCAACTTTTGCATATTATAATACAAAGCGTATTATAGGTATACCACATAATCCTACCGGATCAGCAGTTGTAGAGAGCTAATCATACTTTAAAGGAGATGCTTAACAAACAAAAAGGGGTAACAGAGATCCCCCAGAGATACATTACATAGTGCTTTATTAACTTGAACTTTTAAAAATGCTAATGAACAAAAAACAACAGCTGCTGACAGACATCAGATTGTGAAAAAAACTGCTAAACTAAACTGGTCCGTTTATAGTAAGGATTTCTTAACTTCAGAATGGAGGGCTGGGCAATGTTATGCTAGGAAAGGGGTTTCATATTTGTTTCCAGGGGAAAAGAAAAACTATGGATTCCTTCCAAATTGACAACAGTCAGATTCGACAGGCGAAGCCCCCTGAAAATCCAGGCTACATCCATGAAGGAAGAAACTAAAACTAACAAAAGAGGTAAGATGAATTGCCTATCCCTCTACATGGAATCAGCTCTGAGATTGGCTAAAACATGAAAATGTCTCCATTTCAGCTAAGTATAGCCAATAAATCTTGTTGGCTACAGAATCCATTATCATCATGGTGGGAGGCATGGCAGTGTGCAGGCAGGCATGGTACTGGAGGAGCTGAGACAAAAGAGGAGACTGTCTTCTGTAGGCATCCAGGAGGAGACTCTGTATCACACTGGCTAGACTTGAGCATATATATAAGTCCTCAAAGCCCTGCCTTCACAGTGACACACTTCCTCTAATAAGACCACACCACCTCCAAGAAGGCTGGGCCTCCTAATAGTGCCACTTCCCATGGGCCAAACATATTCAAACCACCACAAGCAGCCAGTGTTCTTAATTGCTGAGCTATCCCCTCCAACCCTGATTTTTTTTTTGTCAGTACTTCCTTGGTTTTGAAGATGCACTAATCACCAAAGCATCTTAATAATTTAAAAGCAAATTGTGCGTTTACGGAGTCCCACAGTAGAAAGCACAGCATAGGTCAACTTCCCAGGGGCTATCTTTTAGGAAGCTGAGCACCAATGCAAGGTCTTAAGATGCATAAATAACTGTGAGACTTCTATGTGACACACAGCCAAGTGCAATGGGAGTATAGGGATGCAGAAGCTGTTATGAACTGTGCTAGCTATGAGTGGTGCATCTTGACCTATGAGGAGAGCAGAAACATGTAAGCTTGGCATTTCTGAAATCTTTGGCAATGACTTGACATTTCAGGGCCCTGTGGTATAGCAATAGAGACATGGGCTCTGGGAAATCCTACGGAACTTAGTGCTTTAGGATTTAGCACTTTAATTTTCTCACGTGTGTGTGTGTGTGTATAGGTCAGAGTTCAAAGCTGGATTTTTTTCTTTACACATCTCCACCTTATTTTTGAGATAGAGTCTCTTGCTATAAAGCCTAAGCTCTTACATTTGGCTCATCTGGCTGGTCAGTAAATGCCAGAAATTTTCCTATCTCTATCTGTCCAGCAATGGGATCATTGGTATGTACTCTGGGCCTTGCTTTTTAAGATGAGGGGTTTGGGGAATCAAACTTGGGTCCTTATGTAAACACATTACCAACTAAGCCATCTCTGCAGCCCCAATTTCCTCTTGACTACAACAGATGATGGTAAGAATGGCAGTATGTGGTTCCTAGTGCAAGCAAAGATAAAAGGAATTCATGCTTATAAAGTGTAACAGTGTGTGACTGTGGTGGTTTGATTAGGAATGCCCCCATAGACTTTTGTGATTGAAAGCTTAGCCTGTAAAGAGTGGCACAGCCTTGTTGGAGGAAGTGTATCACTGTGGAGGTGGGCTTTGAGGCCTCCTACACTCAAGCTAGGCTCAGTGTGGCACACAATCCCCTTCTGCTGCTATGGATCAAGATGTAGAACTCCCAGCTCCGTCTTCCATCACTGTCTGCCTGGAATGCTGCCATGGTTCCCACCATGATGATAAAGGACTAAACTTCTGAGACTATAAGCCAGTCCCAGTGAAATGTTTTCTTTTATAAGAGTTGCCTAGGTCATGGTGTCTTTTCACAGCAATAAAACACCAAGACAGTGATCAATATTTATTTTCTTGCATCACTAAAATTGTACCTACTAACCTTACTTTTAAATTGATTCAGTCTTAAGCACATACAGCATATTTAACACACACACACACACACACACACACCCACACACACACACAAACATGCACACACATTCTACAGTGTGCTAATGAATGTCCAAGAAAAATTTCAGGTATTAGTTGTGTTAAATCTCCAAACCCAAATAACCTGTGCAAAGAACACACAACTTAATTATAATATTTATAAATGGCTTGCCTAGATTGGGCAGATCTACCACTACACTACTCTGTTCTCCAGCTATGAAATCCCTTGCTACTTGCAGTTCCACCAGGCCATGTGGTACTGCTTCATCTTCTTTCCATCTCTTCCTTTTCCGCCATCCTATCTCTTCTCAGTCTCCTTGTCGCTCCTCTCCTTCTCTCCCCTTCTCTAAAACTCCCAACCGCACCTTTTCCTTCCTCTGCCCAATCACAGGCTATAGTCTTTATGTGACCAATAAAATGGGAGAAGGTTCACCTGAAATCACCTGAGTTTGTGATCTACTCCTTGTGGGGGAGGGCACCCCCTCTTGAGGAAACAGAATTAGAGTCAAAATACAAACAGCAATCCACAACAATTAGTCCTCCCCTTCCACCTAGTTTGAGGAAGAATCTCTTGTCTGTCTGTCTGTCTGTCTGTCTATTTGCAAAAGCAGCTTAGTGAATCCATGAATGTCCATTCAGATTATTTAGTCCCTGCCTACCATCTTGCTGGAGGAACATTGGATCTATCAATGAGTGCTATAGTTCTTAGCTTTTATGTGAAATCTTGGTTTTGAAATCAAGGTCCTCAAATTTGCCCAGTGTAGTATCTGGTATTAATCAAGTTGACATGGTCTAGAATTATAATGGACAAGTCTTTAGACCCACCTGTGAGGGATACCTAGGTTACCCTCCAGGTTTGCCTGGAAAGATTCTCTTGATTAGGTTAACTGATATAAGAAGGGCTATCCTAAAAGTGGACGATACCATTTTCTGTTTTAATTAATTAATTAATTAATTAATTAATTAATTTTACACTCCATATTTTATCCTTCCCCCAACTGTTCCACATCCCATACCTCCTCCCCACCCCACCCCTACTGACCTCTAAATCCCTGGGGCCTCCAATCTCTTGAGGGTTAGGTTCATCATCTCTGAATAAACACTGACCCAGCAGTCCTCTACTGTTATGTGTGAACCTTTGTATTGTTTTGTTTCTTTTGGTTGCTTTTGGTCCTGAATTTGACTATTTCCTGCCTTCTACTCCTCTTGGGTGAGTTTGCTTCTTTTTGTTCTAGAGCTCTCAGGTGTGCTGTTAAGTTGTTAGTTTAAGATTTCTCCAGTTTCTTTATCAGGGCACTTAGTGCTATGGACTTTCCTCTTAACACTGCTTTCATTGTGTCCTATAAGTTTGGGTATGATGTGTTAATATTTTCAGTAAATTCCAGGAAGTCTTTAATTTCTTTCTATATTTCTTCCCTGACCAGGTTATCATTGAGTAAAGAGTTGTTCAGTTTCCAGAAGTATGTTGGCTTTCTGTAGTTTTTGCTGTTCTTAAAGAGCAGCCTTAGGCCATGGTGATCTGATAGGATGCATGGTATTATGTCAATCTTCTTGTATCAGTTTAGGGTTGTTTTGTGACCAATTATACAGTCGATTTTGGAGAAGGTACTGAGGAAAAGGTGTATTCTTTTGTTTTAGGATGAAATGTTCTGTAGATATCTGTTAAATAGATGTTTTTAGTATGAATTGTATTCCTAATAAAAGAATCTAAAATGTATATTTACTTCTGAGCAAATGTGTAATACCTTCAATAGAATATTGAGGGTAATACTATGGTTACAAATGCTGTGTAAATTGCAATATAATAAGTTACAAAATAATGCCTGATTATTGAACTAATTCATATTACATTTTCAGGCACAAATTTCTTTTCTTAAAACAAATTGCAAAGGTTGTCAAATACACCAAGTTCTGAGCTGAGTTCATTTGGAAAGTAGCCTAGGAAGTATTGTCCCTCATCCCTTATTAACTTGTGTTTATCCTTGGGAACACCATCTGCAGATATCCCAGACTTATCTCCAAAGGCAAGGGTTCTACAGGGCTATTTCTCACAAGTGACATCTAGAATGTTCTAAGTTCTACAAACACTTTTTAAAAGAAATCTCAAAGCCCTCTCTTAGGGAATTGTCTTAGCTCTCATCATTCCCCAATAAAGCTGGATTCAGGAGAAGCTTTTTTTCTCTACTGCTAATTTTAACCAATGTGAAATATGTCATATCATATAGTCAAATCTAATATTTACTCGGCAAGAACACCAAATTTTCACTTCTGAGCTTAGAAATTATAATTTTTGTAGAGTTTTTGGATGCATTCAAAATGATCATATATATATGTATATATACATATATATATACACACACACATAAAATGTATGCCATCAAAAAGGCACAATCAGTGCATACAGCACACCTATAAAAACATACTGGCCTGTAGCAAAGGAATGTTGCCCCTTCCCTGTCTTCTAATGGCTTCCGGAGTATGGGAAGCTGGTCCAGAAGAATCAAGATTGCAGTGGATGGTGGCATCAGATAGCAGCAAATTACATGCTGAGAAAATTATTCCCTTTGCATTTCTCCTTATGTCCTCTGAAGGGAAAAATCCAAGTTGGTGCCAATCTGCCGCTAATCCTCTTACACTTACTAAATTCTGCCTGAGAGAGACAGAGAGGAGAGAGAGAGAGAGAGAGAGAGAGAGAGAGAGAGAGAGAGAGAGAGAGAGAGAGAGACCAGGTTTACTTCGTAAAGCCTCTGGCAGGCCTTAGTCTATAGCTAGAATTTGAAAACATGGTTTTCCTTTTAAGTCTTGCCTCTATTGAGGCAAGTGAAATTTACTGAAATAAGAATATCAAATTGTCTTTTAAATAGATGTGTTTAAGTAAAATAGACCCAAATGTATAAAAGAAAACTGCTAGGATAGGAATATAAGTTATAAAATTTGTAATTATGAAATGTAAATTATGAAAAGCAATATAAAATTGTCTTAAAATTCAAAATAGAATTGCCAAATAATATGGCAATAATCAATAAATATTACTAGATATTGATTGAAAGACATGAAATCATGTCAGAGATGTGTATTGTAATACCATCTTCAAAAACTGAGCTATGCTATCAGCAAGTGTTTTATCAGGGGATGAGCAAAGAAAATATGGTATGTGCACAATACTATTTAGTCTTCAAAGGACACAAAGTCCTGTCATTTGCAGCAACATGCATGAACCTTGAACCTTGAACAAAATAAGCCAGGCACAGAAAGACAAATAAGTTATGAACTCATACATGTGGAATCTAGGGAAGCAGAGTCCAGAGAATGAGGAGGACAATAATGGCGAATAGGAACTGGTATGGTGTCTCAGTCAGGGTTCTCTAGAGTCACAGAACTCGTGGAATGCCTCTATATATTAAGGGAATTTATTGTAATGACTTATAGTTTGTAATCCAACTAACCTAACAATTGGCACCTGTAAATGGGAAGTAAAAGGATCTAGTAGTTGCTCAGTCCCAGGAGGCTAGTTGTTTAAGCTGGTTTTCTGTAGAAGTTAGCTCCAACAGATGTGCTAGCAAGTAAGTGCAAGCAGGTGAAGAAGAATGAGTCTTCCTTCTTCCAATGTTCTTATGTAGGCCTCCAGCAGAAAGTGTGGCTCAGATTAAAGCTGTGTACCACCATGCCTGGATCTAAAACTTGCTTTGTCCCAGGCTGACCTTGAACTCAGAGATTTGCTTGCCTCAGTTTCCTGGAATTAAAGGCATGTACTACCTTGCCTGGGCCTAAGATTTTCATGGCCACTATGCCCCAAGATCTCCATGTCAAGATCCAGGCTCTCTTTCAGCCTCAAGATACAGGTGTACCCTTCGTTTCTGGATTGTAGTTCATTCCAGATGTAACCAAGTTGACAACAAGGAATAACCATCACAGATGGTGAGTGGGGAAAGGTTGGCTAAAGGATATCAGACTTTAATTGAGAATAAGGAGTAAGTCTGGAATATTAACTATAGAACTTGGAGACAGAATTATCAATGTAATATAATCTTGAAAATGTTTTCACAAAAGTGATAACTGCTAAGTAATAGGTATGACCATCTCATAGTGTGTATGTGAGGGATTTTACAACATACTGCAGGGCCTGAAGAGGTGGCTTAATGTGTAAAGTATTTGCTGTGTTTACACTTTTCTTTTCCCATAGCTGTGACAAAATACCCTGACAAAGGTAACTTAATGGCGATAGTGACTTTTTTGGTTTGTTTGTTTTTTGTTTTTTTCTGGCTCACAGTTCAAGGGTAGAGTAGTCCCTTGTTGCTGGGAAGTCAAAGCTTCTGAAACAGCTGGTCATATCATCTCC
Organism: Tokudaia tokunoshimensis; assembly: GCA_036184795.1. Taxonomy (NCBI): domain Eukaryota; kingdom Metazoa; phylum Chordata; class Mammalia; order Rodentia; family Muridae; genus Tokudaia; species Tokudaia tokunoshimensis. The sequence continues at coordinate 50,672,868 of BTHU01000016.1, forward strand.
ACAACCAGAAGACAGAAAACAATGAACAGTCTGCCCATCTCACTTTCTCCATTTTGTACAGTTCAGGGTCTAGAACCAGAAAATGGCCTTCTGCTGTCTGGTCCTTTCTGCTGTATCAGACTCTTGGCTGGTCTGCTTCAGTGAGGACACCATATCCTGATCCATCCTAGAGAACCTGCTGCACTCAGAGCAGTTGGTAAGAACTACCCACCCTCTGGAGTCTGAGAGCTGCCCCTGGAGCCTAGTGAACTCAGACCCATCACCCAACAAAACCCCAGCCCTCCTAAATACCACTCCCCCTCCATCCCTTCTGCCCCCTCCCCTTCTGTTCCTTCTGCCCCTTCTGCCCATTTCACTGCCCAGTCCTTTCTTCTGGGGCAGACTCTTGGCTAGTCTGCTCCAGTGAAGACACGATATCCTGATCCATCCTAGAGAACTGGCTGCACAAAAAGCAGTTGAGGACCTGATGCAATCAACTAGTTGAGGATCCACTACACTCAAACTAGTTGAGGATCAGCTACATTCAGAGCTGTAGGACAACATCTTGACTGCTCCACTGAAGACCTAAGAGTCTGAAGACCTGTCAGGAGATCTACTGAAGCCAGGCAAATAGATCAGCAGCTTCTCTGCCCCTGTGAAGAGCCCCCAGTTGGAAGACCCCACAGGTGGTCTGCTACAGTCAGGATTGCAGGCCTACCAGGAGACCTGAAGCAACCCAGGGACAAAAGAGGCAGTCTCCAGACAGTCATCCAGACCAAAAAAACTAGGGATATCCAGATGGCAAGACCATAAGCAACAGAAGTCAATATACGTGAGCATCATCAGAACCCAGTTCTCCCACCACAGCAAGCCCCAAATACATCAACACAACTGAAAATCAGGAAGCTGACCTAAAATCCTATGTCATGAAGATGATAGAGTCCTTTAAGGAGGATATCAATAACTCACTGAAAGAAATACAGGAAAGCACAGGCAAACGGGTGAAGGAATTGAATAAAACAATCCAAGACCTAAAAGTGGAAGTAGAAACAATAAAGAAAGCACAAATGGAGGCAAACATAGAAATGGAAAACCTAGGAAAGAGATCAGGAATTACAGATGTAAGTATCACCAACAGAATACAAGAGATAGAAGAGAGAATCTCAGGTGTAGAAGATACCATAGAAGACTTTGAAACAACTGTCAAAGAAAATTCAAAACATAAACAACTCCTAACCTGAAGCATCCAAGAAATTCATGACACAATGGAAAGACCAAATCTAAGAATAATTGGAATAGAGGAGAATGAAGATACCCAGCTCAAAGGAACTTAAAATGTCTTCAACAAAATCATAGAAAAATTCCCCAACCTAAAGAAAGAGATGGCCATAAAGGTACAAGAAGCCTATAGAACACCAAATAAATAGGAACAGAAAAGAAAATCTTCTTGTCACATAATAATCAAAACACTAAATGCACAGAGCAAAGAACGAATATTAAAATCTGCAAGGGAAAAGGGCCAAGTAACATATAAAGGTAGACCTATTAGAATTCCACCAGACTTCTCAACAGAGACTATGAAAGACAGAAGAGTCTAGTCAGAGGTCATGTAGACTCTAAGAGAACACAAATGCCAGCCCAGGCTACTGTACCCAGCAAAACTCTCAATCAACATAGATGGAGAAAGCAAAATATTCCAGGACAAAACCAAATTCAAACAGTATGTATATACCAATCCAGCTCTACAGAAGATCCTAGAAGGAAAACTCCAACACAGGAAGGTACCTGCACCAAAGAAAGGACAAGATACTAAGCATCTCACAACAAGCCAAAAGGAGAGAACCACAAGCACATAAAGCCACCTATAAAAACAAACATAACAGGAACCAACAGTCATCTCTCTTTAATATCTCTCAATATTAATGAACTCAGCTCACCTATAAAAAGACATAAGCTAACAGATTGGATATGCAAACAAGATCCAACATTTTGCTGCATACAAGAAACACAGCTCATTAACAAAGAGAGACACTATCTCAGAGTAAAAGGATGGAAAAAGGTCTACCACGCAAATGGTCCCAGGAAACAAGCAGCAGTTGCCAACCTAATATCCAACAAAATAGACTTTCAACCAAAAGTTATCAAGTGTGATGAAGAACACATACTTTTTCCCTTCATATTCATCAAGGGAAAATCCATCAACAGAATGTCTTCTCGATTCTGAACATCTATGACTCAAATGCAAGAGCACTCACATTCATAAAAGAAAGTTTACTAAGGCTCAAAACACACATTGAAACCCACACAATAATAGTGGGAGACTTCAACACCCCACTCTCACCAATGGACAGGTCATTGAAATATAAACTAAACAGAGACACAGTGAAACTAAGAAAAGTTATGAACCAAATGTATTTAACATATCTAGAGAACATTTCACCCTAAAACAAAAGAATATACCTTCTTCTCAGCACCTCATGGTACCTTCTCCAAAATTGACCATATAATTAGTCACAAAACTACCTTCAACCGATACAAGAAATTGAAATAATACCATGCATCCTATCAGATAAGACCATGGCCTAAGGCTGGAAGAAGGCAGGAAATAGTCAAATTCAGGGACAAATCAACAAAATAGAAACAAAGAAAACAATACAAAGAATCAACAAACCAGAGGCTGGTTCTTTGAGATAATCATCAAGATAGATAAATCCCTAGCCAAACTAACTAAAGGACCAAGAGACAGTATCCAAATTAACAAAATCAGAAATGAAAAGGAAGACATAACAACAGAAATGGAAGAAATTCAAAAAATCATCAGATCCTACACTCAACAAAATTGGAAAATCTAAACAAAATGGATGATTTTCTAGACAGATGCCACATACCAAAGTTAAATCAAGAGCAGGTAAACTATCTAAACAGATCATATCACACAAAGAAATAGAAGATGTCATTAAAAAACTCCCAACCACAAAAAGCCCAGGGCCAGATGGATTTAGTGCAGAATTCTACCAGACCTTCAAAGACCTGATACCAATTTTCCTCAAACTATTCCATAAAATAGAAAGAGAAGGAACACTACTTAATTCATTCTATGAAGCCACAATTACTCTGATACCTAAACCACACAAGAATCCAACCAAAAAAGAGAACTTCAGACCAATCTTGCTTATGAATATCAATGCAAAAATACTCAATAAAATTCTTGCAAACCAAATCCGAGAACAAATCAAAACCATCATTCATTTAAGTAGGCTTTATCCCAGGGATACAAGGTTGGTTTAATGTATGAAAATCCATTAAAGTAATCCACTATATAAACAAACTCAAAGAAAAAATCATCTCTTTTGTTTTATTTTATTTTATTTTTTTTAATTTACATTCCAAATCATTTCCCCTTTCCCGTTTCCTCCCTCCCCGAAAGTCCCATAAGCCCCCTTCCCTCCCTCTTTTCTCCATTCAACCCCCTCTCGTTACTCTGTCCTGGCGTTCCCCTACATCCAGTCTTTCCATGACCAGGGGTCTCTCCTTCCATCTTCTTAGAAATCTATTGATATGCGGATTGTGTCTAGGGTATTCCGAGATTCTGGGTCAATATCCCCTTATCAGTGACTGCATACCATGTGTGTTCTTTTGTGATTGGGTTACCTCACTAAGGATGATATTTTCAAGATCTGACCATTTGCCTAGGAATTTTGTGAATTCATTGTTTTTAATTGCAGAGTAGTATTCCATTGTGTAGATATACCACATCTTCTGAATCCATTCCTCCGTTGAGGGACATCTGGGTTCTTTCCAGCTTCTGGCTATTATAAATAAGGCTGCTATGAACATAGTGGAGCATGTGTCCTTACTGCATGCAGGTAAAGCCTCTGGGTATATGCCCAGGAGTGGTATAGCCGGATCCTCCGGGAGTGTCATGCCCAGTTTTCTGAGGAACCGCCAGACTGCTTTTCTTTAGATGCAGAAAAAGCATTTGACAATATACAGCACCCCTTCATGTTAAAAGTATTTGAGAGATCAGGAATTCAGGGCCCATACCTAAACATAATAAAAGCAAGTTACTTCAAAACAACAGCCAATATCAAATTAAATGGAGACATACTTGAAGCAATCCCACTGAAATCGGGGACAAGTCAAGGATGCCCAGTCTCCCCATATCTATTCAATATAGTACTTGAAGTGTTAGCTAGAACAATAAGACAACAAAAAGAGATCAAAGGAATAAAAATTGGCAAAGAAGAAATAAAAGTATCACTATTTTCAGATGATATGATAGGATATGTAAGCGACCCCAAAAATTCTACCAGAGAGCTTCTACAGCTGATAAACAACTTCAGGAAAGTGGCCAGATATAAAATTAACTCAAATGAATCAGTAGCGTTCCTTTATACAAATGACAAACAGACTGAGAAAGAAATTAGGGAAACAACTCCCTCTACAATAGCCACAAATAATATACAATATCTTGGGTAACTCTAACCAAACAAGTGAAAGATCTGTATGACAATAACTTCAAGTCTCTCAAGAAAGAAATTGAAGAAGATCTCAGAAAATGGAGAGATCTCCCTTGTTCATGGATTGGCAGAATTAACATAGTAAAATGGCCATCCTATCAAAGGCAATCTATAGATTCAATGCAATCCCCATCAAAATCCCAACATAATTCTTCATAGACATGGAAAGAGCAATTCTCAAATTCATCTGGAAAGGCAGAAAACCCAGAATAGCAAAAACAATTCTTAACAATAATAGAAAGGCTGGAAGAATCACAATCCCTGACTTCCAGCTTTACTACAGAGCAATAGTGATAAAAAAAAAAAAAACAAAACTGCATGGTATTGGTACAGACACAGACACATTGATCAATGGAATAGAACTGAAGACCCAGAAATATAACCACACACTTACGGACACTTGATCTTTGACAAAGAAGCCAAAAAATATACAATGGATAAAAGAAAGCATCTTCGATAAATAGTGCTTATCTAATATGCTGTCAGTATGTAGAAAAAAGAAAATAGACCCATATTTGTCACTTGCACAAAGCTCAAGTCCAAGTGGATCAAGGACCTCAACATAAAACCAGATACACTGAATCTGATAGAAGAGGAAGTGGGAAAGAGCTTTGAACTCATTGGCACATGGGGGAATGCCCTAAACAGAACTCCAATGTCTCATGCTCTAGGATCAAGAATTGATAAATGGAACCTCATGAAACGGGAAAGCTTCTGTAAGGCAAAGGGCATAGTCAATACGACAAATTGGCAACCTAAAGATTGGGAAAAAATCTTCCCTAACCCCATGTCCGATAGAGGGCTAATATCCAAAATATATAAAGAACTCAAGAAACTAATCGCCAAGCAACCAAACAACCCAATCAAAAAATGGAGTATAGAACTAAACTGAGATTTCACAACTGAGGAATCTCAAATGACTGATAAGCACCTAAAGAAATGTTCAAAGTCTTTAGTGATCAGGGAAATGCAAATCAAAACAACACTGAGATTCCACCTTACAACAATCAGAATGGCTAAGGTCAAAACCTCAGGTGACAACACATGTTGGAGAGGATGTGGAGAAAGAGGAACACTCCTCCATTGCTGGTGGGCTTGCAAACTGGTACAACCATTCTGGAAATCCATCTGAAGGTTCTGTAGAAAATTGGAAATAGATCTACCTGAAGACCCAGTTATACCACTCTTGGGAATATATCCAACAGATGCCCCACCATGCCAAAGCGACATGTGTTCCACTATGCTCATAGCTGCCTCATTTGTGATAGCCAGAGGCTGAAAACTGCCCAGATGTCCCATGACAGAAGAATGGATATAGAAAATGTGGTTTATTTACACAATGGAATACTATTCCATTAAGAATGAGGACATCCTGAGTTTTGCAGGCAAATGGATGGAACTAGAAAATATCATCCTGAGTGAGGTAACTCAGACCCAAAAGGACATGCATGTACTCACTAATAAGTGGATGTTAGCCAAAAAAATAAAAAAGGAAAAAAAAAGAAAAAAATGAAAGAGGCGAGAGAGAGAGAGAGAGAGAGAGAGAGAGAGAGAGAGAGAGAGAGAGAGAGAGAGAGAGAACAGAGTACTCAAGATACAGTCCACAGAACTCAAAAAGGTCAACAAGCTGAACTGCCTAAGGATGCCTCAGTCTTACTTGGGAGGGAGAAGAAAACAATCACAAGTGGAGAGGGAGGGAGGGCCCTGGAAGGGAAAGTGGACAGGAGGCTGGGGGTGGGGTGTAGGAAGGAGAGGGGAACCTGATCTGTTCTTGGGTGAGGGAAAATGAATGAAGCCATGAGGGCCAGCAGAAAGAATGGAAACATAGGAGGTTGGGGAGACCCTCCAGAATGCACCAGAGACCTAGAAGGTGAGAGACTCACAGGACTTAATGGGAGGGACCTTAGATGAAATGCCAGATAGTAGGGAGAGGGAACTCATAGAGTTCCCAGCCGGAAGAGAGGGCATCAAATGTGGGAAGAGTGGGGCCATCCCACAGTCACAACTCTGACCCACAATTGTTCCTGTTTGAAAGAATTACAGGGATGGAAATGGAGAGGAGCCTGAGGAAAAGAAGGTCCAGTGACAGGTCCAAAGTGGGATCCAGCTCAAGGGGAGTTCCCAAGGCCTGACAATATTACTGAGGCTATGGAGTGCTCACAAAAAGGGACCTAGCATGACTGCACTCTGGAAGACCCAATAAGCAGCTAAAAGAGTCAGATACAGATATTTGCACCCAGCCATTGGACAGAAGCAGCCGACCCCTGCTGTTGAATTAGGGAAGGCTGAATGAAACTGAGGAGAAGGGCAATCCTGTAGGAGGACCAGCAGTCTCAATTAATCTGGACCCCTGAGATCTCTCAAATACTGGACCATCAAACAGGCAGCATACACCAGCTGATTTGAGGCCCTGAGCACACATACAGTAGAGGACTGCCAGGTCTGTGTTCATTAAGAGATGATGCACCTAACCCTTAAGGGACTGGAGGCTCCAGGGAGTTTAGAGGGCACATGGGGTAGAGGGTAGGGACATCCACGTGGAGAGAGGGGGAGGAGAGGAGGTATGGAATATGGAATAGTTGGAGAGTGGACAGGGGTTGGTGGTGTGGGGAATAAAATATGGAGTGTGGGGAATAAAATATGGAGTGTATAAAAATAACTAATAAAAATTTGATAAAAAAACAACAAAAAATCTACAAAGCACACAAGAAGTCACATGTTAATAAGTTTCTTTTTTCTATTTCATTCAGTTACTCAACAAATATTTACTGACTAGTATGTGTCAGCCATTGTTCTGCACTACACACAACTCAACAGAGTCTCTAAAAGTCAGAAGAGCTTGGACAGATGTTTATAGACTCTAAGAGACCACAGATGCCAACCCAGACTACTATACCCATCCAAACTTTCAACCACTTTCGATGATAAAACAAAATATCTGTCTTAGGGTTTTACTGCTGTGAAGACACCATGCCCAAAGCAACTCTTATAAGGACAGCATTTAAATGGGGTTGGCTTAGATGATCAAGGTGGGAGCATGGTGGTGTCCAGGCAGGCATGGTGTAGAAGGAGCTGAGAATTCTTCCATTTCTTCATCTGAAAGCTTCTAGGAGAAAACTGACTTCTAGAAAGCTAGGGTGAGCATCTGAAAGCCCACTCCCACAGTGACACACTTTCTCTAACAAGGCCACACCTACTCCAGTAAGGCCATACCTGTTAATAGTAATACTCCCTGGGCCAAGCATATTCAAACTGCCACATTATCCCATGACAAAATCTATTTTTAAATATCTATCCACAAATCTAGGCCTACAGAAGATACTACACAGAATACTGCATCCCCAAGAGGATAGCTACACACATAAAAACACAGGAAATTTATAATCTCACACAGCAAAAGCCAAAGAAGGGAAATGCATGTGCAACACACACATGCGCACACACACAGAAACAGACAGACACACACACACACAGAGAGAGAGAGAGAGAGAGAGAGAGAGAGAGAGAGAGAGAGAGAGAGAGAGAGAGAGAGAGAGAGATTTGTAAACAAAATACCAAGACAAAAAAACAAAAACCTCTGCCGATTAGAAACTATATTCAGGTATCCTTAAGGCTCTTTCTGGAATGTGGGATAAGACAGGATCCTCCCATTTTAAAGAATTTTAGATCTATTTCACTGTGACATGAATTCAAGAGAGTGCCAAGTTGACAGTTGTATTGCTAGTCCACGAATCTGTTAATATAGGAAATAAAGAACTGAAGAGAAACAGCTCATGTTCCTTAGTTTTTAGGCTTTCTTTTGATCTCCTTATTTTTGCTGTTTTATAGAAAAATTCTGGGAACAGAACCATGGTTTAAACTGTGGTTTCACCATGGTTATTTGTGTCCTCAGAACTTAACTTTGGTATTTAATTAACACTTAACAAGACATACTGGAGAAAATGAGTAACTTAAGCATACAGGTATTTATGGCAAAATCAAACTAGAAGAAACAAAGCTACTGCAGGGTTCTTTTTAACAAAAGATATCCAAATGGTCTCAAGAAGAACCATTTGTGTTGCCATGTTCTCTTAGAACTGCCTGGGACTGCCTCCAAGAAATTCTAAAACTGTCTAATCTCTCCCAGAGGGCCTTCAAAGAACAACCCCACTGCATAATTGTTACCTTACTGAATGTGTCCCTTCTCCTCCCACTAAGGCACCAGGGAGCTAGAAGACCCTGCATGGAGAGCAGGGAGGTGGATTGTAGGGAAGGGAGGGAAGGCCTGCCACAGGATCAGTGCTGTCTGCTCCAACTTGTCTCACATACAGGTGAATACCTCAGGCCTGTCCCACAGTCATGTTGACTACAGTGTGCCCATAAAGAACCTGATGCCTAAAAGCTTAAAATTTTTTCTTTCATTTTCTTTCCTCCCACTGCCTCTCCCAGCAACCATAGGGCATTTAAGCAAAGCAAAGTGGGCCCAGAATGCCATTCTTAATGTGGGAAGAACACACTGTCTAATGTGCCCAGAAAATAAACAAGGAAGGACTTGAGCGGTTAGTTGTAGAAATGATCAGCTCCAGACACATTTCCTTGTCCTTATAGCCTTCAGCAGATGCACGCCCTTCCAGAACACAGCATGCTAGTTATTCCAATTGGACTCAATTCCAGAGAAGCCTGTGCATTGCAGGTGAGCTCACCAAGTTCATGAATCACTAAGTGCGTTGCATAAAGCTACACGCATCCCTCCCCCTAAGCTTTTCAGAACCAACCATGTTTGCAACCCATCAGAGTTCTCAGTGACGAATTAGAAGAATTTTGCGGATTTCATTTCTCGACTACCCATTAATCTCCACCTTTCCACACCAGCAAAGAAATTGTCTTAGTAGCCCTGACTGTACTACAACCACCCAAATTAAAATTCTCTTCGATGAGCAGGGGCATAAACACTGACAACTGGAATGGCAGGGAGATACTTCTAGCAGTGATTTCTTCTGAAGAATTTGAGGAACTAAGCATATTTATTTAAAATACCAACTATTCTAGACAGGCTTGTCACTATCAGGGAAGATAAGATATTTCAGCTTAAATATATATTTAAGCACGTAACTATATATTTATATATTTATGTATTTAAGTACCTATTTATTCCATTGACATCACTCATTTGTAGAACATGTTTTTACCAAAAAAAAGGGTTTATTTAATAAGGTCTTTTTCTTTCAATATTATCATCCCATCCATTGTTGCAACATAAAGATGTGGTTTGAAGAATTTTTCTTCTCAAAGAATGCCTTGTATCCCCTTCAACCAAGTAGGCACACTCTGGGAGGCCAGCCAGGAGGTGGGAACGGCGGCCTCCTATATAAAACTGGATTTTTATATATACATTAAAACAGGATTCTACCTGTATTGCAGTAAAAGCACACCATTAAAACGTGAATTCTTTTCTTTGAACCGCCCCCCTCCCCAAAGAAGGCAAAAATAGATTTAGTTTTTTTTCTAAAATTTTGGCAATAGCTTCAGTTTTGGAGGTGCTTTAACAACACTTTCTTTGGCTAGAAAAGTTTATGCAAACCAAGCTCAAAATTTCTACACCTTGCCTTAAGAACTGTATTTTGACACACTCCAGACAGCACCGGTGGTGTCATTTGCCTCCAGGAAGACAACAGAGACTAGCCAGTAAAGTAACACAAGGTTTCTAGAAGTAAAAAGGGTGGCATTAAGTTACCAGGCCAGACGTTTCCCTTTTCCTCCCTCCTCAAACCAGGCCCGGGCGAGGGTGGGGACAGGGTGGGGTGGGCGAGGTGGGACAGCGCCACACCTGAGGTTCTGTGACCCCCCTCCTGGGCGGGCCGGGTGCGAGGCTTGGCAGGCAGCATTGTCCGTGGCTCCACGGAAGCCTCCTCCTCCTCCGACCCGCGAGCGCGCCCCCACCCGCGCGCTCCCTGCTGCCGTGGGAATGGGCCACCCCCCCGGACCGCGCCGAGCCTCAGCCCCGCCGGCCCCCACCCCCGCCCCGCGGCCGCCCACGCCGGGATCTGCGTCACTCGGCCGCGCGTGGGCGGGAGCCGGAGCGGCGAATGGAGCAAGAGCGGAATCTCCCGATGTGACAGCGCGCGGCGCGGGGCGGGGCGGGGGCGGCGGAGGTGGCGGGGGAGGGAGAGGGAGAGGCCGAGGGAGGGGCGGCGGGAGAGGCCGAGGGAGGGCGCCCCGGGCCGCCGCCGCCGCCGCCCGCCTCCGCCCGAGCCTCCGCCCGCGCGGCCAAACGAGCGCCGTCGGGGCGGGCGGGGGACGGAGCGCGCGCCCACCGCGTCCCTGCCCCCCTCGATGGGTGCGGGGGCGTCCCGGCCGCCGCAGCCGCCGCAGGAGCCCGGCAGAGCCGTCGTCGCGGAGCGCGCCGCAGCCGCGGGCCGCGTAGGTACCGGGAGGGCCTCGAGACGGAACGGGGAGCGCGGACGCGTGGCTCGGCGGGGCCGCCGCGTCCTGCCGGGCTGGGGGCGCGGGCTGGGCGGGGAGGATGCGCTCGCGGGCCCGCGTGGAGTGCCAGCTCCGCGGCGACCAGGGACTTCCTAAAAGTGCCGCTGAGTCTCCGTTTTCTTCCTGTTATCCGCCCCTTCCTACTGTAGTTCTGTTTTCAAAGCGGAAGGAGAGTTTTGCTTGGAAGTGGCTTTCAGAAACTTGGCACCCAGGTGCAGGGAAGCGGGAGTCGCCGAGCCTCTGAGACTGAGTGGGGAATGTGCAGACACGTGTAGGACAGAGAAGCTTTGGATGCAGGTTGTGACCTTATGGGGACAGACACCGAAGTAAGGTCAACCCGGGAGATCTGCAAGAAGTCTCCCGGGCAGAGCTGGAATTTGCGTCTGTAGGTTGAGCTGACCAAGTTTTGCAGCAGCGGGCGACCAGCAGGAACCGTGCCCTGGCTCAGGGAGGCTTGGGAAATTTTGGATTGCCTGCTAATTTACAATTTGATCGAAAGAGCTGGTTTGGAGTAAGTTGTCACTACCGATTGGTTTGCCAGTGACAAGCCTGCCAACTTTATGGAGTGCAAAGATCAGAATCTCTAAGGAGATTCTAGGATCTCATTTAAAAATATTTTGGCAGTTTTAATAGTTAGTATTAGATTGCATAGGAGCAGAGGAACCGAATTTAAAATAGATTAGTCACATCCGAAATGGTTTGCTGTTTTGTACACGCAGCAAATTACCCTTTTTAAATATTCACTTTTTGAACATTCTTTCTTTGTACAATAAATGTTATGACATTTATAATTCATCTGCCGGTTTTAAGAAGAGAAATTGGAGAGAGGATGTATAGGATCCATTGTATAGGATAGCCGACCAGGGTGGAAGCTATCTTCCCGAGACTGAAAGAGCTGCTTCACACCCAGCTTCTGTGCCAGTACAAGTGACTTCGATTGAAGGTTTCTTCCTCCAGCTTGCATCTTTTGAGACATTTAATTCTGTTCTTTCCTTGACCTCAAGCAGATTAATAAGTATGCTGTTAAGAATTTGTAGATGGGCAGCACGGTCAGCCTTCTTCAACTGTTTCCAGTTTAGATATTGGAACATTACATCTTGAAAGAAAACAATTTCAAGGAGATACTTTGTTTCTTTTTTTTACTTGACCATCTTTTGCTTAACCTGCCATTCCACTACTGAGCCTACTTTTTCTCTCCAGAGGCCGAATCTCCTGTTACGTGGGACTGTAGTAGTGACAGCAGTAAGAAAAACACACATGAAGCACTGGATATTTTACTTCATTCAGTCCCTGAGATGAGAATATATTTCAGATGACATATTCTTAAGATTCATATAGATGATGCAGAAAATTTTAGTGAGCTATTATGTCTAATAAATTTCATCAAATAAGTAAATGATTATAATTGCATAATCATGCCTAAACTAAAAGTTTTTCTTTTGCTACTGTTTAATAGCAACCATGCCCTATAGAAAGCCTAACCTTGCCTCCTCTTCATTATTTAAACAATTTCATATCTTTTACTTCAACTTAAGGACAGGTTTAAACTTAAGGTTTATTGAACTTTGTACAGTAGATGCTTTGAGAGAAGAAATTATGAAATGGGGCAGACCTTTGAAGAATTTCTTTCATGAATTCTAGATTTTAAGAATAAAAAATGGGTGGATGGGAACAAGTGTGTTAGAGTTTTGTGTCTAGTGACTTAGAATCTGTCCTAGAGTTAGGCCTTGGCTATTTCATTATAACAAACCTGATTTTGTTGCATTTTTTTTAAAAAAGGAAACCTGTATTTTTGACATAATGTGAATGTGTTCTGTATGCTACAGGGCCGTCATATATTGGTGTTGCTTTCATGAAAGTGACTATCTTATAAACAGTTTCTGATGGTGCTAATGTGCGACTCCTTCACATATCCATATTTCACTGTGGATCTTATCAAACATATTAAGGAATAAAAAGCAGTCACTTGAGAATACTCTAAGAATTGCCAGTTCCTTTGCTGGGGTCTCACTTTTCTCTCATCTGCTTCTTTTAATCCTTGAGGGGTGGAAAGGAAAATAGTGTGGTTATTATAGTAAGTGCAGCTTTCCTTTCTGATCTGACATGCTCAATAACTCATACAGTAGTAGAATATGCTCTCATCTTAATAATGGAACAAGAGGGAAATTTAGAAGTCAATGCTGGGAAAAATGCATCACTCTTCATCTTGAGAATTCTCACAGCTAAAACATATCATTAAACTTTCAAATAATGTGTCATTTCTCAGCACATTATATTCAGGAGCTGTGTGTTAGTTTACATGGTATGTCAATACTTTTTACAGAGGGACTTCTGAAGCCCGTGAGATTTATATATGTATACATATTGCCTGCAGTCTACCTAGACGGTCTTAATGCCTGCCAAATGCCTTTTCTATTGGCTGAACTATTCCCATCTGTCATGAGTTGTTAGTGTTTATCTATTGGTATTAATATAGAATTGTTTAATAAACAAGTAAGTCCAATTTTACCTTTCCTTAATTTTAATAAACTTGTTTTAAACCTACCTTTTATTGTTTGGACTGAATTTTAAAGAAGTCTCTTTAAAAACAACAACACCAACAACAACAACAAAAAACTGTTCCCAATTTTATTCCAGAATTGCAGGAAGAATCCATAGAGAAGAATATGTTAATTATCCTAAATTAGCATAAATTCATTAGAAGCTAAGGGTGTAATTCATAGCTATGTGAGCAATAAGACCTGAATTGTCTTGACTTAAGATTTATCACTGTGGGCTAGAGAGTGTAGCTCATGGTAGAGTGTGTGCTCAGCATGCTTCTGGTTGGCTGTTCATCCCCCAGCACCAACAAAAGCCAAGATAGCTATCACCCCCTGCTTCTGAATGAGTGTGTCTAAGGATGTCCTTTTAGAACTTGATGAGTATCCAGGGAACTCTGTAGTCTTACCTAACCTATAAAGTGCAACTGAAGCACATGGAAACATTTTCTAGCTTTGAGTTCTGGATTCTAGTATTGGAAGTGAAAAATCTGCATGTCCTGCAGGGTCCTCCTCTAGACTCTTCCTTTTCTGTGGTGACTCTTCCCTTCTCCCAAGCCTCTCTGCTTCCAAGCTACACTCTGAAACTTTCTGGTATCTCAGAAGCTTTAAGACCAAAGTCCTCTTTATCTTTAAAAGTTCACTTGTTGGGGCAGCAGGCAGCACTTAGATGTTAAGAGAAAAATCATCTAGTGGAGCTAATAATTCCCCTGCATCTGTAAGTTATGCATGAGATCTTCAGTAAATTTTACACAATGCTTTCTAAGAGGTTGTTATTAACTCCCAAAGTTACTAGCTCCCAAAGTGAAGGTCCAGGCTCTGTTGCATAGATACGTCAGGCCTCATGGGAGATGCTGCTCTTGGTTTCTTGCTAATCCCTGAAAAGTCTTCTGGACTGTCCTGGACCTCTTGAGAGTATATTAAATATATATTCAGAGGTGCTAAATGTGTATGTGGCAGTCATTTTTTCAGTATTGTAGGAAAATATTTAAGAATAGACATGAATCTGTTAAATTTATAAGGTGCTTGCTACTTACTTGAAACACACTGCATTGAACTTTTAGGAATACAGACAAAAATGACCCAGGATCTCTCATGGTCGAACCTCTAATTTCTTCTTTAAAAAGGCTGACTTGGGGGGTTGGGTTCATATACAGTGAACATTACAGTTCTGACCACGTATAACTCCTGCATTTGGCTTTCATTCTTTGCTCTCTTAGGTAAATAGCCCTGCTATGAGAGTCTGCAGCATAGCCCTCCATGAAAGAATGAGGGAGGGAAAAGGATAATAGATGGAGTAGCAGGATGTAAAGGAATGCTGCTGCCTGATTGGCAGTTTGGGGGCCACCAAGTTACTGAGAGGGTACCCTTGAAGTGGAAAAAGAGGCTGTTGATGAGATTTTGACTCAAATATTGGGTTTCATTATGTAGCCATCCTTGTAGAAATAGTATTCAACACAGAACATTTTGCTGAGAATGAAGGTGAATAAAAGATTAATGAGACCTAATTCCTATCATCAGGGTGCCTATAACCAAACAGTGCCTTGTCTTCAGAGCAAGGTTAAGCCCTTTGTTCTGAAGCTCCTTTTGTGATGCACTTTGTATCCTATTTATCACAGTACTTAAACATGTGCTTCTGCTTAATTGATCTTCATGAAGGACAATCTTTCCTCCTGGTCCTCAGAACTGGCTCAGGACTTCAAATACTGGAATAAGTTTAAAAAAAAAAAAACTGGGGAGGGTGTTGGATGGAAAGAAAGGAAAACATTACATTACTGTGGGCAGTCTGAAAACCAAGAGAAAATCTATAGCCCGGCTGAGTGTGAAAGGTTTTATGGGAAAGGCTATGGAGCAATGCCCAGGACAAGGCCCTGAGAGAAAGGTTGAAAGGTAGCTAGAGGGGTGGGGGAGGGAGTTACCTATATTCATAGATTGCTTGTGTTAAGCTGTGGTAAACTTGCAGAGAAGAGGAAACAGCCAGACCTTGAAGTGGGAGCAAAAAGCATTGGAAACCAGGATTGAGTGCTTTGGGAACAGAAAGAATCAGGCTGATGCTGATGATGTGGTCCAGGGAAACAGGGAAAGTAGTACAGTGGAGAGGACTGAGGGGCTGCGGAGAACACACTGGGGAATGCAGAAGTCAGGAAGCCACGCTCTCCATCCCGCGCACCCCAAGCATGGGTCTGGCCATCCTCAGGGGACTGCCAAATCACAGCCCAGAAGAACAGTTCGGGCTCATCACTCTCAAGTGTTTTAGGGATGAGAACCACTTCTAAAATAAAATCCTGCAAATACTCAGGATTAATTTACTTTTAGCATTGCTCATTGAGAAAACACTGGACATTCTCAAAGTAACAAATTCAGTTACACTTTAAATTAGTCTGTACCTTGTGAAATCAGGGAAGTGTTCATTTACTTTCATTTTTATGAAAAGCTCAATTTTACTTTGAGCTCTCTTTGTAGTGACTCCATCATCTGCTCATGAGTTTTCCCACTAAACCACAGGCTCTTTTATTTTTTTTTAATTTATTTATTTTTATGTGCACTGGTGTTCAGCCTGCATGTCTGTGGAAGGGTCCCAGATCCTTTGGAACTGGAATTGCAGACAGTTGTGAGCTGCCGTGTGGGTGCTGGGAATGAACACCGGTCCACTGAGCCATCCTCCAGCCCCCAAAGCCACAGGATCTTTTTTTTTTTAACTGTTTAAGGAATTTTTATTAAAGCAAGAATTTTATAATCCAAATCACGTTTCCTTGCTCAGTCATCACTTCCGCTCCTTAAAACAGAACTGACATCCCAAGCTATTCCACAGCAAAGAATTGCAAAATTACAGAAAGGAATGCTTTACATTTTTGTACTTTGCTGAAAATTCTTTTCCCAGGGTCTATAAAAACATTAATTTGTTTTTATATTTTGCTATTTTTTTGTATTGTTTAGTTGTTGTTGTTGTTTTAAATCAAGTAATCTAGGACTAGCACTGTTTGCTAGACCTGGCATTTACTCAGTATATAAGGTTCAAAGTTTCCTTTCCTTTTTTAATTTATTTTATATTTTGCAATTTTTTTCATAATATTTAAATTTTTCGATGTTTAAGATATTTTTCTTCGGTGAAGCATGAGTTTCTGTTTGTGGTTCCTGATCAATTTAGACAATCCACAGGTTCTTTAAAGTATGGGTTTGACCCCCATGTGGGGTCATGTAATTCAATGTGTGGAATGGTGAAGGTTTTAGCAATACTAAAAGGTTTCTAAACTCACAAGAACCAAATAAATTAAGATTTAGAATTGAATGTGTAAAGAGGCTGAGGTGTTTGTGGCAGAGCGGCTTATGTTGCCTCCTGCATCTTCACTGAGGCCTTGGTTCTGAACACACAACATGCACATCTTGCACCGCACAGTCTTCACTGCAGGGTCACCCCAAATGCAACTAGAAACCTGTTGGCTCACATTCCAGGCAGGCTAGGGGTAGGCTATGAATTGCGTTGTTTTTACTGTACAACTAAAGCTCTCTGCTTTTTTATAGAAACTAATAGTTTAATTGCAGAACACAAAGGCAATATTTTTCTGCCATCATTTTGTATCAGGCTAGTATCTAATTAGCATATCCGTGAATTAAATATGTTAGGATGTTTGAGTTTAAAAATTGTTGTTTGAGTTGCTGACAAGTTTCATAAACACAAATTTATTAAATAAATTTTGACTTAAGATTTCAGAATTTCTGAAATGGCTCTAAGTACACTGCTTCCTTTTGTTCTACATACTTATGTGAAGCATCATACTCAGCACGGACAATTACAAAATAAAAGTGTTGATCAAGTCTTAAAAGTACCACAGATGCTGTGCGTCCTGCGCTCAAACATCTTCTTTTTTTTTTTCCTAAGGTTTTTTTTATTTACATTCCAAATCATTTCCCCTTTCCCGTTTCCTCCCTCCCCGAAAGTCCCATAAGCCCCCTTCCCTCCCTCTTTTCTCCATTCAACCCCCTCTTGTTTCTCTGTCCTGGCGTTCCCCTACATCCAGTCTTTCCAGGACCAGGGGTCTCTCCTTCCATCTTCTTAGAAATCTATTGATATGCGAATTCTATCTAGGGTATTCCGAGATTCTGGGTTACTATCCCCTTATCAGTGACTGCATACCATGTGTGTTCTTTTGTGATTGGGTTACCTCACTAAGGATGATATTTTCAAGTTCTGACCATTTGCCTAGGAATTTCGTGAATTCATTGTTTTTAATTGCAGAGTAGTATTCCATTGTGTAGATATACCACATCTTCTGAATCCATTCCTCCATTGAGGGACATCTGGGTTCTTTCCACCTTCTGGCTATTATAAATAAGGCTGCTATGAACATAGTGGAGCATGTGTCCTTATTACATGCAGGTAAAGCCTCTGGGTATATGCCCAGGAGTGGTATAGCCGGATCCTCCGGGAGTGTCATGCCCAGTTTTCTGAGGACTGCTTTCCAGAGTGGTTGTACCAGCCTGCAATTCCACCAGCAGTGGAGGAGTGTTCCTCTTTCTCCACATCCTCGCCAAAGAGTGCCTGAACTTAGAATATAGTAGGGGAAGGCAGGGAAGGGAACTCAGTGTGCCATTATCAGAGTCAAATGAAAATACTTGAGGGAGTGACAGAGAGATTGCTGGGATGCCCTGGTAAACACTCAGTAGTCCCTCAAGATTTTGGATATCCCCATGGTCCCGACATAGCAGGCTTGATGGAAAGGCTCCTCTTTTTCTTGGAGACCATGAAAGGCCTCTCTCTGTCTTACCCTTAATCTTCAGCCCCGGGCCTGGAAAATTCTATTCCCTAGCAAAGTAAGAATTGAGCAGTGACTGTTTCTGCTCGGTTTCACATAGCACAGGCTGAGCTAGGCAGGTGACCACCAGGGAGAAGTGAGTAAGGTTTAGGAACTCAGTGTTACCATTTAGTGAGCAATGAGCAGTCTATAACAAATTCTCAATGAATTTTTTTTCTGCTTTCAAAATTCGCCTTTCTAATTCTGAGGTCCTTCTCACTGAGCAAGTTAGTAGGGATTATATGCTTTGCAGGGGTAGCAGAGCTGGGCTATCTTTAGGAAAAATGAATAAGTCAATGGCTTCTTTAAATCATGGGTTTTATGAAAAAGTCAGGTGCAGTAGCTTTCAGCTGAGAGTGGATTTACTGTTTCGTCAGTTACTGGAATGTGGTGGTGTATTAGGATCTTTTGATTTCCACTTCAGAGAGATACAGGCAGAGGTTGTTTCCGGCTAATTTGACCTTCATATCGAAGCATGAATAGTTACAGATTTTGTGGAAATAGAAAATCTTATAGAAGTTTTAAGTCAAATCAAGTTAACGGATGAAGTGGTGGGTGTTAAAATTATCCCAGCAGGATTTGAAGGAAGCTGACACAGTCTTCTAGGGGGAAGCTTGTGGAGAAACCTCCTTGCCCAGCTGTGAGGGAGGGTCTTGAGAAAGGCTCTTGGGATTCCAAACAGAGTGTCTGTCTTTCATGTGCTATTCTGACTTAGGAAATGTACCCTCGTTCCCTTCATTCTTTACATTGTTAGCTGCTTTACCAGTCCACGAGGTCTCTCTTAAGAACTGGGAGGTTTGGTTAAAGTACATGAGAAAGGAGAAGACTTGGAAAGTGCTGTTTTCTGAGCCCATTATCTTACCTCAGAAGACTACAGTCTAAGATTGAGTCTTTGAAGTCTTAAGATCCTTTCATGTTTTATTTGTCTAGTAAATACTCTTTTTTTCTTCTCCCATTGATATAAAATGACTAAAAGTGTGATAGTATATAGAGCAGCTACACAGGTGAATGATGAGAAAGTAAGTTTCTTTGCTTCTATCCAGACACTTCAGAAGCCCTTCTGGTGGATAGTGTAGTTTAATACACACTTAAACTTGGTCTACTTCTCAAGGCTGTGTTCTGGGGCCTAGTGTCCTATTAGGTAATAGATAGATAGATAGATAATTGATAGATGGGTCTTCACTGAGGTGATTTAGAAGACTTTTACTCATGTGGAGTGACTGTTTGAGTAGACCCAAAGCCCTGAGGCACTCACAGAGATGCAGGTTTTGTTGCATGAATGTATAAAGTGAGAATCTTCTTTCACAGTTTGCCTCATTTGCCAAGTCCAGAATCTCACACAGCAGAACTGAGGGTCTAAGGAAAGTGGTTTTCAAAGTACACTAGATGGTTTTTCCCTAGGTGGTAGCAGAAGCAATTGTACACTCTCTATATATTTTTAATCTGCAGGAAATTTATTGAGGCCATGCCTGTACTAGTCCATGTAAATAGAGAGCCATTGCTTCGACTGGAAGTTGGAGGAGGTTGGTAGTTGATCAAAATGTGTATAATTTAAAGGTCTTGGGAAATAGGACTACTTAAGTAGTACTTAGAGTGATAGACTCTTTCTGTATTGGAGTGGCTGAGATTGCAATTTCTGTACCATTGCAGTTGGTGGCTTTTGAAAACAGGTCCAGGCATGGTGACTTTCTGTTTTCCAGTGCTCCTAGTATCTCTGCTTCTGTTGTCTCCAGTCAGCTTCCTCCATACTAGCAGAGGTGGTCTTCCGTTTGCCTTGGTGGTGTTCATGTGTTAGGCTTCTGTGGTTGTCTCATTTTAATCCATGGATATGTTGCTTACAAGGTTGCTTTGCTTAATGGAAGTACTTGACCAGCCCTCATTTCTGAGCTCACAGGAAGTGTTGATAAGTGATAATTCTACCTTTTCTGTATCCCACATGCCTAAGTGATCACGGTTTCTCCCTCATTCCTTCACCCATCCATCTCTAATAACACCTATTTTCTTATCTTCAATTCACATTGAAATCTATCTCTTTCATTGACTAGATTTATAAATAACTCTGTCTTGGAGAGTTTACATGAAGATCAGACATCCTAATAGTATTCATTCTGTTGCCTGGCACAAAATAGCAGTTCAGCAAATGGTGATGTGATGGTGTTTTACTTCCTGCTGGTTTTTATTAATGTTCACCACCATGTCCACGCCATGAAGGGAAGAAAAGGCAAAGCCGAAAATATGGGATCAACCCTTTTTGAGCTTTGGTCTGAGTTCCTAGTTCATGTTTAATGGCTGTTTTCTTTTGAGAATGTAGGTCAGTTTAGCAACTGACTTTCTGAGTTGTGAAGAATAGAGCTGGATAAAGTATGTGTGTTGGGGGTGCGGCTTGTTTTGCCCATGTTGCTTTCTAAATAATGTGATGTTGCTATTAAAATAATAAAATGTTGCAAGTCATTTAAAAAGCTTGAAGAACATGTGATGAGACTTTCTTTCCTTCTTTTTGTAGGTCAAGCCCATCCACAGTAATGGCCACAGCCTTACCTAGGACCCTGGGGGAGTTGCAGCTGTATAGAATATTGCAGAAAGCCAATCTGCTTTCTTACTTTGATGCCTTTATCCAACAAGGTGGTGATGATGTCCAGCAACTGTGTGAAGCTGGAGAAGAGGAGTTTTTGGAAATAATGGCACTCGTGGGCATGGCAAGCAAGCCCCTTCATGTTAGAAGGCTTCAGAAGGCTTTGAGAGACTGGGTTACAAACCCTGGCCTTTTCAATCAGCCATTAACGTCCCTTCCCGTCAGTAGCATACCCATCTATAAATTACCAGAGGGATCACCAACATGGCTGGGAATATCCTGCAATAGTTACGAAAGGAGTAGCAGCTCACGAGAGCCACATTTAAAAATCCCTAAGTGTGCCGCTACCACCTGTGTGCAGAGCTTGGGTCAGGGCAAGTCAGAGGTGGGAAGTTTAGCACTGCAGAGTGTCAGCGAATCCAGGCTCTGGCAAGGACACCATGCCACTGAAAGCGAGCATAGTCTCTCCCCGGCAGACCTGGGCTCCCCAGCCTCTCCAAAGGAAAGCAGCGAAGCCCTGGATGCTGCTGCCGCACTCTCAGTGGCCGAGTGTGTGGAGCGGATGGCCCCCACGCTGCCCAAAAGTGACTTGAATGAAGTGAAAGAACTGCTGAAGAACAATAAGAAGTTGGCCAAAATGATTGGTCACATCTTTGAAATGAGTGATGAAGACCCACATAAAGAGGAGGAGATTAGAAAGTACAGCGCCATCTATGGGCGATTTGACTCCAAAAGAAAGGATGGTAAACACCTTACATTGCATGAGGTAAGGAGCCTGGGGTGTGTGTGTGTGTGCGCGCGCGCGCTTGGGAGAGAGGGGGGAGAGAGGGGGGAGAGAGGGGGGAGAGAAGGATGGAGGGAGGAGGAGAGGGAGGGAGGTGTGGTCGGGGTGGGGGATAGTGTTTGTGTGGTGTGTGGTGTAGGGGGTGCATGTTTGTGTTTGCAGGGCACTGGTTGATGGGTTACAGGGTGGACACTACTGGAGCAGCCCTGAGAATGCTGAAGTGTGACATCTCTGTTCTGAGCAGAGGCTGTTTATTGCCCTAGGGCTGCCTTCTGTTGAACTGAAACACATTTGAGTCTTAAAATTACAGTATAAGGTAGATTTAGAAAAATGTCAGAATTCAAGCAGTGAAGCATACATTTTTTGTTTGCAATGTGGTTTGTTTCTTAGTTAAGAAATAACAGGATTTTAAAAAGTGGATCTTCATTTTAAATCCTTTTTTATTAACCTTTATTTATTTATTTTTTTAAAATAGCAAACCATAAAATGACCAGAACATAAGGCAATTTCCAGCTAGTGTGGAAAACAAAGTTGTGTTAGATGAAGGTTGGAATTGAGAGTGTAGCTTTGGCTCTTGATTTAGTTAGATGGTTAGCATACAAAGGTCTCATTGTTTCATCTCCATAGCACTTTATCCACAGTGTTCTGCTTGAGCATGCACACACACACACACACACACACACACACACACACACACACACCCCACCCCCAAACACACCTCATTTTGAATATGTGCATACATCTTTACACTTTCTTGTTTTTTTCTTGTTTATCTGTCTTGATTATTCAGTGCAGATCCCTTTGTTGGTGGTGAAACTCAATGCTGCCTCAGGAAACCGCCTGGTTCATCTGTGCCCTGCCTTATTGGCCAGTATTCACTGTAACTCTTCACTTCGCAATGCCATTTATATCGTTCCCTGTTTAAAAAGTTTATATACTACTGTGTGAACATTATGATATGCCCTTAAATTTTTTTTGTTGTGTTTTAATTATGCCCGTGGCTCTGCTGTGTAGGTATGTCAGTACCTGTAGCGGGCACAGGTGTCAGACCTCACGGAGCTGGGGTCCTAGGCAGCTGGGAGATCGAACAAGGGTCCTCTGCAAGAACACTGTGCTCTCCTAACCATTGAGCCAGCCTCAATCACACATACCCTTTTATAGTCTTGTACATATTCTTCTGCAGAATAGATGCCAACATGTAAATTGTGGGATCCAGGAGTGTGCAGATGTAATATTTCAGTCCACTGCTAAATGCTTCTCTTTCAAAAAGCTGGAAATGTGCTCTCATCATTGCTACGCAAATGTCTATTTATCCACACTTGCTAGAGAGCAGTTTACATTTTAATCTCTACCAGTCTTAGTGGATGAAGACTTATACTCAGATTTGCTTTTCCTTGTGAGGATGAGTTTCTTTTCCTATAACACAGTTTTTTGTCCATAAAACTATTTTAGTAGTTCAGTTGTCTTTTAAAAAATTGACTGGTTCCCAGCACTCAGTTGGCAGAGGCAGGCAGATATCTGTGAGTTTGAGAACAGTATGGTCTATCTTAGTGACTTCCAAGGCTTCATAGTGAAACAAAACAACAGCAAAACAAAACCCAAAAACCAAACAAGAACTTCTATTTTATGGACACAAGCCCTTTGTCTTATAGAATACTGTTTCCCACGTCGTCATCCTCCCTTTGTCAGTTGACTGGTTTATCACATGTGAGTTTGAATTTACTCTGTCTTATCTGTTGATCTGATCTTGCATGGCTCAGCTGACCCTTGTATTCCTCACTCGGATAGACTCTCTTCAGCTGAGTGCCTTCACAGTGCAGGGCACTCTGTTGCATGGAGACACACATACTTCTTTTATTACTCTTGCTTTTCTGGTTCTCTTTGCTTTGGCTTTCTCTTTCATGGTTTTGTTAATCTTACACATTTTCCTTCCAAATAAAATTCTAGATACATTTATCCAGTTTCTAAAAAAATTGTTATTTTGATCAGAAAAGTTTTACGTGTAAGTTAATGTGGTAATAGGTAGCATATTTATAGTAATGGAACCTATAGGTGAGTACAGTATATGTTTTTCCTATTTAGATTTCTTACTAATTACATTAGTAATTAATTTCATACTTCTTTTAGTTACCTAATTATATTAGTAATTAATATTATATTTCTCTTAGTTACATGTATTTTGCATATTTGTTATTTGGCCAAATTCTTGTATGTTGAATGTCTGTATTACATATATTGAATTTTGCAGGTTGATGTAAATGAGATTTTTTTCCTCACTATATTTTTAATGTATCACTGGCTGAATTTTGTATGTTAATGTTCTTTTCAGCAATTTCATCATCTGGTCTTTTAAAATAAATGGTTTTGGATGTGAAGGCTGAAGTTCATGATTACAGAATTGATTAGCTAGAATGACTGAAATCATATCAAGTCTGTGATTTGGTCTCTTGGAGTTAGCTTCCACAGTGACTGGGTCTCATCAAGTTTCCTGCCTCACAGGGACCAGTGAGCCAGAGGATTCTGATGCTCTTTTGTGCTTTTTTTATTACCTGAAACAATAAAGGTATCCAGCTGAAAAGCTGTAATTAGGAGGAAAAGGGTAACCTGTGTTGGGAATTTTAGTTTCATGCCCTAATCTATTTTTTATGTAACTTTTAAGTTTTTCAGATGAAACACAAAGTTGAATGGAAAACCCATACTTTTATCAAAGTAAAAGTAATTTTTTTTACAAAGATTACTTTAATAACCCTAATCATTTTCACCCTAAATAAAATCCTTCCTTATATTAAACAACTCAAAAGAATTACTATTTTTTTAAAATTCATTTATTTACTTATTACGTATACAGTGTTCTTCCTGCATGTATGCCTGCATGCCAGAAGAGGGCATCAGATCTCATTACAGATGGTTGTGAGCCACCATGTGGGTGCTACCAATTGCACTCAGGACCTCTGGAAGAGCAGCCAGTGCTCTTAACCTCTGAGCCATCTCTCCAGCCCCCAAAAGAATTATTTTCATATTATGCTTTCACTACAGGGCCCTTTGCTTCATTAGCTAAGTAGGTTCAGATTGTATGTAAGTGTCTCTGAATAGTGGTGTGCTCAAGATAAGTGCTAGGTGCCAAGAGGTTCGGGTGGAGCTTCTGGAAAGTTGCCTTGCTTCTGGACTTCACCTTGGACAGCTCTTGTTCACTGTGGTTCCAGTGTGTGAATGTAATCCAATAATGTGGATGAAGGTATAGGTTATAGAATCCATTTCTCTTTGGCTCTCAGCCTCTCTCAGACCTTGGAGAACACTGGAAGTCTGAAATTATTTGAGAAAAAAAAGTAGTGCTATCATGACTTTTCAGGAATCATGAAAATATTAACTGCTTAAGTCAGAGAAAGACACTTTAGTATTTCTAAATATAGAAGATTAAAAAAAAAGTTGCCAGTTTGTTTTCAGCTTCCAAATAAGGGAATCTGTAGCTTCCTTGGCTCCATCTGACTGTTCAGAGAATTTTCTTTATTTTGGATGCTTTTATTTAAATCTTTCAAAGCTAAGAGTTGTCTGTAGTTCCTAATGGTTACCAGCACCTCTGACACCTGGAAAAAAATCAACTCTAGCCAAGTCTGTAGGATTCTTTTTCTTATAAACACTTTTTTTTTAATTTGTCCCCCAAAGCATTATATCCTGTATGGCAAAGAATTATACAGTAGAACATTGTTCTACACTTTTGCTTTAAAGTTAAGAATAGGTAATTGACGAACACATACATACTCCTGTGCAATGTCAAAACTTAGAAACATACAAACTCTTGGTATGGGGCTGGCGCTGAGGGACAAGGGACAGCTGCAGATGTGGTACTAGAAATTTCAGCAGGAAGATTATTTCAGGTATCCAGAGGTACAGTTGGAAACAGGGAGTAGTAAAGTAGGCAAGCAGTGAGCTTTGGATCTCGAGTCAATGGATGATGAGAAGTAAAGTGAAAACTAGAAACAGCAATGTAGCAGAGAGTGTGCAGAAACATAAGTATGTCAGTAGTTGGCACCTCATGGTATTGGTTGCAGATAGCATCTTCTGTCAAAAGACTCTGAAGCTTCAAGATGGAAAAGGAAAGGAGAGTAGCCAGAAAGTAAATGATAATTCCACCAAAACATCATCCTGAGTGAGGTAACCCAGTCACAAAAGAACACACATGGTATACACTCACTGCTAAGTGGATATTAGCTTAAAAGCTAGGAATACCCAAGATACAATTCACAGACCACATGAAACTCAAGAAGAAGGAAGACCAAAGTGTGGATGCTTTGGTCCTTCTTAGAAGGGGGAACAAAATGCCCATGGGAGCAAATCCGGAGATAAAGTATTGAGAAGAAACTGAAGGAAAGGCCATTCAGAGACTGCCCCATCTGGGGATTCATCCCATATGCAGTCACCAAATGGAGACACTATTTATTGTGCATGCCAAAAAGTGCTTGGTGACAGGAGCCTGATATATCTGTCTCCTGAGAGGCTCTGCAAGAGCCTGACAAATACAGAGATGGATGCTCACAACCAAACATTGGACTGAGCACAGGGTCCCCAATGGAGGAGTTAGAGAAAGGACTGACGGAACTGAAAGGGTTTGGAACCCCATAGGAAGAACAATAATATCAACCAAACAGAGCTTCCAGGGTCTAAACCACCAACCAAGGAGTACACATGGAGGGACCCATGGATCCAGCTGCATATGTAGCAGAGGATGGCCTTGTTGGACATCAATGGGAGAAGAGACCCTTGGTCCCGTGAAGGCTCGATGCCCCAGTGTTGGAGAATTCAAGTGTAGGGAGGCAGGAGTGGGTGGGTGGGTGGGTGGTGGCACACCCTCATAGAAGCAGGATGAGGGGGGATGGGATTGGGATTTCTGGGGCAGGGAATTGGGAAAGGGGGATAACATTTGAAATGAAAATTTAAAAAAAATATCCAATAAAGAAAAGTTAACAAGATAAAACCTCAGGCTCATGATACAGTGATGCCATATGTGACAGGTCAGCTGGGTGAGAGGTCAGCTGCCAACCACAGAAGTAGGAGGTCAGTGGTTGAGAGGTCAGCTGCTAGTGCAGAGGTGAGAGGTCAGCAGGGTGAGAGGTCATCTGGGTAGGAGGTCAGCTGCCAGTGCAGAGGTAAGAGGTCAAAGTTAAGACATTTCAGAACATCCCAGAAGTTACAGTTTTGAGAAACAGGACTGCATCTGGGATGCTCACATGAGAACACATCTGCATAGATGATGGTGCTTTTACTCTGTGCTCTCAGCCTGACAGGTCTCAGCACCTAATACTTGAAAAACAGTGTTAGATTTTCCTAGGATGACTTTAAGAAATACATTGTAGGACTTTTCTTCTTGAATCACTTAGCAAGTTTACATTTTTTCTAAACACATTGATTTCATTCATCTTCAAACACTAGTGCAGAGTTATTTATAGTTTTTGTGACCTAACCTAGTCTATTTGGACTTTCACCCACCCATTACGGTTGCCCAGAAATTTGTCAACAGTTTTTCTCTGAGAACCACAAACAAGGGTCAATGGGCCCAGTTTCGCCTTCTGTCTTAGAGTTTCTATTGCTGCAAAGAGACACTATGACCACAGCAACTCTTATAAAGGACAACATTTAATCAGGGCTGGCTTACAATTTCAGAAGTTTAGCCCTTTATCATGGTGAGAAGCATGGCAGCATGCATGCAGACATGGTGCTGGGAGAAGGGCCCAAGAGTTCTACACTTTGATCTACAGGCAGCAGAAGGAGGATTGTGTGCCATACTAGGCCTAGGTTGAGCATATTGAGACCTTGAAGTCCAACCCCACAGTGACATACTTCATCCAGTAAAGTCACAGCTACTCCAATAAGCCCATTTCTAATAGTGCCACTCCCTATGGACCAAGCATCCAAACGACCTACGTCTATGGGGGGGGGGCGGCATTCCTACTCAAACCACTAGAACTGCTTCATGTTTTTTGTGAATAAACTATTGGACCAGCCATGTTTTTGTATGTTGTGTCTGATTGTCTTTAAGCTACAGTGTTGTGTCTGTGGTTGTCTTTAAGCAACAATGTGTCCATGGTCTCTTCTAAGTTAAATTGGATGTTGGGTTCATTAATATTCTGTTATTCTTATATTTCTGATTTAAGCAATTGTAACTCTTGAGTTTTCACTGTGCATGGATTCATTATTCCTAAAGTTTTGACAGTTTATTTTTTATTTTATGATTTCTGACTCATGATTTATTTAGAATTTTGTTTGCTTCTAAATGTGAGTGAATCTCCCTTCCCCTGCTATTTTTTTTAATGATTTCTAACTGAATTACAAGGTAGTTGGTTCTCTTTACCATGCTGGTCCTGGACAATGAACTTAGGCAAGAAGGCTTGGTGACAAGCTCTTTTACCCACTGGGCCGTCTCATTGTCCTGGTTTCTCATGTCTAATTTCTTTGACTGAACTCACATTTCTTAAAAAGTTTAGAAGCCCCTGGAAGGGAGTGGCTTCTGATAGCACTTACCTGGATTTATTTCTACAATTTAACAAGAGACACAACTAAAGGTAAGGTCTCAACCCATTTAGTGTGAGTGAATTAGGGCTAGAGGTCTGTGTGAGCATGGAGAGATTTGTCTTCTGCTCTCTTCCACATAGCTCTGAGGTTCAGGATGAGTAATGTTCCTTGATGCCCCTGCTAACTCATGAGTTTCCAAAGCTCGTGCTTGGAGCTTTGTGGATGGTAGCGACGTAGGACTCTTCAATCTGGGGAGCACTGAGCCATGCCTCTTGGTTCTTTCACACATCTCCCAGGACACTCCATCCTTAACTTCCTTGCTCTTTGGGCACAGCCATCTTTGTTTGGGGCTCGCATACCTTACTCTATTTCTGGCTCATCAAGCATTTCTTTTTTTTTTTTTTTTAAAGATTTATTTATTTATTATATGTGCGTACATTGTAGCTGTCTTCAGACACACCAGAAGGGGGCATCAGATCCCGTTACAGATGGTTGTGAGCCACCGTGTGGTTGCTGGGATTTGAACTCAGGACCTTCAACCTTCAGAAGAGCAGTCAGTGCTCTTAACCACTGAGCCATCTCTCCAGCCCCTCATCAAGCATTTCTTGTAATGTCCCTGCCATCACCTCTCTGTTTGTTTTAGTCAGCAGTTTTTGTTTTTTTGTTTGTTTGGTTTTGGTTTGGCTCGAGCCTTAATTTTTCTGTTCTTAAGATGTTCTAACAAAAGGAACATAAGGAAAAGTTTATTTGGGCTCATAGTTCATCATGGTGGGAAGTCAAGTCAGCAGGATTTGAAGCATCTGGTCACATTGTGCTTACAATCAGGTAGAACAGAACAATGAATGCTTAGGGCCAGTTCACTTTCTCCCTTTTGTGCATCCTTGTTCTCAGCCCAGGGAATGGTGCCACCCACAGTTGAATGTGCCTACAACCCCAACTAACCTAATCAAGATAATCCCTTATAGACATACCATAAGGCCTGTTTCCCATATCTCAGCTCACTGACAATTGAGATTGAATCATCACAGTTCGTTTTACTCTCTGATCAAGTAAATGAAAATGAAATCAAAAGCCGTCTACATATATGAAGTAGATAAAGCTATTAAAAGATAGAAAGCAACACTGGAAAGGATTCTAGGAATGGTCTTCCCCTGTGTGTTTGTTGTAAGATCTTGAGTAGCTTATCTAAAGGGAAATTGTGTTAGGACATAAAAAGTTAGTAAGTGCTGGTGATATGGCTCAGAGGTTGAAAGTGTCTTGCTACTCTTTGTAGAGCACTCAAGTTTAGTCCCTTGCACCCATGTCAGACAGCATTCAACTACCTGTGAAGACAACTTTAGGGGACCTTATACCCTCCTCTGACCTCTCAGGTATCTGCACACATGTGTCATACAGACACATCAAGACAGACATATATGAATAAAAATTAATCTTTAAAAAATCTTATTAAAATTGAGTGTGTTCTATGATCCAACAGTCCATTTGTTGGAGCTTGTACCATGTAATTAGATATGCAGACAAAGATGTACATTTATGAATATCCTTTTCTCTTTTGCATGTAGTACTTGAACTGGGGTTATCTAGGTAAGGTTGGCTTAAATTATGTATTGCTCTCAGCTGAAATAACATTTTACATGTATGACAAAAACAATATTATAAAGGATTTTAAAATTATCAGTCAACAGTATTCATTTTACATTGACCCTATACGGGTGCTGATGTAAATAAGCCAAGTTTTTATCATAAAACATGGTAAAAATAAAAAATATAGAGTTATATAGATGAACAAAGGAACTGCAGTAAAGGTGAAGTGCCTGCGTAGAGAGAGGTGGTGAATGATTAAACTTTTTTTAGTAAAATAAAACAAGAGCTAAACACCAGCAACAGCTTCATACCAGGTATGACAGCATTTGGGGTGGTACACATAATGAGGCTTAGAGACATCTCTGTGTGTCCAGTATCACATAGCCATGAGTGGTTGAACAGAATTAGTCCCAGGTCTGCTAACACCAGGCCCTTCTTCTTGTCATTGCCCACACTGACTGAGGACAATTCTTACTTCATAAAGAAGTGTAGCTTATCTGCCAACAGTCCCCTGCATCTACTTGACCCAGCTATGGGGAAAATACTATCATGTTAACAAGTTAGAATTTTCCTGTTTACCATAATACTTCCTATTGTAAGTTTTAGTCTAGGTGTTTGATCAGCCAGCAGCAATATTGGCAATATTTTAACAGGCATTGAATTAAGCAAATATACAAAGACTGAGACGTCACTTTTCCAGTGCCAGTCTGACTTGTCACAACTTTGCTGTTTAAGTAATCTAATTAGTGTTGCATCAGGAACTTTTGTGTCAGTGCACATGAGAAAGGCTGCTAGGCTGTGTGTATTCAGGGTTAGCTAAAGAAAGATTGTTACCATTTCAAAAATCAATTTTGTTTTTTTTTTAAGACAAATGAGATACAGAATATTTATCATTCATAAAGTCCCCAACCTGGTCAAAAATATAGAATAAATAAATACAGGTAGTAAAAGTATGATACTTTTTTTCAGATTGTTGGGGCTCTAGAAGACCGAAAGTCACCTATCCCTTCCGAAGGCTGACACAAGGATATGGGGGGATTTTATGCATCATTTCTTCCTGTAAAGATGTGAGCTTTTCTATTATCTAATGAAGATGAGATCCTTATACTTTTGAAATCTTTTCTTTTGTATGTTGAGCTTACTGTTAATGAGGCAGCCGCTCAGCTGTGTGTGAAGGACAATGCCCTGCTGACAAGAAGAGATGAGCTCTTTGCCCTGGCCAGGCAGGTTTCTCGAGAAGTTACTTACAAGTACACTTACAGGACCACCAGGTAAGGCGAGAGTCGGGCATTTGCACAGTGGGTGGAGGCAGTTTGAAATATTGCTCGTAGATAGAATATGAGTTTTTCTGAGAAAGTAAGATTATGACTCATGTAGACCTTTCAAAACATTGTTTCAAAGACATCTTTTTAATTAGATTATTTTAAACTGGAAATTAAAGACATAAAAAAAGTTTGTATCAATGGGTACCATTTGCTATTTGAATAGATAATGCACTGTATGATGTTGAATTCAGTTGCTAAATCTACCTGCTCAAACATTTATTACGAGTTCATGCTGAAGACATTCCAAAACCTTTCTCAGGACTTTGAAATAATTAAACTGTATGTAATTTGTCTGCAGCATCTCACTAGAAATTCTGATCTTAACAGCAATTTCTGGGTTTTACTTAATCCTCCTATACCACCTCCTTTGAAAGTTACAGTCTCCAGAACTGTAGAGTTCTTGCCATGGTGTAGACATTCTATGACATAGACCTGGGCATGATGACGTGGTTTCACCGCCCTTCAGACACAGTGATACACCCATTAACAGCCAGACTTGGTGATGGCTGGGAGAAAAATGCTTCCTTTGTTAATTATGCATGCAGTTTTCTGTTATTGGAAATAATACCACAATAAATAAAATTGCATTTTGCCTATTCCAAGATACACTGTTTATATTTTAGTATCTTTTAAAGTTTGACTTCTTATAGTTTAGTTGGAAAAAATATATACAAGTATATATACATATCAAGGTGGTGCCTCAAAGATTGGGATATCCTAGCACTGATGGTGCATGCCATAGGTATAGTAACTCTGAGATAGTTCTCAGAAGGGAGACTTCCAAGTCAGGTAAGAAAAAGGTCTTATTTCATACAGTCTTATGCATTAATTTCAAATGACCATTTTTGTCATGTTTTAAATGGTTCCTGCTGAATTCGAAGGAGGCATTCCTTGATAACTTTGTTGTTGTTATATTGTTGTGTAGTAGTAGCACTTTCTCTGGTCAAGTTGTCAGGTCAGAGGCTTTCTACAGCATGTAATGGTGTATAATATCCCTTAATATTAGCTTGGAAATGACAGGACATTATGTATGGATACTTAAATCATTTTTCATGTTATGGTTTCAGAATCTCATATTCTGAGGGAATGTTACATCCTGAAATCATCCAGTAATAATTAGCTATCTTCTCAAGCTTTTTCTTTCTCCCTTCCCTTTAGGTTAAAATGTGGTGAAAGAGATGAATTATCTCCAAAGAGAATTAAAATAGAGGTATGGATACATGCAATACATTGGTATGCTAATAAGTTTTGCTTCATTTATAATAAGATCACCAAAGTAATGTTAACGTTTCCTAGTTCAGACACAAGAGAATGGCTGTATAATTCAGTAAAAAAAATTTACATCTTAAAAGCAGTATAGAATTTGTTATTCTGAAATACTTGTAGTAATCTCATGAGCAAACCCAGGAAGTTTTTTTTAATGTTTTTGAGATTTCATTATTTTTATTTTTATGTATGTGGGTGTTTTGCCTGCATTCATGTCCTGTCCCATATGTATACAGTATCCATGTGGACCAGAAGAGGGTGTTAGACTTCCTAGAGCTAGAAATGTATCTGATTGTGAGCTACTGGGTCCCATGTCCTCTGGAAGAACAGTCAATGCACTTAACAACTGAACTGATCTCTTCCCCCAGAAGATTCTTAAAAGGACCCTGTACTGGTTGATAACTGGTTTATCAAAAGTTGATTTACAGATTAATGTCTTATAGACTGGAAAATCCTCATTGTTTAAACAGCTCTTCCCTCTCCTATCATTAGCTGGCATGTACCTCAGTAACTGACTTTTGGGGCTCTGTGTTATCCTTGGGAACCAACATATCAGAACAATATTTCTGTACTTAAAACCTTTCTCAAGAGACTCTGTTGAAACTGTTTTAGAGTGGTAGGATGGACACTGAACAAGAAAACATGCATCTCTTAGAGTTCTTGAGGTACAGATAGTTTCAGAACTGCTTTTCCTCAGTTTGGGTTGCGTATCTTTCCTAACTCTAGTTTACAGCAGAATGGAAGTTCTAATCACAGTCCCCCCGCCCCCTCCTTCTCTCTTGGGTGTGGATATGAACTTGGGCTCTCTGGTCTACCCCATTATTTAACGTCAGGTTCTAGTAGGTCAGCTATGGCCGACCACCCCAGCTATCAATCACCACACGATTCTTTCTTAATGTCTGTATGGCAGAGTCCTTCAATGGTACCAAGCCAGAATTATCTTATAAAAACCTTTTTTCTTGCTTTAATCCTAGTGGCTGTCCATCCCTGTGAGGAAACCTAACGTGGGAGGTTTCTGCGGCCCTCACAGTCTGGCTCTGGCTTGCTTCTGGTCTTTGCTGTTTAACATTTCAGTTTCTACTATTCCACCTGCACAAACTAACACCAGCCCCTGGCTGGGACTGATGAGCTCAGTGTTCTTAGCATCCACCATACCCCAGCCTAGGTGACCATGGTTTATGGGGGAGAAGGGAGGTGGCTTGTGTACCCCAAATCACACTCTGGCTGTTGTCCAGCTTGATTCATAACACTTATGATTATGACTTCTTGAACTTTTGTGTTTAATTTAGAATTGGTCTGCTGTGCTAGAGAAGAATAGGGCTCTTACCTGTGAGCCTTTTACCACAGTGAGTTTATAGTGTTGCTTTGCATTGAACAGGTATGAATAACAGCTGTTAGATAAAACAGTGAATGACTGTGATTCACTTTTTACTTCTTAAAACAAGCAAACAAAAATCTTTGTCCTTAGGTTCTCAAATAAATATTTTGTTCCTAAGGGACAATTCTCTTTTAAGTTGTGCTCATGTTTGCCTTCAATGTTTTGTTTTGTTTTTGTTTTTCAAGACAGGGTTTCTCTGTGTAGCCCTGGGTGTCGTAGAACTAGCTCTGCAGAACAGGCTACCCTTGAACTCACAGATCCACCTGCTTCTGCCTCCTGAGTGCTTGAACTAAAGGCATGTGCTACCCCCTGGCTATTGTCTTGATGTTCACTTGGGAGAACTGTTCAAGATGGATTTGTCCCAGTTCAGGAGGCTTGTTAACATTGTCTAACGGTCTATGTTGAAAGGTAGTAAAACAGTTTAATCATACTGCATACCAACATAGCTATAAGAAGATTCTTGTAGATTTGACTGTGGCTCTGAGAGAAAACAGGTGAATGCAGACACTGTCTGGCCTGTGCGGTTGGAGCACTTAAGGAGAAAAGGTGCAGATCTAGCAATGACTGCTGTTCTTTTCAGCATTGGATCTCAATGGTCCAATAACAGCTGTTATTCATGCCTGTTCAATGCAAAGCAATGCTATAAACACATCGTGTTGTAGGAGGCACACAGGTAAGAGCTCTATTATTCTCTAGCTGGGTAGACTGATTCTAATTTAAACAAATGGTCTAAATTATCTATGGATATGACTTGGTCTGCTCTTCATGTAAGCTGTACTGTTCCGCACTGAAACATATGGTCATGGCTGATTGGAGCTGCCTTTATTGCTTTTTGGTTGCATGAATCATTTTTTAAACCTCTCAGTGGCCCTGAGCTGAAACATAAGCAACTTCTTTCTGCAGCAATTTGAGTTTATCATTAGAAACTTGAGAGTGTTGGGTTATTACATTAGCTGTGAAATTTTAATTCCTTGAAATATCTCTCTGAAGATAAGTAGTTCAATATGGTTGGCTCATCATTTTATACAGGTCACAAAGCCACTTGAATAGTTGAATATTTTGATTTAGAATTAAAACAGCCACAGATGCCTTTCCCTGTAAAAGTCTTAGCCCTTCCTAATAAGTGCCTTTAGACACATGTACATATTAGATAGCTTGTTCTAGAAATACATACAATCCTTACCTTGAATTTAGGACACTAATTCATTCTCTGTTGCTCTCTTTACAGTTTTGGTTTTGCTTAGTTTTTAAAAGTACTTAGTCATCACTAAGAGCTTGGTGGTGACCAATGTCTTCTAAGTGTTCCCTGTGTGTATACTGCATGTCACTCTGCATGCTAGTCTGGAAGTCTGGCATTTTCCTAGCCAGGTTCTGTCCTGTGTTCTGAGTATGTTTAGGTGTTCGAGCTGTCCACATGCTTCCAGAAGCTGATGATGTATTGGCTGTCATGGGGTCTGCCCCCTGTAACACTTGTCACCAAGATTAGTGCCTTCCATGAGGCAACTGTGGCATGAGAGTGTGTGAGGTGTGAGTAGGGCCTCCCCTGGGAGGTTTCAGTTGAGCTGGGTTTTAAAGGTAGGAATGCCAGAGGGTATTCAGAGTGGCATCATAAAGGTAAACTGGCTTTTGGGGAAGACAGATGTAACAAAACACTAATCATGTTTAGGAAAACAGTATTTGTCTAGTGATGTTCTTGACACAGAGCCTCCTAAGGAAACCTGAAATGAGAACTTTAGAACTCGGCGAGCTTACTTCTACTCTCACTTTAATAAACGCTTTTGTGCTTCTCAGCTTATGCCTTATTTGAAGATAGTAACATAAAAATAAATATAGGACAGTCCCAATTGCTTAGGCCAAAATTAATTTAAGGACTGCTTCTCTCCTTTGCTCCAAAAGGGAGCCAGTAAGCTCACAGACCAAGTTGCTCATTTGTTTCCATGTTTAACAGGATATTTTTGCAATGGACAACAACAAAATGTGATATCCAGTCCGGTAGGAAAGGAAACAATTTTGTGTGCTGTTGTCAGTGCCTTAGGATGCATTAGTAAGGCAGTGCCATGTCCAAGGGCAGTCTGATCTCTTCCTGTGCCTGAAGGCTGTGTCTCTCAGATCCACACTGTAAGGGTTCGGTGCAATGAATCTTAAGTACTTGCCTGACTTTTTTCCCCTGAGACAACATTGTTCTCCCATAATGATTGCTTTTTAAAGAATCAACACAGACTGTATAAAAATATATATATTTTGTCCTTAAATGATGTACCACCTTACAAGGTATGTTAGATGTTAAAATATGTAAATATTTTAAACATTTCCTTCAATATCTAAAGTAAATTAGATGACCACAGAGACCCTTTCTGCTTGAGTGAGGCTTAGCGAAAGCACATGGAAGTGGACAGGTCTGGGGAAAGCCCCTCTCCAAGCTCTGTGTGACAGTGAGTCAGGCTTGGTAACACTTCTGCGGAGTTGAACAACTGCAGAAAACTCACCTCTAGCTAAACCAAGAATGAATTGTGTGTTCTTATTCTTATTTTTCACAGGGACCCTAAAGCATGTAGCTGTGGGACAATCATCACTATGATGACTTTGTAAATCATGCCATTATGTGCCAGTCCCTGCTAGACATTTATCCCAAACCTCCTTTTGTATGCTTTATGATGCCCATTCCACTGCCAGGGAAGACCCAGAGCCGCCATGTTGCTATCCAGTGGCAGAGCCAGAGTTTCCAGCCCATGTCTTACATCTGAGTCCCAAACAATACCTTCCTGGGTGCTGATGAGCATTCCCAAAACCCCTCACCTGCACAGAACAGTTCTGTTGAACTTAGAACCTTCTCTCTGCCCTGTGGTTGTGAAGGGAAAGTGTGTGTGGGACTGGTGGTCTCTCAGAAAGGCAATGGCAGTTACTATTTTCTAATCTAAGGACAACTGCCTGGTAAACAACTGTAAGTTTTGAGTAGAAAATTTAACAGTGGTAACTGCAAAATGTATTAATATGAAAGAGAGCTTCCTGTTTAGAATGAGTATAAAGAGTATGTTGGAAAGATATCCATAGAAGTTAGTCTGATTTATTTATACTCTTCCTATGACAGGGTAAGATGGCTTGGCTGTTCATCATGAGCAGGAAGAGTGAGGAGCAAGAATCCCTGGCTGTCTTGTCTTTGCTTAAAGGTTTAAAATACTGGTTAAAAGAAGAGTCAGCTGGTAACCTTTCTTTTTGGTTTAAGAACAAACTGTCATTATCTCCAGTAATGGCAGCATCAAAAGGAGCTTCTTAGAGAGGGAGACTGCTGAAGGCCACTGACTGTATAGACAGACTGTGTGCTGTGTGTCTTTTTCTTGTTAGTTTTCTTCATTTGCCAGAATTGATAGAAAGAGGACAGACATGAGGGATGACAACTCCGTCCCTGTGGAGTAGAGTACAGGACAGGCATGAGTGGGGTGACTGGCTACTCTGTCCCTATGGAGTAGAGAGTATAGGACAGACGTGAGGGGTGACTGACTACTCTGTCCCTGTGTAGTAGGGAGTACAGACATGGCTGGATGGAAGAAATGAATTTGTTAACAGATTGGAAAGTCTGAGAACTGAGTTTGAACAAGAAAGAGGAAACATCTGCCAGCCAGCTGCTCTGGGGCAGCAGGGAGTGAGAAGCAGGGTCAGAATATCCACCTACACTGTGACTAAGCTCATGAAAGGAAAGCTGGTGGAGTCTGAAGTAGGCTCTTCTCTCTGGATCAGAAAAGCAGAAACAGTATAATCTGCTATTCATACTGAAAGCATGAATAGAGAAAGGGGAAAATGCACACTTGGGGTTAAGAACATCTGCCCAACTGTGCAGCAGCTTTAGAACAGCTTGCTGGTGCTTGGTGGGAAAGAGAGAGGAGACCGAAGGAGTGAGACTAAATAGGCCAAACATGTATCTTATATTCTCATTGCTGAGACCCAGATTCTCATCACCAAGGGAACACTGTGATTAATGGCAGCAGCCATCAGTGTGACACGGAGATAAATTGCTCATAGCATGGTACAGCTGGTGCCTAGAAAGAAGGCTACAGAGATCCAAAATAAGCCTTGTACCAAATACAGTAAAGACCAAGCAATTCTTCTACCAATATACTAGTATCTTGGAGATAATCTCCCTGTTGTTTCTCTGTTGGATATTCCAGATACCTTGTTTCTCATTGTAAACAGTAGAGCACTAACTACCCATTTTCCAGCAAGCTTTCATGTACAAAGTTTGAAGGTCCCCTTCCCAGCTTTGCAGTATTCTCATGGCTGACCATGAAGGCACTCATGACACGATTTGCCATCTGCATAGTTCATTTAATACCCACAAATCTCCCCTGGGCAGGCAAAGCAGGTGATGCAATCTCCATGGAAAAATTGGGAATGCTGTAAACGATGCGGTTGACTTGCTGAGACCACACATCTGGTCCTAACACAAGAAGACTGGCTAACTCCTTCCTCCTTCATAAGCCTCTTCAAACAGTATTTAAGATATTGGGACTTCTGGGGATTCTGTCAGCAGCTCTACCCACACCATACTGTCGAGCTGATGGCTGCTGTAAGTCTCCAGCCCTGACTTCACTCTCTGATCCAAAGTCACTACACCTATTTACCTAGTTTATGTATAGGGAAGTCATGGCAGCCCTTAGAAAAAGATGTCTCTGCCTGCATCAATCCATTTTCTAGTTCCCCTTGTAATCTGTGCCTAGCCCTGTAGTCTTTATTGCAGTGAGTACCCCCAACATGCTCCTAGGCTACTGTTCTCTGTCTTTACCACAGACATTAACCAAGTATCAGCTGTGTCTGGTATAGCCTTTCTAAAATCTGGTCTGGCAATCTTCTCTGAGAGCATCAGTGACCTCTCTTTACCATTTAAATAAAGGGAATATTTACATTGTTTAAGATAAGATTTAGATTTCATAGCATTGTATATAAGGCCCATAGAATCTGGCAGTGCCTGTCCAGCTTCTCTGGACACTTCCTTAAGGTACTCCTTGCTGTAACTGTGATAAATGATGTGCAGCCCATTG
The DNA here is from genome assembly GCA_036184795.1 of Tokudaia tokunoshimensis. NCBI lineage: Eukaryota > Metazoa > Chordata > Mammalia > Rodentia > Muridae > Tokudaia > Tokudaia tokunoshimensis. The sequence continues at coordinate 50,711,608 of BTHU01000016.1, forward strand.
GTTTTGCCCTCAGGTCTTTATCTAAGTTTCCGTCTTTTCCTGAAGAACTCCTTTCCTTTCAGCTTCTTGCTCTCTCTCCAGAGCCTTCCCAGCGTTCCAGGTCTCTGATCGATGGCCTCTGTGGACTGCTTGTCAAGGTGCAGCAGCATGCCTTTCCTGACTGCTGTGTAGCTCCAAGTGCTTTCAGAATCCCACTGTGCTTTTCACCAGAATATTGCCTTACCAGTATTCCCAGTATTTTAAGTATGTAGCTCCCACTCATCCTTGGAGAGCTATACTGTACATATATCCCTAAAACACGTAATTTTCCTCTATATAACAAAATGATGGATAAGTCACCTATACTGGTCTGTTTTATATTAATGAAACCTGGTGGTGTTGGGGCTTGTACAATTGGCCCCTTGTCAATTTGACACAGAAACACATCACTATTAAGCCTCAACCCTTACTTTCTTATTCACTCCTAAGGTCTAAATAACTTTAAAAGTCCCACAGTCTTTGCAAATTCTTACATATTAAAATTTCAATCCCTTTAAAATATCTAATCTCTTTTAAAATCCAAAGTCTTTTTACAACTAAAAGTTTCTTAACTGTGGACTCCAGTAAAATACTTTCTTCCTTCAAGAGGGGAAAATATCAGGGCACAGTCACAATCAAAATCAAACTCCAACCGTCCAGTGTCTGGGAACCACTCAAGACCTTCTGGGTCTCCAAGGGCTTGGGTCACTTCTCCAGCTCTGCCCTTTGTAGCACACACCTTGTCTTCTAGGCTCCAGCTGCCTGTATTTCACTGCTACTGCTGTTCTTGGTGGTCATCTTATGGTACTGTCATCTCCAAAACACTGCAACTAGGTTTCACCAATAACCTTTCATAGGCTCTCTTCATGGTGCCAAGCCTCAAATCCTTTGCATGATCCCTTCAGGCTTGAGCCATCAATTGCAACTGAGGCTGCACCTTCACTAATGGCCTTCCACGGCCTCTCACAGTGCCGAGCCTCAGCTGCTCTTCATGACCCCGCATGCCTTCAAAACCAAGACCACCTGGCTGACTCTTACACAGTGTACCAAGTCCAGCCACAGCACAAGGTACAACCTTGGCTATATCTGGAACACAGCCTCGTTGTGCTCTCAGAAAACACTTTCTAGAAGATATCAGTTCAATGATGCTGGTCTCTTCTTAATCACCGCTAATTTCTTAGCTCCAGCTAACCAGCATCAATAATCCCAGTAATGCAAAGATTTTTTTTGCTTTAGTAGTTCTGGTATCTTGTTAATCACAGCTGATTCTTCAGCACCAGCTAACCAAAACCACAGAATCTTCACAATCAAAACAGCAATGACCCTGATAAGAGTCTTTAATCTTCCCTCTGAAATTTCACAAGCCAGGCCTCCGTCTTCTGCATTGTTCTCAACATTATCTTCCAAGCTCCTACAGAACATCCCATAGAGCTCTTAATGTCCCAATGACTCTTCTAGCTCAAAGTTTCAAAGATGTTCCACAGTGTTCTCCAAAACATGGTCAGGTTGTTGTCAAAGAGATACCCCACTATGCTGGTATGAATTTGTCTTAGTCAGGGTTTTTATTCCTGCATAAACATCATGACCAAGAAAATAGATAGGGAGGAAAGGATTTATTCAGCTTAATCCCACATTGCTATTCTTCACCAAAGGAAGTCAGGACTGAAACTCAAGCAGGTCAGGAAGCAGAAGCTGATGCAGAGGCCATGGAGGAACATTCCTTACTGGCTTGCTTCCCCTGACTTGCTCAGCTTGCTTTCTTATAGAACCCAAGACTACCAGCCCGGGGATGGCACCACCCACAATGGGCCTTTCCACCCTTGATCACTAATTGAGAAAATGCCTTACAGATAGATCTCATGGAGGCATTTCCTCAACTGAAACTCCTTTCTCTGTGATAACTTCAGGTTGTGTCAAGTTGGCACTCAAAACCAGCCAGTACAGGGCTGAAATTTATAAATGGGAGAAATATTTTTTGTGGGTAATTCATATGTACCAAGCACTGAGGTAAGTATTTTCTTTGCACTTTTTTGTTTCCCTAAAAATGATTGTATAAATTAGCCTCATGGCTGCTATAGTATCCCTCTTACAAATGAGACAGCATATACCCAGGGACAAAATGGTCTGTTCCGCATCCCAGGATTAGCAATAGGAATAGATTTCAAACCCAGGACAAATTACAAAGTTGTAGTCAGTTCTCATGAAAAATAGCTATTATTCATAGTCAAGTTTCAGAAATATCTTCACATTAGTGCTGTATGCATTGAGCTTACTGGACTAACCAAGAGAATGGTATACTTTCATGCTCTTATATAAAGTTGACTCTAGCTCACCTGATTACAGTCTATACATTCCTATACAGCAGTGTTGGAGCTAGAAAGGCAAGCGTCTTCAATACTAAGAAAGTACAGTTGTATATGAAGGTACATGAAGCTGTCTCACAGTGTCAGAGTTATTTACTTTTTACTTCCAATCATGTTGTTTCACGTCTAACTTCAAGCAACAGATAATTGTGATTGTGGTGCCTTTAATCACAGCCCTCAGGAGCCAAGGCAGAAAGGTTGAGAGTTCAAGGCCAAGGCTGAGCTACAACCTGGACTTGTCTGGGCTGTAAGATGAAACCATCTCAAACTTTAAAATTTTTAGTTAAAGATAGATAATTCGATGTTATTTAGGAAATTGATTTGGTAGATTAATTATTTGAAAGCATGGCATGTAAAGACCATAATGGGAGACTGTTTCAAGCCAATATCTTATGTCTCAAATAAAGTAGAAACATTTTATTATATCACCACATCTTTTTCTACTAGATTACTGTAATGGGTTTGTTTTTTGATTGTTAACCCTGTGTTAAAAGCATGTAGCTTATTCCACAAAGGGAAAGCAGCATTGGTAATGAGGGTTTCTGTAAGGAGACCCTAGTGGCCTTCCCTTAAGGCTTCCTTTCTAAAGCTGTCATAGTTGCCTGTAACTTTATGTATAGCAGTCTTTTATATAAGAGCAAACAGGCAGTTAAAAAAGAACTTAAAATTAATGGTGGGTAGGTTCCCCATCATAGTGTCCCATACATATCGTATATGTTACTGTTCTCATTTTGCAGCTGTCATGCAATAAATGTATGATCTCATCATCTCTTCCCAATTGGTCTTCTCAGCAGCTCAGAAAAATTCTCTTTTCTTTCCCTTCCTCCAAAAGAGACTAACTCAGGAAGACAGGTACTATAGGTCATTGCAGGACCATCCTGACAAAGGGGACTCATGGACCTTACTGGGAAATTCAAGTTGGATGGCCATTTAATTTTTTCTTTTACTTTAGGTCTTTACCAGACAGATTACAAACAAATGATAAAAAAAAATGTGGCAATATGGCTATTTACTGAATTTCTAAAACAAACTCCCTTTTGGACTTTAGAGCAGTACAAATCATGGTATTACACAAGCTTATGCAACTGTCATATATAAACCAGAGGGTACTACACAAGCTTATACAACTGTAATATATTAATTTTTGTATGTCAAAACAAAAATAATTAACAAAAAAAATCTTTAAAAGCCGAACAGTCCCCAGTCCCCGCAGGGAAAGTTCTACTGGATAAAGCACATACCCCATCCAAGTGAGGCCTTTATCCACTGGTTCTCAACCTGTGACTCAGGAACCATTTGGAGTAAAATGACCCTTTCACGGGGTCAGATATCCTATATGTCACATCCTTTCTAGGATTCATAACTGTAGCAAAATTACAGTTGGGAAGTATCAACAACATAATTGTATGGTTGAGGGTCACCACAACATGAGGAACTGTATTAAAGCGTGGCTGCGTTAGGAAGGTTGAGGACTACTGCAGCAATGTTAGATGACAGCAAAGGTGGCTTCCTGGTGGAGGGTTCTTTCTCTTGATGTTTTTTGTACTGGATAGTCAAAACTATAGAAAAAATGCTACTTTCATGGAAATGTTTCAGTGCTTTTCATAAAACTAGAAGTAGGAGAAGGCTCTGAGTGTCTGGTGTGCGCATGTGAGCTGGTTGAGCGGGTGAGTGTGTGAGGCAGTGTTGGTTGGGACTCCTGTCTCTGTGGTCACAAAGTCTGCTTGCCAGTGCTGGTGCTGGAGATGATTGGATTTCGCATCTTGTTCTTTTGTAGTTTCGCTGTAGAAAATAAGGCCTGGTGGTGTAAAAGACTGAAATGCAATATACTACATTAAGATCTCAGATTATTTACTACTCAGGGCAGAGTGTTGTTTTTGCTTTGTGTGGTAACAAAGTCTGACTATCCAGGCTTTATGATCTGCCCCACAGGACGGATTTCCGGACTTCCAGGACTCTGTGCCAACACTCTTCCAGCAGGCCAGAGCCAAGAGTGAAGACCTCGCAGGTCTCGGTTCCCAGGTAACGCCTATGGTGGACTGTCATGGGGATAGCTGTAGGGTGGGGGTAGGTGGGTGCTTCAGCTAGCTTCTGCTTGATGTTTGTGAGGATTGAGTTTGTTTCTGGTTGTTTTTAAATGTCTCCTGCCCCTCAGCTTCATCTGTATGATGGCAGAAACATCTTGGTTTCATTTGGTTCATGAACAAAATCTGATAAGATGTTACTTAGTCTCCTTAGTTTTGTAGGAAGTGACACATTCTTTGAGCATCAGGGAAAATAGCCATTTTGGTTCAACTCTTAGGTAAAATAGCACAGGATCTCAATAACATTGTCAACATTGCAACTCTTACCCCCTTTAAATCATTACTGAAGAATTGTTAAATTATTATGTAGCTTTGGATAATTTTGTTAATTTCTGTGTATGTGTGAGGGGGTACATGCTTGTGTGGGTGCACAAGGATGCTGGTATGAGTACACGTGTGTGTACCTGTTTATAGAGGCCAGACGAAAGCCTTGGGTGTGGTTCCTTGAAGTCCACCCATCTTGAATTTTTGAGACAGGGCTCTCATTGGCTTTGTTCTTGTTTGTTCTGTTCGCTGGCTGCAGAGCCCCCCACCCCGGGACCCACCTGGATGTGCCTCCCCACTGCTGGGGTCACAGCGCACACCTCCCAGCTCAGTTCTTCATGTGGATGCTGGAGTTTGAACTTTGTTTCTCAGGCTTATGCAGCCAGCTCTGTGTGCTGCAATAGCCATCCTCCTACCCCAAAATTTTAGTAAATTTTTAACTATGTATGTGCTCAGAAATGGACATTTCCAAAGTCCATATGTGAGTGTCTTTCTTTTAAACAGAACTATAGACCTGTTTGCAGACTCATTTAGTATTGCCAAACCTTACTACTGTGTTTCCCTCCCAGAGTGGCCTGTCGAAATGTCCTCAGTTAACTGGTTGAAATGAAGTCATTGTTATCTTTGATCTAGTTTGTACATGTTTAGAAAAGTAGTAAGGGCTTTTCTCCTATTTTTTTTTAATCCATTATGTGTTTAAAATTGTGAATCATGACTTTTGTAACCAATTTTATATAGGGGCATTCTTATAGTACTTTTATATGACATGATAATGAATCATATCAGCATTTTGACTATTATTTCATTGACAAATGTCATAGATACATTGCTTTGAATATCACATGCAAGTAATTTAGAGCAGAACATAGAAAAGGAGCTTCTGAAACACACAGAGGTGACCACATATGTCACCCACCAGCCTTCTGTTTAAACATGTCCATCTATGCTTGCTTGACAACTGCTTCTTCGCTCCAGGATGCAGGCAGAGATCCTTGCTGGCAGGGATGCATCTCTGCATAATTTGCATTGTTTAATTTTGGTGGGAGGTGTGTTTGTCTTGTTCTTCTAGACAAGCATTTTACACCTTTTCTCCTCCAAGCAGGCTGTCATCTTAGCAGAATCTGGGTAGTGCCAGATCCTAAAATAAGATGCCAGGATTTCACCCTGTGCTCAAAGCAGTTGACAGCAGATGTTGCTGGTGCTCTTAGGCTCTAATTTTTTTTCTTTTTTTAATTTTAAGAAAGAAGGGGAAATCCTTTAAAGGACTCAGAACCTTGGAAAACAAAGTGAAGGTTATATTGGCTTTGAGTTTACATAGACTTCTCTTTATGGGACTGAAAAGAAACCTTTTGAACAAACCTAGTATCTTACATGACATAAACATGTATTCATATTTATGGAGGCGATCATACCACAGGAAGTGTGAACTCATTTTAATAAATACTAAATGCATTTGCTGGTGTCTCAAATTGGCAACTTTAGGCCATTAAGAAATCTAGAATACTGTAGTTATTGCTTTTATTTTTGCTTTACTTACTAGCAGGCTGAAAAGGCGAAGCAGATGGAGCTCCTATGTGCCCAAGCCGGCTATGAGAGACTGCAGCAGGAGAGGAGACTCATGGCTGGGCTCTACAGGCAGAGCTCTGGAGAGCAGAGCCCTGATGGTGGCCTGCCTTCTGATAGCTCTGATGGACAAGGTGTGCCTCTGCAGTGACTGGCCTTCAGAGCCACATACCTTTCAAAGAGAAATGGGGAGAATGGAAGGGACTAAAAGCTTGATGTTGTGAAGGGATTATATCTGTGAAAATCCATTTTCACTTGTCCATTTCCAAAGGGAAGTATTCATCCTGCATCCTGTATATTTTAATTTCTAAAAATCCTTAAATTTTATTATTCCTATACTACAGTTTGCAAATGTGTCTTGTAGAGGGTTGGCCAGGACAGGGATATGAGTATAGAGCCCATTTCCCCAAAGAAACAAATTCCATCGAAGATGCTCCTTTGCTGATAGCACCTGTTTCCTCGTGGTGCTGGGATTGAACCTAGGGCCTTCCACTGAGGTACACCTTCACCTTTTCAAAATGATTGAAACATCTTTCTTTAAATTTCAAAAAACAACTTGTCTAAAATGAATATTTGTTTCCTAACACAAGTCTGTGTTAGAAAGCCAAGTCATGAGTGCTTTTACTTTTTCAACATGAAGAAAATCCCATGTCATTGTTATCCACTCATTGAAAAGATTTTTTGAAGTGTTTTCTGTATACCAGGCCCCTAAGCCCAGAGGGCACAGCAGTGTGAAAGACATCCTGGTTTATGCACAGCTTAGCTTCAGGTAGGGAGAAGTGGCCTGTAAACCTGTAAATTGGACCTGCAGGTTCAAATATCAATAAATAGTATACTGAAGGCAGTAGCTTCATATTGTTCCATTTTATGTATTATTACTTCCTAGCAAGTGCTTAGTATTGTTAATAACTTCTTTTACCAAGGAAGAGTCCATCTTTTTAAAAATGATACAAAGTAACATACATACTTTGTTCATACAAAGTAACAGGCTTTGATGTGGTATTTCATGCTGTATCTTTCTCCCTCCAACAGTCCCTTTCTTGTAACACATAACGTATTACCCTCTCTCCCTTCACCCTCCCTAAAATCCCTTCTTCCTATCATCCCCTTTCTGGTTTCATCACACACGCGCATTCACACACACACACACACACACACACACACACACACACACATCTGCGTTCAACATACAAAAGAAATTATGGAGTTTGTCTCTCAGTTTGACTTACTTCACTTAATGTAATATGATTGCCATGCCAACTGCTTCCCTGTGAGTGTTATCATTTCACTTTTCTCTCTGGCTGAATAAAACTCCCCTGTGCACCTGTTCCTTATCCACTCCTCTGCTGGTGGACATCTGGGCCTGATGCTATCTTAGCTGTTGAGGAATACAGCAATAAGCAGATGTACGCACATCTCTGTTGTAGGGTTTCCAGAACACTGCAGGCATGTATGCAGGCGTGGTAGAGCTGGGTTACATCAAGGCTGATTTTAGTTTTTTGCGACCCCTCCATACTGGTTTCCAAGGTAGCTGCACCAACATTCACTGTCACCAGCAGTAAGTAGGGATTTCTTGCCCTGTGTCCTCTCTGACGCTTGTTCAGTGTTAGCCACTCCAACTGGAGTGATGCACAAATTTAATTTTAATTTGCATTTATATGATAGCTGAGGATGTTGAGCCATTTTCTGGATATTCAGGGATGGTGTGTATTTCTTCTTTGCAGAATTACCTTGCCATTTCATTAGGTGAGTTATCAATTAGAAGTTTAGAGTTTTTTGTGACTGATTTCTGCACTCCTTTATATGTCATGGATATTAATCCTGTCTGACCTATATTGGCAAAGATTTTCTTTCCAATCCAAATAAGAATACCTTGTTAGTAAGCATTCTCTAGCCATGAAATGAAATGTCACCTTCGATCACAACACCAGAGTGAAAGATTTCCTTCCTAACACTTGACAGAAACGTTTTAGCTAAAGTCTTCTTTAGCTTCTCTGACCCTTCTTAGTGGCTAAGAATTGACATATAAGCGAAGACAATTATGAACTATTTGACGGTGATTAATTCATGACACTATGATAACTTGCTGTGGGATAGTAATTTGCTGCAACAGATAATATAATGTATAAGGCATTTTACAGTATTTTTACTAATTATTTTTTCATGGATTGTTTTTTTAAAAAAAAACAAACTATAATTGGCCCAAAGAATTCTCTGCCTTTCTACTATTAAATGTGTGGTTAGTTAATGGTATGCCCTAATATATAGTTATTAAGGAAAACGTCTTACAGAGGAGATGTATTAACTCAGTGTTAGAGGGCTTCTAGAAATGTCCACTCCTGTTTGGTTCATCTTAGCTCTTAAGTATACCCCAACAGTTTGTATACGCCAGGTACTAACATTAATGACTTGCCAGTTTCCTCCTAAATTATTATTTTAGATGTCGTTTCCTCGCTGTTATAAATGCTGCAGAGCCTTTTGACTCTTCTCATTCTCAGTAAGGTGTGAATGCTTGTGTATAAAAACCAAACAGAAACCAAACAACAAAAAACACAGGGGCTGTGGACTGTTTAAAATGTTACTTTATTTTTTTTTCTTTTTCTTTCTTTCCTTTTACTAGGAGAAAGACCTTTGAATCTCCGAATTCCTAGTGTGCAGAACAGACAGCCCCATCATTTTGTGGTGGATGGGGAGCTGAGTAGGCTTTACTCCAGTGAGGCGAAGTCCCACTCATCAGGTGAGAATGCAGTCTGCAACCAGAGAAAACCTGAACAGCAATCCCTTAGCTCTGTTCTCCCACTTCTGTCCCCACTGGACTGTGTTACTTGTCAGTTCCTCTTGGAAATTATAGATTGCCAAAATATTAGCCAGCCTCTTTGAGAATTATAAGGAATGGCATGGAAGAGTTGAAGGTTAAGATGATTTGACTAGCTATGGATTTTGACCTGTAGTTAGTTTAAGCTGAATGGTTATGCTGAGTTGGACTGGCTTTGCTTTGCAAACAGTGCTGTGGTGTGTCACAGGCACGCACTGCATCTGTCCTTGTGCTGAGAGAATCTTGAGTACCAGGACCTGACTTTTTGTGCAGATGCATTTATGGGTGAGGTTGATGGGTATCTGAAATGATAAGCATATTTGTGTACTCTATTTAAATGAATCAGCATTAGATAGTGGATACCAGCACCAGTGAGGAGAGTCTGGTATCATTTAGTCTTTGAATGAAAAAGTAACTTTAGGAATCACTTGGCTGATTTTATAGATGGGGAAGCTGAGAAGGACAGTTCACTGGGTTTGCATGTTAAGTTGGGAGGAACCTGTATTTACAGCTGATGGTCGATTAAGGATTAAAGGAAAAGGCAACCTCTTCTTTTAAGTTCTTAATAAATTCACATGTTCCCTACAAACCCAGATTGCCTTGAAGACCTTATGTAAATAAATAATGCAATTACATTGGTCATATTTGTCTCACCCTGGAGACACACTTGGTATCTCTGCTACATGGAGATTTAGTTAATCTGGGATTTTGCATAGACCAGAACAAAGTAATTCCTAAGGAAGAGTTTTGGCTTTATTTTTAAGAATTAATTTTAGTTAGGTTTTTTTTGAGAGTTTTACACAATATACTTTGATCATACTTCTCTCCTCCCACAACCTCCCCTAGATGTTCCCCCCAACCTCATTATTACTCTCCCAACTTCTCTTAAAAAAATAATAATAATAAATAGGGCTGAAGAGATGGCTCAGTGCTTAAGAGCACTGACTGCTCTTTCAGGGGCCTTGAGTTCAATTCTCAGCAACCACATGGTGGCTCACAACTAATAGCAACAGTGTGCTCACATATATAAAATAAATAAATCTTTAAAAAAAAAGAATAAAGCAAAACAAAAGCATTCCTCCAGACCCCACGTACAGAACAAAAAACTTCATGTGATTGGTAAGTATCCAGTATCAGTCCATTGAGAAATACTTTCTTTAAAATAAAATGAGTAGAAATAACACAGTTTCCATGCAGCAAGAGCCAGGTTACTTGACCAAGAAATCCCTGCTTCTCACAGATACATCTGTAAAGCTAATACCTCATAGGGCTTTTGTAAACAAGAGAGTATGAGTTGTATGACTGGTAAGAAAGTATTGTGGCTGTTTTCTTACTCCTAAGTGCAATTTTAAATCCCCTATTGTATAGAGAGGGTTCTTGCAATTGAACAACAACCTACATTCAAGGTAGAAGCATTGGTTCCCTTCCTACAGTCCTTTCAAGGTGGTGTGTGCTGTGTGTGTGTTGTGTGCTATGTGTGAGTGTGATGTAATGTCCATATGTTTGCATGTATGTAAAGTGTAATGCATATATTGTTAGAATAACTATTCATAAAACTCCATGGAACCATTATTTATGAAAGTAAGCTTTATTCCCACTTACCCTAATTTTTAATGCCATGGCTAGAGGAACTTTTAGAAATGGTTTTATATTTAAAATTGAAGTTGTATTTCTGTCTCATTTTAAAGATAAATATCTTAGCTATTAACCTTTGTGTGTAAATGACCAGTTTGATTTGCTATACTTAACACAGTGAACTAAGCATTTTTGGAAAGGTCTCCCTGGAGGCTGGAGAGATGACTCAGTAATTAAGAGCACTGAATCCTCTTCCAGAGTTCCTGGGTTCAATTCCCAGTATCCACATGGCAGCTCACCACTTTCTGTTATTCTGCTCCAGGGTTCCAACACCTTCATGCAGGCAAAACACCAGTGCACATAAAATAAATTTAGAAAGGCTGTCGATTCATGTGTATCTTGCCCTTGGCACTCATCCTATTCTATGTCTATACTCTCCTCATTTTATAGGTAAGGACACAAACCTCAGCTGTGTAACAGCCCAATTAGTTCATACCTAGAAGTTGGTGCAGTTGGGGTCTAATGTGGGTTTTGTTTTGTTTTTGTCTGTTTGTCTTTATTTTTGTTTGCTTTTCATGAAACAGGCTCTTGCTCTGTGACCCTGGCTGGCTGGGTACTCTGCACATAGCCCAGGTTGACCTGAAACTTGAAGCAGTCCTCCTGCCTCAGCCTCCCTGAGTCCCGGAAACACATCACTACCATGTTCAGCCAGAACCTAGTCTTTTAACAACTAAATGAAATTCCATCTGGAATTTCATAATTATGAATAGTTAATGTTTGCTAGGAAGTTTGGGGGTTAATAACTTGAGTTTGTAGTCTGCTGATTTCAAATTCCAAACTCTTTCTGGTTTTGTTTTATGCAGAGAACCTTGGGATTTTAAAAGACTATCCTCACTCTGCATTCACCTTGGAAAAGAAAGTTATTAAAACAGAACCTGAAGACTCAAGATAGCTGAGATTCTCCTACTGTTCTCTGGAAGTGGCACCAGATTCAAGGATAATGCTCCATCATAGATTAAGCCTTAATAACCAGTGTTGCCTCATTCAGCTCACAGACCATAGCCAAAGCATAAGAACTCACACAGTAGTCTGTGGACAGCAGGACAAAGCAACAACCACAGAAGAGGGAATCAAGAGAGCATTGCAATGTAACAGGCACTGGCCAGTTACCTTCCTGTGTAAGTTGCTTGTGTGGAAATATCGTAGGCATTCACTATTTAAGAATGTACAACGTGTCTTTGTAATTTATAGAAACAAGTCTAGGTGTTGATACCTTGCAGTCTAATAGATGTGGATACCATTCATTTTACTTGAAATTTTGTTGTCTACTTTAGGTGTATTTACCATAAATGTTACTCGTCGGCATTTAGAACTTTTGCAGTCATAGAAAGAAATCCTGGGCAATGTAGTTATTGGCAAGGTGACCAGAGAAAGATGGAAGATAAATACACCATTTACACCAAGGAGAAGACTGTGTGCTTAATACTTGATAACATTGATTTTGATTAATAGGAAATATGTAGCTGTCACTAAATAATGTCACTTTCATTGGTTTCATCAATGCACAAATTAAAAATTGGAGTAACATTCCCAAGGTGAGGTAGGCTACATTTATGGCATCTGCTCAAGATGTAACAAAGGTTGGACAGAGGACTTGAAATAAATGGGTTATTGTGTAAAAGTCTTGACTTAAACACTGATATTTCAGAATATGTTAAACAAATTACGGCATAGTAATTTAGCCCTAAATGTGATAAAGATGATGATGTGGGTGAATGGACATGGAGTGTGTGTCTTGTTTTTAGTTCTGCTTTAGATCATGTTGTCAGAGATATGAGTTCCTAATCTGTTATACTGAAATCTATTGGCCTGATGTTAGGTGAGATGTCTGCACCATAGGCTCTAAGCACTGTCACATAGATAATCACTTCTCAATTTGATCTGTAGAAGAGGTTTACAGTAGAAACACCAGTAAACAGCTTTTCTCCTATTACAAGACTTTTTCCTTCCTAAATGTTTCTACTGACCATGATATCTTGCTCACTAAAAAGTATCTTAGAGACCATGTGGCTCTGTTGCTACTGTGAGGTTGATGATTGTGGTCTCACTGTTCACTGTCTGTAGAGCTAGCGCGATACCATTTAAATAGAATGTTCAGTTTACTATTAGCCACAGCACTGGATAGTATCCCTGTACTTTCATGAACCATTTCCTGTGTTCCATAATCTATTTTGAGAAATTTTGTGGTTCTTTTTTTTTAAAAAAAAAAAAAGAAAGAAAAAAAAAAGAAACTATGTCTTACAGTTCAAGTTTGTAGATTTTAACATGCAAGTCTTAAAAGATGCAGTAGTCTTCCAGCTAATATTTGTCTCTCCTGGACCTAGAACCTGCATTTTTAAATCCAGAAGAAAGTCTCCGTAAGTAGCATACTTTTCTGACTTCCAAGCTTAGCGATAAAGAAGAAGAAGCACGCGTGCGCACGCGCGCGCACACACACACACACACACACACACAAATTTTCAGAAAAATACAATTTTTATCTTGTGAACACTAATGTATTAAACTTGCTATACATTAAACAAATAATATATATTTTTATTTGAATGGTATATTAATTAGATGTTATAACTAGTGTTTTTTTTTATTTCGTTTAAGATATTTCCACTGAACAAGGTCAATTGGTTACCTCAGTATTACAGCCAATATAACCCAAGGGACCATTTCTCCCTAAGTCTGTGTTATTCTTTATTGTGTGGATTCTGCATTTTTGTGATTCTTAAAACTGTTGAAGAGATGAGTGCACTTGCTTCCTGTGGCAATAAAGGATTTCTCTGCCTCACAAATCCTTACTTAGAGTCCTTTGCATAGCACATGATGTTTGTCTATACTGCCTCCCTTATAGCATGTCAGGGGATGGTATGAGCTTCCATCTTTTTTCTTTCTGTGATACTGAGAGTTGAATCCAGAGGCTCTACCACTAAGTGATAGGCCCAGCACTCACGTTACTTTTTCATTCTGACACAGGCTTACTAACTTGCCCCAGCTGGCCTTGAACTCACTCTGTAGACAAGACAGGTGGTGGTCACCTGGGGAGACCTTTCCTAGTGTGTGGTCCATACATTTCAGTTTTGAAATGGCAGAATACTTCTAGTACAGCACCATGCTATTTGTGGCTTTGATGCTGCTCTGAATCTTCAAAAGGAAACCAACCAGGTTGTCAACCCAAGGAGAGCAGGAGCCCTGGTCTGTCTCTTGTAGATTCAAGAAAATACAACAGCAAATATTTAATGAAAGCCCACTTCTGACCCAGCACTGTCTGCTCAAGGGTTGGTTCTGGGAGTCCAAGACTGTGCATCTGCTCTTATCTCTGGGCATTCTCATGAAGGATATTCTCCAGTGAGCTCCAAGTTAACAAAGGATGACTCAGTGTCCTGCTACTGTTCTTGAAAACACACATTAATCTCAAAAATCTTGATAACTGTTTCCATAGTGACCATGCAAGACAAATGTTCCTGACACCTAAGTGATCAGAAGCTGACACTGTGCTAATGTTTTCATTTCTGAATGTGTGATGACTAAGTCTTCCAGATCATTCCCGGTTTCTGCTTTGACTGACTTATGGAAATGAAGAAAACAATCACTTGGTTCTTGTGTAGAAAACATGAATCAGAATTTAAGTAGTTAATTCTTTTAAATTAGTTTTATGTTCTACTTACATATATTTTTCTGTCTATTTTTACCATAGATTTAGAAAGAATGATAAATAATAGCTGGTTTTGTTATAAATTCATTAAAACTCCTTCCTTCTTTCATATTTTCATATCTGGTAGGCCACAAAATTCTTGAGCAGTACAACAATATCCTTTTGAATTCTATCTCCTGGCAGTGCCTGACTCTTTGGTCATAATTTCTAAGATTGTTCTTCTGACACCTCCATTTATGTCCAGATCTCACTTGTAAGATGTAAAAGGGCTCATTTCTTCCAGTTCATCCTCAACCAAAAGAAAAGTTTAATATTTTTGTAGTGATTCAATATGACATTTAGAACAGAAGCATTTAAAATAACTCACCAAGCACTAATCTTGTTTTTTTCCTTAGCATTCACATGAAATGCTACTTACCATTAGCTTTCTCTTTTCATTTTTAAAATATTTAATTACTTTTTTTATTTTTAAAGTAGTTAATTGGACCAGTGTGATGATGCCCACTTTTAATCAGTCCTTGAAAGTTGAGGTGAGGCTCCTGTGAGTTTGAGTTTGGCCTACACAGGAAGACTTAGTTGCAAAAGGAAAAACATTAGTTGGTAAATAAAAATTGTACATATTCAAGCGTATAACGTGGATTATCTACCTGTTTTGAAAATGTGTTTATTGTGTGTGTATGACATGTGTGTAACATATGTGCTGTGGCATACATGTGGAGCAGAGGATAGCTTGGTAGAGCTGGCTCAGGATTGAAACAAGCCACTAGGCTTGTGTGCCATGCCATCTCCACAGCCCTGATTATTTAATTTCTGTACGCAATGCATCCTGATTGCCACAGACAAATTAAGACACCTCAATGGGAAAGTGGATCCTGCTGTGCTTGACTGGCACTGACCCTTCTTCAGTTTGCTTACCTTTGCTAAACTCTCAGTAGAGTGTTTTAAATTCTACCCAGCATCCCAAGGCAAAGATATACATTGTTAGAAATTGGGAAAGACCTAAGTACTACTCTAGGTTCCAGAACTTTAACCCACTTTTTATGGTTCTAGAGTTGAACCTAGCACCTCGTGCGTGCAAGATGAACACTGCCACCAAGCTATGTTTTCAGTCCTACTTTTTAAATCTTTATAATTGCTATTTAAGTTTCTCATTGTACCTTCTCCAAAGAATCAACTTGTTTTTTTCACAACTCCAAAGAAATGTCATGGTGGATGCTGTCATCAAAACCTGATGCTTCAAAATGTAGGTTATGTGTGTAACATTGGTTCAAGATGGAAATGCAACAACAGAGGCTAAAAAGAGGTCCAGGAAGAAAGAGGTTAACCGAGAAGTGTCAAATTCCAAGTTTCCTAGTAGTCCAGACAATTTGCTAATCAACCCCATAAGCATTACTGTGGTAAGAACCTATGACATTATAAATTAGACTATGCTTGATATTTACACATTCTGTAACCTTGTGAGTCATCTTTGTATTAAAAGTTTGCACCTCATAAATGTAGGTTTCAAGTGCCATGTTTAGCACATAATCCAAGCAAAGAAAGCCCTCTCTTCTAACTGTTGCAGACACCTATCTTGGCAGGTCACTTGGGCTTAAGTACATAGGAAGCCGCTTAAGCAGTGCGTGTGTAGGTGGAGTCCTGCCGGTAACTGGCTCAGCATAAGCTTGGTAACTTTCTGAGGGTAAATGCTGTCATCAAATGTCACCTGTGGTCTAGCACTGAACCTGCTCTGGTCCTTCCCAGACAAAAAGATTTCTTTGTAAAGATGTTCTCACACACAGGCTCTGCTGAATTTCACCATTTGAGTATTCTCTCCCTCTGACCTGCATGCCTATCATGCAAGGCTGACAAGGCTATCCTTGCCCTTTCAGACAGTCTTCAGTCGTCAAAACGTGTCTGTGTGTTCATTGTATGAATCCATCTTACATACATCAGCTAACACAGGTTCTTTGACTTTATTGATAAGGCACAAGATAGTGTGTTTGATGAGATTGGGCTATCACAGCTACAGCTGATACGGAAACTAAAGTTCTTAGAGTGGTCAATGGCAGTTTCCAGTGTGAATTAATACGGAGGGTGAAATGAATGGAGAGCTCCTAATTTTTCAAAGAACATCTTTGATATTGCAAGGTTTTAAATGGGAAGGACAAAGGGTTTCTTTTGCCAAGACTAAGTTTAAGTATGATAATTGGTTTATATGGGAAAAGTTCACTTTTTTTTCTTTGGTTCCTTATTAAAAGGCAAGACTAGTTCTGTTTCATGAGGCACATGACCTAGAACAGGTTAGTTGTCTCAAACTACTAGGAACTGCAACAGTGGGATGTCACAAATCTACCGTTTCCTGCACAGGGCCAACAGCTTCACATTTAATCGGCATAATCAGTAGGTATATATCATCTCAGCTATGCAGATGAGAAGACACATCCCTAAGGTGTTAGTAATGGTTTCTATACACTTGGACCAGTGCATGCTTCTTGTGCTAATATCCCTTAAACCCAAGGACATGCGTGATACATAAACAGGGCACAGTAAACACTACTTATAGATTAGGCTTAAATATTCACATATGGTGAAACTACCAGACATGTATAGAAATGATCACATTGATAACAGTGTGAGCCAGTTAACTAAGTGTCAAGATTCCGGCATAGGCTTGCTGAAGGAAATCAACACATGGAATTCCAAGGTTGAATCCAGAAGTAAAATGATCCAGCAGCTTATGACTAGCATGTTGGAACCTCCAGGGTGGGGTGTAAAACAGGCACAGACAGATACTGTTAACAGATGAGGTAGAGAATCTCTGAAGATGAGAGGTGCTGACTGAATCCAATCCCTAGAAACTCCACAGAGACTTATTTGGGAAACAATTAGAAGTATCTTAAGGAAGAAATTGAAGCTTTGAGAAGATCAGAAATATCCTAACAAAACAAACTGGATGCTTGAGTGTTCCGAGGACGTCCACAGTTTTAAGCGGGCCTCTTGTTGCAAGAGGTGTGAGGCTGCTGTTGGAGCTGTCCAACCTCAGCTCAAACTGAATGCATGGAGAAAAATGGAGTGGAGGATATGCAAGTGTGGACAGTTCACTCAGACGTTTGTTAGCTTGTTTGCTCAGAAACATCCAGGCATAGGGTTAGGAAGTGAAGACATCAAAGATCTTGAATTGTTCCTACCTCCACAGACCCCTCTGTCTTTAGAAACAGCTTTATACGTTAAATGTCCAGCTTGGTAGAAATTAACCATTGTTATGAACCAAGGAAAAATAGAGGCTTTTCAAAGGAAATTTAAGAAAGGAAAGTTTGATACAATATTTTATTTGTGGCAATTCTGGGGTCATTAGTGTATGTGGGGAGAGCTAGCCTGCAGCTGTCAAGCAATAGAGTAGGTTGGAAATAGGGGACAGGGTTAGACGAAGACAGTGTAAGACCTGAGTGGAGTTATGGCCTTGATCTGAGTTTGACTCCAGAACCTACATAAAAAGCCAGGTGTGGTACCCTACTTGGTGGTCAATGAGAGGGTTTCCCTGTACACCCCCCCTCAAAAAAAAGGATGGAGCAACACAGGATGTTATCTTATGGCCCTCACACAATACACACGTGCGCGCATACACACACACACACACACACACACACCCCTCATGGAACCCTGTGACTAGTGGTTGAGGTGTGTTTTGTCAACCAAAGGCAGTATTCAAAAAGAAAAAAGGCAACCTCTTAGCTGTATTTCAGATCATGGTTCATTTTGACCCTATTTGCATATGTAAATTTTAATGGGGGGGAATCGTTAATCTTATTGTCTGGAACTCTATTCTCCATTCCTGCACCCAGTGAGGAATTTCTAGAAGTTCATTTATTTAAAGCTTGCAAGGTTAACTTTATCATTACAGTTGTAACCTAAATAATCCAATCTATAAGTCAGTGAACCTGGTATCCTCATTTTATGAAAGGAAAAACTACTGAGAGATTCCAGAACCCATCAATACTGAGAGGAGAAATTAAATTTTCATGCTGTGTGTTGCTTCTGTTCTGATTATTATTTTTTTTGTAATCAGGAAGGAAGCTCCAGACTGTTTGAAAGTGTACTCTCTAGCCCCCCCCCCATGCCAGCGCTAGAGCACTCAATAGTGAGCTGGATATGCAGTGAGCGGAGAGGAAACAGTGTGCATATAGATGGCTTAAGATCATTTCAAACCCAAATAGAAATATCATTTCTTACTGGTTACTTACATTGAGGGCCTTTTTTGTTTTTGAGACAAAAACTATTATTTTGTTTTGTTTTGGTCTTGGTTTTTATTTTGTTTTGTTTAAAAAAAAAAGAAACTCAAAGGCATGCTAGGTGTAGTGGTGCACACCATTAATCCCAGCACTTGGGAAGTAGAGGCAGGCAGGTCTCCGTGAGATCAAGGCAAGGTTGGTCTACAGAGTGAGTTCCAGGATAGCCAGAGGTAGATGGTAGCATCCTCTCTCAAAAACAAAAATAAAAAATCCCAAAACACCAAAAAAAAAAAAAAAAACCAAAACCAAAAACACAACCGAAAAGCAAACAAAGCAAAAATAAAACAAAAACCTCAGATTCATTCCTTAAGTATAAGAAACCATCATCCATGCTTTTCAGGAACATCCGATTAGAAGAAGAAAAGGAGTGATTCTTGCACCAGAAATGTTTACAATTGAATACAGAGAGCATCATGAAAAGTACTGGAATTAGGCAATAATTACAATGACCAATACACAGGCCCATTCTTTGCATTGATTGAAGGATGTGATCCTGGAAAATGGGCAAAACTGGAGGCCGTCTGGGCCATCTTCCCCAGCAACGGGGATAAGGAGCTCTGTTTGGAACACACTGAGTCACTGGGTATCATAGAGCTATTTGGGATTATTTAGAAACAAAAGCCCAGAGTGTAAGTAAAAAAATCTTACCATTGTGATCATCAGCTTTTTTTTTTAAGCAGTTGAAGCCAGGATGTCTAATGAGAAGCTGAGCAATGAGAAAGTGGCTATTGATAAACTAGCTCATATTGGGGTGGAAGGACTAAGTAGCTAGAGAGGCAAGAGGACAGCTAAGGAGAGGGCAAGAAGAAGCCACAGGATGCAGGTTGCCAGTAAAGTCAGGTAAAGGATCAAGGAGGATGAATTGATTTCATTCAATGATCAAAGAGGTCAACATGAAAGTTTTCAAAGTAGTATAAAACAGAATAATTGTGGAGAATAATTGTTGTAATTGTCAAATGTAATATGCTAAAGTAGAATATAACAGTTTGATAAAAGTTAACTGGGTAAACACTAATAATGGGCTTTATATAAGATGTCTTTTCATATCTGAGTTATTGATTCTCTGATAAACATTCTGCCTTGTTTCATATCTGTAGGTGTGATAAAACATCTTGACAAAAAGCAACTACGGCAGGAAAGGGTGTAGTTCCAGGTTACACTTTATGTTTGAGGGCAAGTAAAGGTGAGAACTCAGGCAGTTGTCACACCACATCTATAGTCAGGAGCAGAGAGAAATCAAAAGCACCCATGCAGCCTGCTTGCTACATCCTGCTCTCATCTATATTCTCCTCTTATCCCTCCTGCCAAGGGAATGGAGCTACCCATGGTAGTCTGAGAGTTCATATATCAATTGGCAATCAAGACAGTCCCTCCACAAATATGCTTAGCTTCCAATCTTAGCTTGACAATTATTCAACTGAGACTCTGTTCCCAGGTGATTCTAAGCTGTGCAAATGGATATTAATTTAAAACTAACCATTGGACATGGATAGTTCATCTGACCTTGCAGAGGACCCAGACTCATTTTCCAGCAACCACATGGTGACTCACAACCTTCTGTAACTCCAGTCCCATCCAGGGGGCCTGATAGCCTCTTCCAGCTTCCATGGGTACCAGAGATGCCTGTAGCACACATACATGCATGCAGGCAGAACATTCACACATAAAAAAATACAAAAGAAAACAAAAAACCCATAAAACTAATAACATAAAGCATTACACACCTCATCCTGACTCCATTCACAGGCTTGTCATTTAGAACTACCCAACACATACATGTACACTATGCATGCCAGAATTCAGGGCATCTAGAAACCTTATTTCCCCCATCACAACCAGCATCTCAAAGAGTAGAAGGAGAATCCACAGAATGACAGATATGGGATTGGGCAACCACTAAACTTCATAGCTGAACAGATCCATGTAAAAGAAAACATTTTTTGTTTTCAGTAAAATGACTTTTAAATTTCAAAATACTAGTGATTCTTGATCCAAGTCCCAGGCCACCCTCCTAGACATCTGGATGTTTGTAAGACATCTGGATGTTTGTAAGAAATTTGTTTCTTTTATCTGAAACTTCCACCGTTGATTATCTGTAGTTGTCATGGTTTTAAAATCAAGCCATGGCTGATTAAACCAGTACAATGTCTATAATTCCAGCACTTGGAAGATGGAGACAGGGGGATCAGGACTTCAAGGCTAGCCTCTATTATATGACAAATTTGAAGCCAGCCAAACTATTCATCTTTATCTCTAAGAATGATGAATTTTTATGAGTTTAATTCCATGAAAGTAAACTTGCCACCTCTACCTGTAACTTCTGCTGCCACAGAGCAATTCTGCACGTGACCAGCCAGAGGCATCCAACGACCTATGGAATCACAAAAACCTCTTAACATTTTCAGATTGTACAAACCTACAACTCAGCATTCCTGAGCCAAAACACAAGATAATTGACTTTTATACATAATTTTGAGTCAGAGAAGTATTTTTAACTTAACAAAAATGGCTTTTAAAATTCACTTCAAGGTAGGGGAGATGCCTCAGTGGTTAAGAGCACTAGCCTCACAGTTCCAACACCCACACAGACCCTGACGCCTATATAAAAGGCTGTATGCAGTATACACATCTGTAATCACAGTACTCCTAAGGAGAATGGGAAGTAGAGACAGGAGAACCTCCCTGAGGATTAGGGATCAACTAGTCCGACATCCATGGCCAAGGTCCAAGAAAGAACAAGAGAGACCCTATCTCAAAGCAAAGTGGAAAGTAAGAACTAGTTTGGAAAGTTACCCTCTGATCTCTACTTGCATGATCACATGCATACATCATATGCACACACCATAAATAAAACTCTTCATACTCTCCTAGTCTCTTAGAACACCTCAATTTATGTCTATAGCAGAGAGGCACCAGTAATTTAATAGGGTAAATGCAATCACATGGGCCCTGACACACAGACCAGAGAACCAAAGGAAACTTCTTTTGAAAGCACATAGGATGCTGTGATCATTTGTCCATTCCATAAAGGAATCCAAGCTAAAGGTGCCATGGCTACCAAGTGAAGGGCTGGTGAGATTTCCCGATTGTCCAGTACTTGTTTTCTGGCACTGCCTGACAGGTTATAGACCCTAGGGGAAAACCTGCTACTATTATTCCAATAAATGGACATAGCAATAAAATGAATCCTGATTTCTTACAGTAGCAGTAGATCAACATCACTCAGCTCTCATCAGAGAAGCTGTTTCATGCAGTAGGTGACAACCAACAGAGTCCCACAATGTACAGAAAATGAGGATGTTTGGAGTGCCCAACCCTAAATGGGAAGTCTATGATTGCAGTGCCTGAGGTTGTAAATAACTTAAAAATAAGTGTTTAAGAGACACAATAAGAGAGATGTCCTTGTGAACCCAGAGCGACTGTGACAGTAAGTACACGATAGACCAAGTTCAAGTCAGACAAAAACACATTTTGGAGAGGGAAGGCACAAAGTCCCACCTAGCTGGAGAACTATTGATATTTGATTGGTGCTGGGTGAAGAAAGGTTTGGTTTTTTTCCAATGGCATGAAACCTGGTACTGGGGCAGGATTTTCCCTGTCCAATTACATTAAAATATTAGTGCAGCAGGAGGCCTGTGATTAGGCAGGGAAAAGGGAGGCAGCACAAAGAGTTGCAGAGACAGAGAGCATCTCAGGAGAAAAGAGAAGGCCAAGATGGAGGCCCATTGTCATGTCCCAGTCCTCAAGCTTTGTCTATAAGTGTTTAAATAATCAACGCCATGTATTGAACAAAGAATTATTGGTGTCTACCAATATTTCTCTTGACATTAAAGAGCAGTATTGGTGTATGTGTCCCAGTCTTGCTTTAAGAGGCCTTATTTAAACATGGAGAAGGGGCTATGGTATAGTAAAAGAACACTGAATGATTCCCATCACCTTGATTCCACTCCTTTATTATGCCTCTGTGTTCATATTCATAATATTACTTAACAGTTTTATTTACTTAGGACTTTATAGATAGCATCTTGCTCAGTAGCTCAGGTTGGCCTTGAATTCACATTTTCTAGACTGTAACAGAATGAGTCTCTCTTTTTTTAAAAAATTTTTTATTGAGTACCTTCATTTACATTTCAAATGTTATACCCTTTCCTGGATCCCCCTCCCTTCTAGAAAGCCCCCAAACCATACTCCTACTCCCTGCCTCCAAGAAGAGGCCCCTCTGCCCAACCACTCCCACCTACCACCCCTCGATTTCCCCATGCTGGGGCATCCATCAAGCATTCATAGGACAAAAGACCTCTCCTCCCACTAATGCCCAATAAGGCATTCCTCCACCACAATTGCAGCTGGAACCATGTGTATCCCTTGGTTGATGGCTTAGTCCCTGGGAGCCCTGGGGGGTCTAGTTGGCCAACATCAACTTTCTTCCCATGGAGCTGCAAACCCCTTCAGCTCCTCCAGTCCTCCCTCCACCTCCTCCATTGGGGACCCCACGCTCTGTCCAATGGTTGGCTGCGAGCATCTGCCTCTGTATCTGTAAGGCTCTGGCACAGACCCTCAGGAGACAGTCATAAAAGGCTCCTTTCTACAAGCACTTTTTGTCATCCATAATAGTGTCAGGTTTGGTGACTGTTTATAGGATGAATCCCCAGGTAGGACGGTCTCAGGGTGCCCTTTCCTTCAGTCTCTGCCTCACACTTTGTCTCCATAATTGTGCCTGTGAGTATTTTGTTCCCTTTCTCAGAAAAACTGAAGCACCCACACTTTGGTCTTCCTTCTTCTTGAGCTTTGTGTGCTCTGTGAGTTGTATCTTGTTTATTTTGAGCTTTTGGGCTAATATCCACTTATCAGTGAGTGCATACTATGTGTGTTCTTTTGTGATTGGGTTACCTCACTCAGGATGACACTTTCTAGTTCCATCCATGTGCCTAAGGATTTCATGAATTCATTGTTTTTAATAGCTGAGTAGTACTGCATTGTGTAAATATAGCACATTTTCTGTATCCATTTCTCTGTTGAAGGACATCTGAGTTCTTTCCAGCTTCTGGTTATTATAAAAAAGGCTGCTATGAATATAGTGAAGCATGTGTCCTTATTACATGTAGGAGCATCTTCTGGGTATATGCCCAGGAGTGGTATAGCTGGGTCCTCAGGTCTAATTTTCTGAGGAATCACAAAACTGCTTTCCAGAGTGGTTGTACCAACTTGCAATCCCACCAGCAATGGAGGAGTGTTTCTCTTTCTCCACATCCTCTCCAGCATCTGCTGTTTCCTGAGTTTTTTATCTTAGCCATTCTGACCGGTGTGAGGTGGAATCTCAGTGTTGTTTTGATTTGCATTTCCCTGATAACTAAGGATGCTGAACTTTTCTTTAGGTGCTTCACAGCCATTCGAGTTTCCTCAGTTGAGAATTCTCTGTTTAGCTCTGTACCCCATTTTTAATAGGGTTAGTTGACTCTCTGGAGTCTAATTTCTTGTATACATTGGATATTAGCCCTCTATCGGATGTTGGATTGGTAAAGATCTTTTCCCAATTTGTTGGTTGCCGTTTTATCCTATTGACAGTGTCCTTTGCCTTACAGAAGCTTTGCAGTTTTATGAGGTCCCATTTGTCAATTCTTGTTCTTAGAGCATAAGCTATTGGTGTTCTGTTCAGGAAATTTTCCCCTGTGCCCATGTGTTCAAGACTTTTCTCCACTTTCTCCTCTATAAGCTTCAGTGTATCTGGTTTTATGTGGAGGTCCTTGATCCACTTAGACTTGAGATTTGTACAAGGACAAAGAATGGGTCGATTTGCATTTTCTACATGCTGACCTCCAGTTGAACCAGCACCATTTCTTAAAAATGCTTTTTTTCCACTGTATGTTTTTAGCTCCTTTGTCAAATATCAAGTGACAGTAGGCGTGTGGGTTCATTTCTGGGTCTTCAATTCTATTCCATTGATCTTCATGCCTGTCTCTGCACCAATACCATACAGTTTTTTTAAAAATCACTATTGCTCTATACTAGAGCTTGAGGTCAGGGATAGTGATTCCCCAAGAAGTTCTTTTGTTGTGGAGAATAGTTTTTGCTATCCTGGATTTTTCGTTATTCCATATGAATTTGCCGATTGCTCTTTCTAGCTCTATGAAGAATTAATTTGGAATTTTGATGAGGATTGCATTGAATCTGTAGATTGCTTTTGGCAAGATGGTCATTTGTACTATATTAATCCTGCCAATCCATGAGCATGGGAGATCTTCTTTCATTTCTTTCTTCAGAGGCTTGAAGTTCTTGTCATACAGATCTTTCCCAAGGTATGTAATATTATTTGTGACTATTGTGAAGGGTGTCAGTACCCTAATTTCTTTCTCAACTTATTTATCCTTTGAGTATAGGAAGGCTACTGATTTGTTTGAGTTCATTTTATATTCAGCCACTTTGCTGAAGTTGTTTATCAACTGTGGGAGTTCTCTGGTGGAATTTTTGGGGTCACTTAAGTTCATGGTCATTTCATCTTCAAATAGTGATATTTTGACTTCTTCTTTTCCAATTTATATACCTTTGACCTCCTTTTGTTGAATAATTGCTCTAGCTACAACTTCAAGTACTATATTGAATAGATAGGGAGAGAGTTGGCGGCCTTGTCTGGTCCCCAATTTTAGTGGGATTGCTTCACGTTTTTCTCCATTTAGTTTGATGTTGACTACTGGTTTGCTGTATTTTGCTTTCACTATGTTTAGGTATGGGCCTTGAATTCCTGATCTCTCCAAGACTTTTAAAATAAAGGGATGCTGAATTTTGTCAAATGCTATTTCAGCATCTAATGAAATGATCATGTATTTTTTCCTTTGAGTTTGTTTATTTAGTGGATTACATTGATGGATTTCTGTATATTGAACCATCCCTGCATCCCTGGGATGAAGCCTACTTGATCATGGTGAATTATCGTTTTGATGTATTCTTGGATTCAGTTGGCAAGAATTTTATTGAGTATTTTTGCATCAATGTTCATGAGGAAAATTGGTCTGAATTTTTCTTTCCTTATTTGGTCTTTGTTTGGTTTAGGTATAAGCGTTATTGTGGCTTCATAGAATGAATTGGGTAGTGTTCCTTGTGTTTCTATTTTGTGCAATAGTTTGAAGAGTATCTGTATTAGGTCTTCTTTGAATGTCTGATAGAATTCCCCCACTAAACTCATATGGTCCTGTGCTTTTTATGGTTGGGAGACTATTAATGACTGCTTCTACTTCCTCAGGATTTATGGGACTATTTAGATGGTTTATCTAATCCTGTTTTAACATTGGTACCTAGTATGTGTCTAGAAAATTGTCCATTTCATCCAGATTTTCCAATTTTGTTGAGTATAAGCTTTTGTAGTAGGATATGATGATTTTTTTAATTTCTACAGTTTCTCTTGTTATGTCTCCCC
Source organism: Tokudaia tokunoshimensis (assembly GCA_036184795.1). Taxonomy (NCBI): domain Eukaryota; kingdom Metazoa; phylum Chordata; class Mammalia; order Rodentia; family Muridae; genus Tokudaia; species Tokudaia tokunoshimensis. The sequence goes on from BTHU01000016.1 coordinate 50,737,675, forward strand.
ATTCATTTCTGATTTTATTAATTTGGGCAGTGTCTCTGTGCCCTCTGGATAGTCTGACCAAGGGTTTATCTATCTTGTTGATTTTCTCAAAGAACCATCTCCTGGTTTTCTTGATTCTTTGTATAGTTCTTTTTGTTTCTATTTGGCTGATTTTGGCCCTGAGTTTGATTATTTCCTGCTGTCTTCTACTCTTCGGTGTATTTGCTTTTTTTGTTCTAGAGCTTTCAGGTATGTTGTTAAGCTGCTAGTGTAAGCTCTCTCCGTTTTCTTTTTGGAGGCAATTAGTGCTATGAGTTTTCCTCTTAGCATTGCTTTCATTGAGTCCCATAAGATTTGGTATGATGTGTCTTCATTTTCATTAAATTCTGAAAAGTCTTAATTTCTTTCTTTATTTCTTCCTTGACCAAGCTTTCACTGAGTAGAGCATTGTTCAAAATCCATGTGTATGTGTGTTTTCCGTTGTTTTTGTTGGAATTTAAGACCAGTCTTAGTCCATGGTAATCTGATACGGTACATGGAATTATTTCAGTATTCCTATACCTGTTGAGACCTGTTTTGTGACCAATTATATGGTTAATTTTGGAGAAGGTACCATGAGGTGCTGAGAAGATTTATTCTTTTGCTTTAGGATGGAATGTTCTATAAATATCTGTTAGATCCATTTGGTTCTTAACTACTTTTAGTTTTACTGTGTCTCTGTTTAGCTTGTTTCCATGATTTGTCCATTGCTGAGAGTGAGGAGTTGAAGTCTCCCACTATTATTGTGTGGGGTGCAATGTGTGCTTTGAACTTTAGTAAAGTTTCTTTTATGAATGTGGGTGCCTTTGCATTTGGAGCATAGATGTTCAGAATTGAGAGTTTATCTTGGTAGATTTTTCCTTTACCAGTATGAAGTGTTCTTCTTTGTCTTTTTTGACAACTTTTAGTTAAAAGTTGACTTTATCTGATATAAGAATGGTCATTCCCACTTGTTTCTTGGGACCATTTGCTTGGAAAATTGTTTTCCAACCCTTGACTCTGAGGTAGTGACTGTCTTTGTCACTGAGGTGGGTTTCTTGTATGCAGCAAGACGTTGGGTTCTGTTTATGTATCCAGTCTGTTTGTCTATGTATATTTATTGGGGAATTGAGTCCATTGCTGTTAAGAGATATTAAGGAAAAGTGATTGTTACATCCTGTTATTTTTGTTGTTAAAGGTGGGATTCTGTTTGTGTGGCTATCTTCTTTTGGGTTTGTTGAAAGAAGATTACTGTATTGCTTTTTCTAGGGTGTAGTTTCCCTCCTTGTGTTGGTATTTTCCACCCATTATTCCTTTGTAGATCTGGGTTTGTGGAAAGATATTCTGTAAATTTGTTTTTGTCATGGAATATCTTGTTTTCTCTGTCTATGGTAATTGAGACTTTAGCTGGGTATAGTAGCCTGGGCTGACATTTATGTTCTTTTAAGGTCTATATGACATCTGCCTAGGGTCTTCTAGCTTTCATAGTTTCTTGTGAGAAGTCTGGTGTAATTCTGATAGGTTTCCCTTTATATCTTACTTGACCTTTTTCCCTTACTGCTTTTAATATTCTTTGTTTGGTGCATTTGGTGTTTTGATTATTATGTGATGGGAGGAATTTCTGTTTTGGTCCAGTCTGTTTGGAGTTCTGTAGGCTTGTATATTCATGGGCATTTCTTTCTTTAGGTTAGGGAAGTTTTCTTCTATAATTTTGCTGAACATATTTACTGGCCCTTTAAGTTGTAAATCTTCACTCTCTTCTATATCTATAATCCTATTGTTTGGTCTTCTCATTGTGTCCTGGATTTCCAGGATGTTTTGGGTTACAAGCTTTTTGTATTTTGCATTTTCTTTGACTGTTGAGACAATGTTTTCTATGGTATCTTCAGCACCTGAGATTCTTTCTTCTGTCACTTGTATTCTGTTGTTAATGCTTGCATCTATGACTCCTGATTTCTTTCCAAGGTTTTCTATCTCCAGAATTTTCTCCCTTTGTGATTTCTTTATTGTTTCTACTTCCATTTTTAGATCCTGGATGGTTTTGTTCAGTTCCTTCACTTGTTTGTTTGTGTTTTCCTGTAATTCTTTAAGGGATTTTTGTGTTTCCTCTTTAAGGGCTTCTCCCTGTTGACCCATCTTCTCCTGTGTTTCTTTAAGGGGTTTTTGTGTTTCCTCTTTAAGGGCTTTTACCTGTTGACCCATGTTCTCCTATATTTCTTTAAGGGAGTTATTTATGTCCTTCTTGAAATCCTCTATCAGCATCATGAGATGTGATTTTAAATCCAGATCTTGCTTTTCTGGTATGTTGGGGTATCCAGGACTTGCTGTTGAGGGAGAACTGGGTTCGGATGGTGCCATGTTGCCTTGGTTTCTGTTGGTAATGTTCTTGCATTTGCCTTTTGCCATCTGCTTATCTCTGGTGTTAGCTGGTGTTTCTGTCTCTGACTGTGGCTTATCTGTCCTGCAAGCCTTTATATCTGTACTCCTGGAATTCCCATTCTCTCTGGGCACACAGGTATGTAGGCACTCTTGGGAGATCCGCTCTCTTGTGGTGGTATTTGTGTATATAACTCTGGGGCCCAGGATCAGCTCTGTGCTCTCAGGCCTCTCCACAGTCCTGGGAGGTTATCCATCTCCCTGCACCACCTGGATATGGTGCAGTGTGGCAGAAGATGGTCCCCAACTGGAGACAGAAACTGGAAGGGTCCCACCTAAGAGTTCAGGATGGGTTCCTCTGAGCAGCAGGGGTGGCCCTACCTGTGCTCTCAGGCCACTCTGCAATCCTGAGGAGGGACCAGCAGCAGAAGGGGCATAAGGAATGGAAGGGGAGTAGTATTCAGGAGGGCAGGAGTTTTGGTGGTTGCTGGGTAGTGAGTCCTGCCAAGCCCCTAGCAGCAGCTCTGGGACTCCAGAGGTGGGAGGAGATTCTTACCAACTGCTCTGAGTGCAGTGGGTTCTCTAGGATGGATCAGGAGAAGGTGTTTCTCTGTAGCAGACCCACCAAGGGTCTGCCCCAACAGAGAGGACAGGCAGCTGAGTCTCTTTAAGAGTGAGTTCAAATACCCCACAGGGAGAATGTGCTTGCTCCAGCAATGGCCATGAACATGATCCAGTGAACTGCAAGAAGCTGCACCATATAATTGCCTGATTAGTTGAAGACATGAAGCTATATTTCCAAAAAAGGGCCTTTTCCCATTTCTTAGGAATCAGTTTCAGGCAAAATAGTAAGGAAAGAACTCTTGTTTCCACTGAAAGGCACATGTGGAATCGAGACAAGCATATCACTGTGTTGGGAATGTTATAGAGGATGGCTAGCATGGCATGAGACTCATTCCCTGTCTGGCATTTATTGTGGGAGACAGCAGTGAGTTGCCTTGGTCATATCTTTATCTAGATTAATCCAGCCCTGAAGATCTTCAGTTGACATGACAATCTGAACTCTTCACCTGGAACACATGAAAATGGTAGATATGAGTAATTCAGACTTTCAGAACGAGAGCTTTAGACCATTGAGCCACTTGCAATGCTCATCTCTGTAGTGGGTTTTTCCCAAAGACAGTAGGGGAAATGTGTAGCTTTGAAACTACAAAACTCTATTAATTAGCAATGGCATGGTTACTAAAAATAGAAGCTGCCTTGAGCTAGAGTAAGGACATTTTCAAGGTTAGTTTGTAAGAATACAGGAATGGTGTGCTGGAAAGTTGGCTCAGAGGTTAAGAGTACTTCCTGCTCTTCCAGAGGACCCATATCAGACAGTTCACGAGCCTCAATAATTCCAGCTCTAGCAGATTCAAAGCCATCTCCTGGACTCCCTAGGTACATGTACAGGCGTGACATACATACATACATACATACATACATACATAAGGATATAAGGATAAAAGGGCATCTCTACTTGAAGTTGGGGGGGCGCTGATAACTCAAACATAACAGGAACTCAGGCATCCTGTTGCTACCAGCTTCCCTGACTATCATTGTGAGTTCCATACATTTTCATTTCCCTGATCACTTCTACCACCAGTTCACAGGTAAAGTATAATTTGAACAACAGTGAGCCTATCCAGTGTGTGTGTGTGTGTGTGTGTGTGTGTGTGTGTTTGCATGTTGTTTGTATACTTATGTCAGTGTGATTTGTGTATTTGTGCAGATATGTTGTATAGCTTTGTGTGTTTGTATGTCAGTGTATATTTGTATATATTTGTATGTGTGTTGTACATGTTATGGCTAATCTTGGTTACTAAGTTGACACACATAGGAAAGGGGGAACCTCAACTGAAGAACTGTTTCCAGTAGATTGACCTGTGGGTAGTCCACAGGGCATTTTTTTTATTGCAGTTGATGTAGGAAGACTCAGCCCACAGTGGGCAGTGCCAACCCTGGGCATGTTGGCTTGTGATATACAGGAAAGCCTGTTGAACATGAGCCTAGGGAGAAGGCAGTAACAGCACTCCTCTATGGTCTCTTCTTCAGTTCCTGCCTTCCAGTCCTGCTTTGAGCTCCAGCCTTTGCTTCCCTTAATAATGTATTATAATCAGTAAATTATAATACTGTAATTATAATGCATTATAATCAGTAAAACAACAAAAAAACCTTTCCTCTAGGTGACTTTTAATCCTGGTGTTTGTCACAGTAACAGAAAGCAAATGAGAACAGTGTGTGTATATTTGTACTCCTTTGTGTGTGTGTTTGTCTAGTTGTGTCTCTGAGATTGTATTATATGTGTAATTGTGTGTGTGCTTGTGTGTGTATTTGTACATTTGTACATTTGTGTTTGTGTATATTTTCATAATTGTGTTTTATGTTTGTGTATGTTTATAGTGTTTGTGTGTGTGTGTGTGTGTGTGCATGCTAGTGTTTGCGGTTGGAGTGTACGTTTTTGTGCCTGAGTATATGTGTGAGTATATTGTATATGTTTTTATGCATGCCTGTATGTGTGTGTTTGTATTTCAACTTGTGTGTATAGGTGTGTGATTATGCTTGTGTGTAGTTGTGTCTCTTTGATTGAACATGCTGGTATGTGTATGTGTGTATTGATATGGGTATAGGAGTTATTGTTGTTGATGTTTATATTTACACGTTTCTGGGGTCTGTGAGTGTTTATGTGAGTTTGTGTTAGTACATTAATGTGTGTTTGTATATGTAAGTGTATATTTTTCTATATACTTATGTCTTTGCATTTGTCTGTTTATGCGTGTTTTGTATATTTGTTAATGTTTTTATGTTTGTATCATGTTTGTATGTTTTGAGTATTTCTGTGTGTCTATGTATGTTGATGCTTATTTATGTGTGTGGTAGTGTTTGTGTGCTTGCATGTGTGCTTATATGTATGTTTTTATGAATTTGTGTGTATGCTTACATTTGTATGTTTTTGTGTTTCTATTTCTGTGTATCTGAATTGGTATGAATTTATATGTATGTGTTTTTGTATTTGTAACTGGATTCATGCTTATGTATTTTTTGTGTGGATTTGTAATGTTTTATGTATTCACGTGACTATATTTGTATATTAATGTCCATGCTTCTGTGTTTGTATGTGTGATTGTGTATGCTTCTTCATATGTTTTGTGTGTAATATGAATTTTTATGTGTGATTGTGTTTGTGTTCATATGCTTCTGTTTGTGTATCATTGTGTTTTGTGTGTGTGTATGCATTTTTGTGTTTGTATATTTCTGTGTGTTTGCATATGTTCTATATGTATGTCGTGCATTTTTCTGTGTCTATCCATCTGTGTTATGTGTTGTGTCTTTATATGTTTGTAATTATATATTGTGTGTGTTTGTATGTTTTCATGTTTGTGTTTGTAATGTTCATGTGTTTGTACATATGTGCATTCATGATTGTTTGAATTGTGACAGTTTTTGCCTGGGTTTTTGTGTTCTTTGTTTGTATTTGTGTATGTGTGGGTTTGCATGTGTAAATTGTGGTTGTGCTCATGTATTTTCTGTGTTTGTACATGTATTATATTTCCATGTATCTCTGCATATCCATGTGAATGTTTGTTGTTTTGCAAATTTTTGTATTTGTGTGTTTCTGTCCATCTCTTTAATACCATATTGGTGTTTGCATGTGCTTTGAGTATGTTTGTGAGTTTATGTTCTTTTGAATTTATTTGTGTTTACATGTGTGAGTTTGTATATATGAGTGTGTGTATATGTTTGAATATTTCTGTGTGTTCATGCATATTTGATATATGTGTATTCTTGGACATGTGTTTGGTATTTTGTTCATGCTTATGTCTTTGCAGTTTTTGTTTCCATATGTGCATATATGTGTGCATGTGTATTTGCATATATGCCTGTGTGTGTTGTGTATTTGTTGTTTCTGTGTTTGTTTATGTGTTTATGTGTATTTTGGTTTGTTTTTGTGTTTTGTATGTTTGTATGCTGATGTGTGCTTTTGTTGTTGGGATGTATGTGCTAATGTTTATGTGTATATCTGTTTGATTTTTGTGTGTTTCTATATGTATTTCCATGTTTAGATTTGTTTTATGTGTTAGTGTAAATATTAATGTTAGTATGTGTGCAAATGTTTGTCTTTATATGTTTCTGTGTTTATGTTCATGTGTTTTGTATGTTTATTTTTTATATGTTTGTGTGTTTGTATGTCTGTGTGGGTATTTCTCTGATCATTTGTGTATGTGGTTTTGTGTGTGCATGTTTCTTCATGTTTATATTGTTCAAGTCCTGCTGCTCAGGGAAAGCAATCCACATTGACGAAAGGAAACTCATAGAGACCCATAGAAACATAATGAGCCTGATGGGAGTTCTCTCCATTTGTTTTTGTTTGATGTTTGAGAAATAAAGGATTCTGGGAGTTGAAAGGAAAGACCCTGAAGTAAACAGAGTTTACATCGTAAGGACATTTGGAAAGAGTATCTACTCTTGATATGTATCTACTCATCAGCAGAGAGAGAGGTGGCTAGGCAGGTGGCGCCTAGCCCAGTGAACTCAGCAGGGTGAGAAGACAGAACAGCAAATAGCATGGGGATAGGGATGCAAAGGACCTTCTTCACCTGAGCTGGGGACACCACCAGGAGCCCAGCCTGTTCTGCAGTTATGGACAGTGAGCTCACTCTTTGTGCCAGGAGCCACTGTTAGCTGGATTTTGTTGCTTTGCAGCATTGGAGCCCTTCCATCGACATATCGCCTTGCTGCTTACAATACACACACATGTTGTCCAAGACTCAAGGATCTATGGATCCCTGCCTAAGCACTGTGGACAATCAGCATTTCCAACAGGGTTAGACGTTGCTAGTGCTGACCCTAAAACACAGCTCTCACAACCAAATGGAGAAAATGAGTTTATTATGAGACAAATTATGAGTGTGCATGGGTTCAGCACACAGTCAGGCCTTCCCAAATACTGTGTTCCAATGACAGACATTTCATGAACTATTTGAAGTAACCAAAAAGAAAGTCATAAATCACACTTTTCAAGTACATTGGTAAAACTGGAATTGTAAGCCAAATAAGTCCTTTCTCTAAAACATTTCTTTTTTGATATAGCTGTAGTCATTGTCATATCAGTTAGATGTCCACTGCACCAAATGGAAACAGTTAATAGAGAGGTTGGTCTACTTTAGGGGCTGGGACTTAAGAAAGTGGTTTCACCTCACACTAATAAATCAGTCCATGTGAAACTTTTAATACTCTTTTAAAGATTTGATTTTAAATTTTGTGCATGTTTGCATGTCTGTGTGTGGGTGTGTGCATGTCAAGTGCAGGTTCCTGTACAGGCTAGAGGTGTTATATCTCAGTGGAACTAGAGTCGTAAGCTACCCAACATGGGTGCTAGGAACAACACTCAGGTCCTCTGGAAGTGCAGTCTATACTTTTAACCACTGGACCATCTGTCCAGCTCTTTACATAGTTTTAATTCATAACAACCAATCAATATACATCTTAGCTTTAAGACCTACAAAATTTAATTCTTATTAAATACTTTATAATCTTTGACATTCACTGCGTTCCTGTGCTCCATTTCTTTGTTTAAATTTTAAAGATACTTCTAGAAGTAGCTATAATATTTCTCTTCACTCTTAAGATTCATAGTTCTCTTTATCAGACCATATCTGTACACAGTAGAGGTGTTAATAATATACCACTCTGGCATATTGACTATTTTGAATTAAAAGCACTTGAAAAACAGCAGGTGTGAAAAGATCATTCTGACCCATTTTCTGTTTCTTAAATGAAGGAGAAATTCCTGTATGAAAAACATTCTGCTGTGCCCCAAACAAGACCAACAGTCCATCATTGAAGACCAGAAACAAAAGCAGACAGGATTTTGTGTAGACCTTGAAGAATTTGTTCCTTCTTCAAGACATACTCTTTGTGAAATTCTAAGTAGCTGACTTTAATGGTTACTCTCACTCTTCATTTCTTTATGCCCTGAGAAGCATACATTAGAGGAGTCTGTATGCTTTTTTTTCCCAGTTGATTTGCATTATGTCAGTTTAATTTCAGGCCCAGATGCAAAAAAACATTCCAATAAGTGGTATTTTTTCTTTTTTTTTAAAATTATTTATTTACACTCCATATTTTGTGCCCCCACCTCCCGTCCACCCTCCGACTGTTCCACAACCCATACCATATGAATATGGACATCTAAATTTTAGGCAAACAAAACACAGAGATGCAAATGAAAATCAAACACACACAGAGGAAAGTTCAAAGAAAAGTAGATATTTTGCCCATTTTTTACCTCTTCACTTTAAAATATAGAAGTAAAGTCTTTAATGAATATTCTTCTTTTTTTCTTGTTTCTTTGTGTCTTACACCAGATGAGTTGAAAATTTTGACTTTGAAAGAAGACTGAGTGGGAACAGTGTTTTCCTCTAAAGAAACAGTTATTGGTGGAGTCCATACAACAGAAATGTGACTGTTACTATTGGTATAAGTGACGGCATAAATCTACTCTTTTGAAAAAGAGATTGTTTACACTTTAACTGGCAAACAGTGATATATATTTATAGGGAGATATATACCAATAAAAACCTGGTTATTCCCACTAACCAAACATGGAGAAATAATTAATGAATATTGGTTGAAAGAATCATATATCTTCACTGGACTCTGCCTAATACTATCTTCCCTATCTTCTTAGATGAGTTTCATGATTAGAAAATGTTTCAGTCTTTCTCTTTCATAGCTTAAGTTACCTCATCCCAACAGTTCTATCTTGTCATCCATACATGAGATGATCCCATCAAAATATGCTCAGGGAAAACTTGAAAGGGAGATATTGGAAAAGCCAACTTCTCATTGTGACCAAATGTCTGACAAGAAATAATGTAAGGGAGAAATAGTTTGTCCTGGCTTAGAGTCTGAGGGGATTTTTCCACTGTGGCAGGAAAGGCACAGCAGCAGAAGGAGAGGCAGAAGAATCAGACACCAGATGGATGGAGAGAGAGAGAGAGAGAGAGAGAGAGAGAGAGAGAGAGAGAGAGAGAGAGAGAGAGAGAGAGAGAATAACAACTAATCTCAATGAATCTTTATTGTTAACAGAATAATATCAAAGCAAGCATTTTTTTCAGTACCATAAGAAGATCTTTCTCTGTCCTGACAGAGAAATGTCCCTCTGGAGAGATGAAAATATGTGCTGTGGCTCAGAGGTCCCACCTGATTGCACACCATCTGGCCTCTTCAGGTCAATGGTTTTGGCACTAGCTTGTCTCAGGATTGAACTTCTGAGACGTGTTTTGGGATCCAACTTCACATATCACAGTAAGTGATGATGTCTCACAAGCCTGTCTCTCACCAGTGGAGAAAGACCAAGACAACCTTTACAAGCTGCCCTTTAATGTGTTTTCAGTTTAGCTTTCCTACATGTTTTTAAACCTTCTCTCCTTATACAAATTCTTTACTTCAGCATAGAATCTACCTATGGAACCCAATGTCTACCATCCTATGCTATCCCCCATCTATGATAGTCATAGATAGCCAGAGGACAGTTCACCTTATAACCCGTATCACTCAGTGACAGAGAATAATAGGGCTGCACTTGTTTGATTTTCAGGTTATTTTTATGTTAACATATGGACACAGCCAGGTACTACAGTGTGGCTGTCTATAGGCTACATAATGCTCTCTGCATCAATGGATGCCAAGTCTCTTCATCACTGCCACTACCGGGTACCATTCTGAGACCCATGTGAGACCTATGCCCATCCAACACTATACCTACTTGAGTCATTAACCTGTCAATCTCCATTTGACTAAACAAATACTGAAACTATGACAAGTGTTAATGTTTCTTTCCCATGAAAGAGTTAGAACTCAGACTCTGGAAAGCTGTCTGGCGGTTCCTCAGAAAACTGGGCATGACACTCCTAGAGGATTCGGCTATACCACTCCTGGGCATATACCCAGAGACTTTACCTGCATGCAATAAGGACGCATGCTCCACTATGTTCATAGCAGCCTTATTTATAATAGCCAGAAGCTGGAAAGAACCCAGATGTCCCTCAACGGAGGAATGGATTCAGAAGATGTGGTATATTTACACAATGGAATACTACTCTGCAATTAAAAACAATGAATTCACAAAATTCCTAGGCAAATGGTCAGAACTTGAAAATATCATCCTTAGTGAGGTAATCCAATTACAAAAGAACACACATGGTATGCAGTCACTGATAAGGGGATATTAACCCAGAATCTCGGAATACCCTAGACACAATTCGCATATCAATAGATTTCCAAGAAGATGGAAGGACAGACCCCTGGTCCTGGAAAGACTGGATGTAGGGGAACGCCAGGACAGAGAAACGAGAGGGGGTTGAATGGAGAAAAGAGGGAGGGAAGGGGGCTTATGGGACTTTTGGGGAGGGAGGAAACGGGAAAGGGGAAATGATTTTGTATGTAAATAAAAAAAACTTAGAAAATAAAATAAAATTTAAAAAAAAGAGTTGGAACTCAGGATAGTGGGCACTATGAAAGAAACACTGATTGTTTCAAACATAGAATCGGTCAATAGGGATAGTCTAGGTCTTTCCCATTCTCAGTATTGAGCTCATGCAGCAACTGGATAACTTCCCTTTGACAATCTTTAAAGGGGAGATGTAAGTGGATTTTATAATTCAGATACAGACAAAAGAGCAATGTAAACCTTAAAGTACACAAGAAAACAAAGAATGCAAAGTATCAACCAGTCATCATGTGTGCAATGAAGTCAGCACTTTTAACAAGTTTTATTTTAAATGCTTATTAGGAAGCACTGATTTTGATCAGAAAAGATGACTTGGGCTATCATTTAAGGTTTGTTAGTAAGATTTTCATATGAGATCAATGGAAATAGGGTCAAAAGCCTAGAATGTTGGGAAAATTGAATTGTGAGGGGATCATTATGTGAGAAATCAACCCAGACAGGGGTTTCCTTTTGTTTGTTTTGGTTTTTTTTCTCACTTTTTCATTGATTATTTTATTTATTTACATTTCAAATGTTATCCCCCTTCCTGGTTTCCCCTCTGCAAATCTCCTATCCCATCCCCCCTGCTTCTATGACGGTCCTTCCCCACCCACCCACTCCCACCTCACCATCCTAGCATTCCCCTACACTGGGGCATCAATCCTCCACAGAAACAAGGGCCTCCCCTCCCATTGATTCCAGATAAGGCAATCCTCTGCTAAATATGGGGCTGGAGCCATGGGTCCCTCCATGTATACTCTTTGAGCGGTGGTTTAGTCCCTGGGAGCTCTGGGGGGGGGGTCTGGTTGGTTGATATTGTTGTTCTTCATATGGGGTTGCAAACCCCTTCAGCTCCTTCAGTCCTTCCCCTAACTCCTCCATTGGGGTCCCAATGCTCAGTTTGATGGTTGGCTGCAAGCATCCATATCTGTATTGGTACCCCTCATCTGGTAAAGCCTCTCAGGGGACAGCTATACCATGATCCTGTCAGCCAGCACTTCTTGGCATCAGCAATAGTGTCTGGCTTTGGTGTCTGCAGATGGGATGGATCCCTAAGTGGGGCAGTCTCTGAATGGCCTTTCCTTCAGTCTATGCTCCATTTTTTGTCCTTGCATTTCCCTTAGACAAAAGAGATTCTGGGTTAATATTTTTAAGATGGGTGGGTGACCCTATCCCTCAACTAGGGGGCTGTGCCTATTTACTGGAGGTGGTCTCTACAGGTTCTCTCTCCCCTTCGTTTGGTATTTCAGCTAAAGTCATCCCCATTGTGCCCTGGGAACCTCTTGCTTCCCTGGCATCTGGGACTTCCTAGTGGCTACCCCAGCTCCCAATCCCCCACTGCTACACAGACAGGGGTTTCTAACTATAATCTGAAACTAGCAAAAAACAAAACAGACACCATGGCATTTCAGCTTTTAAGAATTACTGTCATTTAATAATTGTTGGTGAAGAAAAACAACTCCAGCGTGAGAACTGGATTGGAGGGGTGCGTGTACCAAATGCTTTGAAATAGTTTGTAAGCTTTTCTTGGGCACATAATGTTTCCATAAGGCCATTTGCAGTTAGTGCAAACAGTCTTGCCATTCCTCATGCCTTAAGGATTTTCATTGCTTGGGACCTGTGTCTCCACCATCAATGCACAACCACTCTCAATTAATCTAGTAACCCATACAATGTGTTGAAATTCCCCTTTGTATTACATTATGCAAGCAATACTCTTGAAAGTACTTAATATAATATAGTGCTTCTAGACTAAAAGAGAAACCTACAAAGCAAATGTAGAATGTACTAATAACACTTTAATATTTAGCTTTATTATTCACAGTGGTTCTTATCTATGTTTGAAGATCCATAAAATTGATTTTTCTACCCACTGGGGAATAAGTGAGCTATTTAAAACTATAGGCCCTCAAACAATCCCCTGAGGCACACGAGAACATAGTTTCCTCCTGATAATCACCCACAATTAGAGCAGACTCTTTCAGATACATAAATTAAAGCAACAAAATGAGGCAGCTATAAATAGCCCTGCTTGCTCACACTGAAGGAATCATGCTGTACACTACAAATCCTCCCCAAAATAACTTTTGTTCTATAGTTGCAAGCACTTATAAGAATAAGATATAGAACCACCAGATGGGAAGGAATCCTATTTCCTGCAAATCCTTTCTCCTAAACCAGATTAGATCAAATCTCCCAGAGGGAGAAAGATCTGTCTTTATTTGTTCACCCATGGATTAGACTTAAGAAGCCCGTGGGTGTCACCAGTCTCACCTACGTGGTGCCTGAGTTAGTCACTCTCCATCATGGTCATAGCATACTCGTAGAAAGCACTTAGGGAGAAGGTACCATAGGGGCTCACAGTTTCGGAAGTTTTGGTCCAGGTTTCTGTAGCTCTGCAGCTTCTGGGCTGAGCATTTTGAGAAAGAAAACCTGTCAGGAAGTATTTGGTGGAGATAAGTTGCTCACCTTCTGGCAGACAAGAAATGGAGAGAACCTGGAGATGAAGGTAACAAAAGAGACCTTTGCAGAGCATGCTGCACCCCCAGCAACTTGCATTCTTTAACTAGTCCTGTCTCCTAAGTTTTCACTACTTCTTCAAGAGGGCCTCAAACTATCTCTCATTAGTGGAGAACTGCACTGATGAGGTTGGTTCCTCATGGTCCATTTATCACTGAATAACCACCAGCTGGAGAGGAGGCCCTTACCACATGGAAGATACCATACATCCAAATCATACAGTATCCACCCATTGCCTAAGAAGCCAGAAATGGGTAAAATTGCAGACTCTCATACAATGTGGTTAGTGCTCAGGAACTGTGCATCTCTTCCCATCCATGGTTGATGCTCCAGGCCCAGACATGAGAACTTTGCCTTGAAGACCCTTAGGTGTTAAGTCCAGTATCCAGATGGGTGTGGAGGTTCAGAGGTAGACTGAGGGCCAAAATATGGAGCCAGCAAGGTGCTCAACAGTCATGGTCAGAGGTTCTGAAGGGCTTAGGTAGATGGCCCATGAAGAACCTCTGGTGTGAGATGGGCTACATCAGCATCCATAAATGTTAAGTACAGACAGTTCTTCCTCAGAACAATCTTAACATGAATCTCTCAGAAGACAATTGGCTAATTAGGAGACATGTTTATACAGCACTGATTTCTTCTGATGATAACTATTATAATAAAGAAGCAACATCAAAATAAGAAAGATGAAAAATCTACAGCTCACAGAGACAGCAGTTCATTAATGGCTTCGGAAGGTTTATCTTAGGCCAACTTTGTGTTTAGTTTATAAAAATCAATGAAATGATAAGAATTGTATATGAGACTCTCTAAATTCTAGCCTGCTGCATGTGCAAGCAACTTGTGCTTCCAGTTTCATAAAGTAAGCTGTGTAGCATGCTAGTGTTCTATGCCAGATGAGTCATTTTCAATCATAGACGAACTGTCCCCAGCCCTCTTTTTTACTTTTTATTTTGTTTCCTGTCCTCATCAATTTGCCCAAGCTGCCTCTGAATCCACTCTGTAGCCTCTGCTCCCCCCCAGATGTGTTCCTTCTGCCTTTCCTCCTAGTAGTTGAATCACAGGCCTATGTCACTATGCTCAGCTCAAGGAGATATTTTTAAAGAAAGCACATTTTAGGACCCAATTAAGGATGGAAACCAGCTCAGAAATCGCCTGAGATCTTCAGCTGCATCCTTAGGACAACCAGAGGAGAACCAATGTATGATCTGTGAGAAGTCACAAGCAGAGAGACCACTGAGCCGGACAAGTCAGCAGAAGCTGCCAGCACTGGGCAAATCCTTCAAAGGTGGGGGTCAGAATGAAGAAGAACTTTCCTGATCACTGTACTGATGAGAAAGAGGCCACCTTTACTACTCTAATGAGTTAAGGGTCTAATTTCACAACTCTCGGGGGTTGGGGGGAGGGTTAAACAACAACCTCATGGATCAATGCTGCTTCCTTCAATGGTGTGTTTTTGCAACCTACATGGTCACACATACCTTTGAGAAATGCAGCAATTTAATTCTAATAGCTTAAATATTTGATGAAATATAACATTCAGCTATGCATGATATACATGCTGAAATAGATTTCTGCCATGGACTGTTCTAGAAAATTAGAGCAACCGTAAATTTTGATCTTCAAATCACAGCTATATTGCACTATATTTTCAGAAAAGACATCAGTCATTTGGTATGCATTTATTCCACAACTTTACAAAGTTCAGGTTACCTTAGAAATGAATATATGGGAGACCAGGCCTAGCAAATGGTCTTCCTGTGGTAGGAGCTTCTAGATACTGGTTAAGGAAAGATTTAGCCCCCCTCACACCTACTGCAAAATCCAGTAAAATTTTAGAGAAATTTTTATACTCCTAAGTTCAATTTTATACTCCTCTTAAGAAAAAGCCTCCTTGCTTATTTTTAGAAACATTTTATTGATTCTTTGTGAATTTCACACCACACACTCCAGTGCACTCATCTTCCCATGCCTGCGTATCCACCCTCAGTCCTCGAAACCTACACCCCCACCCCAAAACCCTGCCGCCAACAGAAAATAAAATATGATAAAAAAAATCTTGTCATGGAAGCTGTAGTGTGTCACAGTGTGTCCCACAGTATACCTTTTGTCCAGACTTCTTTACTTGCATATGTTCATTGCAGTGAGCCATTGGTCTGGTTCAAGGGCTCTGGCTTCTGCTACAGGATCAATCCTGGATCCTCACTGGGACTCCTCTCTGACACCCTGTTGTTGCCCTGTGTGATGGTGATCCTGCAGCTTTGGATCTGTAGGATCTTGCCCTTCACGTGCTCCAGCAGTTCATAGACGGATCAGATGTTGGAGTGGGTCAGCTCAAAGCCCTGGATCTGGGCCCTACCTGGGCCTGAGAGGTAGCTGAGTTGGTCAGCCTGCCAGCTGTCTTGTGCCTGCAATGTCAGGGTGAGTGCTACAGCATTGCTCTGGCTAGCTCACCCACTGCCACAGCCAACAAGGAGAAGGGTCAGTTTTCCTACTTTCATACCCTCAAGCCGGCTCACCCATGCCTTCTCCGCTAGGACTAGCTCTAGTGTGCTGCCCAAGTGAAGAGCAGGGCCAGTTCTCCTGCTCTCATGTCTCCGGGACCAGCTCACCTGCCTGCCACAGGCTCTGAGGGGTGAGGTGGGGGAAAGAGCATCTCTCCTGCACCTACCCCACCCCTCAGCAGATGAGGGTGGGGCCAGCTTTCCAACACACATGCCCTCAGGTTGGACCACCTGCACCCCTGCCACCAGGGACAACTCTATTCTTCCGACCAGTCAAGGTTTCCCTGAGGACAGCTAGTGAGGGGCAGAGCCCTGCTTGTCTATTTTTAAAATGTTTTGCCAGAGTCCTTAGCAAAAAAGAACTCAAGATGAAGCTTGGCAAACAAATCTGATAGACCTGTATCAATTATAGTTTGGAATGCTTAGCTCAATGTGCGCCCGAAAGAATTCTATGTGACACAGATAGAACACATATATAATTGAATAATTTAAACCTTTTTCTTTTAAATTCTATTAATTTAATTATGTTTCTATCTCAAATATGACCTTTTTCATTACAACAATCACACTGAATGTTCTTAACATGTAGAAAGTAGAGAAACCAACAATGATTTCTTCAGTTTCAAAGAGACCACCTGCAAGCTCACATGATTTTTACTTTCCTCATCACGAGTGACACACACACACACACACACACACACACACATGTGATTTTGGTTTATGTGTATGTGCATTTGCCTGTATACATGTGTACCAGGTGCACACATCATGTCCTCAAAAGTCAAAAGAAGTCAGACTCCCTATAACTGGACTTACAGATGGTTATGAGCTACTGTGTGACTGTTGGGAATTGAACTCCAATGCCCTACAAAAGCAACAAGTGTTCTTAATCACTAAGCCATGTATGTATGTGGCTAGAATGGAAAAAAATTAAAACAAAGACTGATAAAGTTTTGCTATATCCCTTCATTTGCTTAAAAAAAAAATCCCCCTGGAGTTGAAGCTGCAGAGGCTGGGACCACAGTGGGGGGTAGTGAAGGGAGGGAGGTTGCAGAGCCCAAACTCATCTCAGTGCTGTGGGAAGAGAGCAAAAAACTGAACTTCACCTACATGCATTGTCTCCAGTCAGCAAGCCTTCTGGAAAGGATAGATAAGAAATGAGTCTCAGTGAGAGAATATGGGAAATTCTCCAACATTATCTTATACTGATTGTCCACTGATCTCCATCTTGGACTAAATAAAAAAGATTTTAAGCTTAGAGGGAAAACTTCCTTTGATGTTTCCTCTACCAAGTCTAGAACTGAATGGAGAGGAAGTGTACAAAAGTAGGAGGTAGGGGTAGGATACAGGGAAGGGAAAAGAAACATGAAAAGAACAGAAAGCGCCACAGGCAGGCAGGAACTTGCCCAGGACTTGTATATATCTGTAAAATACCGCTTAAAGTCTGGATGAACAAAAGAATCAAGTGAAGATGAGGATATTTAACTTGGAGAAAAGAAACCCTAAGAACCAGGGTCTTCAAAGGTCAGAATGGAAGACCATAATACCCTCATTTCCTAGTAAAACCAGACACATCCAATTTTAGAGCAAACAATTGTCGTCCAGTCCGATTCTCCCTTGGGGTAGCCAGACCCATTGCACAAAAGGCTGGACTAGAGGGTGAGAAGCTTAGCCAAACTTGGAAGGGTGCAGTCAGGATCGTGGTTGGGGTGAGTGCTTGAGCAAGGAACACACACCAGGGAACAGCTTCAGAGAACTGGTTTCTTTCATTGAGGGAACAAAGACTATTTAAACCTTTTAGAGGGTGAGTAGGGGCTGTAGGAGAGAGTGCTGGGCATGCTTCATTTACATGGGGAGAGATTCCAGGTGCTACTAGACATGACCTTATAAGGGGTAAGGAAGTTTAACCTGGCTATTGGCTAGGTGACCTCCTCTGGTGAGGCAAAGGTTTGGGGCAAGGTGCTACTTGTAATGGAGGATGCAGGCCCAGGGCAGGGGGGATGCTATCTTACTCCTGCTGATCTTAGGATGAAATTTTCAGGTTTGGATATACCTCACCCCAACTCTTGCTCCATTATAACCTTAATGGGAGCCTTCACCACATGGTTATGCAGTGTACAACTGTATTAAATGACATGGACTAGCATCTCCTTAAGGGTTGTTAAAAAGTGGTTGGCTCTGGTCTCCCTAAGCAGACAAGAGGCTGAGAGGAGACAACTCTAGAAAGACATCTACATCCTTGGCTACTGCAAAGTGATGAGGTATATTCCTGGTCTCTTATGGCCTGGTCATATGTCACATCTGCCAGGTAAAGAAGTGAATTGCAATCAAAGGCAAAACAGAAAGGTCAGCGTGCTGCATCTTCTGTACCAAGCACTGAGCTTTTGGTGATGGAGATGTGATTTTACCACGATCAGAGAGGCATAATGGAAGGCCTGTTTCACTTGTGTGCCAAAATGGACCCTCACAGAAAAACCCAACCAATTTGGCAAGATTTGAAGCAGATGTGGACTACTATGAAATAGCAAGTCCCCAGTGGGACTTTAGGAAAATTCACATAGGTACAAGTAAGGATGCCAGGGTTTACATATCTGCCACAGAGAAGGCACAACAACAGGATAGTAATGGCCAAAGAGGCCACATTCTCTCAGAAACATAAGAAAAGTCTCTCTCTCCTCTCCCCCTCCTCTCTCTCCCCTGTCCTGTCCCTCTTAGTCTCCATGCAGAGCTGGGGTATAGGCAACATGTCCCATTTGCATTGGAGCAAGAATGACATTTTAAAGTGAACTAGACTGAATTGGGCTTTCTATCCTTGAAGAGTAGCCAGCACCCTAGCTGTCAAATATGGCTGCTGTCAGGGACACAGAGGAGAAGTTGTACACATGACAGAGCTGAAGGTGAGTGCCTGTAGAAAGAGCTCATTTTGTGTTTGCATTTCCTGTGGGGGAAGTGTTGCTCGGTAAACCTGATGTGGTAGTCACTATTTCATCAGCAACTGACAACAGGCAAGTCTGATCATGGATCTCAAGGGACCCACTGGTGTGATGAATCACTGCAAAGCCTAAGGGGGTTCCCTTAGGCTGAGCTTGCCTGACAGCCACAGAGATCAGTCCAGGGGCAGGACTGGGACCTGGCATCATCTTTATTGAATGCCCCAATAAGGGAGAATCCTGGGGCCCTGGGGCACTTTCTTCTGGAGAGGAATGGCTCTGGGGTCACCAGTGACAGATTTTCTGTTTTTCCCTTTCCATTCACACATCTTCACCTTTTTTGGAGGGGGGGAACTTGATCAACACCTCAGCGAGGGGGAAGAGTATCACCTATGAATACCATCTGAGAGTATCCTTCCCTGGTAGTGATGGTCTCATAATCACTCATTACATCATCCAGGACCAGTTCTTGAGAGCACATACAAGAGGACACTAAGAAAGTCCCAAGATTATTAAACATAATACAGGCCACTGGGATTGCAGTGGGCACTAATTTTTGTCCACAGAATCAGTATATGTCAAGGCATTATTGGTTTAACCACAGTTTAACTGATCATCCAATAATGGAGCAAGCTCCTTGTCACAATGGTTGTTAAACATCAGGGAAATGCAAGTCAAAACAATCCTGATATTTCACTTCACACCGGTCAGAATGACTAAGATCAAAAACTCAGGAGACAGCAGGTGCTGGCAAGGATGTGGAGAAAGAGGAACACTCCTCCACAGCTGGTGGGATTCCAAGCTGGTACAACCACTCTGGAAAGCAATTTGGCGGTTCCTCAGAAAACTGGACATGACACTACTGGAGGACCCTGTTATACCATTCCTGGGCATATACCCAGAGGATTCCCCAGCATGTAATAAGGACACATGCTCCATTATGTTCATAGCAGCCCTATTTATAATAGCCAGAAGCTGGAAAGAACCCAGATGTCCCTCAATGGAGGAATGGATACAGAAAATGTGGTATATTTATACAATGGAATACTATGGAGCTATTAAAAACAATGAATTCATGAAATTCTTAGACAAATTTATGGAACTAGAAAATATCATCCTGAGTGAGGTAACCCAATCACAAAAGAACACACACGGTATGTACTCACTGATAAGTGGATATTAGCCCAGAAGCTCAGAAAACCCAAAACACAATTCACATATCAAATGATGCCCAAGGCAGAGAGGAGATGACTTATGGGATTTTCGGGGGGGAACCAGGAAAGGGGACAACATTTGAAATGTAAATAAAGAATATATCTAATAAAAAAAAGGATAAACATTTTCCTTTTAGGGATTTTTTTCAAAGGTGTTCTTTTATTGTTCTTGTTTAATTATATATATTGAGATTATAATACAATTACATCATTTCTCCCTTCCGTTTCCTCCCTGAAAACCCTATCATATACCCCCTCCTTACTGTCTTTCAAAATTTCATGGCCTCTTTTTCATTAATTGTTGTCCCATGCATTTGGGACATGTATTTATAACTTGTTCAATCTGTATAATGATGTGTGTGTGTACATTTTAAGGCTGACCAATTTGATATTGGACAATCAACTGGTGCATTTTTCCCTCGGGAAGACTTTTTTCTCCAGCTCTCAGTGTTCCTTAGTTCTTTGTGTAGGTTGAAGCCTCTTCTGCCTTCCCCATCAAAGTTGGCTAGCCCATTGGCTGTACCCTTAGCATTATTGTAGAATGGCTAGTCAGTAATATGGTTCATAGATAGCATAACTGAGTAGGGCTATTGATTGTTCCTTTCATTTGGAAGCTTCCATGGTGCCTTCTGGTACTATAATAGCTAGTTCTCAAGGAGGAGAGTGGGCATTCAGACCATTTCCAGCTCAGGAATCTGGGCACTGTGTCTGAACTACATGGTATCTTCAGCAATAAGGACTTATCTTTTACCTGTGAGGGACAGCCAAGGACAATGGCAGTAGCCTGTCTGGTGAATCTCCTGGACAACCCTACCAACAACTTAAGAGAGGGCTTTTCATACTCTGTGTTGATTGATCAAGGGTGTATGTATATACCCTTTGGGATGAAACTTAAAAACCTGGTTCAAGAGACTGAACCCTAGCCTGTTTTCTGGTTTGGGTATAAGGTTTTTATTGTATTCAATGTCTCATGGCTATACTGCTTTCCTCGCACTTGCTCAGAAAGGTCAATCAATCTCAACTCCATCATAGGAGGAGTTTACTTATTCATAGTTTTAAAACAAATTGTTTCAAGTTACAGCTTGAAAATTTTTATGGTTGGACTACATAGGGTTGAAAAACATCGAGGGACTGTGGGAGGGCCAGGGTGTGGTGCCGACCACCCCTGGTCTCTCTCAAGCTGACAAGCATCTCTTGCAAACATCAATCTTGCACTTTTGAGTTTCTGTGGCTTCTTAACAGCAGAGATGGCAGAAGTGCTGTATTTGCTAGACACTAACTTCCTGATAAAGGGCCTTTGCTCGAAAAGCCAGATCTTCAAGTTGTGATTCCCATTACTGACTGTCAGAGGAATGTGTTTCTGACCCATAGAACCTGTTAGAATGAACAAGAAGAGACACACCTTTTCTTTAGTGCCTGACCACTCAGAAGGAATACAACATCTGCTAGAACTTAGAATTTCTCAAGTGGTGAGGGAGACTGTTTTTCACCAAAGGCCTCTAAGCATGTTCTGATATTCCCAAAGGCCCTCTGTCCTTAGACAACACTTCTTGGAAACTTGGAAAGAGATCTCCCATTATTTGTTCTTTCAGGAAGTGATTAATGATATTTCCAAAATCAACAGTATCTCTCAACAGCAGAACATTGAAATTCCCAAAGCTGTAGTTGCAGACCCCAAGAATCTTGTTCATTAAGTTTTTGTGTTAGTGGCTCTTTTGCTAGTGAATCTGGAAACAATGTGCATGCTTTCACACTTTCTTTTCTTTTCTTAGATAAATTCTTTATTTACATTTCAAATGATTTCCCCTTTACTGGTTCCCCCTCCCCGAAAGTCCCATAAGCCATCTTATCTCCCCCTGTTCCCCACTTCCCTGTCCTGGTAGGGGATACAGTGTTGCATCGAGCCTTTCCAGGACCAGGGGCCTCTCCTTCCTTCTTCTTGGGCATCATTTGATATGTGAATCATGTCTTGGGTATTCCGAGCTTCTGGGCCAATATCCACTTATCAGTGAGAGCATACCATGTATGTTCTTTTGTGATTGAGTTACCTCACTCAGGATGATATTTTCCAGTTCCACCCATTTGCCTAAGAATTTCATTAATTCGTTGTTTTTTGTTTGGTTTTGGTTTTTTTGCATTTTAAACTTTTTTATTTTGAAATAACCATAAACACAAAAGGAAATTGCAAAAATGATAAACACCCCTGTATGCCCCTCACAAGCATCTCTCAGAGATAGAATATTAACAAGGCCAGCAAATTGACATTGGGGTGTTACTGGTAAGTGGACCAAAACCTGTATTCAATTCCCAATAATTTTTACATGTGATTATTTGTGTGGTGATGGGGGTGGTGATGGGGTTCA
This sequence comes from Tokudaia tokunoshimensis, assembly GCA_036184795.1. Classification (NCBI taxonomy): domain Eukaryota; kingdom Metazoa; phylum Chordata; class Mammalia; order Rodentia; family Muridae; genus Tokudaia; species Tokudaia tokunoshimensis. The sequence goes on from BTHU01000016.1 coordinate 50,760,109, forward strand.
ACACAGTTTAGTCCTGTGAATGGCATCACAAAACCACAGCTCCATTCCAGGTACATCACACAAAGGAACTATGTGTTCACCTTTGTCTTCTCGGATTGCCCATCTCTGTTCCTTAACCAAGATCTATTCTTCACCTCTAAATATTGCCATTCCATGAATGTTCTGTGAATGAAATGATGCAGCATGTAGTTTTGGGGGTTGACATTCTTTCACTCATCACAGTACCCCTAAGATCTATTCGGGTTGCTGTAGTACTTAGTGGCTGTTGCTCTTTTGCATGGAAAGGGATTCCATTTATATGGCTATGCCAGAGTTGGTTAATTCTTTCCCCTCTGAGAAACATCTGGTTCATCACTAGACTGCAACTATTGCAAAGGCAGCTTCTGGGAACATTCAGGGGAGGTCTTTTTTTTTTATTCAAAAGAATTCTGTAAAATTTATTTATTTTTTTTGTTCCTTATTTTAATTAGATATATTCTTTATTTACATTTCAAATGATTTCCCCTTTCCTGGTTCCCCCCTCCCCTTAATAGCTGAGTAGTAGTCCATTGTATAAATATACCACATTTTCTGTATACATTCCTCCGTTGAGGGACATCTGGGTTCTTTCCAGCTTCTGGCTATTATAAATAGGGCTACTATGAACATATGCTCCACTATGTTCATAGCTTTCAAACTTTCAAGCACTTTGATTATAGGATGTTTTCTGGTATCCTTGAAGCATACCCAAGGCCCTGGCTCTATCTTCTGGGAGAGGGACTTGATGCAGAGATGTATGAGCAGACAAAAGAAGAGAACAGGAGAACAGATTCCCGAGAGTTCAGCCTGCCCCCACTGCCCAGCGGCAGCAGGAACCTGGGTCCCACCTGGATGGAAGCTTCATTTCTCAATAATTGTAATATTTCTTCTGGAATTTGCATGACATCAAAAGATCTGAGGCTTTTAAGTTTATTTTATTTTTACTTTATGTGTGCATACTTTTGCTAGCATGTGCCATGTATGAGGAGGGAGTTGGATTCCCTGGAACTGGAAATAAAGACAATTGTGAGCTGCCATGTGGGTGCTGGGAATCAAATCCAAGACCTCTGGAAGAAGAACCAGTGCTCTAAACTCCTAAGTCATCTCTTCAGCCCCAACTCAATGCTTACTAAAGACACATGGAAGATGTTGTCCAACAAAGTGATGTTTGAGTATCATTGCATTTAACTACTTAGAAACTTCTATTTTCATCCAAAAGTGAGGATGCTGCCTCTGGCGAACATATTCCCTTGCATGGAGTGAAGCAATCCAATAAAGAGTTTCCTCAAGTGACTGGGAGAAAGGTCAGGAGTCTGGCAAATGTCTGTGGTTAGTGAAACTTCTCATATGATCTCATGAAAGAAGAGTCATGGCTGTTCTCATGACTCCTAGATGCCAAGACGCTTCAACAATACTATGCTTTGAGTGTTTCTTGTTTGAACTGAGAGATTATGGAACTAATTTCTTCTACCAAAACTTCAGAGTCTCCAAAGGAATTGGCTCCTGTTAGAAATAAAGTAATGGAGCAATTTATATAGCTAACGGCTCTCTTCAATACCTCCTCTGTTGGATACTGGGGTCTGCTTACAACACAGCAAACCCAACCTTGGGAAGACTGCTGCCTTCCTTTTGTCTTCCCGGGTGTGGTCTTGGAAGCTTAAGGGAGTCATTAACCCCTGGTCAGTGTTAAAGATAGGAATGTCTAATCCCTGACCTCAAGTTAGACATCTTTGACAGCCATACAGCACTCTCCAGGATTGCCTGGGGTCTTTGTTATAACTTTTTCAATGACATCATTTTCTTTCTGCCCAATCCTTTTCCATATAAGGGGATGTTTAGAGGAACATGTTCATTTGAGGACAGCACCACAGCCCCAGGTTGCTATCCCATGAAACGTTTTTGCTCACAAGTACAGCCCTTAGCTAGTGTCTGGAACTTGGATTTCAATGGAGTTTGTACCATTCCTAGAACTGATAAGCACAGTGTGCTAGGCCTAAACCGTTTCCAAAGTGATGTGGTTTATGTCAAATATCCACTTTCCCTCTGGGAGCCTGAACTGTCAAGGATTCCTGTATGATCCATCATCACTGAAAACCCTGCACACTGTGATGCTAATGATATTCCCTGGCAGGCAGAAAGCATTTCCTGTGTGTTGTCACATGTCTCCTGTGACCCATGAGTTGGAGACTCTTGGATACCCATTCCTGATTCCTTCAGACTTCGTTGGAGGCCTCTTCCCTCTGGTGACTTTGCTTGATAGCCCTCTATTGTAATGAACAGCCTGACAGTTCCTCTGATCCAAGTCCTAGTGAACTCTCAAACTCAATGAACTCCTGACAAGTCAATTCCCATCATCTCAGGACACCTGACCTTTATCACACCTTTCTCATCTCTTATCCTAGCTTGTCTTCTCTGCAGCTTCATTAATAGTATCCCTGCTCTTCCTCCAACACTCTAACCCTACACCCTCAGGTTCAAAGACTTGCCCACCTGACTCAGTCTTTCCAAGTCCTTGTCTGCAATGGTCCCCAGTGTGACCTCTGAGATTCTCAACATCGGAGCTGTCATCTAAGCCATCATAGTTTCCATCTGGCTGACACAATCAGTCCCCTAATTGTTCTCTTCTCAGTCACACTGACAATACTGCCAAGTTAATCTTCCTAATGTAAACTTCGGAAAAAGTGAGTTTCTAGCTGAAAAAACAAAACAACTTCAATATTTTTCTCACGCTCTCTGAAGAACGTTAAACTTCCTTAGCTGGGCATCCAAGGCCTCTGCTCTCTGTTTCAGCCACTCTGCCTTTCTTATTCCTGCCTGCCTGGGTATCGTTCCATTAGCCATATGGATTCTCAAACTGCTTAGCAAAGAAGCCTTGCATTTCTCTTTTACACGTGCTACTTCTCCATCTTCAAAAGATCTTTCTGTGTTAAAATTCTATCCCCCCCTTCCAATGCCAGTCTTCTTCAGATGAGCCTCATCTGTAAAACCTTCCCAGCCTGCCTGGGAATTAAAGGCTTATACTCTGTTCTTCCACAGTAAAAATAGACTTGGTGACTCTTATTCCCTTTTATGTGTGTCTGTGAACACAATGTCAAGGCCTTTTCTTTCTGTTCCTTCCAGAGGATGGGAGACTCAGCTAAACAGGAGTTAGAGTAAATTCTTGGCAAGAGTTTTGATTCCTGTGAGACAGAAAACTTTCATCTATAGTTTATAAGCTGTATGTCCCAGAGCAGAGGTCTCCAAATGTCCTGGATCTTGTTCCCCCAACTTAATGGATGTGTGCTTGTTTTATTGACATGTTGTGCTTATCATAGCATGCACCTATGAATAACCTATTTAAAGGCCCAGGCAAGACCAGATGTGAAAACTTGTAACTACTTCATCACATGCCCCAGTGAGTTGTTCTACTCTGATGTGTGTGCACACTTTCTGCAACATGTCTACCCACTCTCTGCCCTCTGGGTATTTGGTTTTTTCCCTATGTGACCTCTTGGCCTCAAATCAGAAAACTTTTCTTGCTGTACTAGAAGGAAAGGTAAGAATTATCAATTTCTTTTTTTGTGCCCAGAGTGCAAAAGGTCATCTTTCTCAGAGGAAAGATGAATTCCATAGCACAGCGAATTCTCTAACTCAGCTGCACCTTTGTAGCCAAATGCTAAGTAAATGAAACCTGAAGTTTGTTTTTCAGTGTGTGGGGGTGTGTCTGTCTGCATGTGTGTACGTGTGCATATATGTGTGTGCTATATAAGATATGTGTGTGTGTATACACACACAGAGGCCAGAGGAAGAGATCAAGTGTTCCACTCTATCACTCTTTGCCTTATTCTCTATGACTTGGCTTTGCTTTGGACCTGGAGCTCAGCTGGTGGCCATTTAAGTCCCAGTGACCGTGCCATCTTTGCCATTGGCAGGTGAACACAGCCACTCCCAGCTGTTTGACGTGTGTGCTGAGAGATCAGATGCCAGTGTCATCCTTGTACAACAAGCTTTCTTGCCCATGGAACCAGCCTCCTGAGCTGTATTTTTATGAAAGAGTGCAGCTTAGCTAGGCACATTCTCAAGACTTTGGTGGATTGTTTTGTGTTTAAAGTGTATTCTCTGAAATGTTCCAACACTGGGAAACTTGCAAGTCTGACTGGACTGTGAGCAGGTTAAATATTGTCTCCTGGAGATGACATTCAGCCCAATAGTGCAGAGCCTGGGTAGCAATGGCTGTCCCAAATGAGGAGCTCTCTGTGCTCCTCCATTGTCACAAAAGACTACTGATCAAACTGAACAGAGGAATGTATGCACACAGATCTATAAAGGAGACACTGAGAAGGACACAGACAACTTCAGGGGAATGTAATCATATTGGCATCAAGGGTAAACCCAAGGCTCTGGGAGCAGCATATAGCCAATGAACATTAAAAAAGTTTTGGATAAGAATTTCTATTTAAATTACTGAGGAAAATGGGTCCATAATAAAATTGCTGCTGTATAGCAATCATTGGGTTGGAATCTGGAACACTTGACTGTGGTGTGATTACTTAACTATCAAACCTGTGTATTTACAAATGTACTCTGTCTTCTTCTGAAGCACAATTTATCAGACAAGTATTAATGGAACCCACTACACTGAAAGCCACTAAGAAGCTTCCACAATGACTGTGAACATAAGCTGAGAGTCACTAGCCATCGTGTGCATTCTGCCACGTACCCACAGGGGAGATAGGCTGCAGCAGGCTGCAGCTCATACTCTGTCTCTGAGTTGTTTCCAGCCAGTCACCTGCCCAGTGTAAGGAAAGGACAAACTGAGGCTTAAAAATAACTGTGCTTGAATACTGAGGGTAACTTCATTTCAATGATGATGTAAACAAATGGGGCAGAAAAATGTGCCATTGCTTAACCTTCCCTAGGAGGGCAAAGCCTATGTCAGGCACTCTACTCACAAGCCTTTACACATGACTCTAGGTGAGGGGGAAGAAGGCTGGTCATACCCTATAATGATCATTCTTGTGCACTGTGAAGTGCACATGGTCTAGAGAAGATAACCAAGAGCCTCTGAGGTTGTGACCTTATACTGTAAAGCAGTGCTCCGAAATCAGTGCTCACTATGGCTTGAAAGTAGTCAGTAGGGATGTATTTGTTTTTCCCACAATGAGTTTAAATATGGCATAGGGTTACAGATTATTGTTTCAGGTCATTAACATTTATAGAAATGCCATGAAATATCCTGAAATGCAAATAGGAAAAGGGTATTTTCCTAACTCTCCAGCATAGACACATGTGCTATAACTTTGTATCACTTGTTCTGTTGATCTTAAATTAGATACTGGATAAAGAAAACATCTTAAAGGAGTTCTGACTCACCCAGGATGACAGATGATGCCCCCTCTCCCACCCCAATACCTGCCCTAACTGGGACACCCCTCCCTGGGGCCCAGAGGAAGCAGGAACTCCCCCCCACCCATCTAGAGACATACATTCCTTCTGATATGCAACTGCATGTAGGAGTGGATCCTTTGCTCCAGCCCTCCCAACCCAACCCACACGCACAGGGTCCAGCCCCCACCCCAATACCTAGCCTATCTGGGACACCCCTGGGACCCAGAGGAAGCAGGAACTCCCCCCACAAAAGCTAGAGAAACATATTTATTCTGGCTTGAATCATTGCCTGGGACCAAATCCTATACTTCAGCCCACATTTACCCCACACATAGCCTGCGACAGCTTGTCACCAAGGAGTTCTGATACAGTCAGGCTAACCGATAAGGGTCTCCAAACCCCATCCCATACCCAGAGACAGCCTGACCCAAGGAGGCCCAACATAATCAGACTCACAGGAAGGACAGGCTCCAGTCAGAGACAGCAAGGCCACTTTACACCAGAGATAACCAGATGGCAAGAGGCAAATGCAAGAACATAAGCAACAGAAACCAATGCCTCTTGGCAACATCAGAACCCAGTTCTCCCACCCACAGCAAGCACTGGATACCTGAAAAGCATGATTCAGATCTAAAATCCCATCACATGATGATGATAAAGGACTTTAAGAAGGGCCTTAAAGAAATCCAGGAGAATACAGGTAAACAAGTAGAAGCCCTTAAGGAGGAAACACATAAATCTCTTAAAGAAATAGAGGAAAACACAATTAAACAGGTGAAGGAATTGAACAAAACCATGCAGGATCTAAAAATGGAAATAGAAACAATAAAGAAATCACAAATGGGGACAAACCTGGAGATGGAAATCCCAGGAAAGAGAGCAGGAGTCACAGATACAAGCATCACCAACAGAATACAAGAGATAGAAGAGAGAATCTCAGGTGTAGAAGATACCATAAAAGACATTGACACAACAGTCAAAGAAAATACAAAAAGCAAAAAAACTCCTAACTCAAAACATTCAAGAAATCTAGGTCACAATGAAAAGAACAAACCTAAGAATAATAAGTATAGAAGAGAGCAAAGAGACCCAATTCAAAGGTCCAGTAAACATCTTCAACAAAATTATTGAAAACTTCTCTAACCTAGAGAAAGAGATGCCCATAAATGTACAAGAAGCCTATAGAATGCCAAATAGATAGGACCAGAAAAGTAATTCCTCCTGTCACATAATGATCAAAACTCCAAATGCACAGAACAACAAAAGAATATTAAAAGAAGGTGAAAAGGCCAGGTAACATAAAAAGCTAGACCTATTATAATTACACCAGACTTCTCAACAGAAACTCTAACAGTCAGATGATCTTGGGACGATGGCATTCAGACACTAAGAGAACAAAGATGCCAGCCCTGGCTACTATACCCAACAAAAAAATTCTCAATTACCATAGATGGAGAAACCAGGATATTCCATGACAAAACCAATTTAAACAGTATCTTTCCACTAATCCAGAGGATAATAGAAGGAAAATTCCAATACAAGGAGGGAAACTACACCCAGGAAAAAGCAAAAAATTAATCTTCTCACAACAAACCCAAAAGAAGAGAGCCACACATACATAATTCCACCTCTAACAAGAAAAAATAACAGAAATCAACAATCATTGGTCCGTAATATCTCTCAACATCAATAAAATAAATTCCCCAATAAAAAGATATAGGCTAACAGACTGGATATGTAAATAATACCCAGCATTCATATTCATAAAATAAACATTACTAAACCTCAAAGCACATATTGAACCTCACACAGTAATAGTGGGAGACTTCAACACCCCACTCTCACCAATGGACATATCATGGAAACAAACTAAATGGAGGCACAGTGAAACTAACAGAAGTCATAAATCAAATGGATTTAACAGATATCTACAGAACATTTCACCATAAAACAAAAAATTGTGTACCTTCTCAGCACCTCACGGTACCTTCTCCAAAATTGACCATATAATCATGCCCAAAACAAGGCTCAATTAATCCCATGCATTCTATCAGATCACCATGGGCTAAGGCTGGTCTTCAATAATAAGAAAAACAACACAAAGCCCACATACACATGGAAGCTGAACAACACCCTATTCAATGATAACTTGGTCAGGGTAGAAATAAGGAAATTAAAGACTTTTTAAAATATAACAAAATAAAGGCACATCATACTGAAACTTATGAGACACAATGAAAGCAGTGCAAAGGGGAAAAATCATAGCTCTGAGTGCCTTCATAAAGAAACTGGAGAGAGCATACACCAGCAGCTTGATAGCACTTTTGAAATCTCTAGATCAAAAAGAAGCAAATGCACCCAAGTGGAGTAGAAAGCAGGAAATATTCAAACCCAGGGCTGAAATCAACCAAGTAGAAACAAAGAGAACTAAACAAAGAATCAACAAAACTAGGAATGGGTTCTTTGAGAAAATCAACAAGACAGATAAACCCTTAGCCAAACTAACTAGAGGGCACAGAGACAGTATCCAAATTAACAAAATAAGAAATGAAAAGGAAGACATAACGACAGAAACTGAGGAAATTCAAAAAAATCTTCAGATCCTACGACAAAAGCCAAAACTGGAAAATCTAGAAGAAATGGATGATTTTCTAGACAGATGTCCTGTACCAAAGTTAAATCATGATCAGATAAACCATCTAAACTGTCTCATAACCACTAGGGAAATAGAAGCAGTCATTAAAAGTCTTCCAACCAAAAAAAAAAAGTCCAGGACCAGATGGTTTTCATGCAGAGTTCTATCAGACCTTCAAAAAAATATCTAATACCAATACTTCTCAAACTATTCCACAAAATAGTAACAGAAAGAAGACTACCTAATTCTCTCTATGAAGCCACAATAAGGTTGATACCTAAGCCACACAAAGACCCAACAAAAAAAGAGAACTTCAGACCAATTTCATTTATGAATATCGATGCAAAAATACGCAACAAAATTTTTGCAAACTCTATCCAAGAACACGTCAAAAACAGTCATTCACCATGATCAAGTAGGCTTCATTACAGGGAAGTGGGGATGGTTCAATATAAAGAAATCGGTCAATGTAATCCACTATATAAACAAACTCAAAGGAAAAAAATATGGTCATCTAATTAGATGCTGAAAAAGCCTTTGACAAAATACAATACCATTTCATGTTTAAAGTCTTGGAAAGATCAGGAATTCAAGGCATATACCTAAACATAATAAAAACAATATACAGCAAACCAGTAGCGATCCCACTAAAATCAGGGACTAGACAAGATTGTCCATTCTCTCCCTATTCATTCAATATAATCAAAATTCTAGCCAGAGCAATTAGATAACAAAAGGAGGTCAAAGGGATACAAATTGGAAAGAAAGAAGTCAAAGTATCACTATTTTCAGATGATATGATAGCATACATAAGAAACCCCAAAAATTCTACCAGAGAACTCCTACAGCTGATAAAAACCTTCAGCAAAGTGGCTGGATCTAAAATTAACTCAAATAAATCAGTAGTCTTCCTCTACTCAAAGGATAAATGAGCTAAGAAAGAAATTAGGAAAATAAAAATCTGCCATGCTCATGAATTGGCAGGATTAATATAATAAAAATGACCATCTTGCCAAAAGCAATATACAGATTCAATGCAATCCCCATCAAAATCCACACTCAATTCTTCATAGAGTTAGAAAGAGCAATTCAAAATTTCATCTGGAATAACAGAAAACCCAGGAGAGCTAAAACAATTCTCAAGAGTAAAAGAACCTCTGGGGGAATCAGTATCCCGGACTTCAAGCTGTACTACAGAGCAATAGTGTTAAAAACTGCATGGTATTGGTACAGTGACAGGCATGTAGATCAATGGAACAGAATTGAAGACCCAGAAATGAATCCACACTCCTATGGTCACTTGATCTTTGACAAAGGAGCTAAAACCATCCAGTGGAAAAAAGATAGCCTTTTCAACCAATGGTACTGGCTCAACTGGAGGTCAACATGCAGAAGAATGCAAATTGACCCATTCTTATCTCCTTGCACTAAGCTCAATTCCAAGTGGATCAAGGACCTCCACATAAAACCAGACACACTGAAACTAATAGAAAGGAAACTAGGGAAGAACCTTGAACATATGGGCACAGGGGAGAATTTCCTGAACAGAACTCCAATAGCTTATGCTCTAAGATCAAGAATTGACAAATGGGACCTCATTAAATTACAAAGTTTTTGCAAGACAAAAGACACTGTCAAAAAGACTAAGTGGCATCCAACTAACTGGGAAATGATCTTTACCAACCCTACATCTGACAGAGGGCTAATATCCAATATATACAAAGAACTCAAGAAGTTAAACTCCAGAGAGGCAAGTAACCCTATTAAAAATGGGGTACAGAGCTAAACAAAGAGTTCTCACCTGAAGAATATCTAATGGCTGAGAAGCACCTAAAGAGATGTTCATCATCCTTAGTCATTAGGGAAATGCAAATCAAAACAACCCTGAGATTCCATCTCACACCAGTCAGAATGGCTAAGATCAAAAACACAGGAGACAGCAGTTGTTGGCGAGGATGTGGAGAAAGAGGAACACTCCTCCACTGCTGGTGGAATTACAAGCTGGTACAACCACTCTGGAAAGCAGTCTGGCAGTTCCTCAGAAAACTGGGCATGACACTCCTGGAGGATCCGGCTATACCACTCCTGGGCATATACCCAGAGGCTTTCCCTGCATGCAATAAGGACTCATGCTCCACTATGTTCATAGCAGCCTTATTTATAATAGCCAGAAGCTGGAAAGAAACCAGATGTCCCTCAACGGAGGAATGGATTTAGAAGATGTGGTATATCTACACAATGGAATACTACTCTGCAATTAAAAACAATGAATTCACGAAATTCCTAGGCAAATGGTCAGAACTTGAAAAGATCATCCTTAGTGAGGTAACCCAATCACAAAAGAACATACACGGTATGCAGTCACTGATAAGGGGATATTAACCCAGAAACTCGGAATACCCTAGACATAACTCACATATCAATAGATTTCCAAGAAGATGGAAGGAGAGACCTCTGGTCCTGGAAGGACTGGATGTAGGAGAATGCCAGGATAGAGAAGCGAGAGGGGGTTGAATGGGGAAAAGAGGGAGGGAAGGGGGCTTATGGGACTTTTGGGGAGAGAGGAAACGGGAAAGGGGAAATGATTTGGATTGTAAATAAAAAAACTTAGAAAATAAAATTAAATTTAAAAAAAAAGTAGGAAAATAACACCCTTCACAATAGTCACAAATAATATAAAATATCTTGGTGTGACTCTAACCAAGCAAGTGAAAGATCTGTATTATAAGAACTTCTAGTCTGTGAAGAAAGAAATCTAAGAAGGCCTCAAAAGATGGAAAAAAGATCTCTCATGCTTATGGATTGGCAGGATTAACAAGTAAAACTGGCCATTTTACTGAAAACAATCTACAAATTGAATGAAATCTCCATCAAATTCCAACTCAATTCTTCACAGAGATAGAAAGAGAAATTCTCAAATTCATCTGTTGAGAGCTTTTTGTGCCCCTTCTAGGAATTTGGCATTTGTCACTAGACTCAGACAAGGAAGTAGACTCAGATAAGAATATCAGAAACAATGACCATGGGTCTTTGTTTACTACTTTGTGGAATTAGTTCCTTATATGATCTTTTTGCTTACTATTTTACTTAATTACTAAATTTGTGTGATCTTTTTGTTTAATATTTTGCTTGATTACTTTGTCTTTGATCTAAGAACTGACCATGGTTTTTGGATATACCGAGAATGATATAAAAGCAGGCTGGAGAAAAATAAAGCTGCTTCAACCTCAGCACTGGCTGGAGTCATGTTATAATGTTGTCTAATTGTTTTTCTTCTTTTTCAATCTTCACTCCCTCCCTTGAGATCCTGTTGACTGCTGAGCTGGCTTGGTCATTCAACAAAAATCCCAGGATAGTGAAAACTACCCACAACAATAAAAGAACTTCTTGGGGGGAATCACCATCCCTGACTTCAAACTGTACTACAGAGCAATAGTGATAAAAACTGCATGGTATTGGTACAGAGACAGGCAGGTAGATCAATGGAATAGAATTCAAGACCAGGAAATAAACCCACACATCTATGGTCACTTGATCTTTGACAAAGTAGCCAAAACCATCCAGTGGGAAAAAGACATAATTTTCAACAAATGGTGCTTATTCAACTGGCAGTCAACATGTAGAGGAATGCAAATTTATCCATTCTTATCTCCCTGTACAAGGCTCAAGTCCAAGTGGATCAAGGACCTCCACACAAAACCAGATACACTGAATCTAATAAAAGAGAAAGTGGGGAAAAGTCTTGAACACATGAGCACAAGGGAAAAGTTCCTGAACAGAATACCAATGGCTTATGCTCTAAGATCAAGAATTGACAAATGGGACCTCCTAAAATTGCAAAGCTTCTGAAAGGCAAAGAACACTGTCAATAGGACAAAACAGCAACCAATAGACTAGCAAAAGATCTTTACCAATCCTACATCGGATAGAGGGCTATTATGTAAAATATACAAAGAACTCAAGAAGTTAGACTCAAGAGAACCAAATAATCCTATTTAAAATGGGATACAGACCTAAACAAAGAATTCTCACCTGAGGAATCTCGAATGTCTGAGAAGCACCTAAAAATGTCCAACATCCTTAGTCATCAGGGAAATACAAATCAAAATGACGCTGAGATTCCACTTCACACCAATCAGAATGACTGAGATCAAAAACTCAGGTGAGAGCAGATGCTGGTGAAGATGTGGAGACAGAAGAACACTCCTCCATTGTTCTTGGGATTGCAAATTGGAACAACCACTCTTGAAATCAATCTGGAGATTCCTCAGAAAACTGGAAATAGATCAACCTGAAGACTCAGCTATACCAATCTTGGGTATATAACCAAAAGATTCTGTGACATATAACAAGGACACATGCTCCAATATGATTATAACAGCCTTATTTGTAATAGCCAGAAGCTGGAAACAATCCAGATGTCCCTCAACAGAAGAATGGATACAGAAAATGTGGTACATTTATACAATGCAGTACTATTCAGCTATTAAAAACAATGACTTCATGAAATTTGCAGGTAAATGGATGGAACAAGAAAATATCATCTTGAATAAGGTAACCCAGACACAAAAAAAACATACATGGTATGTCCTCACTGATGAGGATATTAGCCCAAAGGCTCAGAATACTCATGTTACAACCCACACAAATGATAGATATGAAGCCTAAGAAGAAGGAAGACTAAAGTGTGGATGTTTCAATCCTACATAGAAGGGAGAACAAAATAATCACAGGAGGTAGAAGAAGGGCAGGATCTGGGAGGGAGTGAAGAGGTAGAGGGACAAAAGGGGGTAGGATCAGGTGTGTGAAGGGATAGGAAAGAAGTACAGAGTCAGGAAATTGAATAGAATTATATAGCAGTGGGGGAATAGGGAACTGGGGGTAACCACTAGAAAGTCTCAGATGCAAGGGAAGTAAGAGGCTCCCAGGACCCAATGGAGATGACATTAGTTGAAATACCCAACAAAGGGGAGATAGAACCTGTAGAGACTCCAGTAGATAGGCAGCCACCCATCTCAAAAATTTTAACCCAGAATTGTTTCTGTCTAAAGGAAATAAAGGGACAAAATAAAGATACTAAAGGAAAAGGCCATTCAGAGACTTCCCCATCTAGGGATCCATCCCATCTGCAGACACCAAACCCAGACACTATTACTGATGCCAAAAAGTACAGGCTGTTCCCTGAGAGGTTCTACCAGCATCTGACCAATACACACTCACAGCCAACCATCTGACTGAACCCAGGGACCCCAGTGGAACTGCTATGGGAAGGACTGAAGGAGTTGAAGGGGAATACAACTCCACAGGAAGAACAACTAACTGAACCACCCAGAGTTCTCAGGGACTAAACCACCAATCAAAGAATATACATGGAGGGATCCATGGCTCCAGCTACATACGTTGCATACAATGACCTTATCTGGTGCAGGGTTGTGGAACATGAGAGGAAGCCTTATAAGGTTGAACTAAAGGCTTGAAGCCCTGGAGACCCTGAAGGGACTGTAGGAGCTTCTTCTGCTCCCAGCACCAGGCCCCTGTCAAGTAGCGGAACCCCCCCCCATAGAGATAGTCACATAAGGGTAACATCCCAAGCCCTTCCACATGTAGATAAGGCATCCCTAACATCTCAAACCAAGACAATAGGAAAAGATATGTGACCTGTGGTCACATAGGCTCAAGACAGAGTTCTCAATGCTAATGAGGTACCTAGAGGTCCAGAGGGCCTAGCCAATAAGCTTTCCTTCCTAGACCTTCCTCCCTGCAGAAGGTATATAATATCAGGCCCACCTTGAGAAGTGGGTATAGTTTTACTAATCCGTTTTCAGCCATGACGGTAACAAACTGTTGTGGTGGGATAAGCACAGTCAAATTCCCTGCTTTCTGCCTCCCCAAGTGGCTGTGCCCAGAAGCAGAGCAGACATGGGCCCAACAACCCTACAATCTGGCATCAGTGGGAGAAGAGGCCCTTGGTCTTGTGGAGACTTGCGGTCCTATTGTAAGGGGATGCTAGAGCAGTAAGGCAGGAGTGGATAAGTGGGTGGAAGAGCACCCTCATAGAGGCAAAGTGGAGGGGGGATGAAATGGGTGGGTTGTGGATAGGAAACCAGGAAATGGGATATCATTTGAAATCTAAATGAATAAAATAATAAAAATAAAATAAAATAAAATAAAATAAAAACATATTACTAACTCAATTACTGATAAGTTGAGAAGAGGCAGGGTTCTGGTTTTTTGTTTTGTTTTGTTTTTGTTTTTCATTTTTCTTCTGTAGTTCTAGAGATCTCATGACTATAATTCCGGTTAAGTGTCAAGACAAATATTAAACATGCTGCAATACTATAGGGATGAAAGGTTGCTAATGTCAATACTAGAAAGTAAAATAGCACTGAAAGGAAGTATACATTGAAGCTAACCAGTAAAGCTGCAAGCAGAAAAGGTTAATAATACAGGAGGTGGATTCTTTTGTTTGGTGGTTTTGGGTTATTTTTGTTTAGTTTTGTTTTGTTCTGTTTTGTTTTGTTTTCTTATATTAAGGTAAATTTTGATGGAGTCCTTGTGATGTTTTATTAACTGTGTTCTGACAGCAACCAAGAGACATATCCCTAGGCATCTTTCCTTAAAGGATTAACTGAGGGAAGAGACCTCCCTCAGAGAGGGCAGCCCAGATCTAAGATATCTGAGGGAAAAACAGAAAGATTGCTGCTTTATGACTGCCTACCACCATCTGCTGCTGGCAAATGCATCTACCCTGTTGCTGCCTTTGCTGCCATACTTACTGATATCAGAACTGGTCTGTTTTGGTTTCCCATTGTGATTCATGACTTTCCAGTAATCCTCTTGGCCTTCAGCATCAGAATGGAACTGCTAAAGCATCTGGCATTATAGACTAAGGAGCTATTGGGCTTCCAGCTTTTCCAGAGGGTGTCCACAAGAATGTATTATTGAGCTATGAGCATATAGTGTATAAAACAATCTAATAAGGTCCTTTTGTTGATATTGATTTATTCTAGGGGATCTATTACTCTAGATAACAGCGAGTACCATAATCCTCTTCTAGGTAATCAAGAGTTGTCAATGGCTTTAAGGGTCCCCTCAGTGGATCTATGTAAGTTCTTTGCTACTTCTATGCTTTTTTTCTCTCTCTCACCCACTGTGCTTCATGAGTTTATTGGGAAATAGAGAATAACTGGGAAGAGGCACCCATTTACATGCTCCCATGGGTCATGGCTGCTTGAACTCCACTTACACGTCCCTTTCCTAAGAAGTGCTAGAGTCTTTGAGAAAAAGAAAAATCCTTGGGTATTCCAAGTTTCTGGGCTAATATCCACTCATCAGTGGGTGCATACCATGTGTGTTCTTTTGTGATTGGGTTACCTCACTCAGGATGATATTTTCCAGTTCCTCCCATTTGCCTAAGAATTTTGTGAATTCACAGATCAAATGAAGCTCAAAAAGAAGGAAAACCAAAGTATGGATACTCTGATCCTTCTTAGAAGGGTGAACAAAATACCCACGGAAGGAGATACAAAGTGTGGAGCAGAGTCTGAGGGAAAGACCATCCAGAGACTGCCACACCTGGGGACACACCCCATATACAGTTACAAAACCCAGACACTATTGTGGATGCCAACAATTCTTGCTGACTGGAGCTAGATATAGCTGTCACCTGGGAGGCTCTGCTAGTGCATGACAAATACAGAGGGGGACACTCTCAGCCAACCATTGAACTGAGCACAGGGTCCCCAATGGAGGAGCTAGAGAAAGGACCCAAGGAGCTGAAGGGCTTTGTAGCTCCATAGGAGGAGGAACAACAATATGAACCAACCAGTACCCTCAAGAGCTCTCAGGGGCTAAACCACCAACCAAAGAGTCCACAAGGAGGGACCCATGGCTCTAGACGCATAGGCAGCAGAGGATGACCTTGTTGGACATCAAAGGGAGGAGAGGCCCTTGGTCCTGAGAAGGCTCAGTGCCACAGTATAGGGGAATACGAGGACAGGGAAGTGGGAGTGGGTGGGGGAGAAGGGATGGGTTATGAGACTTTCGGGGGAGGGAAACTGGGAAAGGGGACAATATTTGAAATGTAAATAAAGAATGTATCTAATAAAAAAAATAAAAGAAAAGAAAAATCCTCTTTAACTAGTCAATATAGTATCCAGAATTAAGTCAGTACAAACAGAAAAGATAATGGGTATTTCAAAAAGTAATGATTCAGTGTCTGGAACTATTTGTTTTTAAGGGTGTTAGGAGACTAAGTAAAAGGAAGGGATATGAGAGACAAAGATTGCAAAGATGATGCTCATAGGCTGCCTGCCATCGGCCTGTTCTTGTCACCAAGAAGCTCTGGGTGCTTCCACTTTTGGGACTGGAATTGTCAAAATTGTCCCATCTGAGTTTGTCTCTAATCGACGAGTAGATCCCTCTGCTGTCTAGGCTGCTGGAGTCTGCACAACATTATGTGCCTTGATGGTTACAGTTGAGTTGGGAAGTAGAATGTTTCTATTTCCTTTCAACCTTCCAATGGCAGATAGTAGCAGAAACCATTGGCAAGCCTGACAGATGTGATTTATAGACTTCTAGTTCTGAGCTTATGTATTAAGCTGAGAAATGACAGATTGATAACTTGTTGAGAGAGCTTGCCCTAGAAAAGCTCCCCAAACTGCTTTCTAGGTCATAACTTGGATTGAAGTTGGGGTAACTGGCAGGGAACTAGGGACCCCTGTATAGGAACTGATAGAAACAAGTATTATGTTCCATTTATAGTTCAGGTGTGATGATCCTGCACAATATGAAGTATAAAGGGGATATTAGTAACTAAATTTGTCTGATCTTTACAGATGAAATCTTTGAAATTTGATGATAAATCATCCGGCTCCATATGCTTGCCATATAGTCCCAATTGATTAAAAATCTGTTTGCACATGGGCAGTAGAAAATTTGAAAACTTTAAAAAATAACAAATCAAAACTTCACTGATATTGAAACCCAGTTATATTACAAAGGCCCTTCCTTTCTAACAAATAAGCACAATGTGGAGATTTCCTGTGCCAGTGGGAAGGTTGACTCTGTACAGAATTGTCCATCAAGTTTCTGATATGCAGTCTTTGCCAGCTGTGCTGGTCCATGACTGTAATCCCAGCTCTGAGGCTCTTTATTCTTTCTTACTTCAGGACTTAGACTGTGTATTAGCAGCTATATTCCCACCCTTTACAAACAAAGGCATTCTCTCCCCACTTCACCTCCTTGACTTCCCAGGTGGGCATGAAGGTGGTGCTTCAGTTCCTGTCTGTGTGTGCTTGGGATGGTGCAAAGTCAGCAGGTCGGCGCCCTTCTCTGTCTGCCACTTGCTCATGGCTGAAGATGAACGCACAGGGTGGACAATGCTGCAGCAGCTGACTGAGAGCATGAGCCAAGGCTCTCACTATAAGGATGGTGGGAAAGCTGGAGGACAGGCTTATGCCTGGGGCTCAGACCATCTCTTACATTTTGAACCACGTTTTTTTGTGTTTGAAATATAAAATCCTAATTTGCTTAAGACTATTTGTGTTTTTATTGTCTGTAGCCAAGTATTAATTCTTTTTTTTCTTTTATTTTTGGGATTGTATTTTAATTTCTACATTTCTCCATTCACTTTCCTTTCTCCAAACCCACTCATGTACCCCTCCCATTCTCCTTCAAATTCACAGCCTTTTTTTTTAATCAATTGTTATTGCATAAATATATGTATTTGTATATACATATACATTCCTAAATATAACCTGCTGAAACCATATAATGTTACTTGTATGTATATTTTCTGGGCTGACCATTTGGCACTGGACAACCAATTAGAGTGTTGCTCCCTGGGGAGGGCTACCCCAACTTTGCCCAGTTGTCTGTGGTCCTTAGCACAGAGTTGGAATCCAGTACACTTTTCTCTGCCCAGTTTGGCAAGTTTATTAGTGACATCTTTGTTCAGATCACATTAGAGCAGTCATGCTGGTGAGATTTTATGGGTATAATTTCTCATGTCAAGGGGAGACACAATCTTACAGCCAAGTTTCTTGATTCTCTGGCTCTTACAATCTTTCCACCCCTGTCAGGAGCCATAATGGGACAAGCTAATATACTAGCAGGTGATCATCCTCAAATGGCCTGCTTCAGATTATTATATAATCTGTGACAGGTGTGCCCTTATTAAGCAAAGTTGTAACGGATTCATTTTAGGAAAGTTACTGCTATTGATATGCTTTTCCTGTTATTATTAAACATATATAAAAATCACTAAGTAATACCATACCCCTTTGGAGCAGATCTCTGCAGATCCACGAAGATGTACTGTCTTGTAGTGTTGCTATGTAAACAAATAGATGACTTAAGTTTTAATGATGATCCTATAAGAATTCCTAAAATTATATCTATGATTATTAACCTCTTTTATGGTAGGACTGCTATTAGGTCCTTTTCTGATCGTCAAAACTGCAATGAGAACTCTGCCACTCTCTTAAGTGTCACCAATTAACTGCTCTTAGATGGAAACCAGACTTGCTCCTACTCAGAGCACATTCCAAGAGGTTGTAAAACAATTAACCAAAGGTCATAAAAGGGAACTAATGATTTATTATAGGTGCTAGGACAGAAGATAAAATATTGACTGGGTTTATCTATATAAAACTTCACTAAAAACAGTTATGGTTTTTAAACCTTCAGTGAACCCATGGCACTGAGACAGGTGATGGACATTTAGCTAGATAATTACTCCTAATTGGCTATGCATGTAAACATTCTCCGTTGTAAACTTCTGTTTCTTTTTTTAAATTTTTTATTGAAAAAGGAAATAAAAACATTTTATGATAAAATTAAGGATTTACATGAAAAGAAGAAGCATATAGAAAAACACATTAAGATTGACAATTTTTGTAATTTAATGAGGTCCCATTTGTCTATTCTTGATCTTAGAGCATAAGTTATTGGAGTTCTATTCAGGAAATTCTCCCCTGTGCCCATATGTTCAAGGTTCTTCCCTAGTTTCCTTTCTATTAGTTTCAGTGTGTCTGTTTTTATGTGGAGGTCCTTGATCCACTTGGAATTGAGCTTAGTGCAAGGAGATAAGAATGGGTCAATTTGCATTCTTCTGCATGTTGACTTCCAGTTGAGCCAGCACCATTTGTTGAAAAGGCTATCTTTTTTCCACTGGATGGTTTTAGCTCCTTTGTCAAAGATCAAGTGACCATAGGAGTGTGGATTCATTTCTGGGTCTTCAATTCTGTTCGATTGATCTACAAAGTTTCTGCAAGGCAAAAGACACTGTCAAAAAGACAAAGTGGCAACCAACTAACTGGGAAATGATCTTTACCAACCCTACATCCGACAGAGGGCTAATATCCAATATATACAAAGAACTCAAGAAGTTAACCTCCAGAGAGGCAAGTAACCCTATTAAAAAATGGGGTACAGAGCTAAACAAAGAGTTCTCACCTGAAGAATATCTAATGGCTGAGAAGCACCTAAAGAGATGTTCATCATCCTTAGTCACTAGGGAAATGCAAATCAAAACAACCCTGAGATTCCATCTCACACCAGTCAGAATGGCTAAGATCAAAAACACAGGAGACAGCAGTTGTTGGCGAGGATGTGGAGAAAGAGGAACACTCCTCCATTGCTGGTGGGATTGCAAGCTGGTACAACCACTCTGGAAAGCAGTCTGGTGGTTCCTCAGAAAACTGGGCATGACACTCCCGGAGGATCCTGCTATACCACTCCTGGGCATATACCCAGAGGCTTTACCTGCATGCAGTAAGGACACATGCTCCACTATGTTCATAGCAGCCTTATTTATAATAGCCAGAAGCTGGAAAGAACCCAGATGTCCCTCAATGGAGGAATGGATTCAGAAGATGTGGTATATTTACACAATGGAATACTACTCTGCAATTAAAAACAATGAATTCACGAAATTCCTAGGCAAATGGTCAGAACTTGAAAATATCATCCTTAGTGAGGTAACCCAATCACAAAAGAACACACATGGTATGCAGTCACTGATAAGGGGATATTGACCCAGAATCTCGGAATACCCTAGACACAATCCGCATATCAATAGATTTCTAAGAAGATGGAAGGAGAGACCCCTGGTCCTGGAAAGACTGGATGTAGGGGAACGCCAGGACAGAGTAACAAGAGGGGGTTGAATGGAGAAAAGAGGGAGGGAAGGGGGCTTATGGGACTTTCGGGGAGGGAGGAAACGGGAAAGGGGAAATGATTTGGAATGTAAATTAAAAAATAAAATAAAATAAAATAAATAATTAAAAAACAGGGGATATTAACCCAGAATCTCAGAATACCCTAGACACAATTTGCATATCAATAGATTTCTAAGAAGATGGAAGGAGAGACCCCTGGTCCTGGAAAGACTGGATGTAGGGGAATGCCAGGATAGAGAAGTGAGAGGGGGTTGAATGGGGAAAAGAGGGAGGGAAGGGGGCTTATGGGACTTTTGGGGAGGGAGGAAATGGGAAAGGGGAGATGATTTTGAATGTAAATAAAAAAAACTTAGAAAATAAAATTTAAAAAAAAGATTGACAATTTTCATGGAAAATTAAAGAGTAAAATGGTAGACATAAAAAACATTGCTAAATTAATTGAAAAAGGAAGTAGAAACTTTTTATGATAGAATTGAAGATTTACTTAGGAAATTTCTAATAAAATTGTAGAAAGATATAAAATTAAAATTGAAGATTATCATGGAAAATTACATATAAAATGGTATGCATAAAAACATTTCTAAGTTGATTGAAAGTGGAATTATAAACATTTTCTGATAAAATTGAAGATCTACAAGGAAAACATTTCTGATAAAATTCAAGAAATATATGGAAAAACACGTTAAAATTGACTATTTCATGGAAAATTATACAGATTAAATGGTAGGTAAACTTCTATTTCAATTTATGATTTGATTTTTTGTGTGAATTTGTGATGAACTTTGTAACATGTGATCATGTTTTCTGAAAGATGTATAAGTACTGAGGACAAAGAGATGAGAAAGAGAGTTTAATTTTTCCCCCTTCCCCACTTAAACTAGAATTTTTTGTCTTTCCTCATTTAGACTAGAATTAAACCTTTCTCCACTTAGAAGAATTTATCCCTTTCTTCACTTAGGATCTTTCTACTTTTCCCCTTAGACAGCTTTCATAGGAAACTTTTTACAACTTAGTAATAAACTCTATAACCACTTCTCTAAGTGTCCCACTTTCTTCCTGCGACTTCCCACTAGCAGGCTGAGAGTTAGAGCCAAGCAGCTCCTGCTGATATAGTACAAAGGCTATTTACTTAATCCTTTGTGGTTTGAGGAAGATGTGCTAAGCGCCAGAAACAGCAGTCTCTGGCCTCAGAGGATCACAGAAGACTGGTCAACTACAGCAGCATAGTATCTTAGACTTAGATAAGTAAACCTTTTATTATACAGCAACCCTAAATATCTCTTATCCCCTGCCGATGCTCTTCCCCACTCTGCTGCCCCAAGAAGAACCGACAAGAAAGAAGAATCCCTCGCTGGGGCTGGCCCCAGGCACATCCCCAGGCATCTGAAAGGCTCCATGAGTCTTAGGTATGGGCGTGTTTCACCTGACCTGGAAGTGACTGTGCTCCGAGACCAAGTGTTTGGTTTAGCTTGGCAGAGATGAAGAGTCCCACAAAAGCTGAGCCTGCATCTCCCGCAGAAGTGCTGCAAGGCAACCGCCTTCTGGGACATCGCGAAGCCGAAGCAGGAAATGCGGCTCCAGGCCACGGAGAAGTTGTTGGAGTACTTGCGCACAAGGCCGAGTGATCTGAGATGAAATATGCCCTGATGTGCCTTATCACTGGGCTTGGGGTGGGCCGAGAAGCTGCTAGGCCCTGCTACAGTCTGGCGCTGGCACAGCTGTTGCAGTCTTTTGAAGACTTCCTTTTGTGTGACATCCTGAATCAGATACAAGAAAAATACAGTCTACAAGCAGTGAACAAGGCAGTGATGAGACCCACTCTCTTCGCAAACCTGTTTGGAGTGCTAACCCTTTTTCAGTCAGGCTGCCTAGTGAAGGTCGAAGAGGCCCCGATGAAGTCCGTGAGATTGCTGAAGATCCTGCCCCATCACCACAACCACTTACAGCGGCAGCCAATAAAGGCTCTGGTGGACATCCTCTCCAAGGTCTCAGAGTCCGTGGTCCAGGAGATCCTGCCAAAGGTCTTCAAGGGTGACATTAAAGCAACCTCAGCTCTCCCAAATACGTGGAGCTCTTCCTCTTGGCTTAGCAGAGGGTGCCAACAAAGTTCGAGTCACTGATCGGCTCGGTTGACCTATTCTCAGAAGACAATATTCCCAGTCTGGTGAACAGACTGAGGGTGGCAGCCAACTCTGTAAAGAAGTATATCTGTCTGACGTGGCTCTGGGCCTGCTCCGCCTGGTACTTAAGGAGAACAAATTTGAACTGTTCTAGAAGGCGGTTTTGGAGGAGGGGCTGCTGAAGAATCCATTCTGGACATCCAGCTACATGTGTTTCCGCCTACTGGGTGCATCTCTGCCGCTTCTGTCAGAAGAGCAGTTGCAGTTGGTGATGCAAGGAGACTTGATCCGCCATTTTGGGCAAAACATGGTTGTTTCTAAGCCCTAAAACCTATTCAAGTTCATCCCAGAGATAAGTACATATGTGGGTATCTTCCTAGAGGGGTGCCAGGATGACCCTAAGCAGCAGTTTTCTATGATACATGACTATCACCAATCAAGGTCTCCCTGTCATGTCTACCTTCTGGTGTGTCACACAGTTTTTGAATGTGGATAGTGAGGATGGGGAAGAACGTGAACAGGAGGACCGTGATAAGGATGTGGACCCGGGCTTCCATCAACAGCTTATGGAAGCGTTACAAGCTGGGGATGCACTGGGAGGAGTGGACAACGAGGATGATGAGGAGGAGCTTGGGGATGAGGCCATGATGGCCCTGGACCAGAACCTGGCCAGTCTATTTGCAGAGCAGAAGATGCGCATCCAGGCCTGGAATGAGGAGAAAAGCAAGCTGCAGAAGGAGAAGAAGCTCCGACGGGACTTCCAGATCCGGGCACTAGACCTGATCGAGGTGCTGGTGACCAGGCAGCCTGAGCGTCCCCTGATCCTGGAACTCCTCGAGCCACTGCTGAGCATCATTCAGCACAGCAGAGCAGAGCGCAGCAGAGGCTCCACTAAGCGAGAGCAGGACCTCCTGCACGAGACTGCACCGCCCGCATCTTCACGCACCATCTGTGTCGCGCCCGCCGCTACTGCCACTAGAGCCCTGTGCAGAGGCTCTGCATGCCCAGGTGGAGAGGCTTGTGCAGCAGGCTGGCAGCCAGGCTGATTCCTCTGTCGCCCTGTACTTCAGTGCCTCTCTGTACCTGCTGCGAGTCCTCAAGGGCAACACCACTAAGAGGCACCAACATGGTCAGAAGTTACAAGGAGCTGACACCAACCCTGAGCCCAAGGACTCAGAGGACCAGACTGCTAGTTGCTTAGACTTGGACTTTGTGACCCGGGTATATTCGGTATCATTGGAATGTCTTCTGACCGAGCGTAACAGCCCACTCACAGTCCCCGTGTCCCTCAGCCTCTTCTCCTGATACCTGATGATCTGTAAGAACCTGCTCCCCATCCTGGTCCAGCATGTGGTTGACCCATCTCGGCCCGCCATCAGGCCCAAGCGTGCCTACCGCTCCAGAAGACCCTGTCCGCACAGGAGCTGAGAGTATGTTTTGAGGATCCTGAGTGGGAGCATCTGATTACCCAACTCTTAGGAAAGGCCACCCCGACCCTGCAGACTCTTGGGGAGGCACAGAGCAAGGGGGAGCACCAGAGAGAGGTATCCAAGCTATCCAGCTTGGAGCTGCTGAACACTCTCTTCAGGACAGTCAATCACAAGAAGCTGTCTGTGGACCTCACTGCTCTCTTGGGCATGCGTCAGAGCAAGCAACAGAGGCTGCAGCAGGGGAATCACTCGTCTGGCTCTAATTGCCTCTGTGATCTCTACTGGCAGGCCATGAGGATGCTAGGGGTCCAGCATCCAAGGTCAGAAAAGAATGCCAAGGATATCCCTAGCGACACCCAGAGCCCCATTAGCACAAAGCAGAAGAAAAAGGGATTCTTGCCAGAGACCAAGAAGAGAAAGAAACTTAAATCTGAGGGCATCACACCAGAAAAGAATGCTGCATCCCAGCAGGATGCAGTGACAGAGGGTGCCATGCCTGCTGCCACTGGTAAAGACCAGCCCCCCCAGCACAGGCAAGAAGAAAGGAAGAGGGTGAAGGCCAGCACCCCATCCCAGATGAATGGGATAACTGTGGCCAAGAGTTCAGCTCCCAATAACCCACCCTAAGCCCCAGCACCCTTGCCAAGACCCCAAAACTGCAGAAGGAAAAAGAGAAGCTGTCACAGGTGAATGGAGCCACTCCTGTGTCCCCTGTAGAGCCTGAAAGCAAAAAGCATCATCTGAAGGCTCTCAGCACAAAGGAGGTCATAAGAAAGTCCCCCCAGTCTGTCCTGCCAAAGAAAAGAGCAAGGCTGTCTCTGATGAGCAGGAGCCCCAGCCTGTTACAGAGTGGGGTCAAGAAAAGGAGAATGACTAGGAGATTGCAGATACCTTGAGTGTGCATTGTCTGTTTTCCTGCCATCAGCTGCCCTAGAGACTCCTATTTTTAACCAATATTTTAATAAACAAGCCATGATATATGAAAAAAATAGATGTATCTATTAGGACTGGGCTCCACAACTCTGCATATTGATTGTGGGTTTTTATAGTGGTCTTTGTCCAAACATTAATTCTTGACAAAATACCTAGATAATGATATGATTGTGTATGCAGAAGGTTTGTTGTGTTTCTGTCAAGTTCACTCTGCTAGCCAGTATATGTGTGTGTGTGTGTGTGTGTGTGTGTGTGTGTACTTGTGCTCAGGATCAATTCCAGGACCTTACATTTGCTTATTTTGCATTCTACTCTGGCCCTCCCACTATTCTTAATTGCTTCTTTGCCAGGTTTCCATGGGGAACATAGATGAAGTGGATCTAGATGCAGAAAACCATATGTAATTCAGAGGGCTAATGATCTGGATTAACTGGAGAGACCAGAAATCACAGGACACATTAATAGAAAACAAGTGGATATCTTTTTACCAAGCATATCAGATTGAACTCAAACAATGTAGATCTGACATGAAAAGGGAAAACCCTGAGAAGAATTGAGCAGACTTAGAAATGCCAAACAATATTGTTCTGCCTAAGTTATCTTTATTTTTTTATTGCATTTTTGTGTCCTAAATATTGCCGGTTACAGTTTCTAATATTAATAGATAAGATCAAATTATGTTTAATTATTATCTTTGAATTCTCTAAAATAATATAGTGCAGTATTTTCATCATGGTATGGAAAGGGCCATTGTTGTGTGGGAATCAACTGAAGTGTCCGCAGTCACATAAAGCAGGTAAATGTATCCTGAAGTCCTAGTTTTGGTCAGGTTAGCTTGTTCTTATACTTTGCCCACACTGTAGCTGGGAATCAAACTACTCTGACACACTCCTCAATGCTGGTTAGGATGAGGCCCTAAAGGAAGAAAACCTTACAATTCTGCCACCACATCCTTCTTAGACTCTGACTCCAATAAACCCTTCCGTAAGTTGATTCTCTCAGGAATCTTTGATCTGCAATCTTCCCTGCCTTCAAGATATGCTAGGGCAATAGTGGAACAAAGCTTGTGGGAGTAACCAGTCAATAACTGATTTGACTTTAGGGCCACTCCACAAAATGAAATCCATAACCAATGCTGCTTGGTTAGCCAAGAACTATAAATGAGATAAGCCAGGGAGAGACCTAAGGGAAAATGTAGTACTACTGTTCTGCTACTAGAACATAGACATACAATGACACCTATTATACTCATAGAGCATTGTCTTGCTCAGTTACCATGAGAGCAGTGTCCTCCTGCAGCAGATGGGAACGAATACAGAGACCCACATCCACACATTATACAGAGACTGAGAGAACTTGGAACACTCAGCCCTAGATGAAATGTCTTGATCAAGTCCCTCCCTTTAGGACTTAGAAAACCCTGTGAAAGAGGAGGAAAGAATATAGGAGCCAGAGGGGATGGAGGCTGCCAGAAATCAAGGCCTTCTAGATACAGCATGACTGGAGCACATAGGAACTTCATCTGATTCTTTAATGTACATATTCATAGCTATAAACTCTTAGAAATGCTTCAGTTGTGACTTAAAGATGCTGTAAGATCTGTTTCCACTTTCATTTGATCCTAGGGAGCTTTAAAATGTTTTCTCTGATGTCTTCAATGAACAAGGTTTATGTGCTTTCTTGTTTGTTTGTTTATATGTATTGATTTCAGGTTTATCGTCCTATGAACTAGTGATATATACGAAGTTGGTTTTGATTTTTTTTGTGTTTGCTAAGGTTTGATTAATTTAGTCTATTTCAGAGGACATTCCATGGACTGCTGAGAAAGTGGTGCATTCTATGTTCATTGGATAGAATATTTTCTCTGTATCTCTGAACACATTTACTCTACATGTGGTTTTCTCTAAGGTTAATTTGTTTATTTTTACTTTGCATTAAATAAGTTGTTGACATCACCCACTATCATTGTATTGAATCCTGACTGATGTTTTTGATCTATTAAGATTTGTAGGAGTTGGGGGAGGATACAGTGGGAAAGAGGGCAGCAGGAGTCTGTGTGAGAGCAGCTTCCATGAACCTATCAATTGTACACTGTGGTGTTCAGGTCCAAGGTCTTGCCCCTTCCCACAGGCTAGAAGAAAATATTCTGCCCCTGGGGCCAACCTCAGGTCACAACAGAAGTGAAACTCTTCATGGAGAATTCCTCAAGGAGAACAATTACAAATCTGTTCCTTCCTGACCCTTCTTGTTCTTCTCAGTATGTTCAGATACTGAAGGAAAGGGACTCCCCCTCACCCCATTTTTTACATTCCTTTGTCCTGCAGACAAAAACCTTGACACTCCTCAAGACCACCACGGAGGGCACACTGATGCAAAGCATGTCACAGCAATGCAGCAGTGCTGAGGAGGTGGGAACAGAAAGCTTCCTGAAGAAGAAGCCATTGTCTGGGAACTATGCTCAGTTCAGTGTTCCTGGAACTCAGGCTTAGGCGTCCTTCTGGCACTATGGCATGGGACAGGCAGGAAAGGAGGTAACTTAGAAAGGCTTTAGGGCTAGACAAGGACAGGAACAGACCCTGCAAGCATGCTATCTATCTCTGTGCTGTCAGTGACCATGCACAGCCCATTAGTGTTTGTTTGTTTGTTTCATTTATTTTAAATAGGAAACTGAAAGTCACAACTTTTGGCACATACAAATTTATGGTTATATTTTCTTGACAGACTGTTGTTTTTATGACTACATAGCAGCCTTGTCTTTTCTTACTCAGTTGTTTTAAGTCCACTTCATCGGGTATGTCAGACATGGCATCCTGTGTGAGGCTGTTTTTCTTCTTTTGATATTGTTCCCCACTCTTTGTTTTTCAATTTTCAGATTTTTCACCAGTGAGGTGTATTTCTTGGAGACAACTGGGAATTTTTAACTCATTCAGCCAGTCTGGGCTTCTTCACTGACCCACTGAAGCACTAGATGGCTGAGCTTGGCGGGGGGAGGGGGGGGAATGCTACTGATTGCACTGCCCAGCTCGTTCTTCCCTTTCTCCCTGTTAGCATCGGGTCTTCTGCCTTCTATGCTAAGCTCCTAGCTCCTAGCTCTCCTGTATTCACCTTGTCCTCTCTTGAGATAAAATTTTTTTGTGCCCTTGTGGTTAATATGGTCCTCCTACTCGGTGTATATTTCTTCAAGTGTCTTCTGTAGTCCTGGCTTAGTGATCAAAAACTTCTTGAGTTCGTGCTTTTCTTGAAATGTCCTTATTTCCCCCCATTAATTAAACCAACAGATTTTCTGGATATAACAGTCTAACAGGACTCAAAATACATCATTCCAGGCTTCTCTGGCTTTGGGGATTGCTGCTGACAGATCTGATGCTATTCTGATTTTCTGCCTTTGAGTGTGAGTAGCTGATGTTTTCTTGTGCCTTCAGTATTGCTCGTTTATTTTGTATCAGTGATATCTTGACTATAATGCCGCAGAGAGGTTCTTCCCTGGTGTCTCTTTGGGTCCTAAGTGCCTCTTGTTTAGAGATGATCTAGAGATCTAGAAGGTTTCTGCTGTCATTTTCCTGAGTGTTCTCTCTCTCTCTCTCTCTCTCTCTCTCTCTCTCTCTCTCTCTCTCTCTCTCTCTCTCTCTGACTTTAGTGCTTGTCTCAGCTGCTTCCGCCCTGTCAGTGCTTAGGTTGGGTGTCTGGATTTCTGCCAGTGGTCCATAGTGCAGCGCCCTCATGCTGATTTACCTTCTTGTTATTGGGGTATTAACATAGGGTCCTGATAATTTTGCACTCCAACCTGTTGTTCTTCCATCTGCTTGGTGGGATCTGTGGCTGATGCTTTCTACTGTTTTCTTTTTTGTTTCTTTTGAAACAGGGTCACACAGCACAGGATAGCTTCAAACTTGTTATGTAGCCTAAGTTAACCTTGAACTGATCCTCCTGCCTCCACTTACCGAGATCTTCAAGCAACAGGCATTATACCACTATGCCTGACTGATTCACTCTGTTTTTCATGGACAGCCTTTCTATTGGAATTTTTTTTTTTTTTGCCACTTTTTCAGATCACTGATTTTTCTTTTTTTTTTTTTTTTGTCCATGTCTTTGATTTTCTCATTCATTTGGCTGACTAGCCTCTTACTCTTTTCTCCAGGTCCTGCACAGGATTTACTGTTTGTATCTGGATCTCTTTTCTGATCATTGATTATTTTTACTAGGAGACTTGAGATCTTCCCCTGGAATCATCACCTATCCCTTATCTTGGGGTTCAGTAGTTTAGAAGTACTGTCTTTTGGAGAAATCACATTACCTTCCTTTTCCGTGTTACTTGAGTATGTGAGTTGCAGTTTGCACATCTGCTAGTTCGAATTTCTCTTCCAGTTTGGGGCTCTCTCTTCTTTACCTTATTCTAGAAGGCTCAGTCCCCAGTGACACTCAACAAGGAGAAAACAAACTTTGAGAGCAGTTGCTGTTCCTGTCCCTGCAGGGAATTGTGCACAGCACTCGGAGTGCCTGGACAATCTCTCTGCATCACCCAGCTTCTTTCTCCTGCTCCTTTAAAATACCCTGTCACTTCTTTGTAGATTTCCAAAGGTCTTCCTTCATTTCTTTGGAAAAGACCCCCTTTTTTTAATCCTTTTTCCTTGTGTGGTATGTATGTGTGTGTGCATGTTTGTGTGAGTGTGGTGTGTGGGATGTGTGTGTGTATGTGGTAAGAGTGTATGTGTGTTTGTCTATGTGTGTATGGTGTGTTGTATTTGCATTTGTGTGTGATATGTATGTGTGGTATATCCATGTGTGTGTGAATGTGCATGCATACATAGGACATGCGGATTCACTTGCCGATTTGTACAAATGTGGAAGCCAGAGGTTAATAACAAGCTTCTTCCTTGATTACTCCTCCATCTTATTTTTAATATTTATTTATTTGTCTTATGTATCAGTGCTGATGTATTCTCCCTTATTCCAACTTTCCCTCAGTGGCTTTCATAGAGGTGGCCTCTCATCTGCCATCTCATGGCATCTTCCCCTTTTGCTTCCTCTTTAATTCTTTTTTTTATGACAATGACCTTGGTTTGACCTTACTGGAAACTATATTTTGATTTTATAATCTTTTGCTCTTTGGGGAGGTTGAGAAGTTTCAAAATCATCTGCTTAACATTGCTCACTTCTGCTCTCCTGCCTTTCACATGGTACTATAATCAGCGTGAAAGAACTTAGCTGCATCTTCAACACAGTTGTTTGGAAAGCTAAAACTGCTTCTTTAGTTCAGTCCTGTGAAGGAGAAAGAACTCACCTCCCCTGTCTAAAGACATTGATGGTACTTCAGTCTCATTGGCTAAGGACCAGGGTTGCCTTCAATTAGCCATCCAGGAGACCAAACATGGTCTAGTCAGCTTGGGTCAGCATATTTATTTCTAGAAAAGGAAGAAGGGTAGATGTTGGGACATGACTTGCCATCTGTTACTGTACCTTTGACTGTGCCTGATGTATTCTCCTCCTTCTCTGTGTGACAAACTGTAGTTCACCATACAGGTCTGTCTCAGTTATCATCTACTTGATAAAACCTTACTGTTTCCCAGGAGGTTTATATATCCCTCTATTTGGGTACTTCGTTATTTATAGAGTTTTAAGTCCCTGTGTCTGAGCAATACTGTTTTGGAAATGGAGGGTTTAGAATGGTATAAACAAAACTCCTTTCCTTAGCAAAGCAAGCTGCATCTTGTTATTTTGCAGCCTTTGCATTTCAAAGCCACACAAACTGAGAAAACATAATGACAACTTTCATGAATGGTTTCAGTCATTCTGATTCCTGATGAAATGCAAAGTTTATTCTACAGGATTAAGAATAATTGGGCAAGAGTTTCTTTCCTGTGTAGAGCTGGGCTTTTCTTCACCCAGTCCCAGGCACTTCCAAAGCTTCAGGTTATAGACCAGACAGAGACAAGTCAAAGATCCACATCACTACAACTGGAAAAGAAACCCATCACACCATGTGGATCATTGGGAGCTAAATCCCACATGTCTGAGGATCAAACAGCACAGCAAAAAGGGCCTGAAGATGCAAGTGAGCAATGAAGGTGTCAAGTCCTCTGTCAACTCAAAGAAGTTAAACCCAAGGTCCCAAAGAATCACCTGTAACCTTGGTGGCCCTGCCTGCAGAATCTCCCAAGCTGAGAAAGTGTCACACCCATTCCGTGAAGGGCTGCAGGCACAGTCAAAGAGTGTTCAAGCCAAGGCCCAGACCCACAGGTCAGCCAGTTCAGGCTCCCAAGAGCTCAAACCCCCAAAGGGTCTCAGAGCGAAGGCTTCTGTCTGCCAAGATAAAGACAGAGTCATGTGATGCTGGGAGGTGGTTTGTAAGGAACTAGTGCTGTGCATTTTTCTACAAATAAACCCAAGAATGGGAAAAAAAAACTGGGTAAAACCATAAAGGTTCATCTCACCCTTTCTGTTGTATTTGTGACTTGGAGATGACATCACCAAATGACCTGAGTTTACACAAGAAGGCAGTCTTAAGTGACTAACAGTTTGCTCAGAATGCTGTGCTAGGCTAGCTATCAGGACTGGAAGGAGCACTCAATGGCAGTACTTTTTACACATGTGCCCTAGGCAATTTACAGATGATAAACAGCGACAAAAATGTTTTTATTGTTTTCATTAAATTCATCTTTGCAAAATCTACAGCCTCACAATTTAAGTCAATGACAATGAGCTGCTCGAACTCTAGGAGCAGTGAGGGTCCCTGCGAGTGTTTGCACATGTGTATGCATAAAAGGCTGTTGGAGGCAGTTCCCAGTTTCAATATGTGAAAAAAGATGTAAATGTTTTTAATATGAACATAATAAAGAATGGTAACAGAATTATAAATTGTCAGGTTACATTTTAAGGATAACAGATGACATTTCCCAGTAAGGTCTGTGTAACCCATCTTAAAAATGTATGCTTCTTTCTCCTGAGTTCTGCTCTGTATTAATTTAAGAATTATAATAGTGTATATACACACTGTGTTAATTTAAGAGTTATAATTCTGATAGTGTATACACACATACAGAGAGAGAGAGAGAAAGAGAGAGAGAGAGAGACAGAGAGACAGAGAGAGACAGAGAGAGGCTGAGAACCACAGCTTTAATTGAAAACTGGTATAAAAAAAGAAAGTCATTATGCAGAGCTCTGAGCAGCCTCTGGGTTCTGACACACATCCGTGCTCTTTGGACCTTTCCTCCCACACACCGCCAGATGCTGTCTAAAACACATGCCCCCACGTTCACACCTCCACATTCAGCCTCACAGAGTCCTGACACATTTGTTCTCTCTCCTTCATCCAAGGGAGGCAGCATGAGGGAGAAAAGCATACCAAAGAATGAGGTGGGTGTGCCTGTGCGTGTGCACATGTTTGTGTTCATATGTGTGCATTATCCAAAGCCTTCAGTAAAATAATTTGTTTCAAAGTAAAGACTTTCAGTAGAATTGATGAAAATGCACAGCCAGCTCTCCTAGGCCAATTCACAAGCTTAGAAGTTATTTTTATAATTTAGAATTTAATCCAATCCAACTTTGATCACAATATATCTGTGTAAATACAATAAATCAATGTTTTGTTGAGAAAGAGGTGAAAGACAATATTGAGTTATTTTTCCAATGATAGAGGAATATTAAATTCTCCAGGTCAGGTGTTTTGCTCTGGAGGTTGAAATCTCTCTGGTTGTGTCCTATATTTGGACTTAGAAGTACAGAATTAGGTTAGGCATTTAAAAGAACACAAAAGAACCATCAATGCTACTGGTAAAAACACAAAAGCTGAGACCTGAGACTGAGGCCCCAGTTGCCAAGAAAGATGTGACAGCCTCTCTGGAAACAAGGGGAGGGGGGGAGCAGGGGGGAGATGGATGTGTCGATGAGACTGAGAAGCAACTTGTGCTTTCCATGATAATTTTTTACCAGGAATATTGGAGATTCTGTTAAGCAGTACAATTATGAAAACTCGGATAGGAAGAGTTACACTTCCTTTAACAAGTAGAAAGAGCTCACCTTTAGTGCAGACCCTGACTCTCAGGAATCAGTGGGATTTGGGTCACAAGTGCAAGAAAGCCTGACCAAAAGTGTCACATGGGGAAACTCACTGGCTCCTGTAACTGAAAAGCCTAGGTGCAGAGATCCTGAGTGGCAGTGCGGGTCGAGTTCATCTTCTGACTGTCTTCTGCATTGTTACTCTACTCTCAGGTTAAGACTAGCAAACAAGAATAAATGACTTTCTGGTACAGACTTGAACCCTCAGTGCAACCCTTAATTAATAACCATGACTGGGGAAATGTACACAAGCTGGTTGAGGTATGGCTCTCTTCTGGGAAAGGCTAGAAGTATAGTATTACTTAATCAACTGAACATGGGTAGTGGGGAACGGGAAAAGGGTAAAACTAAGTCAGTATGAATAAGATGGAGAATGTTGCAGGAAATTAATTAATGGATTTTGCTTCTGCAGTTGTTTATAAGCCACCTAGATGACAGCGCGCCATACCCAAATGGTGCAGGGAGGCAGCTTCACCACCCAGGAGTGAGGAGAGACTGGCCTGCACAGGTAGAACTGCCCCTGCCACTCAGAGGATCACATCCAGAACCCTCTGGCAGAAGGCCTCCGTTTTTTGTCTCCAGCTTGGGACCACCACTCTGACACCTCGCACCATATCCAAGTGACAAGGAGGTAGCTAACCACTCTGGAGTGCAGAGAGGCCAGACAGCACAGATAGGACCACCCCTGTTGCTCAGAGGAAACAGCCAGAAACCTGAGGACACAAGAGCCTAGGAGCAGCCTGGGACAGGAACCTTCCAATTTCTGCCTGCACCCAGAGTTGATCAGGGCCACAGAGATACATACACAAATACAACCACAAGAGAGCAGATCTCGCAGGAGTACCTACATATCGGTGTACACAGAGAGAACGGGTCTTTAAGGAGCACAGATACAGAGGCTTGCATGACAGACAAGTCACAGTCAGAGACAGAAACACCAGCTAACACCAGAGATAACCAGATGCCAAAAGCAAACACGAGAACATTACCATCAGAAACCAAGGCAACATGGAACCATCTGAACCAAGTTCTCCCAAAACAGCAAGTCCTGGATACTCCAACACACCAGAAAAGCAAGATCTGGATTTAAAATCACATCTCATGATGCTGATAGAGGATTTCAAGAAAGACATAAATAACTCTCTTGAAGAAGTACAAGAGAACATGAGTCAATGGGTAGAAGCCCTTAAAAAGGAAACACAAAAATAGCTTAAAGAAATAGAGGAGAACATTGGTCAACAGGCAGAAGCCCTTAAAGAGGAAACACAAAAATTCCTTAAAGAATTACAGCAAAACAGAAACAAACAAGCAAAGGATCTGAACAAAACCATCCAGGATCTAAAAACGGAAGTAGAAACAAATAAGAAATAACAAAGGGAGACAACTCTGGAGATAGAAAACGGTGGAAAGAAATCAGGAGTCACAGATGCAAACATCAACAACAGAATACAAGAGATAGAAGAAAAAAATCTCAGGTGCTGAAGATACTGTACAAAGCCTTGAATCTACAGTCAAAGAAAAAGCAAAATGCAAAAAGCTTATAACCCAAAACATCCAGGAAATTCAGGACACAATGAGAAGACCAAACCTAAAGATTATAGGTGTAGAAGAGAGTGAAGATTTACCACTTAAAGGGGAGAAAATATTTTCAACAAAATTATAGAAGAAACCTTCCTTAACCTAAAGAAAGAGATGCCCATGAACATACAAGAAGCCTACAGAACTCCAGAACAGAAATTCCTCCCATCACATAATAATCAAAACACCAAATGTACTAAACAAAGAAAAAATATTAAAAACAGTAAGAGAAAAGGGCCAATTAACATATAAAGGAAGACCTATCAGAATTACACCAGACTTCTCACCAGAGACCATGAAAGCTAGAAGATCCTGGGCAGATCTCATACAGACTCTAAGAGAACACAAATGCCAGGCCAGACTACTATACCCAGCAAAACTCAATCACCATAGATGGAGAAACCAAGATATTCCATGATAAAATCAAATTTACACAATATCTTTCCACAAATCCAGCTCTACAAAGGATAATAAATGGAAACCGCCATTTATAAGGAGGGCAACTACACCCTAGAAAAAGTAAGATAGTAACCTTCTTTCAACAAACCCAAAAGAAGATAACCACTCAAACATAAAAATAACATCAAAAATAACAGGAAACAACAATCACTATTCCTTAATATCTCTTAACAACAATAGACTCAATTCCCCAATAAAAAGACATAGACAGACTGGATATGTAAACAGGACCTAGCATTTTGCTGCATACAGAAACATACCTCAGTGTCAAAGACAAACACTACCTCAGAGTAAAAGGCTGAAAAACAATTTTCCAAGCAAATGGTTCCAGGAAACAAGCTGGAGTATCCACTCTAATATTGGATAAAATTGACTTTCAAACAAAAGTCATCAAAAAGACACAGAACGACACTTCATACTCAATCAAAGGAAAAGTCTATCAAGAAGAACTCTCAATTCTGAACATCTATGCTCCAAATGCAAGGACACGCTCATTCATAAAAGAAACTCTACTAAAGCTCAAAGCACACATTGCACCTCACACAATAATTATGGGTAACTTCAATACTTCACTCTACTCAAAGGACAGATCAGGGAAACACAAACTAAACAGAGACACAGTGAAACTAATTGAAGTTTTGGACCAAATCGAATATATATATATATATATATATATGAAACATTTCATCCTGAATCAACAGAATATACCTTCCTCTCAGCACCTCATGGTACCTTCTCCAAAACTGACCATACAACTGGTCACAAAACAGACCTCAACAGATATAAGATCAAACTAATCCCATGCCTACTATCAGATCATTATAGAGTAAGGGTGGTCTTTAATAGCAGCAAAAACAACAGAAAGCCCACATACACATGGAAGCTGAACAATGCTCTACTCAATGATACCATGGTCAAGGAAGAAATAAGGAAAGAAATCAAAGACTTTTTAGAATTTAATGAAAAGGAAGGCACAACATACCCAAGTTTATGGGACACAATGAAAGCAGTGGTAAGAGGAAAACATATAGCTCTGAGTGCCTCCAAAAAGAAAATGGAGGGAGCATACACTAGCAGCTTAACAGTACACCTGAAAGCTTTAGAACAGAAATAAGCTACTACACCCAAGAGGAGTAGAAGGCAGGAAATCTTCAAACTCAGGGCTGAAAACAACCAAGTAGAAACAAAAAGAACCATACAAAGAATCAACAAAACCAGGGGCTGGTTCTTTGAGAAAATCAACAAGATAGATAAACTCTTAGCTAGACTAACTAGAGGGCACAGAGACAGTATCCAAATTAACACAATCAGAAATGAAAAGGGAGATATAACAACAGAAACTGAGGAAATTCAAAAAATCATCAGATCCTACTACAAAAGCCTATTCTCAACACAACTAGAAAATCTGGAGGAAATGGACAATTTCCTAGACAGATACCAAATAACAAAGTTAAATCAGGATCAGATAGACCAACTAAACAGTTCCATAACCCCTACAGAAATTGAAGTGGTCATTGAAAGTCTCCCAACCCCCTTCCCTTCCCCCCCCCAAAAAAAAGCACAGGACCAAATGGTTTTAGTGCAGAATTCTATCAGACCTTCAAAGAAGACCTAACACCAATACTCTTCAAACTATTTCACAAAATAAAAACAGAAGGAACACTACCCAACTAGTTCTATGAAGTCACAATTACCCTGATACCAAAACCACACAATGATCCAACAAAGAAAAAGAACTTCAGACCAATTTCCCTTATGAATATCAATGCAAAAATACTCAATAAAATTCTTGCCAACTGAATCCAAGAACACATAAAAAAGATCATTCACCATGATCGAGTAGGCTTCATCCCAGGGATGCAGGGATGGTTCAATATGCAGAAATCCGTCAATGTAATCCACTATATAAACAAACTCAAAGAAAAAAAACCACATGGTCATTTCATTAGATGCTGAAAAAGCATTTGACAAAATTCAGCATCCTTTCATGTTAAAAGTCTTGGAAAGATCAGGAATTCAAGGTCCATACCTAAACATAGTAAAAGCAATATACAGCAAACCAGTAGCCAACATCAAACTAAATGGAGAGAAACTTGAAGCAATCCCACTAAAATCTGGGACCAGAAAAGGCTGCCCACTCTCTCCCTATCTATTCAATATAGTACTTGAAATTCTAGCTAGAGCAATTAGAAAACAAAAGGAGGTCAAATTAGAAAGGAAGAAATCAAATTATCACTACTTGCAGATGATATGATAGTGTACTTAAGTGACCCAAAAATCTCCACCAGAGAACTCCTACATCTGATAAACAACTTCAACAAAGTGGCCGGATATAAAATTAACTCAAACAAATCAGTAGCCTTCCTATACTCAAAGGATAAACAGGCTGAGAAAGAAATTAGGGAAATGACATGCTTCACAATAGTCACAAACGATATAAAGTATCTTGATGAGACTCTAAACAAACAAGTGAAAGATCTGTATGACAAGAACTTCAAGTCTCTGAAGAAAGAAATCAAAGAAGACCTCAGAAGATGGAAAGATCTCCCATGCAAGTGGGTTGGCAGCATTAACATAGTAAAAATTGCCATCTTGCCAAAAGCAACCTACCGACTCAATGCAACTCCATCAAAATTCCAACTCAATTCTTCATAGAGTTAGAAAGAGCAATTCTCAAATTCATCTAGAATAACGAAAAACCAAGGATAGCGAAAACTATCAACAGTAAAAAGAACTTCTGAGGGAATCAGTATCCCAGACGTCAAGCAATACTACAGAGCAATAGTGTTAAAAACTGCATGGTATCAGTACCATGGCAGGCAGGTAGATCAATGGAATTGAATTGAAGACCCAAAAATGAGCCCACATCTATGGTCACTTGATCTTTGACAAAGGAGCTAAAACCATCCAGTGGGGAAAAGATAGCCTTTTCAACAAATGGTGCTGGCTCAACTGGTGGCTAGCATGCAGAAGAATGCAAATCAATCCATTCTTATCTCCTTGTACTAAGCTCAAGTCCAAGTGGATCAAGGAGCTCCACATAAAACCAGGCACACTAAAACTAATAGAAAAGAAACAGGGGAAGAGCCTTGAGCACATGGGCACAGGGGAAATTTTCTGAACAGAACACCAATAGCCTATGCCCTAATATCAAGAATTGACAAATGGGATCTCATAAAATTACAAAGTTTCTGTAAGGCAAAGGACACTCTAAATAGGATGAAATGGAAACCAACAAATTGGGAAAAGATCTTTACTAACCTTCCATCCGATAGAGGGCTTATATCCAATATGTACAAAGAACTCAAGAAGTTAGAGTCCAGAGAACCAAATAACCCCATTAAAAATGGGGTACAGAGCTTAATAAAGAATTCTCAACTGAGGAATACCGAATGACTGAGAAACATCTAAAAAATGATCAACATCCTTAGTCATCAGGGAAATGAAAATCAAAACCACCCTGAGATTTCACCTCATATCGGTCAGAATGACTAAGATCAAAAACTCAGAAGACAGCAGGTGCTGACAAGGATGTTGAGAAAGAGGAACACACCTCCACTGTTGGTGGGATTACAAACTGGTAAAACCACTCTGGTAATCAGTCTGGCAGTTCCTCAGAAAACTGGGCATGATACTAATGGAGGACCCTGTTATACCTCTCCTGGGCATATACCCAGAGGATTCTCCAGCATGTAGTAAGGACACATGCTCCACTATGTTCATAGCAGCCCTATTTATAATAGCCAGAAACTAGAAAGAACCCAGATGTCTCTCAACGGAGGAATGGAGATAGAAATTGTGGTATATTTACACAATGGAATACTATGGAGCTATTAAAAACAATGAATTCATGAAATTCTTAGACAAAGGATGGAACTGCAAAATATCATCCTGAGTGAGGTAACCCCATCACAAAAGAACACACATGTTATGCACTCACTGATAAGCGGATATTAGCCCAGAAGCTTGGAATACCCAAGACACATTTCACATATCAAATGATGCCCAAGAAGGAGGAAGAACAAAGTATGCATACTCTGGTCCTTTGTAGAAGGGGGAACAAAATATCCACAGAAGGAGATACAGAGACAAAGGCTGAAGCAAAGTCTAAAGGCAAGACCACCCAGAGAATACCCCACCTAGGGATCCATCCCATATAGAGTTACAAAACCCAGACACTATTATCGATGACCACAAGTTCTTGTTGACCGGAACCAGATATAGCTGTCACCTGGGAGGCTCTGTTAGAGCATGAGAAATACAGAGGGGGTCGCTCTCAGCCAGTCATTGAACTGAGCACGTTGTCCCCAATGGAGGAGCTAGAGAAAGGCCCCAAGGAGCTGAAGGGGTTTACAGCGCCATAGGAGGAACAACATTATGAATCACCCAGTACTCCCAAAGCTCCCAGGAGCAAAACCATCATCCAAAGAAGAGTACACATGGAGTTACCCATGACTCCAGACACATAGACAGCAGAGGATGGCCTTGTTAGACACCAAAGGGAGGAGAGGCCCTTGGTCCTGAAAAGACTCGATGCCGCAGTGTTGAAGAATACCAGGACAGGGAAGCGGGAGAGGTTTGATTGGGGAACAGGGGAAGAGGAGATGGCTCTTGGGATTTTTTGGGGGGGGGACCAGGAAAGCAGACAGCATTTGAAATGCAAATAAATAATATAGCTAATAAAAAAGAAGCACTGAGCTTCTGGGAGCTGCTAAAAAAACAAAACCAAGAACAAAACAAACAAACAAACAAACAAAAAGACCTTAGTGAGCATAATAGTGAGGTAGCAGCTGTGTTTGTTTGTTCTCCTGCTGTTGTTCTTAGAAAGATGCATTTTCATATTTTCATGTGTATATGAAATATGGTGTGGGATTTATATTTGCACATGAGAGAAAGTTATGGCTGGTAACATGTTCTTAAACTTTGATATTGAAAGATGACATATTAATAGGAGATAGTGGAGATTTTTATGAAGGGGAATAAAAGACCCAATTATATATTTTTCAGAGCATCTCATCTAACTGGAAAGGAAGAATGAAATAAATTACCAAGCCACAAAAAAAAAGCCACCCAGACTAGAATATTTTGTTATAGCAGCCACAACTAACAGTGATGGGATGCTAAGGATCCTCTCTTTTCCTTCCATTCAAAATTGCCTTTCTCCAGTTTGGAGTTCTCCAGAAGAAAAAGTATACTGAATTCAGTTTTTATGTCCAGGTAGAATCTAGAAGAGTCCATATAGTTATATAATAGGAGTTTAATGTGTGGTGACTAGGTGTTAGACCTATTAGGTTGCAGAATACACTTTTCTAACAGACCCCAGAATATCAACCAAGGGTAGTATTTACTTATGTCTCTGCCAGCAATCTGGAACTGCTGGACTGCCTTTGTTGGGAAGGTGGCTATGTTCCTGGGGATCACAGACTTCTGCCAACTGTTTCGCTTCTCCCCATTTTTCTTGTTGAAGCTTGCTGACTAACCCCACAGATGCACTGTAGCCTGAAGGAAGAGGAAAGAAGACGTGATTGGCAAGCACCTTCCTTGAGAACTGTGATGCATATGTGCCTTGGGCAAACCTTAGTCAGTTGTCTACGGTGCATGCATGTCAAGGTATAACTGAGACTATACCTTCTAGAAAGCCATTACCTGACAGTGGAGACTCAGGAGGGCCCAGGGAAGAGAGAAATATTATGAAAGTAGTGATGGTTCAGTTATTGACTTCTTCATACATCATTATGTGTAGGAAGGAGACAGAAGCAATGGACAGTACCTCACTTTCTCACATTGCCAGTAAAAAAAAAAAAGCGCAGATACGGTTACTTAGAAGGGGGATATAGCTACAAGTGCTGTCTTTAAATGGGATGCTCCACACTGAGGATGATAACATAGGTTATCATCATTAGACTAATATGACCTGATGATTAGCAGGCAGCTATGATCCGTTCTTTTTTGTGTGTGAAAATAGGTTCTTTTCTCATATACTATATCCTAATTATGGTTTCCTGTACCTGTACTCCCAGTTCCTCCCCACCTCTCCTCCCATTCACTTTTACTCCCTTTCTGTCTCTCATTTAAAAAAACAGCAGTATTCTGAGATTGTAATAAGATATAATAACATAGAATATAATAAGATTGTTATGGAGTTGAAGACTATTTGGGACAGACCACCACCAGACTCAATTCAGATTATAATTAGTCAAATTTATTAAAACTGCTAGTAGGGGTTTAGTCTCTAGTTCAATTCAGAGATGAGTCACCCAGAACTGGGTGAAGAAAGGGCTTCTAAAGGGGAAAACCACAATCACTTCACTTCTGCAAAGTTTACAGCTACATGAGGATCTGCCTTACTCCCCCTGCACACAGCAATAAGCAAGTTTACAGAAGGCAGAACAAGCAGTTAATCATTTTACGTGAGCAGTGTGAGGTACAGTTCCATCTCATGGACCGGGCCTTAAATCAAATCAGACGTGGGTTGGTTACTTCCACAAGCTTTGTGCCACTATTGCCCTAATACATCTTGACACCATTGTAGATCTAAGAGTTTGTCACTGGCTTGGACTTGATGTTTCTCTTTTGGTAACATCCAGAGTACCTTCCTGTACTAAAGACCCCATGGCATAGGCGTGAAGGCTCTGTGTAGGCACTGGCTCAGCTTCTCCGTGTTCAGTGAGTTCTGTAGGCATTACCTTCAACAGCAGAGCTTTGCTGTCAGTTTGTACAAAACAACAAATTGTCCTGGCAACGGGCAGGTTTGTTTGAAGATTCCCATCAGACTCCTTTGGCAAACAACTCATTTAGATGTAACCCAATTCAGGTATTGGAAGTTCCATTTGGTAACAAGAAATGGCCAGTTGGCACTCTGTTCCCCCCCCCCCATTATTTGGCAACTTTGTTTAGATCACCTTCATACATGTATATATTTTAGGAAGTTTCTACTGTATTAGGTTTCCATACTACCCTTCAAATGCCTCTTGATTTTAGCTGTATCTCCCACAAATTCCTTTCTTAAATTCCCTCTACCCTCCTCACTTGATCTCCTGTTCTATCCCTCTTCCATTGATCCATAATTACCTATTCTATTTCCCTTTCCTACCAAAATCTATCTGTACAATCTAATCCCTTACTCAATACTTACCCTTTCTGGTTCTATGAATTATAGTTTGCAAAGTGCAGATACATTTGTCCTTCTTAGAAGGGGGATCAAACACCCATGGCTCACAGCCATCGAATGAACTGAGCAGAGTCCACAATGGAGGAGCTAGAGAAACGACACAAGAAGCTGAAGGGGATTACAGCCCCATAGGAGGAACAATAATATGAACCGACCAGTACCCTCAGAGCTCCCAGGGACTAAACCCCCAATCAAGGAGTACATATGGTGGGACTCATGACTCCAGCTAGGTATGTACAAGAAGATGGCTTTTTCAGACATCAATGAGAGTAGAGGACATTGGTCCTCTGAAGGCTCAGTGCCACAGTGTAGGAGGGAATGTAGGGTCAGGAAATTGAGAGAGGGATTAGTGAGCAGGGGAAGTGGGGATGAGATAAGGGGTGTTCAGTTGGGAAACAATGAAAGCAGATAACATTTGAAATGTAAATAAAGCAAATATCCAATAAAAATATTTTTTTAAAAAGAAAAAAAAAGAATTATAGTTTGGTTACCATTGACCTAATATCAATTATAAGTGTATGCATACCATATTTGTCTTTCTGGGTCTAGAGTACTTCACTTGGGATGGTTTTTTTTCTAGTTCCATCCATTGGCCTGAACCTTTCATAATTTTTTAAAAGATAGGTAATATTCAATTGTATAAATTACCATATTTTCTTTATCTGTTGAGAAACATCTAGGTGGTTTCCAATTCCTCTCTATTATGAATAATGCATCAATGAACATGATTGAGCAAGTGTCTTTATGGTAGAATGAAGCATCCTTTGGGTACATACCCAAGATAGTGTAGCTGGATCTTGGGGTAGAAGAATTACCATCTTCCTAAAGAAATGTCATGCTGATTTCTATAGTGGCTATACAAGTTTGCATTCCCATTAGCAAAGGATACGTGTTCCCTTTATTCCACATCCTTACCAGCATGAGCTGTCAATTATTTATTCATCTTAGCCATTCTGACATGTGTAAGATGAAATCTCAAAGTAGTTTTCATTTGCACTCCCCTGGTGCCTAAGGATGTCAAACATTTCATTAAGAGTTTTTCAGTCCTCAACTGAGAACTCTCTGTTAGATCTGTACCCTGTTTTAATTTTATGAT
This sequence comes from Tokudaia tokunoshimensis, assembly GCA_036184795.1. Classification (NCBI taxonomy): domain Eukaryota; kingdom Metazoa; phylum Chordata; class Mammalia; order Rodentia; family Muridae; genus Tokudaia; species Tokudaia tokunoshimensis. The sequence goes on from BTHU01000016.1 coordinate 50,803,153, forward strand.
TTGATTTTTTTATATCTAACTTCTTGAGTTCTTTATATATTTTGGATATTTGTCCTGTATTGTATATAGTTGGTAAAAAACCATTTCTCTTTCTAGAGGCTGCCATATTGTCCTATTGATGGCGTCCTTTGCCTTACAAAAGCTTTTCAGTTTAGTGCTTGTACTAGCAGTATCCTGTTCAGGAAGTCAACTCCTGTGTCAATGAGTTCAAGGCTATTCTCCAATTTCTCTTCTATCAGCTTCAATATATCTGGTTTGATGTTGAGGTCTTTGATTCACCTAGAGTAGTGTTTTGTGCAAAGTGATAAGTATGGATCTATTTGCATTCTTCTACATGCAGATATCCAATTTGACTAGTGCCATTTTTTGAAGAAGCTGCCTTCTTTTCCCAGTGTGTATTTCTGGCTTCCTTATAAAATTCAGGTGTCTATAGGTATATGGAATCATGGGTGTATCTTTAGTTCAATTCCATTGATCAATGTGCCAGTTTTTGTGTCAATACAATGTTGTTTTTATTGTTATAACTTTATAGCACAACCAGAAATCCAGAATGATGATACCTCTAGCAGTTCTTTTATTATTCAGGATCATTTCAGCCATCCTGGGTGTTTTGTTTCTCTAAATGAAATTAGGAATTATCTTTGATCTGTGAAGAATTGTATTCAAACTTTAATGGGGATTGCATTGAATGTGTAAACTGCTTTTGGAAGGATGGGCATTTTTACTATGTTATAATCCTACTGATCCATGAGCATGGGAGATCTTTCCATCTTCTGATATCTTTTTAATTTCTTTCTTCAAAGACTTGAAGCGTTTATCATACATGTCTTTCACTTGCTTTGTTAGAGTTACCCCAAGAAAATTTATATTATTTGAGACTTTTGTGAAAGATGTTCTCCTGGCTTCGTTTAGTCTGTTTATTATTTGTCATCTGCAAATAAAGATGCAGCTCTACAAACACTTTTTTCTTCTTCCTTTCCAATTTGTATCCCCTTGATCTCCTTCAGTTGTCTTATGGATCTAGCTAAGATTTCAAGTGCTATGTTGAATAGGTTTGGAGAGAGTGGCCAACCTTGACTTGTTCCTGATTTTAGTGAAATTTCTCTCCATTTAATTTGATGTTGGCTGTGGGCTTTCCATAAACTGCGATTGTTATAGTGAAGTACATCCCTTGTATTCTCTAATCTCTCCCAGACTTATCATGAAGGGGTGTTGAATTTTGTCAAAGTCCTTTTCTACATCTTATAAAATAATCATGTAGTTTATATAGTGGATTACATTTACATATTAACATATGTAGAATCATCCCTGCATCTCTGGGATGAAGTCTACTTGACCATGATGGATAATCTTTTTGATATGTTCCTAGACTCAATTTGCAAGTATTTTATTGAGTATTTTTGTATCTATGTTCATAAAGGAAATAGGTTTGTAGTTTTCTTTCTTTGTTGGATTTTTTTGTGGTTTAGGTATCAAGGTAACTGTGGCCTCCTAAAATGAATTGGGCAATATTTCTTCTGTTTCTATTCTGTGGAATAATTTGAGGAGTATTGGCATTAACTTTTGGCCTTGTGGGTTTTGTTTGTTTGTTTGTTTGTTTGTTTGTTTAGTGTAGGAGACTTTTAATGGATGATTCTGTTCCACTAGGGATTATAAGTCTGTTTAAACTTGTTATTTGATTTTGAATTAACATTGGTAAGTTGCATATATTGATCAAATGATCCATAACGGTTAGTTTTTCCAATTTGATAGAGTACAGGTTTTTAAAGTATGTCCTTATGATTCTTTGGTTTTATTTAGTGTCTATTGTTATCTCTCCCTTTTCATTTCTGATTTTGTTAATTTTGATATTTTTCTCTCTGCTTTTTATTTAATTTGGATAAGGGTTTGTTGATTTTTCTCAAAGAACTAGTTATTTATTTCATTGTTTTTTTGTATTTTTTATTTATATTTTATTGGTTTCATCCCTAGTTTGATTACTTCCAGCAATCTATTCCTTTTGGAGTGATTTCTTTTTTTTTTTTTCTAGAACGTTCCAGTACACTGCTAAATTGCTAGTGTGAGATCTCTCTGATATTTTATGTAGGCACTTAGTGCTATAAATTTGCTTTTTAGAACACCTTCGTTGTGTCTTGTAAGTTTTGGCATGTTGTGTATTCATTTTCTTTGAATTCTAGAAAGCCTTTAATTTATTTCTTAATTATTTCTGTCTTGGCGCATTTTTTCATTCAGTAGAGAGTTGTTCAGTTTGCATGAGTTTGTAGGCTTTCTGTTGTTTCTGTTGTTGTTGATATCCAGTTTTAATGTGTGATATTTTGATAGAGTATATGCAGTTATTTCAATTTTTTTATATCTGTTGAGACACACTTTGTGCCAGTTTTGGAAAAAGTTCCATAAGGTATTGTGAATGTATGTTCTTTTGCATTTGAGTGAAATGTTCTATAAATATATGTTAGGTCCATTTGGTTTATAATATCTGTTAGCTCTGGTATTTCCTTGTTTAGTTTTTATCTGGATAGTCTTTCCATTGGTAGGAGTTGGGTATTGAAGTCCCCCACTATCAGTATGTGAAGGTCAATATGTGATTTAAATTGTAGTCGTGTTTTGTTATGTTTTGGGGTTTTGTCTGTTTTACAAACTTAAGTGTCCTTGTGTCTGGGGCATAGATGGTAAGAATTAAAATGTCATCTTGCAAGATTTTTCTTTTGATTAGTATGTAGTGTCCTTCCATGTCTCTTCTGATGAGTTTTGATTTGAAGTCTAATGACTATACTAGCTTGTCTTTTAATCCATTTACTTGTTGTAGTTTTAATTTTTTAAAGACTCCTTTTAATGATGGTTTTAAATGCTTTAACCTCCCTTCTAGCCCATAACCCACCATAAATGGTAGGGGGAAAAAAGGATACAGGGAAAGTGGACCTGTTTAGAAATAGGAGCAAACCTTATCTGCATTGTCGGGAAATCAGCGGTTTAGTTGACAGGTCAGCTGCAGCAGCTTGATCTAATTGCAAATATTTTACAAATATACCAGCAGTCTAGTTCAGTAGAGTCAGGATAGTAAACATGAATCTGAAGTGGTGCCATAGCCTAGTAAAGACAGTCAGGCCTCAGCATCAGCATGAGTCAGTAGGAAGGATTCAGACCAGCAAGGAAACCAGAAGTTCTCTGCTGTACCTCTTTCTCTCCCTCTCCCTCTCAATCTTTTCTCTCTCTCTCCAAAGAGATCAGCCAGGATGCAAGATCAAGAAGCATTGCACAGCTTTGCTTTACAAGCAATCCAAGCCCCTCTCACAGTGCGTTGAGCCCTTTTATACTCTCTCCAAACATCACTTGTCTTCTAGGGGTCTTTTCTTTTCTTTCTTTTTTTTTATTTTCTAAGTTTTTATATTTACATTCCAAATCATTTCCCCTTTCCTGTTTCCTCCCTCCCCGAAAGTCCCATAAGCCCCCTTCCCTCCCCCTATTCCCCATTCAACCCCCTCTCGCTTCTCTGTCCTGGTATTCCCCTACATCCAGTCTTTCCAGGACCAGGGGTCTCACCCTCCATCTTCTTGGAAATCTATTGATATGCGAGTTGTGTCTTGGGTATTCTGAGATTCTGGGTTAATATCCCCTTATCAGTGACTGCATACCATGTGTGTTCTTTTGTGATTGAGTTACCTCACTAAGGATGATATTTTCCAGTTCTGACCATTTGCCTAGGAATTTCGTGAATTCATTATTTTTAATTGCAGAGTAGTATTCCATTGTGTAAATATACCACATCTTCTGAATCCATTCCTCCGTTGAGGGACATCTGGGTTCTTTCCAGCTTCTGGCTATTATAAATAAGGCTGCTATGAACATAGTGGAGCATGTGTCCTTATTGCATGCAGGTAAAGGCTCTGGGTATATGCCCAGGAGTGGTATAGCCGAATCCTCCAGGAGTGTCACGCCTAGTTTTCTGAGGAACCGCCAGACTGCTTCCTTACCATGTGTCTTGTCTCAGCACATGAGTTTGCCTTAGCAAAATTCTATGTGGGTCTGTATCTGTTGACATCACTCTGCCAAACTGCCCAAGACCCCTGAAACAGCAGGAAGTCATAGCACATCACCAGAAGTTTTTGGTATGTTTCTCTCTATGGAGTCCCAACAAATGCAGCTCAACTCTACAATGTAAGGCAGAACCACACGTGTGTGTTGTTAGTGCAGAATCCTTCATTACACATCCTTTCACTTCCCTGCTCAAACAAAATATTCTTTCACCTGTGTCTGCTTCAGTGAAACATTCCTTCACGAGTCTGCTTAGCCGTTCACCTGTGTCCACTTTAGTGAAATGTTCCTTCACATGTCTGCTTAAGTAAAACATCCTTTTACTTATGTCCACTTCAGGAAAACACTCCTTCATGTGTTTGCCTCAGCAAAGCACCATCTGACACAACTGACTTTCCAAAGAATCCTTAAGATTTCACTTCAACTTGGAGGATTTTTTTCTCCATTCTTTCAGCTGGAGGTGATATCTACCCTTGAGGTTAAGGTGTATTTATTGGATGCAGCAACAGGATGGATCCTGGTTTTGCATTCATTCTGTGTGTGTGTGTGTGTGTGTGTGTGTGTGTGTGTGTGTGTGTGTGTGTGTGTGTGTTTAAACTGGGGAATTGAGACCATTGATGTGGAGAGACATAAATAACTATCACAATCTGTTCTATGTCAAAAAAAAGTTATCCCAAACCAAATATTGTGAATTTAAGGCAATTAAGCTTTCCTACAAACCCAAGGAAGTTAATTCTAAATATCCAGTTGTACATTCATTGCTGCGACAAGACTCATGACACAGCAACTTACAGTGAAAAAATCATTTTGACTCATGGTTTCAGAATCATGGCTGGGTGTCTCTGGCCACTCCTGGAGTATTTGGAGGCAGAACACCATGATGACAGTAGCTTGTAAAGGAAGAGCACATGGACACACACACACTCATGTATGCATACATGCATGCACGCATGCACACATGCCCACACACAGAGAATATACATATTTTTCAAAATTCTAGAAGATAGAAAGTCCAAGCTCAAGGTTCTGTCAGGTCAGTTCATCTCATGTTGATGTGTGATTTATAAAATATATAAAAATTGATTTTTTTTTGTTGTTGGTAGTGTTAATGTTTGAGACAGGGTCTCTAGTCCAGGATGGCCTTGAACTCCCTATGTAACTGAGGAGAATCTGAAAACATGAATGTCCTGCCTCTGTGACACCGTCCCCCTCCAGATGCTGGAACTATAGACATGTGCCATCATGCACAATTTATCCTGTCCTGGGGACTGAATCCAGGGCCTCATAGATGACAGGTAAGAACTCTTCTAATTGAGCTACATCTCCATACCCAAACTGAAGTTTTTAGTGCAGAAAGTAATTATGACTAGAAGCTTTTTTACATACTTCTGAGGCCCCTGTCTACAATATGTACCAGTTAGCTATAGAATCTGGCCCAGTCCTTACATCTCACTTGTCTTTCCTCTTGACTTCATTGTTTTTCACTCTTCTGATATCTAACTTTAAAACAAAGCAGTCTCCAGTTCTTGCAGATGGAGTAAACACAACATATTTTAATTCTCTCACCAGCAGTAACCACATCCAGACTTACCACTAGCAGTAACTTACCAGAGACAGACAGGTGAAGGATAGGGTGGAGTGGGGGCAATGAGAACCTGCTTACAGAATAACAGATTGATACTTCTTTGTCTTCCTAAACACTCTGGTCATCAAATGTATGTGGGAATTCTATATCAGTGGATTCTCTTAAGTCCAGCTGTGTCCCGTAGTGCAATTCTAACACTATTAGCCTAGAGTTAATGAAGGGTCCAGAGGTTAGTCTGGTTCTCACAAGATTGGCCAGCCCCAATTAAATGTTGCCTTGGTCATGGTGTCTGTTCACAGCAGCAAAACCCTAACTAAGACACCATCACTCTACACCATCACTCTAATCCTCTCTCTCTCTCTCTCTCTCTCTCTCTCTCTCTCTCTCTCTCTCTCTCTCTTTGTGTGTGTGTGTGTGTGTGTGCTGTCTGTCTGTCTGTCTCTCTTGTCTCTATTTCTATCTCTCTGTGTCTCTGTTTCTCTGTGTCTCTATCTCTCTGTGTGTCTCTGTCTCTCATCTCTCTCTTTCCCTCTTTCTCTGACTGTTTATCTGTCTCTCTTCTTCCTCCTTTCCTTTCTCCTTCCCTACTTCTTGCCATATCATTATAATGACATGTAATTACATTGACTTTATCTGAACTATTCAGGGTATTTGCTACAGTTTAAAGATATTTCTTTTTGAAATGTAACTGTTTATATAGTGAGATCAAGGAGCTAGGGAGCTGACTTAATTGGTAATGTGATTGTCCTGCAAGCAGGGGAACCTGAGTTCAATCTCTATAATACTCATTTTAAAAAGCCAACAGGAAGCTCCAAGCCAGTAAGAGATCCAGCCTTATAAATAAATAAATAAATAAATAAATAAATAAATAAATAAATGTAGGCATCATCCAAAGTACTTTGGCCTCCACCTGTATGGGTGCAAACACAGGCATGCTTATCAGGATACACATAAGCACTCCTAGACATACACACAGGTAACTCAAATGCATACATATATGTAGGAGGGAGGCAGTGGAAGCCTTTAAGAGAAAGTTCAACCATAAGGATTCATCTTCATGGGTAAGTCTAACACTTTTATTTGGAAGTACTTTATTGTGCTAGACATGGCAGCCCATGCCTGTAAGCTCAGCACACTGGAGGTTGAGGCCAGTCTAGAGTATTTAGTAATGCCCTGTCAAAAATTGTGGAGTCAGGAGCCTTTGTAAATGGGCTATCTCTTCTTTTCCACATTAGGCCAGGTGATATCATATGAAGGTTACAAGATATCAGAACCTTATTCTTGGAACTTCCAGACTCCAGAGCTGTCAATATATTTCTGTTTACTATACACTGCCCAGATTTGGTATTCTACTGTAGCAGCAATAAATGTGTAGAGACAATAATTTCCTCTGGATGAAGAGTCTGATGCAGCTTTGTAGTCTCTCTTACCTTGTAAGAAAACTCCTAGTTTCCCAGGGTGAGGATGTGCACAACGCTAAAGGGCATATTCTGTGTATTGTAATCCCTTAGAAAACAAACTGAATCAATCTGTGAACCAGAACCCTCAGAATGGTTAGGTCATGCGACTGGAAGAGGAGGAGGTTGATTTCCCTCCAAAAGAGGTGATCCAAAGAGAAACCAGGTTGTTTTGGCTTAGGTTTGGGTGGTGGTAGTGGTGGTGGAGGATTGTGGGGGGGGTGCTAAGAATTGAATAATTGGGGTCCTGTGCATGCTAGCAAGTACTCTTCTACTGAGCTACCTCCTCAACCCAAGAGAATCTTATGATGTAAAATCCAGATGTCTAAAATGTAGACTAGGAAATAAATGTCAGTGCTGAAAGGGTACCAATACCAGCATTAGACATTCTATCTTTTACATTTAAAGTATTTTACACATGGTAACAGCTTCAGAGCGGATGCTATGTGAGTATATTTAAAGATATAGCTCAGTCTTTGGGTATCCTTATGTATGACAAAAGTAGTTATGATCAAGCAAGCTAACATAGTGCTCACCTCCCACAGTTACTCTCAGACGGGGATCTCATAGCACTTATCATGGAAATGCCAGCAGAGAATAAACATTCTTGAAAAGTAGAAAACCTAAGCAAAAAATAAAATAAAATAGGAACTAAATGGACAATTTGAAATTAAAACTGCATCTATGTGAATCTGTGAGAATAGCGTCTAATGATTTTTCTCTTTTTACTTTAGCATTGTATTTATTTTATTTTATGTTTATGGTTTTTTTCTTTCTTTTCAGGACTAGAGAACAAACTCAGGGTACTGCGCATTCCTGGCTTTCAGAGCAAAGGAAAGACTCTTATTAGGGTCACTCACATGCTATTTTCTGTTAAGACTCAGTGGTCAGCAGAGATTAAAGAATCAACTATGATTGAGAAGAGACCAGAATCCCTCAAGTGAAACCTTTACGTTGCTGGGACAATTTCTACTGGTGAGCTGGAGCTGAGAAATTAGCAGTGTTCTCTTTACTTTCTTTTATTTTCTATATTTTTTATTTACATTCCCAATGATTTCCCCTTTCCTGGTTCCCCCCACCCCGAAAGTCCCATAAGCCCTTTCCCTCCCCCTGTTCCCCAGTCAACCCCTTCCTGCTTCTCTGTTCTGGTATTCCCCTACACTGCTACATCCAGTCTTTCCAGGACCAGGGGTCTCTCCTTCCTTCTTCTTGGAAATCAATTGATACGTGAATTGTGTCCTGGGTATTCTGAGCTTCGGGGTTAATATCCACTTATCAGTGACTGCATACCATGTGTGTTTTTTGTGATTGGGTTACCACCTCACTAAGGATGATATTTTCCAGTTCTGACCATTTGCCTAAGAATTTCATGGATTCATTGTTTTTAATTGCAAAGTAGTATTCCATTGTGTAAATATACCACATCTTACTTTCTGTTGCTATGATAAGACATCTGAACAAAAGCAGTTTTGGAAAAGAAAGGGTTTATCTGGTTTACAATTTCAGGTCACGCCTCATCCTGAGAAAAGCTGAGGCAGGAACTTGAAGGTGTTGGGTTCAGGGTGGAAGCTGAGAAAGCTCACTTCAGAGACAGAAGCTTAAAATGAAAGCTTTATTTCCTGTTGCTCAGAGGGGTGATCAGTTCGGGATCTGCACCTTATCCCCGAAGGGAGATTGTACAATATTTTTAAAGGATGAAAACACAAAGTAAGGGGGAATGGGAGGGGGAGTTATTGCATTGACCAATCATGTTTTGACACAAGAGGTTAAACAACAAGGAGGTTAACATTGGTGACCTGGTTTTTGCAGCCAGGTCCCCCCTGACTGGACCTGGAATCTAGAGTGATGAAGGAACAAGCAGCATGCAGCCAATTGAACCAAGAGACCCAAATTCAGAATGATAAAGAAGCAAAGGAGTGAGCAGGCTAAACAGTAAATTAAGTCAAGACGGGCAGCACATCTATAACTTGTGTGCCTTAGTTTAGACAACAGGAAACCAACTTCTTCTCTCTTTACATCCTTTACTGGTTAACAGACCAACATGAAACATCTGAAGAAGTAGGATCTAAGTTGATTCCAGGACCTAGGAACATGAACTCAGTATTTGCTCTGCCATCAAGGAGGAATTTGTTCCTGAGATGGCTGAACTCAGGCACTTGTCTCCTAATAAAGGTGGTTCAGCGTTGTATTCTCCACAGCACTATTTCTGTTCAAGAAGTACCATAGGAACTATGGAGAATACAACTTGCCGTAGCAAGGTAGCTTTTTTATATAGCTCAAGACAAACGGTAGCAGGTTCGGCCCAACACACTTATGCCTGGACCCTCCTACAGCAAGCAAAATTAAAGCAAATCCCCAAAGACATGCCCACAGAGCAATGTGATTTAAACAATTGCTCGACTGAGGCTGTAGGCTGTGTGAAATTAACATTTAAAGCTAACCAGGACAAATGGGCTCAACAGCAAGACAAAGACGACAAGAGAACAAAAACAAAGAAATATAGAAACAACCAATATAAATATCAGAGACAAAAAAAGGACTTGTGAAAAATAAGTCAGGCATGGTGGCTTACACCCACTGAGGCTGGGGTGGGAAGAAGGCCATAGGGAGTTCCAGAACAGCCTTGCTGCACAGTGTACCCCAATTGAGAAAATGCTCCAACCTCAGATTTCCTGTAAGCAAGCCTCTGGGGCATTTTCTTCACAAGTGATCGATGTGGGTGTCTTAGGGTTTTTCTTGCTATGAACAGACATCATAACAACAACTCTTATAAAAGAAAATATTTAATTGGGACTGCCTTACAGTTCAGAGGTTTAGTCAGTTATCCTCATGACAGGAGGCACAGCAGCATACCAGCAGACATGGTGGTGGAGAAGGAGCTGAGAGTTCTACATCTGGATCAGAAGGCAGCAGGAAGAGACATCGCTATGTTGGTCCTGGCTTGAGACTCTGAGACCTCAAAGTCTGTCCCCCCATCTGCTCCCCATGACACACTTTCTCCAACAAAGCCATACCTACTCCAACAAGACCACCTCTCCTAAGAATACCACTCCCTGTGAGCATTTGAGGGCCGTTTTCTTCCAAACCCCCATAGTGGGAGAGCCCATCCCAATGTGTGGTGCCACCCCTGGACAGATGCACCTTGGGTATATGAGAAAACAAGCTGGGTAAGCCTGAGGGAGGAAGCAAGGAAATAGTATCCCTCCAACATCTCTGCTTCAGTTCCTGCCTCCTGGTTTCTGCCCCAACTTCTTTCCACGGTGGACTGTAAATTCTTAAACTGAAATAATCTTCTCCTCCCCAAGTCACTTTTGGTCATGAATAAAAAACAAACTAAAGCAGAAATTGCTGCCAGGTTCATGGGATATTTCTGTGAAAGACCTGGTCATGTTGCTTAGGGAGTATTGGAGAAGGACTTTTTGAAACTTGAGCTAGGAAAACCATTGAGTGTTCAGATCTTAATGAGTGGTTGTGAGTCCTTAGAAGCATTATCTTCTAAGTTTCCACAGACTCTTATCAGGGTCACTCACATGCTATTTTCTGTTAAAACTCTGTGGTTCTAGTCAGCAAAGACTGAAGAATCAACTATGATTAAGAAGAAACCAGAATCCTTAAAGTGAAACCTTTATTTTGCTGGGACAATTGATGCTGGTTAACTGGAGCTGAGAAATTAGCAGTGTTTAAGAAGAGACTAATATCATTGAGGTGAAGTATTCGGAGAGAATTTCTACAGGGTCAGCACACAGAAGCTGTGGTCCAGAGGGGGCAAGGCTGCATCTCATGCTGGCAGTCAAACTAGGTAATTCATAAGAGTTTCCCATATGTTACTGACTTTAAAGGCATGGAGGAGGCATGGAGAGCATCTGAGGCTTAGCACTGTGAGATATCCAAAAAGGATATAAGCTGCAACTCCCCCAAGTTGCTGTTGGTAACTATATTTTATCACTACAAAAAGGCAAACTAAGACACAGACATTGTCTCAAAAACCTGAAATCATAACAATAACAAATCAACAGATTCCAAGAAACCTATGGAGCAATAGTAGAAGATTAATATTTATATTATCAAACGTATAGAAGGAGAGGAAAGGAAATAATATACTATTTTAAATGATTTTTTATTCTTATTTTAAGTGTTTTAGCATTTTGCCTGTATGAATATTTGTGTGAAGATGTTGGATCCCCTGGAACTAGGGTTACAGAGAGTTGTAGCTGCCATGTGGATCCTGGGAATTAAACTAGAGTCCTCTGGAATAGTAACCAATACACTTAACAGCTGAATTATCTTTGCAGCACGGAGACACCCTCCACCCCCACCTTGCCATTTGAGATAGAATCTTTCTACATAACCCTGGGTGTCCTGGAACTTACTATGTAGGCCAAGCTGACCTCAAACTCACAGAGATATGCTTGCCTCTCCTTCCTAAAGGCTGGAACTAAAAGCATGCACCAGTACACTCAGCTAAAATGATATGTCAAAAAAAATTTTAAAGAAATATTGGCCCAGAATTTGCTGAAAGATGCAAATTCTAAGAAACAGTGTACCTCAAGTAGAATATGCTTCAAGTAATCCACACCCAACCCAGAATATTCAAATTTCTGAAAACTAAAGACTAGGGGAAATTTTGAAATCAGCCAGAGAGACGAATCAATAGTTGTCAATGACTCGAATGACAGGTTTGTCACCAGAAAATTGAAGGATGAAGAAAGAGACAAGTTGTGAAAGGAAGGAGTATAAAGCCCTATCCCCACCCAGTGACAACATCTGTCAGGAATGAGGACAGGGAGCTAAGAGAATCTGTCACCATCAGATTAGTGGTTGATGGAAGAGGACTCAGCTCATTTTGGGTGGTCCATCCCTGGACTGGCAGTCCTGGGTTCTATAAGAAAGTAGACTGAGCAAGCTAAGAGGAACAAGCCAGTAAGCAGCACCCCTCCATGACCTCTCTATCAGCTCCTGCCTCCAGATCACTGCCTTAAGTTCCTGCTCTGGCTTCATTTGCTGATGAAGCAAAACCTAGGAGTTGTAAATTGGAATAAACTCTTTGTTCCCAAAGTTGCTTTTGGTCATGGTGTTTTATCACAGTAATAGAAACCCTGAATGTCTTAAGGTTTCCATTGTTGTGAAGAGACATCACGACCAGGGCAGCTCTTATAACATACAACATTTAATTGAGCTGGCTTATAGTTTCAGAGATTTAGTTCATTATCATCATGGTGGGACGTACGACAGCCTGCAAGCAGACATGGAGCTGAAGGAGCCAAGAATTCTACATCTTGATCTGAAAGTATCCAAGAGAAGGCTTTCTTTTGTCCTGGGTGGAAACTGAGCATAGAACCCTAAAAGCCTACCCTCACAGTGACATACTTCTTCCATCAAGGCCACATCTGTTCCAACAAGGTCACTCCTAATAGTGCCACTTCCTATGGGCCAACCATATTCAAATCACCAGACATGGCTAACTTGTAAACTGCTTTTGTAAGTGGAGTATTGCTGTGACAGGTCTTACTATATGTTTTTGGGATGATTGTGGAAGAAATTTGTAACTTTGGGCTAGAAACCCCACAGAATTCTGGGAACTCAATGGATTGTACTGTGGGGTGTTAGAAGATAATGCTGTAAGCATGCAGTTGGTGAAGATCTATCTGGCTTGTGAAATTTCAGAAGGAAGCAAAGGTTCCATCAGGGCTATTTGTGTGATGTTTTGGATCAAGTATCTGTGGAAACGAAACTTTTCCTTTGCTGAGACATTAGAAATCTCGTTGAGCTCAGTACACACAAGCTGTGTTCCACATGCAGCCAAACATGCACCTATATTTGGCAGCCAAACTTGGTAGTTTATAAGTCACCCCAAGTGGATGGTTTTGAGGGTATGAAGGGGTCACGGAAAGCAACTAAAGTTTGGCAACATGAGAGGCTAAGACAGGCCATTGATAAGTGCAGCCTCAATAGCTGAAAACCCCAGGATTGAAGGGGTCATGAAGAAAGGCTAAGGCTTAGCACATAGAGAAAGTCAAGGTTCCAGAGGTGTACCTGTGCATCACATTGACAAGTAATCAATTGTGTGGCGGGGTTTGAGTGCCTGGAAAGAGCCCCCAAAGAGGCTATTGCTGAATGTGCAGCCCAGGTACAGTGGAGACCCAAGCATTTTGGAGAATCCAGCACCGTGAGAAGACCAACTACCAAGGACAGCAGCTGGTTGGAGTAGAAGACTTTCTCAGGAGTCAAGCTGTATGTGCTATGGATGGCTGTCCAAGCCCTTTACAGTGGCCCAGAAAATTGTAAGTGAGCTCTAGATGCCTAACACAGGTGTCCAAAAGATTATGAATAAGCCCCAGATGCCTGACACTGAACCTTTCAGGAGTCCAGAAGATTATAAATAAGCTCTAGATGTCTGACAATGAGCTTAACACTCTCAGGCATTGGTTGTACTTCTATCTGATTGTGACCATGTCCTGGTTCCTCTCCATAAAGTTAGAAAGTATTTAACTTTTTTCTTTATTTTATAGAAGCTCACAGTTAAAAGACTGAATTTTCATAAAGACTTTTGAATTTTACAGAGTCTTTGGACATTTTAGAAAGATAAAGAAACTGACCTTTTAAGATGTTCGGATTTTTAAAGACTATGAGGCTTTTATAGTTATTTATGTTTTACATTTTGATATTAATATTGTCATGTCTTTTTGAGAACAAATTAGAAGCCAAAGTTCTAGTTGAATAGTGATGTGTCTGTGTGTCATGTTGACAGGAGTCCATTGTGTGAATAGTGATATGTCTGTGTGTCATGTGGTCAAGGAGTCCATTGTGATAACTAAGTTTATGGTTTTAGCTCACCGGAAAAATATACTCTAACTATTCTCAGTTCATCTCTGCCCATAAGCTAGGCTGAATATTATTAAAACCCAGAACCTGACTCACCAGGAAAGCCTCCCAAACCAGCATCATTCTATCTCAAAGTCCAACCCTGGTTCTTCCTGATCAGCTTGATTTTGTGTCTCTGAGAGGGCTCGTCACAGCTGACATGCTTAGAATCCTGGATAATTTCAAACTTACAGAGCCCCACTTCCATGTTTCTTGTTCATAACTCCACTCTGCGGAGTCTAGCAGGGTGTCTGTTACCTCCCAGTAGCGTGTTCTCTCTCTCTCTCTCTCTCTCTCTCTCTCTCTCTCTCTCTCTCTCTCTCTCTCTCTCCCCTCCTTCCCTCTTCTCCCCACTCCCCATCACAAACATGCACCTTTTGAAGAAGATCAATAAGTAAATAACATCTGTTTGTCCCCTGAGCAAGACTTTAAGCAACCTGATACATTAGCTTGACCTGTGGGCACCCTGAGCTAGAGGAGCATGTATTTTGAGTGAATACTCAAATAACATTTCTAGATATGATCTAGATATGATCCTTAGTCCCCAGTATCAGACACTGGACTTCACTGGTATGGGGTTTTCCCTTTCTTTTGTTAATAGCTTAACTGGGGTAAAATAGACACAGAGTAAACTGTGCATATTTGCCATGATTTTCTGAGGTAGAGAACATATTCCTGAATGATTCCTTGTGCTCTGCCTGATACTTCTTCCTTCTTCCCCATCTACTTCTGGTAACATTGCTATAATTATGTGCATACATGTGTGTGTAGTACACTTAAGATCTACTCTCTTGGAAATTTTAAATACACAATTTAATGCCATTAGCTAAAGTCATCATGTAATATATTAGATCCCTGACTTTATTATCTTATAACTGATTGTTTTTCTGTTTAAAAATTGTTGATTCTGGTGAAACCAGTAAAATTCACAGCGCTGGTGATGTATGTGAAATCTCTTGTTTTTCAATATCCTCCCTTTACTGGTATCCTCAGATATCCTAAAGACCATGCAGAAGGTTTTCATGGTGGCATTGCTTTGCATTCCTTCAATAAATGATGCTCTCAAACATCTTCCTTGTGGTATGGATGGACTCGCCATTCATTTATCTTCTTTGATGATGAGTCTATTCAAATCTTTTGCCTGTTTTTTTTCTTTTAAAATGTTTTATTAATTATTTATTTACTTTATATCCAGATTACAGTTTCCTCTCCCCCCTTTCCTCCTAAGTCTCTCCTTCTCACCTCCTCTACCCCCCCATCCACCCCTCTTCCCCTTCTCCTCAGAAAATGGGAGCCCTCCCATGAATATCAACCAGCCTTGGCATAACAAGTTGCCATAATACATATTCATCTATTGAGGCTAGACAAGGCAGCCCAGTTAGGAGAAAGAGATCCAAAGGAAGGAAATGTAATTAGAGAGAGTGCCTACTCCCACGTTAGGAGTCCCACATGAAGACCCAGCCGTACAACTACTACATATGTGCAGAGGGCCTAGGTCCATCCCATGTATTCTCTGTGGTTGGCCGTTCAGTCTCTATGACTCTATATGCCCAGGTTATTTAATTCTGTAGGTTTTCTTGTGGTGTTCTTGACCCCTCTCACCCCTTCAATTCTTCTTTCCTGACTTCCACAGGATTCCCTAAGTTCCACTTAGTCTTTGGCTGTGGGTGTCTATATCTGTTTCCATCAGTTGTTGGGTGAAGCTTCTCAGAGGATAGTTATGCTAGGCTACTGTCTGCAAGTATAGCAGAGTATTAATAGTGTCTGGATTGGGCTCCATCTCATAGTATAGGTCCAGCTGGCTGGCCCTTTCCTCAAATTCTAAGCCACCTTTTAGTCCTGCATTTCTTATAGACAGGACAAATTGTGAACCAATGCCTCCATTGGGAGATTTGCTTAGTTATAGAAGATGGCTAGTTCAGACTCCATATCCCATTGCTAGGAGTCTTAGCAAGTGTCACCCTCATAGGGTTCTGAGAGTTTCTATTATCCTAGGTTCCTAGCTCATCCCAGAGATGCATCCCCATCCAGTTGTCTTTTCCAGTACTCTCTCCCTCTGTCCTTTCCCCAACTCATCCCCACCCAGTTCCCTTCCTCCATACCACAAGGATACTTGCTCAAGGACACTTGTTCATAGCATTTTTATTCATAGCCAGAAACTGGAAACAACCTAGATGTTCCTCAACTGAAGAATAGATAAAGAAAATGCAACTCATTTACATAATGGAGTATTACTCAGCCATTAAAAACAAATATCATGAAATTTTCAGGCAAATGGACAGAACTAGAAAAGATCATCCTGAGTGAGGTAACCCGAACCCAGAAAGACAAACATGGTATGTATTCACTTATCAGTGAATATTAGTCATAAAGTACAGGTTAACCATGTATCTACAAATGCAAAGAAACTCTAATTAACAAGGAAGACCCAAGGGGGATGCTTGAATCTCAGTGAGAAAGTGAAATAGATTACACATCTTTTGGTCAATTTTAAGTTGTTCATTACCTTTTAACTCAAATGAGACATGATACATTTTAGGGGTGGTTCTGATGCTAAGGTCCTGTTCCCCAATTGGTTTTCAACCTATCAATAAAGAAGTCATAGGCCAATTGCTGGGCTGAAGGAATAGGTGGGACTTCTGGTTACCTGCAGATGAGCAAGTGAGCAGATGCAGGAGAGAGAGGAAGGGAGAATCCATCATGCTTCTGAGAGAGAAAAGCCAAGCAGCCACATGATATCTTGAGCAGAGTGGCCACAGGTCACTTCTACAGGTGGGTGGTTTGGGATGTTGCGCTGGGACTAAATGTTACTGAGTAATTAAAGTTGAGGGCAGATGGAGAGGTGAGGAGCTAAGAGTACGCATCTCCAGGCAGAAGATAAGTATCTCCCAGCAATTGTGCAGAAAAAGCAAGTTGAAATTGAGCAACTGTGTGTCTGTGTTTTTCATCCTCAGATCCAATATTCTCTGGACAGGGGCTGGTAGCTCAGTCTGTTCCCAGAGTTAAGGCAGGATTGCAAAAGATACATGCAACAATGTATAAACATCAATGTATGCATATGTTTGCAAATGTATATATGTACAAACACATATAGAAGAGCATGAAGAGGTATTTTAGTGGATCATTAGATATCAAACCAATTCTCTGTTCCTGAGGGTAAAGGTCAACTATCATGGGCACAAAGAGGATTCCTTCTTTGATGGTTGGCCTCTTGACACAAAGACTTCATGAGACCAAGCCAGTCTAGTCTCAGAACTAAGAATTCTAGGTCACAATGCCAGTTGTTGCATAGTGGGAAGCACACATTTTCAAAAAATAGACCCTTGGTTGAGAGAGCATGGCCATTCCTACTTCCACTATTTGTTCTTCTGTACTTGCCAGTTCATTACAATAATGGCTTGCTGAAAGTTTTACTGTGTTCAAATTGTATCATTTCCATTCTGATGTTTCATTGTACCATTGATCTATCAGTCCAACTTATAAGCATATGTTTTATAATATATATTCATATTTTTGTATCTACTAATCCTCTTTTCCTTTAAAACAACAACGACAAAAAAATGTACTCCATAATCAGATACAATGTTATACAAGCTCACATGTCAATAGATGAAATGCCTTGTCCAACCTAGGTAGTAGTGCTTGCTAAAGTCTTTTCTCCTTTAATTTATGTGTATGAGTGTGTGTTTGTGTGAGTGCATGCCATGTGTGTTCAGGTGTCCACAAAAGCTGGAGAGGGGCATTGGTCCCTGATCCAGTTATGGGAGCTGTAATTACAGGCAGTCATGAGTTGCCCAGTGTGGGTACTGAGAGCTAAACTTGGGTCCTCCAGAAAGACAGCAGGTGTTTTAGGCCACTAAGCCATCTTCCAGACCCTTCTACTGAATCTTTGAATGATGACAGAAAAATTCACAGATAGGATCAGATTGAGTCGCAGTGTGTTGCTGATCCTTCTATAGTGGAGGCCAACGGAACTAATTTTCTCCCAAGCACAGCACTGTGTCACTCGTTCAGAAGTGATCTCTGTTGTTGTTAGGTTGGACATTTGATGGTGGTACTGAGTGTTTAGATTGGTCTTGGTAAGAACATGCTGCTGAACTCAGAACTAACTTCTTCCCTACCATCATGGATCCAGTATAGAGTAGAAGCTGTTTGGAGTAACAAGGTTAAGGCATTTTATCTGCTTCATCTTCAGGGCCTCTATTAATGGGGGCTATGAAGAATCAATGCACAGATCTTTACAATGCATGCCCAGTCCCCTAGGTCCACCCACATGCCTCTTCCCTTGATATTTTTGTCCCCAATTTTTAGTCTTTGTCTTTATAAACATCTAACAGACAAGCCAATCTGTTTATTTTTGACTATGAGTCTTAAATAATTTTAGGCCATATTCTCACCTGCTTTTCTTTTCATATACTATAGATGGCAAAATTCTGCTAATTGGTGTTTCAGGATTTTCCATGTCCAATCATATGAGAGCAGTGGAAGGCCTGTGATTGGACAGGAAAAAGGAGGTGGACCTAGGAGTTGTGGGGACAGAGGTCGCAGGAGCAGAAGGGAGAAAATGGAGATGACTTTGGGCAAGGATCTGTGTGGCCTTTACTAGCCACAAATAGCTAAGTTTTTATAAGGTTAGAAATATTGGGATAAAGCTTTTATCAATATCAATTGGCTCTTAAATTACTGTATTGGCATCTTGTAAATTGTGATATTATTTATACATAAATCTGACTGGTTAATTAAGCTTTAAGAGTTTTGATTTTTTTGGTTACTGGAGTGTGGGTCCACCTATGGTGGAGAGAAAACATAGCTGGGATGCTGTGGGAGCCAGCTGGGAGAGAATAGCTTGGTGGCTATGAGAACGGTGCTGAGCAGGACCCCGCTGGGACATGGTGCTGAGGCCTGGCAGGGCAGGAGAACTGGTGGGTTCCCTTTCTTTTTTAATATTTCCAGAAACATAGTGAAGCAATTTTCTTTCTCTTCCATTCTCAGACTATCCATGATTAGAGTTGTAAGTCAACAGTGCAGGACAATTCAGCTTTACCAGTTAACTCATCTACATACCAAGGACAAGTTCTTCTCTACCCTGCTGTGCCCTCTACTCAAATGACTGGTAAATTCTAGTTGAGGGAAAGAACCCAGTGCCCCTGAGGTATAAAAGAACATCAATGTCTAGGCCATTTACTTCAGCAAGCTAACTAGTGCTCCCTGGCCCCATCAGGACCAATCCTAGGTACATTGTTTTCAGTTGATATCAAGATCAGGATCTCTCTGTCTCTCTGTCTCTGTCTCTCTGTCTGTCTCTCTGTCTCTCTCTCTCTCTCTCTCTCTCTCTCTCTCTCTCTCTCTCTCTCTCTCTCTCTCTGTGTGTGTGTGTGTGTGTGTGTATCTCTTTTATTATAATGTCTTAGAAGTTACATGTCTACAATGTTTTGTTAGAAGCAAGTCACTACATCCTGCCCAGACTTCATAAAAGGAGAGTTCAGCTCCACTTCTAGGAGACAGACATATTAAAATTTTGTGTATGAGTGTGTGTTTGTGGGAGTGCACTTATGGCATGTATGTTGAAAAGTATCATGTATGGTATCACCCATAAGGTGCATCATTGTGGTGATATAGTTTTGAGACAGCCAAGATCTCTTTAGGTTATTTATGGCATGGCAACAGGCGAAAGAATTGGCCCTGATTAAAACTATAAATGTCTGTGCCATTTCTATTTTTCTTTCTTAAGAAAAATGGAAATGGGTTCATTCATCAACAACACAGGGTATTTGCAGCAAAGATTCAAATTTTACATTTTAGCAAATGTAACTGGAACAACCATTTTGAGTTTAGTATCCTCAAGGACAAGATTGGTTTTTGGAAGAGCCAGACTGGTAAATTAAGTGGGATGAATGAAGGCTGTTATGTAGAGAGAATCTCTGTGTACTGTATGGAAGCCTCATCTGTCAATAAAAAGCTTATTGCTCAATAAACTGAGGCAGGAAATAGGCAGTGGGACTTCCAATAGGGAGAGTGGAACTCGGATAGAGTCAGGCTCTGGAAGAGATTTGCCTGGGACTCTGAGGAGACAGTCACATGAAACTGAGGTAACCAGACATGTTGTACTCATAGAATAGAATAATTAGGTTAAGTTATGAGCTAGTCAGGGAACAAGCCCAAGTTTATGGCTTAGGTATTTACTCATATATAATTAAGTCTCAGAGTCATTATTTTGGAAACAGGGTGGAAAAGCTTGTGAGTGGAAAAGCTTGAAGTTATACTGCATCCTTTAGGTCTTAAAAGGTACCATACCCATTCCCTCAGGGATTCAATGTTGCTGTTTTATATAGCATCTTAGTGAGGGAGCAAATGTTATTGGCTGAGAGGTGATGAGGTGATGAGGGATGCTTCACAGTTCTCATGCTCATCATCTCTTATGTCCCTCTCCTTTCCAATGTGGGCTGACATACTCAATTATTCTCCCACTTTCCCGAGTAATTTCCTGGTGTTTAAGGATTACACAAAATGTAGGCATGCACCCACAGGCATGTGCACACACACGCACACACATATATGCACACTCACAGTGGGGAGGGGAGGGGGAGGGCAAGGGGGTGTACTGACTGGTTTTGTGTGTCAACTTGACACAAGCTAGAGTTATCACAGAGAAAGGAGTCTTCCTTGAAGAAATATCTCCATGAGATCCAGCTGTAAGGCATTTTCTCAGTGATCAAAGATGGGGGGGCCTCATTGTGGGTGGTACCATTCCTGGGCTGGTAATCTTGGGTTCTATAAGAAAGCAAGCTGAGCAAGATGAGAGAGAGAGAGAGAGAGAGAGAGAGAGAGAGAGAGAGAGAGAGAGACAGAGACAGGGTCAGAGACATAGGAACAATAAGACAGAGATTCTTAAGATTCAAACCACAGGGTTACATCTTCCAGGCTCCTGCTATGTGCATGCATGTTCTCTCATGTTTGCTCTTATGTGAGCATGTGCCACTGTATGCATGTGTATGTTTTTATTTTCATCATCCTGGCCTCAGGAATCAAACTCAGTTTGTTGGGCTAGGGCAAGAGTTGTCTTTATCAGATGAGTCATCTCACTAGCTCTTGAACTGCTTATTATTGAAACACTTGAACTGGCTGTGAAATGCATAAATACTTTCAATCTTCTCTTAAAACAAGTAAGGATCTAGCTATACCATTTTGATAGATAATACTATTAAATAAATACCATTTAGATATATAGTACTATCTAAATGGATGCTCATTTAGATAGGCCAAATGCTTTATATTTTTCAGTTTCCACTATTCTTTATTGTCTCCTTCACACAAGTCTAAGTGACATCCACCACTCATTATAGTGAACTTTCTACAGATCCTTCAGCAGTATAAATAATGAGACAGGGGCTTCTAGTATAGTTTAAAACTTAGGCCTTTCGCTGGGACAGTCTCCAGCTACCACTTAACTTAACCCAACTATGTTGCTTCTGACTGGCTAGCTCTGTACCTTTCTCTGCTCTACTGCATGTGTCCCTCCGTGTCCTCTCTTAGACCCTTCTGCTACTGTTTTCTTTCCCTGTTTCACTCTCTCTGTCCAGAAGAAATTCTACCCGCCTCCTTCCTGTCCAACAATTGGCTATCATATCTTTATTATAACCAATCAGTAGTAAGACAATCTCTGGTACAATTCTAGATGACTTTAGGCAGGTGAAGATGGATAAATATTTATAAAATAGAAAATTCAGTGATTGACTATAAAAATAAACAATACCAGAATCCTGCCAGCATTTTGCTCTCTGCCAGTACATAATTAACAATTGGAAATACCAAGACATACCTTCACACAATGTGCATGCATGTGCTCTCGTGTTTGCTCTTATGTGAACATGTGAAGAAAACGTTACCCCAACAATTCATCTATGTACAAATGAACCTATTTTTCTTAGAATTAAGAAGAAAGTGATATTAAAAATTGGGAAAAACTAAATATATACAGCTTGATATATATATATATATATTTCTCTCTCTCTCTCTCTCTCTCTCTCTCTCTATATATATATATATATATATATATATATAGAGAGAGAGAGAGAGAGAGACAGGGGCTTCTAGTATATATATATATATCTAGTATATATCTCTCTCTATATATATATATAGATATATATAGATATAGTGATATAGGGATAGCAATATATATAGTGAGATAGGGATGATTCATTGGAAGCCAGATGTTTGTATGAAAAGTTCCCCTAAAATGGCTCAGAGGCAAATATTTATAAACATGCTTTAAAAGCGTTGTGACACTCTGGGAGGAGGGCTAAGAACCCCTCTTATTCCCGATGATGCCATTCGGGTAAAACTGCTTTGCTATCCCTATCTCACTATATATATATATATAGATAGATAGATAGATAGATATAGATATAGATATATATAGATATAGTATATATATCTCTCTCTCTATATATATATATATATATAGAGAGAGAGAGAAATATATATATATATCAAGCTGTATATATATATATATATAGAGAGAGAGAGAGAGAGAGAAAGTGAAAGTGATATGGTAGTAAGGAGAACAAACATCATTTCCTAATGTTTAATATGCAATATTAAGCAAAACATGACTGTAGCTATAAAGTTCAATTTAACATATGGACTTTGTGATGGTAGCCCTTACTCACATCTACAGAAAAATAAATACTCCAGTCCACCTACCTTATGCTTTGTGGGCTGCTCATTTTCTTAGGAAGAACACTATAATTCTCAATTTTCTGCAAAGTCTTTCCTTTATTATATCAACTTCATCTCAACACACATAGGAACCTGCTCACTTCCCAAATCTTGCCTTTGAGGAATGGAAGTATGGAGATTCATTCACATACTTCATTACTGTTCATACCTACTCACAGAAAGAAAAGCTCTTGTTTAGAAATGACCTAATCACAATCATAGTGAATAACCCTCATTTTCTTCAGTCTCAATATAGAAGAAAGAATGGCTAATTTATTCTACAAGTGTCCTTCAATCATTTTTTTATCCAATAACTTAAATATAATGGCAAAAGTAAAATTTCATATTAGTGTTTTGAATTCTAGGGTACCTTTAGTTTCAAAATGCACAGAATAATTATTAAAAATACAACATAAGGTACAATTATCAAGTTACCAAAGCAGTCTAAAACAGTATCTTAGATAGCAGTTAGCATTTAGCTGCACCGTCACTGTCAAGCTCTCTAAGAAGGGAAGATGGACTGATGTTTACACATCTCTCCTTCTCCAACTCCTATTCTGTCTTCATTTGAGTCCATCATAAATGCAAATATCTCATGGACTTATTGGGCCCAGTGTTCCCTGAAAGCCAAGCAGGAGTTTTGGGGTGAGAACCAGATTAGGGATGATTCATTGGAAGCCAGATGTTTGTATGAAAAGTTCCCCTAAAATGGCTCAGAGGCAAATATTTATAAACATGCTTTAAAAGCGTTGTGACACTCTGGGAGGAGGGCTAAGAACCCCTCTTATTCCCGATGATGCCATTCGGGTAAAACTGCTTTGCTATCCCTGGGGCTGACCTTGCTCGGAGCCTGTGAGAAGTTGTGCTGCTATATTTGGTAGTATGAGCCTGACTCACTGCGCTTGCTGTTTCGAAATATCACTGTTTTGGTAACCTCAGCCCATCTCTATTTTGAATGCGCAAAAATGTATATACTTCTTGTGAAAATCTTGTTTCCTATAGATCTTTCTTTCAGTTGCAGTATGCACAGAGAACATAAGAGTGATTAAAAGTAGAAATGTGTTTCTTGCTGAGCAAATGTCTACCTCAAGTATATAAGCATATACTTGAATTCAGCACCACTATGTTGCCCATTGTTTAAAACAGCTTTCTGTATTCCCCAGTGAATAAAAAACAGCTGTTTCTATTTGGATAGATATTTCTGGGACACAGCAGTTCCAATTTAAATTGATCAGAATTTTGTTTAATGCTGTAGACTGACTGGACTGATTTGCAGCTCCTGTTAAAGAAGGTAGCTGTGCTGGACTTACAAGACTCATGTTTCCTCCTGATTCCATCTTGAAGAGTCACCAAAGGCTCAGAGTAATGGACAAGGGGGCCACTGCTCCCACTACATCAGGCACTGTTCCTTTTCTGGGACTCTTTCTAGAGAACTTGAATTTGTTGATATCTTTTTTAAAAGACATTGAGACACACAGATTTCTATGAGTAAGAAATTGACTCTTTCAGAGATTTGTCTCCTACTCAAGAGATCAACTGAGTCTACAGCCATGTTGAAAAAAGATAGTGAAGCTTTGGAGCTCTTTCTTTGCATCTGTCAGGGCCCAGTCTGCAGTATATGCATCCTGGATTGTATCTCCTATAAGAATGCTGGCTACAGACATATATCTCCTTCCTTTGGTGAAGAGTCTGAGAAGATGGCTTATTTGGATAATGTCATCTCCCAAATTTCTGGAATTTCCTTTATTAAGTATAAAAAATATTAACAACAGAAAAGGGGAGAACATTCGACCATAGCTGAGGGAAAGAGGTGGGTTAACAGAAATTTCACTCCTTTTTCTGCTTTCTGTAAAAGATGGGCTTTTATTTTTTTCAAAGTATTCCTCAGAGCTTGCTTGCTTGCTTATTTATTTATTTATTTATTTATTTACTTAAATCATTCTATTCATTTACATCTCAAATCAGACTGAGCTCAGGGACCCTAGTTGGGGAGCTGGTAGAAAGACCTGAGGAGCTGAGAGGGATTGCAATCCCATAGGAAGAGCAACATCAGCTGGCCGGACCACCCAGACCACCAACCAAGGAGTGTACAGGGAGGGATCCATGGCTCCAGATACATAGGTAGCAGAGGATGGCCTTATCTGACATCAATGAGAGAGGAGGTCCTTGTTCCTGTGGAGGTTTGACGCTGGAGGGGTGGGGTGGGTGGATGGGAAAGAACCCTCATAGAGGCAAAGGGGAAGGAGGAAATTGAGGTTGTGGGATGGAGGGCTTGTGGAGGGATAACCAGGAAGTGACAAACACAGTTGTGGATGCTTAGAGCCAACCATTAAAGATGGGCTTTTCAATAACCCATGTGTGTTACTTTTGTAGCTTTTAAAACCTTACCTGAAGCCAGAAATTGTAAACAGCCTAGCTGCGCATCATCTGAGGAATGGATAATAAAGATGTGGTAGACTTACACTGTAGAATTTTATTCATGTGTTAAGAAAAGTGAAATCTGCTACTAAATGGAAGAAGCTAGAAACAGTCATCCTGAGCGAAATGACCCAGACCCAGAAAGAGGAATGCTGCACATTTTCTCTTATATGTGGATGTTAGCTTTTAGCTTTAATTATGCATGTTTTATTCAGAATATTGACAAAGGTTAGGTAGCTAGTAAGGGGTATGGGGAGGAGGACAGGCTCTTCCAAGGAAAGCAAAATACACTATAGCTATAAAGCAAGAAAGGGGAAATTAGAATGAGGATTAAACAAAGTAAGCCTCAGGTGGCGCTTCGTCCTCATCATTTACAGAGCTGGCTCCTCCCTGAGACACAAGGCGAAGACACCTTCACATAGCCCTTGAAATGCTTTCTTGAGGACCTTGAAAGCCCTCAAATGCTTTCTTACTACATTACGTCCACCAAGTCCCTGACGTTTAATCTACTACTCATAAACCTTCAGATAACTGCTTGGCTGAGAGTGTCAGCTACCTTATTTGTCGGCAGAGTTGGCCTAATTTCAGTGGCCTCCCTTCAGAATTCACAGGCTAACATGATGACCCTAATTAGCTTACTGGTTAGTAAGTCACACGAACATCCAAATTAAATAAAATAAAATGGGCATAGAGTGAACACCCGTAGATCAGTCTTGTTGGAGTTTACCTGGAGATTTTGTTCTTGTCCTTCCACGGGAATCTTGTGTTTCAGACACTTGGTGGCACTGGGTGAAAGAAACACAGGAAAAGAAATGGTAACAAACTGTCATTTAATGAGTCACATCATTTCTTCTCTCCCTTGAAAAAGATTCAGTGCTAGACTAGACAGGTGTGTGTGACCTTGAAATGGACCAGGCAGGTGTATGTGGCATTGAACTGGAATCACTCTTAACTCCAGTAGACAGGATTAGCTTTGGACTTACTGAGAATTTTCAGGTAATAGTTTAAATTAGAAGTGATGACCAGGGGTTTATTTATAGTAAAGATCCCCTTGTTTTTTGCCATCTCCATCTGCTTCAACATGTATCAGTTTCTACTGAATTCATATGAAAAAAAAGCATACATGCCTGTTCTGATCTACAAGGGACAACAGACGAAACTCGCTGATTCACAAATGCATAGAGATAGATCAAACAGTTTAATCTGTATTTGAAAGGAAGACAGTTAGACAGAGAGTGGTGTTGCTTATTATTTTTTTGACAGTGGTTCTGAATATGAGTCAGAATGTAGGTCTGTGCGGGGAGATGTGTGGGTGGATACATCTGTGGGTGTCAGAAAGAGACAGCCAGAGATAGATGATGCAGATTTACAGCTAGTAAATTACTGTAATAGTAAAATCAATTTAAAGGCACAGTGCTTTACAGAGCCCTTCAAAATAATTTGATACAATTATTAATTTATTAATAAATTATTAATTTGATACAATTAAATGGCCACATACAGGCATATTTAAAGTGCCCATTGCTTCTGAAAAATAAGTTAGATTATCTTCCCTTTCATAACACTAGTCCATTTTCATTTACCATGTACTTGAAATTTTGTAATTACTACATATGAAGCATTATCTTTATTTTTCCTAGTAGTCAAACCTTCTAAATGTGGGAAAATTCAGATGAGGTGACTAAACTTCTTTCCCTCAAAATGACCTTCAGCTATTCATAGACCAAAAAGATGACAGCAAATAATGTGTGAAGGCAAAAGAACCCGGAATGGATGAGAGCAGGAAGAGGATTTTTATCCACAGCTATGGTCTGATGATTTCCAAAATACCTACCTGCAGGCAGCAATGAAACAATTAAACATCATAAAAAGGAACTGGCTATCCAGCTGCTTGCCTGAGAGACTAATGTGGAGCAGTAGAGTCTGTGCATAGAAAATCTATTTTAAAATTTCCAGATTCTCACTCTTTTTGGCAGCTCCACAATTGTATGCCTGCTCCTGTCAGATTTGAATGCATAGGCTATTTGAGAACCCATAAGGGCTGGGGAGATGGTTCAGTGGATAAACTGCTGTTGCACTACCAGGAAGACATGAGGTTGGGTCTTCGGTGCCCATGCAAAAGCTAGATGCATCAATGTTGGGGGTTGGGGTAGACACAGTCAAATCCCAGGAGTTCTGGCCCAGCTAGTTCAATATAGATGGCAATCTCATAGTTCAGCAAGAGATCCTTTCTCTAAAATAAACAAAAGTAGTAAAAGATGGAGAGCAATAGAAAAGGACACTGGATATCAACCTCTGGCCTCTATATGTGTATATGCAAATGAGTATACCCACACACATGTATACATATATAAGTGCCACCTACTGAAAAAGATAAAGACGTCTAGAAAGCTACACAGAATATCAGTCAAATCTTTGACATGCTAAGAAATAATCCCAAATGACAAGCATGATAGATGAGCATGCCCAGGACTGCCTTTCAATATACAAAACTCATTATAATGTTTCATTACATTTATTTATATGGGTGCACAACAGGTGTGGCACAGCTCTGGTGTGCAGGTCGAAGGACAACCTGTGGGAGTCAGGTCCCTCCTCCCACCAGGGTCTAACTCAGGTGATCAGGCTGAGCAGCAAGCACCTTTACCTCCAGAGCCTTGTGGGCAGCCTAGAAGCATTTACTTACGAGCCACTGTGCCGTGCCTCTTGGCTATGCTTGCTTCTGGAAATGCAAACTTGGATCCAGTCTCAAGGAGCTCAACTTTTGGATTAAAGTTAAGGATGCTGACAGACCCAATACTAAGTGCTATCATATGGGCATTGATTGAAGAAGCAATCATTAACTTTCCATCTATCAATAGTTACCTGTTCAAATAGAATTTTCCAATTATAAAAGTAGCACATGTCAGTTCTCAAAAAATTTAGATAGTATGGAAAAGCCTTCTTCGCTGATTTAAGAAAAATTCATTTTAAAATACTAAACACCTTGACTCAATTTGCTGTTGGCATAGGCTTGTTTTGGAGGTCTAGAGTTCAAAATGGGAGAAACATGGTTTGCTCACGGCTAATGACTGTGGATGGAGCCACATGGTCATGGGGTGTGAGAAGGAGCAAACAGTAACATCTAAAAGCAATGCAGGGTGGAGAGGCCGACTAGAGCCCTGCAAATACGCTGAGAGGGCACACCTCCAATGGCCTTCCACTGGACTGGACTTCTACAGTTACCTGCTATCCTAAGCACACAACCGCTGCCTATGAACCTTTGAAAGACACTCAACCACCAAGCTGTAGCATGGGCTAAAGAAGCAGCACTCTGGCCTCCATTTTGTATTCCACCAATACCAACTAACTACTCAATAAATAGTACACAGGACCGTTCTCTGGAAATACAGAGCCCTGAACCGATGGGCCAGAAGATCACTCACTGGCTTTTCTTCCAACCATTTATGTATGTGGGCCTGCTAATAGTTCCCACATAATGTAAACTATTTCATAGGATATAAACTATAATGTAACTATTTCATAGGCTATTTGAACTCAGAAAACACCAAACAACTTGGGCATAAGACCTTTCCTGCACTCATAAGGATACTCTATTCTAAAGCCTTGATTTTCTTTAACCTCATATTTGCCAACATTGCTAAGAAGTCAAATATACATTAACCAGTTTACAGAGGATTAATGGTAGCTGTGAGCCTTCACTCTTGAAGCTTAGATACAGAGCACTTGGTGTTGAACATTACAAGATACAGGTGATGTGTGAGCCTTATACTCTCAAATAGATGGGCCTATGAGCAGTTGTCTAGTTATTCTGAAATCCCAATATCTTTACCAGAAAGGTTTATTCCTTGCCTAGAGAAGGGGGCCTCACTCAAGAACCAGGGTAGAGGCTCTGACAGGTTGTGGTTGCGCCAACTCTCTGGAAGAGCAAGAAAAAATGGAAGATTACTACCTCTGCCCATAATGGGGCTGCTTCTGCTCAGTTTTCATTGGCCAGAGACATCCGTATGGACTTCCTAACTTAAGTGAGTTGATAAAAATGGAAAACTAACGGAGTCGTTAGCACCACCAGATCCCCCTTAAACAGTGTATTGCTAACACTACACTTTAAACAGTTTTTTAAATATTTACTTATCAATTATTTATTTATTTACCATGTGCATGCACACACACACGCACACATTCACACCATGTGCATGTAGATCTTGAGCCGTGACTTCCATGTGGAGGTGAGAGAACAACTTCCAAGTCTTTAGGAGCCCATTTCCTCTTTCCACCATGTAGGTCTCTGGGATCAAACTCAAGTCATTAGAGCTGGCGACAAGTGCCTTTACCTACTGAGCCACCTTTTGGACTCTTGATGTAAAGCTTAATACCATCCAAAATAAAATCAATATGATCCAAACTCCCAAATTATACTGATTTTCTGTTCCTTTAACACGAGTATTTGTATGTGCAACTGTATTTTGGGAAACTATGCCTTACATATAAATACAGGTTATAGATTCTTATTTTCCACAACATGTATTTGAGAGAGAAAAATTACTACAAAAGAAAAAATATAATAACAAACCCTCATTTCTTTTCACTACTAGTTCCAATATGGATTGTTCTGACTAAATAGTATGCCTGAGATTTAACAGTGTCTGCTAATTTCTGTTGAATAAGTTGACTCTGGATTTTAGAATTCTAAGGGTGTATTTCTTTTGCCTGTCTGAATTGCCTAGCTTGTCTGCAATTCCAGGGGTTTAGATAGCAGAATTCAGTATTTGCACACGTAACGCTGTGTATTTGTTGCTGGTTTGTGTGAAGGGATTCAGAGGCCTGCCAGTCACCTTCCTGACACAGCCATTCCCCAGGCCACATCTTTGGACAAGCACATACAGGGAGAGAGGGGCCAATAGGGAGAGTTTATGTTCACCCTAACCTAGAAGGAGGGTGGGAAATGTAGTCTGTGTGCTGTGAGGAAAGGAGACAGGAATGGCAGCACTCTCTGCCACTATATGTATATACACACACGCACGCGCGCGCACACACACACGCACACACACACACACACATGCACGCACACACGCAAGGACACTGGGGAGAGGAGGAGGAGAGGGAGAGCAAACTGGAGTTCTTGTGTTTGGGAGCAGAAATGCATTGTCTACTGTGCTGTTCCATTTTCTCATTTGTATCTATATGTTGCTTCTGCAAAAGTTTGTTTTAATTTTGAAGTCAGTTTCCTAAAATGTTAATACAGAAATACATATGATAATGTTACCAGCATTGGAGTTTTAGTTAGACATTTTGGCTTCTTGGTCTTATTGAAGGAATTAAGGTCAAGGCCCATAGAGATTTGCAATGTAGCAAGGAAAGTTTACTCAAACGTGTTTCAATAGCACAGATAAGAAGGAAATGAACTGTTAAGAATTACTATGGGCCACTTGGGTGAGGGTGCTCAAGGGTCCTGATTATTGTTCATGGGGACCAGGAGAAGGAGGGGCTTAGTTCCCAAGGGACACAGGATGGGTAGTTCTCTACTTTGATTGACAGACTTGAATTAGATAAGCCTTTGCTCACTACACATGTCCTTTCCCTTAATGCATCTCATTATAATAGTATGTGTGCCCACTTAGGCATAAAGTAGTGTGGGTATCTGCCATACAAACTCACATGGATGACAGAATTTGCCTCATTGCTCATGTATTCAAAACCAGTCTAGGCCATACTGACCCATCTCCCTTGCCTTCAAGGTGTGCTCCAATACATGTTTGGATAGAAATGGGGCATTATGGGAAGGTTGCTAGGGAAAGTAACTTATTTCCACTGCTTAAAGCAGGTATATGTTCAACCTGAGGCAAGTGGGAGTCCAAGTTTAACAAAACACTGCTAGGTGTATTATTTGGGGCAGAGTATATACACAGGTAGAAATGCTAGATTCCCATACCTTTCTCTGTGCTTGCCTGTATCAACAACACTCAGCTGGTCAGAAAAGAAACTGATAAAAACAAAAACTTTAAAAGAGCCAGGTATGATAGATTATGACATCAACCTTTCACTTGAAACATGGGCCTGGAGAATCAGAAAAGTTTAAGTCGTTCTCAGTTGCACAGGGAATTCAAGGCCAGTGTGGCTACATGAGATCCTATTTGAGTAAACAAATAAATAAGGCAAAACAGCAAAATCCTTGAAAGAAGTATAGTAAATTCTAATATTGTTGTCGAATTTTATCTTAGGGAAATAAGAAACTAGTATCAATAGCTGTGGGCACAACCATATTTACTGTATCATTGTTTATAATGGTGCGTACCTTCATGGCATGAATATTCATCATCTGGAAACACTAATGATGTTACATCTAGCAACACCTCATGCAGCGGTGAGCAACGGGTCTATTTAGTAAGACTGGACAGCGTCCCTTATATACTGAGTAGAAATAGTTTACAAGCACTATGTTAACAATATGCTTCCAGATTTTCTTGAGACTGGATCTCATATAGCCCGGGCAGGCATCAAAGTCGCTATATAATCGAGTGACCTTGACCTTGCCGCCATATCCAGAGTACTGGAATTAAACCATACCAGGGTGGTCGTCTGGGTGCCAGATCGGCGGGCCATCGTGACCACAGGGTGAGCGGCGCCACGGAGACTGCCCTCCTCCATCTTTGCTCCAGTGACCAGGTAGTTGGGACCGCCAGGCTCAGAGACAGACAGGCATAATATCGCTTCGGTTTCAGGCAGCTTGTGTGTAACCTGCTCCCAGGTGCTGGGCTGATCTGCAGTAACCAGCGCGCCAGTTCCGCGGTGGGACCTTCTGCCTGGTGGAGGGACCCCGCGCAGGGAGGGAGCCTGCCAGCTTCCCTCCCGCGACCTCTGTTCCCGCGGACTGCGCTGGAGAGACCGGTACCCAGGCTCTCCCCCCAATATAACATCACTTGGGACACGGCCTGTTGGGGCTTCCTTCTGTGCCCGAGGGCGGGTTGGCGCTGTGGTCGTCTGGGTGCCAGATCGGCGGGCCATCGTGACCACAGGGTGAGCAGCACCACGGAGAGTGCCCTCCGCCATCTTTGCTCCAGTGACCAGGTAGTTGGGACCACCAGGCTCAGAGACAGACAGGCATAATATCGCTTCGGGTTCAGGCAGCTTGTGTGTAACCTGCTCCCAGGTGCTGGGCTGATCTGCAGTGACCAGCGCGCCAGATCTGCTGTGGGACTTCTGCCTGGCAGAGGGACGCCCCCTCCCCCCCCCAGGAGAGATCACACACCCCTGCACAGGGCAGGAGCCTGCCAGCCTCCCTTTGGCGACCTCTGCTCCAGGAATCCACTAGGCTGAGCCTTTAGATGTGCAAGGCCTCCCCAATATAAGATCACTTGGGGCAAAGCACATTAGGGCTCCAAAGTCACTCAGGAGCAGGCAGGCCCCAGAAATCGGTGCCAGGGGAATCCTGGTAATCCAGGGGGGGCAGAAATAGCTTTGCAGGCTCACAGGAGGTCCAACCAACAGCCAGTGGCAGCAGGACCAACTAACACCAGAGGTATCCAGATGGCAAAAGGCAAACGTAGGAATGTTACTAACAGTAATCAAAGTAATGTGGGACCATCCGAACCCAACTCTCCAACAGCAGCAAGTCCTGGATACCCCACCACACCTGAAAGACAAGATCTGGATTTAAAATCACTTCTCATGATGCTATTAGAGGATCACAAGAAGGACACAAATAAATCTCATAAAGAGTTACAGGAGACCATGAATCAACGGTTAGAAGCCCTTACAAAGGAAACACAAAAATCGCTTAGAGAAATGCGGGAGAACATGGATCAAAAGATGGAGGCGCACAAGGAGACAACACAAAAATCGCTTAACGAGATGAATCAACGGGTAGATGCACTCACAAAGGAATCACAAAATTTGCATAAAGAAATGCAGAAGAATATGGGTCAACAGACGGATACCCATAAGGAGGCAACACAAAAATTGCTTAAAGAAATGAATCAACGGTTAGATGCCCTTACAAAGGAAACACGAGAACTGCTTAAAGAAATGCAGGAGACGATGGATCAACAGATGGAATCCCATGAGGAGGAAACACAAAAATCGCTCAGAGAAATGCAGGAGAACGTGGGTCATCAGGAAGAAATCCTGAAAGAGGTAATGCAAAAATACCTTAAAGAAATACAGGAAAATACAAACAAACAAGTGAAGGATCTCAGCAAATCCATCCAGGAACTAAAAAAGGAAGTAGAAACAACTAAGAAATCACAAAGGGAGACAACTTTGGAGATAGAAAACCTTGGGAAGAAATCAGGAGTCATAGATGCAAACATCAACAATAGAATACAAGAGATGGAAGAAAGAATCTCAGGTGCTGAAGATTCCATAGAAAGCATCGACTCAACAGTCAAAGAAAATGCAAAATGCAAAAAACGCGTAACCCAAAACATCCAGGAAATCCAGGACACAATGAGAAGACCAAACCTAAGGATTATAGGTATAGATGAGAGTGAAGATTTGCAACTTAAAGGGCCAGTAAACATCTTCAACAAAATTATGGAGGAAAACTTCCCTAACTTAAAGAGAGAGATGCCGATGAACATACAAGAAGCCTACAGAACTCCAAACAGACTGGACCAGAACAGAAATACCTCCCGTCACATAATAATCAAAACACCGAATGTTCTAAACAAAGAAAGAATACTAAATGCAGTAAGAGAAAAGGGCCAAGTAACATACAAAGGAAGACCTATCCGAATCACATCAGACTTCTCACCAGAGACTATGAAAGCCAGAAGATCCTGGGCAGATCTCATGCAGACACTAAGACAGCACAAATGCCAGCCTAGACTACTATACCCAGCAAAACTCTCAATCACCATAGATGGAGAGACCAAGATATTCCATGATAAAACCAAATTTTCACAATATCTTTCCACAAATCCAGCCCTGCAACGGATAATAGGTGGAAACCTCCAATACAGGGAGAGAAACAACACCCTGGAAAAAATGAGATAATAACCTTCTTGAATCAAACCCAAAAGTAGATAACCACTCAAACATAAAGATAGCGTCAAGAATGGCAGATGGCAATAATC
Source organism: Tokudaia tokunoshimensis (assembly GCA_036184795.1). Classification (NCBI taxonomy): domain Eukaryota; kingdom Metazoa; phylum Chordata; class Mammalia; order Rodentia; family Muridae; genus Tokudaia; species Tokudaia tokunoshimensis. Next base: position 50,837,301 of record BTHU01000016.1, read on the forward strand.
ACTATGCCTTAATCTCTCTTAATATCAATGGTCTCAATTCCCCAATTAAAAGACATAGACTAGCAGACTGGATACGTAAACAGGACCCAGCATTTTGCTGCATGCAGGAAACGCACCTCAGTGTCAAAGACAAACACTACCTCAGAGTAAAAGGCTGGAAAACAATTTTACAAGCAAATGGCCCCAAGAAACGAGGTGGAGTAGCCATCCTAATATCGGATAAAATTGATTTTCAACCCAAAGTCATCAAAAAAGACACAGAAGGACACTACATACTGATCAAGGGAAAAATCCACCATCAAGAACTCTCAATCCTGAATATCTATGCTCCAAATGCAAGGGCACCCTCATTCGTAAAAGAAACTTTACTAAAACTCAAAGCACACATCGCACCGCACACAATAATAGTGGGTGACTTCAACACCCCGCTCTCTGAAATGGATCGTTCAGGAAAGCAGAAACTAAACAGGGACACAGTGAATCTAATTGAAGCCTTGGACCAAATGGAACTAACTGATATATATAGAACATTTCATCCTAGAGCTAAAGAATACACCTTCTTCTCAGCTCCTCATGGTACCTTCTCCAAAATTGACCATATAATTGGTCACAAATCAGACCTCAACAGATACAAGAAGATAGAAATAATCCCATGCCTCCTATCAGATCACTATGGAATAAGGGTGGTCTTCAATGGCAACAAAAACAAAAGAAAACCCACGTACACATGGAGGCTGAACAATGCTCTACTCAATGATAACTTGGTCAAGGTGGAAATAAAGAAAGAAATCAAAGACTTTTTGAAAGTTAATGAAAATGAAGGCACAACATACCCTAACTTATGGGACACAATGAAAGCAGTGCTAAGAGGAAAATTCATAGCCCTGAGTGCCGCCAAAAAGAAACGGGAGACAGCATACACTAACAGCTTAATAGCACACCTGAAAGCCCTGGAACAAAAAGAAGCAAATACACCAAAGAGGAGTAGAAGGCAGGAAATCATCAAACTCAGGGCTGAAATCAATCAAGTAGAAACAAAGAAAACCATACAAAGAATCAACAAAACGAGGAGTTGGTTCTTTGAGAAAATCAACAAGATAGATAAGCCCTTAGCCAGACTAACCAGAGGGCACAGAGATAGTATCCAAATTAATAAAATCAGAAACGAAAAGGGAGAGATAACAACAGAAACTGAGGAAATTCAAAAAATCATCAGATCCTACTACAAAAACCTGTATTCAACACAACTAGAAAATCTTGAGGAAATGGACAATTTCCTTGACAAATACCAAGTACCAAAATTAAATCAGGATCAAATAGACCATCTAAACCGTCCTATAACCCCTGAAGAAATAGAAGTTGTCATTGGAAGTCTTCCAACCAAAAAAAGCACAGGTCCAGATGGTTTTAGTGCAGAATTCTATCAGACCTTCAAAGAAGACCTAACACCAATACTCTTCAAACTGTTCCACAAAATAGAAACAGAAGGAACACTACCCAACTCGTTCTATGAAGCCACAATTACACTAATACCAAAAGCACACAAAGATCCGACAAAGAAAGAGAATCTCAGGCCAAACTCTCTTATGAATATCGATGCAAAAATACTCAATAAAATTCTTGCCAACCGAATCCAAGAACACATCAAAACGATCATTCACCACGATCAAGTAGGCTTCATCCCAGGGATGCAGGGATGGTTCAATATAAGGAAATCCATCAATGTAATCCACTACATAAACAATCTCAAAGAAAAAAACCACATGGTCATCTCATTAGATGCTGAGAAAGCATTTGACAAAATTCAGCATCCTTTCATGCTAAAGGTCTTGGAAAGATCAGGAATTCAAGGCCCATATCTAAACATAGTAAAAGCAATTTACAGCAAACCAGTAGCCAGCATCAATCTAAACGGAGAGAAACTTGAAGCAATCCCACTAAAATCAGGGACTAGACAAGGCTGCCCTCTCTCTCCATATCTTTTCAATATAGCACTTGAAGTTCTAGCTAGAGCAATTAGACAAGAAAAAGAGGTCAAAGGGATACAAATTGGAAAGGAAGAAGTCAAACTATCACTATTTGCAGACGATATGATAGTATACATAAGCGACCCAAAGAACTCCACCAGAGAACTCCTACAGCTGATAAACGACTTCAGCAAAGTGGCCGGATATAAAATCAACTCAAGCAAGTCAGAAGCCTTCCTATACTCAAAGGATAAGCAGGCTGAGAAAGAAGTAAGAGAAATAATACCCTTTACGATAGCCACAAACCATATTAAGTATCTTGGCGTGACGCTAACCAAACAAGTGAAAGATCTGTATGACAAGAACTTCAAGTCTCTGAAGAAAGAAATTGAAGAAGACCTCGGAAGATGGAAAAATCTGCCATGCTCATGGATTGGCAGGATTAATATAGTAAAAATGAGCATCTTACCAAAAGTAATACACAGATTCAATGCAATCCCCATCAAAATCCCAACTCAATTCTTCATAGAGTTAGAAAGAGCAATTCAAAAATTCATCTGGAATAACAGAAAACCCAGAATAGCTAAAACTATTCTCAAGAGTAAAAGAACCTCTGGGGGAATCAGTATCCCGGACCTCAAGCTGTACTACAGAGCAATAGTGTTAAAAACTGCATGGTATTGGTACAGTAACAGACATGTAGATCAATGGAACAGAATTGAAGACCCAGAAATGAATCCACACTCCTATGGTCACTTGATCTTTGACAAAGGAGCTAAAACCATCCAGTGGAAAAAAGATAGCCTTTTCAACAAATGGTGCTGGCTCAGCTGGAGGTCAACATGCAGAAGAATGCAAATTGACCCATCCTTATCTCCTTGCACTAAGCTCAATTCTAAGTGGATCAAAGATCTCCACATAAAACCAGACACACTGAAACTAATAGAAGGGAAACTAGGGAAGAACCTTGAACATATGGGCACAGGGGAGAATTTCCTGAACAGAACTCCAATAGCTTATACTCTAAGATCAAGAATTGACAAATGGGACCTCATTAAATTACAAAGTTTTTGCAAGGCAAAAGACACCGTCAAAAAGACAAAGCGGCAACCAACTAACTGGGAAATGATCTTTACCAACCTTACATCCGACAGAGGGCTAATATCCAAGATATACAAAGAACTCAAGAAGTTAAACTCCAGAGAGGCAAGTAACCCTATTAAAAAATGGGGTACAGAGCTCCACAAAGAGTTCTCACCTGAAGAATATCTAATGGCTGAGAAGCACCTAAAGAGATGTTCATCATCCTTAGTCATTAGGGAAATGCAAATCAAAACAACCCTGAGATTCCATCTCACACCAGTCAGGATGGCTAAGATCAAAAACACAGGAGACAGCAGTTGTTGGCGAGGATGTGGAGAAAGAGGAACACTCCTCCACTGCTGGTGGAACTGCAGGCTGGTACAACCACTCTGGAAAGCAGTCTGGCGGCTCCTCAGAAAACTGGGCATGACACTTCCGGAGGATCCGGCTATACCACTCCTGGGCATATACCCAGAGACTTTACCTGCATGCAATAAGGACACATGCTCCACTATATTCATAGCAGCCTTATTTATAATAGCCAGAAGCTGGAAAGAACCCAGATGTCCCTCAACGGAGGAATGGATTCAGAAGATGTGGTATATTTACACAATGGAATACTACTCTGCAATTAAAAACAATGAATTCACGAAATTCCTAGGCAAATGGTCAGAACTTGAAAATATCATCCTTAGTGAGGTAACCCAATCACAAAAGATCACACATGGTATGAAGTCACTGATAAGGGGATATTGACCCACAATCTCAGAATACCCTAGACACAATCAGCATATCAATAGATTTCTAAAAAGATGGAAGGAGAGACCCCTGGTCCTGGAAAGACTGGATGTAGGGGAACGCCAGGACAGAGTAATGAGAGGGGGTTGAACGGAGAAAAGAGGGAGGGAAGGGGGCTTATGGGACTTTCGGGGAGGGAGGAAACGGGAAAGGGGAAGTGATTTGGAATGTAAATTAAAAAAATAAAATAAAATTAAATTTAAAAAAAAAAAAAGAGTACATGCCAACTCAATAATCAAAATCATTTTGGCACTGGGAACCCAACTCCAGTCTCTGAAGAACTGTGGAATTTATTGCTTTCCTTCACTGCACTCGGTACAGCACCAACAGCATTTTGAACACAGAAGATCTGATAAGATGTGACACATGTCATCGTGATTCATTTTTATCATAAAGCAACACTTGCTTTGAATCAGAAATACTAAAAGCACAACCAGCCTGACACTCATGGTCTCCTTGCCTTGACCTGGTAGGACACTGTGATTCACACTCCCTTCAGAACAGAGACTGTTTTCTGCCGCATACACATCCCTGTTTCCATCGCACAAATATGTAACTTGGACCCAACTTGGAGCCAAGCACTGTGCTGGACTTGAGGACCACGGCGGTGTAGAAGATAAACACAGTTCCTGCCACATGGCACTCACTGAAGGAAGATAGGTCGGCTGCGTAACTTACTCCTCGTTGAGACACTGGAGGCCCACACAAAACAGAACGAAGCTTTGGGACTCTGGAATCTGATTTAGCAGTGCTCTCTTCCAGACTTAGCTGCTCCAATCAATTTTACCTTGCACAGTTTATACAGCTTTGCTCATCTTCAGATCTCTAAATGAGAGCACTCCTTACTTCACAGTAATGAAAAATGAAACCCTTGCTCAGCTTTTAGCCAAGAGTTGATTATCACCCATCAGTAGCAATACTACTAGATAGGCCACAGTGACCTTTCCCTATCTTTTGTTTGCTGAACTCAGGGGTCCACATATCACTAGGAGACTGCAAATTCTTCTGCCCTAACAGCCACCTTAGTTCAAAGAACAGCTTTGCAGTGTCAGAAACAATGTCTGTTTACAAAGCTACCTCTGCTAACCCTCCCAACACTACTCGACTGCTTATATCACCAGGGCAAGGATTCCTCACAATACCTGAATCCTGACCCTCGAACCTCAGAGAAGGAACTTCCCTCATAATCCCTGAGACCTGTCACCAGTCACCACGTCTGCAGACACCTACCACCCCACTCCCATCTGGATGTGTGTCAGAGGAGCTTTATCTGCTCCGTGTGGATCTCGGGAGTATCTGAACTGGAGTTTTCGGCGGTGTTGGACTATTTAGAGTTCATGAGGAGCCTACCTAATGATTAGCCCTGGATCGTTAGTCCTTTGATACTGTCCTGGCTTCAAAACTTATCTCCAAAAACACACTGCACAGCTACCATACCTCTGATGGCAGATCTGAGACATTATGCCTGAACTAACTGGACCCTCTCATAGATGGTTCCTAGATTCTCCTTGGAACATGGAGTCGTTCTTGTTCAAACTACGATGAGCAGACAGTAATGCCAAGCAAGTTACTCTTTATCTAAGTCTCTCCGGCACTACCTATTCGACCTCACAGGAGAAAGATGCTTTAAGCCTAAAGACTTCAAATGCACCAAGAACACGTGGCATCTAATTTGTTCATTCCCTTCCCTGTGAAGGGAACAGGCACAAAAAATACTCCTTGATCCCACCCAGACCATCTACTCCCAAGGAATTTACCTGCATTAGTCAGGGTTCTCTAGAGGACCGGAGCTCATATAATGAAAACCTCCCTCATATACATGTATATATTTTTTATATATGTATATATTCATATGTTAGTACGAATATATACATACACACATACATATACACATTCAAATATGCAATATACACATATCTATAAGTGTATATACACATATGTGTGTATGTATATGTGGATGTGGATGTGTATATGTATATATATGTGTATTTATATGAATATTTTTATATGTGGTGATTTGTTAGAATGACTTATATGCTGTGGTTCAGCTAATCCAACAATGGCTGCCTCTAAACAGAAGAACAGAGTAGTTGCTCAGTCCATGAGACTGTATATCTCAGCTGGTCTTCAGCATATGCCAGAATCCCAAAAATGTGGTCTCTAATACCAGAGAAGGAATGGACTTGTTAGTTTAGAGTGAGAACAAGCAGGCAAAGAGAGTGCTTCCTTCTTCCCTGCCCCTTATGTAGGCTGTTAGCAGAAGGCATGGCCCAGATTAAAGTGAATCTTTGCACTTCAAAAGATCTGGATTAAAGGTAGATCTTCCCACCTCAAAGATCCAGATTAAAAGTGTGTCTTCCCTCTTCGAATAACGTAATTAAGAAAAAAAATCTTCACAGGTATACTGAGTCATTTGGGTTTGGTGAATTCCAGATGCAGTCAAGCTGACAACCAAGAATAGACATCACAGTATCATAATCATCCTGTGGGAAGAGAAGAGATGAAATAGAAGAGTTTTCTCCTACCAGTAATGGTTTTACAGGCTCATCACTTCCTGAATGACTGATGTCCTACATGGTACCCAAGAAAAAGTCATAGCAGCCTTCTTGGTGGCTTCACATAAATCTGGCTGGATGTGTCTTTGTTAGCTTGATGCAAGAACAAACTGATGGCCAAAGCGCACTGCTGGAGGCTCCATCCTCTATGAAGTTTCCACTCTGTGTGCTTGGTGCGGCCAGCATCCATCTCCTGTGACTATGCAGAACAGTACAGGGTGGTGCCATTGTCAAGGCATCGAGTCCCGACTGACCAGCCACATACCCCGCTGTTGGATGATTGCAGCCCATTGTGTCCATTTCTTCTGCTGGCTCTCCACATGGAAGCTTCCATGGGAAGCCTTACTTCACTTTCTGAAAAGTGTTACTAGTGAAATGTGGGATTGTACCATAGTGTGACCGTACCAAGTCCTAGGAAATCATCCAGAGAACTCAAGGTTCCTGCTCACATGGAGTTCACAAGCGTGTTATGTCTTCTTCTAGAAACCAAAGGCAGTAATACACTACTGACACCAGCTTTAGTGACTTCACTTTTTAGTGTTATTTCATTCCTGACTCTAGCCAATAGTGGACCTCACGCAGAGGTTATAATCTTATTATTCTTAGGCAAGTTGTTTAATTATGGTTGCCTGCATGAGCTGAACAGGGAGTACTTTACTGGAACAGGGGCAACTTATCAGTGGCTACACCACTGAAGAAAATGAACCCATTAACTGCCCAATGTCCCACAGCAAGGGTGATCTTCCACGATGAAATGGTTCCTTAGAGAGTGTCTATTACTCTAATGAAACACCATGATCAAGAAGCAAGTTAAGGAGGAAAGGGTTTATTCAGCTTACACTTCCACATTGCTGTTCATCACCAAAGTAAGTCAAGACAGGAACTCAAGCAGGGCAGGGACCTGGAGGCAGAAGCTGATGCAGAGGCCATGGCGGTATGCAGTTTACTGGATTGCCTCCCATGATTTTCTCAGCCTGCTTTCTTGTAGAATCCAGGACCACCAGCCCAGGGATGGCACCACTCACAATGGGCTCCCTCCCCCCTTGATCACAAATTGAGAAAATGCCTTACAACTGGATCTCATGGAGGCATTTCCTCAACTAAGGCTCCTTTCTCTGTGATAACTCCAGCTTGTATCAAGTTGACACACAAAACCAGCCAGGACAAATGGCAACGGGTCAAATGTTGTGGCAGTCTTGTGCGTGCAAGCACAGCTGCAGTAAGTTCATGAATGCTGTGGCTATGTTGTGTCCTAAGAATACTGTTTTTTATGTCTCCTTCATGGGCTGGAGAGATGGCTCAGTGGTTAAGAGCACTGGCTGTTCTTCCAGGGGTCTTGAGTTCAATTCCCAGCAACCACATGGTGGCTCACAACCATCTGTATTGGAATCTGATGCTCTCTTCTGGTATGTCTGAAGACAGCTACAGTGTACTCACATATATAAAATAAATAAATAAATATATTTTTAAAAAAAAAAAAAACCATACCAGGCATTCCTTTGGATTTCTCAAAAACTAATTATACATGAGTGTATACTATATAAATATAAAATATATTTGCATTATTTCCTGTCCAAATTTTCCTGGGCATTTCAACAGAATATTTCTGTTGCATGTTTTTCTATATAAACTAGTGTTATCTGTCTAAAAATAAGACTTTTATGATTGCAAAAAATATCTCATATTTTAAAAACACTGAGTTTTAGCCCATACATCAAAGATAAACAAAAACAAAAAATCTAGAATCCTCCCTGGTTACTCACACTGGTTTAGATAACAAGCAATGAACTGTCTTCCATGGTCATTGACTGAACCTCTGAAGGAGTCCTGAGTGTGCTGTTGGGAGAAATGCCCCTGCCTCTGCTCCAAGTTTCCACCATTTGGAAAGGCCATGGTTCATTCCTCACTGCCCTTTCTATGCCAATGGTTGGCTCTCTTTCCTCTGAGTAGGAAATCTGCAGAGACCAGAGACATGCCATTCTTGTGCAGGCTTGAGAGTTATGCGCAAAGCTCATGTAAAATCCTTTCTTAAGATGTTCCACGTCAAGATTATTCCCTTAAATCTGTGTTATACCTGAAAGGAGGCATGAGCTTCTTCCATTTCTTTTGCTTAATTTCATCCAGGAAAAGTCAGCCTGCTGTCAAGAGAGCTGTCAGCTTTTAAGTTCACTATTCTTCTTGGAGTCATCCATGCATGATGCTTACAGAAGTTACATTATTTTCAAAGACAAAACACTGTTTCTACTGTGGTCGAACTCAAAGTGCAGTGAAGAGCCAGATGTGGCAATTTCCTCTAAGAACTACCATGTTGTACTTTGAATAACCTTTAATGTGCATTTATAGCAGTTGATAGATGGGGAAAGCTGTCATTTTCAATAGTCATAGTGACCTCAGGAACTACAAAGGTCACTTGGCAAAGTCACACATCTGCAAATGTATCAGTCTTTGTTCATCTGTTATCCTCACCTATAAGCTTATTAAAATTATATAGTCTTCCAAAGTTGTTGCTTACAGTCAAAATCCAAAGCCAGTCTTGGTTTTTCTAGGGGAAAAAAGCCAAACTGCATACTTTTCAGAAAATTATGAAATTCAGAGAAACACTGACTATAAAGGGGGCATCATGTATTTACTAAATTATAGCATCTAAGACTGGCCTTGGCTCTTCTTGAATTTTCAAAGACAGCAGCAGAGTACAAGAAAGGCTGACAGCCATCTCTAGTTCATTCCAATATTGTTGACTAAGAGAAAATTGAGAGTTTTCTTTCCTAACAGAAGATACAAGGGCAATCCTCATAATCAGTTGGGATTTTAATCCAGGATAGGGGAAATTGGTCCCAAGGGAAACAGAGTGAATATGAAGAGGTTTCAGGTGGAGGAGGAGGGTCGGTCCAAGGCCACGTGCCTCCCTCATGATTTCCTGGCAGCCTCCAGCTGCATATTCTGGGAAGCAACCACATTGCTCAGGTATAGCCTCTGTCATCAGAAAGACACGAGGGTCAGTGCTGATGTACGAATCGTCTAAGGCAGCCCTGTGTTCATACCTCATCACTACTGCTCTGTTTCCTTCCTCGGAGTGGCGAGTTTGAGTGTGGACCAATTGCTCAGGACTCATACCATCCCCAGCCAGTCACATCTGCCACTCTAACCTTGGTAAAGGATCTTGGGCTATTCTGAGATTTCCATTCCAGACACAGCCCTGGGCTGGTTGCCAGGCAGCATGGTGCTTTTCCATAGCAGTACAGATATGAGATAGATTCACAACAACCAGCAGGAAGTATTTTAAATGAGCTCAATCCTTTCTGAGAAACCTACTGAGAGTAGTCTTGGGATCGGTGGGAGGGGCTAACATAGTGGACAGGGCTAGCATAGTTATAAAGGACCAATGCATACATGTTCATGTCTGACAGCCACAGTCTTGAATGGATGAAAGAATAGAATGGCCTGGATCTGATAAAGACACTGTAATGAAATGTGTTTTTAAGCATCTACTCATCTCATTCATCCTTCCAGGTGCCTTCCCATCCCTCCCTTCCACATAACTCTCAACCGCCAACATGCTCACCTTTCTGATCTCTACCTGAGTCTCCCACATCAGGGATCTCATCAGTAGATTGCATGCATGGATCCTATCAGTGACTCTATTTACATGTCCTGAACCCTTTCACTGTTACACTTCGCAGTTACCTGTGAGTTGTCTTGCAGGTGTTCTGCTCATTGCTTCCTTTGATTTTTCCTATAGATGGACAGGCTTTTTGGCTAACCTCTTTAGCTACAATGTTATGTGTCACCTGTGGGTGGATGACCCTGATCATAACTTAACTCAGACATATCTATATCTGAATAATTACAGGAGTGCATCTATCAAAAGGTATGTAACTCCTGGAATTTATCTGGGTGTTTTTGTTTAGGTACCTGAATTATACTTAGAGTGAATGTGCATTTGTGTGTGTGTGCGTGGGAGGGTCAACCTTGTAAAGGAAAAAGTGGGATGAAAAGCAATGTGACACAGGCTCCTGCCACTCCTTGAAGAGTCCTGATCTGCTACACTTGGCATTAGATCTAAGATGGCTCCCAGCACACCAGGAAGCCAGCAAAAAGGAGTGGAGGCCAGGGCAATGGCTGCTTCTCCAGTCTTCATGGAAGTCTTCATGGGTGACAATACTCCCACAACTCCTTCTGAGTTACCTCATCAGACAGGGCTTTCATTGGGGCATGGTGACAGTGTCAAGATACGGTTGGTCAAGAATTTTGGGACTTGAGATTGGCTCAAACACTGTATATAAGCTTATGGGCTGGGCAAAAATCTCAGATCTGCACATGATGCTGGTCTCTGGAGTCAGATATCCTGGGATTTGTCACTGTGTGTGTGTGTGTGTGTGTGTGTGTGTGTGTGTGTGTGTGTGTGTGTGTGTGTGCGTGTATGTATTTGTTGTCTCAGCCAATAGCTTCTTATAAAGTATGACCATCTACTTCCAAAGATCCCATTTATCAGTGTTAGCACTTTTGTCTGTGATTTTGCTTTACTATTTATTGCTGTTGTTCTTGTTTTAAATAGGGCCATATTCTATCACCCAAGTTGTTGTGACCCTTCCACCTCAATCTCCTGAGTGACAGGTGTTGTGTTTTATGAACAGAGGTAGTATAGTATGGTGGGAGGGAGCACCTCAGTGGACCCTGCCAAGGTATTTCCCCTGAGGAATCAGGCATGCAACAAACCTAATATGAAGAAGGTTTATTGGTCAGTTGGTAAGGGGACCTGGAAAAGGGGTAGAGGCAGGGAAAGGAGGGGGCAGAGGAGAACAGAAAGAGAGAGGAGATGGGAAAGAGGTCAGTTGGGGACATGTAAAGAAGAGAGAGAGGGCAGGGTGCTGAATAGTCCTCATATAGACTCATACCTGGCAGGTGGCTATGCAAGCTGTTTTTAGGTAACTACTGGGCAGAGCCTAGAGGAATTACTAATAATAGGATTATATGCTTGGGCTTTTTTAATTTCTTTTTACTGTAAAGTACATATAACCTACAAGTTTCCATTAATAACCATTTTTAAGTCTATGATTCAGTGACATCAATTGCATACAATTACATTGTTGTTGGGAAAACAACAATCAAGATCTGGCACTCAAGCTTTTTGTCATCTAACAGAAATTCTAAAGCCGTGAAGCAATAACTCTCCAATTGTCCTTAAGTCCTTAGACTCATGGGAATGACAAGGTATTGGGGTCCTTGACATGGCTGCATTATGTCAACAATACACATTCACCAGCCTTCATGTATTTAAGTCCTTAATGTAAACTCTTTGGCCTGAGAATAGAATACAAAAGTAGTTTGCATTTAAGATAAAAATAGTGTTTATGTTAAATGGCATGATATGAATGGACACATAGCCAAGCTAATGCTTCTCTAGCCACAAGTATTGTGAGAATATCGGATACAGAAGCCTCTAAACTCATACACATGACTTTGGTATGCGTCAGGGTCAGTGGATAAAATTGCTGAGTATCATTTTGGAAATGTCTTTAAGACCTTAGAGAGTTCCACACCAACAATTGACCCTCCACTAGATTTTGCATGTAGACAACTTATTTCATTATAGAATGAAAAGCATTTTTTTTATTTTCTAAGTTTTTTTTAATTTACATTCCAAATCATTTCCCCTTTCCCGTTTCCTCCCTCCCTGAAAGTCCCATAAGCCCCGTTCCCTCCCTCTTTTCCCCATTCAACCCCCTCTCACTTCTCTGTCCTGGCATTCCCCTGCATCCAGTCTTTCCAGGACCAGGGGTCTCTCCTTCCATCTTCTTGGAAATCTATTGATATGCGAATTGTGTCTAGGGTATTCTGAGATTCTGGGTTAATATCCCCTTATCAGTGACTGCATACCATGTGTGTTCTTTTGTGATTGGGTTACCTCACTAAGGATGATATTTTCAAGTTCTGACCATTTGCCTAGGAATTTCGTGAATTCATTGTTTTAATTGCAGAGTAGTATTCCCTTGTGTAGATATACCACATCTTCTGACTCCATTCCTCCGTTGAGGGACATCTGGGTTCTTTCCAGCTTCTGGCTATTATAAATAAGGCTGCTGTGAACATAGTGGAGCATGTGTCCTTATTGCATGCAGGGGAAGCCTCTGGGTATATGCCCAGGAGTGGTATAGCTGGATCCTCCGGAAATGTCATGACCAGTTTTCTGAGGAATCGCCAGACTGCTTTCCAGAGTGGTTGTACCAGCTTGCAATCCCACCAGCAGTGGAGGAGTGTTCCTCTTTCTCCACATCCTCGCCAACAACTGCTGTCTCCTGTGTTTTTGATCTTAGCCATCCTGACTGGTGTGAGATGGAATCTCAGCGTTGTTTGATTTGCATTTCCCTAATGACTAAGGATGATGAACATCTCTTTAGGTGCTTCTCAGCCATTAGATATTCTTCAGGTGAGAACTCTTTGTTTAGCTCTGTACCCCATTTTTAATAGGGTTACTGCCTCTCTGGAGTTTAACTTCTTGAGTTCTTTGTATATATTGGATATTAGCCCTCTGTCGGAGGTAGGGTTGGTAAAGATCATTTTCCAGTTAGTTGGTTGCCGCTTTGTCTTTTTGACAGTGTCTTTTGCCTTGCAAAAACTTTGTAATTTAATGAGGTTCCATTTGTCTATTCTTGATCTTAGAGCATAAGCTATTGGAGTTTTATTCAGGAAGTTCTCCCCTGTGCCCATATATTCAAGGTTCTTCCCTAGTTTCCTTTCTATTAGTTTCAGTGTGTCTGGTTTTATGTGGAGGTCCTTGATCCACTTGGAATTGAGCTTAGTGCAAGGAGATAAGAATGGGTCAATTTGCATTTTTCTGCATGTTGACCTCCAGTTGATCCAGCACCATTTGTTGAAAAGGCTATCTTTTTTCCACTGGATGGTTTTAGCTCCTTTGTCAAAGATCAAGTGACCATAGGAGTGTGGATTCATTTCTGGGTCTTCAATTCTGTTCCATTGATCTACATGCCTGTCACTGTACCAATACCATGCAGTTTTTAACACTATTGCTCTGTAGTACAGCTTGAGGTCCGGGATATTGATTCCCCCAGAAGTTCTCTTACTCTTGATGATAGTTTTAGCTCTCCTGGGTTTTCTGTTATTCCAGATGAAATTTTGAATTGATCTTTCTAACTCTATGAAGAATTGAGTTGGGATTTTGATGGGGATTGCATTGAATCTGTATATTGCTTTTGGCAAGATGGTCATTTTTACTATATTAATCCTGCCAAATAGGAATTCTTTAATATGCTGTTTCTGAAGAAAGTTTATTCAATTAGATTCTCTCCAGAGCAAGAACCAGTAATGTTGGGTCAGGGTTTACTCTGGCTTGCCACTGGCCCATGACCACATAGCCAATCAGTCTTTCTCTTAACTCTTGAGTTATAGGTTCTCCCACTACCTCAGAGGCAGCATGTAATTATTGATCTGAGTATTGTCTCCATGTCAGTGGTGTGTCTCAGGGACTCTTAGTCCCTGCAGCTGGGAAGTAGAGGGAAATTGCTATTTGACTATTCTATTCCCTCCTCCTGTTTTTCCTCAATAATAGGTCTCACATTTTGGAAGAGACCCTTGGGACAAATAAGGCTATACAGTGGCATTTCTGAATCCTTGTCTAGTTAGAGAAGCAAATGCATTGAAATGGGGGATTTCAGGAAAGACTTTCAAAATGAAACTGACAGTTAAAGATACCTTTGTCCCTCAAGGTCTGCCCTTTCTGCTACCTGGGTTTCCAGGGTGATGCAAGAGGCAGAGAAGCTGTGTAAAGACAGAAACAAAGAGGGAAATGTTACGATGCCACAGAGGATTCCACCCTGAGCTGCTGGTCGCCACCTCCCTCTGAAATTGTTATTACACAAAAATTCCAAGTTTGTTTGGAGGATGTACCTCTCCAGTAGTATTACTCAATACACAACTAATGCCAGGTTTAAAGAGCTACTTTAGGGGAGCCGGGAAGCTGGGTGGCTCCACAGCCTTCTGTGCATAGCCTGCCAGGAGAGAGTGATTTCCCAGCAGCACTTTCACTTCTGAGCACAGAGGTGAGGTCTCCACCTTCTCTCCGGAGGGGAACAGCTGGGAGCACACAGGACAGACCATCAGTGGAGCAGCTGGGACAGAAGTCTTCAGGCTGCCATTTGCACCAGGGAGCCAGGCAGCTCCACAGCCTTCTGTGCACAGACCCTGTCAGAAGAGAGTTGGTCTCCCAGGAGTATGGACACAGGCTTACAGGCCCACAGGAGGGACAAGTTCCAGTCAGAGACAGCAAGACCAGCTAGCACCAGAGATAACCAGATGGCAAAAGACAAGCACAAGAACCCTACCAACAGAAACCAAGGCTACTTGGCAACATCAGAACCCAGTTCTCCCACCACAGCAAGTCCCGGATACCCCAAATCACCGGAAAAGCAAGATTTAGATTTAAAATCGTATCTCATGATGCTGATAGAGGGCTTCAAGGAGTACTTAAATAACTCCCTTAAAGAAATACAGGAGAACATGAGTCAACAGGTAGAAGCCCTTAAAGAGGAAACACAAAAATCCCTTAAAGAATTACAGGAAAACACAATCAAGGAAGGAACTGAACAAAACCATCCAGGATCTAAAAGTAGAAGTAGAAAAAAATGAAGAAATCACAAAGGGAGACAACTCTGGACATAGAAAACCTTGGAAAGAAATCAGGAGTCATAGACGAAAGCATCAATGACAGAATACCAGACATAGAAGAAAGAATCTCAGGTACTGAAGATATCATAGAAAATATTGACTCAACAGTCAATGAAAATGCAAAATTCAAAAAACGTATAGCCCAAATCATCCAGGAAATCCAGGACACAATGAAAAGGCCAAACCTAAGGATTATAGGTATAGAAGAGAGCAAAGATTTACAACTTATAGGGCCAGTAAATATCTTCAACAAAATTATAGAAGAAAATTTCCCTAACCTAAAGAAAGAGATGCCCATGAACATACAAGAAGCCTCCAGAACTCTAAACAGACTAGACCAGACCAGAAAGTCCTCCTGGCACATAATAATCAAAACACCAAATGCACTAAACAAAGAAAGAACATTAAAAGAGTTAAGGGGAAAAGGGCAAGCAACCTATAAAGGCAGACCTATCAGAATTACACCATACAGACCCTAAGAGAACACAAATGCCAGGCCAGACTACTATACCCAGCAAAACTCTCAATACCATAGATGGAGAAACCAAGTTATTCTGTGATAAAACCAAATTTACACAATATATTCCCACAAATCCAGCCCTACAAAGGATAATAGATAGAAAATGCCAACACAAGGAGGGAACCTGCACCCTAGAAAAAGCAAGAAATTAATCTTTTTCCAACAAACCCAAAAGAAGATAACCACACAAACATAAAAATAATATCAAAAATAACAGGAAGCAACAATCACTATTCTTTAATATCTCTTAACATCAATGGACTCAATTCCCCAATAAAAAGACATAGACTAACAGAAATATTTTTCATGTAAATCTTCAATTTTATCAGAAAATGTTTGCAATTCCTCTTTCAATTAATTTAGTAATGATTTTTTTATGTCTACCATTTTATCTGCGTTATTTTTCATAATAATTTTCAATTTTAACATGTTTTTCTGTATATTTCTTCAATTTTATCAGAAATGTTTTCCATGTAAATCTCTGATTTTATCACAAAATGTTTTTAATTCCACCTTCAATTAATTTAGAAAGGTTTTTTTATGTCTGTCATTTTATCTGTATAATTTTCCATGAAACAGTCAATTTTAACATGTTTGTCAGTTCTGACCAGAGGTAACCCAATCACAAAAGAACACACATGGTATGCAGTCACTGATAAGGGGATATTAACCCAGAATCTCGGAATACCCAAGACACAATTCACATATCAATTGATTTCCAAGAAGATGGAAGGAAAGACCCCTGGTCCTGGAAAGACTGGATGAAAGGGAATACCAGGACAGAGAAGCGAGAGGGGGTTGAATGGGGAACAGGGGGAGGGAAGAGGGCTTATGGAACTTTCGGGGAGGGAGGAACCGGGAAAGGGAAAATCATTGGGAATGTAAATAAAAAAAATAGAAAACTAAAAAGCAAAAAAAATTAATAAATTTAATATAAATGTGTATAAGCTCCAAAAAAACTAAAAAACAAACAAACATGTTTTTCTATATATTTCTTGAATTTTATCAGAAATATTTTCCAGGAAAATCTTCAATTTTACCTGAAAATGTTTATCATTCCACTTTCAATCAACTTAGAGTTATTTTTACACCTACCATTTTATCTGTATAATTTTCCATGATGATCTTTAAGTTTAACATGTTTTTCTACATTTTTCTACAATTTTATCAGAAATACTTTCCACATAAACCTTTAATTCTATCATAAAATGTTTCTACTTCCTTTTTCAATTAATTTAGCAATGTTTTTATGTCTACCATTTTACTCTTTAATTTTCCATGAAAATTGTCAATTTTAGCTTGTTTTTCTATATATCTCTTCTATTTTAACAGAAATATTTTCCATGTAAATCTTCATTTTTATCATAAAATGTTTTTACTTCCTTTTTTCAAAAAAAGAACATGCTTTTCAAAAGAAAAGGACTATTTTAGGCCATTTTTGTCAGAGGACTCTTGTATATTCTATGTATACGAGTGTTTGAGTTAACCTTTCAGAGAAATTCTGGACAGTGGTGTTGAAATAAATAAATAAATCCCACAGGCAGGTTTGTTATCTACCCCAATGTATTGCATTCCTGAATGAAAGACACACATATACACAGCCTTTATATTTTGATATGCCTTAAGGAGCAAAATAGCTAGGCCTCTGCCTAACCTCCATGTGGTTAATCCACCTCTGGATAATATCTTAAGTTATCACTTAATAAATTTTATATTCTGCCTTGGCTGCCCTGGACCCAGTTGGGTAGCCCTCTGGGCCACATTCTCCTAGCTTCTACATGGTGGCCATGCCTACCTGTCCTGCACTCTTCTTAGGCATGGCCTCTCCTCTCCTCCACACTCTTGCAGCCTGGTGGATCTCCTTCCTCCTTCCTACTCTTCTCTTTCCCCAAGCCGGGAATGCTGAAAGTCCCATCTCTGTCTGCCCTGCCCAGTCATTAGCTGTTGGCATCTTTATTTACCAACTAGGGATAAGGTCCCTCCATACCTTAAGTTTGGGCATGTGGACTATTTCAAGCAAACAATTTTGGGGACCCAAATGAACGTCAGAATACAAGCTGCATTAGGCCAAACCCACTACACAGTGGTATAAATTTGACTCTTCCAACATATATCTCTTCAAATAATAAAGAACAAGAAAATCAAATGAAACTATATGAAGCCCACAGTGTCCCAGAAGACAGAGTTTCCAAAATTCAAACTAATTGTAAATAGGAAACTAAACAAGAGACCCCAGCAAATTCCTTCCACACTCCCACTGGGAGACCCCCAAGGGAAAGAAACCAACTGCTCTGAAATTGTGCTATCAACACAGAAAAGCATGGAAAGCCTAGGATAAATCTAGAACCACAGCAGGGAGAGGAAGTTTGATAACACTGAGGACTACTTACCACTGGTCTTCTGAGAAGGGCCATCATGGAAGGACAAGACACTACTATGAGTAAAGACTACTATGAGCTAAAGACTGAACATACAGCTATGTAACATACGGGACGTAAAAACATGCCAGGAAATTTGGTAAGGTAGAGGAGGTTGAGACCTAAAGACTTGGTGGGCACACACCTTAGGCTTAGGTGACTCCCACCTCCCTGCCAGTCTCCTGACATGCCATGCTTCTAACATAAAAGAAACTGTCCTTTTTTTATTTCAAGATACTTTATTTTCAAAATGGGTCACAACACAAGCTTTTGGCTCATTCTGTCAATGTACAAGCTGCAAATCCTTGCTCAGTAGCTTAGGGGCACATGTTAGTATCATGTCTGAAAAATGAATAAAAATCCATATAAAACAAATATTCAAAGTTTCCATAGGAACACAGTAAGTGTGACCCCTATCTCCTAACCTTCCATATTGCATTGGTGCCAACCCTACTCTTACAAAGACATTCCAAACTAGCAGTAATTAAGATAAATGGTCCCCCCCCCCAAATGCCTTAATTCAAGCTAAACTTTCAGGTAAGAGCTACAAGAATGGCATCTACATATTGACACTAGCAGAAGCACAGGTTGCTGGGTGACGGTCCGTCCTGCTCTCCTGGGCACAAGACATGGGCAGAGTGCCATCATCCTGCTCCTCCACTTCCGGCGGGAAGCCATGGCTCTGGTTCTGCTTCATGAGTTGTCACATTGGCCAGGACGTTACATAGTAGATGTTTGGCCTCTGGAACCCATTGAAAGTAGAAGCAGCAGCAAGGTGTGTGCACCCATGTTCTCAAACAGCATCCAGTCAGCCACATGCATTTCAGACAGGATACAGCACTCAACGATTCGATCAAGGCCATCACATGTTGGTCCCTACATGCTGGATGAGTAATACTTCTCATCTGTCTTGAGTCTCTTCTGCAGCAGGGCCTTCACATGTGCATGATCATAAGGAATGCAGTTAAATGATCCATACACTCCATCATTCACATAACACATGAAGGTTTG
Source organism: Tokudaia tokunoshimensis (assembly GCA_036184795.1). Lineage (NCBI taxonomy): Eukaryota > Metazoa > Chordata > Mammalia > Rodentia > Muridae > Tokudaia > Tokudaia tokunoshimensis. The sequence goes on from BTHU01000016.1 coordinate 50,856,334, forward strand.
CTCATTTGACTCATCTTCATCGTCACAGCCAGCCTGCTCCTTCCACATGGTCTTTTTGGCAATGATGTTGACTGCAAGTATGAAAGCTGACACGACATCATATCTGCTTGGCTCAGCTATGATTCTCACTCCAGAGTCTGATGGGAAGTACATGACCAGAGCTGGGTTGATCACACCGATGATCTCTTTCAAATTTAAGCTTTGTATCTTCAGATCCAGGAAAGCCACCACCAATATCAAGCAGATAGATGTTGAAACAAGCTTCTGTTCCCATGTCAAATACTCAGAGGGCATCTGACACTGCCTGCACGAAGGTCACAGGGTCAGTACATCCACTGCCCACATGGAAGCTGACACCAATGACATCAATAGTTAGCTCCTTTGCTGGTTCCAAGAGAAGCCTGCTGGTTTTGAGTGTGGCACCAAACTTAACACTGAGTTGACAAACTGCTTTGGAATCATCAGTGGGAATCTGCAAAACCAACTTTGCCTTTGGATGTGCCCTGAAGACTTTGATCAATTCAATTTCACTGTCAAAAGTCATCATCTGGATCCCGCTACTGGCAGCATACTTGATTGGAGACACTTGTTTACAAGGATTTGGATGGAGAATGCTCTCTGGGCACCACAAACCCCTGCTCCAACTGTATTTCAGTCTTGCTTACACAGTCAAATCCTGTCCTGCTAGCAGTTAGGGTGCTCACTATGGCTCTGCTGTCCTTACCCTTAACTGGTAAAAGGGAGTAACATGGGGAAGAGCTTTTAGCCACCTCAGGTGCTTCTTTAGAATGTCTCCAAGGTCTCTGAAATAGAAAGCATCCTTATTGTCAGAGGAACAGACTTCATTGATTTTTTATTTTTTTTTTTTGGCCCAGAATGTGCTTAGCACCTGGTCCCCAATAGAGGAGTTAGAGAAAGGACTGAAGGAACTGAAGAGGTTTGGAAACTCATAGGAAGAGCAGCAATATCAACCAACCAGACCCCCCACACACACACCCCTCAGAGCTCCCAGGGACTACGCAATCAACTAAGGAGTACACATGGCTCCAGCTGCATATGTAGCAGAGGATGGCCTTCTCATGCATCAATCAGAGGAGAGGTCTTTGGTCCTATGAAGACTTGATAGATGCCCCAGTGTAGGGGAATCGGGGGATGGGAGTTGGAAGTGGGGTTGGTGGAGGAACACCCTCATAGAAGTGGGGGGTGGGGGGATGATGGGATAGGGGGTTTCCAGGTGGGGGGCAACTGGGAAAGGGGATAACATTTAAAATGTAAATAAAGATAAAAAAAAGAAAATATCCAATAAGAAAGAGAGAGAGAGAGAGAGGAAGAAAGAAAGAAAGAAAGAAAGAAAGAAAGAAAGAAAGAAAGAAAGAAAGAAAGAAAGAAAGAAAGAAAGAAAGAAAGAAAGAAACTGTCCTATGGTCATATAGACCCAAAACAGAGTTTTCCATGCTAATGAGGTATCTAGAGGCCCAGAGAGTAACCAATAATCTTCCCTTCCCAGACATTCCTCCCTGAAAAAGGTATTTAATCTCAGGCCCACCCTGAGAAGTGGATTATACTTTTACACATCCATTTTCTGCCATGACAATAAACTTTAGAACCATGGACTCTCTCTTTTGTAAGAGCCACTTTGAGGACCCTGAGGAAGGCCTTTATCTATAAATTTGCTGCTTTATTCTCCAGTAGAAGGCCTCTCTGTGCTCCCAGATACAACCACCACCAAGCCTGCCTCCACAAATCCAAGGATAATCACCCACCTGAGGGAAAGCCGTAGCTCCCCTTTTCTCCCAGCCCCCTGCTAATGGCTGACCCCAGCAGAGGGCCACTGACCCTGCTCTCTGCTCTTCTGCAACTCCTAGAAGTCCCTGGAACCCCTAGAGTCTGAGAACCCCACAGCCCTGGCCTGATCACAGGCCCAGGGACCCCCGAGAGAGCACTGGCTTTCCCACATGTCACACTGCACTTTGCCACCCCTGGAGCTGTGCTTCTCTACAGCCCAGCAACCTGCCTCAGCACTGGGGTAGGGTAAACCCAGTCAAACTCCCCACATTCTGCCTCCCAAGAGGCATGTCCTGTGGCAGAGCAGACTCCACTCGACAGTAACAGACAGTAGAGACATGGATACTTTCTAAATACAACATCAGGGAGTTTGTTGTGTTATTGTGAAAACACCTTGTTATATACTTAAACAAACCTAGATAGGCAACACCAGTCATGTTACATGGCTTCCAAGCATTTGAGTGACTCTGTAAAGATAAGACAACAAGGTATTTTACACTAAATGCCTTTTAAAAGTACAAGTTATAAGTGAAGATAATGCTAGATTTTCTCAAGGGTGTCATAGTAAATACCTAAGCCAGTAACACCATCAATGTCACAACACTTGAGTGTTGTGTACTGCACATGACTACATGAGCTCTGCTGTACATGGTTGGAAACATAGTAGCTTTATTTATACTGGTATCTCCACAAATATGCCAGTAATGAATTATACTGATATTTCAACAGCTACAAATGTCACTAAAAGATGGAATTTTCAGCTTCAATTTATAATCTTATGGGTATATTATCATTCCTATAAGTCCACCATTTACCAAATGTAATTACTGGTATATAACTGTATACATTTTTCAGTCCCATCTCATGGGTCTCAGTCATATGATCCATTGATGTCATCCCTGGACCCAGGGGTTACCTGGAATTTAGTATGTCTGGAACTGAACTCTCTATCTTCTTTTCTAGTTTTCATCTCCTCTTCCTATTCTACATCTCCAATTGAGTCTCAGATGACCTTGGTACCATCTTTTCCTTTGTCTCCTGTACAGGGTCACTCACAAATTCAACCCTAAACTTGTCCTGGATGCCTAGTATGTGCAGGCAATGGTTATAAGACTGCTCATCACTGCTGAATTTACAGACTCAGAGAGATTTCTCAGAGCTGGAGTAGTAGTGCACACTTTTAGTCCCAGAACTCAGGAGGAAAAGGCAGGTTGAGCTCTGAGAGTTCCAGGCCAGCTTAGTCTATATCATGAATTCTAGGGTCAGCCAGGACTTGGCAGTGAGACCCCAGGAGGTGAGAGGGTCTAGATCTGAAACAAGTGAACCAAATGGAGCATTCCTGTGTTTGCCTTCACTCCTCCCTGGTCACCTGGAATTCCCTTCTCTTATCTCCCCAGAGTGCTTCATGTTTGTCCCTAGAGACCAACATCAACCCCCAGACTCTCTTTGATGTTCCTCTGCCTTCTTATATGTTTTGAACTCACACTGTTTTACTCTCCATTCCTTTTGAAAATTTTGATTAGACTCTAGAGACCAGATTTATGTGCTAGAAAAGTGATCAACTGTCAACTAAGTAGGCTACATGTACTACTACCTTTAAACCTGGACATTTGAAACACTTCTAGGGAAATGGAACATGCTAGGGTTTCTCTCTCTCTCTCTCTCTCTCTCTCTCTCTCTCTCTCTCTGTGTGTGTGTGTGTGTGTGTGTGTGTGTGTGTGTGTGTGTGTGTGTGTGTGTGTGAACATGCTTGTAAAAATGCAGATGTGTGCAGGGCTTGTCTCTATGAACAACCTTGGGTATCATTCCTCAAGTACCAGCCATCTTTCTCTTTTTAAATTAAGCTTTATTTCATTTTTAATTGTGTGGATGCTGGAGGAGGAGATATACGTATACATGAGAGCAGTGCCCTTATAGGCCAGAAGACATTGGATCCCTGGTGCTGGAGCTACAGGTGGATTTGAGCTACTCAGCATGGGTGTTAGGCACTGAGCGCAGCTGAACAGTAGCAAGGGCTGTTAACTACTGAACCATCTCTCTAGTCTCACCTTTCTTTATTGAGACAGGGTCTCTCACTGGCCTGGAACTCACCAAGCAGGCCAGTCTGGCTGGCCAGTGAGCCCCCAGGAGCTACCTGTCTCCATCTCTAGCACCGGGATTGCAGGTACATCCTACCATACCTCCAGATGGGGTTTCTAATTTCTGTTTGATGTTATAAAGGCATGTAATATATGACTTTGAGACCTTCTTATAAGCTCTCTGGACTTTAGCTCATTATCTAGAAAATAAAAGCATTGTATCAAATAATATGTGCATGTTCCTTCTCATTGAATATTCTAGTGTAAGAGTTCATTGTTCGACAAAGAATGATACCCCATACTCAAATAGTATGTAAAACAAGAAGCATTTTAGTCTGTAGAAGACTAGCATGTGGGGGACCCTCATTCCAAATGAGATTGCAGGTTAGATTTAAAGCACATTAGGGGATTTAGGGGTAGGTGGTCTCTATCTTACTGCATCTCTAAGAGCATTCCATTACCAGGTTGTGGGGGTTAGAAATTGTTACTGAGGAAGTCCAGGGTAGGTGGCCTTTATCTTACTCCATCTCTAGGAACATCCCATTACCAGGGAGTGCACTGAGCTAGAACCAGTTACTGCGGAGGTCTAGAAACTTGTTGACCCATTATCCTTGCTTTAGGCTAAGGGACTGGGCACCTTCTCGTTTTTGACTAGCTGCCTGAAGCCTGGGGTTTTTCAACTGACTTGTCTGGACTCACCCAGTCGACAGGCCTAGTCTCTTAGACAGACAGTTTGAAACCTGTCATGGAGTCAGCCTAGCTTTCTCACTAGAATTAAAGAATCTAGGAGAGTTGAATTTCTGGCATCACTGTCATACACTGACCCAACCTCATTCCCAGCTCCTCTCTTCACCTTCTCCACAAGTTAGGAACTATAAATATCTTATTTTCCAATCTTCTTTGCACTAGTGGCAGTCATGTGACAAAGCTCAGTCAATAAGATCTAGAAAGAACTCTAAAAATTCTGCAAATGCTACTCTCCCAATGGCAGAGCCGGACACATCTAGTATTGCTTCTGTGACCAACAGAGGTCTAAGAGAGCTTCCTAAGCGTGTACCCTGTGTAAGTCCCTTCTCTTCAGTCCCATGAACCAGAAAATTATCACACTTGGCTTGTCAGCCAGAAGGGAGTCTATCCCAGGAGGGCCTGACACAGATAGGCAAGTTTCCTGCAATAAAGCTAGTTTCCTGTTGAATTCTGAGAGAAAGCAAGAAACCACGATGCACTGAAGCGTGCCAATAATCAGTAAGTCTGGAAGAGGGCCCTGAGCCTCAGGTGGCACGGAGCTGGCGCAGCCTGGTAATTTCCTAAGCAGAGATCTCCGGTAGCCAGTTATCAGACTCCTGATCTTAGAAACCGTAATTGCCATTTTGCAGGTACTGTGCTTGTATTTGTGACATGCAATAGCACTAGTATAGTTCCTTCCTGCCTAACTTCCACTGTCACGTGCTTCATAACCACCTTCAGCTCCTGAGGCAAGGCCAGGCGATTTCAAAACTCCTAGCCCTGACTTTTTCCTCCTCTCAACTGAGCTCTACAACTACTCTCCAGACACATTTAAGCCAGAAGGAAAAGAATGCCTACACACATATAAGCCAGTCCATACTAGCAGGTTTTTCTTGTACTTACAGCTGAAATTCTTTCCAACTGACCAAGCAAACCCCTGAAAGCAGTATATGCAAGTTTTTCAAGCATTGGTAAATATTTCTAAGAAATATGTGATGTTTCAGATAGAGGAGAAATATCTACCAAAAAAAAAAATATCTAGTGCAATGAGGGATGGGGGGGTGACAAGGGGAGGTTCAAATATAGTTAAAATATAAATTGGTTAGGCTAGGATGGCTATTGCGGGGCTCAGGGAAGGAACATCTAGCAAAGCCTTTGACAGTGAGGGAAAAAAAGGGATGCATTGGAGATTTAGGGTATGCAACAGAATTACAGGGGAGGAGAATAAATTACTTGGAATCTAGGTGCAGAGCAAAGTATCAGTCAATCAAATCACGAACAGTCACAGAGCACTTGGTGTGAGGTCTGGGAATTTGCTGGATGCTTTGGCAGAGCTAGAATTAGGCATCTATAGAACTTACTCTCTGCCCCAGGTTTTTTTTTCTAAGTTTTTTTTTTATTTACATTCAAAATCATTTCCCCTTTCCCATTTCCTCCCTCCCCGAAAGTCCCATAAGCCCCCTTCCCTCCCTCTTTTCCCCATTCAACCCCCTCTCGCTTCTCTGTCCTGGCATTCCCCTACATCCAGTCTTTCCAGGACCAGGGGTCTCTCCTTCCATCTTCTTGGAAATCTATTGATATGCGAATTGTGTCTAGGGTATTCCCAGATTCTGGATTAATATCCCCTTATCAGTGACTGCATACCATGTGTGTTCTTTTGTGACTGGGTTACCTCACTAAGGATGATATTTTCAAGTTCTGACCATTTGCCTAGGAATTTCATGAATTCATTGTTTTTAATTGCAGAGTAGTATTCCATTGTGTAAATATACCACATCTTCTGAATCCATTCCTCCATTGAGGGACATCTGGGTTCTTTCCAGCTTCTGGCTTGAAGTTCTAGCTAGAGCAATTAGACAACAAAAGGAGGTCAAAGGGATACAAATTGGAAAGAAAGAAGTCAAACTATCACTATTTGCAGACAATATGATAGTATACTTAAGCGACCCAAAGAACTCCACCAAAGAACTCCTGCAGCTGATAAACAACTTCAGCAAAGTGGCCGGATATAAAATCAACTCAAGCAAGTCAGTAGCCTTCCTATACTCAAAGGATAAGCAGGCTGAGAAAGAAGTAAGAGAAATGATACCCTTCACGATAGCCACAAACCATATAAAGTATCTTGGTGTGGATTCTGCATTAAAAGCTGAAGGGTTCTCCTTCCTTGTTAAATCATTTCTCTTTCCTTGGATTTGTGGTACATAGTGCATTCTTGAAGGACCTTGACCTGCATTCTTCCTCTGTGTATCAGCTCTCTAAATGTGGTTTTATCTGAGGCTGCTGCCAAAGGCAGTCAGTAACCTGGGAATGAGGCAGGACAGAGTGGCTGGGGAGTGCCTTTGGTTTTCCCCTAATTGACAAGAAACAGTACTTACACCACTATGTCCCTTGAGTGGGATGGAGTACAGGCAGCATCCACAGCAGGATGCTCATAAAAACCTGGGGCACTTTCCAGCTTCTGGCTATTATAAATAAGGCTGCTATGAACATAGTAGAGCATGTGTCCTTATTGCATGCAGGGAAAGTCTCTGGGTATATGCCCAGGAGTGGTATAGCCGGATCCTGCGGGAGTGTCAGCCCAGTTTTCTGAGGAACCACCAGACTGCTTTCCAGAGTGGTTGTACCAGCTTGCAATTCCACCAGCAGTGGAGGAGTGTTCCTCTTTCTCCACATCCTCGCCAACAACTGCTGTCTCCTCTGTTTTTGATCTTAGCCATTCTGACTGGTGTGAGATGGAATCTCAGGGTTGTTTTGATTTGCATTTCCCTAATGACTAAGGATGATGAACATCTCTTTAGGTGCTTCTCAGCCATTAGATATTCTTCAGGTGAGAACTCTTTGTGTAGCTCTGTACCCCATTTTTTAATAGGGTTACTTGCCTCTCTGGAGTTTAACTTCTTGAGTTCTTTGTATATATTGGATATTAGCCCTCTGTCAGAGGTAGGGTTGGTAAAGATCATTTCCCAGTTAATTGGTTGCCGCTTTGTCTTTTTGACAGTGTCTTTTGCCTTGCAAAAACTTTGTAATTTAATGAGGTCCCATTTGTCAATTCTTGATCTTAGAGCATAAGCTATTGGAGTTCTATTCAGGAAGTTTTCCCCTGTGCCCATATGTTCAAGGTTCTTCCCTAGTTTCCCTTCTATTAGTTTCAGTGTGTCTGGTTTTATGTGGAGGTCCTTGATCCACTTGGAATTGAGCTTAGTGCCAGGAGATAAGAATGGGTCAATTTGCATTCTTCTGCATGTTGACCTCCAGTTGATCCAGCACCATTTGTTGGGAAGGCTATCTTTTTTCCACTGGATGGTTTTAGCTCCTTTGTCAAAGATCAAGTGACCATAGGAGTGTGGATTCATTTCTGGGTCTTCAATTCTGTTCCACTGATCTACATGCCTGTCACTGTACCAATACCATGCAGTTTTTTTTTTATTTATTTTATTTTATTTTTTTAATTTACATTCGAAATCAGTTCCCCATTCCCGTTTCCTCCCTCCCCGAAAGTCCCATAAGCCCCCTTCCCAACCTCTTTTCTCCATTCAACCCCCTCTCACTTCTCTGTCCTGGCATTCCCCTACATCCAGTCTTTCCAGGACCAGGGGTCTCTCCTTCCATCTTCTTAGAAATCTATTGATATGCAAATTGTGTCTAGGGTATTCCAAGATTCTGGGTTAATATCCCCTTATCAGTGACTGCATACCATGTGTGTTCTTTTGTGATTGGGTTTCCTCATTAAGGATGATATTTTCAAGTTCTGACCATTTGCCTAGGAATTTCGTGAATTCATTGCTTTTAATTGCAGAGTAGTATTTCATTGTGTAAATATACCACACCTTCTGAATCCATTCCTCCGTTGAGGGACATCTGGGTTCTTTCCAGCTTCTGGCTATTATAAATAAGGCTGCTATGAACATAGTGGAGCATGTGTCCTTATTGCATGCAGGTAAAGTCTCTGGGTATATGCCCAGGAGTGGTGTAGCCGGATCCTGCGGGAGTGTCATGCCCAGTTTTCTGAGGAACCACCAGACTGCTTTCCAGAGTGGTTGTACTAGCTTGCAATCCCACCAGCAGTGGAGGAGTGTTCCTCTTTCTCCACATCCTCGCCAACAACTGCTGTCTCCTGTGTTTTTGATCTTAGTCATTCTGACTGGTGTGAGATGGAATCTCAGGGTTGTTTTGATTTGCATTTCCCTAATGACTAAGGATGATGAACATCTCTTTAGGTGCTTCTCAGCCATTAGATATTCTTCAGGTGAGAACTCTTTGTGTAGCTCTGTACCCCATTTTTTAAAAGGTTACTTGCCTCTCTGGAGTTTAACTTCTTGAGTTCTTTGTATATATTGGATATTAGCCCTCTGTCAGAGGTAGGGTTGGTAAAGATCATTTCCCAGTTAATTGGTTGCCACTTTGTCTTTTTGACAGTGTCTTTTGCCTTGCAAAAACTTTGTAATTTAATGAGGTCCCATTTGTCAATTCTTGATCTTAGAGCATAAGCTATTGGAGTTCTATTCAGGAAGTTCTCCCCTGTGCCCATATGTTCAAGGTTCTTCCCTAGTTTCCCTTCTATTAGTTTCAGTGTGTCTGGTTTTATGTGGAGGTCCTTGATCCACTTGGAATTGAGCTTAGTGCCAGGAGATAAGAATGGGTCAGTTTGCATTCTTCTGCATGTTGACCTCCAGTTGAGCCAACACCATTTGTTGAGAAGGCTATCTTTTTTCCACTGGATGGTTTTAGCTCCTTTGTCAAAGATCAAGTGACCATAGGAGTGTGGATTCATTTCTGGGTCTTCAATTCTGTTCCATTGATCTACATGCCTGTCACTGTACCAATACCATGCAGTTTTTAACACTATTGCTCTGTAGTACAGCTTGAGGTACACTGAGATAATAAAATGTGATTTCCGAACTAGGACCCAGAGGAAATCAGTTCTGCAGAAAGATAAGAGCAATGATATAATCTGATTCCACTGCTGATCCAGTCCATCCTGTTAGAGGTGCACAGAAGCTCAAAGGGCTAGATAAAATTTCTTGGGGCAAGGAGTCCTTTGCACTCTTCAGAAGGAAATGTCTCCAAAGTCCGCAGGGTGCTAGAAAAACTTCTGTAGTGGCAGGAATTACTGAGTTTGCCTAAAGCCTGCGTCCTGGACATTTTTGTTTTTCAATTTTTGAAAAAGTCAGATTCATAAAGATTTCATACACATACAGTGAATTTACGCTTTCTCCAGGAAGGCTTTGGTGGAGATTGACAGAGAGGGGCTCCTAACCATCCCTGCTGGGAAGACACAGCACTTCCTGCCCCCCCAAACTTCTCTCCCTCCCCTTTTGACCTTATCCCCTTATGGCTATAGCTTTAATGTCTGTCCCTCAGTTCTAGAGCATCACATAAGCAGAGATGTTTAAGAGAACAAAGCCCTTTCTGTCTAATTTCTTGGCTTTAGCATGATGTAAAACCAGGCTCTCAAAGCTTTAGTTTCAATGTCATCTTTCCTTCTAATCTAAGGCTAAGAAGATAAACATCAGTGTTCTTACTTAACAAGGCTCATTGAAATATGGCAGTAGTCCCTAAATTGAACCTAAAGAGTTATGAGCAAGTTCTTCAGGAATCTATTTTAATGGGTTTGCTCAGGAAACTTGCACAGCATAAATAATAATAGTATTATTGATGTACACATAGTAGTGTACACAAATACTGTCATATTGATTAGCACTTAGAAATACATAATCCATTTTAATAAGCAAAGATTATTTATAGACCTGTATTATTGCTTTAGGAAACATGAAATCCTAATTTAAACGATGATGTATGGCGGGGCATATGCACATATGTAATTTTAGGTAAGCTGAGGCAAGCATTCAAGAGTTTAAGGCTGGCCTGGCCTATATAACAAGACCTTGACTCAAATAACAATACTTTCAGACATTGCTCAGTGGTGCAAAACTTATGTAGCATGGACAAGGGTCTGGTTCTGATGAGATAACCATAAAACATTAACAACATAGAATTAAATTATAGAATGTAGGTGCTGAAAGGAGTCCAGACATCTAGTCTACCACCACAGTATTTCACCCTCAGAGATTCGTTTTAAGACTATCCAGCCTTCCTGTGTGTGTGTTTTTTTTTAAGCAAAATCTCAATTGTTCCATTTTACCAATGAAAACTTGGTAGCCAGACACTAGGAGGAAAGCCTATTGTTAGCTCAGAGAAGGAGAGAAAGCACTCAGCTGACCTTCCTTTTCTCCCAGTATCCCAAAAGAATGTTCCTCTCTAATGCCATCTCAAAACCAGTCCACTAAATGAATGTCCCTCCCTTCTACTTCCTGTGTGTCTCTCTACCTGTCCTCTTCACTCCCTCTTACTTTCTAGGGTTTTTTTTTTCCTATGTTCACTTCCTGTCAACTGGTTGTGTGCTCTGCCTCTTGACCTATGGTTGACTTTACTTAACCCTGTTTACAATATTCAAGCAGAAAGCTCTTGAATTAAAGATATGTGCTAAGACTGAGCCACCCACAGCTAAAAACAGGTTTTTTGAGTAAATAACACAATCTCGGGGTTCACAGTGTGAGCAAATATCCTGCAACACCTGTGATTTTAAATCATTATTTCCCCTTGGGTGGCATGCTGTAAACCAAACAGACAAGTTATAAAAGTACATGAAGCTAGCCAGTAACAGGAACCTGAGGGCAGCTGGAGAGAGGACAATGCTGTTCATCCATGGGCATTCAAATTGAAAAGACAAGTACTGTAGATTGCTTTTGGTAAGAAGGCCATTTTTACTATATTAATCCTGCCAATCCACGAGCATGGAAGATTTTTCCATCTTCTGAGGTCTTCTTCGATTTCCTTCTTCAGAGACTTGAAGTTCTTGTTATACAGATCTTTCACTTGTTTGGTTAGAGTCACACCAAGATACTTTATGTTGTTTGTGGCTATTGTGAAGGGTGTCATTTCCCTAATTTCTTTCTCAGCCTGCTTATCCTTTGAGTATAGGAAGGCTACTGATTTGCTTGAGTTGATTTCATATCTGGTCACTTTGCTGAAGTTGTTTATCAGCTGTAGGGGTTCTCTGGTAGCCCAGAAGCTCGGAATACCCAAGACACAATTCACATATCAATTGATTCCCAAGAAGAAGGAAGGAGAGGCCCCTGATCCTGGAAAGACTCCATGCAGCAGTGTAGGGGAATACCAGGACAGAGAAGGAGTGGGAGGGGGTTGACTGGGGAACAGGGAAAGGGAAGAGGGCTTATGTGACTTTCAGGGAGGGGGGAACCGGGAAAGGGGAAATCATTTGGAATGTAAATAAAGAATATAGAAAAGGAAAAAAAGAAAAGAAAAGACAAGTACTAATAAACACATGTGTGGGCTTGACTCAGTCCTGAGCCGTTATAATGAGATGTCTTTTCTGGAGTAGCCTTCCAAAGCATCCAGCTAGCAGAAAAAAATACTCCTAAGACCTCCTTCTTGCCAATTCCATGTAGCTCTGCCTTCCAATTGCCCCACACAGCTTCCCTTTGCTGTATGGCTTCTTAAACTCTCAGCTCTTAATTTGGGGCTCTCCTGTTGGACAAGCAAAAGTGGCAGGAGGTTAAGGGGGCTCTTCTATAAGAACTTTCAACCTCAGCAGGTGGAAATTTGCATTATAATCAATTGTGACTTTCTGTAATAGTCTGTGTTTGCAGCAAAGAGAAGTTTCTTGGATGCAGGGTAAGAGCTACACTTATCTGTGGGCACAAATGTAAGTATTTAGACTGTAGCAAGATATACAAAGAACTCAAGAAGTTAAACTCCAGAGAGGCAAGTAACCCTATTAAAAAATGGGGTACAGAGCTACACAAAGAGTTCTCACCTGAAGAATATCTAATGGCTGAGAAGCACCTAAAGAGATGTTCATCATCCTTAGTCATTAGGGAAATGCAAATCAAAACAACCCTGAGATTCCATCTCACACCAGTCAGGATGGCTAAGATCAAAAACACAGGAGACAGCAGTTGTTGGCAAGGATGTGGAGAAAGAGGAACACTCCTCCACTGCTGGTGGAATTGCAGGCTGGTACAACCACTCTGGAAAGCAGTCTGGCGGCTCCTCAGAAAACTGGGCATGACACTTCCGGAGGATCCGGCTATACCACTCCTGGGCATATACCCAGAGACTTTACCTGCATGCAATAAGGACACATGCTCCACTATATTCATAGCAGCCTTATTTATAATAGCCAGAAGCTGGAAAGAACCCAGATGTCCCTCAACGGAGGAATGGATTCAGAAGATGTGGTATATTTACACAATGGAATACTACTCTGCAATTAAAAACAATGAACTCACGAAATTCCTAGGCAAATGGTCAGAACTTGAAAATATCATCCTTAGTGAGGTAACCCAATCACAAAAGATCACACATGGTATGCAGTCACTGATAAGGGGATATTGACCCAGAATCTCAGAATACCCTAGACACAATCAGCATATCAATAGATTTCTAAAAAGATGGAAGGAGAGACCCCTGGTCCTGGAAAGACTGGATGTAGGGGAACGCCAGGACAGAGTAATGAGAGGGGGTTGAACGGAGAAAAGAGGGAGGGAAGGGGGCTTATGGGACTTTCGGGGAGGGAGGAAACAGGAAAGGGGAAGTGATTTGGAATGTAAATTAAAAAAATAAAATAAAATAAAATAAAAAAAAAGAAAACAGCAGTAATAAGCTCTCCTATAAAACCCATGACCTTACTAGCCCTGAGTAGTCAGTTAGGTCTCTAGCCCCAGGCATAATTTCCTCCTATTGAGTTGACCATATGTTCAATTAGACAGTTTTTGGTTACTGCCCAGGTATATGTGCCATTACTGTATCTTTAGGGATATCTTGTCATAATGGTCATTGTTGTAGTTCATAGAAATCACAACCAGATAAGACTATAGATTGCTTTCCTCCCTTGACAACTTTTGAGTACCTTTGGTACTTTAAAAGCTAGACTACAAGAAGAAGACTTTCAGGTCAGATACAGATCAAATATTCCAATCCTTATGCCTGAATTGTGTGCTAACTTCAACAACGGGGACTTACCTTTAACCTTTAAGAGGCCACCATGTGCAACAGTAGTAGCTCATACTGTTTTGGGAGTCTCTCAGACTAATCAACTACAATGGAAGTTTCTCATACCACGTACTGAGTGTTTGCTAGGTAATCTATGGCTCTTATGGAGTACATTGTCAGCCCAAGTGGTGTGTGTGTGTGTATATATATATACATATATGAAATTATATATGTGTATATCTGTTATATGCATATTTATTTATTTATACATATAAATATATGAATCACTATATATATTGATTTGGACAGGAATGGCAATAGGCTCATATATTTAAATGCATGGTGGTGCTAGAGATTAGGAGGTATGGCCTTGGTGGAGAAAGTTTGTCACTAGGGGTAGGCTTTGGGGCTTTGAAAGCTCAAGGCAGGCCCAGTGTTCCTCTCTTCCTGTTGCCTACAGAACCAAATGTCAAACTCTCAGCTATTCTCCAGCACCATGTCTGCCTGCATGCCTCCATGCTTCCCACCAATAGGACATTGGACTAATCCTCTGAAAGTGTAAGCCAGCCCCAGTCAGCTTTCCTTTATAAGAGTGGTGGTCATAGTGTCTCTTCACAGCAATGGAACAGTGACTAAGGCTAAGATACACACACACACACACACACACACACACACACACACACAAATTTAGGTAAATATCATGTGATTCTGTGAGGCTTTATCACACATCCTTAGTGTTATTTGCCGCTCCTTTCTCCCTCTCCTCCTGTAGTGAGCTCTCTTTGCCCATTTTTTCCATTTCTCCTTCACCCCACCTACTATTCCCCTCTCTAACCTCACCAGATTCAATGGTCCCTGTTTTAATTTCCCTGGTTTCTCTGGTCACTGTGTGCCATGTATTCACATCTGAAGGTCTGGAGCTGGGAAGCACCATTGAGAGAGAACAGTCAGTGTTTGTTTTTCTGGATTTCAGGCCAGGTTTTAGTTACATATCCAGAGAGGCCACAGTCTATGAGGCTGTATCACAGGAGATATTTTTTCTTTGCATATATAATTCATACATGTTTGTGCTAGGTCTTAGCGTCTCATAATACAAAGGCTCTTGAAAGATAGGTTACATTTTTTTCTAGCCAATCAGTTTTAGATTCCATGCTTCTCAGTGAAGCGCCTCAGTTGCCTGTGTGTATCAAAGCACTTGACATGGGGGTGAGCAGGTATAGTACCAGTGTCTTGGGCAGGGGAGAAGACACTGATTTCCTAGTCCCCCACCCCACCAAGAGGCAAGAAAGGTTCTGGAGACTGAAAAATATTATGACAACATTTCCTCTGTATTCTTCTGCCTTAGAAGAAAAAAAGGGCCTTTCAAACCTACAGAGAACTGAGTGGAAATGGGATAAAAAATACGGAAACAAATGGGGGACATAGTTTCTGACATTAGGCTTTGAGCGAAGCAGCTGAGGTCAGGTGAGTGCACTAGTGCCCACGTCTGGAGTGTCTTCTTAGTGTGTCCTGGGCCATTTTTTCACAACCTTTCTGAGGCACACTAAAAGGACTGATCCTCTATATCTTTTCTTATACAAAACCACTCTGTAAATATGAATTCCTGGGTGTTTATGACTAGTTTGAAGATGATTTTTGAAAGAACAACAAGCAAGTGATTACCGAATCAGGCTGCTCCCCCTCCCCTCCACCGTGCCCACCTCTTCTGCATCTGATATAATTACAGTGAGTCTGGGTTACGCATATGTGAACATCTTCTGCTGTTGATTGTCAGGCAATCAAAGAGCATTTCTCGCCCCCACTCAGACCCATAATTTAGAAGCTTCTCTGCAGTGACACTTGATGCAGTTTAATTATAATGTTCTTCACTCCAACAGCTATTTAAAGGATCCGGAAGCCCTGCGTTTCAGTCCTATCTCTCATGAACAACTGAGAAATTCATGTGCGGCTGATACTCCCTTGAAATTTGATAACTTGCACATGACTTTTAACAGCACTGTTTTGTACTGTTTAGATTGAGTATTGTTTTTAAATAAATGTTTCTTTCAGTGAAAGTGTATTCCAGTGTAGCTTTACCATTTCAAAACTGTCCTTTCCCATACATACCATCAGATTTCGCAGCCTCGTAAGGTCTGTTTTCAGAACTTTTTTTTTTGTTTAAATGGAATCTCAAACCCAAATGGGTAGGTGTTTGAATTCAGTGCTGAAATAAAGAAATGCTTTTTCTGGATACATTCTCTTCTTTGCAGGCAGTGACTGGTACCAACTTGCTCTTAATTATCTCCATTCAATGCTAGTCATAACTGCCGGCCTACTCCACAGGCAGACAGCCCTGCCCGCCCCATCCTCCCAGCACCCTCAGGCTGAGTCATCTGACTCTACTCTCTCTCTCCCCCCTTTTCCCTCCCCCTATCCCCACTGCCCTCTCCCCTCCCCATTGTGTTTCCCTGTTCCATTTCCTTGCCTTTTTTAGAGGGACACTCTTAAACTGCCAAAGCTTCTTTCTCTGTTCTCAGTATTATGTTTGCTTGAAAATCTAGAAAAAAACACAATTCTCAGGAATTTTTCGTCCAGCTTGTGCTTCAAACTCACTGGCACTCACATTTATTAAGCTTGTGTTTTAAGAAGAGTAAAACTTGAGAAAGTGGAAATTCTTCATTTTTACTCAAACATGCAAATATGAAAAAGCGATATTAGGGAGCGCCCATGCGGGCAACAAAGAACAGGCCTGGGTCCTGCACGGCAGCACCCAATTTACAGCAAATCCCCTGCTTCCATAAATGGCTTTGAGATGTTGGAGCTAAATCCAGATTAACCTCCAGACTCTGCTTCCTTAGGCCTAAACCCTGACCCTTTGGTCCTAGACCGTGTAGGAGGCTAGAAGCTCCAAACACTGGAAACCTGTGCCTACCTATCCTTGCTCAGCTCAACCTACAGCTCAGGCATGAAGACTCTCCCCACATTCTCCTCTCTGCTTCCTTACTTTATCTAGCATCTTTAGGAAGCATCTGGGAAAGTAAATTTCTTCCTGTGTTCAGGGCAAATCAGTCTTCACCAGGTTCTGTGCAGTAGAGATCAGATGTCACAGTGATACTCAGTGAGCAGGGGAAGGAGTCAGCTCCAGTTACTCCTGCCTTGACACTGTACAGGCCAAGGAGTCATTCCCCTGCAATCCTATCTCGGAGGTAAGAGGGGGTTCCTTGGAGAAGTCGAACCTCTCCCTTCCCTTTTATCATTTGGTTAAGCCTCATAACAATGCCCACAGAAAAGCATCATTTTGTCCATTTGACAAATAGGGAAACTGGGGTTCACAAAAGGCATCATAATCCTAAAGTCAAATCATGGAAACTGAGGTTTCCACTCACCAAGCACCAAACACTGGACCAAACCTTCAGCTGCCTCTGGTCAGTCTCACTATCCTACCCCGGAACCTCACTCCCACCTCCAGCCCCACCCCCACCCCTATGCTGCTCTTACTTGAGTATTGATAACATCAGGGGTAGTTTTTTTCCATAACAAAGACATAGGGTTTTCAGTTTCTTTTGTATTTTTTTTCCTGCTGTTTGAACCTGCTATTCATTTGATGGCAAGGTCCTACCCCCAAAAAACACAAGTCAACAGGTCCTAATATCCAACGGGTCTACTGGGGATTATTATTGTGCCCCACCCTGTCCACTCTTACCAAGATCAGGAGATGTATGTTACATAATCCTGCTTTATTCAGAGTGAGGGAATCTGCTTTTAAACAAAGACCAACTTGTGTATGGTCTATGTATGTCGCTAACCTATGCATCAGAAATTAGACCATGAAAACTGGGAGACTGTCACCGCTTCAGATGCAGAGGGACCTGGAAGAACAAAACCGATAAACCAGGCAGACTAAAGTCTCCCACAATAGTCAGCTTATTCAGAGTCTCAGAAAATGTATACTCTGAAGGTTAAGAAAGGTCGAAGTAGTAGAGTACTCATGAGCTTGAGCCGTCTATGATCACAAGGACAAGCCATATGTGGCAAAAGCAAGTTTTTTCATAGAAGCACATAAATACATTTAATTTAATAACATCAGTGGGCAATAATGAGTAATCTAAAGCAAACTCACTTCTACCTATAACACCTGGGAGGAGCGCAAACCATATTCCAAGAGCAATTTCTTGTTTCTGAAGAAACTGAGGCCACAAGACTCCTCTTTACTTGGAGTGTTCTCCCACGCATTCAGAATTCTCGTCCCAGGACTCCATTCCTGGGCCATATCCAGACTGTGTGGGAAATGGGATTTCCATCCCTGGGAAATGGATAGAACACGTGTCTTTACGGTTTGAATATTTCTACCAAAACCCACACTGCAACCTAATCACCGTTTCGAGACACTCAAGGGGTAGGAACCTACATGGATACAAGACCCATGATTAAGTGAAGCTGTAAGGTTTGAGGCCTTAACAAATGGGGCTATGGCCTGCAAAGAAGAGGGAACATCTGCACTAAGACCCATAGTGCCCGGGTAAAGGGATCATCGTGGGCTCAGAACTCTCAAGACCAAGTTCTCAGCATGAAGAATATTTATTTGCCCCAGAAGGAATAAGAGACAAGGGCAGGGAATAAGAGACAAAGAGGAGATAGGGGATGAGGGGCTAGAGGAAGGGAACAAGAGAGAGGGGCAGGGGTATTTGTTTCAGAGAAGGAGACAAAGAACTGTCACTGAATAGGAAGGAGACAGACGTGGCCCATAGCAAAATGGTGATTTACAAAGGTGAAAGGGGAAACCCTATGTTAGGATGAGGTGATTAATTTTAATTGGGCATGTTAATTAGGGTAGCCAAAGGGAATTTTGATGGCTAGACTTCAATACTTTGATACCTGGACCTTGGTAGTCATCCTCAGAAGCTAAATGAGGGAACACACCTTGGTAGCCTAACTTCAGGAATGCAATCTAATGGTTTTTAGCAAAGCAGAGGGAATGAGGAGAAGGACAAGGCCTGCCAGAGCCGTGGTTGCTGTGCTTGGGCTGGCTAGAGTCCCTTCCCTGTGGTTCTGTCCTACCGTGTAAAGAATCCCCAGCCAGTTAATCAGATTTTACACTTTTCATCCATAAGAACTCATCAGCCAAGCAAACTCATTTTCATTAAAAACTTCCCAGAGGAGGGATAGGAGCGGCATACAGATGGATATGATCAAAACACATTGTGTACATCTATAAAATTCTCAAAGAATGAATAAAAATATCATTTCAAAAGGTAACTCTATAGTATACAGTTACAGGGATAGACAAGCTTCTTTCAATTCTTCAATTTTATGTATTTCTAGCCATATTAAATCAACAAAAATATACTGAGCATCTATTACATATCAAGTGCTGGGCATGAAATAGTGGGTACAGATGTGATTTAGTTCATCTCTCAAACAACTCATTCTATAGCAAGAGAGAAGGGAACTAGGAGATGGTGAGATGCCATTAGAAATTTAAATTAGAAATAAAAAATTTTTTAGATCAAAATATGGCACACAGAGTGATAAGTAATGACCAGTTGATTGGTTAAGTGAAACAATTGAGCTTGAGCTGAACTTGAGGGATGAACTAAAATGCCCAGCCAAGAAGCAAAGGGCTTTCTAGCTAGAAGGAGCATGATCTCTCGATGAGCAGAAAGAACATGATGGGAGTTGTAATAGTTGGGAAGGACTCACAGGCCTACTGGCAGCCATTTATCAGCTCTTAGTCAGCAAGCATCAACAATGGAGTCACAGTTTGGGAAACCAGAGCTCAGGTTTAAGAATGATCATGTCACGAGGCCCGTCTGGTCTACAGAGTGAATTCCAGGACAGCAGAAACCCTGTCTAGGAAAAAAAAATGAATGATCATGACTATCTCCTAAAGCCTCTCTTTAGCTTAAAGATGGCTTTTGCTTGTCCTCACAGGCCTCTGCTCAGTGCCTGTGTCCCTACTGCCTACTCTGCTGACAAGCATCATTCTTATTGGGTTTGTCCTATTCTTATGACCTCATTATTTAATCTTCATTACCTCCATGAAGTTTCCATGTTGGCATTAAGTCATGTGGTTGGATCCTCCACATATGGATCTGAAGAAACATAGCTCCTGTGCTGTTGGAAAGCAAGTCAGAACAGCTACCACAACTCTGGTGGCCTTGGCTCAGTTGCCTCACCCATAAGACAGTCATCAGGCTTCACTCAGATCATGAAGGGATCAGATGTGGGTTTGTTCTTGACTCATTCTGTGGGATTGAGCTTGGTGCCCTGATCACATGATATCTTCGAGCGATCTGTCACTGCTGCAGATTTAGGCTTTGCATTCAGCCCTTGCCAGTCAGCTAATTTGGTTGTGTTATTATTTTGTGGTATATTTGAGTTGTCATTTTTTGTTTTCTTGTTTTTGAGATAGTCTTGTGTAGTAGCCCCAGGCTGGCCTTGAACTTACTATGTAGCTGATGATGACCTTGAACTTCTGATCATCCTGCCTCTACTTCCTGAGTCCTGGGATTACACTCATGGTACCATAACAGCTAGTTTGGGCAGTATGGAGGAATAGCCCACCACTCTACACATCCTGAGCTCTGCAGTGTGGCTTGTGATAATGCCAAAGTGCCCCAGACTCTTAAAGAGGTCTTACATTTGACTCACAGAACACAATATGAGAAGTCAATGGAAACAGTTTGTCTGTTTTAGAAAACACAGCTAACACTGTGCTTTAAAGGAATACCAGTTTTTCATCATCAGAAGATCTAAACACAAATATTCTCATCCTTCATAATGCTGGATACACTAGGCTCCACTCTGACTTAAGCTTGTCATATTTCTTGAGTTTTGTGTTGCTAGCCAATAAGAACTCACAGGAAAGGGAACCTATGCCTTCAACTTGTCCTCTGACCCCCACAGTAAGCCCTGGCAAATACCCACATGCGTTCACATATGTGCACACTAAATAACTAAAGTGTAATTTTTTTTAATTGAAAGTGTTTTTCAAAAGAAAACTTGAACAGGTTTGCTATTGGCTCAAGCAGCTTTCTAGCCCATGGGGATGCAGCCTGTGGCAGATCATTGAAGAAATTCTCCCACAGTATGGATGCTAACTTAAGCCTTTAGAGACCAGGACCCCTGCCCATTTGCTTGTTTGCATATTCTTAAGATCGTCCAGTTCAGCTAGGTAAACTGACTGAACTGCAACCATGTTTTTAAATGACTTATTCTTAGCCTTAAAATTTCTCTCTAGAATACAACGGAAACTCAACAAAAAATCTTAAGTGATCATTATCTTCAAGTAATACAAAGATGCCATGTAAAATGCCACCCACTTCTAAGTGAATATACTTATGCATTATAATAAACATACCACGTGATGCGTTTTCTAATTTGGTTTCCATGCAATTTCACACTATTGGAGTCATTTATAAAGAAGCCCAATTATAGTTTAGGTCAGGACTAACACTGAAGGAGAAAGAGAGGGGCTGGGGAGAGAGAGAGAATATGTAATATGTATTGGGTTTAAACGATAACTTTTGCTAAAGAATTGAATTCATAGGCATTTTCCAGCTCCTTATGATCTTATCACAAGTGTGCTTTGGGCAAAGCAGAAGGGACAGGGAAGATAGATTCCCTGTTTCATTCTGAGACGACATAGGGCTTCAGCCCCACAGGAGTCACGGCTGTCATTTTCTTCCTGCAGACCAATAAAGGTAAACTCTGCTTCAGTCCTGGAGTGCTTTTATCAGACCCTTGCAGCTTCATGTTGGACCCACGCCCCTTACCACTGACATACACCTAGAGTGAGATAAACTATTGATTGGTATCTAAAAAAAAAGAAATCACGTGTACTGTGTTTTGTCTATATGTGTCAGTGTACTTTGTGCCCTTGTGTGGACCTTGTGCCCACAGAAGCCAGAAGCCACAGAAGCTAGATCCTGGATCCCCAGGAACTAGGGTTACAGATTGTGAATCAAACTTGGGTCCTTGGAACAAACAGTCTGTGCTCTCAACCACTGAGCTGTCTACCCAGCCCCTTTTGACTGGAATTTTATTGTTGCTGAAAATACAACTATGTGTAGACTGTAATTGCAGCTGAGGTCTCGATTATATAAAACACATGATGCTTCCTTCCAAAATTTATGATCCAGCAAGAAAGACTAGCTAAGACATTCCATCCTTAGCACCTCTAACTGGAGAAGTCAGATGTCATGCTATAATATGAATAGAGGTTGCATGGAAATCTGAGAGACTCGGTGATGTTCTATCCTTGGATGCAGATAGCACTTGAGTATTAACATGACAATGGTTTTGATGTCTGAATCTGTAAAATAATCTTATCTCTGCAATATACACATTTCTATAAAAGTAGCAGCACTCTGATAGTTATCTCATCTTATTCTTAAGTTCTAGGAATGAGTCCTTTGTCATCCTTGTTTATACCTAACGATAAGGAGTTTAGATACATGGCTTACTCCAGGTCAGGCAGCCAGAATGCAACAGGCCAAGACAGCAGTCCACATCTGCCCAGTTACAGTGCTTCCCACAATAAATAAAGAAAATCTGTATGGAGCACAGATACTACTTTACAGATGAAGAAATGGAGGAGACACCAAGTGGCTTCCCTGCTTCCCTATCACAAATTCATGAGAAAGTAAGAAAGGTTAAGAGGAGGGGGGAGAGGGAGGGAGGGAGTGAGGGAAGGAAGGAGTGAAGAAAGGAAGGAAGGAAGGAAGGAAGGAAGGAAGGAAGGAAGGAAGGGAGGAAGGGAGGGAGGAAGGGAGGAAGGAAGGAAGGAGGAGAAAGACCAGAGATATGGCTCAGCAGTAATCAGTACTGGCTGCTCTTCCAGAGGACCCAGGTTCAATTCTTAGCACCCTCATGGTGACCTAGCTTCATGGGACCTAACTAATGGCCCTTTCTAGTCTCTGTGGGCACTGCACAGAAATACACACGGGCAAAACACCCATACGCACAAATTAAATTTTAAAATTAAAAAAAAAAATAGCGCACACGCGAAACAGAAAACCATCTTTCAAGACTGTATCCACAAAATTAGGAGTAATCCAAGCCAAATTTTTCCCAGTGTCAAGAAGATGTCTATATTTCTTGCCTGAGTTCTGCTTCTGTTGTATCCCTAAGACAGAACTTTATCAGAAGACTTAATTAGTAACTCAGAATGTATCTGCCTTCCTCTATACAACAGAGTTGTGGTTGTCTGGAAGCTTTCTTCTTAATTACTAATTAATTATATATTTCAAATTGTTTGTAATATGTTTCATTTGAAAAGTATAGAGTTTTATTGGTGGGTTACAATTAAAAGATTATACAGCTCCCACCACTGAGTTAAGAATAACTAATAAAAAATCCAGTCCCAAAATCACAATAACCTTATTCCAAAAATGATAATTTGTAGCTCATTCAGAATATCAAGAATTCTATCAAATGTTTTCAAATTTTCTTACAGAAAAATATAGAGAACACAAATGTCAAGCAAGATTCCAAAAACTCATTATGGGCACAATGACTTACATCCTTCCCGCCCACTTTGTGGCAACAGGGACCTTTCTGTAGCTTATATATAAACTATGAAAATATAATCTTTCTCTATCTGAGACTAGAATTATAGCTTTTATCCATAAATGTAGTTTATGAGCTCATCCCTGTTTTCAAATTAATGGACAAATATCCAAACAGACTCATTGCCTGAGGAGATGGACACTCGATACAGAAGATTGGATTAAGCAAAGAGTGAACTAACCTTGTGCTTGGGTCGTCACAGAGGTCCCACACAACACAAGAAGTTGCTGGGAGGAAAAGCAGAATTTATAGACATTACATTTGTTTTACAATTCTGAATTTAAAGATTTTTGAATGCACGTGTGCGCACTCGTGCGTGCACACACACACACACACACACACACTACTACCATCATCTTTCAAACTCATGCAGGCTGTCTTAGAACAGGTCAAGGTGGCACTCTTGTCAAGCCACCAACTCTTCCTGACAAACTGTTTTTAATTTAGTTCATATAATGGTTCCATTTTATGAGTAATTGTCCTCATGTGAATCAATGATCAGCACCAAGTTGCAGAGACTGAGGCTCCACTGGGAGAAATACATTCATTTTTCATTTTTTAAATCTTTTTTGTTGATTATCCTACTTTATTACTTCTGTGCAAGACAGTTGAAAATGATGCTTTGGATGCACCCATGAGGTACTCAGTGTTTATCATATTCCCTTGTATCAAGCATTTTAACATTAATATTATTAAAATATGTTGACAAAACAGAGCACATTGTGGGTCTATTTTCTACTCTTGGATCTGTCCTCACAGGTTGACACATGAGAATGAAGAGTTAAAATGTGGCCCTGTCTAATAGCAGACCTCCAAGCCAGGCTGCATAACAAGCAACAACTCAGAGGAATTTGATAAAATATGTAGAACAAAACCAGGCAAAACAGCCCTCAACCCTTTCCCTGGCACCCTTACTTGAAAAGTATGATCACGCACAGCCGGATATTTATATAAACAGTAGAGCACTTAGATGATAGGAATCCCATTCTATCCATTGCTGAAGAAAAGTGCCTATCACCAGGTGAAAGCACATTCCAAGATGAACAGGAGTCACAGAAGGAGTACAGGAACAGCCGAAGAAACTTCTGTGATGGAGTTACCACACACAGAGCAACGTTAATATCCACTACAAACATTTCAAAATATAATCAACAACCACAATTGGAGATCTCTCCAAAAATACTTGAGTGAACATGGTGAATAATTTACTTCTTTCAAGGCTATGATTAAGAAGAGATGAAACAAGATGTTCTGTTCTTGAAATTAAAAACAACTGAATTGATGCCCAAAGAATAAATGAACTGAGAGCAACAGTCCCAGATCTCAGTTTTCATGTCTAACCTTGACTTTGAATCACTTACCTTGAATTTAGGTTTCAAAATATGTAAAATCAAATTAAGTCATATGCTTTGGAAGGTGTTATAATGACTGAAAAAAATAATACAGACAGATTGCTTCTTATAGCAGTTGGAATCATTATTTGGATAATTGGGTGGTAAGAAATGAGATACTTTATTTGATGAACCTTATTAAAATCCTTCACAGATTCCCTAAAGCCATTCATAATTCATTCATTCATTTGTCCACCAATATTTGTAGAATGCCTACTGTAAAATCAACAGTATTAGATGGGGAAAAAAGGCCTTTGTAGCAAAGCTTTAGGATGTAAGATACTTTATGTCTCATCTGTAAGCCGAAAAAACCCTCTCTCCTACATGGCATTTAGTTGTGGTTTTATCACATAAACAGAGAAGTAAACTAACACACACAGCTATAGCGAAGTGTCAAATGAGGCCAAGCTTGCTTTTCCACATCATTTGAAATGTGCTAATAGGGAAACTGATTTAGTTAGAATGGTGTAATGGTTATTCTTGACTGTCAACAGCCTCTGGAGCTGCCTAAGAGACTGTCTGGCACCTTCTAGCAGTGGCAACCCAGATACAAAGAGGTCTGAGAAAAATTCAATGCCGATTTTATGTCTGCCTTAGTTGCTTGATAATGAGCACTCTAGCCTACTGCTGCCATTTCTGATGCTGTCATCTCTTATTGACATGAGAATCCAGCATCTTGTTCTTATAACATGGAGTGAAGAAGTGTGATGGTTTGTATATGCTTGGCCCAGAGGGTGGTGCTACTAGAAGGTGTGGCCCTGTTTGAGTAGGTATGTCACTATGAGTGTAGGCTTTAAGGCCCTCATCCTAGCTGCCTGGAAGCCAGTATTCTGCTAGCAGCCTTCGGACAAAGATGAAGAACTCTCAGTTCTTGTACCATGCCTGCCTAGATGCTGCCCTGTTCCCACCTTGACAATGGACTGAACCTCTGAACCTGTAAGCCAACTCAAATTAAATGTTGACCTTATGAAAATTGCCTTGGTCATGGTGTCTCTTCACAGCAGTAAACTATGTCAGAATTAGGTACCAGGAGTGGGGTATTGCTGTGATAGGCCTAAACATGTTTGGGTTTAAAAGAATATAGATTTTGGGACTTCGGGTTTGAAAGGCAGTGGAATGCTTTAAATGGAGCTTAATGGGTTATTCTAGTAGGAATATGGAAGACTTTGTTACTGAGAGTGATTTGAATTGTGTGGACCTGGCCCAAGAGGTTTCAGTGGAGAATTTCAGTATGTGGTCTAGAGACTGTTTTTGTGGTATTTTGGTGAAGAATATGACTGCTTTTTGCCCTTGTCTGAAGAGTCTGCCTGAGGCTAAGATGAAAAGACTTACATTAATTGTACTGATAAAAGAAGTCTCAGAAACACCAATCATAGACTTTGTTCTCTGGTTAAGTCTCATGAAGAGCATATTAAGCAAGCATAGCAAACTGAGAAAGAAAAATATAAAATATATAGTTCAAGTATTAAAAGGGCACCAGGAAGTGAAATGGAGCTGAATCCTGTGTTCAAAGATACTAAATTGAATTAAGGGAGTGGGACTTTGGGGCAAGATTCTACCCAGCTTAGTTTAGATTCAGGCATGGTGGTGCATACCTTTAATCCTAGGAGAAAAAGCCAAGCAGATTTCTGAGTTCAAGGCCAGCCTGAGACAGAGCAAGTTCTAGGTGAAGAAAAGTTTAAATCCAGGCATGGTAGCATACAACTTTAATCCCAAGAGATGGGCATGCAGATATCTGAGTTTAAGGTCAATCTACAGAGCTAGATCCAGGACAGCCAAGCTTAGGCAATGAAGGAGTTGGAAAAGAGGAAGCTAGTGATAATGTAATAGAACATGGGGGAGCATGTTCCAGCTCCTACAAGCAGCAGAACTTGGCAGCTTGGAACATGTGTCTCTGACTTTATAGTCAAGAGAAGGAGACTACTGGGGCAATTGATGCTGGTTAGCTGGAGCCAAAGAATTAGTGGTGACCACAGCATCACTGAGGTGAAATCTTCTGGGGAGTATTTTCTGAGAGCATAAAGAAGCTGTGTTCCAGAGATAGCCAAGGTTGAACCTCGTGCTGCAGCTGTAAAATGTGTAAAACTCACCCAGATCTTACTGGTTTTGAAGGCATGAAGAGATCATGAAGCAACTAAGGCTTGGCACTGTGAGAGGCCATGGAAGGCCATTGGTGAAGGTGCAGCCTCAGTTGCAGTTGATGGCCTAAGACTGAAAGAGTAATGCAAAGGAGTTGAGTCTTGACACCATGAAGAGATCCTATGAGAGGCTATTGGCAAAGCCTAGTTGCAGCAGAAGACAGCAGTATTTTGGAGATGCCAGTACCATGTGATGATCACCAAGAACAGCAGCATCAGTGGCGTGGATCAACCTGAGCTTAGAGTGCTACAGAGGCCAGAGCTGGAGAAGTGACACCAGCCCTTTGGAGGAGTCTAAAAGATCATGTGTGGATCCCAGACATTGAAACAAGAAGTTGTAACATTAAGTTGCCTTGAAGACAACAAGATGTTCAAGATGCCAGAGCCATGGGATATTTGCTGGAGTGAACCAACCCAGGAGAAAGAAGTTTGTTACAGTTAACAAAGATGTAAAGAGAGTTGGAGATCTGAAGACCACCTTGAAATCAGACATGGAGATGCAGCGTTTGGAGTTTGCCCTGCTGGTTTCCTGTCTTGCTTTGGGGTTTACAGTTAAGTGATTGGATGTATCTCAGAAGAGACTTTAAACTTTGGACTTTTGACATTGTTGAGATTGCTATAGACTATGGGAACCTTTGAAGTTGGACTAAATGTATACTGCATTATGCTATGTTTAGGTATGCCCCAGCCCCCTAGACTCACACATTTGAATAAGCCTATTGGGGGCCAAGGAGTGGAATGTGATGATTTGTATATGCTTGGCACAGGGAGTGGCACTACTAGAAAGAGTGGCCCTGTTGGAGTAGGTGTGCCACTGTGCATATGGGCTTTAAGACACTCATCTTAGCTACATGGAAGAGAGTGTCCTGCTAGCAGCCTTCAGATGAAGATGTAGAACTCTCAGCTCCTCCTGCACCATGCTTGGCTGGATCCCGCCATATTCCTGCCTTGATGATGTGCTGAACCTCTGAACCTGTAAGCTAGCTCCAATTAAATATTGTCCTTATGAAAGTTGCCTTGGTCATGGTATCTGTTCACAGCATTAAAACTCTAACTATGACACTATCTCACTATAGATCTGTATTAGTCTTGGGAAAACTTTATGCGGGCTTCACTTTTAGCAATCCAGATTCCCATTCTCTCTCTCTCTCTCTCTCTCTCTCTCTCTCTCTCTCTCTCCACATGTGTGTGCATGAATGCATGTGTACATACCTGTCTGTGTGTACATATGTGCACCCTTATGTGTGTGCATGAATTTGTTTGTTTGTGTGTGAACAAGCATGCGTGCCTATGTGTACACATGTGTATGTGTGTGCATGTATGTACATGTGCATATGTGTGTGTTTTAACTGAATTACTCAAATTTTGAAATATGTTCTTTAAACTGTAACTATGACCTTGTGTGTGCTCTGAGACCGAATAATATCTACTAGTTGAAAGTGACGTAGCTGAATGTCACTGTGTTGTCAGGATAGGCCTGCCACGTGAAACAGCCTCCAACACAGTCTGTGGTCAATAGTCATTAGGTGGATGTGTATATAAATATCTACTTATACTTAATACCAAAAAGAAAGCAAAAGCATTCAAGGCATTTATGGTAGCTATGTAATGAGCAGTGGATGACCTGGCCATTCTCATCTTAAATGCTGCAGTTCAAGCCTCAGAAGTTCTTTCTTCATATCTGGTGAATGTCTTTCCCATGTTGCTACATTGCTGCTACTTGTGGGCCTGTGTACTAGAGGCTTTCCACAGAGATCTCTGGCCCGGCCAGGTATGAGAGTGCAAGCAAGAAGGGGAGCCAATTCCACTGCTGCAGTTGGCTCCACCTGTCTCCACCATGCTGTCTCAGTTGCTCCACATCGCTTTGCACTGAGTTGGGCTGGGCTGGGCCCAAAAGAGGCCGACTAACCAGGGAGGAGTGTAGAGAAGCTTCAGGTGGCATTTCGGGAGAGCAGACCTCTTCCCAAGTGTTACAGCTCTTATGACAGAAGCTCTCAGATGACAGAGTAGTTCTTGCACACCTTTAATCCTTCTGGATAGGATTCTTATATACAGTTTTGGGGTGGGTCAGGGTCTGACAACAGGTACTTCTCATTGGCTTGGTCTGAGAGCTTGGGGAAACCTTATTTGCATGTGGGAGGGCTTGGTGCTGGTGCTGCTCCTATGTGACTGATGACCACAGACCTCTCTGAGGAGAGTCATGGGAAGCTGTAGCTATGTAACAGGAGCCAGGAGCCCCGGGGGGGGGGGTGGGCAAACATCTTCCATCCCTTGCTGGTGGCAGTCACCTGCTGGATCTCTGGGGTTTTAAGCCTGAGCTCGACCAGGAACCAGGTTGCCTATCACAGCTCACTGTCCCACAGCTGCCCTTTTCTGTTTCACACTATATATGTGCACAGAAATATCCCTTAATTCTCTAGAACATGTCCAAGACCATGTTGTAACACTAAACACTTAGCTATAAGTTTAGGGGTAGCTCAAGTACAATGCAGGTGACAGCTCAGGGATACATAAATTATTTGTGAAAGATATAGTAACATAATAGGTTTCTCATGGTGCTTCCCTGAAGCTGATGCTATTGTTTAAGGAGTGTCAGTGAAAGGACTGGTGTCATTTAGAGACTTGGGGAGCTTGGGTTCTAGCTTTCAGATCCACTCTGTCTTCCTCACCAGGCCACAGGCATCTTGGACGTAGGAGTGTGTCTTCGCTCCATCACTATCTCTGACAGTGACAGAGTACAAATTCTCTTCATGCTTAGTTAGTTACCCATGCACAAAGTCTTCCACAACACTGTCTATGACCTGGGAAGCTAGTTTAAACAAGCAAGTGGCCATTTTTTAAAACAATCGAGCAGGAAAACAGAATAGAACTAGTGAGGGCCATTCATTCCCTTTATTGTAAGGCAGGTTCTATAAATCTCAAATGGGAAAATAAATTTTAGCACATACTTCTACAAAAAAAACTACACTTTAAAAAAACCATGTATTTCTAGAGAATTAGGAACCAGAGAGTCCTCAGCCCATATAGCTGCTTCACTTTCCACACAAGGAAGCCAGAGCCCAGATAGCTTAATAAACTGTTCAGTTCTTCACATACTGACGGGGAGCCAGGACTCCGTTTTATCTCATGAGTATTGCAATCTTTAAAAGTGTGAAATGTTTTCAATTCTCAAATCAAGCTGACAGGACTTACCCAAGGCCAATGGAGCACAGGCATTGACATGTTTTCTTAAAGGAAAGGAATCACAAACAATTGCACAAACTAAATCTGATTCCAACTACAATGAAAACTGGAAAGCGCTGCTTTGATATTTTTAGGTTATTTTCATTTCATCTAGTGTTCTTATCCATTTCCTAATTCCTCCCTCCACACCCCAACTTCTCTCCTACCACATTTTACAGTTCACTAGAAGTCACAAAGGATATTAAACTCCTCATTTAGTTTTCTCCAGTGATCAAGGGGAACTTCATGAACAGGAAGGTTCAGCACCAAAGCCATTTAACTTCCATTAAACAGAAAAGATGGTCCCTGCCCATCAGAGACAAAGCAGAGTTGTGTTATTTTAGAAACAGTGTCCACAGACTCTCACCAATGACCAAAAGCACACAATGCATATCTCTGCTGCCTGGGGTCTCTGTACTTCTCTCTGCAAAAATTAACAAGAAGCTTTCCTACTTCCCTTTCATTACTTGTAGCCACATTACATACAATGTCCTTTTACTTGGCCAGCTTAAGCTTCACTCAGTGGAATCAGAGACCTGTGAGTACATTCACGCTTAGCTACCCCTTGTTTCATTGTAGAGAGTCATGAATTCACAATCCAGCCTTATTTTCTTTGAGCTAATAATACATAATTAACCTATCATTATGACCTATATTTTATAGCCATTTGTACTTTCCATTTGTCTTCTCTAAACACTAGACCCCTAAATAGTTGAAGAGGTATTTGCTGCTGCTTTAACAAGCCATCTGAATACAAAAGACACAATTCTTATGAGCAAGGCCCTCATTTTTTTTTAAGGCTTATTGCATGCACATGCTAGTATTTTCCCCATTTCCCCTATTTTACGTTTGAGATATAAAATGTAGCCACTGGGTCATAAATTATAATTGCTTTGCCTTTCATCTAAAAGCAGAATGCAAGCATAAAGCTCTCCTGTTCAGGTAATTTCTATAATTTTATGCATAAAATTAATAAGACCCTTGGTATAATTCATATGTACAGATTTCATCAACAATACCATCAACATAAGCCTTTCTCAGAATGAATCGTCACTGAAGCGCCAACCCAGACAACAGAATTAGCTATTAACTCTTCAGGCAGCCTTTACATTTCCTTTATGTGGTGTTTTGCACACGCACAGTAATATTGTGCCACTTTTACCAGCTAGTTAAGATTTCTTTGTACACACAGTAACTGAATATATTCATGTCAAAGATAATCATTCCTTTAAAAGGTTTTTTGTCAGGTATTCATTAAAGCAGGTTTCACATAAAAATGATTGTCACTAATATAGGGCAAACATCTTCCCCATTTGGCAAGTTTAAATTTTGTATTAATTTCATTAGCATGATATCAAGTCTTCAACTAGTGTCATGTCCTCAAAGCAGCACAGAGGTCTGCTTTATGGATTCGCACACTACATTGCCACACAGTGAAACAACCACCATAGCAACTGTGTTCATGGTTGCTTCTGAAAATAATGTTTGGAAATGCCTATTTCCACCTCTTTATAAATGATGCCTCCATTTCCTTAATTCTGATCTTTATAAATTCTTTAATTGTCTAAATAAAGGCTTCTCCCCAGCTGATTCCACTGCTCTAGGCTGCATGAAGCTCTGGCATTTTACTTCAAGACAGGAGGTAACGGAAGAAATATGGTGGCAGCTCCTTCCCCCCAATCAGATATGTGAACGCTGGAAGCGTTGAAATGTATAGCGTGGGTGACAGAATTTCACAAAAGCGCCTACACAAAGCACTGCCCTTCGGAGGGCAAGCAACACGCCAACTTGACTCATTACAAAGCCGTTCAGAACCTTCTCCAGTTTTCCAGGGTAGACTTCTGCACACCCCAGGTTTCACCTCAATCTGATGGAGATGATGGATTTTTTTAGAAAGGTGATCTGATTTCTAGGC
The DNA here is from genome assembly GCA_036184795.1 of Tokudaia tokunoshimensis. Classification (NCBI taxonomy): domain Eukaryota; kingdom Metazoa; phylum Chordata; class Mammalia; order Rodentia; family Muridae; genus Tokudaia; species Tokudaia tokunoshimensis. The sequence goes on from BTHU01000016.1 coordinate 50,888,153, forward strand.
AGCAGGAATTGAGGCCACAGCTGTAAATACCTCTTCACTTTCTGAAGGAATAAAGTGAGGATAAAGAACCTGTACATGTACTCATATAGAACTGAAAATCATTAAGTTAACAGAGTATGGAAACAGTTGTATCTGCTGTGGTGCTTGGTGGTAAGAGGCCCAAGGCAGAGAGAAGTCAGCGTCAGCATCATCTCTGAGTTGCATGCTGCTGTCTTTGACCAGAGGTGACCTGCTGAGATTGATGGGTGAATCTGTGGTCCACAGTTATTTATGCACACTGGACTTTTCAGATTGTAAGCAATGGTGGGTTTTGTTTGTTTTTGTTTCGTTTTACTTTACTGGCAAAGCAAAGCACGTAACTAAAGTGAGACTTGACTTACAAACTTGTAACTTGACCATTTGCAAACTTAGAGTCACTTCTCACAATAGTATGGGAGTATGTCTTAGCATCAGTCTCTGCATCATACTGTCTTTATACCTGAGAATGGTCAATCCTCATTCACAATGGGAGGATTTCTACCATCTTCTTCTATTCCTACTTCTTTTATTGTATATGCATAACATTAAAATCACCATTTGCTCTAGATAATAGAGTATAAACTAGCAGCACCAAAGCATCACCATAGTCTAATTCTACAACACTTTTATCTCCCAAAGAAAACCCCATACTTACTCAGCAGCCAGTGTACAAGGTTCTCTTCCTACCATGTACCCACTGTTGTGCTTCCAACCTCTGTTTTGCCTATTGTTGGTGTTTCATATTAATAGAATAATACAGTATGTACTCATTTGAATCGGTTCTTTCAATTCCTGTAATGTTTTGGGAAGATCATGTGTAATGTCTGTATTTATTTTAAAACAATAAGAAGTTATTCCTATTCAACTGGAGCTAGGTCTGATCAATAAACTACATATGTGCTGTTTAAAACCATTCAAATATTATTTTTAAAATCATTAACGAGCTGATGTCATGGCAGACACCTTTAATACTAGCACTCAGGAGGCAGAGTCAGGTGGATTTCTGTGAGTTCGGGGCTAGCCTGGTCTACACAGTGAGTTAAGGATATTCAAGTCTACATAGTAAAAACTTGCTTCAAATTTAAAAAAAACCCATTTATGAAGAACTAGAGAAATGGGCTAGTGGTTAATGTCATCCAACGGTCTTCAGAGGACCTGAGTTGGGTTCCCAGTACCTATGTCAGCTCACAGATACCTTTAATTTCAGCTCCAGGGACCCCAGCATCCTTTTCTGGCCTCCTCTGCCACCTGTATATACATGGCACACATCCAAACAAATTTAAAAAGAAAAATAAGTTTTAAAGGATCATTAGTAAAAATTAAATACATTCATTTTTTTTCTACAGGCACCCTGGCTTGATTGCATGAAATTGTTACTTTTTGGTTAAAAGGCTGAGAGAAATGTTAAAAATCATTTCCAGTCCCTTCAAATCCTAAGTGCCAGAGACTGCCTATGGTGTTTGTAAAAATGAAACCTTCTAGACAGTGGATACTCTGACCCATTCTGGAATACTATTGGAAATGTGTACTTAAAATTCCTTTTGTTGAATTTGGTTTTTGGCAGTTTTATGCATGTTTAAAGTGCTCTGATCTCTCTAGTGCCCCTGTCACCTTTCTCCATACAAGTTCTTTCTCACATTCATTTGGAGTTGTGGTTTTGTTTTGTTTTGTTGTTTTGGGAGTATAACCAGGGTCTTTGTGTGCCCTTGACTTTGGAACAATTCCCTAGAACCTGGTGAACTCCTCAGTGAATACACACACAATTGAAGAAAATGGCTGAGCCTCCTCCAAAATCTATCAGTATCCAACAGCTCACATGGAGAAGTAGGGCAGCCTCCTCAGTCTATGATTGACTGGAGAAGGATGCAGTCCATTGTAGGCCCACTGCAGACAGCTTCAGCTATAATAGCATGATGTCACTGGCTGTCCATTTCCAGAGGGCATCGTCTCACACCCTATCTTCTGCCTCTGATGTTCTTTCTACCTACCCTCTCTTCTGAGATTCTCCCACTCTTCTGCAATTAATGGATATGTGTAGCTGTTCAAAGTGTTAAGAATAAGTGATGGCACTCCCTTCTCCAAAGGCGTTAAGAAAGATGTAGCAAAAAGATTCTAAAAACCAGAAGCAGTAATAACTATAGTGAAATCGTGTTTTCAGAACACAACAGGACAGTTACATATATGAACTGACAGCAAGTATGACACTATATGAACCTGGATCAATCCAGACAAAACCTCAAAAAAAATGCACTTTAAAATGCATTCTGATCTAATCTCTCTAGTACTCCTGTCATTTTCTTTCTCTCTACGAATTCTTTTCCCACGTTCATTTGGGGTTGTTTTGTTTTTGTTGCAGCTGTGGAGTTTTCGGCAATTGATGGCTTCTGGAAGAGGTAGTTGATTTTGTTAGGGACGCTGTCCCTGCAAGGTTGCCATGATCCAGTAGATGGTGCTCCGTCTATTCAAACACTGACAACACTAAGTGGGCTCCAACTGGAGTGAGGGAAGACAGTGAGAAGTAGGAGGAGAAAAGGGAAGGAGGGGAAGAAGGATGAGTGAGGGGAGGAGAGAGGGAGAGAGGGAGAAAGGGAAAGAGGGAGAGAGGGGGAGAGAGAGAAAGAGAGAGGGGGAGGGAGGGAGAGGGAGAGAGAGAGAGAAAGAGAGAGAGGGAGCGGGAGGGAGGGAGGGAGAGGGAGGGAGAGAGAGGGAGAGGGAGGGACGGAGAGGGAGGGGGAGAGAGGGGGGAGAGAGGGAGAGGGAGAGGGAGAGAGGGGGGGGAGCGGGAGGGAAGGAGAGGGAGGGAGAGAGAGGGAGAGAGAGGGAGAGGGAGGGACGGAGAGGGAGGGGGAGAGAGAGAGAAAGGGGAGGGGGGAGAGAGGGAGAGGGAGAGAGAAAGAGAGAGAGAGAGAGAGAGAGAGAGAGAGAGAGAGAGAGAGAGAGGAATGCTCTGCCCTAAATAGAACATTTGTGTTGATAAGTGTTCTCAGTGGCCTCAAACTCTAAGGTGCATCCAAATCATGTTGAGAATTTGTTAAAAAAAAAAAAAATACTGGCTGCCATACTCAGTTCTCAAGAGTTTCTACTTTGGTTGGTCTAGTCTAGAAGGAGCCTCGGAATTTACCGACAAGATTCCTGGTGATGTGGGTTATGGTGGCTGGGACTAAATTTATGTTAATATAACTGTACCTGGGTCATATTTTTTCCAGCTCACCTTTCTTATTGGATATTTTACTATTTATTTATTTTTGCATTTCAAATGTTATCCCCTTTCCTGGTTTCCCCTCCGGAAACCCCCTATCCCATCTCATCCCCTGCTTCTATGAGGGTGTTCCCCCACCCACCCACCCACTCTCTCCTTGTCGCCCTGGCATTCCCCTACACTGGGTCATCGAGCCTTCACAGGACCTAGGGCTTCTCCTCCCACTGATGCCCGACAAGGCCGTTCTCTGCTACGTATGCTCAATTCACTTTTTATATATTATTTTGATGTTTTGAATCTGAGCATCTTTATAATTCATCATCAATTATGGACTTCTCTCAACTATCATTTCCTAAAATGGTGTTTCTGTGTGGGGCAAGTGACCCTGCCACCAGACAGAAGAACTGGTAAGGTTGAGTGAGCCCTAAGTCCGTGAAACTCAGTTCAGACCGGTAGGGTGGTACAGCTCCTTGTCTTACTTTGCCATGACAACCTGGGTCATATTTTAAAACATTGTAATAAACCAGATCACATTTCTCCATCTGTTCTTTCCTGTGTAGTATTCAATAACTTCCACAATTTTAATGGAATAATATTTTAATCTGAAAGTCAATAAAGAGCTGGATATTGTGGCCCAAGCCTGAAATCCCAGCTATTGGGAGGCAGACATAGGAAAATGACCATACTTTTGAGCCCAGCCTGGGCAACATAACAAGATCAAAGAAGTCAGAGCTACATAATGAGACTATGCCTCAAAAAGCCAAAAAGTAAACAGTATAAGTAAAAAATAAGGGGCTGGAAAGGTGGCTCGGGAGTTAAGAACACTGGCCGCTCTTCCAGAGAAACCAGGCTTCATTCTGGGCATCCTCAAGGCTACTCACAACACCTTGTAAGTCCAGTCCTGATGACTTAATACCTTCTTCTGCCCACTGCAGGCTCTGCACATACATGGTGTAGTCATATATGCAGGCAAAACACCTATACACATAAAATAAAATGTTTTTAAAAAGAAAGAAAAGGTAAATGTTAAGAACTCAAAACTAATGTATTCAAAGGATTATTTTTAAAATATTATCATCAATTTTTATTATTTTTATTTCTATAAAATCTCATCAAAATCTATAGTTAGAATATAAAGAAAAAACATTTAATCGTGTCTGCGTTATTAAAATTCTAACTTATTCATAGAAACAAAACATACTTATACAATATTTCTTTTGGCTTTCTGTTGTACATGTTTGGAAGTTTACTGTTTAAACAATGTAAAAGCAGCAAAATGAAAGATTTGAAAAATGTAGTGGCTTGACAAGTTTTATAGCTTAGAGTTTCAATTAAAAAACTGGTTCAGGGGTACAGCCTGCTGGATGTTCCTGATATTACAAGTGGAAAAATTCCAGTAGTTGTCATTTAATATAGTTTGATGAAAAATTCTTAACTGCTGTTTGAAAGACCCTGCTCGTAAGTAAGGAAGATCATAAACTTCAAAGAGTTCAAGATTATTCTAGCTTCGTTGTCTTCCTTGTTATAAGTTTTTGAACAAGTGCTCAACCTTTGAGTAGAAAATGTTTTTAAATTTTTATTTTATTGTGGGTGGTGTTGGTGTTTTTGCATGTGCAAATGCCCACCATAACACTCTATAAAGATTAGAAGACAAGTAGGCTTGTGGAACTGGTTTCTTCCTCCTGCCTTTCACATGGGTTTCAGATTTCAGACTTAGGTCAATGGATTCGCCCTAGAGCAAGATCCTTTATCCACTGGGCCATCTCACTGACTCTTGAGCAGAACGTTTTTTTTTTTTTTTCTTTTTTTTTTTTAATTTAATTTAATTTTATTTTTTTAATTTACATTCCAGAACGTTTTTGAGAGAAGGTAAGGAAAGAAGTTTTCTGTCCTCTCAAATCATGAAGACTGTTGCAGACTACAATGACTTAAGATGTTCTTTATCCAGTAGAAGACCATTATTGAAAGTTCAACTATTCCATGTTCCTCATTTGCTGCCTCAGTATTAGTAAGGTTTGACTGTTGAACACAGTCCAGGCCCAGCAAGGAGAATTGGGCGAGCATGCTCGTGTGTGCGGCGTGCACACGCATACACACACACACACACACACACACACACACACACACACACACAAATTGTTAATAAATACCAATAAAATGGCCTTAGCAACATCTTCCCAGTACCTGATACAGGTGGCAATTTAATTAGGAGATACATTTACTTGCCATATCCATGACCAAGCCATCATTCTAAACACCACATGTCCATCTGCTAAAGCCTGGTAACTCAACAGGAGGAATTTGGGGGAGTTCCAGTCCAGATGTGCGCAGGAGAGATGAACCATGCTTTGGGATGATTTTAGGCTTCTTGTCAGGCTTGTATGTTGGGACAGAGGAAACAATCTGCAGAGGAAAGCCACACAGAAAGGTTGCCAACATGAAAGCATAAAGAGAAAGGAAATTTGCAAGAAGAGATGTACTGTCTGTCTCAATAATAACACCTACTGCAATAGACCCCAATTCTTATATTATGTGCAGGAGAAAGGTAGAAGAAATCTACTACTCAGAAGATAGTTGTCAAGTAGAATCTTCAAACAGATGCTCCTATTGGAGCCAGAGTTCACTGGCAACATTTCAAAGATGACCTTTCAGTTACAGTTGAACAGAGAACTCGCATCGTCGAGTGGAAAGTTACCAAGACAATGTTCAAAATTGTCCTTTGAAATTTCCATTAAGTTTTCAGTAATCTGGTTCAGGGTGGCTGTTTCTAGTAATGCAAGGGTTCAAGGAGTGGAGCAAAGGTGGTTATAGTTGAGGTCTGAGGTGGTTAAAGTAGATGTGCCCATAATTACGTGTATGTCCAAGGATCACAAATGTGGGAGAGAAGTGAAGAGCTAGGCAGAAGGCATAAAATTAGGTTTAAAAAGAATATTTATTAAGGTTAAGAAACAGATTCATTTGTAACTGGGTTACCTCACTAAGGATGATGTTTTCCGGTTCTGACCATTTGCCTAAGAATTTCATGAATTCATTGTTTTTAATTGCAGAGTAGTATTCCATTGTGTAAGTATCCCACATCTTCTGTATCCATTCCTCCATTGAGGGACATCTGGGTTCTTTTCAGCTTCTGGCTATTATAAATAAGGCTGCTATGAACATAGTGGAACATGTGTCCTTATTGCATGCCGGGGAGGCAGTCACTGATAAGGGTATATTAACCTAGAAGCTCGGAATATCCAAGGCACAATTCACATATCAATTGATTTCCAAGAAGAAGGAAAGAGAGACCCCTGGTCCTGGAAAGACTGGATGTAGCAGTGTAGGGGAATACCAGGACAGAGAAGCGGGAGGGGGTTGAATGGGGAACAGGGGGAGGGAAGAGGGCTTATGGGACTTTCAGGGAGGGGGGAACCAGGAAAGGGGAAATCATTGGGAATGTAAATAAAAAATATAGAAAATAAAAATAAATAAAAATAAATCTAATTTTCATACCATCAGGATGAAACCGGAAAAAAAAAATGAAACAGATGCAAAGTGTTATCAGAACTTTGGGAATCAGAGCCTTTCTTCTGGTGTGTCTCTGGGCAGCTTACCAGAAATGCTTTCCCACAATGCAGTCTTCGCATACTCTGTCCATTTAAAACATTCTCTAGCTCTGCACATGCTCACAGAATGAGGAACTGACTTGAAGTTCTGTTTCAGCACTGTCAATTGTTTCATAGAGAGTGTTCTCAGCTGCCGTTGGTCTACTTCGCTGGCTCCCAGTAAGGAAACCAGAAGAGAACACTTCCATATGTCCTCCTTCTCCAGGCTCACTCTAAAGTCACTGTATTTGCTCTCTGAACAGGCCAGTGACTGGGGAATAGAACAGCTAGGTGCTGAGCTGCAAGGAAAGCCCTAGGGAAGGTAGTGATCTTAGACAATAGGACCTCAGGCTGGCTAGCAGAGGGTCAAGTCACAGAGCTGTTATAAATCATGTTTCTTATCCTAGTATTGCCCAAGTGCAAATGGTGCCTTGGGGAGGACTCTGCTCTGGGGATTTCTTCCATTGCTCTCTACAGACACATTTTCCTCAGCTCTGCCTTGTGCCCCCAGGAAAATGAATGATATAGATGGATGTCATCTGGCTGGTTGACTTCAGTCACTGTGAAAACCAGTAGAAGAGGGTCTTCTGCTGCCTCTCTGGTGTTGACTGTGAGCTCTCCTTGCAAACAGTTTTCTCCATATACCACCTTCACCACCATCTGGTATAAATTTCCTTGATTTTCAAGCCTGGGAGACAGTGACGCTTCCCCAATGGTCTTCCTATTCTAAGTGGTCAGGGAAGTCAGGGTAAACACCAGTGCAAATATTTCTATAAGTTACTTAAGAAGATGTTAACATGTATACTAAGGCTCTGTAACCCATTATGAATCTATTTCTTATCCTTAATGGATTCCCTTCCTCACTTTTTTTGTGTGTCCATGTGAGTGTTGGGTTGTGCATGTCCCAGTACGTCTATGGAGGTCAGAGAGTAACTTGCAGGGATTGGTTCTATCCTTCTACCATTTGGGTCCTGGGAATGAATCTTGGGTTCTCAGGTCCATCAGCAAGCACCTTTACACATTGAGCTGTTTCACAGGTCTTTGTATCTAATTTTATATGTACAATTTTCTAATCTAAGAGACCTCTTTATCTAAGAAATGGGACTACGCTGTTCGCTATTGGTAAACTATTTGTCTTATAGATCTGCTGTCAAACCCTCCTCATTAATTAATTAGTTTGAATACTCATTAATTTCCACTTTAGACATTAACTTACTTTTAATTAGGAATATGTAAGGGGGTGCATATGTCAATGTTGGGGCCCACAGAGTCCAGCAAATAGTGTTAGAATCCATGGAATGAGTTACAGGCAATTATGAACTATCCAATGTGGGTACTAAGAACCAAACTTGGGTCCTCAGCAGAAGCAGTAAGTGCTCTTAACCACTGAGTCATCTCTCTGGTCCTTTGGACCTTAACTTATGTCATAGAATAATTAACAAGAAGAAAGGCCTTCAGAGGCCCTTGCTAATTAATGGTCCCAAAATAAATAACAAATAAAGAAAAATAAAAACTTTTAGATAATGTTGAACATACCAATCAATTTATCATGACAAATGGTGATCACAGCAAGTATATCTGCTTATTTTCCCTCTTGGAAGTTAGTGTTAACTGGTAAGTAGTCTTCAAATAGGAGATGGAGAATGTAGCATCATATGTGTAAAGACTCAAGTTCATATCAGCAAGTCATACACCCCTCTAATAGGGGAGGGATTTGTACAAGAGTGTCAGATAAGCCCAGTTATTGAACATTGTCCACTTAAATGTGTGCAGGATATGGCTTCACCAAAGCCTGTTTTGTTAGCAGGCATGCAGAACTGTAGAGCAACATTTACTCTTACTTGCCTTGGTCTGTTACTTGCTTCTGAACATGTACAGACAGGTGTTATCTTTTGCATCCTTATGGTAGACCTGCAGATATCTAAGCAGAGCTGCCAAGCCACCCCTACTCTATCTATAGAGTCACCGTTAGCATATTGTTCCTTGCCCTGGTGTCTTGAATGACCTAGTTATTCAAAGTTTCTGTATGCCCAGTATCCAAAAATGGAAACAATACTCTGTTTGGACTCCTGCTTGATACAGCGCTCAACTGGATTCCCCTCATCATTGCTCCCACACTCTAAAATAAATCTTACTTCTGGGACACATTTAAAATTAATCTGTTCTCTTCACACCCACAGCTGCTACCTCCTGTAAGCAGGCTAAAATTATCTTCCCTTCCCACATCACTTCCTGTTTCAAATGCCTCTTTTATAGCTCCCTGTGGGATTTTTCATCAGATTCCAGTTTCTTGATCTGTTATTGTCTGACTCTGATCATTATTTTTACAGCTTCCTGATACTTGGTTCTTTTCTCTTCCACGGCTTTGTTCACTGTCACCTCTATTGAAAGAACTACTGAGTTAACACTGAACTTTGCAATATCCAACCGTTTTTATCCTTTCCTCAATTAGAAATCCCTTTTATATAACTGTCTCATGTTTGAAACTTATAAGAAATGCAGTGGTGATCTTTCCTCCTTCAGCATCCATGAACTCCCCATTGTGGAGATTTGATCACATTTTCGACATCCACACACACTCCCATTATAGTGTTTTAACCACATTTTCTTTAAAAAAAAATTTCCAAGAAATTTAGATGCGAGTGCCATATTTATATCACTTTGATGACTTTGTCTTGGTTAATTACTGGTGTCAAGAACAAGCTGTTAGAATCCAAATTCTATCTTACAATACAACACGAAATGTGGAGCCCTTCACATAAATGACATAGTACTTTGGGGTAGCAAGAAATACCCCTCAAACTTACATTGGCTGACTGTCATTCCACCGAAAGATGAGTCATGTCAGTCGTTCAAATTAGTTTTACACCCTTTTCTGGCCTTGGAGGGCTCCTGTACACATGGTTCACATAAACTCAAACATAGCTCAAGGTCTTGCACTGTGGTGAAACTCCCCCATGTCTCCAGAGGTGTCAAAGGACAAGACTGAGTTAAATATTTTAGCTCTGGGCTTCTGAATCCATGTCTATGTGTATCTCTAGACACAAGCCACGATTTTTAAAACATTCAAATAGAGATACAAAGATTGATACATAAAGTCTATCTATTAGAGCTCCTCAGGCCATATAAATACATTTTTATTGAATGAGCTCAAAGTTCTTTGTAGATATTATCTTTATAATTCTCCTAACAGTCCCTTTCGGCATGAAGAAACGAGAAGGGATTGATTAGCACTGCATGTTTTTGAAGAGCCAGCCTTTAATGGAGGCAGCAGGTCCATAACCCTAGGGTCATTTATTTCAACAGGCAGATGGCCTGCCTTAAGTCAAGGTCACACCTTAAGGTACTGGCATGCTTAGAAAAGAATTCTAGTTTAATGATCCACCCACGAAATCTGGCTGCTTTCCACATGTACAAAGTCACTGAGGAGTTCGATTAAGACCAGCTACATAAATTCCAGTGTTCCATGGAAACACTCTCTGAAGGAAGAATCAGGCCCAGGACATGAGTATGAATGCTAGGCATATGGTAAGGACCCCTCAGGCCCCACTCTTCCTTGTCACAACAGAAGACTAGGTTGTCCAGTGAACTTTAAAGGATTTGTTCCCTGTCTCAACCTGTCTCTCAGTTCCTGCTTGATACACTGGGCCCTTTCAAATATTCTAATAGATAGTTACTCACATTGCTACACACCTTCTTCTGGAATCTAAAAAAATAAATAAAGAAATAGAAAATAAAAGCAAAAGGGATCTGTGAGTTTGCATTAATAATCTTCTTTCATTCCACAAATCGCTGGGGTGTGGAAAGAAACTTGTTAGGCTGTAACCAGTGGAAACCACCTTCCCGTTCTACACAAGCACACCACGTGAAGTACCTTCCCACAGACAACCCTGAGGAGATTTTTCCTCTATCCTAAGGAGATTTTGACTGATACCTTCCAGCTTTTCCTGTCTACCAACGATCTCCCCCCCCCGCCTTCCTCCGTTCTCTCTTTCTCCTTTCATTTCATCTTCCCTTCCTTATCTGTTTTCTCATATGCCTCTTAGAAATGTCCCATGTTGCTTGACTCTTTACTCCCTCTACTCTAGAACAAGACTTCTTAATATGGGTTTTTTTTCCACTCACAATTTCTTTTTGCTCAACCTTTTTTGCACAACCATGGATATATAAATATATAAAAACAGGTGTGTAACGTAAACATTTAAATCACAAATAAATTTATCTGAAAACAATTCACTGGTATACATATAATTTTGCCATTTGTTAAAGATAAAAGAAAATTTGCAAGCTAATGATGTGGGTGTACCTATTTCTTTTTACATAAAGAACTAAATTTTGGCTTAATAGTCAATACTGCAGGAGTTAGAGCATCTTCAATGTTTTTCAGAGTTGATCAATATTTTGGTATTTGAATTCAGTACTGAATGCTATTTTATATAAATATGTATTACAGTAGTAGAAGTATGTTTAAGGTCACTGTAGAGATTACTGGAAATGCTATCCTAATCTCAAGCTAAAATTCACTTCATAATTTTTTATAAAACTCAAGTCAACAACTAAAGTACAGATCTTTAAAAATCAAACATTTTAACACAATGGCAGCTGAATATATGCTAACTTTCTACAAGCTAAAGAGGAACAACTAGAAAATATTAAAAGTATTTGTTTTATAATTAATCCACAATGTTCTACAAGAACAGAGAACTTCTGTATACACAATAAAACACTGTAATCAATAGCGTACAACAGCCTCTGATCTTAACCGAGCTATGCCATGTAGTACTGATATCAGCATGTGCAGTGCTGGCTAACATTCAGATCATATGTTCAGAGCCATGGCTGCAGTGGAGGTGAGCGGTGGATGAGTACTAGACCCAGACTCTCAGTTGAAGGCCACAAGAGCCACAGCATTGGTGTCTTCCTGGGCTATGAACTGGCAGAACTTTCCTTCTACAGCATTCCTGAGAAATGTCACTTTTATACTTTCAGGGACACTTTTACTGGGCCTGTTTGCCCTTATTTCTACATAGGACCCCAGTCAGAACCTCTTAGACTCTGTTCTGCCTCAGATTCTGAATGTAAACCCACATGGTGACCTTAACTTTAACAGGTTTGTCATATTCTGCACTCCCCTTCCCCCAACCCAGGTTGGCCCCAAGCTTGTTATATAACTGAAGACAGCTTTGAATTTGTGTTCCTCTGGGTTGCACCGTCTTATTGATAGGATTATAGTGATAGGCATGAGCTTCTGTACCCAACATTTTGTTTTGAAGGAATGTTCTTGCGATGTAACCCTGATTGGCCTGGAACTTTATATGCTGACCAGGTTGGATACCAACTGTCAACCTGTCTGCTGTCCTCAATCTCAGCTACAAGCACAGATCAACACACTGGCAACAAATGCATTTTTAAACTTCTAAGTCTTACATCTGAATATTTTTTTGCTATGAAACTCCATGCCTAGCAATACTATAAGAGCTGAGCTATAGTACTTCAACGTTTTCATCTTTCATATCATCTTGGTAAGCTAACCAGGCTGTCTTTGATAAACTTTGCAGCTCTTCCTGGCCCACCCCTCCCAAGTAGCTGCTATTACAGGTTTACATCACCAGCCCAAAACCACCTCAGAAAGTGACAGGTGTTTTCAGAATGTTTTTACCTATTTTATAACTGAGAAGGTCTTATGTAGTCTAGGCTAGCTTCAAACTTGATACATAGTAGAGGCTGACCTTAAATTCCTGATTGTTTAGTCCCCATCTCACAAATGCCCAGCCTTTGAAATTTGTATTTGAGGATACATTAGGTTCCCTATAATCTTAGAAACACCTTAAACATTAATCAGGAATTGCATTAACAACAGCAGAGTTCTAAAAAGGTTTTAAATATTCCCTAGTTTTCATTTCAGTATCAAATCATCAGTGTTACCCTCCTTCCCTCCCTCCCCCTCTCCCTCACCCCTCTCACTTTCCATTTCCAGTACTGGGGCTTGGGTTCAGGGAGCTAACTAAAATCATCAATGAGCCCTGTTTTATTTTTATGTAGTCTTGTTAAATTGTTCAGTTTTTCATTCTCATCCCTCAGACTCCCACATAGCTAGGATTGCAAGTAACTCCTTTATGCCTTGATGAATTTGGGGGTTTTATTTTTATTCTTTTAAAATTAGTATTTGTGTATGTGAGAGAAATGTACAGACAGATGGATTATAGTTGAGGATGTGGAGGTCAGGATATACTTCTCTTCTCTCATCATATGTCCCGGGAATCACGTTTAGGTAATCACATTTGCGTGGCAAGTGCGTTTACCTGCCAAGCCATCTCAGGCCCTAAAATTTGTTCTTGATAGAGAAGGGAAACATGGGAAATGAAGAGGCTGATGAATGGCTACTAAGTTACAGTTAGATAACCAGAAAGCATCCCATACTACTCACTGCAAAGTGGGCCAGTTATAGACAGTGAGAAGGTACTTTATATTTCAAAAGCCTGCAGGAAAGTATTTAGGATGTCGTCACCAGAGAGACAAATGTTTGAGGAGACAGTTGTAACATGATGTAAAGGCTACACATGTTCACATGTTGAATTGTGACAAGGTTCCCTTTAATTAACCATCTTTATCCATTAAATTTAATTTTAATAAGGGAAAAATATTTTTAAAAAAGAGATGGAAGAAGTATTTACTTTGGTACATAGTTTACCACTTACAGTCCCTGATATTTGGCTGTGTTGCTTCTGTATCCATGCACGTTTAAGGCACACCATCACGGCAGAAAGCATGTGGAGAAACAATGAATTGCCTCGTGGTCACATGAAGTAGAGAGCTAAGAGGTGAATAGGGCAGAGACCAACTTCCTCCAGCCAAACTTCACCTACTAATATCTTACACACGACGAACTACTCTGTGGATTAACCTACTGGTCAAGTCAGCATCCTCATGAGCTAGTTACCTCGTCACATTACCACCAGCTGAAGACCAAGTCTTCAACATGTGGACATTGTAGGGACACTTCATAGTCAAACCATAAGACAAGGTAAGTGACTTGGCTGATTTCAAAGGGCCCTGGAAAACTGCTCTCTAGTTCAGGGTTTGGACTGGTTAGTTTTCATATGAAAGCTATGATTTTAGATTTACCTTTTATTACCTTTAAATCAGCTAGTTCTGAGAAAGTCATACCCATCCGGCATTCAGGATAAGAAATACAGAAAATGAAAAGGCAATTTAACACAGATAAAGGAATGTACAAATTGATAGCTTTGCAATGATACATAGCAAATGTTCATTTTAGATTCCAGATACTAGGAAACTGAGTCTGTTGGCCAAGTCTCTGATTTTCTGTACACCTGAACACTTTTGTAGTAAAATTTGGTAGAGGAGCTGAAGAGACAATTAGTGCTTAAGAGCCATAGCTGGTCTTCCAGAGGACCCAGGTTCAATTCCCAGCTCCCACATGACTGCTCAGAACCACCAATAACTCTAGTTCCAGAGGATCCGTCATGAGGCCTCTGTCATGGCACCAGACACATACATAGTACACAGACATGCATGCAGGCAAAATACCTGTCCTAGTTAGGGTTGTCATTGCTATGATATAACACCATGACCAAAGCAACTTGGGAAGAAAGGGTTTATGTGGCCTGTGCTTCCAAATCCTTGTTCATCATTGAAGGAGGTCAGGACAGAAACGTAAACAGGAAAGGAATCTGGAAGCAGGAGCCAATGCAGAGACCAGGGAGGGGTTCTGCTTACTGGCTTGCTCCCTTGGTTTGCTCAGCCTGATTTCTTATAGAACCCAGAACCACCAGCCCAGGGATGGCATCACCCATGATAGGCTGTGCCCTCTCCCATTAATCACTGATTAAGAAAACGCCTTACAGCCTCGTGTACAGCCAGATCTTATTAAGGCATTTTATTGATTGAGGTTTTCCTCTCAGATAATTCTAGCTTGTGTCAAGCTGACATAAAACTAGGCAGCACAATATACATATACATAAAATAATTTTCAATGTGGGGAAAGTACCTCTTTAGATATCTGACCTCTTGCCTAGTTGATTCAATGTTTCTCCATTCCACTCAGCTATTCAGATCCCTGACCTGCTTGCTCTGATCATTACAGATGCATACACCTCTTAGTTCTGACATTCAACCAATCATCCTTATCAGTCATGTTCCTGATTATACAAAGGCATGTGAATCTATCCGTAGCTTATTGTTTCAGTAGATCACTGAAAAACAGAGCTAGCCTGAGGCATAATGTGAATTAAGCAAGTTCTGTCTTCAGGTACTATGATATTTTTACATACCTTCTCCCTTAGCCTCTTGCATACACCTATGTTATAAACTGAATTGTATACTCCCTCCCCACACACACACACATTTATGTCTCAGGGTCCTCACCTGCTCATACCTCAGAATGAAGGATTATTTGGAGATAGAAACTTGACAGAAATAATCAAGTTAACATTAGAACATTGGACAGGGCATGAATCCAATATGACTGGTATCTTTATAAAAGAAATTTGAGCAGAAACACATACAGGAAGATGTGAGGAGAGGATAGCCATCTCCGAGCCAGGAACATTTTGAGGCAGCAGAAGGTCATAGAGAGGACTTGAGCAGGCTCTTACCAGCTCTCTCAGAGGCTGTGGGATTCTACCACCTTGATTTGGGGTTTTGACCTCCAAAGCTTGGAGACAACTTTTGTTTGAAGCACCCAGTTTGTGGTATTTTACTATGATTGTCCTAGAAAACTCATGCAAACAAACTTGGTTCTCTCACTCTTTTCTTAGTCACCCAGGAACAGTGTATCCTTTGAGGTTCCCCTCACAGGCTCACACCTATGGACAGTGTCTGGGGCTATGGTCTATCCAGACGTAATCTCCAAGTGTCTGTATCTGAAGGTTTATCAGGGAAGAGGCAGAATTTTAATGAAGCTAACATTAAGACAAAGGGCAATGACTGACACCATCTGAATGTGTCATTGCTCTTCTAGATACTGGCCCAGATGTATGTTAACTCACAGGCATAACTCTCTGAGGGAGAAGTACCAGGAAGCCAAAGAGATGAGAAAGAAACAAAGTCTTAGGTAAAAGGAGCACCTCCCAGTTTCTCAGATCATATCAGCTGGGTGAGTTTGTCTCACTCAGCAGTCTTGAAGTTGACTTCTCTCTCAGAAAAATGTACAGGTCAATGCACATAGTTCAACAGGTTCAGGGGCTTGGCTTCTTCTGGGGCATTACTTCATTGTGATGGCATTTAAACCATCCAAAATGATTTGAATCGTTTCTACTAAGACAATAGAACTATTAAATTATTCAAAAAATGTATGTAGGTATAACCAACCTCTTACTCCCTCTGTTTCTCTCAAACAATGTCATTTCTCAGGTCAGAACAGCAAACATAGAGATGATTTTCCGGTTCTGTTTGCTAATGGAGGGGAAAAGTTAAAGACTTGTCTCAGCTTGTAGATAGATGAAAATGTCTAGAGAACCAGTCACATGTCACATTCGACCAATGGAAACCATTTGATAAAAGTCCAAAAGAATAGAAGAGACAATTTTCCAAAGCTAAGATAATCATTATTTATGATGGCTGACATCCAAATTTAGAGAAAATGCCACCACCCCTCTTGGTTTTTGATTTGTCTGCTTGCTTACTTTTGTTTTTGATATTGTAATGTGTCACCTACACTGGCCTCACGCCTTTAGTTTGGTAGTCACGACCAGCTGCACTACTCATCCTTCTCCTCTTTTTAAAAAGTTAAAGCTGTTGTCTACAGAGAAAGGGAAGAGTGTCTAACTCCCACCATTGTTTTCAGTGAAGGGCACTTGCCTTCCTGTTGAATGAATGAGAGGAAGAGGGTAGGGGTTGTCCATCTGGGAAACCATGTTGGGTTGGAATCCAGGATTTCATGACTGCTCAGGATGACTGAGTGAGCACAGCATGTTAGTACTGTATGCAGATATGCTCTCCCTGTACAGCTTGGGCAGAATAAACATCATGCATGATCCTGTTCAGAATTATTGAAACTTGAAACCTCTCTCTTGGAATGGGGGGATGAGATGAGGCTTCTCTAGTATGACTTGGGCCTTGTACTCTGTGAGCCTAAAGCTAGAAAGCTGTTTTTGTGGAACTGTCTTTAGTATCTCTCCTTATTTCCTATTAACTCTTTCTCTGGCATCCTGTTCAAAGTGCTGTGAACCTTCAGGATCCAGTTTCTGTCCAGAGGGAATGGCTGCAGTGTCAACCTATCAGATCTGTAAACCTATATACCATATCGCATACCTGATCTCAGGCAACTCCCATTCAAAGGTGAAAAGCGAAATCAGTTAGTAACGCTTATGTGACATATATGGAATGAGCAAGCTATCCTCAGAGAGTATTCCATGAGTCTGTCACAGAAAGATAAGCAGACAGAGACCAGACTAACTTTTAAATCATAAAACTCAGGATAGAGGATTCCAGTTACCAGGAGAAATGGAGGGAGACTTCAGAAGTTGACAGAAGCCCTTAACTTACCTCATTAGGCAAAGAAGTGAGAAAGGTCCCAGATTTCTTGAAGTGACTACTTTGTCCCTGACAATATTTATTGCTTGGTTTGCATTCCTAAAATCACCAGTTCTGAGGGCCAACCTAGTCAGTTGGGACTGGGGAGTGGGCCCTATTTCTAGCATGTTCCCCACTCCACAGCTGATTCTAAAGCTCCAATAATCTTCCAGCAGATTCATTTCTCATAATGGAAAAACAGAACACAAAATCATTGACTCTAAAAAGGGACAAGACAAGCTGGGAGATAATTCAGCCCTTGATGTTTGGCTGGCAAGCATAAGTCTCCGAGTTCTAATCTCCTAACCTATGTAAAAAAAGGTAGGTGCTAGACGAAATGGATCAGTGGATCAAGGTACTTGTCTGTTCAAGCATTATGACTGGAATTCAGATATCAGTGCCATGTCACAAGCTAGGTACGGTCCCATGAATGCCTAGAAATAATGTCTGAGGTTGTCCTATAACCTGCACATGTGTGTGAACCTGCACACATATGAACATACATGCATTCATACACACACAAAAGGAGGCTGTTAGAGCAGCATTTCTCAACCTGTGAGGCATGATTACTTTAAGAGTTGAACAATCCTTTCACAAGGGTTGCCTAAGACCATTAGAAAACATAGATATTTATATTACAATTCATAACAGTAACAAATTACAATTACAAAGCAGCAATGAAAATAATTTTATGGTTGGGGGTCACCATAACATGAGGAGCTGTATTAAACGATCCAGTTGGAGAGAGTGCAGAGTGCACTCCGCCATCTTTGCTCCAGTGTCCAGGTAGTTGGGACAGCCAGGCTCGGAGACAGTCAGACAAAATACCGCTTCGGTCTCAGGCAGCTTGTGTGTAACCTGCTCCAAGAGCGGGGCAGATCTGCAGTAACCAGCGCAGAAGTCAGCTCTTCTGTGGGACTTCTGCCTTGCAGAGGGATCCCCCCCACCCCCGTGCACTGGGCGGGAGCCTACCAGCTTCCCGTTGGCAACCTCTGTTCCGGGATCTACCGCACTGAAAGACAGGTACCCAGGTTCTCTTCAATATAACATTGCTTGGGACACGGCCTGTTGGGGCTTCCATTTGCTCCCAAGAACGGGACAGCACTGTGGTCATCTGGGCGCCAGCTCTGCTGTGGGCCATCCCGCCTGCAGGGTGACCTGCGCAGCCGAGAGAGTGAAGAGTGCACTCCTCCATCTTTGCTCCAGTGTCCAGGTAGTTGGGACAGCCAGGCTCGGAGACAGACAGGCATAATATCGCTTCGGTCTCAGGCACCTTGTGTGTAACCTGCTCCAAGAGCGGGGCAGATCTGCAGTAATCAGCGCGCCAGCTCTGCTGTAGGACTTCTGCCCTGCAGAGGGACGCCCCCCCACCCCCGTGCACTGGGCGGGAGCCTACCAGTTTCCCGTTGGCGACCTCTGTTCCGGGATCTACCGCACTGAAAGACAGGTACCCAGGTACCCAGGTACCCCCCACCCCCCGAGAGATCACACACCCCTGCACAGGGCGGGAGCCTACCAGCCTCCCTTTGGTGACGTCTGCCCCAGGAATCCACTACACTGAGCCTTTGGATGTGCAGGGACTCCCCAATATAACATCACTTGGGGCAAGGCACATCAGGGCTCCAAAGTCACTCAGGAGCAGGGCAGGCCCCAGAAATCAGTGCCAGGGGAATCCCGGAAATCCAGGGGGGCCAGAAATAGCTTTGCAGTCTCACAGGAGGTCCAACCAACAGCCAGTGACAGCAGGACCAACTAACACCAGAGGTAACCAGATGGCAAAAGGCAAATGTAGAAACGTTATTAACAGAAATCAAAGTAATATGGCACCATCCAAACCCAACTCTCCAACAGCAGCAAGTCCTGGATACCCCACCAAACCCGAAAGACAAGATCTGGATTTAAAATCACTTCTCAAGATGCTATTAGAGGATCACAAGAAGGACACAAATAAATCTAATAAAGAATTACAGGACACCATGAATCAAAGGTTAGAAGCCCTTACAAAGGAAACACAAAAATCGCTTAGAGAAATGCAGGAGAACATGGATCAACAGATGGAGGCCCACAAGGAGACAACACAAAAGTCGCTTAAAGGAATGAATCAACGGGTAGATACACTCACAAAGGAATCACAAAAATTGCATAAAGAAATGCAGAAGAATATGGGTCAACAGACGGATGCCCATAGGGAGGCAACACAAAAAGTGCTTAAAGAAATGAATCAACGGATAGATGCCCTTACAAAGGAAACACGAGAACTGCTTAAAGAAATGCAGGAGACGATGGATCAACAGATGGAATCCCATGAGGAGGAAACACAAAAATCGCTCAGAGAAATACAGAAGAACTTGGGTCAACAGGCAGAAATCCTGAAAGAGGTAATGCAAAAATACCTTAAAGAAATACAGGAAAATACAAACAAACAAGTGAAGGATCTCAGCAAATCCATCCAGGATCTAAAAAAGGAAGTAAAAACAACTAAGAAATCACAAAGGGAGACAACTTTGGAGATAGAAAACCTTGGGAAGAAATCAGGAGTCATACATGCAAACATCAAAAATAGAATACAAGAGATGGAAGAAAGAATCTCAGGTGCTGAAGATTCCATAGAAAGCATCGATTCAACAGTCAAAGAAAATGCAAAATGCAAAAAACATGTAACCCAAAACATCCAGGAAATCCAGGACACAATGAGAAGACCAAACCTAAGGATTATAGGTATAGATGAGAGTGAAGATTTGCAACTTAAAGGGCCAGTAAATATCATCAACAAAATTATAGAGGAAAACTTCCCTAACCTAAAGAGAGAGATGTCAATGAACGTACAAGAAGCCTACAGAACTCCAAACAGACTGGACCAGAACAGAATTACCTCCTATCACATAATAATCAAAACATCAAATGTATTAAACAAAGAAAGAATATTAAAAGCAGTAAGAGAAAAGGGCCAAGTAACATACAAAGGAAGACCTATCCGAATCACATCAGACTTCTCTCCAGAGACTATGAAAGCCAGAAGATCCTGGGCAGATCTCATGCAGACACTAAGAGAGCACAAATGCCAGCCTAGACTACTCTACCCAGAAAAACTCTCAATCACCATAGATGGAGAGACCAAGATATTCCATGATAAAACCAAATTTTCACAATATCTTTCTACAAACCCAGCCCTGCAAAGGATAATAGGTGGAAACCACCAATACAAGGAGAGAAACAACACCCTGGAAGAAATGAGATAGTAACCTTCTTGCATCAAACCCAAAAGTAGATAACCACTCAAACATAAAGATAGCGTCAAGAATGGCAGGTGGCAATAATCACTATTCCTTAATCTCTCTTAATATCAATGGTCTCAATTCCCCAATAAAAAGACACAGACTGACAGACTGGATACGTAAACAGGACCCAGCATTTTGCTGCATGCAGGAAACGCACCTCAGTGTCAAA
This sequence comes from Tokudaia tokunoshimensis, assembly GCA_036184795.1. NCBI lineage: Eukaryota > Metazoa > Chordata > Mammalia > Rodentia > Muridae > Tokudaia > Tokudaia tokunoshimensis. Next base: position 50,908,937 of record BTHU01000016.1, read on the forward strand.
GACAAACACTACCTCAGAGTAAAAGGCTGGAAAACAATTTTACAAGCAAATGGTCCCAAGAAATGAGGTGGAGTAGCCATCCTAATATCAGATAAAATTGACGTCCAATCTAAAGTCATCAAAAAAGACACAGAAGGACACTACATACTGATCAAGGGAAAAAATCCACCAAGAAGAACTCTCAATTTTGAATATCTATGCTCCAAAGGCAAGGGCACCCTCATTCATAAAAGAAACTTTACTAAAGCTCAAATCACACATTGCACCTCACACAATAATAGTGGGTGACTTCAACACCCCTCTCTCTGAAATGGATCGTTCAGGAAAGCAGAAACTAAACAGGGACACAGTGAATCTAATAGAAGCCTTGGACCAAATGGAACTAACAGATATATATAGAACATTTCATCCTATAGCTAAAGAATACACCTTCTTCTCAGCACCTCATGGTACCTTCTCCAAAATCGACCATATAATTGGTCACAAATCAGACCTCAACAGATATAAGAAGATCAAACTAATCCCATGCCTCCTATCAGATCACTATGGAATAAGGGTGGTCTTCAATGGTAACAAAAAATAACAGAAAACCCACATACACATGGAGGCTGAACAATGCTCTACTCAATGATAACTTGGTCAAGGTGGAAATAAAGAAAGAAATCAAAGACTTCTTGAAATTTAATGAAAATGAAGGCACGACATAATTTATGGGACACAATGAAAGCAGTGCTAAGAGGAAAATTCATAGCCCTGAGTGCCACCAAAAAGAAACGGGAGACAGCATACACTAACAGCTTAATGGCACTCCTGAAAGCCCTGGAACAAAAAGAAGCAAATACACCCAAGAGGAGTAGAAGGCAGGAAATCATCAAACTCAGGGCTGGAATCAATCAAGTAGAAACAAATAAAACCATACAAAGAATCAACAAAACGAGGAGTTGGTTCTTTGAGAAAATCAACAAGATAGATAAGCCCTTAGCCAGACTAACCAGAGGGCACAGAGACAGTATCTAAATTAATAAAATCAGAAACGAAAAGGGAGAGCTAACAACAGAAACTGAGGAAATTCAAAAAATCATCAGATCCTATTACAAAAACCTGTATTCAACACAACTAGAAAATCTCGAGGAAATGGACAATTTCCATGACAGATACCAAATACCAAAAAATCAGGATCAAATAGACCATCTAAACCATCCTATAACCCCTGAAGAAATAGAAGTCGTCATTGGAGGTCTTCCAACCAAAAAAAGCACAGGTCCAGATGGTTTTAGTGTAGAATTCTATCAGACCTTCAAAGAAGACCTAACACCAATACTCTTTAAACTGTTCCACAAAATAGAAACAGAAGGAACACTACCCAACTCGTTCTATGAAGCCACAATTACACTAATACCAAAAGCACACAAAGATCCGACAAAGAAAGAGAATCTCAGGCAATCTCTCTTATGAATATCGATGCAAAAATACTCAATAAAATTCTTGCCAACCGAATCCAAGAACACATCAAAATGATCATTCACCATGATCAAGTAGGCTTCATCCCAGGAATGCAGGGATGGTTCAATATAAGGAAATCCATCAATGTAATCCACTATATAAACAATCTCAAAGAAAAAACCACATGGTCATCTCATTAGATGCCGAGAAAGCATTTGACAAAATTCAGCATCCTTTCATGCTAAAGGTCTTGGAAAGATCAGGAATTCGAGGCCCATATCCAAACATAGTAAAAGCAATTTACAACAAACCGGTAGCCAACATCAATCTGAATGTAGAGAAACTTGAAGCAATCCCACTGAAATCAGGGACTAGACAAGGCTGCCCTCTCTCTCCATATCTTTTCAATATAGTACTTGAAGTTCTAGCTAGAGCAATTAGACAACAAAAAGAGGTCAAAGGGATACAAATTGGAAAGGAAGAAGTCAAACTATCACTATTTGCAGACGATATGACAGTATACTTAAGCGACCCAAAGAACTCCACCAGACAACTCCTACAGCTGATAAACAACTTCAGCAAAGTGGCCGGATATAAAATCAACTCAAGCAAGTCAGTAGCCTTCCTATACTCAAAGGATAAGCAAGCTGAGAAAGAAGTAAGAGAAATGATACCCTTCACGATAGCCACAAACCATATAAAGTATCTTGGTGTGACTCTAACCAAACAAGTAAAAGATCTGTATGACAAGAACTTCAAGTCTCTGAAGAAATAAATTGAAGAAGACCTCAGAAGATGGAAAAATCTGCCATGCTCATGGATTGGCAGGATTAATATAGTAAAAATGACCATCTTGCCAAAAGCAATATACAGATTCAGTGCAATCCCCATCAAAATCCCAACTCAATTCTTCATAGAGTTAGAAAGAGCAATTCAAAAATTCATCTGGAATAACAGAAAACCCAGTATAGCTAAAACTATTCTCAAGAGTAAAAGAGCCTCTGGGGGAATCAGTATTCTGGACCTCAAACTGTACTACAGAGCAATAGTGTTAAAAACCGCATGGTATTGGTACAGTGACAGGCATGTAGATGAATGGAACTGAATTGAAGACCCAGAAATGAATCCACACTCCTATGGTCACTTGATCTTTGACAAAGGAGCTAAAACCATCCAGTGGAAAAAAGATAGCCTTCTCAACAAATGGTGCTGGCTCAACTGGAGGTCAACATGCAGAAGAATGCAAATTGACCCATTCTTATCTCCTGGCACTAAGCTCAATTCCAAGGGGATCAAGGACCTCCACATAAAACCAGACACACTAAAACTAATCTAAAGGAAACTAGGGAAGAACCTTGAACATATGGGCACAGGGGAGAATTTCCTGAATAGAACTCCAATAGCTTATGCTCTAAAATCAAGAATTGACAAATGGGACCTCATTAAATTACAAAGTTTTTGCAAGGCAAAAGACACTGTCAAAAAGACAAAGCGGCAACCAACTAACTGGGAAATGATCTTTACCAACCCTACATCCAACAGAGGACTAATATCCAATATATACAAAGAACTCAAGAAGTTAAACTCCAGAGAGGCAAGTAACCCTATTAAAAAATGGGGCACAGAGCTAAACAAAGAGTTCTCACCTGAAGAATATCTAATGGCTGAGAAGCACCTAAAGAGATGTTCATCATCCTTAGTCATTATGGAAATGCAAATCAAACAAGCCTGAGATTCCATCTCACACCAGTCAGAATGGCTAAGATCAAAAACACAGGAGACAGCAGTTGTTGGCAAGGATGTGGAGAAAGAGGAACACTCCTCCACTGCTGGTGTGATTGCAAGGTGGTACAACCACTCTGGAAAGCAGTCTGGCGGTTCCTCCGAAAACTGGGCATGACACTCCCGGAGGGTCAGGCTATACCACTCCTGGGCATATACCCAGAGGCTTTCCCTGCATGCAATAAGGACACATGCTCCACTATGTTCATAGCAGCCTTATTTATAATAGCCAGAAGCTGGAAAGAACCCAGATGTCCCTCAACGGAGGAATGGATTCAGAAGATGTGGTATATTTACACAATGGAATACTACTCTGCAGTTAAAAACAATGAATTCACGAAATTCCTAGGCAAATGGTCAGAACTTGAAAATATCATCCTTAGTGAGGTAACCCAATCACAAAAGAACACATATGGTATGCAGTCACTGATAAGGGGATATTAACCCAGAATCTCGGAATACCCTAGACACAATTCACATATCAATAGATTTCCAAGAAGATGGAAGGAGAGACCCCTGGTCCTGGAAAGACTGGATGTAGGGGAATGCCAGGACAGAGAAGTGAGAGGGGGTTGAATGGGGAAAAGAGGGAGGGAAGGGGGCTTATGGGACTTTTAGGGAGGGAGGAAACGGGAAAGGGGAAATGATTTTGAATGTAAATAAAAAAAATTAAAAAAAAACGGTCCCATCACTAGGAAGGTTGAGAACCACTCTCTATAGGTTACTTGGAGAATCCCCTTTACACACAGGATGAGGTGTGTGAATAAGCATTCAACTAAGATCACTCAGACTGAAGAATATTTGTTCTCCTTAGAGATTCTAAGAACTAAGGGATTGTTTACCCACCACCTATCTTAACATAAAAATTATGTGTTTTGATAACATACATAAGTGCAGAGCAATGGTGTTCTAACAGACTAGTGCCACCACAAAGATCTTCATTGGATTCATAGTTCCCTAAACTGTTGTAATCCTCCGCACACCTGATTTCCCTTTCCGTGACCGGATCTTAGCAGTCATGGAAGTGAAAGAGGGGCTGGTGTGCAGACAAGAAATAAAGAGAGCTGGGGAAGCCAGAAGACACCCAAGTGCCCACACCAGTTCCCTACAGCAGGCATTACGATGACCAGAAAATAGTGATGAAGAGGAGGGTGAGGGGAGATGGAGTACACGGTAGAAAGATGAGTGAGAAGATGCAGCCTAACCGATTGTGGACCATAGAGAGAGGTGGAACTGTAGACATGATGGTGGTGAGAAACAGGTGGACACAAAGAGCCTGTGCAACCACCTGGGGTCATGGTGATGTCTGAGTCTGGGCTTCTACCAAGGGCCCTACCACAGCCAGGGTCTGTATTGATGTCTGTGTGTTTTGGCTGAAAGCCATCAGGATGTCAGTGGTCTGGGTTGCTACTTGAGACCCTGTTGATGGCCAGAAGTCATGCTGATGGCAAAGGCCATACTGATCTGAGTAGTCTGCATTGCCACCTGAGGCCATGGTGACATCCCTGCTATGGAGGGCTATGTCTCGGTTCATGGTCTTATCACAGCCAGGGACTGTGTTGATGTCAAAGGCCAGTGTTAGCACCAAAGACCATGCAGATGTCCCTAGTTTGGGATGCCTGCAGGTTTTATCTAGATGTTTTAGGAATACCTGTTATTTTTAATTATATACATTTTTGGAATGAGACTATATTATTCATCAAATCGAACATTTGTTGCCACTGGTTGGTCTTTATAAGCATACCCAAAGCATTTTGTTTTGAGGAAAATAGATGCAAAATTTTCACTGATTTCTTTTGTAATTTTACTCTAGGATTTAAAACAAAAAACAAAAATAAAAATATCAAAAAACAAAAAACTCACAAACAGATAAATCAAGGCCTCTAAGTCAAATCTCTGTCTATTCTGACTGAGGAAATGGTACCAGAAAAATGGTGCCTAAGGCCATGTTGATATCTGAGCACTGTCCTGAGCTGGCCTCACCCCTCACCTGCAGCAAGAGAGTTGGCCCCTCCCCTTACCTAGGTAACATAGAAAAGCTAGCTCTAATAGCATGAATTCAGGAGAGCTGACCCCAAGGGAGTGAGTGCTAGAAGAGCTGGTCTCACCCCTCACTAGCTTAGGCACTCAGAAGAACCAGCCCTGCACATCCCCTGGGTAGTGTGGGAGAGCTCCCCTGCTCCTAGGTCAAGAGAGCAGGTCATCTGGCCCTGCCTTTTACTTATTGAAGCACTCAGGAGTACAAACAGAGTCCATACTTTCCTGGAGCAACACTGTAGAGCTGACCCTGGTGGTGCAGGCACAGGATGCTGACCAAGTCAGCTACCACCCAGGCCCAGGTCCAGGTCTTTGAGCTGGCCCACCCCAATGCCCACCCCATCACCCACCCCCATCTATGAACTGCTGGTGAAGGAGCTGGTCCTGCAGATCCAAAGCTTCAGGATCTCCACAATACAGGGCAGCAAAACTATCTGTGAAAAAGTTCCAATGATGACCCTGTATTGATTGTGTAGCAGAAGTCAGAGGCCTTGAACCAAACCAATGATTCATTGCAATGAACATTTGCAAGTAAAGCTCTTTAGGCAAAAGTGCATACTGTGGGACACACTGTGACACCCTGCAGCTTTTACAGGGAGAGTTTTTTGTTTAAATTTTTATTTTTGTTTTGTTTTTGTGGCAGAGGGATTATATGAGTGGACCAGGAGATGAGTGAGATTAGGGTTCATGATGTGAAATTTGCAAAGAAGGGAGAGAGAGAGAGAGAGAGAGAGAGAGAGAGAGAGAGAGAGAGAGAGGAGAAAGAGGAGAAACACACTCTCACTCTGTTACATTGTTACATGTCTGGCTTTCTCCAGAACCAAGCTCATCATGTGCATGAACTCTATTTGCCCACCCTCTTCATATACTACTTTATGTCCTCTGACCTAAAGCCTTCCATTTCCTCACCCACTACACCTCTCTCCCCCAGTAATCTCAGTCCAGTCTCATACTGCCAACAAGCTCATGGACCTCCTTGTTTAGAAAGAGACAAAAAGAAGGAAGGAGTGACTTGCTTCAGTTGCCTTAATCTCTTTCTGAAGAAGGTTTAAGATTCTGTTACAGAAACTAGATGGAGCCAGGAGTTGAGTCACTATTTCTTACACTCTGTGACATTAAAAATGTTGATGCCCTCAAGATTGGGAAGGTAAAATCCACTTCTACTTCCTGTTCTTGGAAAGAAGTACCCCTTTGGGGACAGTACCAAAGACAACCTGTTGGCCCTGGTAGCATCTGCATTCTCACTGAGTGAAGAAGAACTTCTCAAGGAAGTTAAGACTCAGACCTGGTGATAATTTGACTAAGAATGACCCTCATAGGCCCATATATTTGTAGAATGCTTAGTCCTCAGGGAGTGGGAGTAGCACTACTTGAGAAGGATTAGGAGGTGTGGACTTGTTGGAGGAAGTATGCTACTGGTTTTGAGGTTTCAAAAAGTTCAAACTAGGCCCAGTGTCTCTTTCTTCCTGATGTCTCTAGATTCAGCTGTAGAACTCTCAGCTACCTCTCTAGCACCATGTCTGCCTAAAATTGTCATGGGTACTGTCATGATGATAATGGACTAAACCTCTAAAACTGTAAGCCAGCCCCAATTAAATGTATTCCTTTATAAGAGTTGCTCTAGTCATAGTGTATCATCACAGTAATAGAACACTAAGACCCCAAGAGGCCAAACAAAAACACCTAAAAGACTAAAAGATGGGTGGGCAGATTAAGATAGCAAAGGGGAGCAGTAAAGCCTGAGAAAGAAGGAAACAAAAGAAATGGCATCTCACTTTGGGGAAATGCTGAACTGGTTTTCACTGCATTACATTCCCAACAGCAATGTGTAATGGCCAAGATTGTTGCATCTTCATCAAAACGATTTTTCATTAAAAAATTAAATTCATACAAGGAGTATAAAATACCATCTTATTGTGATTTTGATTCACATTTCCCTAGTAACTAATGAACATGAACATCTTTCTGTATTCCTATTGGTCACTTCTCCATTGGAGAAGCATCTATTCGAACGCTTCTGCCTACACTAAATTGACTTTCTTGATGGTGATCTTTCATTTTTAAAAGGTTTTAATTTTGATAACCTGTAATTTATATTTGTTATTCATATCTTATGTATAATATTTTAAAAACAACTGCCTAAATCAAAGTCATAAAGAGTTATATTAGTACTTTCTTCTAATAATCCAAGAGTTTAAAATTGACTTTGAAAAGTTGTTTTTGTCTATTGTTTTATAAACAGTGAGGAAAGGTCTTGGTTCACTCATTTGCATATGGGTATCCAGTGTCCCAGCATTATTTGCTGAACTTTGTGTTGTAATTAGACATTTTTACCCAGATTCTATCTGGTAGGATTCATTTTGGATCCGTTAGAAGTCACTGTTGTGGTGAACCACTATTAGAAATACTAAACCTAGCCGGGTGGTGGTGGCACATGCCTTTAATCCCAGCACTTGGGAGGCAGAGGCAGGTGAATTTCTGAGTTCGAGGCCAGCCTGGTCTACAGAGTGAGTTCCAGGATAGCCAAGGCTATACAGAGAAATCCTGTCTCGAAAAAAAAAAAAAATACTAAACCTTTCATGACCACTGGTTTCTCTCAGTGTATTGTATATTCTTCTTTGGAACCAAAGAGTGACCTATGCTGTTAATATGGCATTATGGGAAAGTCTAGTTAGCTCCAAGCTCTTTTCCTCATCATTTTCACAAGTATCATTAAGAGTCATTTGTTGCCTACTATTGGGGTTTGGTTTGTACTTACTGCAGGTCCCTGCCAACAGTTGGTGTTTTGACTGATCAATAAAGAGCCAATGGCCAGTGGCTGGGCAGGGAGATAAAGGTAGGCAGAACTTTGAGGATTCCCAAGAGGAAATGCGGGACAGAAGAAAGGCAGAATCACCATGACAGGGAAGCAAAGAGATCAGGCGTAAAGGCCTCGCTGACATGTAAGAATTCAGAAAAGTGGTCCCAGGGGTCACTCCTGCAATTGGGTCTGGGGTAGCAAAGTTGAAATATAGATTTAGCAAATATAACTCAGGAATATTGGAAGGGAAAGTGCACCCACATGGAGTTACAGAGAAGCCCAGCCATTGAACTAGTAAGACATATTAAAACTAATGCTGCATGTGTGTGTTTTCATTCATGAATTCATAGCTCTTGGGCAGGTACAGAGCCATACACACAGCTGCTGGGAGCATACAGCAAAACTTAACTTTTTACCACTACAGCCTACTCTATAAATGTTGACCATGGTTGTATCTTGTTTTACTCTGCAGCACTGAGACAAGACTCAGGGAACTTCTGAGTAACTTTTGAAGGAGAGCAGCAATCCTTTGGTGAATAGTGTTTTAAGGGATTCACTGGTCTTTCTCCTGCATGTGTTTGTCTTTCTGTTATTTTATTGTAGCTTCTTAAGATGCTGAGGAGATAACAGCCTTAGCAGAGTATTAAGGTCATAGCACCAAACACATAACAAATCCTCCCTCTGGAAATGATGAAACATGGGCTGGAAATTCTTGGCAGAATTTTCCTGAAGCCTTGAGAATGTTGTAATGGAGGAGGAGAGACAAAATAAGCTGCTTCCAAAAGTCTAGATGACTTAGTCCTATGTGTAAGAAACAGATTGCTTTTTTTTTCCCTGAATAAGCAAATTAAGATTAATAGGTGGGCCCGCTGTTACTTAAAAATGGAATAGTTTATTGAGAGATGGTTACAAATAGAATAAAGAACTGTTACTGTCTGACTGAAAACAACAACAAAGTTAATGAGTAGAATTTTAAAGGTGGGTAAGGAGGCAAGTTCCAAGTCAAGATAAAGCAGTTCTTTCTAAAACTCCTAGTACTTCAGATTAGAACAAACTGTTGTTCCACTAGAGAGTGCCTACTTCTAGTGCTTACTTCTAGAAGGTCCCTATGGGGTCTGGTAGACCACTGTTGTGGATGCAAAGGATCCAACAGCAGCATTGGAGCAGAAGGACTAAGTAGCACCTAAGACTACTTCTCACCTAGATGTGCCATCTAGCATCCTGGTCACCATCTTCTATGATATGGGACTCTGCCTTTCATTTCCTTTGGCATTTCTTCTCATTCTTACCCATTCTAATTTTAGCTTTCCGGCCAGTGAACCTAAAATCTGCAAATTCTCTACATGAGCTTCATGCTCAAAGCAAACTTCATTATGGTTTCTCTTCATGAGTTTCGCTATTTGCTAACTCTCAATTCTATGGGTCTCTTCCTATGGGTAGCTTTTTTTTTTTCAAGACCAGCAATGTTTGCCTTCTTCTACTGAACAGAATAGCACATGTATGTGCTCTTATTCTCACTGTGACTCTACTTTACAACTTGTGTTTACCTAGCTTGCTCTTCTATTCAATGTTGATCACCTATGTTGATCTCTGTCACTGTGACATGATGTCCAGCACAATCTACTTTAAACCAAGAGCAGTTTCTTTAGGCTCACCATTTCAGAGGTATTGTATCACTGTAGCTACTTGGCCCTGTTGCTTTGGGCTGGAGGTAGGCATTATATACCATAGTGGGAGCTTGTGGCAAAAAAGGTGTGTTTACTTCATGACAACTGAGAAGCAAAGAGAAAGACAGGATGAAATCTGGTCTCAATATTCCCTCCAAGGGTGCAATTCAATTGGCCTTACTTCATTCCAGTATGTCCTACTTCTTATAGGTTCCACTACCCTTGGTCCACACACAGGCTGTGAACTAAGCCTTGCACACATGGACCTTTAAGAGACATTTCAGATCTGAATGGTAGCACATCCTCCAGGGCAAGGTTGATATCATGTGTATGTAAGTTTTATTTGCTTGATGTAATTGTTGTCTCCAAAGCTTCCTTCTGAATAAGATTACCCTTTCAGAGTAATCTTTTTGAACTTTGACTGGCTGGTTCAACTCAGATGTTCTGGCTCAAATTCCTCTCCAAGCTGACTGATTCGATTTGACTTCTCTCAGCTTCTCACTGAATTGCTCTGTTTCACCTCAAATTAACTCTGCAATCTGTTCTAACCTTCTGGCTCCTTCTCATTCTCTGGTTTGTTCTGTCTTCACCTGTGTCTATTTTGTTTTCTCTGCAACCTATCTTTGTAAAACTCTCACTGTGTAAACTGCCTCTGAACTCCATGAACAGAACTGCAATGAACTCCACGTCACGGCACAGCCTCCCAATTCACTAACTGACTAGAACTCAGAGATCTGCCTGTCTGTCTCCTGAGTGCTGAAATTAAAGGCATGTACCACCACTTCTGGACCTAAGCTTGTCTTTACCTAAAACTTGCTTTATACCAAGCTGCCATTGAACTCAGAGATCTGCTTGCCTCTGTCTCCTGAGATTAAAGGTATGTCTGTATACCAGCTGGATCACACAGACCTAGAAGGTCTTTGACTGTGATCCCTTTCCAAAATGGCCATGTTGCTGGATTAAAATTCTCTACAGAACCATGTCTTTGTACTATTACCAACTGAGAGATTATTTCTGACAATAGTTGTTTAACCGACATTTCATGAGTAAATGAATTAATGAATAAATCATTGGGACTACACATTTCTTTTTTATTATTCTTATTAGATATTTTATTTATTTACATTTAAAATGTTATCCCCTTTCCTCATTTCCCCATTGAAAACCCCTATCTTATCCCCCCTCCCCCTGCTCACTAACCTACCCACTTCTGCTTCCCTGTCCTGGAATTCCCCTACAATGGGACAATGAGCCTTCACAGGACTATGAGCCTCTCCTCTCATCGATGTCTAACAAGGCCATCCTCTGCTACATATATGACTGGAGCCATGGGTCCCTCCATGTGTACTCTTTGGTTGGTGGTTTAGTCCCTGGGAGCTCTGGGGGTACTGGTTGGTTCATATTGTTGTTCCTCCTGTGGGACTGGAAACCCCTTCAGCTCCTTGGGTCCTTTCTCTAGCTCCTCCATTGGGGACCCTGGTCTCAGTCCAATGGTTGGCTGAGAGCATCCACCTCTGTATTTGTTAGACACTGGCAGAGCCTCTCAGGAGACAGCTGTATCAGGCTCCTGTCAGCAAGCACTTGTTGGCATCCACAATAGTGTCTGAGTTTGGTAACTGTATATGAGATGGATCTCCAGGTGAGGCAGTCTCTGGATGACCTTTCCTTCAGTCTCTGTTCCACACTTTGTCTCTGTATCTCCTCCCATGGTTATTTTGTTCCCCCTTCTAAGAAGGACCAAAGTGTTCACACTTTGGTCTTCCTTCTTCTTGAGCTTCATGTGGACTACACATTTCTATTGAGTACTTATAGTCATAGGAGACCATGAAAGACGAGGATGGAGTAGCAATCAAAGCCTGTGCTTCTATATATGAAAAAGTATGCCTAAGCATTATACCATCTTTCCGCCTGAGGAGATGAATTTCATATGGATGAGTAAAAGGACGTGTCTACTAACAGTAAAGGGGATATCATTGCAGTGAGTTCTGGGCTCTGATTTAATTTGAGAATTAAATGTAAGTGAGGAAGGAGAGACATCAGGAGAGATGAAGGACATCATTTGAGAAGAAGAGGAAAACATGGTGAGATGCACACACATTTGAGGACAAAGAAGGCTAGCTATAATATGAATTCATGAGTTCAATCTGAATTCATAAAACCTCTTGTATGTATCAGTGGTGTTTAGAGAGGAATTAGAGTCACTCTCACAAGATGCTAAAAGACTTCAGTCTGGGCAGGAAGAGGGGACAAGAGTGTGGTGCTGCTCATAGGAGGCTGTGAAAAGCAGACAGACAAAGAATAGCTTGGAGTTTGTTCTAAGGGGTATTCAACAGCCCACGGGACACCTCCTCCACCTCCTGGCATACGCAGAATCCTGCAGCTCCGGTGCCAGCAGAGGCAATGTTTAGTTCTCTTAGCTGAGATCATCTTCAGGAAAGCTGGAAAAGCAGACAGGACTTACCACCAACCTGTTATAGTCTCTCCTCTCTGAACAGACCTGGGCATCCGCTTCTCTTCTAATTTCCAGATTCCCTTAATCTCGCTTGTTTTCGAAGCTCTCTCCCAATCTATAGCTTTCCATCAGGGCATCCTGACATGCTATTTCCAGGGGCTTAGTCCCTCCAAGTCCTCCCTAGTGACCATGGCACAATGTTTTGTCTCTATAAGATTTGTTTGACCAGTTTGAGCTGAATTGTTAGTGGCTCACAATTGTTTTGACTACTGGTGTGTTATTTTTCCCACATGGGAATTCTTCCAGCCATTTCATTGGTTTAATCAAAAGGTGAAGTAAATATTAAATATTAAGTAGAAGAAACCACTTGAAAAGCTTAGTCATACATGGTATGCAGTCACTGATAAGGGGATATTAACCCAGAATCTCAGAATACCCAAGACACAATTCACATATCAATAGATTTCCACGAAGATGGAAGGAGAGACCCTGGTCCTGGAAAGACTGGATGTAGGGGAATGCCAGGACAGAGAAGAGAGAGGGGGTGGAATGGGGAACAGGGGGAGGGAAGAGGGCTTATGGGACTTTTGGGGAGGGAGGAAACGGGAAAGGGGAAATCATTTGGAATGTAAATAAAAAAATAGAAAATAAAAAAAAAGTGTATGTTAATCCTTTCAAAGACTGAGATTTTTAACAAATGGATTCTACAGTACATATACATATATCAGTGAAATAAGCAGAGCACACAGTACTTGAAATTTTGTTTTTACTTTTATGATTTTAAAATACCACTGTTTGAAATTTGAGGAGTGCATTTGTCAAAGAAGCTAATCATGTTGATTTTTTTAAAGACCAGGATAAAAATGATACAATGAGAATTTGGAAGACTGCCCAGTAAGCTTTTTGAGACATGAGTGATGGTGGCTGCTGTGTCTTTTATGTGCCCTTTCTTGACATTTCCTGACCAGGGCACACCCTGCCCAACCCAGGGTAGATATAAGACAGGTCATTGTTCCATATTCTAATGACAGAGGAGTCTATTGTCTTCACAGTATGTGGAGAGGGAACCAAGGAAGTCTGCCATCAATTATTAACAGCTGCTCTTCTGAATATTCAAGAATGTGACGCTGACTGCTTCCAGTGCTCCTGGAACCTCATTCTTCTGGGATATGAGAAAGAAAACAAGGGAGGTGGGGGCAAAAGTGAGAGTAAGGAAAGAAAGATGGAAAAGAAACGGAAGCAAGAGCTACCTCAGGCTTCTCACTGCCAAGCTGTGTCCATGGGATGGCAATATTGGCAAAGAAAACGTCCCAAGATTTGGCCAGGGGGTTGATTGGCAGTGCCTGCTCGCTATATTTTCCTTACTTAAAAACAACTGCCTCCACAGTTGCGTGTTTCATCCAATCCCTGTTAGAACACCTTAGGTATCAAGCATTTGTTTTTTCATTGTAAGATAGGGTGCCTTTAGTTCTCTTCTTGTTCTTGCCTATTATCATGACATTATAACCACACATGCAGAGAGGAGAGAGAGACAGAGACAGGAGACAGAGAGAGAGAGAGAGCTGATCCTGATCTCTGTTGGGGATGAACTGTGCTAACCTTGTCAGTGTTCTATGGTTCACATTCTGAATACAGCTTTCTGTATATGAAATAGTTTTATTGTCTTTTAAATAGTTTTATTGGAACATGGCAGTGCTCAGTCACTGATACATCACCCATGGGTATGGATGCTTCCATCTAATGACAAAATTAACATAACCTATATGGTCCTCAAGGCATAAAGTTTTTACTGTTGGGCTCTTTACAGAAAATGCATTTCTTGCTCTTATATCTTGGGTCATTATCCATAAACTGTAGCTGGTCTATGAACTACTTGCTGTCTCTTTACATCAACATTGAGACCTTACACAAGAATGGAAGCAAACTATGTCACTATATGCTCCGTCTGTTCCACATGATGTTCTTTTCTGTAAGAAGACTCTGTAGAGGAAGGAGCAGCATGTGGAATTGCGCTCTGGGGTCAACCCTTGGCCTCTTGTGGATCAGCACTTTTAGTAGCATTGACTTCAGTGTCTCTATAAAACTTTAACTTTCTTTGAGGGAAGTACTTGCTTTCTGACATTTCTGGGCAGTGTGACTCACCAAGATTTGTGGGACTATGGCTTAGCTTTTGCTGTTTAATAAACTACTCCAAAACTTTGTGACCTAAAACAAACTACAGTTCAGCGACTCAGACTGGGCTCAGCTAGGTGGTTCTAGCCATGACTGGGCTCTGCAGGCTTTCAATTGGGCTTGTTCATTTGTGGTCAGTTGGCAGACTGGCTGGGGCTGGAGGGGTAAGAGGGCTTAACTAGTATACCTTTCTGCTCCACATGGCCTCCCTCAGTGAACAGGCCATGCTGGGCAGGAGACTCAGGGAAAAGCATTTGTGTAGCTCCTAAGAGGCTACCTTTGACACTCACAATATGTCCCCTCCTTCACATTCTTGGACAAATAAAATTACAAAGGCAGCCCACTTATCTTTGGGATGGGAAAACAGACTCCACTTCTTCATGAGATCACACTCATTCTATGCAACCCAGGGAGGGAAGGAGGCAGATTACTGCAACCTTTTAGTCCTTTCTTCTTTAGCCAACAGTGGCGAGTTAGTTTGAGAGGTAGATCCTAGCCTTACAGACTTTGATGGGGTTTCCTGTGCTTTCTGACATGCATCCTGGTACTGCTCAGTTAACTTTACCTAAATTTGGAACTGCATGGGAGCTTGATGAGATACCAACATCCAAAGTCAAGCATTTAGTTTATGGCTAAAAGGTACAAACTAAGCTGCTGGAGTCTAGTGGTCCAGTCCTGCCCCCACAGAATTCAGTCTTCATTATACATGGAACTATAGCATCACAGATCACATGCTAAGCATGTCTATAGTTGTATGCTCAACAGAAGGTTGACAAGGCTTATTGGTCCATAGTCTCTGTATAGGGAGGAGACAACATATTTCAAAGATGTAAACAGATTCTAATTTATAAATAATATCTCTATGGTCTTGACCACGTCCTCTCCCACTATCTGTAGGTATGTGTTTAGTATTTGTTTCTGCAAAACCACTATGATTTTCTTTAAAATCTTCATTTGGGAGGGAGAAAGCGACAGATGAGGGTAACAGATGATGGGTCTAGATTGTCTAACTCACTTTGTCATACCTGGATTTATTTTGAGCTCAATGAATTTGCTCAGGGACATTGAGCTCACAAACTATTTCTTTATGATAGATCCTATGCCCATCCTATTGAAGTGATCTGAAATGTTGAAAATTTTCACTAAAATATTTCAGAATAAATACAATAGAAATCATAGTTAATATATGTCAATTACTAATAAGAATGTATAGATGCAATTAGACCTAGGATGTGTGTGTGCATGTGCTTGTGCCTAAGCTCATAAGTTTATGCTCATGTGTGTGCTCATATGTAGGCCAGAGGTCAACACTAGTGTCTTTCTCATCCTCTTTTACACCTCAGTTGTTTGAGACTGGGTTCTCCCACTGAACCTAGAGTTCACAGATTCTGTCTCTCCTGGCAAACAAGCCCAAGAGACCCCCTTGTTTTGGCCTCCTGTGAAGGTTTGTGTAAGTTTGGCCCAGGGAGTGGCACTATCAGGTGTGGCCCTGTTGGAATAGGTGCGTCACTGAAGGGTGGGTTTCACCCCAGTTAATCTGGAAGTCAGTATTCTACTAGCACCCTTCAGATGAAGATGTAGAACTCTCAGCTCCTCCTGTACCATGCCTTCCTGGATGCTGCCATGTTCCCGCCTTGATGATACTGGACTGAACTGCTGAACCAGTAAGCTAGCCCCAATTAAATGTCTATTGTAAGACTTGCCTTGGTTATGGTGTCTGTTCACAGCAGTTAAACCCTAAGACACTTCCCAAGTGCTTGAAGTATAGGTACAAATCACTGTTTTTTCCCCCCTGAAGGGTACTAGGGATCGAAGTCAGACCTTGAGCTTGTTCCACAAACTCTTTATGTACTGCCCCAGAATTGGAGGCCATGTTTACATAAGTGTTGGAAATTCAGTCTCTGTTGTAATGAGTCACATCTGTCCTTCATTAGAATTGACACACAAATATCTCTGGTGCTCCTTGAAGCACTCAGAGGCAAAATAACCCACAAGTTTCAACCCTTTCCAGACTGGAACTCATTCTTTGTTTTTATTTTGTAATAGTCCTCCCAAGTCTCTATTCTGCCTATCGCAGAAAGCCTGGCTGTTACTGATCTCTGTTTCCTAAGAATCTTTGATGATTCTCTTCTTTATTCCGGTGATACTTCCTGGCCTCGAATGTGTCTCCATGTGATGGCTCTGAACTGCTGAGGGCTGCTATGCACTTCTTAGGGCAGGATTTTACCACCGTCAATCACTAACACTCTTGTAACAGCCACCATAATGGAGGTCTCAGACTCTTCATTCAAATTCCAACCTTGGCTCCTGAGACCACACTCTAATTTTTAACAGATTTCTCTGGTTGTATATCAAGTAACATGGGGATCTTGTCTGAGAGTTCATGAACTTGTGCCAGACATAGCAATTCTTAGAGTTCACAAGCCAAGGCTTCCACAGGAGTCCTCAGGGGACAGCTCTCACTTTGGCCTCTGACCTGATAATATGGTGCAAGCTGGTTACATCCCAATGGAGTATTCTTACAAATACATTCTCCTTTCTCAGGGTGGAGGCCATATTGTAGTAAAGAGAGAAGAAACTCTCTCCTGGTCCTATTTCCTACCCAAGGACGAACATAACATCATAGAATAAAAATAAGCAAGCACTGAAGAGCAGGGACTTTTCTGTTTGTCACTGAATATTCTGAATCAAGAAAACAGTACTTCGTACTGTAGGACTTTGATAACTACTGAGGCATTAAAAGAAATTGTTTGTTCTCTTTTTTAAAAAGTTAATCCAGTGGCTGGGAAGATGGCTCAGTAAGGAAAATGCTTGATGGACAATCATGAGGACCTGAATTTGAATAACCAATGTCCACATAAAAGCTGAGCATGGCAATGAAGGTCTAGAACCCCCCACCCCTGCCTCTGCACGCGAAGCATGGTGGGGTAGGGAGACAGGCAGATCCTTGGCTAGCCATTGTAGCCAAAATTGGTGCTCAATGTTCCTCAAGAATTAAGGCAGAGAGAAATGGAAGAAGATACCCAACCTTAATCTCTGGTCTCTACACACATATACACATGGGTGAGCAAACAGGCAGACAGGCAGGCAGACAGACAGACAGACAGACAGACAGACAGACAGACAGACAGACAGACAGACAGACAAGAAAGAGAGAAATGAGATGATGATGAGAATTGATAATAATTATATTTCCAGAGCTCAATTATTTATCTTGGAACAATAGCAGAAATATCTAGATCAAGCACAAAGCCAATCTACTATGCTTTAAAGCAGTAGTTCTCAACCTTCCTAATGTTACATCCCTTTACCACAGTTCCTCATAGTGTGATGACCCCAACCGTAAAATTTTTTTCATTGCTGCTTCATAACTGTAATTTTGCTACTGTTATAAATCATGATACAAATATTTTTGTAGCTGGAGGTTTGCCAAGGATGTTGCAACCCACAAATCTTCTCCCTCCAAATCTTTTCTGCAAAAGTTACTTGCCATCCCAATGTCCCCTTTAAGAGTGTTCACATGAGATGACACAAAAATAACCATATAATAATAATTTTCAGACAGGCTGAAATTTAACTCCATATTTGAAGAAGAAGCATTTCCCCAGAAGATGCAATCTATAGAAATGCATTTCTATCATGAATGGAAGCAGATTTTCATTGTTTTTATAATTTGGCCCCTGAAAACTTTAATTCCAGATTGGCTCAGAATAGTTTTCCATAAAATAATATGTGGTGATATCTTCTGAACAATAGATGTGATTTCCTCCAAACTAAACTATAAAGTCCGTGTTTGGAAATACAAAAGCAGTATTCTCACTTCAGATGGACAGTTTCCTTCTTCACAGGCATCGATGTGTCCAAAAAGTTCTTAGCATTTGAAATGTAAATGAAGATTATATTCAAGAAAAAAAAGATCTTGATGGCCAAGTCCCACAGATTACCCATGGTCTAGGACACAAGAAATCAAAGCAGACCTTGGCAAGTGGAAAATCTCCTCTGCTCTGACTCAGCAGAGCTGTTCTTTTCCTCTTGTCGCTCAGGAACTTCGCAGTGATGTGCAACATATGCAGCTTTGTGGATGTTCCCACCATGTGGTGGATTCATGCTGCTTCACCAGCTTTCAACCAGCAGTGCCGTGTCCATGAACTTCTGCAAGGTCAATCAAAGGTAAAGAGAATGCTATTTGTTTCACTACAGGTTGCTGTCTTTTCTTCTGTATATTTTATCTGTTTCTTTTTCCTCCACGCAGAATTATCATTCTCCCTCACTATCCCAACTCTTCTTATGGTGTACCTCTCAGATCTTGGACTCTGGGAATTACTGTGAAGTCAGTCAGTGCATTGGATCCAAACCCATACTGTCTTTGAGTGGCTTCTAGACATCTACTGCTATATTAATGAGCTTGCCCTGAAAAGTACTGGACTGCTCTGAAAGGGAACTTTGACTTCAGAACTTTTCATGACTTTGCTAAGTTTTCTTAGGACTAAACAAAGTGTAAGATGCTCTGGTTAGCTTTAACTGTCACAACCTAGAACTATCTTGGAAAAATATCTCAACTGAAGAATTGTCTGTATCACACTGACCCGTGGTGATGTCTATGAGGGACTGTGGTGGTTTGGATATGCTTGTAACTATTAGGAAGTGTGGCCTTGTTGGAGGAGGTACAGCCTTGTTGGAAAAAGTGTGTCACTGTGGGGGTGGGCTTGCAGACCCTCCTCCTAGCTAACTGATGAGAGTCTGGTCCTGGCTTCCTTCGGACAAAGATGTAGAACTCCCAGCTCCTCCAGTGTCATGCCTGTCTAGACACTGTTGTGCTTCCTGCCATGATGATAATTGACTGAACATCCAAATCTGTTAGCCAGCCCCGGTTAAATGTTGTCCTTATAAGAGTTGCCTTGGTCATGGTGTCTGTTCACAGAGGTAAAACCCTAAGACAGAGATTGTCTTGATTTTTTTTATTGATTCAAAATGTTTCACCCACTGTGGGTAATACCATTCCCTAGGCAGGTGATCCTGATCTATATAGGTGAGCATGAGCCTGCCAGAAAGCAAATAGCAGCCTCCATAATTCCTGCTGCTTTGACTATGAATTGAGTTCTCTGGTTGGAGATTATACTGAATGGATTAGCAAGCAGGCCTACCATCAAGTTCCTTCCTTGACTCCTCCCAAAGACAAACTAACTGTTGTAAGAAATTTTCTACAGTAAGCACCCTGACACCAACAAGAGTGGAAGAGAGGAGACATATTTGCTAGAGGGTCAAAGCAAGGACATCTCCTGAAGGGTTCTGGTCCCAGGTCTGGTTTGCACTTTTGCCTTATACTGTAAAACTACAAGGTTGGGGTAGGCAAGCAAGCAAGATATTATAGAAGTCTTTGTGGCAGTCAGCAGGTGCTTAAGGACAGTGAGACATTGTATCAGCTATTTCCACAGGTCGTTCTGTTCCAGTGAAGTCATGACTGACAAATAAACAGTACAAATAGGCTTTAAGAAAATCAGAAGGACAACTTCAGCACAAGGGAAAAACAAAAGAAGGGAGACATGCATACACAGACATGCACTACTACTACCAACATACAAATAATAAGAATTAACAATCATTGGTCATTAATATCTCTCAACATAAATGGACTCAATTCCCCAGAAAAAAGACACAGGACCCATCATTCTTACGTATACAAGAAATACATCTCAACACTAAAGATAGATATTACCTCAGAATAAGGGGCTGGAAAATGTTTTTTCAAGTGAATAGATCCAAGAAACAAGCAAGAGTAACCATTCTAATACCTAATAAAATAGACTTCCAACCAAAATTAATCAAAAGAGATGGATATTATAATCCTATAATCAAAGGAAAAATCCACCAACATGATGTCTCAATTTTGAATATCTACACCCCAAAGGCAAGGACACCCTCATTTGTAAAAGAAATATTAATAAAGTTTAAATCACATGTTGAATGCCATGTATTAATAGTTGGAGACTTCAACACTTCACTCTCACCAATGGAAAGGTCATCCAAATAGCAACTAAACAGAGAAATAATGGACCTAACAGATATTACAGCATTTCACCCAAAAACAAAAGAATACACCTTCTTCTTAGCACTTCATAGTACCTTCTCCAAAAATAAGCACATACTTGGTCATAAAGCAAGTATCAACAGATACAAGAAAATAACCCCCTGTGTTTTATCAGACCATGAATTAAAACTGGACTTCTACAACAACAAAAAGAACAGAAAACCTACAAAGTCATGGAAACAGAACACCTGTCTACTCAATGACAGCTGGGTCAAGGAAGAAATAAAGAAATTAAAGTCTTTCTAGAATTCAATGAATGCATTCTAGAATTCTAGAATGAAAATGAATGTACATCATACCCAAACTTATGAAACACGATGAAAGCAGTGCTAAGAAGAAAGTTCATAGCACTAAGTGCCATCAAAAAGAAGTTGGTGAGATTTCATACTAGTGACTTAACAGCACACCTGAAAACTCTAAAACAGAAAGAAGCAAACACACTTAAGAGGAGTAGATGGCAGAAAATAAGAAAATGCATGGCTGAAATCAATAAAGCAAAGAAGCAAAGAGAACAATACAAATAACCAATGAAGCAAAGAGTTGGTTTTTTGAGAAAATAAACAGATAGGTAAACCCTTAGCCAAACTAACAAAAAGACAGAGAATGTACAAATTAACAAAATCAGAAATGAAAATGGGGACATAACAACACATACCCAAGAAAATCTGAAGAATCAAGGAAATCCAAAGAATCATTAGGTCTTACTTCAAAACCTGTTGTGGTTGTTTGAATATGCTTGACCCAAGAGTAGCACCATTAGGAGGTATGACTTTGTTAGAGTAGGTGTGACCTTGGGAAGTGTGGGACTTTGATACCTTTTTCCTAGCTGCCTAGGAGACAATCTTCTCCTGCCTGGCTTTGGATCAAGACATAGAACTCTTGGCTCTTTCTCCAGCACTGTTTCTGCCTGGATACCGCTGCCATGCTTCCTGCCATGGTGATAATAGACTGAACCTCTGAACCTGTAAGCCAGCCCCAATTAAATGCTGTCCCTTTTAAGAGTTGCCTTGATTGTGGTGTCTCTTCTCAGCAATAGAAACCATAACTAAGACACCAGTTTTATAAACTGGAAAATTTTAAATAAAATGGATGATTTTCTTTCAAAGTTAACTCGAGATCAGGTAAACTATCTAAATAGACTTTCTCCTAAGGAAACAGAAGCAGTTATTAAGTCTCCCAACCAAAATAAGCCCAAGGCCAGATGGTTTTAGTGAAAAATTCTACCAGATTTTCAAAGAAGAGCTCATACCAATACTCTTCAAATTATTCCACAAAATAGAAACAGAAGTAACATTGACAAATTAATGAGGCCACAGTCACCCTGATACCTAAACTACACAAAGACTCAACCAAGAAAAGGAATTTCAGACCAATTTCCCAAATGAATATTGATGCAAAAAGATTCAATAAAAGACTTTCAAAATGATTCCAAGAACATATCAAATATATCATCCACCATGATCAAGCAGGCTTTATCCCAGAAATGCAGGGATGGTTCAATAATCCAAAAACTATCAACATAATCCACCATATAAACAAACTGGAAAAAAAAGCATATAATCATCTCATGAGGTCTGAAAAAGCTTTTGACAAAATCCAACACCCCTCCATGATAAAAATCTTGATGAGACAGGGGATACAAGGCACATACCTAAACATAAAAAAGGCAGCATATGACAAGTCAATAACCAACATTAAACTAAATGGAGAGAAATATAAAGCAATTTCTCTAAAGTCAGGGACAAGGCAAGGCTAACTATTCAGTATAGTACTTGAAATTCTAGCTAGAGCAATAAGAGGTCAAGGGGATTCAAATTGGAAAGGAAGAAGTAAAGTACTGCTATTTATAGTTAATATGATAGTATATAGAAGTGACCCCCAAAATTATACCAGAGAACTATAACAATGACAAACACCTTCAGCAAAGAGGCTGGATACAAAATTAACAAAAAATTAGCAGCCCTCCTATATACAAACAATAAAGTGGCTGCCATGTTGGCACTGGCAATAAATGCTGGACCTCTGCAAAAGCAGCTCTTAATTGCTGAGCCATCTCTCCAGCCCACACAGAAAACACTTCGTAAATGGCCAGCCGGAACTCACTGTGGAATATATGTGATGGATAAAGAACTGCTCCAAACACACCAGAGATGAAGATAAATGGGCACCTGTGTGTGTAACTAACAAACACACTGAACAAGAACCAACATGTGGGATGGAATCAGAAAAACAGCTTATTTTTCTCTTCCATTCCTAACTTAAAAAGCATCCTGCATTTTTCCTCTGTTGAAATTCGGATTTTCTGCTTCATAATAAGAGCTCACTTTGCAGGTTAAGAGTCTCTCTTAACATAAAAAGAGAGGAGATATTTAATGACTCTGCGTTTTTTTAAAAAAATAGTATTTTAATAAATATGCATACCTATTCTTTTATGTCCTTGATGTTAGTGAAAGCATAAGAATACTATAATATTTAGTTTTTTAGCCTTAGACGTTTACAAGTTCAGTCTGTTCAGGTAGCTGGAACCTCTTTGCACCGGGCTTTCAGCCAAAATGTTTTCTGTAGCATTCCGTTGCCAGTGGCTGAAGAGATATACCCAGTAGGGTACCCTAGGACCGTGGAAAGCATTCTTATGAAACCCTTCCGTAAATGAGTCAGAGGTGAGCATATGCCTGAACGCTCCAAAGTGACAGGAAACACAAACTATCCCAGTTAGTAAAATGCCAAGGCAGTAGGATAGACTTCAGGAAGACTGCACCAGCTGGGCGAGTGGGCGGAGCATCGGCAGATGACTATTCAAGGACAGGACAGCAGATGCTTTTAGGACAAACAATCCCATCTCCATTCTGAGAGAGACGGTATCAGAAGGGCTTCAGAAGGTCCACGCCTGCATAGGAAATGAGGTTCTTTATGGTTCTGTGTGGCTGGAAGCTTTTGCACTCTTAAACTAAGGTTCTGTATCTCTGCTGAGCCATTCTCCCTGTCAGTGAAGGAATTTTGAAACCCGACTTCAGGATTTTATGGCAGAAATTTACCTGCAGTCAGTATTTCCATGAACATTTGCAATTGCGATAAGGTTTTAAGTTTTATATGTATTTTTGTCACATAGAACTCCTTAGAAAGTCTTTCTTCTGAGAGTGCTAATATTTTCTCTCATTTTCTTTTGTTCTTTAAAGGCATGTGCATATCTTTCCCTATGTATTTCTCTCTACCATGTAACATGTACATATATTTGAAAATGCTTATATGCTATGATTTGAGATATACTAAAAGTCATCAGTAGACGGAATTGCATGTTGTTTTCCCATTGAGAAGAGATTAGAGTGGGTTTGGATGGTTGGCACACATTCCCCTAGCAGGCAGAAAGGCCCTTCAGACAGGCATTAGGTTAAGCAGTCACTTTCTGTAGGAGTTGAACCGCAGCCAGCCTTGTACAAGTTCATTTCATAAATATTTTTCCCTTGAAAAAACTTGAAATGGATGGATTCAAATTTTTCCAGGAAGATACTGAAAAGTCTGCTCGTGACTATATCAGGAGGAAGCATCCATCTGTTCTTAGTAATGGTTTAACTTAATTTACTTTGCACCATATTTATTAGCCAGGACTTTGGAGTTTCTGTGAAAGATCACATATTTTTCTTATCTCCTTATTTTATTAAAATAGCACATTTATGTGAAGGATGTGTTGCTTGCAGCACTGTTTTAGGGTGGAGGGAGTGTTTTGTTATAAAGATTTCATGATATCT
The DNA here is from genome assembly GCA_036184795.1 of Tokudaia tokunoshimensis. NCBI lineage: Eukaryota > Metazoa > Chordata > Mammalia > Rodentia > Muridae > Tokudaia > Tokudaia tokunoshimensis. The sequence continues at coordinate 50,933,124 of BTHU01000016.1, forward strand.
CTATGGCTTCAGCTATTTACATTCCTTTTAAACATCATGATTGGTTGACTTCGGTCCCCATTTAACTTGTCTGTGATAAGTGTTCCTCCCTCTCTGTATTGCTTCTACTTAATGCTGCTCGATCCCTGGCTCTACAAAGATGCCTTTATGTAATGACACTACGTGTAGCCTAACCATCCCCCACAAAGCTCCACTGCAAACTAATGTGAAGGGCTATTAATATCCATCAATTAATATAGTGCTTTGCTACAATGCACGATGCCCTGAATTCTATCCCTAATATCATGGAAACAAGGCACATGCCCTAAAACCCAGTACTGTAGCCTCTAGAGGTAAAGGCAGAAGGATCAGGAATTCAAGGTCATCCTCAGCTATGTAACAGTTCCAAGTCAGTGTCAGCCTTTAAAAAAAAACAAAAAACAGAAAAACAGAAAATCCAGTGTGAGCAATTTCCTAAGTAAATAGGATTTGAAGATAGTTCAGGAAAAAGGAATCAATCCTTTGATCTTTGGATTGATATTAGTAGCCCTAGAATGACTGCATGAGTTTTTCTGCTTAGTGATTTGAATATATAAGTGTTGTCATGTTTATTTACAAAGCATTTGTCCTGATTATCTCACTTCATACCTATCACTAATTTGATACACTGTGTCTTCTCTTTGACACAAAACTATGCTTCTCTCTAATATTTAATGAATAGATATTAATTTTAGCAATGCCTCATTTTTCTTCATTACATTCTCATATCTAAATATGAAAGACATAAAATGTCTTTATGATTTTTTAATTAGATGAAATTCATATATATGTGTGTGTGTGTGTGTGTGTGTGTGTGTGTGTGTGTGTGTGTGTGTGTGTGAATTCTCTAACTAGTGTTTAAATTCTATTTGTAACTTTGGAAACTTTTCAAATTAAAACAATTAAAAAGGCAATATGACTCCATTAAGATACTCTCTATCCTCTGCAAAGTTGTCCTTTAAATGAATTCATGAAATTCCTAGGCAAATGGTCAGAACTTGAAAATATCATCCTTAGTGAGGTAACCCAATCACAAAAGAACACTCATGGTATGCAGTCACTGATAAGGGGATATTAACCCAGAATCTCGGAATACCCTAGACACAATCCGCATATCAATAGATTTCCAAGAAGATGGAAGGAGACCCCTGGTCCTGGAAAGACTGGATGTAGGGGAATACCAGGACAGAGAAGCAAGAGGGGGTTGAATGGGGAAAAGGGGGAGGGAAGGAGCCGGGCGGTGGTGGCGCACGCCTTTAATCCCAGCACTTGGGAGGCAGAGGCAGGAGGATTTCTGAGTTCGAGGCCAGCCTGGTCTACAAAGTGAGTTCCAGGACAGCCAGGGCTACACAGAGAAACCCTGTCTCAAAAAACCAAAAAAAAAAAAAGAGGGAGGGAAGGGGGCTTACGGGACTTTCGGGGAGGGAGAAAACAGGAAAGGGGAAATGATTTTGAATGTAAATAAAAAAAAACCAGTTCTTTCTGATAGGCTCCTGTAATTTTCCACCAAAAATTAGTATCCAAGCTTCTCTTAATCAGACAAAACTTTAATATGCTCTAAATTCAAATAAACATGTTCAAAAAGCTTGTACTCTCATGGTTTTGTCTCCAGATGTGGGAGCATAGAGTTGAAAAAAAATCAACCCTAAAGGAGAGAATGGGGAAGTCACAGAAGAACCATGCCCAGTCTAAGCCAAGATTATACACCAGAGATGAGCCAGTCCTACCTGCCTGACCTGATGTACCTGAGCTTTCAGAATCCATAGGTAAGAACCCACCAACCCTTCAGGATGGGTAGTATTATTGTCCCCATATTTTACAGATGGGAAAGTGGAATTTGAGGCCTTCTTTAGTACCAGCTGGGAAGTTGAACCGTTGCCTGAGGGAGTCGTGGTGCAGATGCTCATTCCTGCAGACACAATAGTCCAAGACAATTATCCAGTGTTTCTTGGAACTCTGCTTTAACTGTGCCCAACATACATCTTGATTATTTAATAATTTATACAATTAGTATTAAAATATGTACGTTTTGAATATTTCTTTCCTGTGTTTGAATACTCTTCTCATGTCCCTCTTGGATTTCACTTTGGTGTTCGCTGCCAAACCAAGAAAGCATTGGCACTGATGTTGGAAGTGGGCAATTCTCCCACCCAGCAGGACAGTTCTCCTGACACAAAATAACCACCTTATCTCCTAAAGCTAAAGACAGAATAGAGAAAGTCACCACCAGGGGGCAATATATACCTTATCACATCCTTATCACATGATCAGAACAAGAAGTGACAACAATTGATAACAAGCACCCATAATTTTTGGCTTGTTAACTCTGTTCTTTTTTTTTTTTTTTTTTTTGAGATCGGTTCTTTCTATATAGTCCTGACTGTCCTGAAACTCGAAATGTAAATCAGGCTGGTCATGAACTCATGGAGATCTACTTTCCTCTGCATCCAAAATGCTGCCATCAAAGGAATGTGCCGACCACACCTGGATGATTGTCGATTTTAAATTTGAGCTAACATTCAATAATCAGAAGTGTCCATATATAAATATGGACTTTCAGTTTCTCTCAAAGAATCAGAAGATCGGGCAATTACTGGCTCTGCATTTTTCCAAGATAACAACTGGTATACTTGGAGTCAGTTCTCAGCCTCATTTAACTAACCACTAACTCTTTGGCACCCCATTATTTGTGTAATGCATGCACATGTGTTTATGTCTTGCCCCTGCAGTTTATCTGACACCTGTGGTATTTCAGTTTATGAATTACTTGTCCAAACAAGACTATGACATGAAACATAATTGCAAGGAAGTTTATATATATTGAACTTCTGGACTTTTGCAAATAATGTTAACTTCGTTGTTTAAAAATATTGTTTTGCCACCAAAGAATATAGTAATTAGACATGAGCACACAGATCAAATAATTTTTAGGTTAATAATGCTTAACTACTTTGAAGCACCTATTCTAACTTTGTCCTCCTGCTGAAACAGAAATTTGCATATTCATTTTGAATCTACTCCTCAGGGAAACTAGACATTTCTGTTCCTTTACCCTATCTGTTGCCTTAAATCAATTTGGCATCTAGTCATAGCTGCAGCTAAAAGCAAGAATTATATAGCTCTAGGAGCTTTCTTAGATGTTTCTCAACTCAACTACTTCCTTCTCTCTTGTGGGTGAAAGACATTTTTGGAGGAATAAGAAGGGGTTCAGTCACACATATCCTCTACTGGATCTTCTGTGGGTTTACTTACAATCCAAAGCACGTAGTGCCAGCAATGTTCTTCAAGGCCTTGGCAATAAGGCTATCTCTCCTGCCAGTCTCCTAGACTGTCCTCACGAATCAGGGTCAGATCCATTTCTGATTTCATAGAGCAGTTCCTGATGCTCTGTAGAGATAGTTTGAGACCAGCAAAGCTGATTTTATCATTCTGTTCTTTACTGAATGATTTGCTATTGTATGCTGAGAACATGTGTCCCGAATTCTAAATGGAGGATAGTTCTTTTACTTTGCTGCTTTACTGCAAATAATTATCTTACTGCAAATAAAACAACCCAGAGTGTACAAGTCTGGAAATGCCACAGAGGCAAACAGGCCTGAGGTGGTTGGTCCTCAGCTTCTAATCTCATGGCTAAGGAATTCAGATGTACGTCAATGTGTTCCTCATCTTCATCTTCACTGTGAAAGAATTTTGGGGCAAGTAGGGCAGTGCCTGAAATTTTTCATTTGGTTTCATAAAGGACATAGTCTGAAATACACTGGACAGATGATTCCCTTCACGTGTGAGCTCTTCCACCAGTCAGCAACTGAGTAGGCAAATTAAACCTCAGATCTGGCTCTCTGGGGACTAGTGAGATTGCTCAGCCAGCAAAATGCTTGCCAAGAAAGCATGAGAAGCAGAGATCCCGAGCTCCCATGTAAAAAGCCAGATATGACACTTGACACCTGTGATCCCAGCGCTGGGGAAACATACAGGACAATCTCACTGCCAGCTCATGTAGCCAAATTGGTGAGCTCTAGGCTCAATCACAGACTCTGTCTCAAAAAAATAAGACAGAGAATGATAGAAGAAGACACCCAAGATCATACTCGGATATTCATATGTACATACATACTTGTGCATCTGTGCACACAAACATATAATACACATGCACACATACACGCAAAGGTAACCTGTGTGTGTGTGTGCGTGTGTGTGTGTGCGTGCGTGCGTGTGTGTGTGTGTGTGTGTGTGTGCGTGCGTGCGTGCGTGTGTGTGTGTGTGTGTGTGTCTGTGTGTGTATGTGTGTGTGTGTGTCAGGGAGGATACTATCCTGAGCATCTTGCTTTATCACCTCTACCTTATTCCCTCAGGACAAGGTCTGCCACGGAACCTGAAGCTAAGCTGTCAGCAGGTAAACCCCAATGATCCTGGTATGCCTGCCTGCCACAGAGCTGGGGTCACAGTCACAAAAGCAGCCATGCCCTACTCTTCTTTTGTAAATGGGTACTAGGGATTTGAACTCAGATCCTCATGCTTGTGCAGCTCCCTAGCATTGAAAGATGACTCTTCAAAGAAAATATCAGAGATTAATCCTGATGCCTGAGATATTAAGCCAGGAAAATTGTCATGAATTGTAAGCCAGACTGGGCTGCACAGTGAGTTTCAAACTGTCCTGGTTTAGTGTGTGTGCTCCTAGCTCCAGAACCAAAGAAAACAAAATCTTTCTACTATCTCTACTAAACCCATTCTTAGAACTTGGGTGTTGGGAAATAAGAGAGAATTTTTTCCATATTATGAAATGATCATAAGTTTCTCAGATTCACCTTTTTTTTTCAGTTAAAATACACACCAAAAATATGTAATTACTTTGTGTCACATTTACTTTGTAATCATACATCCAAGGAGTTCAAAATAAACCCATACATAGCACATTTTGTTACATTGCTGGGAAGGATCAATTATCCCCTTTCCTCCTCATTCTCAATCCAGAAGGAACTCAAAGCATCTCATCTCATAATAGGATAAAATATGATGGTGTGTCATAAACATGTCCTGTTGGCAAAGGCTGGAATCCAAATGTTTTTGGTAAGGTATCCAATCTTGATTTTTCAGAGTCCAGGAATCCTGCCAACTTCTGGGAATTCGAGCAAATTTAAATGGAGAAAAATCTCAGTCTTTCTGGAATTCAAATCTCTTTAGAAATTCAAAATATGGGCTGGAGAGATAGCTCAGCGGTTAAGAGCACTGACTGCTCCTCCAGAGGACCTTAATTCAATTCCCAGCAACCACATGGTGGCTCACAACCATCTGTAATAGGATCTGATGCCCTTTTCTGTTGTCTTTGAAGACAGTGACACATTGTAATAATATATATTAAAGAAAGAAATAAATCTTTAAAAAAAATTTCAAAATACACATTAAAAACCTATCATATCAGTAAGCCATCAGAACAAGGTGCTAGGCACAGTGACAGAGTGACTTTAGATTCCTGGACAGCCTACAGAGAAAACTCCATGGCGGGGAAGGACTCGGGAAAGATAAAAATGAGACAGGCGAATTGGTGCAGGATTTGGTTATTGCCCTTGGGGTCCTCTTTCTCCTCCTTTGTACAGTCAAGGACAGGGAAAGCTACCTGTGGAGAATCTCTTTAGCTTGCCTTGAGGAAACCTGCCTTACTTAGAACTACTTCCCAAGGGATCTCTCCCAAAGAGTGAGAAAGATTTAAAAAAAATACACTTTGGACATTTTACATCTGACTCATTTTCCTGGTAAAACTGAAACAAGGCTGGACCTCTAGCTCATGGAGTCTTGATTTTGACCTCTTAATTCCTGTTGTTGTTAAATAATTCTCTCTCGCTCTCGCTCACAATCTCACTCTCAATCTCTCTCCACCCGACCCTCCCCACTCACTTTCTTGCTTTTTGAAACATGACTTTGTTATGTAGCCCAGGCTATCCCTGCATTCATGGCAACCCTTCTAGTTCAATATTGCTAGTGCAAGAGTATAGACATGCATGAGCAGACCTGGCTTCGTTTATATTGTTTCTCTTGTGCCTCAGAGCCACCCTATCAATGAATCTTTTTTTCACATATAAAATGCACTTAAGTGTGTCCACCTCTGTCCCCTTTTACCCCTGACCAACACTTCATCTCACCAACACTTCTCACTTGGAGCTTCAGTCATAGTCTGCCCCGCCTACCATCTTTCACAGCACCTCCTGGTAACACTCTCAGATTGTGACTCCCCCCCCCCCCCCCCCCCCCCGCTGAGAATCCTCTGGAGGCTTCCCTCTGGGCTCCTCCCCTGAGGTCTCTTTCTCTTTCCCTTACACTTCATGCTCTTCTGGTGTTACTTCATTTCTGACTCTGAGGTACACCAGCTGTGGTGACTTAAGTCCTTCTGTTACCCCAGGCTCACTTTATATGCTCCCCATTCATAAGTTTTTCTTGCCGTTCAGGCCAAAGAAACTCTTGTTTTGCCTCAGGTACATGTGGTCACTCATTCTTCACTTTGCTCAGACTTCTTGTTCATGTCTTTTTGTGCCCATCAAGGCTCCTGCCTTGGGACGGTTCAAGTTCTGAGCGAAAAGGCTCATTTTGACTTGTCCACAGCTGTTCCTACAGCACCTATAATACACTGTCACTCTGTAGAGATTGGAAAATCGATTAGTCAGTGAATAAATGAAAACTAAGTTTGTCCCTGTTCCCCAGATTGAGCATATATTAGTTTGACCCCCAACTAAAGGTATGGTAGTTGTGACTGCTCACCTTGTCTGCTGTCTGAAGTCTACGAAGACAAGCATTTTACAGGTTGGACCTGGTATATTGAGCCTTAGTTTTCAGACCCAGGCCCCACAGAAATTTCCTAACCAATCATTTTCTCATAATTTATTATTTTTGAATTTCTGAAGGAATTAAAATAAAACTACAGGGTGTTGTGGTTATTATTATTATTCAGAAGGTATTATTTGCTATACCCCCTAGTTGTCTTTAAATATTTATTAGGAGTTTCTCTCCCACTTCAGAACATATAGTTCTCAAATAAAAGACGTAAAAACCTTTAGATTTATAATAAGCTTAAAATCCCTAGAACTGGGCAGATGTCAACCCTGTATGCTATTTTGTCTACTACCTGTGGTGATCCCTGCGATATCACTTGCCATGTTCTGCCTGGGCCGCTCCTACTCCAACAGGCCAGCCCTCATGGGCTTGTACTCATGATCCACCTACCTCATGGCGTCTTCTTCCTTCTTCTCCCTCCTCCTAGTCTCTGCCTCAGACTCTGAAGCAGGGAACCTTTGCCCTATTACATCTCTTCTGCTCAGTCCAGGCTGCAGACATCTTTACTAACCAATCAGGGATAACTTGTGGGGAAAGGTTTGCACAACAAATGCAGGTGTATGTGAGAATCCACTTGTCTTGGAGCAACCAGATCTTGGGATACAGTTTTTAGCATTTGAATACATAGCAGTACTAGACCAACTCCCTACAACAGGGTACACTCAAGTGTTCCACCAAGACTCAGCAACTAGCAACATTTCGCCATGTTTTCTGTCTTCCACCTCTCACTCCACCTCCACACAGTTCTCTAAACCAGTTATCATAGTGATGATTATAGCGACTGTCCGTCTCTATCATTTCTTCTCTGCTGGTCAACTGGCTTTATTCACAACCATGTTTTTAGTCATCATGATGAACATTTGAATTTACATTATGAGTACACAGTACCCAATTAGAAGGAGCATGGAGGGATTGTATGGTTTACCTCCATAAAATAAAATGAAATTCTCAGATAAAAATAGTCTTTCTCCTTTGAGTTTGCATTCAAGCCAGCTAGTAACTGGGAGCTGGGAAGACTGGCATGAAACCATCAGCCATCCCCCATTGGTTTCCTCTGGTTCTAGTATCGCCCTATGAGAGCAGATGGAGCGAGGGTGAGAATGTAGGAAGTGATTTAAAAAAAAAAGAAAGAATGAGCTGAAAAGTGATGCTAGCTAGGAGAGAGCAGAGTCTCTCCTAACGTAAGGAATGATAAGACATACCATTGGGACCAAAATGAGAAGACTCAGCCCAGGAATAGGGTAGGACTGCCAGGTCAGTTACTCAGACAAAGCACCACAGCACCAGAAGAACAGCCAGGAGGGATAACACCAGAGCCAATTTTACTTGTCTACCTAAGGCCCTGGTAGAGATGCTTTGTCAATTCCTACAGACAGTTCCATTTACCAATTCGCAGAAGCATACGGCGTAGTGTTTCTGAGTTTGATGCCTGATATCCATATGGTAGGAGAGAACTAAGTTCCACAAGTTGTCCTTTGACTTAGAAAACATGCACACACATACCATAGCCCATGTGCATGTACACACACATACATACACCCACTACATACATAGCCCACACACAAATAAATAAATGTTATCCAAATAATTTACCAAGAGTGCATTTTCAAGGAGGCTTCCAAGGTGTGTGAACTGTGATTGAAAATAAGACATAGCAATAGGCTTTACCATAGAGTTTCGTCAACTTTTAACAGGTCCAATGAACAACACGCTCACTTCTATATTACACTTCTTAACAATTGTCTTGTCACAGATGCAGTAACATGAAGTTGTAATCCCGAATTCTAGAAGAGTCAGGAGGATCACTACAAGCTCAAGTCCAGAGTGGTCTATCTAGTGAGTTCAGGCCAACTAGGGCAACATAGTATGAGACTCTGTCTCAAAAGGCAAAGAATTATTAGTCATATGGTGGCATGTACCTGTAACAAAAGATTATGAGTTCAAGGCCAGATTAGACTACGTAGTAAAGCCTTGTCCTAAAAACCTAGGGACTGTGGTAGCACATGAAGAATCCTGCATTTGATCCTCAGAATCACACATACACACAGAGAGAATGTTACATTAAATAAGGAACAGGATCCAGTTTCAGTGTAATCACCAGACACTTACTGCTTGGACAAACTCAATTTTGTTTACTTTCTTTCACGCCTAAAACCATGTGGTTTCTCATAAATTAAGGGCACCACCACCTAATCTCTTCAATACTGTGCTGAAGTCGAGTTTAAAGTCCACTTTATTTTTACTCAGCTTCAGTTTCACCTGAAACAGCTGGAAGCATTCCTCTTTGAGAAAAGAAAGCAACTTGTGTGCTTGTGTCCATAAAAGTTGTACTGTAAAACTAAAGCACAAAACAAACCATTGTGTGGCCCTAAGACGGGACGTGGAAACTGATAGCTTTTGCAAAACTGATCTGTGACACAACAGTGACTGTCAAAACTTAGCACTCATTGTATAAAGCACTGTGGAGACACACAGGCAGAAATGATGGTGTTGTCTTGAAAGGTGACAATTGTTGTGACATTTCATTCAGAGAGCTTATGGCAGTGGAAATGCAGGATTAAGGTGGCTAGAACTGGGTAACTCCTCTCTCCACCTCTCTTATCTTTTTTTGGTACCCAGTCCTTATTCCAGTTTCTCCTTTTTTCTATGCTCAGATCACAACTGATTGCTTATAATCTATTTCCTTTGAGATGAGATAATTTGATAAATTAACTCATGTTGTGGTTTGTGCTGATTTTACAATTGTGTGCAACATGTTATATTTTAAATGCCTTTTAGAGACAATATTTAAATCTATTTTTGAACTCTCTCTGAACCCCTTATTCCTTCAACAAGTCTTTCTTCTGTCTTTATGTACAGACAATATTTTATGAGTCTGATTAATCTAATAGTGGGGGTTTCCACATACACCATGGAACTTCGGAGGTCCTTAAACTACATCATTTGAAGGGCAATCAGCAGTGCCTTCCTTTCTTGAGGGCTGAGAAGAAGAGAAAGGGATAAGCATATGCATGGACTAGAGGAGATCCTCAGATATGCCTGTGACCTGCAGAGGAAGATAGGCCTGCTGTACCTTTAAGCAGCCCTGCCAGATTTCCACAAGTGGTTATGAGGGGAACATACATTTCTTAAAGGAGATGTGACTGGTGTTAGGTCTGGACCATTATTAATAATGGTATTACATATGACAGGAAATTTCAGCAACCCTTGTTTTGTCCCATTGAATTCTAAAAGAATCTTCCTTCCCCCACTGCTGCCTGCCAGTCACCGTGGAAACCAACGTGCTTCCCACACATTTCCAAATGTATCTAACAGCCCTATCGAGAGCTATTAGCTGATTTTTTTTCCCTAGAGGTTAGACCCAGGACATTGCCCATGCTAGACAGATGCTATGCCATTGAGCAACACCCCCAGCTACTAAATGAGATTTCAAAAAGTCTTTTTAAAGATTATTTTATGTATATAAGTGTTTTTGCCTGCTATAAATCCCCTAAGACTGAAACTATGGATGAGTGTGAGCCACCGTGTGAGGCTGGGAGCAAAACCCATGTCTTCTGTAAGAGCAGCAAGTTCTCTGAACTATGGACTCATCTCTGTAGCTCCCAGATGATTTGGGGCATTAGAAACTTCTCTACAGAAAACACAATAAAATACTATTTCAAAGAGGCTCCATGACCATGGACCTCCTACTTGGCTCTGCAATATATTGTATGTGTGGGAAAAGGCAGAGAAGAACTTTCCCCCTCAACCTAATTCCAGTGAATGAGTTCCCTATGAGTCTGGAACCCAGACTACAACAATGGTAAGTTTTGCTGGAGTGGAGCCTCTGTTGGTGTGGCGGCTTAGTGAGGAGTATGTTGGCAATTTGACATCAATCTTTCTAATATTTTGACAGCAGCCTTTGGAGATACTGTTTCATTTGAGAGTAGCACAATATCATCAAATTCAAATTGGACATGCAATCTGTCTCATGATCAAAGATCATTTTCTAAGAATCATACATAAGGAAGAATTGGGATGGAAGTACTATGCTTCTTCATATGACATGATAAACATTAAAATAGGGGTTGGGGACATAGCTCAGTTGTTAGAACACTTGCATAGCATGCCCAAAGCACAGGTTAGATCACCAGAATTGAATAAACCAAGCATGGTGGTGCATGTCTGTGCAAGCACTTGGGAGGCAGAGAAAAGAGGATCAGAAGTCCAATGTCACTGCCAGCTCGAGGCCAGCACAGAATGTGTGAGACCCTGTCTCAAAAATAAAGCAATTAGATTATTTTCATATCAAACACTGTCTCCTCTGCAACAAGAGCAACAATAAAACCTATTTTTCAAAGATTTGAAATATGTGCAATAAGAGAGCAGAACGGGAGGAGCAACTGGAGGAAGAAAGAAGGCCAGTTAGGGGAGTTGATCCGATTATGGAGGGGAATGGACAAGAGCAATAATGACATATAAGCACAAGGCCTCTTTGATGAAACCCATTACTTTGTGTGTTATCTTAAAATAATTAATAATAAAAAACTAGAAAATTTTAGAAAATTCAAAGAAATCATGTTAACCTAAACATTTTTCACACAAGAAATTATTATTTAACATTGTTTTTGGTGATTCAATTTCTATTAATTTTTCATGATCTTGGAATTAAATATTTTTAAGACATCAATCTTTCTAATTTTGTGACAGCAGCCTTTGAAGATATAATAAGAATAAGAACTACTACATACTGTCATTGGCAAAATACATGGTATGCTGATGGTGACTAAATCCAAGTTTCAGGGACCATAAAGAGTTTTATGGGGGGAGTAAAGTCCTTTTGTTTGTATTAGATAAGATATGTGCATAGGAGTCTCAGGAGTACTCACTGGGCTGTTTTATTAAGTAGTGTTCAAAGAATGTGCTTTATAAGAAAATTGCATGGAGAAGAAATTCTAAAACAATTAACTTAAGAATTACAACCCTGGAACTGGGTGTGTAGCTAATTGTAGAGTACTTGCCTAGCATGCAAGCAACCTTGTGTCCAACCACATAACCAGGTGTGGTGGTACATGTCGGTAATCTGCACTTGGGAGGTACAGGTCGGGCATCAGAAATTCAATGTTATACTAAGCTGTAAAGCAGGCCCAAAGGCAGCCTGCAAGGCATGGGACCCTGGAGAGAGAGGCGGTGGGGGACAGGGAGAGGGAGAGATCATATCTGTGCAAGATATGAGGGAATGGATGGCAGAAGGTGTGGATATTGAGACTATATATTTAAATAATATTAACTATGCATTCCCAAAGTAAGGATTAAGACACATTAAATACTGATTATTGGGTATATAATGTTGTAGATCACTGCACCAGAGGTGGCTAAATTGCTAGTTATATAAAAAAGAAAGTCAATTCTATTTCTTCCCTAGTAACCCATGGGTTACCCAGCAGTCAGTGTGGGGAATGAAACCCAGCACACAGGAGGTCCTGGGTGCACAGGCTGTCTCTGTGCCATGTTTCTGAGGTTGATGTCTACCATGTCAAAAGAAATACAGATAAAGGAAAAGGAATCCACTCCTTTTTTATTGGCACAGCTATAAGCATTAGTCACTGTCCCTCTGAATCATGCGCATCCTGATAAGCTCTGAGTGCTAGCAATAATAACCATGAACATTTGTTTACACACGCACCATTCACATGTAAAGGCTATTGTGACATGTAATTATTAAAATCGACCTTATGGCGTAAGCATTATTATCAACATTTTAAGTAAAGGGACTGAGTCTTAAGGAGTTGTAGTTTGTTCAAGACAATGTGGAACCAAAATGGAAATCCAGACTACTGAGACCTGAGCCTGTGCACTAAGAGCTTATTTGAAGGAACCATTGTTCTAGGAGGTAGGGCAAAATTCTCCAGAAGATAAGACTTTGGTTTTGACAGAAGGAGACAAGGTCTTAAGTATTCAAGGTTGACCTTGAACCCTGATCCTCATGTCCCTACTCCCAAGAGCTGGTAAAATAGGTGTGGGCTCCACAGCTGGATTCATTCATTTTAAAGTGGACCACAAAAGAAGCAATAACAAGGCAGCACATAAGAGACAAGAAGAGGCAAGAACACTGACCTAAATTTAGAGGCTGCTCTGCTAGGATCTAGTAGGACAAAGACAGGGTTTATATATTGACCGCTTGGATTCCCAAGGCAGGCAAATCACACAAGACCAATAAAACCACCTAACTGGGTGTCAAACAATTGTGTCCCCAGGTCAACATGTCATCAGGATACCCTGTACTGCTCAGGAGTACTCAGCTGTGGTGATGGGGACTGCAAGAGTGCTTTCCTTGAATGTCCCAATGCAAGTCTTGTGAGATGTGTGTGCTTCCACATACAACTCGCCATAACTCAGAAAATGTCTTCCTCTTACTCCTGAGAGCCACAAAGGAGTGCTTCATGGGGAGTTTGTTAGAGTTCTTCTTGCCCAAGATCCACTTGGCTAGCTATCTACAGCTTCACCACTATAAAGGTAAGTCTGTTAACTGTCCAGTGCCCAAGACAAGAGGCCCGCTCCATCTCACAGGCTTCTAGGTAAGGGAAGCCTTCTTCTGCTGGCATCTTGACTGAGACCTTGCTGCCACCACCCAGAGTCTTACTAGAGTTTTCTCTTCTCTCCATCATCTTGGCTCAAGAGACTTCGCCAAGCAGTAAGAAGCATCATTTCTCTGTGTACTGTCCCCGTTTAAACACCTCCAAGGAGAAAAACAACCTTTCTCTGCCATTGGAATGTAAGTAAACACACTTATTCTTCTTGACAGAAGTCTGGTCCCAAATTACACAATCAATAACTTCTATCATGTAATCAGAATTATGTATTGTTTATGTTAATAGCACATTTTCATGCTTCTTTGTTCCTAATTAAAATGAATCATTTTGATGGATCCAACTCCCCCCCCCAAAAAAAAACAACAATAAAGCAGTGACATTCAAAATCAATAACTCTTTTTTTTTGTAGTGACCCAAAAATAGAGAAAACAATTTACAGGTTTCAAATTCAAACTTGACTGAGACACCCTCTTACATTTTAGTTAAAGAAATCCAGGACTGTTGTTTTAAGTTTGGTGGCTGAAATAAGTTGGAGCAGAAACAGAGTTGAGGTTTTTCTGAGCCCCAATCTGAAGCCTTTTCTCTGGGAAACCAGGAAAGAGGAGGCTGAGAGAGATGTAGTCTAATCTCTTCCCTGCGGGAGAATGAAGACTGGACCTCTCTGTGCTGCCTTGGTTAGCTTTTGGTCATTTTCTAGGTATGTGTCATTTCTGGCTCTTTCACTTTCAACACAGCCTACTCTTATTCACTGAGCTCAGTGGCTCTGTGGTTTTCTGGAATCCTCACCAAGAGCCTCTTTCAAAGGGAGAGCTTCACAAGCTACATAAACATCACACAGCCTCCTTTTAAAAGCTGCTTGCCTTTGCTCAAAATGCTTAAATTACTACCAAGATTCATTTTATTGTAGCTTAGATTATACCTGAATTCCTTTCATTTTTTCCCTTGCTAAATTCCTATGCTCTGAGTAATTTTTCTACCTCCATATTTATATCATTGAATACATTATTATATGCTCCTTATAACCTAGAGTTATTTACATGTGCTTCCTAATAAATCAGTTTCTGCTGGTTTTTACTAAATGATCAAGCCTTTTCCCTTGGTGTGTAGCTACCTAGATATAGTGCCAAAGGGCCTGGGCTAGCATCTCTCCAATATCAGATGCAATATGAACATTCTGCTCATTTCCTTCTCCCTATCTCAAGGAGGGGCTCCTCTCCTCATTCTCACCAGGAAGCAGAAACCTACCTACACCTCTGTCAGTTCCAATAATGCTCTTGGCTGCGGTGAATATGCGGGGATTAAAAAAAATAGCCATGTGTGGTAGTGTTTTACCACACTCCTGTTAAATGCCTGAAAGCACACTCTGCTCCTCCCGAGGCACAGAAAAGCTCTCCTCCTTCCCTGTTAAAGACAGAGGAAAATCATCTACCTCTGCTGCCTGATGGCTGTTAGGGGGCAAGACCTCCTACACGTAGGTTAGGACCTGAATATGGCCGATTCTCCATGATCACTGAACTCCACATCTGTAGATTCAAACAACTGGGAAGCAAAACTATGCCAAACAAAAAATTTGCATTAATATTCATCCTCTTTACACATACCCCCTTAATATTAGCTCCTAAACAAGAGAGGAACTATATAGCACTTATATTTTATTAGATCTAAGTTAAAAAGCAAAGAAGACATATGCACAGTCACAGACTTTAATGTGTATAAGAACCAACTGAGGGGCTAGGGATGCAGCTCCTTTGGTAGAGTGCTTTCCTAGCCTGAAAGGAGCACTGGGTTTCATTCCTAGCACTGTGTAAATTGAGCATGGTAATGTGTCCTGTAATCCTAGCACAGAGGCGGGGGAGGCAGGAGGAGCAGAGCAAGAGCATCCTCTGCTCTATATCAAGTTGAGTCTGGACTATATGACACTGTCTAAAGAAAGACCCCCCCCAAAAGGCTGAAAATAAGAGTCCCCTCTCACCTCGTTTCCAGGATCTCAGGAGTCTACAAGGCTGGGATAAAGCCAAGGGACTGGTCAGAGCTTCATAGGTGGATCTGAGGCAGATTGACTGCAGAACATGTGTTTGAGAAGTATGGATCAGGATGTTACATTATGTATTGTCCTTTAAAACAAGGCTGGAGAATGAGGATCTGAGTTCAAATCCTCTAGCACTCATGTAAAAAGACGGGAGGGGATATACAGTAGCATGTGCTTATAGCCACAGCAGAAAAAGGAGGAGAAAGAAGAATCCCTGGCGTTTATTGGCAATCCAGTTTAGCCAATCAGTGAGCTCCAAGTTCAGTGAGCAACTGTCTCAGATTTAAAGGTAGAGAGTGATAGAGGAAGACAACTGATTCTAACACCCTCCGTACATACCCATACACATGCACACACACACACACACATACAACCTACACACACACACACACCCATACATATGCACACACTCCCATATGACCTATGCGACCCATATGCATGCACACTCTAAAGACATAGCAGACTTAGGCAAATGGATGGAACTAGAAAATATCATCCTGAGTGAGGTAACCTAAATCACAAAAGAACACACATGGTATACACTCACTGATAAGTGGATATTAGCCCAGAAGCTCAGAATACCCAAGATACAATTCACAGGCCACATGAAGCTCAAGAAGAAAGAAGACCAAAGTGTGGGTACTTCGGCCCTTCTTAGAAGGGGGAACAAAATACCCACAGGAGGAGATACAGAGACAAAGTGTGGAACAGAGACTAAAGAAAGGCCATCCAGAGACTGCCCCACCTGGGGATCCATACAGTTACCAAACCCAGACACTATTGTGGATGTCAACAAGTGCTTGCTGACAGGAGCCTGATATAGTTGTCTCCTGAGAGGCTCTGCCAGTGTGTGACAAATACAGAGGTGGATGCTCTCAGCCAACCATTGAACTGAGCACAGGGTCCCCAATGGAGGAGCTAGAGAAAGGACCCAAGGAGCTGAAGGAGTTTGCAGCCCCATAGGAGGAACAACAATATGAACCAACCAGTACCCCCCAGAGCTCCCAGGGACTAAACTACCAACCAAAGAGTATACATGGAGGGACCCATGGCTCCAGCTGCATATGTAACAGAGGATGGCCTTGTCGGACATCAATGGGAGGTGAGGTCCTTGGTTGTGTGAAGGCTCGATGCCCCAGTGTAGGGGAATGCCAGGACAGGGAAACACGAGTGGGCGGGTTGGTGAGCAGGGAGAGAAGGGAGGGGATAGAGGGTTTTCGGAGGGGAAATGAGGAAAGGGGATAACATTTGAAATGTAAATAAAGAAAATATCTAATTTTTTAAAAAAGACATAAGCAGAGGACTGTATATTATGTCCTTTCCCTCCCATATTATTGTTTTTTGATTCTGTACTTGTTTAGCTTCTATGTAGAACATATTGGTCCATGGTATTCAGGAGAGTCTCTCCCTATAGAAGCTGTGGGCCCTGAACCTTCAGTGTCTTTCTGGAGTTACTTGTTCCTAACAATGGAAAACTCAAGTGCCCCTCCCTTCTCAATATAGTTTGCTTGGTTTCAGAAGACTAGGATTAAAATGATGTGGAGAGCCTTATTGGGGTACCGTGCTGCCTGGCAGGAACCTGACATTGGCCAAGGACAAGGGCTTCAAGCAGGAATCTGACATTCTGGCATAATAGGGAAGTAGGTAAAGGCAGGAATTTTATTCTTAGGGTGGAATGAGTTGAGAAAGCAGGCTTCAGGCAAGGTCTTGGACTTGGGTGAGGAAGTAGGCTCAGGAAATTTTGGTCATTCTGACAAGCCCTTTGTAACAACCATCTCAGAATTTTGCTTACTGCCTTGATGATTTTGTGTTTACTGTCTTGCTTGTTCCTTACTGTACCATATTGACCTTAATTTCTGCATGTAATTAAGTTGGTATAAAAAGTGGACTCAAAATTATTAAACCCGCCTTCAGTCTCAGAATTGACTGGGGTCATGCTGCAGTTTTGTCTAATTGTCTTTTTCTTTTAATCCTCACTCCTGCGCTGGAGAACCTGTTGACTGACTGAGCGGGCTTGGTCAAAATGAGCACTTTCTATAAATAGGAGACAGGAGGAATGTGCCCAGAGAAGCAAGGCGAGCCTCAGAGACTGAGGCAGGATTTGAAATCTCAGGGCAGGGCAGGGCTCATTTACCTGTGTAGCTGACAGATCTTATGTGCTGCAATTGTGCACATAATTGTGCAATTGTAAGAAGTTCCACTTCTCAGGCAAAGGTTCTAAAGAGAAGTGACGGAGACCCAACCTCTCTAATGATATAGCTGGAGACAGTCAGGGATAGTTTCTTAAATCCATGGGATTATATATAAGATTACTGTAAAACTTTCCAGAAAGCAGTTATTATTTGTTTGAAACTATGTCTTGCTGTGTAGCCCAAGCTAGTGTCATAGTCTTCCTGCCTCAGCCCTGGAGTCCTGGGCTGGGATTATACATGCATACCAATACATCCCACAGAAACATAGAAAGGAAAATGTTGCTGTTGAAAGTTGGAGTCGGAGGAGCAAGGGGAAGAGTTCAGATGAATCATACAATATAAAAACAGATACTTAAAATTGAAGATTATCATGGACAATTATACCAATAAAATGATAGGCATAAAAATATTCCTAAATTGATTGAAAGTGGAATTATAAACATTTTCTGAAATAAATTGAAGATTTACATGGAAAATATTTCTGGTAAAATTGAAGAAATATATAGAAAAAAATGTTAAAATTAAAGATTATCATGGAAAATAATACAGTTAAAATGGTAGACATAAGAAACATTACTAAATTGAAAGAGGAATCACAAACATTTTCTGATAAAATTGAAGATTTATATGAAAAATATTTCAGGTCTTCAATTTTATCAGAAAATGTTTATAATTCCACTTTCAATCAACTTAGAAATATTTTTATGCCTACCATTTTATCTGTAATTTTCCATGATAATCTTCAGTTTTAATGTTATTTTATATTTTTCTACAATTTTATTAGAAATATTTCCCATGTAAACCTTCCTTTCTATCATAAAATGTTTCCACTTTCTTTTTCAATTAATTTAATGTTTTTTGTGTCTACCATTTTACTCATTAATTTTCCATGAAAATTGTCAATTTTAATGTGTTTTTCTATATGTTTCTTCAATTTTGTCAGAAACATTTTCCATTGTAAATCTTTAATGTTATCATAAAATGTTTTTCATTAAAAAATAAAAAAAGATACTTTGCACTATAAATGTTCTTATCAGGTTTATTTCCTAGGCAAGACAAACAATGGATGCTGCAGAAAAAGAGTTAACTACTGGATACCTCCTGTAGGTACCCAGAATTTTTGAATAAACATTAGCACAAAGCCTAACAGATCATAGGCTTGTTCATACTTCAGAGGGGAGCACCTATGAACCCAGCAGCAGCTTCAGTACATTGAAACTGTCACAGTGCAACTATATGTAGTATGTTTTGGACCTGAAACATCTGCCAGGTCAAGCACTAAAGGCTTATTTGCTGATGGCATTATTGAGAGGTGTAAATATAAGGGGGCAGGATCTTGTTGGAGAAAGTATTTCCCTGGGGAGTGTGCCCTTGAAGGGTATATTTGTCTTCTGTCCCTCCTCTCCACCTTTGCTTTCTGATCCTCATGAGCTATGGGTTTCCTCAGTCCCAAGGTACTATCAT
This sequence comes from Tokudaia tokunoshimensis, assembly GCA_036184795.1. Classification (NCBI taxonomy): domain Eukaryota; kingdom Metazoa; phylum Chordata; class Mammalia; order Rodentia; family Muridae; genus Tokudaia; species Tokudaia tokunoshimensis. The sequence goes on from BTHU01000016.1 coordinate 50,952,221, forward strand.
ATTATAACCCTAAAAGCATCCCTGTCACCACAGATTGGAGCTTCTGTTTGTTTCTTCCAAACTCAGGAGCCAACAGAAATACAGCATCTTTTAATTTTTTCTTTTTTATCTCAACTATTATGTTGCCATAACAGAAAATGAATGCAACATATTTCCACTCTCATTCTGCAGATAAAACATGGGACTTTGCACATGTTAGGCAAGTAAGTTATACTGCTAGGCAACTGCCATCCTGCTACTCGGCTGTTCAAACACATATGACACTCTTTCCTCTCTCCAGGAACTCCCTGAGTAAGATTTTACCTGCAAATAGAAGTTATGGACTGCTAACCAGAGCCTACAGCAAAGGAGAATGAGATACTGGCCAAGGGGAGGAAACTTTAAGAAAAAGAAAAAAAAAACCATACAGCAAGGAAGACTCAAGGTGGCAAAGAAGATTCAAGAGAAATGCTCCATTTAGACAAAGGCCAAGAATCCAGAGACCTCCTAATGCAGTAAGGACAGGGCTTCCTAGCAACAAGCAAACAGACAGACAGACAGACAGACAGACAGACAGACAGACAGACAGACAGACAGGCAAAACACCTCCTACACTGTTAGGAGAGCTTCTGCAGAGTAAGCAGAGTGATGACTAATACAAATAAGATCAAACCTGGACTCCAAACAGAAAAGGACGTTACATTCCTTCCAGAGACCAATGCCGGGGACAGTTAAGGACAGGAAGCTAGCCCTCTGGAAGTGACAAAGCATGCCTGCAACAGGCAAGAAAGGTGGTAGAAGGAAATGCCTTGAAGCAGCATTTTTTCTGGCTGTGCTCATGTGTTTGCATGTTCTCTCTTCTGTTCATAGTGAGCCCTCTCATCCCCCCACCCCTCCTTCCAGCCGTTACTCCCTCCCCATCCCCTCCTACCACCTTCTCAAATCTCTACCTCCCCTCATGTATGTTTCTAGGGTCGTCTCGAACTCATGTCATTGAGGATGACCTTAAACTTCTGATCCTCCTGCTTCTACCTTTCCAGTGCTTGTCTCTATCAACCCAACTACTATATCTCTGGCTTCAAATATCTCCAGAGTGAGGTATCATATGCTCCAAAACTACTGTGAATACTTAAGTGAAATAGACCAGATGAGAAGAGGAATTGAGTCACACAGATCCTAGGAAAGGCTCAGGATACCAACACGTGATCTTTGATGAAAGTCCTTTCCTTCTCTTTTGCTTCTGGATACTGGCTTAAGAGAGACACTCAAGCTTTGCCATCAGATTGGCAGGGGCAATGTTCTCCAATGGCCTCCTGTAGGGTAGGATTTGATTGATCAGTACATTTTATTTTGTGTTGTGTTTTACTTTTTGAGACAGAATCACACATTTCAGCCTAGGTTGGCTACATACTCATAGCAATCCTCCTGTTCCAGCCTCTGGGATTGCAGGCATGAGTCACCATGCTGGGCATGGCCATTAACTTACGGGCAACAAACACATCCTGATGCCTCTGTAACCCAGACTGAAGCATCAACCACTTAAAAACCTTACAGCCCAGCAGGGAGGAACAGCCACTCAAGATTATTCATCCACTTGAGAGGAATGAGCAGGGTGTGACAAGAGGAGTTGACATTTAAGCTGAAGAGTGATTAAGGTTTGGCCAGAAGCAAAAAGGTAAGATGAGTTTCAAGCAGAAAAAAAAAATGGTGTGTGTACACACACTGACAGCTCCACAAGTGACCATTCAGAAAGGCCTTCGAGATAGTAATTGCACTAAATGATGGGTTAGCTGTTTGCATACAGCATTTTACATACGTTTTATAAAATATTAAATTGTTCATATCAAAGAACATATGTTTGTGACAGAAGATAATCCCTAGAAATCTCTCCTTGGGACTCTGAGGGAGACATGAGCTGGATCTGCCAGGGTTTGAAGATCTGAAAGAAGGCAGCCATATCTGGAGCACAGAGTTTGAGTGGGAGGTCAGCCAAAAAGCTGTGGCTAAACTTCAGAATCAGAAAGGCCTTGAAGTAAGCATTATGGATTTTTAATTTTACCCTAAGTGCCATGGCAAGCCACTGAGGGGCGTTAGTTGGAGAGTAACAGGAATCTCGCTATATTTGAGAATGATCATTCTGGCTCGTTTTAGAAAAGACATGGAAGGCATTGGACCAGAAGTTGACATCTGTTGAGTTTCTATGTGTACCTGTCTCAAAACAATATGCTGTATGTGCACTATTTATTTCTCAGAACAGCTTAGTGACGTGTCCACTATGCTCTTCACTTGCAAACGTGAAAAACAAGGTCCTTTGAGATGATATAAATTTTCCTTGAGTTCAAAAAGGTGCAGGGCAACATGTGTCCTTCCTTCTGTTGTGCACTGTGTGCACAGGTGCCGAACACACTTAATAAGAGCTTCCGGGTTGGTTTTGCATTTCTGCAGGTAAGGGATGGCATATCAGATTGCAGTGAGTCAGGAAGAGTTAATTGTGTTTCCACAGCAAGAGTGGTCAAGATCCTGTTTCTTATACGAGAGTTACCAGATATAGCCTATTGCATGATTAGGTTCTGCTCCTAATACCTTTAAAATATTTTAGAAATCAATGTTAAATGTGCAAAAGACCTATTTTCATCATTCTGGCAGATTATTTTCCAGGAAGTGGTTGCTAGGAGTCAAATAATTGTATTATTTAGAGAGAATGGAGAGCTCAGATAACCTTAAAAAGGCACATGCACGCGCACGTGCGCGCGCGCGCACACACACACAGAGCCATTTTTGACACTATTGCTGACAGTGCACCTGCTTCCTTTTTACCTGAGGTTGTCTCTTTTCTCTAGTAACTCTTTGGAAGCACATGTCAAGGGTATCACCACACCACTGCCCTGGAGACTGTTGGAGGAGTCTGACCACAAGGTCTCTTCAGAGACAACAGTTGTTGCTACCAATAGTGGGCATTTGCACTTTCCATGGCCTCAGTATGTGAGTGCCAGTCCCCTGCATTGCACGTGAATATGGCCTTTATGTTCTAGAAACACTCATCACTGGAAGAAAACCACTGAGACTGACATTTTACCAGCTACAGAGCTGACAAGTGACACCACCCCCCTAACCCTGAAGTTCTTGGTAGCACTGGGTCCTTTAGCTATGTATATCACTGCCCTTTCTCATACTATGCCCTAACATTTCTTTGATTATTAACCTAACACTATAAAGCCTTTATTGCTCTTGCAAAACGGCCTTATGCTAAGCTGTTTATAGCTCCTGTCTAGTCACTACATTTAAACATTTTTTAACCATATTTGGTATTCCAAATGTGTCACCTGCAATTTCCTTGATATCTGTGTGTGGGGGGGAATATAGATATGAGAATTTATTAGTATTTGTTGAACACTCTCCAGATGAAACCCACAACTCTACGTAACCAGTGTTCAGAGTCAAGCATTGGGATCTATGAGGCACCTTGGAGGTCACATTGGCAAGTTAATATTTTATAGAGGTGGGAACAGAGGCACCGACAGGTAAGGACATTTGCCCAGGTCAGCCAGACGGGTGGGCTGCAGTCTCTTAAATCCCATTTCAAGAAGACATTGAAAAAAGACATATTATTAAATTTTTAAATAAAAAAGTTTATTCTTTTGTTTGTTTGGTTGGGTTTTTTTTTGTTTGTTTTTGAAACAGGGTTTCACTGTGTAGTCCTGGCTGTTCTGAAACTCATTCTGTAGAACAAGCTGGCCTTGAACTCAAAGATTTGGTTTGCTCTGCCTCCCAAGTGCTGGTCTTAAAGGCATGCACAGTCACTACCCATCTAATAAAAGTTTACTCTTTAGAATTCAAATTAACATTATTTATTGAGTTTCTCATTGTAATACAGACTTAATTTTCTTCTTGGTATTTGGGCAATCAATCATACCAAATACATTTAATGAAGGCACATCCATGGCCTGCTTTACACATTGAGGGAAATCTACCATTACCAGGAGTCAGAGCATATTTCTAGGATCTTTATTCTTCTACCCATCTTCTCTTCTTCACTCTTGCCTGTGGTATCTTAGGTTAAGTGACCCATTCATGAATCCGTGGCCCCTACCCATCATGTCTAGACCTTTCCATTCTTCGTTTCCTCTTCTGTCTATATACTAGCTCCTCTTAGAAGAATATCACCAAAGCTTGTGTGCTAATTGTGTGCTAAACATCTTCTACTTTTGCTCATCATAAGATATGAGGGTCTTCATATTTCAGTCATTCTCTTGGATTTGAAAGATAGGGCATCAAGCAGAGGGATGGGGTTGCCATCCCACTGTTAAAAACTCTGACCCAGATTGTTCCTGTTTGAAATAACAGTAGGGACAAAAATGGAGAAGAGCCTGAAGAAAAGGAGGTCCAGTGACAGGCCCAAATTGGGATCCAGTCCAGGGAGAGGCCCCAAGACCTGACCCTGATACTGATGCTATGGTGTGCTTACAAACAGGGGCCTAGCATAACTGTTCTCCAAAAGGCCCAACAAGCAGTAGAAAGAGTCAGATGCAGATATTTATACCCAACCAAGGTAGAGAAGCTGGTTGAATTAGGGAAAAGATGGAAGAAACTGAGGAGGAGGGCAACCCTTTAGGAAGACCAACAGTCTCAACTAATCTGGACAGGATCTCTTAGACACTGAGTCATGAACCAGGCAGCATGCACCAGTTGATATGAGGCCCCCAACACATATACCGTAGAGGACTTCTGGGTCTGGACTCATTCAGAGAAAATGCACCTAATGCTCAAGAGACTTGGGGCCCCAGGGAGTGGAGATGTCTGGTGAGGTAGGGGGGTAGGAACATCCTCTTTGAGACTAGGTGGGAGGGCAGGGAAGTGGGGTGAGAAGTGTGGGATGTGGAACAGTCAGAGGGTGGACCAGGAGGAGGATAAAGTATGAACTGTAAAACAAGATTAAAGAATAATTTTTTTAAAAGATGCTGTACCTAGAATCCCCTGTTATGAAGAAATCGACATTAGCTGGAAGGTGTAACCCATGACAGCAATCCTTGTGGGAAGCTGAACTGCATGCTGGGATTCAAGTTGAAGCCTGTCTAACTTCAAAGTGTAAGCATTCTCCTTAGTATCATGAGTCTTGCTGTGGAATGTGTTATCCAGTCTCGGCAAGAGGTTTGACTAATACCTACTAATAATACAGATGTTCTTTCTCTCCGTCCAGAACACGTAGCATGGTGAGGTGTCTTCTGTCAGAATACACAAAAGTGTGGATTGTGAGAGCATCTTTTTATTGACTCATTACACTTGCCAACCTTGGAATCAGTTGTGGAAATAACAGCTAACCAAAACAGAAATTCAATATTAAATGCATAAAATGTGGTTACTTGAGTTCATGGATTCAAATATTTGGGGCATATGCTTTTTAAATGGCTATTTATGGGTTGACCTTTTAATATGCTGCCAGGATAAAACCACTCTGGAAATCAGTTTGGTGGTTCCTCAAGAAATTAGAAATAGTACTACCTGAGGACCCAGCTATGCCACCTCTGGGCATATACCCAGAAGATGCTCCAACATGTAATAAGGACACATGCTCCATTATGTTCATAGTGGCCTTATTTATAATAGCCAGAAGCTAGAAAGAACCTAGATATCCTTCAACAGAGGAATGGTGTGCTGGCTTGTTTTGTGTGTCAACTTGACACAGGCTGGAGTTATCACAGAGCAAGGAGCTTCAGTTGGGGAAGTGCCTCCACAAGATCCAGCTGTGGGGCATTTTCTCAATTAGTGATCAAGAGGGGAGGGCCCCTTGTGGGTGGTACCATCTCTGGGCTGATATTCCTGGGTTCTATAAGTGAGCAGGATGAGCAAGCCAAGCAAGCAAGCCAGTAAGGAACATCCCTCCATGACCTCTGCATCAGTTCCTGCTTCCTGACCTGCTTGAGTTCCAGTCCTGACTTCCTTTGGTGATGAACAGTAGTGTGGAAGTGTAAGCTGAATAAACCCTTTCCTCCCCAACTTGCTTCTTGGTCATGATGTTTGTGCAGGAATAGAAACCCTGACTAAGACAAATGGATACAGAAATTGTGGTAAATATACACAATGGAGTACTATTCAGCTATTATAAACAATGAATTCATGAAATTCTTAGGCAAATGGATGGAACTAGAAAGTGTCATCCTGAGTAAGGTAACCCAATCACAAAAGAACACACATGGTATGCACTCACTGAGAAGTGGATGTTAGTCCAAAAGCTCAAAATAAACTAGTTACAATTCATGGACCATAGGAAGCTCAAGAAGAAGGAGGACTGAAGTGGGGGTGCTTGGGTTCCTCTGAGAAAGGGAACAAAACACAGGAGCAATAATGGAGACAAAGTGTGGAGCAGAGACTCAAGGAAAGGCCACCCAAAGACTGCCCTACCTGGGGATTCATCCTATAAACAGTCACCAAACCCCAACACTATTATGGATGACAAGAAGTTCATACCAAAAGGAGCCTGTTATGGTTGTCTCTGGAGAGGCACTGCCAGAGCCTTACACATAAAGGAGGCAGATGCTAGCAGCCAACCATTGGACTGGGCATGGGGTCTGCAATGGAGGAGTTGGAGGACAGACTGGAGGAGTTGAAGGGGTTTACAGCCCCATGGGAAGAACAATGAGGTCGGCCACTCAGACGCCCCAGGACTCTCAGGGTCTAAACCATCAATCAAGGGGTACACATGGTTCCAGCCAAAAATGTGGCAGAGGAATGCCTTGTCAGGCATTAGTGGGAGGAGAGGTCCTTGGTCCTGTGAAGGCTCAATAGATGCCCCAACAAAGGGAAATGGGGGGGGATCAGGTGGAGGGGCATATACTTGGAGGCAGGGGTTGGGAGGAGGGATTGAGGGTTTTCAGGGAGGGGGAAACTGGGAAAGGTTTTAGCATTTGAAATGTAAATGAAGATTATATTCAATAAATTAAAAAAAAATGCTGCCAGAAGACTGGCTTCTCTGATCTGAGATCTGAGGTGCTTTCTCCAACCTTTCTCTTTTAGTAGATGGTTCAATTAGAGTACGGTAAACTTTGCTAGGGCAACACACTCAAAATTACATATGCTTAAAATGACAAACTTACTTTCCAAACGTTCCAAGACAGAGAAAGAAGCCACTAGGTCCAGACATTAGCAATAACTGTGATCGAGGGAAGGAGAGGGTAGAAAATTGCATGATGGAATCTTTATTTGTTTATTGTTGTTTTATTTTCTTGGAATTATGTGAGGCCATTTTTTGCAAGTATATAATAAGCTTTGGGTATAGTCCCCTTTACCATCTTCTCCTCCACCCTTTCTCCATCTTCTTTCCATGGGCTCTTTGTTTCCCCAGAGTCTGCTTCCAATTTCATGTCATCTCTGTTTATATACGTGTTTGTATCTGCGTAAAATTTAGAGCTCACAAATGAGAGAAAACATGCAATATTTACTTTTCAGAGATGGGAAGTCATTCAAAATGAATGCCAATTATATTACTTCTTATTTTTATTGTTGAAAAAGTTTTGATTTATGACATATTTTCAGTTATAGAGCTTAGACTAGCCTGATTCTCCTGCCTCAACTTACTATGTGTTTGGATGATAGAATTGTGCTGCCATGCCCAGCTTGTGTATTTGCTTTTAATGTTCACAATGACACTTCCATGACCATTTTAAGTTGTATGAGTGCATCAACTTCATTAAACAAACTTGCAGTTCTACCAAGGGGACAAGAAATGTTTCATGAATAATATGCCAGGCTATGCATTATTCCTTGAACCTGTTAAACTCTCTTCTTTTTGTTCTTAAATGATGCCTTTGTCACCCCTGTAGACCTAGACTTGTAACTATCAAATGTACTTACCCCCTTACTATAATAATCCCTAATCTTTCAGGGTTTATCTATATCATTTTATCTACTGAATATGTAAAATATACAATGCTTATATCCTCTTTAAGATGATTTTAATTTTGTTTATCTATCTGTATCTTATCTACCTCCTTGATTCTACACAGTCCTTTTTCTGTGTAACTCTAGACCCAGACATGGTGGTTCATATGAGTATGTAAACAAGCTGTGCATAAAGTCTTTCATAGTGTAAAATTTTAGTAAGTATGAAAGCTCATTTATTCTAACAATTTCTAATTTCTAGTTAATAAACCTAAGGTTACAATTCACAGCTTTGGCTATGCTATTTTACATGTTTCAAGGGATCATAGATATTTTGAAAGTTAATGTAACTTAGAATTAAAAAAATTAACATTTGAAACATTTTAAATGTTTACATTTCACAAATATCCTGTGTTTGCATTGCTTAATATACTACATGGTTGAAGTATAGATCAAATCTTCAATGGTTTCTCATAGTGCCTAAAATAAAGTTCAAACTCCTTTCTGTGGTCTACAAGGTCTTAGGTAAAGCATGCTTTACCCACCTCTGCAACTTTATTCCCTCCACACAATCTCCCTTGTTTACACTGAGAAACAATCTTGTCTTTTTCACTCCAAGCCATACTTAGTTTAGGGTCTCCGTAAATTTGGAAATGAGTATTTTAGCTACAAATTATAATACTTGATTTCTGTTGTCAAAAACTTCTAGCAATAGTAAAGCTTCTGTATATTTACTTATCGACTTAATACAATACATATTTCAAGCGTCTGCTATACCCTGACTATAAGTTAATATTTAAAAAGATGACTTAGAAAAGTATAAATCGTATCTAATTAGAAGATAGACACACTGTAACTGTTAGTGTAAAGATAGAAGAGTATATTTCCTAGTAAATAATTCCTAGAAAGGTCAGGAACTGCTCCTTTCAGGAGGCAGCAACTAAGCTGAATTTTAGGGCACAGAAAGTATATTGAAGTGGAAATGGTAAAGGGGGAAGACCCTTTCAGCCAATCACTGAAAAGTTGAGTGGATTTAACATTTCCCTGTCAGTTTTCTCACCTACAAACTGAGATCATATTTTAACTGACTGTTTTGAGACTAATTTGCAATTGTTGAATATCATGAAAAGGCAACATTGAAACCATAAAGTTATCATGGATATACACAGGGCTTAGGACTTACAGATGAAAGAAGGAAAAAAATAAGGTAGAGGAAAACTTATTATTCTTGTAAGATTGAAGGACAGAAATTTAATAATTAAACATTAATGGTTCTGGCACAAGTATGGAAGCTCAGTGTCCTGGTTAGTTGTATGCCCAACCCCCAACTCCTTGACAAAAATCTAGTTATTTGGGAAAAGGAACCTCAGTTGAGAAAATGTCTTCATCAAGTTGCCTGCAGGCAGATCTTCCAGGCAGATGGGGGCACTGTCTTATTAATGTGGGAGAGCCCAACTTACTATGGGCAGTGCTACTCCTAAGAAGATGGTTCTGGGTTGTATTAGAAAGCAGGGTGAGTAAGCCCTGAGACGCAAGGCAAATTATTAGTCTATAGCTGCTACACCAGTTACTGTCTCCAATTCCTTTTAGTTCCTGCACTGACTTTCTTCAGTGATAGATTGTGATATGGAAGTGTAAGCTGAATAAACTTTCTTCCAGAAATTGCTTTTTGTCACACTGTTTTATCACAGCAAAAGAAAGCAAACTAAGACTCTTAGATAGCAGAAAGGTAAGGTTATTGTCTCAGTGTAGCTCAACATTTGGGTGAAGTGCAGGGAGAGAAAGGAAGCGTATATGAAGTTATAGGAGTCATTCAGGGTTCAAACCTAAGCTTAATTAGGTTTTACAATATTTATCATATCTTTAATTACATCTCTGTTTTTAGATGATATAAGATATCATATGTGGTCCCTAAACTACTGAAGTTTCATCAGGTTTAAATTGGTTGAAATATAGATACTGTAGTTTTTTTTTTTAAGTTTGAGGGCTGGAGCAATAGCTTAGAAGTTAAGAACATTTACTGCTTTTACAGAGAACTGGGGTTCAGTTCTCAGCACCCACATGGGGCTCAAAACTCTCTATAATAACTCCAGTTCTAGGGGGATTCAACATCCTCCTCTGATCCCTGTAGGCACCAGGTACACACATGGTGCACATACATATATGCAGGGAAAACAGATACCCATAAAATTAAAATAAGTGTTTCTTTAAAATTTGAGCAAGTATGAGGCTATAATAAATTCTACTTGAGAGAGAGAAAGAGAGGGGGGGGAGGGAGGGAGGAGAGGGAGAGGGAGAGGGAGAGAGATACAGTGATAGCCAATTTTCTCTGTCAACTTGACATACCTGAGCAAAGGGAACATCAATAAAAGAATAGCATGTACCAGATTGGCCTGAGGTCATGACTGTGAGACATTTTTATGGCTAATTGACGTAGGAGTGCCTAAAGCAAACCAGGATTGAAATACATGTAGAAACTTCTATGATGTGGCTTTGAATCAGGATATGTTAATAGAACCCAATACTTAATCAAATTCAAGGAAAGGGTGGTGTTTCATGTTTAACAAGAAGTTCCAGAAGTCTCATATGTACCAGAGGAGATCAGGCTGGAGAACTAGCTGGGTCAGTAGCCTCAGAATGCCATGGTCCTGAGTTCAATTCCTAGAAACCACATGATGGTTCAAAACCATCTATAATGGGATCTGATGCCCTCTTCTGTAATGCAAGTATAGACACCAATAGAACATTCCAATAAACAAACAAACAAACAAACACTTTAAAAGCCATAGAATATAGATTAGTTTTAAAATTCACGTATTTGGACTATCTGGAAAACCCAAAGCTAACTGTGTCCTTACTAGCTAAAAGTTGCTGGATAGATCTGTTGTTGCCCTGTTGATGGAGAATTTCTTTGTCGGATCTTTGTGTGCTTTTGGTATTAGCATAATTGTGGCTTCATAGAATGAGTTGGGTAGTGTTCCTTCTGTTTCTATTTTGTGGAATAGTTTGAAGAGTATAGGTGTTAGGTCTTCTTTGAAGGTCTGATAGAATTCTGCACTAAAACCATCTGGACCTGTGCTTTTTTTTGGTTGGAAGACTTCCAATGACGACTTCTATTTTTTCAGGGGTTATAGGATGGTTTAGATGGTCTATTTGATCCTGATTTAATTTTGGTGTTTGGTATCTGTCAAGGAAATTGTCCATTTCCTCGAGATTTTCTAGTTGTGTTGAATACAGGCTTTTGTAGTAGGATCTGATGATTTTTTGAATTTCCTCAGTTTCTGTTGTTATCTCTCCCTTTTCGTTTCTGATTTTATTAATTTGGATACTGTCTCTGTGCCCTCTGGCTAGTCTGGCTAAGGGCTTATCTATCTTGTTGATTTTCTCAAAGAACCAACTCCTCATTTTGTTGATTCTTTGTATGGTTTTATTTGTTTCTACTTGATTGATTTCAGCCCTGAGTTTGATGATTTCCTGCCTACTACTCCTCTTGGGTGTATTTGCTTCTTTTTGTTCCCGGGCTTTCAGGTCTGCCATTAAGCTGCTAGGGTATGCTGTCTCCCGTTTCTTTTTGGCGGCACTCAGGGCTATGAATTTTCCACTTAGCACTGCTTTCATTGCGTCCCATAAATTAGGGTATGTTGTGCCTTCATTTTCATTAACTTTCAAAATGTCTTTGATTTCTTTCTTTATTTCCACCTTGACCAAGTTATCATTGAGTAGAGCATTGTTCAGCCTCCATGTGTACGTGGGTTTTCTGTTGTTTTTGTTGCCATTGAAGACCACCCTTATTCCATAGTGATCTGATAGGAGGCATGGGATTAGTTTGATCTTCTTATATCTGTTGAGGTCTGATTTGTGACCAATTATATGGTCGATTTTGGAGAAGGTACCATGAGGTGCTGAGAAGAAGGTGTATTCTTTTGCTCTAGGATGAAATGTTCTATATATATATCTGTTAGTTCCATTTGGTCCAAGGCTTCAATTAGATTCACTGTGTCCCTGTTTAGTTTCTGCTTTCCTGAACGATCCATTTCAGAGAGCGGGGTGTTGAAGTCACCCACTATTATTGTGTGAGGTACGATGTGTGCTTTGAGCTTTAGTAAAATTTCTTTTACAAATGAGGGTGCCCTTGCATTTGGAGCCTAGATATTCAGAATGGAGAGTTCTTCTTGGTGGATTTTTCCTTTGATCAGTATGTAGTGTCCTTCTGTGTCTTTTTTGATGACTTTAGGTTGGAAGTCAATTTTATCTGATATTAGGATGGCTACTCCAGCTCATTTCCTGGGACCATTTGCTTGTAAAATTGTTTTCCAGCCTTTTACTCTGAGGTAGTGTTTGTCTTTGACACTGAGGTGAGTTTCCTGCACGCAGCAAAATGCTGGGTCCTGTTTAAGTATCCAGTCTGTTAGTCTATGTCTTTTTATTGGGGAATTGAGACCATTGATATTAAGAGAGATTAAGGAATAGTGATTATTGCCACCTGCTATTCTTGACGCTATTTTTATGTTTGAGTGGTTATCTACTTTTGGGTTTGATGCAAGAAAGTTACTATCTCATTTTTTCCAGGGTGTTGTTTCTCTCCCTGTATTGGCGGTTTCCACCTATTATCCTTTGCAGGGCTGGGTTTGTGGAAAGATATTGTGAAAATTTGGTTTTATCATGGAATATCTTGGTCTCTCCATCTGTGGTGATTGAGAGTTTTGCTGGGTATAGTAGTCTAGGCTGGCATTTGTGTTCTCTTAGTGTCTGCATGAGATCTGCCCAGGATCTTCTGGCTTTCATAGTCTCTGGTGAGAAGTCTGATGTGATTCAGATAGGTCTTCCTGCAGTAAACATCTTCAACAAAATTATGGAGGAAAACTTCCCTAACCTAAAGAGAGAGACGCCGATGAACGTACAAGAAGCCTACAGAACTCCAAACAGACTGGACCAGAACAGAAATACCTCCTGTCACATAATAATCAAAACACCAAATGTACTAAACAAAGAAAGAATATTAAAAGCAGTAAGAGAATTTCAACTCCTTAGCGCAGAGTCCTCACCCTCTAATGTGCCTACTCTGCTTTGCTGAGATTACCTACTAATCCCACACTTGAGGAAATTACCAGCAAAGAAGACACTTTGAGCCCTTGGGTGCTTTTGCATCTATAAACATAACTTTATGGTTCAAATGAAATGAGGTCAAAGGTTAGCTCTAGCTGGAGGGTATGTTTCCATCAGCTCTATTAATTAGCCACGTGTCCTTATTAACTTATAATTTTTCTAGTCGTAAACTTAAGCAATTGGCATGTGCTACAGGACTACTACAAAGATGAATTATATCTTTAACTTTTAAAGAAAGGATTTTAAATTTGTGTTTTATTGATGAAAGAATTGTTTTTATGTTTGAGCTAGCTACTAATAGTTTTCTCTGGAAGGTTTTCAGTTAAACATATACTTCCTTGTATCTTGTGTACAATCTGCAATTGAAACGGTTTCTTGTGGATTGTCCTCTTAAAAACTATTTACAATGTAGCTCCCTTGCTTACACATTACCCAGTGTTGACAGTAAAATTAAAAAGTTGCCATTGAATAACTTATTATTTATAATAATTGTTAGAAAGCTGTGATGGCTTTCAACATTGAAACAAAAATTCTTTTATTGCACTCTTCAAAGAGTACAACACTTCATATTTGCCTCAAGTATTTCACATTCAGATCTTTTAAACTGTTATTCTAAGAGCTCAATGATTTCAGATACAGTTGAAACTTTGTGTGTACACCTCTGCCATCCAACTCCCCGTTATATAAACCCAGAGATAAGAACCACTGTACTGGATTTGTTACTCACTACTTCTTTGAATATCTCAAGTTTGTAAACTAGATAAGTATACTTTATGCTCTCTTTTGGCTAAGTGTAAATTACATATTTATAAACCCATAAACAAAAATTTATTTCCTGTGTTTTAAATTTTTATAATCATAGCATAATATATAATATACACATCTCTAACTTATTTTGTCTTTCTTTAACTTTTGTGTTTTATCCACCTTAATAAATGAAACTAGGACTTTATTTTAAAATAGTTTACACTATTCTAGGTAGAAATGCATTTTCGTCCATCTCCTACTAATAAACTTTGACTATTTTCTAGGGATTTAAAAAATTTGGAACAGTGTTGTAGTACTTGGGTACATGTGAAGAAAGCCCTACACAGAACACACCATGTTACTAGTCATATGAGAATCAACTAGTAACAAAACAACTATTACACTCTGTAGTATTCGTGTGCCTTTTATTTAGACAGAGGGAACCAGGTAGTTACTTTCAAGTTAGGTGCTGGAAAAGTGAACCTGTAGTTGGAATGCATTCGTGTTTTTTGGAGGAGCCATACTAATTTCTCTTTACCTGCTATATCAAAAGTCATTATGTATCTCAAGAGATGACTCAGTGCATAAAGGTTCTTGTCACCAAGCCTGCCAACTTGAGTTTTCACCCTGGATCTATACAATGGAATGACAGAACTGAGTTCAGAGAGAGAGAGAGAGAGAGAGAGAGAGGAACAGAAGGGGAGAGAGGAAGAAGGAGGAGGGAGAGGGAGAGAGAGAGAAAGACAGAGAAAGAGAGAGAGTGAGTGTTTTAAATGGTATGGACTTTAGTTTTTGGAATTAGCTTCATAAAACAACTCTCATGGAGTTGAGTCATTGGTTTCTAGGTTGGTAATACTATCTCACTACTGGATGAACATAGTTAAAAGTTCTTTTCTGGAGCTGAGAAAATGTGACAAATTGCAGAAGATGTGACAATATTAGACATTATACACCAAAACAAACATTACATAATTGATATGTGACTTTCTTTCAAATACTCACCATTTTTTCCACTTAAAATGTGCAAATACATAAGATGTATTGAATTGTCAATCAAATGCTCCCTAGTTGAACTTTTAACTGTCCCTGAAAAATGATGCTGTCCTTATGGGCATTGTCATCAGGTGCTTGGTGATTCTCAGTTTCAACCAGTCTACAGCTTTCAACTGTGTTCATAGTTCTCAAATGTTCTTTACAGTCCATATGGTTGGACACTTTACTCGTTAGCTTAAGCTAAATTATTCAATGGTAATAACCTGTCACTCTAAGTGAATTACAATAAGGTTCGTTTCTCTTCATAGTATTTATCTGTCATAAGTGTCAGCTTTGCTTGGAATGGCCAGATAAAAACTGAAATCCTTTCCCTAAGCATGCCTATCAGTCTTGAAAGGGAAAGAGAGATGGGAGAGCCAAAACTGACAAGCACTTCACGGCCCAGCAAGGCACGGAACGGCGTGTCTGATCACGGGCAAGTCTGATCCTAAAAAGTGAAGTGATAAAGCCTTTTATTTGGGGAGAGAAAAATATTTGGGGACAACACTACAATCTCTCATGGAGGACATTTTCTTCTTGAGCAAGCGTCACTTGGCTAGCTTTTGGATTATTTACAAAAGCCATGGAGGAGTGCTGATGTACCAAGTAATAAGACTCTTTTATCTCTGGGATAGCTTTTAGTTGATTTAAATTTAAATATGAATGCACAGAAAAATAAGAAAATCATGTTGGAACTTAAGGAGTAATTAAAAGTCTGTGGTTTTCATTCTGGTCTAAGTACAAACAATATCAACTTACAAACTCAACTAACTGAAATAGTTACCATACCTCTCTGAATGAAATTATATGTGTCATCCCTCACCCTTCAAGTCCCCTGCTAGCCACCAGGGGAGCCTCAAAGAAAAGTATTTTCAACCAGACCTTTCAAGTGTGTGACACATATGAGAAGGCTAGTGAAAAAGCTTAAGAAGGAAGATTTTAACATGTAATTGCTATATGCTAGGATATTTGTATGTAACATGTAAATTCTCCCACCACTTCCAGTGAATCTTTCCTAATTTTTAGGTTATTTGTAAGTGACTGGTACTTTGGGAACTAGGTCCAGCTTTTAAAGGAATCAATCTTTTCCACATTCCTTTTCTATTTTAAGAAATTTTCAAATTTGTTTTATAAAAGGAAGTAAGAGATCTCATTCTGGATGCTAGTTCTAATTCTTTAAATAGTATTTTTCAAGATAGCTTTTTAATAATGGGCATAAGAACTGATCACTTCGCCTAACAATTTACCCATCAGAGGAAAAGTATAGCTAACAGAATCTTACTGGTATCATTCTAAGTGATTACATTTAATCCCTACAAGTGCCAGTGTTACTCACATTTTAGAAATGAGAGGTTTACAATATTTAATGTAGATCTAAGTTCAGCACTGGGAAAAGCAGTCATGTTCACCAGGGTTTCTCAACAAGGCTTATATAGGCCTGTAAAAGCAGGAAGTAGCAGTGGACGATTGTTTAAGGTTTCCTGAACCTTCTACACTTCAATTCGAATTTTAAACAAACTAATAGAAAGAGTGTCGGGAAGGTCTTTTCAGCTTTAGTCTAAAGCAATGGTTCTCATCCTTCCTAATGCTGTGACCCTTTAATACATTTCCTCACATTGTAGTGACCCCAACCACAAAACTATTTTCATTGCAACTTCTTAACTATAATTTTGCTACTGTTATGAGTCATAATGTAAGTATCTGCTTTCTGATGGTCTTAGGTTGACCCTGTGAAAGGGTCGCCCAAACCCCCAAAGGGGTCATGAGAGTCACTGCTCTAAGAAGAATTATTTTCGATTTTCCTCTTTGGACCACAATCACTAAACTCAATGTTTGTGAAAAAGAAGATGGGAAAAGCATAGAGAGGTTATACTGCAGTCTTGAGGCATTAGCCTTTCCTGGCCATGAAGTACACAGAGGCTCAGGGGCAAGCTCGGCGACATTCTTCATCAGAAGCAAAGTACACACATTCCAGTTGTTCCCTTGGATGGTTACATCAACAGCCCTGTGGAAATGCATCCTACTTAGCAAAGTAGAAGTCCAAGAGAGTCTTTGATGGCCTAACACACAGAACATTTCTTCTTGCAGGTATTTCCTTAGATTATCATATGCATATAAAGTTTGGATAACAGGTGATATGGTTAATTTTAATATAATGCAAACACAGTTTCCAAAGTTGCATGATTAAATATTATTGAAGATAATAAATATTTAAGATGAAAATAATCAAAATATCCTGCCATATTTCTACTTTGTTTGTAATAATTTTGATTTGCTATAGCTTCCTCATGGACTGTTTTATGATTACCTTAGAGGTTAAACCTTCGTAAACTCAGGGCTTCCAAACGTTAGAAGTAACATTTGCCCTTTCTTATCAGTTCATTCTGAAAAGTAGAAACTCTAAAAATAATCTACCAATAAGTGCCTTTTCTTTACTTTTCTCTTTTTCTATTCCTGTCTGTGTGCATGCACGCACATGTGTGCAGTGCGCTTTCCTCTGTGTGGAGGTCAGAGGTTCTAGAATTCACCAGTTCAGCTAGTGTGACTAGCTCTGAGGCCTAGGGGTCCATTTGTCGCCCACTCCAGGCCTCCTTTGTAGGTGAGTGCCTGGGATCCGACCTGCAGATCCTCATGCTTGACCCACTGAGTCATATCCTAAGTTCCTAATTGTTAAATATACTAGAAAGTGTTTAAACCATTAATCATCAGAAGTCATTTCATCGAGCAGTGGGAAAAACTGGCATGAAAACGTTGACTGGATTGGTGAATAGTCTGGATGAGGTTGAGAAAAAGGAGAAAACTGATAACTGGTTGTTTTAAAGAAATTGAACAACACTAAGGTTTGGAAGCCACCCATAAGTCAGTGAAAGAAAAAGTTAGATATTATTAAGGGTAACATTTGCTATCTCTCCCCCAGAATGTGTTGTTTTTCCTAAATACATGACTTTAACTCACTAATATTTATATTTTTGACAAGTTAACCTTAAGCAATAATAAAAGCCACCCAAGTAATTTAAAATTCTGCCCTTTTGTTTTACAAAGGCATTTCCCTCACACTTTTTTTTAATCTGAAGAGCAAGTTGAAAAAAACTTGAACATGGCAAACCTGTATATAACATAACATGTAGGCACATCCAGATTCTTTTGTTACTAATCTAGTTCAACATGTACAGATACATTGGATTACTAAATCTGGTGAATTACACCCTTCCCATCTCTTAAATATCCTACAAACTTTGGTGAATCTATGCATTTAAGCCTATTTGTTTCAGGAAATGGTTTAAAAACATTTTTCTTCTGGAGTGGAATCTGTGTGTACAGGCTCGGGAAACATATGATGCACGGATCTAAAAGGATAAATGGATGAAGTGATGCTGGACTGAAACAGTTTTGAGACATGGTATTCAGATGCTTCCGTTTTAAAACAGCTTTTAAAATAGAAAAAGGATCTGCAGTACTTTGCTTTCAAGTCAACTAGTACTAATGAAATAATCGCTGTTCAAAAAATTCGGAGAAATCCTGTAAATGACAGAAGAGATCCACTCTCACTCTGGTTTTTTCTCTTTTCTTCGTTGTTCCTACGCTCAAACGTTCTAAATGTCTTAAGTTGCATAGCTGAAAGGATTTTGTTCATTTTTTCCAAAACATTTCACTTCTGGGCAGTAGCCAGCTATGGAAAGTTTTAAGCACATTTGGGAGAGGGACGAAGCTCGTCTGGGCGGCCTTGGCAGGACTGATGCCTTCAGAAGGGCGGACACATTCCCCTAGCCGAGGGGACGAGCAGTTGGTTTGGACCAGGCAATCTGCCACTGCCGGCCTCCCTCCAGCCCTGGGCGGCCCGAACAGGCGCACTCCGGCTTCCTCAATAGCTCCGGGACGTGCTTCCCGGGAGCGCACCTGCCTGGTGAAGGGCCAGACTCGGGAGCCATGGGGTGGCCTCAGGTGGCCCGAGTCGAGAGGGAAGAGGGGCCGGCGGGGCTGACACACGTCACTCGGCCTTCTCCCCGCCCTCTAGGACCCCGCCGGACTGCGCACGGGCGCGGAGACGAATTTGACTGATTTTCTCGCCAATCAGAAGAGAGGTCGGCAGGCTGAACCAATGGAAGAGCTCGCATGGGGCAGGCCGTCAGCGTCCTCCCGCCCCCGGCGAGTGAGCCTGGTATGTCTCCAGCCCTCCCTTGAGCGTCTGTCTCAGTGCGGAGCTCGCGGCGGCCAGAGCAACTTCGGCTGGTGGCGGGCTCGGCGGCGGGGGCAAGCGGCGGCGGCGGGAGCGGCGGAGCTGGTGCCACACCCCGTCGCGGACTTTTTCTCTTTTCAGTCCTCTCCCCGCCGTGCGGGACACCGTTCCGGGAGCAGAGCGGCCGCCCACGCCCCAAGCATCCTCTTCTGACGAGCGGGCGCCGGCGGCATGATGCGGCTGCGAGGCTCGGCGATGCTACGGGAGTTGCTATTGAGGCCGCCCGCCGCCGTCGGAGCCGTCCTGCGGCGCGCGCAGCCCCTCAGCACGCTATGCCGGCGCCCCCGGGGCGGGAGCCGGCCGACCGCCGGCCTGGTGGCCGCTGCGCGACTCCACCCGTGGTGGGGCGGGGGCGGCCGCGCGAAGGGCCCCGGCGCCGGCGGCCTGTCCAGCTCGCCCTCGGAGATCCTCCAGGAGCTGGGGAAGGGGGGCACGCCGCCACAGCAGCAACCTCAGCAGCCAGGGGCGTCGCCACCCGCCGCACCGGACCCCAAGGACAGCCCGGGGGAGACCAACGCGTTCGGCAACAGCGAGGGCAAGGAGATGGTGGCCGCGGGCGACAAGTGAGTTGCGTGGGTGAGGCGGAGGGGAGGGGTCGGGCCCTGGGCGGTGGGCGGCGGCGGTGCGGCTTGGTAACGGAGGTTCGCGGAAGAGAAAGAAAGCGATGCCAGGCGGCCTGCGACGGCTGTGCCATGTGATTAGGCCCGGCCCCGCCCGCGCCCCTCGCCTGCTCCCACTTCCCCTCCGTGGCCGGCGGGAGTCGCCCCGGCATGATGGGTGAGTGCCGAGAGGGTCTTGCCTGCTGCAGTCCCTGCGGGGCAGAGGCTGCTGTCCGACCGCGCTGGGTGCTCAGCGCCCCGGCTCTGCGAGGGTGATGCCACGCGAACCTCCATCTCTCCCGAGTGACATTGAGGAGTCGGGCGTAGAGCGGAGCCTCTACCTTCCCGGTTCACCTTTTGCCAGGCCGCAATTTCCCCATTCTGTAAGCCTCCGCCACCATCCCACTGGATGCCAGATGTGGCTTTGGGTTCTTAATCCTCCTGAGGTGGATCATTTTTTGGCGTGCGGAGAGCCATCTGGGCCACCGGAAATAATGCTTCAGAAATGAGATTAGGCGGAATAGGGACATGTGGCCTAGAGGACGAGGCACGCAGCATGGACCACCTGTTCCTACCAGGACCAGTGATGGCTTGTCTGATGTCTTCTGTGAGGTGGACAGATTTTTAAAGAATAAAAATTGTTTTAAAAGCACAAAAATGAAGTGTGACATAAAATACACAAAATCTAAGTAGTTTCGGGGACTTGGTTGTGATAGGATGTTGACTCATTGTGTATATACTGTGGGAATTTAACCTAAAAGCAAAATTGAGTTTTCTTAAATATGATACTTTTGCTGAATACTTTTGTGTAATACAAATAGTTTTCCCAGCTAGGTAAACACTAACTTTTAGGCTTTTTGTGTATCCTATTTTTCTGACTTTATACTGACATGGTGTATCCTGTTTTGCATTTTACTTCTCTTCCAGCTCTGCACAGTAGCTTAAGTCAAACTGAAAGTGTGAATTTTATGACTTCAAACTCAGGCCTGCTTAATGTTTCCTGTAATTGATGTCGGTACCTTCCTAAAACATTCCTGGTTATTTTCTCAGAGTGAAAATGCTGTTTAAAACAAAACAAGCTAAACAAGACAACAACAAAAATCCCTTGATAAGAAAAAAGCCACTTAATGATGGTATTCTGTGGTAACAGCTTTGTACCACAAACTAGCTTGATGATCATGGATACATTGTTACATGTGTTGGATTAGATGACTCAAATCCCTTTTAGTGTTCTTGTATTGTTTTGTTGTTTTTCAAGACAGGATTTCTCTGTGTAGCCATGGCTACCCTGAAACTCACTCTGTAGACCAGGTTGACCCCCAACTCAGACATATGCCTGCCTCTGCCTCCAGAGTGCTGGGGTTAATAAAGGCATGTGCTCCTCCTCCAGGCTTTGTTCTGCTTTTAAAACCTACACTTTGGTTAAATTTGCACCTCTAATGTTTTAGAAAGTAGAATATGTATTATGTTTGTTTAATCAAATACCTTACCTTCACCTTTCCATCATTTGGTTTACCAGGCTTATGACACAAAATGCATGTTTACTCTTAATAGTTATCCAGGTTGCAGGATGGGAGGTGCTTTGTATCAAAGCACTCTGGTTCTGTGTTTTGTTTTATTTCTCAATTACTCTAGTGCCCTTTTTAAAAAGAAAAAAAAATCAGATAGGAAAATGAAGTTTACCCAGAAGTTTCTGGTTTCATCGCCCTATTGTTACTAATAAATCAGAGCAATAACTTAGGAACGCTATTTTGGCTAATGGTTCATCCTGTTCCCTCTCATCTTGCCCAGCTGAAGAACCCAATTTAGGGAGGGAATTCCCCATGATTTGCTCAGATTCCTGGAGAGTGTTAGGTGCCAATAAGATAACTTTATTTACTTTAGTTAAGGGACTAGACCTCTCTCTCTGTGTGTGTGTGTGTGTGTGTGTGTGTGTGTGTGTGTGTGTGTGTACCAAAATTTAGATAACAACTAAACAGGTTCAGAAACAATTCAGAAAGGATGATAGTCCTGAGAGCTTTCAATCAAGGATTTGATTCAAGCCACAACTGTCATGAATTTATGTGAAATGAAGATAGGAAGAAAGTATAATTTTGTTGTTTTCCGTTTGATCTATTTTCCAAAAGTAAAGTTTTCCTCTTTTGAACGCTTTTCATTTTCTGTGTATTTCTCTCACTTAGGCTAGGAGGTCAGCTCCTCTTTGATCCAGTTATCCTTTTCTAAATGCTCAGCCTCTAGAGCATGGTCCTTCCTTAGTCGGCAGCCCATAGAACTGCCAGATTTTATAGTGTTACTAAGAAATGGCCATGTGAAAATTAAGAGCTGCTGTTTTATACAATGGGCATGTGTTGAAAACTACATAGCTTCATTTACTACATAACAATTTGTTCTTTTACTCTAAAAACCTGTTGTGGGTGTTGATCTTTGAATTTCAGACTCCTGCCAATTTTTATTTTTAGTTTCCAGAGAAAGTTTATCTTGATATAAACATGTCTTACCTGAAACTATGTGATTTGGGCAGCATTTTTAAATTTTGCTAGGAAATAAGGTCAGAGCAAACTTAATGCTTAACCACAGCACTCTCATTAGTTCATAGTGTTTTTCTGTTCTTAGTTCGGACCTTATATTTTTATTAACCTTAAATTGTAGATGTTGAAATATGATCAAGTTGTCTACTTATCTTTTTTCCAAAAACCTGTAAAACTCTGAACCAGTATCACCTTACATTATATTGTCCATAGATCTTCAGTCTGATAAGGTTGTTAGATGAGTAACATTTTAATATCTAAAGATAAGCATAATGACCTTTGCTCAGGCTTTCTCTGTAGTAGTCTTATTTCATTTTGTTATCATCATTCCATCATTAAAAACCAGACAGTTTGACTTGTTTTTTGTTAACAGGACTTCCTTTCCTTTAGCTTTGGTTCTATCTTTGAATAGACAATACCTTTGTTTCTTAAGACAAGCTCTGTCCTTATATTCCTAACATGACTTCAGATTTTAAATTTACGTTGCTAGATTCTTCATTTTCTAATTGTTTGTGAAATTTAATTTAGAATTTTAATGTAGGGTATCCCTTTCAGAAAACTAACATGGAGTAGATTGTACATTGTCATTTACAAATATGTTGTGGCATTAAGAACTTTGATTAACTTGCATGTTTGTTTAACAGACATTTTAAAAGAAATCAGATTTATATCTTCTGTTAAGTGTGACATTCTTAATTTTAGCAAAGCCCAGAAATCTCTTTTAGTAAATGATGCTTAGGAAAGGCCAGTGTGTGTATGTTTGTGTACATTAAATTACCTTTGATTTTTGACATTTTATTTATTAGGAAAAAAGATTAGGCTGAAATACTAGTATGTATGTACTTTTTACAAAACATAACCTTTTGTAGGGTGCAATATTGAAAATATTTCTTTAAAATAGTCACGAAACCATTTTCCTCTGTCAATTTGACAGGTGTTAAGTAAGATGATCCCAACGTGGTAGAAAATAGGACACCTTGTATTGCTGATATAAAAGTATAAATTTGTTCACTATTTTAGAGAAGTAGTTTGGTAGTGTGCCAAAAAAAAAAAACTTTATGCCCCTTACGCAGTAACTATGTTTGCGTGTCTCCACAAAGTATGGCATTTTAAAAATGTTCTTTTAAGTACACAAGAGTATTTAAACTTAAAAATAAAGTTTATACAAAAGTGATTTCACCTAGCTTCAAATGATATGGTAAGGCATATTTTCATAGATCCTCAAAAAAATTATTACATTGTCCTTTGTGAGAATTGAATTTCAAAGTAGGATTTAGTAATATGTACTTCAAATAGTACTGAAAATGAGATTGCAGGTGTAGATAATATATTTTGGTGTTGGATATAATAACAACTTTTGAAATAGGTGCAGATACTTCTGTGATCCTTCTGAATTGTGTCTACTTTGAATTTCTAAAGGTTAACATTTACAATTCAGGGCTGGAGAGATGACTCAGGTTAACAGTATGTGCTGCTCTTCCAGAGGATCATAGTTCACATCCCAGTATCATGTCCAGTACCTGTAACTTCAGCTCCAGGAGACCCAACACACCTACTCCTGGCCTCTGCAGACACTTGCACATGCCTGAGCTCATACGCTCACATAGATAAACTCACAAACACATGTTTAAAAAGTATTACAGTTTACTTAGGGTTAAGATCGCAAGAATATCTAGTGGTGTGTGTATATGTGCTTGCGCACATGTGCACACGTGCTTCTTAGTCATTGTGGTTTCCCTAGGAGTAAACTTTCCAGCTTTTTTTACAATGCAGAGGATTAAGCCTATATCTTTCACATACTACTTGCACGTTATACTACTAAACTATCTTCCAACACTGTAGTTTTAATGGGAAGCGAAGACTGTGACTATAAAAATATGACTCATATTTTTGAAGCCTAATATTTACATTAAACCATGCACCTAGAAGTCATTGATAAACATGAATGTGATTTGTAATTAACTGAGTAGTATTAATATACATAAAGTTCACTGAACACAGAAATTTGAGTCCTGGAATTTTAGCTTCTTGCTTATTTAGAAGTCTGTCACCTACAAACTTTAGGGAGCTACCAAATGGAGTCTTCACCTTTAAAAACATTTCTTTTAATGTGTTTTGCTTGCATAAATGTGTATGTGCAGCACATGCATGCCTGGGCCCTCACAAGTTAGAAGAGGGCTTTGGATTGGCTATAAACCTCCCCTATGGGTGCTGGGAATTGAACCTGGTTCCTCTGTAAGAGCAACAAGTGCTCTTTACCACTTAGCCACCTTAGCCCGCAATTTCATTTTTTGTTTTTAAAAAAAGACCAAAAATGAGGAAGGGTACTGTTTTTCTCTGAAAAGTAAATGTCATCAGAAAGAACAGGTTTGTGAAAATACTTGGGTTTCTTCAGTTTTCAAGACATTTGAAATTGGTTTGTTTTTTGTTTTTTAAACTATTATATTCTTGTAATAGTAAGGTGAAAAGACGTTCTTTAAATAGTTCAGCAATACGAAATTCTATATAAATCAAGGGCATTTTTTTTTTTTTGGTTTTTCGAGACAGGGTTTCTCTGTATAGCCCTGGCTGTCCTGGAACTCGCTCTGTAGACCAGGCTGGCCTCGAACTCAGAAATTCGCCTGCCTCTGCCTCCCAAGTGCTGGGATTAAAGGCGTGCGCCACCACCGCCCGGCTAATCAAGGGCATATTTTATAGCTATGTGGATGTTTTCATCTAAGTTAGTTACTAGTAAGAGAATGCTTAAAACTGAGGAAAAAACATTTCTGAAATTTGTGATTATTAATGTTTGTCAGTATTGTACACAGTTGTACATAGACATTTACTCCAATATTACCCTAGACTATTCTATTATAAAATTGATTTGGCTATGAAATAGTACATAGAAATGAAGTCTGAACTTGACAGTTTTCTGACTATGATAAAGTACAAGTAAAATGGGCTCCTTTGTGAGGTGTCCATTCTCTGTTTGGTATGTGGCATTCAGTATTTTTTACTGATTTCTAAAGAAATGTTTACGTGAAAGTACTACTTTCAAAGCATAGAGCTTCATGTTTTGGTATAATGAATACCAATTTAATAATTTTTAAGAGGAATGTATTTTCATCTACTCATTTCTGGTGCAGTTTTAAAGATTTTAAACTTGTCTTGATTGTTTGACAGGCAATTCCTTGAATCTTTTTGTAGAAGTTATTAAAGTAGTACAGACTTTGGAGAATATTTTTTAACTTACAAGTTATTTATATTTTTAGGAATCTGGGATAAGCAAAAATATAGAAGGTTTTATTCCTTAATATTTTTAATATAGTGTCTTACATATTGGAACAAAATACTTCATTTATAGAAAGGGATGAACTTACTCCTGTGCTAATATATAGTTAGTTGTAAGGGGTTACCAATGATACATATAGTTAACTAAATTAGCCACTTCTTAAGTTATGAGGAAGTACTAATGTCATTAGAGTACAGCTTTTTCTATGAACTATATGATCTTCAAATTTAAAGAAAGCCAAAAAAAAAAAAGGGCAGCAAAAATGGCAGTATTAAGAGAATGTACGGGTGTTCCCGCCTCTTAATAGTGCTACTGAGTAGGATTTCCCTTCTGAGTGGAAGCATATTAAAAAATGGAAGACACTTATCAGTAAAAACTTGATAACCTCTTGCTACTCAACCTGGTTGTACAAGAATAACAAGTATTGTTGCACCAAGAAAAATTATGTAAAATGATTAAGAATGGATTTGGGCAGTTCTTTTTTTTTTTTTTTTTTTTTTTTGAGACAGGGTTTCTCTGTGTAGCCCTGGCTGTCCTGGAACTCACTCTGTAGACCAGGCTGGCCTCAAACTCAGAAATCCTCTTGCCTCTGCCTCCCAAGTGCTGGGATTAAAGGCGTGCGCCACCACCACCCGGCTGGGCAGTTCTTTTTTACTACCTATTTTCCAGTCATACAAGCTAAAATAAAATCCTCAAATATTAAACTTTTAAATTCTAATTTAGTTTTGATGGAAGTCTCTTTGGAGATGTTGAATATTTCTGCCATATTAAAAAAATGAAGTTTTATATATTTTTCATTACATTTTTTGCTATTTAATGAAGCATCTATTCTATGCTCTAGTAGGATGATACTTTAAGACAAGTTCTGATAAACTTTTCCTGTTAAAGGCAAGATACTGTGGAGTCACAGTTTTCTGGGATTCTCTGGTTCTTAGAACGTTTCAGGTCAGCTGTGTTACAAAGTGGTCATCAATAGTGGGTAAATGAAGCGTGTTTCTGTTTCCAGTGCTGTGAACTTCAATTATAGAAGGGAGTGACCATGACTATTGGGGATTGGTTCTAATGCTTTGAACTCTGGCCCTCAAAAGCAGGAATCTAAGTGTCCAAATGCTGAAGGTCCTTGTCTCCAACTGGTTTTTGATGGATCATTTAAGAGCTATCGTCCAATGGTTGAGCAGGTAGACTGAGGCAGGGCTTTGAGTGCAGACTAGGAATTGAGAGAGAGGAAGGAAACCTAGATAGTCATGATCGGGAAGAAGGGTCAGACCTAAAGGCCCACCTGACGTGAGAATCAGTGAAAGTATGCACATGGGCCACTTTCCCAATTGTGTTTGAGGTACCAGAGATGAAATATAGATTTTAAAAGATGTTAACTCAGGAGTACCAGAACTAGCAGCAAGAAGGATTAGAAATGCCCAGCCATTAAGCTAGTCACGGCATATCAAAATTAAACTCTGTGTGTGTTTGTATGTTTCTCAAACCCTGAGAGCTTCTGGGTGTGTGCATGGAATGTGTGCGCGCACGCACACACACACACACACACACACACACACACACACACACACACACACACACACACACACACACACACACGCGCGCGCGACCTGTCTGGAGCAAAGTGGTTAGCAAATTCACCACTATACACTGTAGTTTGCTTATCCCTGCACTAAAGTGTATTTCAGTGTAAAGGTACTCTGATTCTACTTCTTTTTAAAACTGGTTTTCTTGGGATATATCAATTTTACCCTCTTCATTTTGATAATCCTCCTTGACTATTACCTTCTACACCCAATTTTTAAATTATAACAAAATATAGCTTGAAGTTTACCATTTTAACCAGTTTAAGTCAGAAGCATTTAAGTACCACTCAGTTTTTTATGCTAAGAATGTACTTGTAAAATAAGGATATGTAAATACTGAGTAAAATTAGAGTTTTATTCGAATTATGACATTTTACCAACTCATTTACAATTAGAATGAGAAAATGAGATCACAGATCATTTAATTTTACCTTACTTTGTGTATTTCACAAAATACCCCAGAAGAATAAATTACCTAATCAAGTTCATAGTGTGCACCCGTGCGCGCGCGCGCACACACACATACACACACACACACACACACACACACACACACACACACTGCCCACTTATTGATAGTTTAGTGGAACATTTTATTCAATTAATAGGCCTGTTTTTGGGTTTAGGTTTGGGGGAGAGTTTAAAAGTTCATCTCTCTAGTCTCTGTTTTTACCCCACTTCTATTACATTTTGTAAAAGTTGTTTGTTAACTCTACAACTCAATTTAAATACTTTGACAAGAGTTTTTGCATGAAAGAGCTGCTCATTATATTTTCAGAGCAATTTGATTTTCCCTTATGTATACCTGAAGTCTGATTTTTATTAACTTCTCCCTATAATTTAGTTCTGAATAAGTCAACTGTGTTGGTGCCAAACTGATTGCAGTGAGACACTGGCCTTCGTTTAACATAATAATCTCTTTCCTTTGTAAAAGATTGTTTTAACAATTCTTAGTTTGGTTTCTGTTGCTGTGATAAACATATTTCTTTGGTTAGGTTTCTGTTGTGATAAAATACCATGACCAAAAGCAACATGGGAGGAAAGAGTTTATTTCACTTATTCTTCCATTTCACAATTCACCATCATGGGAAGTTAGGACAGGAACTCATCAGGGGCCATGGAGGAGTGCTGCTTACTGGATTGCTCCTCGTGGCTTGCTCAGCCTGCTTTCTGAGAGCATCCAAGACCACATGCCTAGGTGTGGCACTACCTTAGGAGGTCTAGGCCCTCTCACTTCAATCATTAATCAAGAAATTCTATCAAAGGCTTGCCCACCAACCAATCTGATTGGGCATTTTCTCAATTGAAGTTTATGCTTCCCAGATGACTATAGCTTCTGTTAAGTTGACATATAACTAGCACCACAGCCAAAACTAAATTGGGGAGGAAATAAAAAGGGTTTATTTAATCTTGTAGATTAAGGCCAGAGTTTACACAGAAATAACAAAGAAACCCTACTGGATTGCTGAGGTACATTTCTGAGAAAGTGCATATCCTCTCCATAGGATGTATAGGCCTTTCTGGGCTGGGGCCTCCTACTTTAACTAGAAACTTAAGAAAATGTCTCAGACAAGACAACAGAACAATATGACATGATCTTTGAGAGTCCCTCTTCCCAGGTAACTCTAGATTTGTATTTACAGCTGAAACTGTGATAAGGCAGAAAAAAAAATAGTCATCTAACATTTAGTTTCTAAAAATAGTATTTAGCTTTTGAATTCTAATAACAAAATACATGGTTATAACAACATAAGGGCAATCTTTAGGGAAGAAGAAAACAGAACAAGGTAAGAAGGACTTTGGTGTGATTTCTGCTTTCTTGAAGGTTTGGGGAAATATTTGTGTTTGGTTCAACTATAGTAACTTCTATGGGTAGTTTTTTTTGCTTTTTGTGTTTTGACAGACACTTGCTCTGTAGCCTTGGGTGGCTTTGAATGGTCTTGAACTTAGAATCCTTCATTCTCTGGCCTCCTGAGAACAGGGTTTATAGATACGAGCTTCCATACCAGTCTTGACAGTTTTATGATCATGTATCTTAGGCATGATGACTTACATTTTTCCTCTTACAGATACAAATTAATTTCTTTTCTTTTAAGCAAGGAAAATATTTACTCACTTTTCTAGCTATGGTAATAAAGGACCATTTAATTTTTTTTTTTTTTTACTATGTACCATAAGTGAAAGAAGTGTATAATTCATGTTATTTACATAGCTTTTAGGCAAAGTAAATACCATTTACTGATGTGATAAATATGTAGAAAGCTTATTCTGCAGTTTTTAAAGTGATAAACTATCATTATCTAAAGTTTTATCTGACAAACCACTTTCTGTAAATAATTGTTATGTTATTATCCACTGATTTTGACAGCTGGTTCAATTTTTCTTTAAATATTGGGTCATCAGTATTATTGCATTCTTGTTTAAGGCTATTAGATCAGGATAAAACCTAGAAAACATGCTTGTGCCTTGTAAGAGTAGTAACTAGGCAGCAACTCAGAGGACTAGTAGTGCAGATTTCAGATTCAGCGAAAAGGACTTTCAAAATTCATTTCTGCTGTTTTGTAGCTTTTGGACGGCTCTTAACCTCTTCGAGCTTAGTTTCTTTCTCCATCTGTGGAGACAGGATAGTGTCAGCAAGTAAATTTCTTTAGTACCAGAAATTATGGTATTTCTGACACCAGATCATTAAATTAGAATGGATTAAATTAGAATGTTTATAAAATACCTGCCACAGTATGTAATTTTCAGTTATTAATTATGAAAATATTGTAGTTTTTTTTAAATTTATCTAAGGTCAAAGTTATATCAGGATATGTCATTAGATTTTTATAATGGTTAATTTTTAAAACATACTAGTGTTGATAAATGTGCTTTTAGGGTTGGTTTTCTCGGCCCTCTTTTTTTTTTTAAATTGGGGCCAGTAAGGTGATGGCTCAGCTGATAAAAGCACTTGCCACCCAAGCCCAGATACCTGAGTAGAATCATTGGAACCCACATGAAGGGAGAGAACTGACTCCTAAAAGTTGTTTCAGACTTCGTTCATGTCTCATGCCTACTTGTACTCACTAAAAAACAGTTTTATCAAAAACCTTAAATGTTGGTATAGCAGTGTTTTGAAAACAAATATAAATGATATTAATGCAGTATTAATATTTCTTTTAGGAGAAATTTTATGTTTTATGTGTAAATGTACGTGCTTGTGAATTAACTATTTTACTGTCTTTTATAACAGGTGTGTATGTGTGTATGTATTTAGACATCTAAATGGTCTTTTCAGTAGTTCAGAAACAATTATCAACAGACATGATCTGTTTGGTATTTTTTAACTAGAATAATGTACATAACTCACCCATGAAAGTTGCTATTATGACTAGTCTAGAATTGATGGTATTGAAAAATGAGAATTCTTTATTGTTTTGCTTTTCTGAAATTATATATGTATATATGTACATATATATATGTATGTATATATATTTTTCCCCTGTATATATTTATGAGTTGTGATAGGTAGGCAGGGTGATTGGTTTGCCTTGGACCTGCGATTCTTTTCCATTTTGAAACAGGGTCTCAATTGTAGCTCAGGCTTGTTTTGACTTGGGATGATCCTCCTGTGTGAACTTCCCAGGACTGGGCTTGCAGTTGTTTCTTATGCCTTGATGAGACCTGTGATTTTTATTATAATATTTATGTCAGCAATTGACAATTGGAATAGTGGAGTATGTATTCAATTTCTGAGACCTCTTCCCCCAATGACATTAAATTGGTATGTGATAATTTGTTTACTTAAAAACTGTTCAATACATAGGAAAACTTGCTTTTCTGTTTAGAAGTTTGGTTAATTTTAGCATATTTTTGTTACACTAGTAATTAAGTGTTTCTGGTAAATTTTTCTTCTAATACTCTATGATCTGTGGAGTTTTGTTTTTTATGCAAGTATACATGGCTTTAGAAGTAACAACTAAAAGAGATCTGGAGAAATGATCCAGTGGTTAAAAGAGTTTGGTTCACAGCACCTAAGTTAAGAAGCTCACAACTTCTGTAACTCCAGGTCTCTGACAACTGATGCTCTCTTCTGGCCTTTTCAGGTACTTGCACATAGAGGAGAAGAAAAGAACAACTATAGTTACTGTACATGGAGTGCTTACATTCTATCAGGAGTGTTGTAAAAGTATTGGATGTATAGAGTTAGCTGTCTTTATGACAACTTTCTGGGGTATCCTCCTTTCTCTGATTTGTAGAAAGTTTAAGTAGGCTATAGATTACATAGTTAGTATTAATAGTCAGGGTTCAAGGACTTGTATATGTATCTCCCAGATTTTACCATTAGGGTCAGTATTTGAATATTTTATAGAGATACATCAAGTGTTGAC
Source organism: Tokudaia tokunoshimensis (assembly GCA_036184795.1). Lineage (NCBI taxonomy): Eukaryota > Metazoa > Chordata > Mammalia > Rodentia > Muridae > Tokudaia > Tokudaia tokunoshimensis. Next base: position 50,983,545 of record BTHU01000016.1, read on the forward strand.
TCCTACCTGAACCTCTCCTGAACTCTAATTAGTAATGAGTGATTAAACTGGAATATGTGTGATAGAAAAAAATATGAACTCTAGCAGATAGTAAAAAGCATTAGCTGTCTATTGGCAATCAAAATTTCAAAATCTGATGTTGACCTTTAAACATGAAACTGAGAAACTGTATTTCTGTGTATAGAATCATGATATCTCTTACTCTGCACAAACTTTAATTCAAAATGTATCAAAGACTTAAGACCTAAAACCTTGAAACTACTAGTGGAAAACAAGCATGAGCATGGTCAAGTGCTTTCTGAATAGAACTTGAATTGAAAAATGCAATTAGGTAAAAATACGCTTTTGCAGAACAAAAGTAAAATAGTCAGCAGAGTCAAGAGATAGTCTACAGAATGGAAATAGAAACCTTACCAACTATGTATCAGGTAGGATACTAACACCTAACTTATATGAAGAACTGCAGGACTTATACTAAAATTCAAACTATCTAATCAGTAAATGATACAGTGACTGAATAGACAATTTCAGAAGAAATATAGATGACTAATAAACACTTGTAAAAATGTTTACCATTTTTTAACTAATAGAGAAATGCAAATACTTTTGAGATTCATTCTCACACCATTAAAATAGCTATCATCAAAAAAAGAGACAACATACACAAATGAGAATGTGGGGGAAAGGAACCTTTCATTGATGGTGGGAATGGAAACTTGTGTATGCTCAATGGAAATCAGTATGGCAACTTCTCAAAAGACTGAAACTAGCAAGAACTGTCATTCCTCTGTTTAGGGCTCTAGGTCAACAAACCTAGAAACATGCTTGCACAGGCATGTTTTCTATTGCTGTAGAAGTCACAATAGCTAGGAAGTGTATCTGTGTAGATGCCCATTAGGTAGATAGATAAAGAGAATTTTGTGTGTAGGTATGTAGAATTTATTGAGCTGTAAAATACAGTGAAATTTACAGGCATTTAAAGGAAAATGCATGTAACTAGAAATCATTATGTTAAGTGAAATAAGCCAGACTTTAGAAGGAGACATACTATATTTCTATAAGTAGAATCTAGATTTAAAATTACATGTGTGTGTGTATATATATATATATATATGAAAATAAAAATGACCTGACATTGAAAACTACTAAATGTTTTTTAACTTTTCCAGTGTGGTTTCTAATGGTACTGATTTGATTTTGGTGAATCAATGCTTATTATGGTTATAGTATTCATGAATGTATCATTTCATCTGGTACAGTGGTTATTTATTAATGGGCTTGATTGAAATAGTCACACAAGGATTAATTTTGTACTATTTTTCTCCTCCTTTAGTAAAATAAAACAGGGTCTGTTACCTAGCTTGGAAGATTTGCTGTTCTATACAATTGCAGAAGGACAAGAAAAGATACCTGTTCACAAGTTTATTACAGTAAGTTTTTATATTTTTCTCTCAACTTTCAAAGAAGTAATACTAAGTCCATTATATAATGTTGCTGAAACATGGTCTTAAAGTTTATTGACTTGTAGGTTCTGACTGACAGTGTTTCTCTTGTTTTCAAATTTTTATTATGCTTACTCCAAGGTAATGTAAGAAAAGGAAACAGTGAGAAACTTGTCCAGAAAGTGGATAATAGTGATACAGATACCACATACATGACCAAGTATTGGGTAGAAACTTTTATGTACAGGAATGAAACTTATAGTTGGAATAAGAATATACATTATCTGCGCTATATATTTACAAACTCTTATTTTTTTAAAAACAGGCACTCAAATCTACAGGATTGCGAACATCTGATCCCAGGTTGAAAGAGTGTATGGATATGTTAAGATTAACTCTTCAGACAACGTCAGATGGTGTCATGCTAGACAAAGATCTTTTTAAAAAGTAAAAATTTCTGCCAAACCTTTAATGGTGATTTGCTATTCTGTATGGTGATTTTGCTTTCAAAACACAATTTTACCTTTTAAAGACCAGTGTTATAGATGTAATTGTGAAAGGGATTTGTAAATATTATTTCTTTGAAGACCAGTGATGGTATATATTAAGGTTCTGTTATACACTGGGTTTAAATTAGTTGTAATGAAAGTTACCCATAAATTTTATTTTGTGCCTAGAGATTATATTGTTTGGCTGTTCTTTTCTGTCTGCATGATTTGGTGGCTTTTTTCAGTTTAGACTGTAGTTTATTTCCATCCGGTGATTTGGATGCTGAGCATGAGAGGACTTCAGACAGTTCTATAGACCTTGTATTTATATCCCTTGTAGTTATATCCCTTGATTCTCTTTTTCAAGTGTTTTAATGAATGTTTTGGGGGCTCTTTTCTTTTTTGAACTTTAGACAACTTTAAAGATTAATACCTTGATTTGGTTGGAAGAGAACATTTTGACATTGCTGAATTAGCCTATATTTTCATTACTGTGCTTGTATTAGTTTACTTTAAGCTTTAGTCAACATGTTTGTAATTGTCCCTAAAGAATCAAGTAATGTTTTAATTTATTAGTTCATCGAAAGCAGCATAAAATTATAAACAACTGTAAGACAGTAGTTTTTGTCTTTCCTAAACCACAGGCTTCACAGATGAGGTGAATCTAAGGAATTTCTATATTTAATTTTAAATGAGAGAGAGAGAGAGATTAATTACCTTTTCTTTGGTGTATTGAATGATTTGTTCTACATCTCTCCTGGGAATATCCTGGAGTCCCTAGGAGGGATGAGTATTTAAATAAGGTTCTCTGAAGTTTTTGTCATGCTTGTGAGATGTCTGCCAATTTTGAACCAAGGCTCTTGGTTCTCTTAATGCAGCCAACTTTAAAGTATAGCTGTTAAGCTTACTTTGCAATTGGTATTAGAGATTTAAGTCTTTTGATCTGTTTATTTTGTGAAGGGAATGAATTCACCTCTAGATTTATTCATGCTTTGTAGTAAGGATTTGTCTTAGGAACTATCTCTGCAACATACTCTTTCTTGATTATGGTGCCTTCTAGGAAGTTATTTTAGTTTAAATGTGAGTATAGTTAATTGATGGTAGGTTGGATTGTAAATAATACGTATAGAAAACTGACTTTGTAATTTTTAAGGGAATCACTAATTTCCAGGTTTGAACCTGCTTCAAAATGTGCTTTTAAAACATTGTTTCATTATGAAATTAAAAGCAATTTAAATATTCTCTCTCAATTATGAACCCAAGGAACCACTATCATAAAACTGTTTGTATTTGAATCAATCTATAATAATTACCATTACTTTAGACATAAACTTGAGTTTTAAAAAACTATGATTATATTGTAGGCAGTCTCTGAATTAACATGGAACCCTTGACAAAGGGTTTTTCCTTTTCATTTCTAGAATGAGGTAACTCAGAACCTCTTACTAGGAGCTTTTCCAGGTCACTTTGAAAGGTGATGACTCCAGAGAAATTCCTTCTGATTTCAAGTATAAAAAGTTACCTCATTGGGGTTGCCAAAAATAAACAATCATTCTATGCTGCTGGAATGGCATTTTAAAACATGGAATTCCTTTTTTTCTTAGAGAATTAATTGTAAAGAGAGATGATTCTGGTTTCTTGAGAAACCAGTATCATGACTTTTTAAAAGCATGGATAAATGATTTATATCATTTGAAAGTTGGAGAACTCCCTATGCCCATCTATATAGTCAATATTTTTGTATTAATATTCGTTAAAGTTATAAGTGGAAGAAAATATTTGTGCTAACAGCAAATTCTTTTTTCACTTGTTCATTCATTGTGAAACTATAGAAATATAAGAACTGTTTTTCTGTGTGACCATATTTTAAGAATTGGTTATTTAGAGGCAGCAAATGGTTTGCATTTATTTGGTTTTCTAAAACCTTAAATATTATTCATGAAAAATTATGTGAGAAAAATTTAATACATTAATGTACATTGTATTTGTAAGACCTTTGTCAAGAAAGTTATGGTAAACAAAGCACAGAAACATTTACCTATAGAAAGGCAAAAGTATTTTTCCTCAGAATTCATTTTAAATAACTAATATTTTGTAATATACTGATGACATCTATATTGAAATAATTTCCACGAAAATCTTTACTATTTGAACACCCGTCATTATATATAGTTGGATTCTTCTGAAAGCTGAAAATGTATCATGGTAATTTAAGGCTATTTCCACATGGTTTTTAAACACTATACCCAAAGTTCTGTGTACTGTTCTGTTGACTATAAATCTTCTTTAAAGGTGCTGATTAGTTTTGTTTATTTTATTTTGAGATTTATGTGTATGTTGTTTGGCCTGCATGTATGTCTTAGCACTACATGCATGCTATATTGGCTTGTAGAGGCCAATAGAGGGCATCCTGTCTCCTGGAATTGGTGTACCAGACAGCTGTGAGCCATTATGTGGGTGCTGGAAATTGAACCAAAGTCCTCTGGAAGAGTAGTCAGTACTCTTAACCACTGAGCCAACTCTGTAACCTCCTGAATAGTGTTAAACATTTAAAATACTAGTGCATGTTGGGGTTGGAAGGTGGGGTGGGAGTAGTAGGTGAGTTGATAATTTAAATTTGCTTGGTATTTCTCATGTTTTATTTGTAACTTCTTAAAAATGAAATATATTTGATTTTAAAATAAGTAGTACGTTTTAGGAATTACTTTAAGCTTTCTTATTTGAGAAAAGTATGCTAGTTATATTTTCCTTGCAACTTTTTTTTTTGAGAATTGAATTTTAGAAGCTGTTTGAGATATTTAAAAATTAAATAATCAATGATAATTTTAATTAGTGCATTACCCAGCCTCTTAATTTCATTTGCTTGTCCGAAGTGGGGAAATTCTTCAGAAAGTAATTGGTATTTTTAAGGTTAAGTAAAATCATTAATAGCTCCCAGTGTTTTTCTTTTTTCCTCAAAACATGCTAATATAGTGCCGTCATTTATCTGTGAGGAATATAGTTACATAAATAACTTCTCATAGCATGGTCTGAGTTTAACGTTTCTTTCTTTTAAAATCTTATTATGGGGAATTACCTTAAAATATTATTGTATTTGGTGTTGCATCTTGACGTACATGTGTAGTAATTTGTCTTTAGTAAGTAAAATACTCTGTGTCTGAGTTACTGGTACTCAGAAATCTTAAGACGATTTTTAGCTCAGAATTTAAAATGTGCTAGTACACACAAACTTAGGTTACACTAACACATTAGTTTTTGGCTTAATCCTTTTCAGAAGAAAACAGAACATTGGTTCACTTAAGTGTCTTTAAAATGGTTTTTAACATTCAGACATTTCTGTAATGTGTTACATTTACATATAGCTTGCTTTGGTTTTGGTAGTATAAAATTTATTGTAGTGCTTTATAAATTATAAACATGGCAACATGGTTTTCACTTAAGAAAATTGATGAGTGTGACCAAACCAAATTGGTTTTATCTTACAAAGTTTTCAAAGTGTTATTCAGGAAAAACACATTAAAATATTATTATTTAAATTTTTGTGAAATACTACCCAGTGATTATACAGGAGCTAAGAAGGATATGTCAGAGGTTACTTAAAGTTGAAAAATATTCATAATCTCATTTGTGGTGTTTTAAAAACTGAATTTATTAACCAGATCTCATGTTGAGTATTTATTCTAGTAGGATGCAAAACCTTTTCCAATACTTAAACCTCAAAAGATGCATTACCATATTAGTATCTGACCAAATTTTAGGCAAGAAAACATAGGAAGAATATGTTTTAAGTTTGACTTGTATAATTATATGGTTTAACGATATTGATTGATATTCTCCTCTTAAGTGGATGCCAATAACTGAAAGGTACCCACTCTATTTTTTCCATCACATTCCACAGGTGTGTTCAAAGCAACATTGTTTTGTTGACACAAGCATTTAGAAGAAAGTTTGTCATTCCTGACTTTATGTCTTTTACCTCACACATCGATGAGTTATATGAAAGTGCTAAAAAGCAGTCTGGAGGGAAGGTAAGTCTTGGAAACACATATTTTCCTAATATAAACATTCCATATAAAGAAAATAAACCTGGATATTTTGTTTCCAAATTAAGAAACTCAGTGAGTCAAGCCTCTAGATTTAGTGCTTTTGAATCATTATAAGTATTTAACCCTTTGTTATTTTGCCTAGAATGAAACCAAGTTTAAAGTTTTGGGGGTCTGGGGGTTGGATATTTGAAGTAGAGTTTCTCTGTGTAGCAGCCCTGGCCGTCCTGGAACTTGCTTTGTAGACCAGGATGGCCTATAACTCAATAGAGTTCTGCCACTGCATCTTCAGTGCTAGTGTTAAAGGCATGTGCTACCATTCCCAGCTAAATTTTTTTTTTAAATTTGGAAATGACTGAAGTGGCTTCATATTTTCAAATTAGTAAAAATGACTTTGACATTTTTGAAGATTTGATACCCATTAATATTAAGTATTTATAGTTTTTAAAAATTGTATAGGGAAAGCCAAGCATAGTTGTGCCTACCTGTAACCCCAGCATCATGTACGATTGACTGACGTAAAGGAGTCAGGAGCCTCCACTATGTAAGCAAGTTTGAGACCAACCTATCAGCCTGTGCTACAGAAGAACTTGTAACACCCTCACCCACCCCGCCCTACCCCAACAACAGCAGCTTTAGGCACTGCATTCATTAGTATTCTCAACCAGGTACTCCAAATAGTAGCAGTGACTATTTTATATAACCTCAATTTTATAAGGTTGGTTTCAAGCTTTTATTTTCACTTAAAAATCTTTAAGTTCTTGTTTTAAATTCTCTGCATTTTTAAGAAGTAAGATTGCATTAGAAATCAGAATGGTAGAAAAGTCACCTAATGTCTTGCAAATATTCAAGTTTATAGATCTGTGTTCTTAGTTTTTACAAGCATTGTTAAGACAGGCTGAATCAGCTCCTGAGTACACTAAAACAACTAGTGATTGGTGAGAGCAAACACACTACCTGTATTGTATCTCTTAATGGCTTTCTAATACTTTGGATAGGTTGCTGATTATATTCCTCAACTGGCCAAATTCAGTCCTGATTTGTGGGGTGTATCTGTCTGTACTGTAGATGGGCAAAGGTAAGTATATTTTAAAGTCTATGAAAAACAGCTTTAAGTCTTGAATTTTGTTTAATGAGGAAGAAAGGAAGACATTTTTTATTTTGAGACTGTTTTTAAGCCTGGTCTGGCCCTTGAACTCATTGTGCAAGTGAGGGTGGTCTTGAACTTATATAGCATAATCTATCAAATTATTCATCAATAATTTGACAAGTGAAAGTTGGCAAAACAGTCTTTTAGAAATGCATGAAACCATATTTGAGAAGTGCTGATATTTTAAGTAAGCTGCTGACAAATAGGGATTCTTGCATAATTATCAGAAAATTTTATGATGAGGGAGAACTATAAAGAGAATGATTTGATATTTTTAAAAATCTAAATTAAGAAAGGCCTTTGGAAAAGTGCTAAACTGTGAGAATGTTATTTTCAAGAATGCTACTTTCTGGGCTTAGGGGATAAAGTGCTTGGCTTACAAATGTGAAAGCTGGACTTGGAGTCTCTGGCACAGAATATTAGGCAAATATAGTGGCTTCCTATAATTCCAGCAGTTGGGAGGAAAGCAGAGGTCCTCTGCAAGCTAACTAACAAAACTGGGGGATAGACAAGCTCCCTTTTCAGCAAGGTACCCTACCTCAGTAAGCTGGAGGACAGAGGAGGGGAAATTGATGTTGGCCTCCTCACAGGTGTGCACACACATGCACCTGCACACATGCAAAAATGTCTGCACAAGTTAATGCAAAGTATATATTAATTTAGCTGGAAGTCAGACATTAAGGGTTTATTGTCAAACTCTAATTTGGATATCAGAAGGATTATGCTATTTCTGTTTTTCCCACTGGAAAAAAATTAGTTAACAAACATAATTCTTCCTTTAAATTACTTTTAAAAGTGAAAATATAGCTTAACATGAAAATGTATACAACTGGTACACAGTATATACAGCTTCATGAATTTATATTAATGATACAATTTCATTCCTTTTTTTTTTTTTTTCAATTTTGAGCCAGTTTCTTTATGTAACTGGGCTCACCTAAAACTTACTTTGCAGCCCAGGCTATCCTCAGATTTTATATCTTCATGCCTCTATCTAATTGATCACAGGCATGTTCCACTATGCCTGGCAGTACCCTAAAGCTTACTAAGGCTACAAGTCAGGTATATCTAGAATTTTAGACTTCTCTTTTGAAGGTATAATTTAAAACGTTTTTTGTGTTTGTGACTTTAATTATTTATTCTGAATTATTCTTAAGTTATAATAAAAAACCATGTTTTTTATTATAATTAAACATGTTAATTTTTTAAGGCGTAACTTTTAAAAGGGCTAGTTTACTCTGAAGTAGAAGTAAGAAAAATCATTTAACATCTAATAAAACTGTTACTCTGTTGAGTACTTTAAGCTTTTGCCAATTTTTTTCCAGTGTCCCTCTTAAACATAATTGTTTTAATGTTTACATATGTTGTGTGCTTGTGGAGATCAAAGGATAACCTGTATGAGTCTATTCTCTCTCTGTCATGTAGGTCCCAGGGGTCAGGCTTGGTGGTGGCCACCTTTACTACAGCATCATCTAGCAAGTCATCCCTCTAATGTTGAAGTAAACATTTATGGTTGAATTATGGGAAAATATTTATAAATTAGAATTAATAATACAAAAGAACAAGTCAAATCATGCTAGTAACAGTTTCTAGTTGATGCTAATTGTTTTTTAAATCTACTTTTATAGGCATTCTATTGGAGATACCAAAGTTCCTTTTTGCCTTCAGTCCTGTGTAAAACCCCTGAAATATGCAATTGCTGTTAATGACCTGGGAACTGAATATGTGCATCGCTATGTTGGGAAGGAGCCAAGTGGATTAAGATTCAACAAACTCTTTCTGAATGAAGATGGTAAGGAGTACCTACAAATTGGATAGGAAAAAAAATCCCTCATTTTTCTGTTTAAATCTCAGTAACTTGAAGTCTGCTTTTGAAGAAACCTTTTCCTACTTTTAAATTTTTGCCATAGGGTTTTTTCATCATCTTTAGAGATAGTTGTATGGATTATCTTATGCCATTAGCAAGAGGAGTAGAGAGATGAGGTCCAGGAATACATACATTCCACAACTGGGCACAGTGCACTGTTGTAATCCCAGCAATTAGGAGATGGAGTGAGAAGGACCAGGAGCTCAAGACATCCTCGAGTGCATAACAAATTTGAGGGTCACCTTGGCTGCATGAGAGACACTGTCCATTTATAAATAAGAGCTCATTATTGTCATCTATCAGGTATTCTATTAATGTTTGAAAAGGTCTGTAATTTACTTAAGAACAACCCAATGGAAGCAGTTAATAGTTCTGGGGTAGTCATTAACTATTATGTTTTGTATTCCTAATTACAATATGCATTGTTATGTTATGTATTGTTAATTGTTTCAGTTGAAAGACCCTGTTTGGCAAAAGTCAAACAAACTGATTCAGCTTCCTGACCTGGCTAGAGGTTCAAATTCTCATTTCTCCATAAAATAAATGAATCACTCTGTATTGAAATAAATGTCATATACTATGAAAGGAAACACAGAAAGGAAATAGCATGGCTTTTTCTGACTGAGCAAGTTCTAATAGTGTTTTTCTTTTTCCATATTCAAGTAATGTATGAATGTTTAAAGTACTGCTTTTATACTTGAAGACAGTCTGTAGGGGCTGTGGGTAGAAATTGGAGGGTATGTTGTATTCATATACTGTGGCTTTAGTGATAATATAGTGTGACTTGTTTCTATGACTTTGGTCTTTCTCCATAATATTTGCTATTTGAAAGAATACCTTAGATCAGGTAATTGGATTACTAAGTCTTACTACTCAAGTCACAGCCATTCAACAAGGAAAGAAAACAAAGGTAGACAGTACTTCAGTCACAGAGGTTTTAAATCTGGTCCACCAGTAGCTTGACTTCATTCATTACGGTGCCTTTTGTGTTTATCCTGCAGTATGTGTAACGTTACTAGTTATGTGATGATTTAAGGTACAGAATTGAAGGAAACAGATGAAGTTTAGAAAAATTGTAAAAGATAAACTTAGGTTTTCTTTCTGTCAAATTAAAAAAGTGAAATGACTCACTTGTTAATGTTTTATTAATTCTTCAAATGAAGTCACAACTGATATATTCTATACTTTTTAGAACAGTTTTTATCTGTATTTTTGCCATAATCTTTGTGCTGAATTTTAAAAATTAGCATATATTGGCAACCTCATTTAGGATATTATATTTCAAAATTTTTTATTTGTTAGTCTCACTGATATCCAGGTTTAATGAAAGCACTCATTCTGTTATTCCCAGAAGATAAGACATTTTATAGTATAATCAGTATTTTCCTTTGGAAGGCAAGGACGAGTAAGTGATTTTGGCAGATACATTGATTTAGAGGAAGATATTTAAGTATCTAAAACAAATGTAGGAATTTGAATGTTAGAAATCTTTTGAGGGGCTGTTGAGATGACTGAGTGGTTAAGAGCACTGGCTGGTCTTACAGAATAACTTGTTTCCTAGCACCATTTGGTGGCTTAACAACTGTGCACAGTTTCAGGGGATCTGACACCTTCTAGCCTCTTTCACCACCAGGCACACACATGGTATAGAGACATACATACATATAGGGAAAACACCTGTACATGTAAAATATAACAAAATATCTTTTGAGAAACTTAAAATTTCTATTGGGAGAAAATAAAATAAAATGAGAGTTGAGGTAAATGAACTTAACGTTAATAATATTTTTGTAATATTCATGAATGGTTTTTAAAAGTATAAGTTATTCATGGAATGGTCTGTATAAGAAAATTGTGTTGGGAACTCAAGATTTTAATACTGGTTTCTCCTAAGAATTAAAATATAAAACTTACCAAGAGGGCTTGTCTATCAGCCTTTCCAAGTTCTCAAGGGATGCTGTGCTATTGAATCTTTGTTTTATATCAGCCACAACACAAAACAGTTTGGAGATCTTTTTCATATTTAAAATTGTACTATTAGATACAAACTGTACTATTAGTATACAAACTATACTATAAATGTTTGTAACTGTATTCAGTTACATGATTAAAAATACCACTCTTGCTATGTAAGATAACAATAATAAAGATTAATGTAAATATGATAAATAGGTAAGCAATGGTGGTAGTTACTCTATAATTATGTGTACTTTTGAAGAGTAAAGTATAAATAATTTTTGTCCTGGAGTTGGAATTGGCTGGTGCGTCGTGAGTGAGGAAACAAGTTTATTTTGATGGCAATTTTGGAAAACATCTCTTAGGGAAGGTTTAATTTGATTTATTATTATGGTATGTACATGTGTGATGAGTTGTGGGGTGACAGGTATATGGATGCCACAGTGTACATACGAAGGCCAGAGGACAACTTTGTGGAGTCAGGTATCTCATATTTTACATAGGTTCCAGTGATCAGACATAGGGCCTCAGGCTGACAGAGCAAGCACTTACCCCACCAAGCCATCGTGCTGCCCCATGCTTTTCTACCCTATAGGGATTATTAGGTTAGCCAACTAATATTTATATAGCCTTGTTGAGTATTCATCTCGAGGCTGCAAGGGAATTGATTCTTGGAGTAATTTCTTTAGCAAATACTGAAAGATTTACAAAGTACATCTGAAACAGGATAGTAGAGGGCAGAATTAAGCTTTTCATATTATATTACCTCTGATAAAGAATTTAGAAGACAATTCAAGGTTTGCATATTGTTAATGATTTTTAATTAGCAAAGCCTAAATATGTTATTTGTATACAGGATTTGACAAAGAAAAGTTAGTTTCTGTAAGATGATAGAGCTGAGTTAATAGGAAAGAATGGAGTTTCAGTGATTGGGGAAAATGTGAACACTGTAAAATTGAGCCATGTATAGTAAATAGAAAGTAGAAAAGTAAAAGTAGAAGGTAAAAAGATAGCAAAGAATGTTCCATCTTTATTGCAGAGTTCAAATACATATTTGTTAAAATGAAGAACCTGTCCATAAGTTTCATATATTTCACATGTTCAATTTTCTGGTGTGCCAAGCTCTACTATGTGTTGTAAAAATAAATGATATCACAGTTGTTATTTCTGTTGCCAATAAATGTTCAGAAATTTAAAATTGGCTCCTTCATTTTTACCATACTTCAGGAAAAAAAAAACCGTTCCTGTTCCTAAGTCTTAATTAGAGTGCTTTGCATTGCGTAATGCTGCTGTTCTTCTCCACCAGTTTATACTTTAGATATTTGACTCTGAATCAAAGTTGTAGAGGAATCAGCAGATTACGTGCTCTGAAATAATTTGTTGTACGTCTTAGATGCAATTTATGTAGCATGTGCTTGATACTTATCAAAAACTTGAGTGTGTATGGATATACACACATTGGTTGCCTTGTAGCTGAAGTATTTTGCTTTTTTGATTTCATCTTGATATACATACATACATACATAAAAATAGCATTCTTCAATGAAAGCAAGTGATATCATTTTATATATGTTCAGAGGAAGCATATTTCTCTTGTTCAGCACTATTTAGGGAAAGTAAAATTATAGTGTTTAGATTTTAACCACAGGCTTTTAATATTTAGAACTAGTCTCTATGATAAGTAAGTTAGAATGTAGCTTTTCTTACTTCAATTAACAATTATAAGCATTGATTGAATACAGCGTGTGCTTTGCACCATAGAAGGATGAATCAAATTGTCATGAGTTGTTTCATAGACTTTATTTGTAGCATGAACACAAAATTGTTTCTTTAGCACTTTTGAAGCTTATTATTATAATCTAGTGGGTAACTTGGTCTTGCTCTCATCTAATTTTAATTTTGTTCTTTTGTCAATATTTCCCCATTTTTCCTCCTACCCTTACAGCCATGGTAGCAGCTATCATTTTCTGTTTCTTTGAGTACCACATCTTTAGAGCCTCCATAAAGATTTGTTTTTCTGTACCTGGTTTTACTATTTGTAATATCCTCTGGGTTTTTTATCTGTGTTACTGTAAATGAAATGTTTTCTTATTTTTTAAGGCTGAATAATATTCCTTTATCATATACTATTTTTTCTTGATTCTTTGATCCACTGGTAGACATATGCATGTCAATCTCATGTCTTAGCTCTGGTAAATAAGTGACAGAGTGAACACAGAAGAATGACGTCTCCAGGGAAATCATCATTCCCTTTGCAGACATTTGCTCAGAAGGATTTTTGGATCCAACATGTGCAATTTTAAAGGGTCATGTTTGAATTATCATCTTTCCATTGAAATAAATGGAAATTAATCCTTTCTTGATCTTTTTAAGTGAAAAATATCTAAAACCACATGTTTTATGCAGAATCTAGATACTTAAGAGACAGTAGTAAAAGGGCTAATGGGGGTTGGGGCACAGCAAAAGAGAAGGCTGCATGTGAGTATAGTATATGTGTGTGGAGACACCAAAATGAAAGCCATTACTTTGTTGATTTAAATTTTTTTAAATTTTGTCAGGTTTGGTAAGCTTATCCATGAGGAAATAAGTCACTCTCACAAATAGAAGTTTGTTTTGTTAGTTTGTTTTGAGGCAGGAGCTCATGGAGCTTTGAATTCCAATTCTGAGTGCTTGGATTAGGAAATGCACCACCATACCTTGCTAGAAATAATGTTTTTAAATTGATATTTTTCCTGTACCCAAGAGTTTTTTGTTCACAATTTGCTTTGCAATGAATAGTAATATAATAAGTTAAGCATTTAAAATTCTATTAAAGAATTAAAAGAAAGTAGGATTATGGGTGAACATAAAAGTTTAAGTTACTTAAATACTTTTAAGGGTACATGCTGCTCTTGCAGATGACCCAGGTTTGGTCTCTACCAGGAACATGGCGGCTCACAACTGTTGAACTCCAGTTCCAGGGGATCTGACAGCTTCTTCTGGCCTCTTTAGATACCAGGTGTGCATGTGGTGCAGATATATACATGTAGGCAAAGACATAAAATAAAAATAATTCTTTTTAAAACTTGATAAAATATGTATCCTTACTCCCAAAAAGTGTTGAAAGTGTAGAGAATACAGTTTAAATCTCCTGAAATCTTACCATTTTAGGCGTATCACTAGTATTTGTATTTTGTTCTTCAGTGTCTATATACATGCACATCTGTATACATGCATACATTTGCATAAGTTCAGTATGTTAAAAGGTAAAATTGGGATTATACTAAATGGGCTTTTTTAAAGATTATTTTTAATATGGTAATATTATCCAAGTACTTAGTAGGTGTTAGTTATTTGTATGCATTTTTGAGATTTAATAATAACTTTGAGATATTCAATCATAACTATGAGATAGAGATTTGGTCTCTACATACATAAAGATTGAGTGAAATGGCAGGATTACTATATTTGGATTAATTGTTAATACTTTAACATTACTTTTTGCAAAATGTTCTGTGAATTCTTGTTTTACTATGTGATTATCAGAGCATAATTCTGGGTGTGACCAACTGGTTTGATATGTACCTTACTCCAAACAATGCTCCCTGCAAAAAAGTATGTATTCAAGGAAGTGGAACCAATATTTGAAACAATGCCGTCACTATTATGTTTTACAGATAAACCACATAATCCTATGGTAAATGCTGGAGCAATTGTTGTGACTTCACTAATAAAGGTAAAATGTTGACATTTCCTTTTAACCTAGTAATTTTTTAATAAATAAGAAATAAACATATATTTTGTATTTTTTTTATGTAGGACTAACTATGATAATAAGTTTTCTCTTAGAATTAAGAAAATAGTCTTGTTATATTGGGTTAAGAATTTTATTTATCTCTTCCCCCCAATGTCATTTCAAGGACAAAATGAAAAACATAACTCCCAACCATTAGTTGGGAAAAGCATGAGTCCCAACTGTTAGTTAACTTCTGGATATAAAGCTTTGGCACACATTTAAGAACTTTACAGGTCAGTGGGAGTTGAGGTGTTTCTTTTTAATGTTTTAAGTATTTTTTCTTTTTTTTGCTTCTAGAAAGAATAAATGATAACAGAAGCATTTTACTATGTGATATTTTTATTAATAAATGTGGGAACAATGCTCTAATTTAAGTTTAGAACATTTTTATATTAAAAACAATAAATTGTTGTATCCTCATAAGCTGGGATCACAGTTCTCATTTAAATTTGTTTTATTTGTTTTATTTATATCATGTCATAAACAAAAGAAGTAAGCCTTCCAATTATTACATTACTTAAATTTTGGTGTTTGCATTGTACATTGACTTATTTATGTTAGTGTTTGTATTACCTTAATAATTGGAAGCTAAAGTTTTGAAATAAGTATTTCAAAATGGTTCTGTTGTGTGGTAGACTTCCACACAATTTCAGATGTTTCCCCATCTTTTTTTATTTTAAATTTCTCGTTGTGTTACTTAACTAAAATATATTTTGTGTTTGGGACACTTATATGTTCCCCAGTAAACTTGTGCCTGTCTATTCCAGGTTAGAACCAAACATAACTCATGGATTTGTACATGCATTACTGTAGATGGGGTACTCTGAATACATACAGAATGCTGAAGGGTAAATTACAGGCTTAGAGCCCTGTTACAAAAATTCATTTAATTGCTATAGTAGAAGTCCTATGTTAACTGTCAGTGAGTTTTAAAGCAGAAAATTATTATCTTAAGAATAAATGTCTATTTTAGGGCAATGATTTATAAGCATTGGCCCACTTAATTTTTTAACTCTAATAAAATAGATTTATAGCCAGATATCTTTTGATGTAGCTAGTTTATGATATCTAGTTATACTGAGGTGAAAATTTTTGTAGAAAGTATTAATGCAGTTATATACAAAACAACTCTGCCTTTAGGTGTCTTAAATATGAAATATACATAGATAAATGGGTCTCTATTATTGAGTTCAGTAAATGTTACCATAAGAAATCTCATTAATAATTCAGATTTGATCAAGTAATAAATTAGAACTAAGGAAAGTTAACCTATAGTCTCTGTTAATGCTTAGTTTTAAAAAACACTAGAATGGCTCTAAACCATTTTTGGATCTTCACAAAGTGCCTGGATTCCATAATTTTATATATATATTTTAATGGATTCCATAATCCTCTGAAAGATGAATTATGGAGTCCAGCTTAAAAACTACCACAGTGATAGGTCTTTCAGAACTTCAAGGTTCCTCAGCTATGTAGTGACTTAGAGTAGACTGGGAGGCTTAAGGTGAGTGAGACCATGCTGTAGGAAGTAAGATCCTGTCACAAAGAGGGTGGTCACTTGGGAGAAGATTAACACTGCACACCAGTAGGTTTCTCTTTAGAGGGCATATGTAAATGATTTACCAAACACCTCCTTAACTGCATGCAGTTAAAATCCTTTTGTTAATGATTCATGGGTTCAGTCAAGTACATTGATATGCTGCTGCATGTGGGAATTGCATGTTTTGTCATACTATACCATCATTTCATTAGTTTTAGTTATCATGGTCAGTCATATGTCATGAACCATGTTGATCCACATGAGCATAATTAGGAACAGTAAAGAAACACAACATAGATGTTGTTCAGTGTATAATAGTACAGAAAAGTCATCTTGTATTTGAAAGTTTGATGCTTTAAATTTGTAAGATTTTAAATTAACCAGGAAAGTTGCAAATTCATATTTAAGCTCATTATCTTTAAGTCTCTACTTTCAGACTATGTTTCACGAGTACTTTTTTAATTGAACATAATGCAAATCTTAAAATACAGAGTATGATATAGCTGTAAAACTGCTTTCAAAAAGCTGTTCCTTAGGCTCTTTTAAAGAAATAATTTAGATTTATTAAGTATCTGTATGCAGTCTTTGTATGATAATACATTGATGACTCGGTAGTGGTTTGAAGTTGAGATAATAAAATCATTGCCAAAGAGCCCAGTTGTCTTCCTTATTGGGAATGGACACTGGATGGGTTCTATCATCAGTAGAATCTGGTTTTGAGCTCAATCTGTTCTGCCATTTACTAGAATTTACTGTACTATATATAACAAGTGATTGTCATTTCAATTAATGATATCTTTGACTTTAGCAGTTATAAAGTTAGAAATACTGTGTGGTTTTAGCTTATGTACAGATAGTGATTTATTGACCTAAAAGCTCCATCTGTTTTTTAAATGAGTATATGTATTCCAGACACTAGTTGATGCCTACTATCCGGATACAAACATGCTCCAAGGAACTTAAACTTAAGTGCCTAAAGCATGGTCACATTACTGTGGCTGTTAGTGGTAGCCATGCTTTTAGATCTTCTTAAGATGTTTTGTTGTTGATTTTTTTGTTTTGTTTTGTTTTTGTCTTTCCAGTCAAAATTTGGGGCTTTGTTATGGTACCATTGCAACAAATCTCATGTTACACGCCTCCAGAAAAAGTAGAGTCTTTAGTAAGACTCTGTATTTCATAATTTTGTAGTATTGATATTTTTTCCTTGTAGGATTGGTGGTGATCCTCAGGAAATGGGGGAAGAGGCAGAGCAAGTGTTCAAAAGGATTAGCAGATTGTGGAAAAAGGAGGATTTGGACAGAAGGAACCTGTTGCATTAATTCTTAACCACTAAGCTTATAGGAAAACTCCAATATTTAAAATTTTAAACAAAGCTATATAGGTAAATACCTTTTTAAAAACAAATGTAATTTTACACTTAAAATGCACATAATTAAAAAGACATAAGGGTTACTATTATTATTCTCTTTTTTTTTTTCCTCTGGTAGCTACTAACTTTAAGGGAATAGTTTTTGTTTCAGTCTGTTTGATTTCATGATGATAATATATGATTGTTTGGTTTAAAGAAAAGAATAAAAATAAGAGGAATAGTTATGTTTAGGTAAAAAAGCGTATTTCACATGTTTTTGGTTTTCAGTGATAAAAACTTAACCTTAATTTTAGCTTAAAAGTTAAAGTCTGATGCCTTGAGTATTGGGCTGGGAAACTGATGGCAACATTACAAAATAATTGTCACTATTGCATTTCTTTAAATTTTAGAAATATAGTAAACTACATGACTTTTTATATTTATGTCTATTCTAGTAGCTGTTTCTAAGTTTTATTACTTTAAAAGGTTTGGTTTTGTGTGGGGGTTTATTTTCTATTTTAAGAAGCACTGATTTTTTTTTTAATTAAAAATTAAACATTTTGAATTGTTGCTCCATAAACTGAAGGCAAATTTAATTGATCTATATGCTATTCTCCATTTGTCCTATTTGTAATATGGCAGGTATCTTAGTAAAGTCCACATTCTGAGATGGTCTGTCACTTTCAGTAGTAGTAGTGCATGATGCCCTAGGATTGGTATAATTAGCCCAGGAATTTAGTGTTGTATTTACTTGACACACATTTGAGGGGTTTCTTTTTTTTTTTTCTTTCAATCGAAAAGTAGATTTTTTCCAACTAACTAATTGTTCTGTTCCTTTAGTTTTAGAAATAATTTATAAAAATACTAGTTCTTAGCAGGGCACATTGGTTCATGTCCTTATCCCAGCACTCTGCGCAGAGGCTAGTGGATCTCTGAGTTTGATGTCAGTTGTGTGTACAGCATTAGTTCTGGGACAGTCAGAGCTAACAGGGCCCTGTCTCCAAATAGCCCTGAAACCCAGATCTAGAACAGTCTTACTTTTTATTTATAATACTAATTTGTAGTTTAGTAATGTTTAATTTCAGAAGATTTTCTGTTGCAAGATCAAACCAAGACTATTTTATAAAATCATTTTCTATCACCTCTTCTGTGATCTCTAATATTTAATTAGCACGCTCACTCTTTATGCCTATTATATGTTTCATAATAACTGATTAACATTGACTGTTTAATGAGACATTTTTTAGTGTTGCCAAATATATTTTTTACATGTGTGAATTCATTCATGAATGTGTTATAAAATCAGATATAAAAATACTTTGGCATGCTTAAGTTAATTCTTTCAATTTATTTTTTCTAATGCTGCAAGCTTTGTACCCTGGGCCATTTCCCTGGCACTTACATTAATTGTTTTAATAGACAGAGTAAAGCTTATCACCCTTGTTAAAAAGTTCCCATTTACACTTCTCTTCAAGAGATGTAAATTCTGTAGTTTAATAGGCATGCTTATAGAAGTTAAATTTACGTAATTTTCTACTCCCTTTTTTTCTTTTCAAACAGACCATGGTTTGCTTTTAGAAATCATTTAATGAATACATTAGAATTTTAAAATATATCTTGCTTAGAATAGTTTCTTAAAAATTCTTCCAATTATATTTACTATAAATTTCTGTGAACTTTTCTAGAATTAAAGTAACATAATATGTAACAGTGTTTGTACTTTGATCGTCATGCTGGAGTAAACATATCCTGGTACATAAGGGATTAAGGGCAGGAGCATTGATAGTTTAAGAATATTACTTTCCATATGTATTTTCTATATGCCCTTCTTAAAATAATTTGCTTTTGGGTTTAGGTAGTTCCCATTTTCAAGAAGAAAGGCCATCTTATGTATTCTCCATTTTATTATACTTCACTGTTCTAGGGTAAAATGCTTGGTTGTTAATGAGACAACACTTTAAAGTACTAAAGTTAGTGGTTTTGAGCCTGTATATCAATCAATACCTGGTTCTAAGTTGTATTACTAATAATAGTTTTGTAGGTTATTGCCCACTCTTAAACAAATTCAGCCTAAGTTCAATAATTGCTTGCTATGTGATAAGGCTCAAGTATGTAAAGGACTGAGTAATACTGTTCTAACAAATCTTGTTCTGGTCAGTCTGCACATTGGCTATGAGCAAGATTTTGTAATGTCTATATAAACTATAGGGTGGCAATTCTTACCCTGTTTTGACAGTAGACAGTATAAATTTGCATATGAATTAATATCAGTTATGCTTTCAAAGACCAAAGAAAATGCATTAAAAATAATATTACAAATTAGCATGTAAGATGATTAACAAGCCATCTTTTTTTCAAACATCTTACCTTTATAAATTCAATCATGAACGAAATAGAATAACCACCCTTGTTTACCTATTCTCTGCTTCAGTTATATGACTGTTCCTTCGCCCTTCTCAACTTATTATGCCATAGCAAATTGATTTTATTTTTTTCAGTTTATCATCAGTTTGTCAGTGCACATTTACTGTTTTTGTATGTATATATTTGTTTTTCTCTTAAGAGCTTTAAACAAAAGCTTTTACTGTAACATTTCAAAATTAAAATATTAAAGTTAGGTCCCATCTATCTGATCTGTTACATGAAATCTTTTCAAGAAATATATGGGAACAACTAATATGTAAAGATTTAGGTTAAACACCGTTTTCAGGGTAGATAATAAGAACAAAATTTAATCAAATGCTATTACATTTAAATGGGAAAGAGGTACTCTTTAGCCCACATGATCACCCAGTTTTTGTTTTCCCCTACCTTATATAAATCTTCTTAGGGCATTTCAGGTGACTATTAAAAACATCATTTAGAAATAGATATTGAATGAAATAAATAATACAATAGAGATGTTTTTTAAAACAATTTAAAAGCAAAATTTAATTTGTAAGCCATAAAATAGACCAAGTATGTGAGCAAGTTTAGAGTTGAAATTTTTTCTTTTTATATTAAATTTGATAGTTCAACAAAGAAAATTTTAATTTCACAGGGTACAGTTTAGGTCAGAGAATGAAACTTCAATGTAACTTGTTTATTTTATGTTGATAAGTGTATAATCAGTGATATATCCATGTGACAGCACATTATAAATGCTGACATCATTTTCCAAAAGTTGTGCTTTTTTTTTTTTTTTGTGCTTTTTCTGAGGTTGAAAAGGTTTTTATGGCTTAAATGTTGTTACATATTTTACAGCATTAGGATCTATGGAATATTTTGACAACTGCAACAGTTCAATGAAGTTGGTAATTTCTTCTTTTAATTATTTTTCATTGAACAGCTTTGGAGTTACATGTCTACATTTTAAATTCTGGTATAATATAAGAAAGTTTTTAAAATGTCGAGATGCTTTAGAAAAAAATATAGGGGTTACAATCTATTTGTCACTAAGTTATTCTTACATTGTTTAAGTCTGATTTTGATAACATACTTTGGTGTTCCTTCTTGTTCCGGTTATATACCTGTGATTGACTGTACTTTCTTAAATAACTTCATTTGTAGTGTTTTATATATTTATCAGTCATAACTTGACCTTCTCATAGGGAGAATGGACCTGGCTTTATTCAGTAGATGACACTGGAACAAACTCCCTGTAACAACATTCCAAATTACAATAATTTGAAACTTTGAGCATAGATGCTTAACAAATTGCTTTTTAAAATGGTTGTCAAATTATTTTATTTGAATCCTGTTTTAGAAATTAGAGATGTATTGTTTCTATTGGGTGCATATCACCAATTAATACGTTTGATTTCAGATCTACAGCTTACTGCTTTGTAAACTTCGTTGAGGTAAAATGAAACCATTTGGCTACTTGAACTGATCTCCACTACACAGGCATTTTTCTAATGACATTTGCAGTAGATGACATGTCAGAACTAGAAGTAATGAAACAATACATCTTCCGCAATCTGAATTGGCATACTGTTAAATATAATAAAAGATAATTTTTTAGAACTATGAAATAAAAATTTTTAACTCAAATATTGTTACAATTGAGAGTTACTGAGGATAGAACTTCTCCATGTTAGTGTAGTTTGCATATATTAGAAATAGAAGAGGTCAGTTTGTAACAACTTAGTTTTCTAGTTCAATAATGGTTAAAGAGTTTGATTTTTAGAAATTCATTGTTCTTAATTGAAAATCATGCTTTATATAGTCTTAATTATGTTTTAAGGGTGAACTTTTAATTTTTTTGAAACAAATATGTGCTGTTTCAAAGATAAGGGGTTCCAGCATAACTTGTATTCTTTAACTCTGGGATTAGTAAATATATTTTTTAAATATATATTCCCTTTGTAATTTTTTATTTTTTTTCAACATATGGGTATTGACATGTATAAAAGTTTAAATATGAAGTTACTTTAGAAGGATTTCCTAGATGTAAAAGTGCTGTGCAGTGCATTGATTACAGTGGTAGTGGTTTGAAATATGCATTGAAATATGTAGTGTACTAGCTCACTCTTAACGTCAGCAGTGTCTGCATTAACGTGCTTGCCTTGCATGTCTTTTCAGCAAGGAGTAAATAATGCTGAGAAGTTTGACTACGTAAGTATTAGCACCAACCTATGTTTACTCTTAATGTTCCTCCAGGATTTAATTTTGGTTACTAATACTTCTGATTTGGTTTGTAGGTGATGCAATTTTTGAATAAGATGGCTGGTAATGAATATGTTGGATTCAGTAATGCAACGTGAGTCCAATTTATATTTTGGGTTTTTACAGTTGATCATAATTCCTTAAATTCACTGACAAACTGTAAAATTGTGTTTTTAATACTTTTTACTTCTTATACAAACATATTCACACACACATATTTATGTATATGCATGCAATCTCTACTTATGGCCCTAGAACTTACTTTGGCGAATAGGTAATTATTCAGAATTTGGTCATTAGAAGGTAATCAGGTCTAAGAAACATTTAAAAATGTTTTTCAAAAGTTTTAACAAATGTCATATAGATAATTGTAGAGTTTGAAGGGACCTCAAGTTTATCTCAAAATACCTGGGCTTGTTTATTTTCTTTTTGACTCTAATACATACCTGTCTTACCTCATTTCTCTGTGCCTGACTGACTTGAAATTTTTTAATCCAATTTTTTATTTTCAAAGTTTCAGTCTACAGAAAAGTTGAGAGAATGAACAAAGGATATCTCTTTTATTCATATTTAAGAATGTTTTGTCTCTTCTGTTCTTTTCATTTTTAAGGATCTTAATTTGTATAGTATATATATGTATTGTGTTGTATGACTGTAGGTGTGAACTTAGATATGCACATCACATCTATGGCTTAGATATGCACATGCATGGCTGTCAGTTTAATATTAAATGTATTTCCTTAGTTGCTGTCCACATTTATTTTTTTATTTTGGGACAGAGTCTCTCACTCAATTAGAAACAGTTGATTTGGCTATCTCAGGGGTCTTCCTGTCACTGTCCCTCAAGCTCTGGGGTTACAGGTCAGTGAGTACCACCATGCTAGCTTTTAAGTTGGGTTCTGGGAATTTGATCTCAGATCTCAGGACTTTACCAAGTGAGCTATCTCCCTAGCCTCTTTTTAGGAGGAATGAGGGAGGGAGAGAGAGAGGAAGGGAGGGAGGGAAGGAAGGAGAGAGGGAGGGGTATTTGTTTGTAATTAGAGATATATCTAGATTTTTCTTTGCTGAATCATTTGAAATCATGATATTGTTTATACTTCATCCTTAAATCACTCAGCATGTATTCCAAGAGTAAGTATATATACATATAAGTTGTATGTGTTTAAAAGGTATGTGTGTGTCTGTGTTAGGGTGCCTGTGGAATCCAGAAGAGGGCATCAGATCCCTTGAAGCTGGAGATAAGTTAGTGTGAACCACCTAAGGAAGCCATGTCCTGCTCCTTGGTAAAAGCAGCAAATGTTCTTAAGCACTCTGCCACCTCTCCAGCCTCATCATTAACTTACATAATCACATTGCTGTTAATACATTCAAGAACAGAACATTAATAATTTTATAAAATGATGTTAACTCAATAAATGAATATCATTTAGGCATTCATAATTCAAGAGCTAATCAAATTTGTATATTTGTTACTGTTTAGTCTCTAAAGCAGAGCAATTTAGTTTCTAGATCCTTTCATTTAAATTTTTCTTTTGTGAGGGTTGTATTTTTGTTTATTAATTTATTTTTGAAGATCAGGCTTTTAAAGAGCAGGGACAGACTGATTATTTCCTTTAGAAGGACCAGAGGTTGCTACTGCCTAGGTTAACCACTTTTTCCAGGAAGCTTTCTAGAGATCTTGTAAGGAGTTTTTCTGTTCTTTCAGTAAGTTAAGTTCCTTTTGTTTGTTTGTTTGTTTTGTTTGTTTGTTTTTAAGGGATAACAAACTGAGCCTTGTAGCACAGGCAAATCGTAGCTAATCAGCAGGCTGTTAAGGCTAGCCTGGATAACTTAGCAAAACTGTCTCCAAGTAATAAGTAAAAGGAGGGCTGGGGAAATGGCTCATTGGTAGCACTCATGTGAAATGCCTCATCTCTTCTCTAGTGCCAGGAAGGAAAGGAGGGAAAAACAGAGGTTAAGATCTTTTTCATATTTATTACTGTTTTCTGACCATAGAAATGTTCAAACCAATACTGAATGTTACTCTTATTTCTGTGACTACTCAGCAGAAATACTACTCTGCTTCTGGGCTCTTAAAAGTTGACTCTCGGATATATTATGTAATCTATTTTCATGATAATTCATTCTTTTTAACTCCCCCAAGGGATACCTTTGTTGACTGTATTATAGAAAGCTTTAAGGCAAGACTTCTGTGTCTATTCTGTTTCCTGTGAAAGACTTAATCAGCTGTTGACGTGTTTGATCATGTAACTCCTACTTGAATGCAGGCTTTCTTCAGTTTGTTTCAGTACTCTGCTATTTCATTCCTTTTTCTTTCCCTTTCCCCAGCTACTGTCAGAGCTATCCTTTCAAAATACAGATCTAACTGGGAAACTTGTTTAAGTCTTTCAGCTGCTTGCCTTTTTGTTTTGACATTTACTACCCCTAAAATTTTGGTTCCCAAGGGTTAGAGAGATGAGATGGCTCATGGGTAAGATATGTGACTGGTCTTCCAGAGGACCTGGGCTCACCCACATGGTGGCTAACAACCATCTGCAACTCTAGTTCCAGGGGACCTGGTGACCTCTTCTGGCCGCCATGGAAACGAAGCATGCGAGTGGTGCACAGACAAATCGCACGTAACATTAAAAAATATTTGACAGCTGGGCTATAGTGGCTCACACCTTTAATCACAGCATTTGATGGGTAGAGGCAGGCGGATTGCTGAGTTCAAGGCCAACCTGGTCTACAAAGCAAGTTCTAGAAGACAACCAGGGTGACATACAATGTCTTGAAAAATAAAAAGCAACAACAAAAAAATTGTCCTGGAGATTCTGTCTTCATACTTCTGTAATTGCTCCTGCTTCATGGGATGTGACACTTGAATTCAGTGACCGTTCCAGGTTCCATTTTATGTGTCACTGTTCTGACATTCCTGTCGGCTCCTCAGGTACATTGTGATTCTACAAGACAGCTTGACAAGCCATTTCAATTTATTTCAGTGATGGCCGGTTTGAGTATTTTAAAATTTGCTTCTTTGTTCAGAATGTATGAAGTTAAGAAAGGATGAGTTGATGTCACTCCTTCCATAGTGAGAAAAGGCTTTCTACCTGAGGGAATGTAACTGTTCAGTTGAGAGAACTGAGACCGAATCCAACAGTCCTGAGTGTTAGATTATTGTCTTTATACTGTACTTTTGCTCTACAGTTGAAGAACAATCATAATTTTTTTCTTCTAGGTTTCAATCTGAACGAGAAAGTGGAGACCGAAATTTTGCAATAGGATATTACTTAAAAGAAAAGAAGGTTTTAAAATTTTTTTCTATTCAAAATTACTTTTGTTAAATGAAATGACATCTAAGAACTCTGTATTAGCTTTTAATTGTATAAAGTGAAAAGATTTTACAAAGGACTCTTGAGTCAGTGTTATTAGCAAGTTACTCATGTTAATATTTAATTCAGTTTATGTTTTTGGCAGTATTAAAATATTTGACTATGTTAGTGCAAATTCTGGTCAGTTTGTTTCATTTTTTTAAGTGCAGTATCTGACTAGTGTTGATAAACATTTTTTAAGAACTTTAAAATTCTATATGATTATAAATCACAAATTGTTTAATCTTTGTCTCTTAAAATAGAATTTAGGAGTTTATATGACATGATGTAAATTTATTTTATAATTATACTCATTTATGAAACCATACTATTCTGATGGCAAAGTGAAACATCTTACATACCTTAAAGTTAATACTGATGTATTTTATTGTGTGCTTTTTTTTGTCTGTTTTCTTGTTTGCCCGTGTTTTCATTGCTTTTCAGTATATTTGGATTTTGCTCTTTTCTAGTGTTTTCCAGAAGGCACAGACATGGTTGGGATACTAGATTTTTATTTCCAGGTAATTTTTACTCTGAGTTGTATGAATTATCTTTATAAGTAGATAGCTGTATCACATTTTACAAGATATAGATGTTTTGGAACTCCTGACTCTAGGCTATGAGAAAATAAATTTCCATTGACTTTCAAAAGGTGTCATGAAAGACTGCTTCGTGTCCATATATCCAAAGACTCCACACATGAGAATGGAAGATGGGAAACAGTACATTTAGATGAAGATGGACAGTTTCAAAAACTGGTTTCTCCTATTGTGTTTTTTAGTTTTTATATTTTGCCTTGGGAAAACTTTGGTTTTTCAGAAGGTTTCTAGCAGCATTTTGAAGTGTCATTCTTTTCTGCTCTCTTGCTATCCTCTAACTGCATTTTTTTAATGTGATTTCATTGGCTGAGAATTGTTCAGCACATGTCTTCAGTGTCATGCCTGTGCCTCTAAGTTAATTCTCAATATCCATGTCATATTGGGAGCATTGGGAGCATATTGGGAGCACACACATAATTTCCTATGGTACAGATAGCAGTTTGTAGCCTTCTTGGAAATCCCTCCCTTCCCCATGTATTTTTATCTAATCAAGCTGTAATGTGGAGATGCGTAGACTACATTTTTAATTTTCTAGTTTACTTTTTTATTTGCCTCTACCTATGAAGGTGTTTTGATTTTAACTTTATAGTATCTTTAGAAGATAGCTTGATGGGAGTTCAGGTCCCAGATTTCCATTTACTCAGTGTGAGAGCTGTAGTGGAGATTCAGTCTGTCAATATAACATTAATTCAAGAATGACCTATTTCAATTACCAGCAAGTACAATACTGAACGTATCATGAGATGTGAGTAACTCCTCAAAAATCACCTGAAATTAGTGCTACTTTTACTCTAACCTATAAAACATTTAATTTGGGCTATTGTAGTTATATTAGTACTACTAATCTATTGTGAAATTTCAATTCTTTAGTACAGAAATCAAGTGACACCCATGGAGGTGTTACTGTATTCTCTGGAGAACCGAATTCAACTAAGTGAATATCGGGCTATCAGGAAATCATTTTTAAATTGACATTTGTCCATTTAGTAAAATATTGCTTTATGACAAGCAAATTTGGTTAATACTAAATTTGGAAACAGTTAAGGGAATTTATTATATAGATTCATGGCCCTATATAGCCCTGGTCACTGTATAGTCCAGGCCAGGACTGTCTCTTTGTCATTTGTTGCTCTGTAAATTGGAATACTAAGCTTTGTTATAGGTGAAATGTCAAGTGTTTTATCATCAACATCCACACACTTAGTCATTTTTCACGCTGACATTATCATCATAATGCTGATGCTGATGTGTTCTGCTTTATCTTAAAAGATATGGCATATTTCTCACTATAACATTAGCAGTAATATATAATATGCAACATTAATATTTCAACAAGTGTGAATACTATATATAGCGATAACAAGGCTAGGGCCTGGCTTGAGTCTTCTCACTTAATTTAATCACTAAAATATTATAAATTTGGACAAATTCAAATATATCTCAAAATGACCAGAAACTGGTCAGTTGAAATCTTAGAAATGTCAGTTTTAGAGTAAAACCATCGCTATAGAAGAGCTGAGAAAATGAAAACACCATGAGCCTAAATTTTCAAAACTCATTTTTGTCTTTGTTTTAGTTGTGCTCCATTGAAGTGACATGTGAATCGGCAAGTGTGATGGCTGCGACCTTGGCTAATGGTGGTTTCTGCCCAATTACTGGGGAAAGAGTACTCAGTCCTGAGGCAGTTCGGAATACACTGAGCTTGATGCATTCCTGTGGCATGTATGACTTCTCAGGGCAGTTTGCGTTCCATGTAAGTAGTTGTTGATTTTCTCTTGCAGGGAACCAGTCTAGTCTAGTACTTTCCAAAATACAGTTTGAACTTTGCTTCTAAAGCTATATATTATTTTTGGAGAGATGCTTGTTTTAGGTTAATTGGTTACATATGAGTAAAGAGTAGAGTTAAAAAGTATGAGAGATGTCCTTTAAAATGCAGTCACTTCTAATGTCACCACTTAAGTTCTGAAGGCACTTCATGGTACAAGCTTAGTCCAGACTTGCTGTGTTTCTCAGTGCTGATGCTTGGCATTGTGGTGATCAAGAAGTCCTTAAACTCAGAAAATGCACACACAAGACCTGAATCTTTGCCTGTGGCTGTACATGTTTTAAAGGGCTTAAGAGCGTATAATAGTAAAATTTTAAAATTTCTTTAAGCATTGTATATATGGTACTTATGAAATATGTAGGCATGTTTTATTTTATTCTATTTATGTTAAATTGCATCATAATATCCTTCTTTTGTGTATTAAGAACTTTGTGTGTCTGATTGTGCATTAGCGCCTCTGCCTTGGCTCCAAGGATTAAGCTTAGGCCACCATACTTACTGTCTAGCTCCTTTACTTCTTTACTGAGCAATTTTGCAGATACTGCAGTTTTCAAGTGTAATACAATATAGGAATGAATTTCATGTTATTCATCAGTCACCTTTGGTAATTATGAATACATGACTCATCTTGATTCATCTGTGTACATACTTGCGTTTTTTTATCTTATGTTCCAACATGTAATTGTAAATACATAATGCAGCATTATACTGCCATAAAATCTTAACTAGTGCATATTAAACTGTTACTCTTATACATTAACATTACCACTAAATTTAATATAATATTTAATCATTGAGATTGCTTGCACAATTTTATAGACTATGATTATATAATTCTACATTTTGTTTGACTTGGAATGTAAATGAGGCTCATAATTGGTTTTTTTTCTTTTCTTTTTTTTTTAATTTATTTTTTTGTTTTAGGATCTCTCTAAAGAGAGATACTGATATTTTAACCTGAAGACATTGAGTCATTCATTCCTATGTATTTCTTTTGATTAGACTTTCTTCTGTGCCTGTTCTGTTTTCCCTTGTATTTTTTATAATAAAAGTTGAAATTTTTTGAAAGGAATTAATTTGCACTAAACTTATCTCTCATTTTTGGCTCTTTCTCTGGCAATATACTACAGAAAATCTTGTAAAGAGTCAATTCCTCATGTTTTGTATTTTTTTGGGGGGGGTGTTTGTTTGGTTTTGTTTTTTAGGATAATTAGAAAATACAGCTCTGTAAAATAAACTATTCAGAGCCCCACAGTTCAGATTTACGTACTTTCACTTACAAGATATATTTATCTGCTTGTCTGTTTATTATTGGGAGGCTGAAAAGTTGTGGATATCTGAGGACAGCTTGAAGGAGTCAGCTCTTTTGTCCTTCCACGTAGGTCTCAGGGATTGAACTCGGGTGTCAGGGTTGGTCCTGTATGTCTCATAATTATTAAATAGTTCTCAAATATAACCTTTATTTATTAAAATATTTATATCAATGCCCTTTTATTTAAATTATTTTCAGGTTGGTCTTCCTGCAAAATCTGGAGTTGCTGGAGGTATTCTTTTAGTTGTCCCCAACGTCATGGGCATGATGTGTTGGTCTCCTCCTCTTGACAAGATGGGCAACAGTGTTAAGGGAATTCACTTTTGTCACGTAAGCAATTTTATTAGTGAGGAAAAACGTGGGCATACAAGCTAAATTGTACAGTGATTCCCTCTTTTACCTTTTTTCTTTTTTGGTATACCCTTGGTACTTTCCTACCTGTAGGCTAGTTAAATAGGTAGTATTGGAGGTGGTTCTAGAAGAGCTTCAAATTGGCTCTATAAATAGGTTCTGTTTAATTATTCTTTCAGAAAATTCTGTTTATGCTTAATTTATTAAAAAAATTTACTTAATGTGTGAGTGTTTTACCTGCTTATCTATGTGTACTGTAACTAATATCCTCACATATTACACTTATATTTCTCACACTGGAGTTAAAGACAGTTGTGAGCTGCCATGTGGGTACTGGGAATCAAATCAGGGTTCTCTAGAAGAGCAACCAATCCTCTTAAGTGCTGAGTGTTTTAATTTCCCAGATTATAATTTATTTTCAGCTTTCAAAAACTTAGCAGTAGAGAATTACAAGTAAATCTCTCTTCTTATCCTGATGTCAATCCTCTCCCTGACTCTGGTCTGTTACACTAGTCTGCAGGTAGTTGCTTGGGGGTGGCAATGAAGCTGCACAGTATAAGACAAGGCATGACGTGTTTCAATATGAATAAACGCAGTGAATAGCCGAGTTCTTACATGTGTTCTGTGTAACTCTTTACAGGATCTTGTTTCTCTGTGTAACTTCCATAACTATGATAATTTGAGACACTTTGCAAAAAAACTTGATCCTCGGAGAGAAGGAGGTGATCAAAGGGTAAGCCAGTCCTTCCTTAGATTCTTCTCAGTGTCCTCTAAGACAAGGAAGTAGCCTCTTCTGCTTATGTAAAATTTCAGCTTGTTAACAGCCTCAAGTCTTTGCCAATTTCAAATAAATAAGTTACTTTTTTATTGTCAGTCATAGATATTAAAATCATTTGTGATATTTAAACTGGAAATTGTTAGCTTAGCAGTGCTGGTTTTAAAGCCTTGTTTTTACTCCTAATATTTGTCAGTTATTCGGGATTAAATTTAGCTCATTGTCTAGTTTGTGCATGGATATGTAAATGGACAGGTACATGAAACTAAATAAGAAAAAGGCCACTGGAGACCACAGTTTCTCCAGAACATGTTTAATGGTATGATTTTGATGGTAGTAATAAGAAAGCTGTAGTATTCTATGCTAAATACCCATAAGGTCTTGTTTATTATCAGTGTGTGGCCCCATGTGCATAAGCATTTCTTTTTTTAGAGCTAGTCTTAAGATCAGGATTTAAGTTTTTTTGTTTTTTTTTTTTTTCATTGGGCCAAAGGACTTGCTGTTGAGAATTTTAATTCTATTCCTTTGCATCCCACATAAAGAAAATGTGCAGTAAAATTACCTTGTACACTAGAAACACACTTACAAAAAATATTTTTAATATGTTTTAAGCACATTTTGTAAGTGCCAACTTAAATTTGTGTTAGTTCCAATCAGAGTAACCTTTACTAATATCTGAGAACTTTGAAATGCTAACAGTGTAGGAACTTTACTGCCAATCAACATGAGTAACATGTCACAAGATGTCAGACAGTGATGGGTGAAGATGTTAACAGATCTTAATAATTTTCATTGAAAAATACATTTTATAGCTTGGACCTTTCATCACTCAAGTGCACTAATAAATTGTGTATGTTGCTTGAACAACTAGCATTCCTTTGGACCATTGGACTATGAGAGTCTCCAGCAAGAACTTGCTTTAAAAGACACAGTGTGGAAAAAAGTGTCACCTGAGTCAAGTGACGACACCTCTACAACTGTAGTATATAGAATGGAGAGTCTGGGGGAGAGGAGCTAGAGATGGGCTCTAGCTGCAGAACAGAGCGTTCTCCTTTTAACATCGGAAACATCTTTAGGCTTTTGTTTTTGTTTCTGGTTTATTTTTCCAAACTAAGTATTTATTCAAGTATTCAGTTGTTATCAATCTTGGGTACTAGAGCCATAAACTTAAAAAAGGTTTGGTTTGGTTTTTTTTTTCGCTTGTAATCGTTGTATAAAAAACATTTGTTAATTTTTAAAAGAGCATTTACAATTAAAGCAAATTTGCTTTATTTTTTAAAACTTAAAAAGAATGCAATTTCCTTAATTACATTAAAATTTTAATTATATAATTTGCTAACTACATTGTCTTCTTAGTTCTGAAGCCTACATATTAAACTGAGAAGTATTGTTGGATTTGTCTTTTCCTTTCCAGTTTTATAACTGATAGGATATTGGTAGTGACAGAAAGTACTTTCATGCTAAATACAAAACTAAAGGGGCAAAGTAATCAAAATTATTTTATTTAAAAGAGTAGTAGATTATGAAATTAGCTTTAGTTCACACATATGCCAGTTATAGTGGTAGATTGGCTTTGAATATTTAAGATGCAAATACTTTTAAATATGTCTGGGGGTTTTTTTTGTTTGTTTTAAAACTCTTGGGTCCTATCAGAATCACAGTGTATTAGGAATGTTTCACATCACTAAAACACTCCAGCCAAAGAACTGCAGATGTATGAGGATGGCGTGTTCTGTTATTTAAAAGCTGTAATGGTTAGTTGCTCAGAAAAAGAGACAGTGACTATCTTCAAAATGGATTGTATTTTCATATTCTTCATGTAATTTTTTGTTGTATTTAAGTATGAATGGTATATTTTGCTTTTTTAGCTTTTAGTAATTTTGTTTCATAAATGCTAATGAATATTTGTGATAATTATAACGTCATAAATTTTGTTCTTTTTGAACTTTTATTAGCATATTCATGAATATAGTCTGAAGGTGTTAAGTATACAACTAAAATATTTGTTGAATTGGAATGCTTCTGTTTATTTTTAAAATGCAATATTGAGAATCAAAACTTTTTTCAAGAGAACCATAGGTTCCTTTTAATCTGGTTGTAAACAAATATGCATATATTTTAAATCTATCTTGGCAAAGTGATACTAAAGTTCTGTAGGATTTGCATGTCTCCCTTCATGTATTTTGTTTTTCTCACAATTTCAAGTTTGTTTTTTCAAATTCACTTTTAAAATTGTAAATTTTGGGCAAGTGGTTGAGAATGAAAGCCTTATAGCTTTTTAAAATTAAGGCATGCGTACAGTAGAGCAGGTTCTGTAACTAAATAAAGTGCAGGGAAAATAGTTCACTGATATGGATTCTAAATAAGATACAGGAACATTCTGATGATCTGGTTTGAAATTGGAAACTCTGATATTAAGAAAAGGGTTTCTTCTCAGAAGTTCGACCTTAAAGCCTTTGGGCTAATTTTAAGTATTAATATTTGTATTTAGATAATTACATGGTGAGTTTTAGAAAAGACTTGCTTTTCTGTTCCTTTGGTGTTCATGTGCATTTCGTAGCTGTGTGCTTTAAAAGTCTTGCCACTGCCCTGCCTGCGAACACTGAGCATTTCTTTTTCTTATATCCAGAATTATTTGGGATTTAGGTAATTGAACACCTTCATTGGAAAAGATTTTACTTTTTTTCCTTCCATTTTCTATGTGTACATTTTGCTGTTTCATTCAGAAGTTGGATTTACTTTACAAAATGACTTAATTTTCATATGGTGTGCATGTTTGTGTAAACTTCAAACTATTTTGTTAAATTTTGGCTCTTCCTATATATAATTCTAGTAATGCTTGAATGTACACTTAAATATGAAGTAGGAGTAAGTCAGCTGCTGTCCTTAAAGAATGCTGTTAAGAACAAGCATTCAAAAGTGTGTATAGGAAGGTATTAGCTTAAGAGTAGGTAAGATACTGTGAGTGTATCTGCAGACACGGGAAGATACTGTGAGTGTATCTGCAGACACGGGAAAATACTGTGAGTGTATCTGCAGACACGGGAAGATACTGTGAGTGTATCTGCAGACACGGGAAGGAAAGAAAAGCTTTGCCAGTTTGTGGGTTTATCTTAATTTCCCTTTAGTATTCTCAATTTCTTTTCAAATAAAGTTCTTTGAGAAGTACCCAGTATTGTTGGGTTTAATTTTTCCTACCATTATTGATTCTTGATATTCAAGCATTTACATGACAGCATATTTTTTCTTTTCTTTTTTTTTTCTGATTTTTTTTGCCATCATTTACATTTCATTTGAAATGCGTATTCTTCTTGGAACATTTGTTTTTAGCATAAATGTTGTGCATTTTATCTTAGTGTTTGGATTAAAATATTTGTGTTGTTGAGCTTTCTTCATTTGCTTTGTATATTTAATAATGTACCTTTATTTTCCAGTATGCCTATTTTTTGTATTGTACAATAAATTTATTTTAAGCTGATTTTATTGTTTTTTTTAATATATATGTAAAAACACCTGTGATATTTAAAGTACAAACAAAACAACAAAACAAAACACCTGGGGTTTTAACTTAGAAAAAAAATTATCTTTTCTGAAGATATTTACTGTTCTGAAGATTGCCTGGAAAGGAAACTAGAAACCAGAAAGTCTTCATTTGAGTTTTAACTTTTAATGAAGTAGTAGGGAGGAATTTTCCCATTGGTTGTATTTGAATTATTTAAATAAAGACTTGACTGACCTGCCCCTAGTCACATAGAAAAGAAACCAAGAAAACATCTTATTCTATTTGCAGGTTGTTTCTGCTTCTGAGGGAGAATGTAACTGATGTCATTTGTTGTTTAAATAGTAGGGGGGACCATTGCCAAATCAATAAGATGTATTGCTTTGCTTATGGTAACATCGTTGTTCTCAGTACAATTGAATGTATATGGGTGGGCTGACAAGGAGAAGCCACCTCTAGGGGCTTTTCTATGTTTTCACAGCTTGTTCCAAATTATCATCCAAATTACATAAATTGAATACGTGCATTGTTGGCACATTTTTCTGTTTGACTAGATCATATTTTAGAGGGATTCCCTAAATACATTTTAAATATTTTTGAAAAGGAAAGTATTCTTGTTTGTGTTAATTAGCATTCATGGGTGGTATTTAAAAAAAACTTTCAGTACTAATTAACAAGTGTCAGTATGGTTCATGTTTTATTTATAATAGTGTATGTTTACTTAAGCTAAAGATACATTTCTTAACCCATTGAAAGCAAAGGGAAATGAGAAAATGCTGCTTGGACAGTGTAGTCATTTATGGGAGGGAGAGAGGGAAAGGGAGAGAGAGAGGAAGGGGGAGGGGGAGAGAGAGAAGAAAGAATGAGAATATTTTTCTTCTGGGTGTACCTGTTTCAGTTTACCAATTCTGAAAATTACCGAGTTTCCATGTAGTCTATTAGTATGATTTATTGAATCACTGTATTCCTGCTTTAGTGTTTGCCATAAAGAACTAGAAATTTTGCTAGTCCAAAATTAGCAAAGCCTGTTCCAATTAATATTGACTTTAAAGATCTGTGGTTTGTCTTGTTGCTGTTCTTACTGAATGCCAGTACTGTTGGCCCAGAGAGTAACTAAAATAAATAATAAATGCTACTCTCAGCTTAAACAGTTCACTTTATGGAATGGTTTTATTTAGTTTACTGCAAATTTGAGTTAGGAGAATCTGCTTTATTACTTACTTTTTAAGAGTCTTGATTTGTCTCCTAAATGACCTTAAGTTGAAGAATGAAATTTTTAAAAAGAGTTATGATTAATTTACTTACATGTGATTCTACCCTCTCCATTCCCCCCACCCCCAATTTTCCACTACCTTCTATGTGCATTGTGTAATGAAACCAAAGCTACTCGAAGATGCAGGGTAAAAGTTTACTACCGTGCATCATGGCCTTACAGTCAAGAGTTTAAGATTTATTTGGAACAGATGCACACCCTACATAGACAGACTAGTCTCTGCTGAGGGCAATCATGTATGAAATATATTCATGTTCATTTCACATTGCAGCAGTTTCAAAAATTATATCTTCTACTTCCTAGAAATGTAAGAAATTTAATTGTATTATGGGAAGTTCTTTTTCTTTCCAGATCCAGTAATTTACTAATGTGAATACTGCAAACTGTCACACTTGAATAAATTTGAAAAGCTATCTATTGTAAAATAGAAATGCCAAAATTTGATGTTTCTTAACATTTTTAATTAATGAAAAAGTACTTTTTTAAAACAATGATCATAAATCTTTTAAGTAATTGGGTTACTACAGATGTCAAACCTTTTCCACTTATATTTTGTATACAGATGGATGAGAAACAGATTTAAGAAATATTTACCATTTCCGTTTTCTTCATTTTGTTTGTATCTTAGTGCTTTTAAATTGTGATTAATAGATTTTTTAAGTGTTCATATGTCATGTTTATAAAGCATAACTTTGTTTAAAACTTCAGTAATGGCTAACTCATTACCATTAATTAAAATAAGTAGAAATAGTGTATTGCTTTTAAAGACTTATTTTTGTAATTATATCTAATGGCAAATTGCAAAACAATTACACTGCTTAACTTTTTAAAAATTGTGATCTTAGTACTTTAAAGTTCATAGTAAGGGATTTGTAGTGTGACTTAGTGGTAAAGTGGGCATGAATCCTTCTGTCTGCTAATTCTGGCATTAATCCCATGAGTTTGCTGAATTGTGCAGTGAGATGGCTCTTAAGAGTACCTAGTGCTTTTGCCTGGGATCTGGACCTGGTTCCAAGTACCCACCGGTAACTCACAGTCGCCTTACCTCCAGTCCAGGGGTGATCCAGTGTCCTCTGGGCTCCATGGTTCCTACATGTACATGGTACAAATCAACTCACCCACAAATAAATGTAAACAGGAATTATTTTTAAAGTATTAATATTAACTTGCTGAAATGCTTTTACTTCTAATAACCAGATTATTAAAATTACCTCTTTTGAAAGGCTTGTTAGCCTTTGAAAGGAAAAATTCTTACCTGAAATAGTTTTTATTTTTATATCAGATTTCTGATTTTTGTTTCTATAGTGAAATTCTTCTCTCCCCTGCAGTAATACTTGAGACTAATTACACTTGTGCTCTATAAACAACTGAAGGGTTTTCTTCCTTTCTATTAAAATCATCAGAGGAGTATGTCAATCTGTGATGTCCTTTGGGTTATTCTGATCTTGTGCTGTTTTGATTTGTTTAGAAAAACTAAAATGATCTTGAACATAATCTTTAAGGCTTCTCGGCATAAGCTCCCACTTGTAGGTATTCTCTTCATACGCTGCTTGCTCCTTACTGTTTACAGTTGCTTGTGATGATGGTCTGTTGAATATTAAATATTTTGTTTGCATAGACTTTATGGAGAAACATAACTAGTGGTGGTGCAACTGAGGTTAGTTGATGTAGCGTCAGCATTTATTACAACTGTTTAATTGTATTCTTTGTTAAGTAATAGTGCTGCAGTTAATAAAAACTGGTCATGTTAGAGGTGAGTGTTATAATTACACCCTAGTTCTAAAAATAAAAATATACCCTGGAACCTTTGAAAGAAAAGTAAGTGTAGAAGAAGCGTGACTCTAAAAATAAATGTTACACCACTGGCTTTAAAAAACAAATTGCTTTGGAGTTAAATATAAATAAGATTCAAAATGCACAAAATGTTATTCAAAGTAGCATTGGCAGAAGCAAATAGTTATTTTTCTTTGGGTGTTAGATTTTCCCAAGAAAATGTAAAATAACAAACTGCAGCACATTTTTATTTGCGTCCGTGAATTGCTGCAACAAAATTCCTGATTTATTTGTCTCTAGTGCATATTATATGTCATACACTTCCTCATTTTATGGTTTGGAATTTTAATTTTTTATGAGGAAAAATGTTGTTCATTTTCTAAGGATTTTATTGACTTGTAAAATGTGAGTTACTTACCATACAAAAGGTAGATGCATAGCTCGGTGTTGAGTATGTGCTCACCCTGGGTTCAGTCCCAGCACCAAGAATTTTTAAAGAAGGAAAATGCTAGGTTTGTCTTCTAAGTCTCAACTGAAACTTGCTGGGTTGACTCTTTTCCCTGCCAGATTGCAGGTACGCAAATTTCAGCTTTTAAGAAACAGCTGTACTTGTAAATCCGACTTGCCAACATACCAAAATTAGAAAGCTGGAATATTAGCGTCAATATACAAGTGTAAATAATCTGAACTATTCCATTGTAAAATTATAATCGTGATCTTCTGTCCCTTGCTAAAGTTCTCTTTAGTTGTAGTTTACAGTTAAGTCTTAAGTGTTTTATATCTGCCCATTCAGTCATTACTGTGCAGTATCATGTATGAGGGCAAAATAAAACTTAAGCCTTAAACTTTCTTCCCGTAAGTGAGACTAATAA
Source organism: Tokudaia tokunoshimensis (assembly GCA_036184795.1). NCBI lineage: Eukaryota > Metazoa > Chordata > Mammalia > Rodentia > Muridae > Tokudaia > Tokudaia tokunoshimensis. Next base: position 51,021,430 of record BTHU01000016.1, read on the forward strand.
TGTATTGAATTCTATGGGTAGTCTGTTCTTTTTCCTTATCACTCAAAAATCCTAACGAACAAGCCCAACATGTATTATCTTTAGTCCTGTTTATTTTTAATCTTTTCATATCATAATTTGCTTCTGGCAGAATATGAGACATTACTAAATTTTTATCATGATTACCTCTGAAGGGATCGTTTCTAAGTTACCGTGATTCTCATCCACTTCTGTTCAGTAATGTTGGTGTCTGTCATTTCCATTTGCCTCGGAGATTTTTTGTTTGTTTGCCTTTTAAGAAAACATACATGAAATATGTAACCCAAACTTTTATTTAGCACTGTATAGTTTATTATTTTATGTATTTAGTATGAGCATCTAAAGTTGGAACTAAACACTGTTGACTATCAGGCCTGAGGTGTAACTGTCTACTTGATGTCTACCTTGTGTTTGGGAATCTGGCTAGTGTGCTTTGTAGTTTTGTCTTCACCATTCATTTGCATCTTCATCATCAGTCTTTGTAGGTGCTAGGCAGCAATTTTAGTAACAGTATTTGTATCGACTGTCCTATGTAGTCTGCCATAGATATAGGCATGTTTTCTTTTAAAAAGAAATTCATTTATGTTTCATTTTGCTCCACAACCACTATTTTAATGTGTTTGAAACATAGTATTTTACTAGTTCTATGACTAAAGTTTAATCACCAGAATCAGTAAAGCTGGCTTCACTAAGAGATAACCATAATTCTTTTATTTTTCATCTGTAGTTGTTTGTTTGGTTTGGTTTGGTGTTTTTTTTTTTGTTGTTGTTGTTTGTTTGGTTGTTTTTTTTTTTTTGTTGTTGATTTTTTTCAAAACAGGGTTTCTCTGTGTAGCCCTGGCTGTCCTGGAACTCACTCTGTAGACCAGGTTGGCCTCTAACTCAGGAATCTGCCTGCCTCTGCCTCCCAAGTACTGGGATTAAAGGCGTGCGCCACCACTGCCCAGCTTTTGTTTTCCTTTTAATAATGTTGGGATGGGGTATGTACACGTGAATAAAGGAGTGTAGTGGTGTTGGATTCCCCTGGAGCTGCAGTGTTACAGGCAGTAGTGAGCCATCTGCTATGGGTGCTGAAAACTGAACTCCCACCTATTCACTTGACCTCTAAGCCTTTATTCCAGCCCTCATACAGTCTTAATTACAAGTTTGAAATGACTGTGTGTACCTAAAGTTTGAACAATTTAAAATGGGAGAAAATGTCTTAACCATGTTTATTTTCTGTGCCAAAGACCTCCATCACAAGAGCCTTAGGTGTGCAGACATGACCTAATTTCCCTGTGATTAGTCCTCAGAAGGTTTGGCCTGGACACATGTGGCCCAGGTTTGTTCAGGCCATCTGTCTTGCTAGCCTAGATAGTTGTATTTTCTGTACATTGTCCCTTTTGTTTTTAGTGTCAACAGTTATCAAGGTTTATGTGAAATATTAGCAGAAGCCGTGAAAAGTTAAAATCTGAATAGTTTGACTTCTAGAATCATTATGATAGCTAATCTATATTGTGCTTAATGTGGGGTCATTGAAAAGCATGTTTGAGAATTATTTTAATTCTCAGGGTAACCATGAAGCAGGTCCAAAGCACATTTAAATATTTTTGTCTCTGGATTATAGATAGGGTATTAAAACCCCTAGGTTCACACAGCTTCCAGAGTGTAGCATCAGGAATACAGCTCATTTTTGACCACAGACCATGCTTTGTCCCATTGTAGTTTATCATCAATAGAATGGAAATGTTCCATGAAAATCAAGAATTTAAAGAAACATCTCAGTTTTTTATAATTTAATTTTTAATGAAACTTAAACCATGTAATAGGTGCTTATAAGCCATGTCACTAGTATTCTGATTTTATATATGCATTCTGCACTCATAAGAAAAAAAATTCTAGACCCTCTCACATAAGAGTGATAGGAAGCTTCAGAAAGTTTTCAGCATGACCAGAGCAGACATGACCTAGAATGATCAGGTGTCTGTTCCAGAGTAGAACCCTTATATCCAGTCTACCTCTTGAGTCATACTTTAGGCTATTTTGATGTATATGTTTTCTGTTGTTTAGAAATGTTACAGTTAATAGTGAATGAAAACATTGAAAGTTGTTTAATTCTGAACAAATTACTTTAGAAACTGAGTTTTAAAATTTATGTTTCTAAACTGTCTCTTCACCCTAACGTTATTTATCGATCTTGGTGTTCAAAGTAGAATTTATATCTGTTCTAGTTCTTGATTATGAACTGGAACTTCATCATCCAAGAGTGAGTTTAGCTTCCGTGTTGAATCAAAACTATGATGATTCAGTGATGAGCATGAAATTTTCCTATTAACCAAAATTCACTGTAGTTGTCCTTGTATAATTGCTTGGTTTTGACTTTAATGGTAAAAATAAGTGTACAGGGTGGGGTATGGAGGAGGGGTTGAAGCAAAATCACAACACTGGAATACAGAACACACTGACCTGGAGTTAGGTGATGTTCTATAAGAACTATCCCTTTTTTTTTTTCTGTCAAGTTCCTCGTCAGTGTGCCCACTATAACTTGTTCTGGCTTTGGTGTTGATTTTTGAGGGCAGGGGGTTGCGGGAGGATAGAGGTAGGTAGGTAGGCAGGCAGGTAGGCAGGCAGGTAGGTTAATAGAGAGAGTTCAAGAGTAGTTAAGTAGTTCACTCCTTTTAGGAAGTTCTTTCCTGTTTGTGTGAGTATAAAAACGTTGGGTTCTGGGTTTCTAACTCAATGCTCTCTCATATTTTATATAACTTCCAGAAGGTTCTTAGTTATTTATCAGTAACAAGTTTTATTTTCTTTTATATTTTCTCCTCTTCTGGCACTGCAAATACATGTTCATGTACATACAAACATACATAATCCATATACATTTTTCCTGCTGATGTCCAAAATTACATTTCCCTATATATAATAAAAAATGTATAGCTTTTTAAAGCTTTTTCTGTCAAGTAAGAACTAAGATGAGAAAGGGTTACTATTACTCTTAGCATTTTACTAGTTTTTATTTAAATAGCATGTATTTAATGAAATCTGTTTAGCTATTTTAATTTGATGGAGTAATTCCATACTATTTAAGTTAACCTTGTTATTCTTGTATATTACCTATTTACTGATTCATTGAGCCCGTATATCTTTTTTTATTTAAAAAACATTTAGGGGTGTTTTTTTTTTTAATGTATGTGTTTTGTTGCATGTGTGCCTGATGCTTGCAGAAGTTAGAAGAGGGCATTGGATCTCCTCAAACTGGAGTGGAGACAGTTGTGAGCCACCATGTTGGTGCTGGAGATCAAACCTATGCAAGAACAAGACACACGCTTACCCATAAGCCTTCTCTCCAGTCCCTAGTATTTATTATGTCTTACATATGATTGATTTAGTATGGAAAACCAAATAAACACGTGTCTGGTTTATTTTACATAATGTGATCTACAATTCCAACCATTTTCTCACAAAAGGTGTTATATTATGACTACATGAATACTCTGCTATATGTATATACTGCATTTTCCTTACCCATTTATCAGTGAGGACCTAGGTAGGCCTCTTGTAAACAGGGCTGCAGTAAAGAATGTAAAACTCTAGATCTTCTGTCAGAGGTATTTCTCAGGATAGCTTGGGAAATGTTTATACAGGGTCTTACATGCCACCTTAAGGACTTTATATTTTGTTCAAACTGCAATGTGAACCTTGACTGCTTTTAGGAATGATGTGGTTCAGTTTTTAAACACTGGAGAATGTACTAGAGGGAGAATAAAAATTCAGATGGTGAACTTGAGATATGTGCTAGGATAAGCTTAGTATTCAGTAGGTAAGAAAAATGTGACATCAGGTTCATTGCCATGGTTAGGATAAGCAATAGGACTAAAGCCCTGGACATGTTTATTGTTGCTGGGTAACCTAGCCCTGCCTCTTATTTCTGAAGAATTGGTACTTGCTTTGAAATGTAAAGGTCCCACAACTCTTCACTGCTGCTAAAAATTATCCTGTCAAGAATTAGAGGTTGGAGTAGACCCTAGAGAGGCAGTAATCAGTATGGGGTTCATGGAAAGAGCTGGAGCGCTCAGTCAGGTAAGTGGAAGATTAGACTTGATTGGGGAAAGCACCTCCAATAAAATAGATGGGCAGATTTTTAGACATGGTTGGGCTTAGAAATATATTCACTTATTTTTCCTGGAGAAAAGGGGGTGCTTTCTGTTGAGAATAAATCATGAGCTTGGAAGTAAACTTGAAGGTTTTAGAATAGAGGTGTATTACAGAGGAGAGGGAGCGGGGGGCTTGGCAGTGCCCCTCTTAGAGTGGGAAGCAGTAGCGTGACAGTCTGCCATGCTCACTACTGGGACTTACATTGAATTTGGATTTAGCAAAAGATTGGAAAGCAAAGGCTTTTACAGTGTTTTAGCAGGCTTTGGAAGCTAATTCAGATTCTTTCCACATAGAAGGCATGTTTGAGGTACTTTTAGATTGTCCTCCTGCTTGCCCTTTTCAGAAAGCGCTTCTTTAACTTTGCACAGATTCATTATGTACTCACAAGCAGAAATGTATATAGAATAGATTCTGTGCTACGCCTGACCTCTTTACTTTCAGAATAAAAACATTGTTAGAAGAGTACAAATGCTAGGCAGAACATGGTGGTGCAGTTCTGTAGTCTCAGCACTCAGAAGGCAGAGGCAGGAAAAAACACTGTAAATGCTAAAATAAGGATAGTTGCTAGGTGATAATAAAGCCTATGACAGATGTTGGACGATGTATGTGTGCACACATATCTAAACCCTATTTTTGAAGGTAGTAAACCATCTATCCATAAGCTCTCTAAACATGTAGGACTTGCCACTGTAATGTGAATAATGATCCAATTGGAGTGGCTATTAAAATGCCTTACAAAAACATTAGGGAAACACTGTCACATCTCTGTATGTGATCCATAAAGTACACATTGAGCTTTTCACAAAATTGTGAAACAGAATATGGTTTACCGTAGACCAGTGAGAATTATGATTCCCCCCCAATGTTGAGACAACTAGTGTATGTTGTGATTACAGTTACTAAAAAACTCATGACCATCATGAGTTTACACTCATGACAGTGTAATGGGCATTCTAAGAGAGAATTTAATTCTGAATTACACGTGTAATTTACCTGTAGCACTGCCATTCCTGTGTCTCAGGATGAGTAGAACCCCATCCCTTTTTAAGGCCCTTCTTTGTGTTTAATTTGAGTTTACCCAAGACAAAGCCTTTGTAGCCATCTTGGATTTCAGTGACCCTGATTGTGTTTTCTCTGAAGTAACATTTAAATATCTGGTAACCAGATTCTTCTTTTTCTTTACCATGACTCTTGAGTGTTTTGATTCTTTAGAGGTTTAATAGGTTCATTTTGTTTTTTTCTGGTTATAATACAAACTAAGCAGACAGCGCTTTATCATCCCACAGGTGTGGTACCTTGTCCTCTGTAACACCTACATTGCCCATCCTCGTAAAGCTTTTCAGTCACCTGTTGCAAGATATTTCCTATCCATTCACATTGAGGCAGTGAGAGGCCAGTGATTGGAGGGGAGAGAGGAGGAGGAGCTAAGAGAAGTGAGGGGCGGAGAGAGGCTGGGTGGTGGGTGGACCTGACAACGGAGCAGAGGAGGAGACGCGGATATCCAGATGGCTTTAGACGTATTTCTGGTGTTTTGGAGAGGTTAGAAATATTGGGATAATACTTTTATCATTGTAAATTGGCATTATGAAATTGGGGGTTTCTTATACATAAATATATTTGGTTAACTATTTCAGTTTAAGAGTCATGCTTTACTGGTTACATGGAAGGAGTAGGTGCCGGGCAGAAGCGTGGGACTACCATTTAACACGACATGGAGATATCCCAGAGAGAGGATGAAAGCTGTTGTCAGAGCATTGCAGATACTCAGTCCACATGAAAAGTGCAGTTTTGCTCCTCAGCAGTAGGCTGCTTTGCTTTTGGTAATGTCTACTTTCTGTTCACTGCCTCTTTGCTAGAAGTGCAGTATCCCAGCGCACAGAGTTACGTTGTTGGCTGCTTATATGACCCAGCATAAAAGGGGATGCTGCTGCATGCCCTGAGTCTTCCAGGCCAGCCCATGGCATTGGCAGGGACATAAGATCCGCTGAGACAAGCTGTTTGTTGCTAATGGTTCTTATATTGACCCAGAACTCACATTTCACTTTTTAGAGAATAAAATGCAAAGCACAAAGATACATTCTTTACATATTTGCATTTGGTTTTGGTTTTGCCATATCAAACTGAATTCTTTGTTTTTACATTTTACATCATTAAACAAATTGACACTAATAAAAATTAGGATCTCTGACTTGCTATCACAGCATGTTTTCATCTTGGTATTACAATTTTTTGTTAGAAGATCTCTTGGCCTGATAGAGGTCCCTGGCATCAGACAGACTCCTATGGGCCACTTGCCAGCTCTGATACCCAGCATGTCACTTATATGCCGAGCTGTCAGAAGGAATGCTTAAAATCTTTAATTCAGCCAAGAAGAGGAGGTACCCCCCCTTTTTTTTTAATGATGCAATCTTATTTTTTTTTCTTTTCTTTTTTCTTTTTTTGTTTGTTTAGTGAGACTTCTTAGATGATATATTCCTGAGAAATTTTAACTGACTTGCTTAACAGAGTTATTTTTGAGCTAAATGAAGAATAGAATGCCCTTTGGAGGTGCCATTTTTCACCTTGTATTTTTAAAGTGAAATTCCCATAGAGTAGGAATTTGGTATTAAGGTTGACTATTTGATTTCTCTGTTGAAATTACCATAGGAGGACTTCCTGTGTCTATGGCAGGAAAAATGTAAATATGACCATGAAATTGCTCCCAATACACATCCTATAAAAGACTGTCTCATCCTCTGATCTGACCAATCAGATCAGTTTGCATTAGTTCTGTCTATCTATAGCACTTGAATAGCTTTGTCAAGTAAATCACTGGAAAGCTTATGAGCAGGTGGCCTCTCACTCAGCCTGCTTAACCGTGCAGTGCTATAAAACTGCTCTGCATCCCCGCTGATATTCACGTGACTCGTAAATAAAGGACAGATGTCTGCCCACGACGTTCTGCACATAATACTTTTTATCTTTAACGGCAATAGCATTTGGTTTCCATATATTGTCAATTTGAAAGTGTTCCTTTAGCCACATTAGAGTGCTCACCTGTGTGTGTGTGTGTGTGTGTGTGTGTGTGTGTGTGTGTGTGTGTTTAACCTGAAAGGAAGAAAGGTTTTGATGAAATAAGTCCGAGCACTTATTTTCATTTAATACTCAAAGTCCTTGATTCAGCTAAGGAGAGGAAGGGTGTGCTTTATTTCTTTGGTTGGTTGATGTTTTGTTTGTTTGTTTGTTGTTTGTTTTTGTAATGACATAATATTTTGTTTTAGCTGGTAGTTATTTTTTTTTTTAGCAAGCCTTCTTAGATTATATGTTACTGAGAAATGTGGAGTGAGACTTCTAAAACAAAACAGGATCTGCACTCGTGGTTTATTTAACAGGTGAAGTCTCCATTCCATGCAACTGATACTGCAGAGAGCAGAAATGGAGAACAGGCTGGTCAGACAGGACAGCTTTGCAGTTACCTACTTAAGTTTTAAATTAAATCCGTTGTAATAGAGCTGGGAAAGTCTTAGTGGTGGAGACAAACTAAGGAAAAAAATCACGGGACACAGTTCCCAGCTGGTAAATAGAGGCGGTAAACATGGTTGGGGTGAAAGAGAAACCAGTGACCCAGTCCTTCTCTAGCTCCCGTCTCCCTCCCACCCAGGATTTAGCAAAGTCCCCTTAGGAATTAGAACTCAGTTACTCAGTTTCCTTCTCACCTTTGGTTATGAATATGAGGCCTGTCAAGGGTTAGAATCACTGTGGTTAGGTACAGACTGAGAATGCAGATACCCTGGTTCTGTGCCTGGTCACTAATTGGTGTCATGTAACCTTAACCAAGGCTTTTAATCTCAGCAGCAATTAATAAATAGAACATAGCCATCTACATATTTATGTATTTTTTGGCCTGTCAAAGATTCAAAAATAACTAAATGTTGAATTTCTCATAATTAACCTACTACAAAAACTCGACTTGATTCATACTTACAGGTGCAGTTAGCAGGGTATCTGGGAAACAAGTCACAGTTGAACTTGTAAAGTTCAAAATAAGAGGTTGAAGATGTCATGATGTGAGATTTCTGTCATATTTTTAGAAGAGTAAGCTTAATATACACACAATACATTTGTAGCTATTGCAGGAAAAGTAAGATTTTGGCATGCCAAGCCAGGTGAACTCAAGTGAACTATGACATTTTTGTCCTATGGTTGTCATGACTTTGTACAAATAAACTAAGATAGCAGTGTCTGGTTCTGGCAAGTTCTGACATGATTTGATAGTAGTACTAGGAAACCTGTAAGACAAGGGAACTCTCAGCTTTTTTTTTTTTAATTTACATTTCAAATGTTATCCCCTTTCCTGATTTTCCCTCTGCAAACCCCCTATCCCATCCCCCTTACCCTGCATCTATGAGGGTGCTCACCCACCCACTCCTGCCTCACCGCCCTAGCATTCCTCTACACTGGGGCATCAAACCTTCACAGGACCAAGGGCCTCTCCTCCCATTGATGCCAGATGAGGCCCCTTCAGCTCCTTCAGTCCTTCCCCTAACTCCTCCATTGGAGTCCCTGTGCTCAGTCCGATGGTTGGCTTCAAGCATCCACATCTGTATTGGTCAGGATATGGTAGAGCCTCTCAGGAGAGGCTCCTGGTTCAGGTTCCTATCAGCAATTACTTCTTGGCATCAGCAATAGTGTCTGGGTTTGGTGTCTGCATGTGGGATGGATCTTCAGGTGGGGCCGTCTCTGGATGGCCTTTCCTTCAGTCTCTGCTCCACTCTTTGTCCCTGTATTTCTTTTAGACAGGTTCAATTCTGGGTTAAAATTTTGGAGATGGGTGGATGGCTCCATCCCTCAACCGAGGGGGCCATGCCTAACCTCTGGTATGGTCTTGACAGGTTCTCCCCTTTGTGGGGTTTATTTCAGCTAATGTCATCCCCATAGGGTCCTGGGAGGCTCTTGCTTTCCTGGCATCTGGGACTTTCTGGTTGCTACACCCAGTTCCCCATCCCCCATTGCTACACACCTCTGTTCAATTTCCTGACCCTCTGTATATCTCCTCCATCTCCTCCCATACCTGATTCTTCCCCCTCTTTTTCCCCTCCCCCTCTTATCTTCCTCCTAAGTCCATCCTACCCTCTACTTCCCTTGATTATTTTGTTCTACCTTCTAAGTAGGACTGAAGCATCCTCTCTTTGATCTTCCTTCCTCTTGAGCTTCATATGGTCCGTGAATTGTATTGTGGGTTTTCCATGCTCTTTGCCAAATACCCACTTATCAGTGCATACCATGTGTGGTCTTTTGTGACTGAGTTACCTTACTCAGGATATTTTCTGGATCCATATATTTGCCTGCAAATTTCATGAAGTCATTGTTTTTAGTAGCTGAGTAGTATTCCACTGTGTAAATGTACCACATTTTCTGTATCGATTCCTCTGTTGAGGAACGTCTGGGTTGTTTCCAGCTTCTGACTATATTATAAATAAGGCTGGAGCATGTATCCTTATTACATGTTGGAGCATCTTCTAGGTATATGCCCAGGAGTGGTATAACTGGGTCCTCAGGTGGTACAGTGTCCAAGTTCTTTATTAAGTTTTGATGGATACATGCCCCAGGGGAAATTTTCACTGTGGGAAGGTATATATTAAACATTAGAACCCTCAATTTACAGAGTTCCTGTCCCTGCTGTGTTCGGTCTCTGTCTCTATGTTTCTAAGGAATCAGAGCAGGTTTTATACATCTGGCTTTTACTGTTAACCTCACCATTTATTTCCTGGACCTCTAGTGTCAAGAGAACAGTTAGGAAAGAGCCTCTATAACTGTTAGCAGGCCCACATCCTTTGCAAGGTTAGCACAACACTGGGAGATGTGTCCCTTTCCTTCATCAACATTACCATGTACCTTCTATGGGACATTTCAGTTTCACTGGATAGAACAGGAAACTTCAGTAAATGTGATACTCCTCTTTTGAAGTTGTTAGTCTCATTTTATTTCTTGGTACCTAAAGCTTATTACTTAATTTATATAAACTAAATTGTAGGTGGTATAGGATATGGATGGCACATCCATATAATCCCAGGATCCTACAGGCTGAGTGGGAAGTTCTGAGTTCAGAGCCAGCCAGGACTTTAAACAGGGAAAGTATGTCTGAAATAAAGAGGAATTTGTGATGTATTGTTAAATGGTACCCAGGCATGTGATACCCTCTAGTGCTTTCGGTCTTGGAGAGAGACACTTTGTGATTAAACTTTTTCCACTGGTTTGAACCAAATTCAGGCCTTTTGTTTTCAGTGAGAATAATAATAAACTTGCACGGTTAGTTCCCCTTTAATAATTTTTGTTAAAGTCCCTCCTGTTTATCAAAAAGCTAGCTGTTGTGCTCAGCTTTCACATTTAATTTCAATATGATTTTATCTCTGAACTGAAACATGCTTGAAGTTTGTTAGTAAAACTTAAATAGGCTAGTTATACTTATTGTAAGATAAGCCCTTCCTAGACCTCACAAGAAAATTTCAGTATTTTTTTTCTTTTGTCAATGATTAAGTGACTAAGCAAAGAACACAAACTGTCTTCAAAGATGTGTGGTCTAAATTTGGGATTTTAAAAGGCAAGGCCCTGCAGAACATCTTCCTCAAATGTGCAAGACCCTAAGTTCAGTCCCCAGAACTGGAAAAAACAAAAACAAAAACAAAAAAACCACAGGCTGGTAATTCATATATATGATAACTAAAACAGATAAGGATTTTGACTGCTTAGAAAAAATTACCATTTTAGGACTAAGGCTATATGGTATATGGGTATATGCACATCAGAATCTGCAGGTTTCTTCTGTGGTGGGGGAGGTAAGATACAAAGTGAATATATGCGGTGGTGCCATAAGGAGGCATATATAGGAGATTACTTCCAGTCACATACTGTATTAGTGTTCACAGAGGGGTACTTAGGACATCTCATTGAGAAATGGATAGAGGGGCCATACTTTGACAAACTGTGCACTGTAGCTGAGAAGCAGAATTTGTATTCAGGGTGTAGAGAAAGGCATCTAATGACGGGTCCCGGTACATGCTGTAGCGGGGCAGGTAGGACTGAATGGCTTAAGTAAGGAGAATAGAGACACCTAGACAAGCAGGCACAGAAACAAGGGCTCAGCAAGTGAGGCCAACTTTATTGTATCAAAATCAGTAAAGAAAAACAGATTAGCAAAACTGAAGAACCCTAAATGCTGGGTAAAAACCCGAGGCAGTGATAGAGTTGAATGCTTGATTCTGTGTGAGAAAATGCTCACTTATTCAGTAGTAATGTGACAGATACACAGTGGCCACGGGCTACAATCAGGAAAGAAAACACGTGGGACAAAGATGATAAATAAGCTGGGGGCCAGATAATAGTTTCTCTCAGAAGAAAAATCAAAGAATAAAGAGGGAAGGAAAGGCAGCGTCTAAGCCTGTAGTAGTTGACCTGATAAGGTGAAGGAGTTGGGAGAAGTGGATGCTTTGAATGCAAAAGCTTCTTGGGGGGGGGGGCGGTAAGAGTTGATAGGGAATGACACGCAGAGTAACCAAGGATTAGAATGTGTTCTGCATCGCATGGTACAGCTGAATTATTTCAGTATGGTGGGAAGTACCAGAGAATATCCTGCCATTTCAGTTTCCCGAGGCAGCATTTAAACAGGCTGTCAGAGTCCTCCACTTCAGATAAGGCTGTGACCTAGATAAGCTATAGCAGTAGTGATGAATGATCAAAAGTGGTGGCTTTGTAAATGTTTTGGGGGATTAATTGCATATGCTAGATGTGGGTTACCTGAGGCTCTCCCTCAGGAGGTGCACTATGTAGAACATTTAGGTGGGAGGGGCAGCTGCTGGGTACCCTCCTGGGCTTTAGCCAGCCATTCCTGTGGAAGTCTCAACAAGCAAATGAAGGAACTCTGGGGTTCAGAATGACCATGTGCTGAATTGTGGCTCACAAACTAAGAGAGCCTGGAGGAGGAGATAAAGGCAGCACAAACCCAGACCCATTTGGACATGAGTAAATCATGTCTCTGATGTGGAATGTCAGCTGGGTAGTCTGGTGGAGGATCAGTAGAGTTTCAAAGCAGGAACAGACCTTGGATGTTAAAGGTCTAGAGTGGGAAGTCATTCTCCCTGGAAGAATCTATGAACCATATGAGGGATGCCGTGCTAAAAAACGAGGTTGCTGACAGCCTTTGGAGTACCATGAAGCCATGGAGAATGCCCAGCGGTCAACAGAAGGTGTTCAGGGTGCTGCAATTTCATGGGAGAAGTCATGAGGCCAGGCAGTGGAGTTTGAAGAGTACTGTTAGCAGGATGTGGAGGTAATTCTCAGGGAAATAAAAGGTGCATCCAGAAAGTGCCTACTAAAGGGAAACTTTGGGGCAAACTACTGAATGAATAGGTTTTTCTTTGTGTTATGGCAGATATAAGTGAAGGAGGGGAATGTAGAAAATGCTAGAAGCAAAGACCCTAGCAGCAAGGCAGCAGTCAGGAAGACCGCCTATGTACGTGTTGAAGGAAGGGCTCAGGAATGAAACTGGTCCGAGGCAGGGGCAAAGGAAGAGGAAGAGGGGATGGTATCTTGCTTAAGAGTATAGGGAGTTGTGAAGATGAGTTTTTTTTTTTTATTTTCTAAGTTTTTTTTTTATTTACATTCCAAATCATTTCCCCTTTCCCGTTTCCTCCCTCCCCGAATGTCCCATAAGCCCCCTTCCCTCCCTCTTTTCTCCATTCAACCCCCCTCTCCTTTCTCTGTCCTGGCATTCCCCTACATCCAGTCTTTCCAGGACCTCTCACCTTCCATCTTCTTAGAAATCTATTGATATGCGAATTGTGTCTAGGGTATTCCGAGATTCTGGGTTAATATCCCCTTATCAGTGACTGCATACCATGTGTGTTCTTTTGTGATTGGGTTACCTCACTAAGGATGATATTTTCAAGTTCTGACCATTTGTCTAGGAATTTCGTGAATTCATTGTTTTTAATTGCAGAGTAGTATTCCATTGTGTAGATAATACCACATCTTCTGAATCCATTCCTCCATTGAGGGACATCTGGGTTCTTTCCAGCTTCTGGCTATTATAAATAAGGCTGCTATGAACATAGCGGAGCATGTGTCCTTATTGCATGCAGGTAAAGCCTCTGGGTATATGCCCAGGAGTGGTATAGCCGGATCCTCCGGGAGTGTCATGCCCAGTTTTCTGAGGAACCGCCAGACTGCTTTCCAGAGTGGTTGTACCAGCTTGCAATTCCACCAGCAGTGGAGGAGTGTTCCTCTTTCTCCACATCCTCGCCAACAACGGCTGTCTCCTGTGTTTTTGATCTTAGCCATCCTGACTGGTGTGAGATGGAATCTCAGGGTTGTTTTGATTTGCATTTCCCTAATGACTAAGGATGATGAACACCTCTTTAGGTGCTTCTCAGCCATTAGATATTCTTCAGGTGAGAACTCTTTGTTTAGCTCTGTACCCCATTTTTTAATAGGGTTACTTGCCTCTCTGGAGTTTAACTTCTTGAGTTCTTTGTATATATTAGATATTAGCCCTCTGTCGGATGTAAGGTTGGTAAAGATCACTTCCCAGTTAGTTGGTTGCCGCTTTGTCTTTTTGACAGTGTCTTTTGCCTTGCAAAAACTTTGTAATTTAATGAGGTCCCATTTGTCTATTCTTGATCTTAGAGCATAAGCTATTGGAATTCTGTTCAGGAAATTCTCCCCTGTGCCCATATGTTCAAGGTTCTTCCCTAGTTTTCTTTCTATTAGTTTCAGTGTGTCTGGTTTTATGTGGAGATCCTTGATCCACTTGGAATTGAGCTTAGTGCAAGGAGATAAGAATGGGTCAATTTGCATTCTTCTGCATGTTGACCTCCAGTTGATCCAGCACCATTTGTTGAAAAGGCTATCTTTTTTCCACTGGATGGTTTTAGCTCCTTTGTCAAAGATCAAGTGACCGTAGGAGTGTGGATTCATTTCTGGGTCTTCAATTCTGTTCCATTGAGCTACATGCCTGTCACTGTACCAATACCATGCGGTTTTTAACACTATTGCTCTGTAGTACAGCTTGAGGTCCGGGATACTGATTCCCCCAGAGGTTCTTTTACTCTTGAGAATAGTTTTAGCTATTCTGGGTTTTCTGTTATTCCAGATGAATTTTTGAATTGCTCTTTCTAACTCTATGAAGAATTGAGTTGGGATTTTGATGGGGATTGCATTGAATCTGTATATTACTTTTGGTAAGATGGTCATTTTTACTATATTAATCCTGCCAATCCATGAGCATGGCAAATTTTTCCATCTTCTGAGGTCTTCTTCAATTTCTTTCTTCAGAGACTTGAAGTTCTTGTCATACAGATCTTTCACTTGTTTGGTTAGAGTCACGCCAAGATACTTTATATGGTTTGTGGCTATCGTGAAGGGTACCATTTCTCTTACTTCTTTCTCAGCCTGCTTATCCTTTGAGTATAGGAAGGCTACTGACTTGCTTGAGTTGCTTTTATATCCGGCCACTTTGCTGAAGTCGTTTATCAGCTGTAGGAGTTCTCTGGTGGAGTTCTTTGGGTCGCTTAAGTATACTATCATATCGTCTGCAAATAGTGATAGTTTGACTTCTTCCTTTCCAATTTGTATCCCTTTGACCTCTTTTTGTTGTCTAATTGCTCTAGCTAGAACTTCAAGTACTATATTGAAAAGATATGGAGAGAGAGGGCAGCCTTGTCTAGTCCCTGATTTTAGTGGGATTGCTTCAAGTTTCTCTCCATTTAGATTGATGCTGGCTACCGGTTTGCTGTAAATTGCTTTTACTATGTTTAGATATGGGCCTTGAATTCCTGATCTTTCCAAGACCTTTAGCATGAAAGGATGCTGAATTTTGTCAAATGCTTTCTCAGCATCTAATAAGATGACCATGTGGTTTTTTTTCTTTGAGATTGTTTATGTAGTGGATTACAATGATGGATTTCCTTATATTGAACCATCCCTGCATCCCTGGGATGAAGCCTACTTGATCGTAGTGAATGATCGTTTTGATGTGTTCTTGGATTCGGTTGGCAAGAATTTTATTGAGTATTTTTGCATCGATATTCATAAGAGAGATTGGCCTGAGATTCTCTTTCTTTGTCGAATCTTTGTGTGCTTTTGGTATTAGTGTAATTGTGGCTTCATAGAACGAGTTGGTTAGTGTTCCTTCTGTTTCTATTTTGTGGAACAGTTTGAAGAGTATTGGTGTTAGGTCTTCTTTGAAGGTCTGATAGAATTCTGCACTAAAACCATCTGGACCTGTGCTTTTTTTGGTTGGAAGACTTCCAATGACAACTTCTATTTCTTCAGGGGCTATAGGACGGTTTAGATGGTCTATTTGATCCTGATTTAATTTTGGTATTTGGTATCTGTCAAGGAAATTGTCCATTTCCTCAAGATTTTCTAGTTGTGTTGAATACAGGTTTTTGTAGTAGGATCTGATGATTTTTTGAATTTCCTCAGTTTCTGTTGTTATCTCTCCCTTTTCATTTCTGATTTTATTAATTTGGATACTATCTCTGTGCCCTCTGGTTAGTCTGGCTAAGGGCTTATCTATCATGTTGATTTTCTCAAAGAACCAACTCCTCGCTTTGTTGATTCTTTGTATGGTTTTGTTTCTACTTGATTGATTTCAGCCCTGAGTTTGATGATTTCCTGCCTTCTACTCCTCTTTGGTGTATTTGCTTCTTTTTGTTCCAGGGCTTTCAGGTGTGCCATTAAGCTGTTAGTGTATGCTGTCTCCCGTTTCTTTTTGGCGGCACTCAGGGCTATGAATTTTCCTCTTAGCACTGCTTTCATTGTGTCCCATAAATTAGGGTATGTTGTGCCTTCATTTTCATTAACTTTCAAAAAGTCTTTGATTTCTTTCTTTATTTCCACCTTGACCAAGTTATCATTGAGTAGAGCATTGTTCAGCCTCCATGTGTACGTGAGTTTTCTTTTGTTTTTGTTGCCATTGAAGACCACCCTTATTCCATAGTGATCTGATAGGAGGCATGAGATTACTTCTATCTTCTTATATCTGTTGAGGTCTGATTTGTGACCAATTATATGGTCAATTTTGGAGAAGGTACCATGAGGTGCTCAGAAGAAGGTGTATTCTTTAGCTCTAGGATGAAATGTTCTATATATATCTGTTAATTCCATTTGGTCCAAGGCTTCAATTAGATTCACTGTGTCCCTGTTTAGTTTCTGCTTTCTTGAACAATCCATTTCAGAGAGCAGGATGTTGAAGTCACCCACTATTATTGTGTGCGGTGCGATGTGTGCTTTGAGCTTTAGTAAAGTTTCTTTTACGAATGAGGGTGCCCTTGCATTTGGAGCATAGATATTCAGAATTGAGAGTTCTTGATGGTGGATTTTTCCCTTGATCAGTATGTAGTGTCCTTCTGTGTCTTTTTTGATGACTTTAGGTTGAAAATCAGTTTTATCTGATATTAGGATGGCTACTCTGGCTCATTTCTTGGGGCCATTTGCCTGTAAAATTGTTTTCCAGCCTTTTACTCTGAGGTAGTGTTTGTCTTTGACACTGAGGTGCGTTTCCTGCATGCAGCAAAATGCTGGGTCCTGTTTACGTATCCAGTCTGCTAGTCTATGTCTTTTAATTGGGGAATTGAGACCATTGATATTAAGAGAGATTAAGGCATAGTGATTATTGCCATCTGCCATTCTTGATGCTGTCTTTATGTTTGAGTGGTTATCTACTTTTGGGTTTGATTCAAGAAAGTTATTATCTCATTTTTACCAGGGTGTTGTTTCTCTCCCTGTATTAGAGGTTTCCACCTATTATCCGTTGCAGGGCTGGATTTGTGGAAAGATATTGTGAAAATCTGGTTTTATCATGGAATATCTTGGTCTCTCCATCTATGGTGATTGAGAGTTTTGCTGGGTATAGTAGTCTAGGCTGGCATTTGTGCTCTCTTAGTGTCTGCATGAGATCTGCCCAGGATCTTCTGGCTTTCATAGTCTCTGGTGAGAAGTCTGATGTGATTCGGATAGGTCTTCCTTTGTATGTTACTTGGCCCTTTTCTCTTACTGCTTTTAATATTCTTTCTTTGTTTAGAACATTTGGTGTTTTGATTATTACGTGACAGAAGGTATTTCTGTTCTGGTCCAGTCTGTTTGGAGTTCTGTAGGCTTCTTGTACATTCATCGGCATCTCTCTCTTTAGGTTAGGGAAGTTTTCCTCCATAATTTTGTTGAAGATGTTTACTGGCCCTTTAAGTTGCAAATCTTCACTCTCATCTATACCTATAATCCTTAGGTTTTGTCTTCTCATTGTGTCCTGGATTTCCTGGATGTTTTGGGTTACACGTTTTTTGCATTTTGCATGTTCTTTGACTGTTGAGTCGATGCTTTCTATGGAATCTTCAGCACCTGAGATTCTTTCTTCCATCTCTTGTATTCTATTGTTGATGTTTGCATCTAAGACTCCTGATTTCTTCCCAAGGTTTTCTATCTCCAAAGTTGTCTCCCTTTGTGATTTCTTAGTTGTTTCTACTTCCTTTTTTAGTTCCTGGATGGATTTGCTGAGATCCTTCACTTGTTTGTTTGTATTTTCCTGTATTTCTTTAAGATATTTTTGCATTACCTCTTTCAGGATTTCTGCCTGTTGACCCACGTTCTCCTGCATTTCTCTGAGCGATTTTTGTGTTTCCTCCTCATGGGAATCCATCTGTTGATCCATCGTCTCCTGCATTTCTTTAAGCAGTTCTCGTGTTTCCTTTGTAAGGGCATCTATCCGTTGATTCATTTCTTTAAGCAATTTTTGTGTTGCCTCCTTATGGGCATCCGTCTGTTGACCCATATTCTTCTGCATTTCTTTATGCAATTTTTGTGATTCCTTTGTGAGTGCATCTACCCGTTGATTCATCTCGTTAAGCGATTTTTGTGTTGTCTCCTTGTGTGCTTCCATCTTTTGATCCATGTTCTCCTGCATTTCTCTAAGCGATTTTTGTGTTTCCTTTGTAAGGGCTTCTAACCGTTGATTCATGGTCTCCTGTAATTCTTTATTAGATTTATTTGTGTCCTTCTTGTGATCCACTAATAGCATCATGAGAAGTGATTTTAAATCCAGATCTTGTCTTTCGGGTGTGGTGGGGTATCCAGGACTTGCTGCTGTTGGAGAGTTGGGTTCGGATGGTGCCATATTACTTTGATTTCTGTTAGTAAAGTTCCTACGTTTGCCTTTTTCCATCTGGTTACCTCTGATGTTAGTTGGTCCTGCTGTCACTGGCTGTCGGTTGGACCTCCTGTGAGCCTGCAAAGCTATTTCTGCCCCCCCCCCCCCGGTTTACCAGGATTCCCCTGGCTCAGATTTCTGGGGCCTGCCCTGCTCCTGAGTGACTTTGGAGCCCTGATGTGCCTTGCCCCAAGTGATGTTATATTGGGGAGTCCTTGCACATCCAAAGGCTCAGCGTAGTGGATTCCTGGAGTAGAGGTCGCCAAAGGGAGACTGGTAGGCTCCTGCCCTGTGCAGGGGTGTGTGATCTCTCCTAGAGTTGGGGGGGGAAGGGGGCGTCCCTCTGCCAGGCAGAAGTCCCACAGCAGAGCCGGCGCGCTGGTTACTGCAGATCTGCCCAGCACTTGGGAGCCGCGTACACATAAGCCGACCGAGACCCAAGTGATATTATGCCTGTCTGTCTCAGAGCCTGGCAGTTCCAACTTCCTGGCCACTGGAGCAACGATGGCGGAGTGCACTCTGCACTCTCTCCTTGGTGCTGGTCACCCTGCAGAGGCGATGGCCTGCAGATCTGGCACCCAGACGACCACAGCGCTGTCCCGTTCTTGGGAGCAGACGGAAGCCCCAAAAGGCCGTGTCCCAAGCGATGTTATATTGGGGAGAACCTGGGTACCTGTCTCTTCAGTGCAGTTTACCGGACGAAGATGAGTTTTATATGAGTGGTGCCGTTTTAACTAATGTCACCAGGGGGTTCTTTAACCTGGGCTTTGCCTGCAGAAAGTATAAAGGGAACTAATGGGAAAGAGAAACAGTGGCAGACAGTGAGAAATGAGTGATTTCTAACAGGTGATCAATCTCATGTTGACTGATAGTACAAGGGAAATGGGAATTAAAACTGGTCCTGGGCTGGAGAGATGGCTCCTGTGTGAAGAACACTTCTGCTCTTGTAGTAGACCCAATGCACAGCACCCTTGTGGGTGACTCACAACTGTTTCTAACCCTCGGTTCCAGTGAATCCAATGCCCTCTTCTGGACACATCAGGCACTGCATCCATAAGTGGTGACTCCTAACCCAGCTGAGCTGTCAGTCACCAAGACTAACTGAACCTGTTTTTATCACCCTTGCCTGAAGTCAAACAACTAGAAATGGAGGAGTGATGTTCTCATGCTTTTAGAGTCTTCATAGTAAAAGCCCACCCTCCTCCCACGGCTTTGGAGCAGCACAGGCAGAGGCTGGCAGGAGCAGGGAGTGGGCATGATGAACTAGGCATGCACTTCTGAGGGGATGCCAGTCCTCGGATTCCCATATCCTTGTGAATCTCCAGTAGGGGAACTTAATATTTTAAGAACATATCTAACCATAGGCTCCTTCTCATGAAGAATCTTTTGGGCTAGTTTCTAGGCTACATTTTCAATGCCAAGTCAGAGATGTTCAGCAGTGATAACACTCAGCCTTAACGTTCCTGGGCTATGGGAAGGGGAGCCATAACGTGAAGGCAATGTCAGGTTTCAGGTCTAGAGGGAAGCAGTCCCAGAATTGTGGCTTTGTTCGTGGAGATCTGGGCTATCCTGTGCCAGTTATCCAGTTAGACTAATGCGTCTACCACTAAGTCCCATTAAGTTGAGTCATCAGAATGAATGTTGGCACTGCAGGGTGTAAACTTGGCAGTCGATGATTAGAACTGTCTGGGCTTTCAATAAAGAGGGATGGGTAGTCTGAATGAAAGCAGGTCAAAACAGTATCTTAGAATAACTAGCCTTTTTCACCTAACTATAAAACAAGCAGGTGACTATCAAAAGTAGATGCACCTTAAGCCTTGAAACACACTATTGCAGGGACTTACCCTTTATGCAGTGTCATACGTTCTGAGCATGCCCTAGTTTACACCAGTCACCCCTGCAATAGTCAGGATTCCCCAATGAAGAGCAGCTTTGTTCTTAAGGTTACAGTGATACACAAGGAAGTCAATAGCTAGTGGGGACAATGATGCTGGCATGGATGAGACATTTATGTAGCCTGGGTTAGTTTTAGTATGTGATAGGACTTGTTTAATGTAGTGAGACCTACTACATGAGGTTTTTAAAGAACTTCCAGTTTTCTTCACTACAGATGTCAAGTGTTACGAGCTTCCACTCTGTGTTAATATTCCAGTCTTTTCTGTGTATATCTTACTACTTAATTTTCTGTCAGTCTTGGCTAAGGGCATGTGTGTTTTTTAGATGTGTGCCTAGGATAACATCTCATCAATCCAGCTGAAGTCTTCAGAGCACATGAAAACTATATGGCAATGGCCTCGTTTACTTTCTCCCACAAATATGTGTCTTTTTGTCGTCCGCAGGTAAAGTCCGTGATAAACCTTCTGTTTGCTGCATATACTGGAGATGTGTCTGCCCTCCGAAGGTATGCGGGCAGGGTGGATACACTGACTCTTGATGTTTGAAGGTGCATCTGGTCAAGCAGCTATCTTAAGGTTAAAGTCTCACTAACACCTCTAAGAAAAGTTACCCAAACAAGATATATACTACCCCCCACTTCCACTGAGATTCCTCCCTACTTCCAGTGTCTCAGACTTGGCGAGATCTCTGAGGTAACTAGCCCACTAACTGGCTACTGGTTTATTGTAACATCTCTGATGAGGTAGGAGCCAGGGTGTTTGGTGTTGTACGTTACCAGAATTAGAAAGGCCTTGAACTACTGGATAGTGAGCATAAGTTCCCTCTCACAGAGTTGCAACGACCTTTAGTGTGGATATGGGTCAGCTGATTTGCATGGTAGAAATCCATCTGTCTCATCTATTGTAGGCAAGTGGGTTAAAGACTAGGAGTCATACTGAAACATGTAGCTTTAATGTAGGCATTTTTTGCCCTTTTAATACAGCTGTGCCACTATTTTAAGGATAGTTTAAATAATAATGTGATGTCTGGGAGAGACAGCTGTTTATCTTACTCCAAAGATAAACAGCTAAGCTAAGGAAGAGCACTCACACGGCATTTGCTCCCAGTCTGGTAGCACAGGAAACCTAAATGGAGGCCTAGATTGAACTGATGGAGTAAATGTTACCACTGAACTGAAGTTGTCTAATGTAGTGATTAGCTATTTATGAATTTTCAGATTTGCTTTGTCAGCCATGGACATGGAGCAGCGGGATTATGACTCCAGAACAGCCCTCCATGTCGCCGCTGCAGAGGGTAATGCATGAACCACTTATAGCTTTTACAGATTGAAATTCTACTCAAGACTAAAATAATTTTTTTTTGTTTGTTTTGGGGAATATAGGTCATGTTGAAGTTGTCAAGTTTTTGCTGGAAGCTTGCAAAGTAAACCCTTTCCCCAAGGATAGGTGAGTGTCTATATTGTCATTTCCCATAGTTGCTAAGTCACAGTTTGAATACACAGACATAAGTGTCAGATGGTGTCTTACAAAGGCAATATGGAGAATCTTGCTATCTGTATGACATCCAACTCCATATCCGAGAGTGGTGTCTTGTTCAGGAATTTCAGGTTGGATGACCAATTAGCAAATATGAAGAAGACAGTCTTTTGTACTTGAAAAGAGAAAATGGGAGCTCTGTTCTCAGGGAACTTTTAACTACACAGGATAAGCAACACAGAAGTGTGGGGAAGTTTGTAAAGAAACTGATCTTGAGTACTGGAGTTGCTTAGGATTCGTTGCAGTTAGTTTTAGAAAGCTTTGTGGGAGTTGGATTTTAAAATAGTCCATTGGAGGGGAAGATTTTGAAGGCACTGAATGAGGCAGGGTATTCTGCCTGCAGTGAGAAGGATTACCTACAACACTCTGCCCCTCTGCGCTTCCCCCTGGCCCATGTGACCGAGTCGTAGCCCAAGGCTGAGGGCAGTGCTAAGCATGCCACACTGCTCACTGCTTGGGCATCCCGGCTTGGATGGCTGAGCCATCGGGTTAGCAGGAAGGATGGGACTCAGAAGAATGCCATGGAACCATGCTGAGTGCTGTTTGATGCGTAACCTAAGAGTTGCACAAAGTTTAGAGCCAGTTGGCCATCTTCAGCCAGCCAGTTGGATTACTAAGCCTTTGTTTTAGGGGCCTAAGTCTTTTTGGTTCAGTTTACCAAAAAGAATGACAAGTTACAGTATCAGTAACTGAAATTTGTTAGCAATTTTGTGAGGTGGTAACATGTTGGCTCTCTCTCCATTCCTATGGTATTAGAAGGAATGATTTAAATAAGCTATGTGGCAGTCTTCTAAAATCTGTAGGCTGACAGTCCTCCTGTGTACCCAATATCATGCCCACCAGGTTTCTAGAAACACTGAAAAGTGTCTCCCTGAGTTTATAGCTCAATTCAAACTTAATATATGTTGGAAATATTTATATGTGAATTCCAAATTGGCCTTGGAGAATGTGGAAGTAGAAGTCTTTCATCTTACAGACAAAAGATAAATGACTTCGTAAATGTGTATTTGTCTATTCCAGAAACAAAGCTACATGTTTTCCCCATCATACAGAATCAGTATCACCTACATTATAGAACAGCAAGAGTGAAGCACTATATTCATTATGGGTAGACTTTTCACTGTGTCGTGGAAGAGATGTAAAGAAGATGACCTGGCAGTTTTCCCAAAAGCTGACATAAATACTCAATCATGTTAGAGCTCATGACTCCCTAATGAAAAGCCATACAGAAGAGAAAAATCAGTAGCTGTTTCTTGAGAAACAGAGACATGTAAAGTTTTACTTACCTGATTTTAAAAATTAAGAGCAGGCTACCAGAAACATTTAAGATGTGAAATTAAGCACTTTTTGTTTGACTTCACATTGTGATCTATTAAGGAGGTGAAAGGTTCTGGACAGACACAGAATGATGGAAAGAAGCAAAAGCAGGGAGGTGGGACAGGAACTTGGGCCAGGAGCCAGTGGAGAGAAGCCAGCAGGAGGAGCTGGGGGGCAGGCTCCACTGGCTGTGCAGGAGCCAGCAGCTAGGAGCCTTTCCTGTGGAGTGTCCTCCCACAGACCTCAGCGGACTCATTGCTGCCCCAACTCTTTGCTTGGCGTTGAATGTCCCCCCTCCCCCAGCAGCTCACTAGTGTGGACTAGGAGTTCTGATCAGGCAGTGGGCCAGGGAGCCTGCAGCTTCCTTCCCTTACCGGCTATGATGAAAGGGTCACTTCCTCTGGGCACATCTTGTTTTTCTAATGTGCACTTAATACCATGAAGTTATTGGAAACCTGGGAGATTTATGATTTGCTGTAACTTTTGAATTCACAGGGACATAGTTTCCTGTGACAGGTTAGGATGATGTTACACTACCTGATTTGTAAATATCGGTCCACAGTAGACTTGGCTTCCAGAGGACCCTCCTTAGCACGTGGTTGAGGAAGCAGAATCTTTTCATCGAAGTCAATCCATCAGCCTCGTTATCAGGATGTCTCCCTCAGAGCAGTGTCTGAGCTCTAAGAACTTTCTGTGTTTTTTTTTGGGGGGGGGGGTCTCACTTGTAATATTGCTAAAGTATAGATGAATGTGAATAGCCATGGAGCTTGGGTGGGAAGCCTGGGGCTGGACCACTGTCTTCGAGCAGTCGCTATGTGACTAACGATCTGGTCTGCTGTGCTGCAGGTGGAATAACACCCCCATGGATGAAGCACTGCACTTTGGACACCATGATGTTTTTAAAATCCTCCAGGAATACCAAGTTCAGTACACACCTCAAGGGGATTCTGATGATGGAAAGGAAAACCAGACTGTCCACAAGAACCTCGATGGGTTGTTATAATGGTCTGAGTCCCAAGACTTACATTACTTACCTAGTAATTGTGGAACATGATTATGGAGAACATGTATATTTCTATCTGGTAGGAATGTGTATTTACAACATCTGTCACTGCAGTGTTACCGGAGCTTCCTTCATTGTGCGCACACGACAAATCTGAGTTCTTTGGGAAAAAAATAGAAATGAAGCAGCCTCCCTTCATAATGTGAGCAATAGGTACCTCGTGCATTGTACAATTTGATGTAAAAGAGTAGTTACCAATGCTAGCTGAACTGTGTGGTCTTCATGGTTTGTGTTTTGTAAATTTTCAAGCCCTGGTGATGATATGCTCATATGCACTTAGGATTGAACTCTGTTGTACAGTCTGTCCACAGGGTCGATGCTGTTATTAGACAAAAATAGTGTGATCTTTAAGACTTTAAATATAGATTTAGTTTGAGTGTTTGAGAGAACATTGCACTTGTATGGTTGAGTATTTAAAATGTCCATCACCCTCACTTCACAGTGTGACTCTTTAAATATTAAAATAGTTACTGTCCATAGACTATATCAATACTGATTAGGTTTTATCAGGGAATCTGTTAAGATAACGTTTGGTGACCAAAACATATGTGTGAATATAGTTCTAGCACTTTTAAACTTTTCTTTTCCATACAACGTTTGGGCCAGCCTCTCTGTGGTGTATAGCTGTCAGTCTCCCTCAGCTGGGAGAGAGAGCAGAGGCTTACTATGCAGTTTTCATGTGTCCTCAGCAAGCCAGCAAGCCTCACATCTCTACCATCAGAGATAGAGCTTGGCCATTTATCTAAGGAAGATGAGCCAAAATTATGACATCTAAATTAATCATCTGCCTGAAGAGTAAAGACAGTGATAAGTTAATTTCAGCTTCTACAATAAAGAAAAATTCAGAAATACTTTCAGTTACCAAAGGTATAATGATATATTTAGGAAAAGCTACAAATAACATTTACTTTTAATCCTGCTGTCAAATGTCTTCATCAAGATAGCACCCCTTTGTGGAGGGCCCCAAGTATCTTCTCTTCCTCTACTGCCCAACTGCTGCTGATGGGCTGTATCGTTCAGTAAGATCACTTCATTTTAAATCTAGACTCACCATTTCTTTGTTTTGGAAAGGTAATTTATGATTAACTTGGATAATAGGTAAAAGCAACCTTACAAAGAACATAATTGTCTAGGACTCCCACATACTGTACCCTATTAATACTTCCAAGAGATGAAGGGTATATTAGTGAGGACTTTTGATATTAAGCACACTAGCGCATACACACACACACAAGGACTTCTTGGAAACTGCTTTATGAAATAAGCAAAATTGTCAACTACAGCTACTAGTGGTTACAACAGTGGCACAGCATCTTCTGTGACCCTCACTATCCACACTGTTTGCATCCAAGCTTTATGCCTGGTGGCACGTTATTCACCCGGTAACCTCCAGCTGCTCTGATCCTGTTTCAGTCAAAGTCAGCTTCAGCCATCCCCTCCATTCCCTAGCCAGCTCCACCCTGGATGAAACTGTGGCTAACGTTCCTTCACTGTGACAGGCACCACAAACGTCTGTGGGGAGGATGGTGGGTGGGCAGCCAGCCCTGTCACCGTTTCGCTTCTTCCACACCCCTCAAGACAGGTGGGTAGGTGGCACTCTTAACATCCTACACAGGGACAACCTCCAAAATTAAGGGGTGAACATGTCTTATTGGAATCAACTGAGATAATGCTATTCCAATAGCAGCTGGCTTTTTGCAATCCAGTATGTGACTTAGCTAGTGACTTTGAGGAATCCCTCCAGGAATGGTTTTGGGTATTATTTGAGACAAATGTTTTCGTCTTTTCTCCGCTCAGTGCTGTTTTGCACGGTCTTTGTGGCTTGGTTGAGTATGCTCTTTTTCCTGTGCCAGATCTTGCTCTGGCTGATAGTAACAAGGCCTGTAAGTGTGTGAATGCGCTGCTGACTGCTGCCATCAATAAACTCCAAAGATCTGTTTGTTTTGGCTTTACAATCTTAGGTAATTTTTCATTACATGATCATGTTGCTTTGCAGGTCTTTTTATACCACTGTTTCTGCTGTCTTGGTTCTGACACCCCTGTCTGGTGGTATGCTACACCCCACTGCTGCCTACGCGAGCTTTAGCTGTGGAGCTGGATTTACTGTTCATCCAGCTGTCTGTCAGGGACTTGATAACCTGATGTCTGATTTAGGTCCCTGCTGGGGAGTCCACAGCTATGAATGTATTTACTTCCAACATTTCCCAAAATGAAACCTTTAAACTATAAATTTTAAGTATTCTGAAACTGGGAAATATTTATTTTAAATGAGATGAGGTAGTGTTGCTTTTTACAGCATAATAAATATGTGTATTGAAAACAAGCTATGAGTTTTTCTTTAATAAGGTTTTCTCTGTGCTGTGGGGTTAGAAGTCTGTAGCTGGTTTACATTCATCCTGCTGTGAGGCAGGCACATAGAATTGGGTGGGAAATTTGGACCACAGGACCCAGCTGTTGAAGGTTAGTGGTGGTCAGGCTAGCTCGGTCCTCTAAAAGCTCATACCATGCTCTTATACCATGCCATAGCAAGTATCCTTGAATGAAAACATGTTTCCACAGAGCACTGAAATCTACCTCGAGAGCTGATCCAGTCCGATCACACTGGGACCTGAGTTGCACTAACTGACAGCTCCCCTGAATTCTTCACATGCTTTCAATTCCAACACCCAAAAGCCCTGTTCCTTGGTGAAGCATTTCCTCTTGGGAGTAAAGTTAGCTTCTAACTCACAGCAGTTATGTACACGCCATACCAATCCCATCTTCATCTTATGGAAGTTATATCCCACAAAGCTGCTTGGTTATAGGAGCTGTGTCAGGCCATCTCTATTACCGATATTTTAGAACTTGACATGGCATGTGAAATTCTCTAACCCATGCTTTTATTGATAAAGATGGGATCCAAGAGCGGACTACAATACGGAACTCTTACTCCCATATTCTCTTCCTGACCCCTAACACAAAGTTACAGCTAACACCTTCACTTACTCATATTAGCTAACAACTATTAGCTAAAGCCTCTCAGGTGAGTTTTGGGGCCAAGCATGACTGAGACGTAAGGCAGTGCCTACTGCACACGTTATCTGCAGATGGAAGCTTAGGAGTCGTGCAGAGCACACAAACAACCCCAGTAGTGAAAAGTTATATTTGTTAATATGTTGATCATTCTCTTTTTATGGCATTTTTTTTTAGAAGTTTAGGTTGATTTTTGTTAGTCTTTGTAGTAATATGAGTAAGTTCATAAACCATGGACGTTGAAGCAAACAACCCATGGATGTACAGGGTGGCACTTAGGTGCCTTTATGAGAAGGGAATTATCTGTGTATGGAAGGATTGAGTTCATAAGTTAGCAGGTGTGTGTGTGTTTGGGTTGGAAGGGTCTAGACTTAGCAGTCATTAAGGCAGTTGCTTTTGGAGGAAGTGAAATAAGCCAACAGCGGCGGCTGGAGGGCATTACAAGAGCTCGTTTCTGTTCTGGAGTTCGGCCTGACTCGACCTCATGGCTTTAGCCACGCCTCTTGTTGCCTTTTCAGATGATCAACAGAAAGTCCACTATGAGGCCCCGACAGTCATGGCTCCAAAATATGACTTCATTTCTAGACAAGACATGGGGAAAGCTGCCAGCACGCCAACAGTAGGGAATTAAGTGTCCCAGCATTATAAATTACAAAACTCAAAAGCTTGATAATAGACAGTGACTGCTCTGCCTTTGGGTAGCTTTACTTTGTGTTCTCAGTGTAAGTTTAATAAATTATGATTATTTTTCCTACAATAAATCACATAGTACCTTTAAAGTCTGAGTACAATATACACAACCCAAAGTTAGAGTATCCCTGAAGAGTCAAGGCTTTAGACAATTCTGAGTAGCCTCAGCTTCCTGCAGTCAGTTTAAATTTTATTTCTCGAAAATTATGTACATTTTTCTATAATATTTACATTATCTGTAGCTTTTGACTAGTTTAAAAGATTAAGACTATGTATATAAATGTTTTTGCATTTGTGTGTATATATATATATACACACACGTAAGTGCCTGGTGCCCATGGAGGTCAGAAGAAGGCATCAGGTCCCCTACAACTGAAGTAATAAATGATTGGGAGCCACCAATCCTTGTGGTTGCTGGATTGGTGTGCCTGGATCTACTGCAAAAGCAACAAGTGCTGTCAGCTGTTGACCTATCTTCCCAGCTCCCTTTTGGCTGTTTTTGCTTCACAAAATCTCTATGAAACTGTAGTGGGTAAAGTAACTATGTTGAGCATATGACCCAGTGTCTTAGAACACCTTGCATTTATGACAGTGGGGCATTTCTTTTATTAGTGCCTTCCAAGCATCTAGAATAGTGCCTGGTTCAAGGCAGGTACTCAACATATTTGAGGAATAAATGAATGAATCTTAAACAAAAGATGCCTTCAGATAAATAATACCCTCAGGACGAAGGACAGCCTTCCAGCTCCAAAAGGTAAACGAATTTTCAAAATCCTTTCAGCTTTGTCTGATGCTTCCTTCGGGCAGTCAGATGTCACAGGTTTGTTCTGTTTACTGAGATGTGCCTTCATTCCATAGTAGTTTTCAAGCAGTCAATAGAGTCCATTTATGTAATGCCACCTCAGGAAATCCCTAAATCAATTTATTCCAAGTACTACATATATGCTCTATCCTTAGAAAATACCATCCTAGTCATACTCAAACACACCAACATCCTTAAGCGAGGACATGCTTGGTGACTTCTTATAACAGTCAGCTATCTGAGAGTGTAAGTGGATGTCTTCCACTGACTTAGGTATGATCTCATGTAGCCCGGCTGGCCTTGAACTTGATACATAGCCAAGAATGACTAAACCCCTGATCCCTATGCCTCTACCTCAAAGTGGCCTCACCACTGTGCCTGCCTACTAACCTACCTTTAACTGCCATAGTTACTGTGACTGCAGGATAGTAAGCAAGGCTGACACTTGAAAAATATCAGTCTTCCTTTAAAATAGAACTGATATGGGTCTCGAGAGATGGTTCAGCAGTTAAGAGCACTGGCTATTCTTCCAGAGGCCCTGAGTTCAATTCCCAGCACCCACATGGCAGCTCAAAATCACCTCTGACTGTGGTCCCATTTGACTGTAGTCTTATGGGATCCAGTGCCCTCTTCTGATGTCCATACATTCAGATAAAACACCCACATACATAAAATATATACCTAAATAAATCTTTTTTTAAAGCACTTAAAATAGGACTGATACATAAGTAAGATATATTAAACCAACTCATAATACTAGACATTTTAAGTATCTTTATATTAAATAATAATAGAAAACTAACATAATTTTACCATTTCTTAATGTCTCAGCTAGTTCAACAGAATGAAATTGTAACTGTTTTAACAGACAACAGTGTAAGCAGTGGTTAGGTCTCAGCATTTAGAAACAATTTTTTAAATGTTTTGTTTCTTGGTCATTTCATTTTGGCATGAAAAGAGAGGAGGCCTCTGCTTCCCTGCATCGCTAAGGACTGTGCACACTTACTGTGGTACACACTAGCACTTGGGTTGTAAGGTGGACTGATCTTCACCAAAGCAAAACAAAGTATTATGGGACAACCCTCTAGGTGCAGCTGTGCAGCAGTCTGTGAAAGTTGCCCAGAAGAACCAACGTAGGACCAGAACCACCAGACTGGGCTCGGACCACTGAGGAACAGCACATGCTATAAAACATCATCTCTCAAAAGGGTGACAAAACCCAGGACAGACCATGGAACCATTTGTGAATGTAGTTGTCAAAAAAACACATGCATTGCTGACAGTGGTTTTCAGTGCATTTATAGTGAGTGCTTTAAAATGAGCTGATACTCATGTTTGGCTATGATTCAAGTAATTACTGTTTTTTCCAAGTTTATGGATAATTAAGACAACCAGCTAAAACCGACAAAGTCAGCCCATTAAAAAACATAAGTTTAACTGCTGGGTTTACCTTTATCTAATTTCAACTAAAAAAAAAAAAAATTTGCCTTAAGAAAGCTGGCCCCCTTAATGAATGTGCAAAGACAATTTTATTCAACCAATGACCAAAAAGACAACAAAAACCATTTAGCTTGGTGGAGTACAGACTGAACAGAGAGTACTCATGAAAATGTTCTTACTTCTATTGGTGTTTAGTTTTGTTTAGCCACAGCCTTTCCTGAAGAGAGCAACCATGCCTTTGCAGAAGCTGCAATAAGGAACATGATTGTTTTCTTCCCACTCAGATGAAGGATGTCCACTATAGTTTGATATTTCATTGTATCTAAAGCTAACTTTGAACTGTGCCATATATAAAACAGTGGAAGACTTCCAGCCGTAAAGGAAAGGGAAATGCCGATATCTCGTGACAGAACTATTCCTACATCACGAAGGTCCCTCCCCCGTAACTATGCATCTTTCCAATAATGTGCAGCACTTGGGCACTGACTGCAGAGCATTACTAAAGTGACTGTACTCCTCACCTTTCCCAAAACATCGAATTCTAGTCCTGATGCTTGGGTGGATCTCTTGGTTTTTGTTTACAAAATCCATTTTGCGTAAGTGACTTTCCATTTCACCTTCAGTAAGATGCATGAAGTCCTTCAGAGTAACAGGTTTCTAATTAGAGAAACATCCACTTTCTATCAACAGGGTGCAACAAATGTGCTGTTCTTTCTTGCATTTCCCTAGAAATACAGCATATGAAGGAAGAGTAGCAGGAAGGAATCACAGATGGGAAGAAAAATGTTGCCAGAGAGAAATTCGTGTTTATACTGCGCTCATCTGCAAAAAGACAAAATGTAGTTAGGTTCATTACATGGACTTTATGACATATGGTTCATATATTTCACACCATTGCCCTTCCTAGAATGGAGAGCAGGAGAATGCTTCCTACAGCAAGCTACCACCATGGAACGAGAAGGGCTAGTATGTCCTATCAGTCTTCTGGAACTAATCAGGGCCTTTTACACCACCTAAACTGATGGATTATTACTGTCTGGCCTCCTGGATTAATTTTGTGACTCATCCCAGACAGACTATATAAAGCTTTCTGCTGTTATGCAAGTCTGGGGACAGCAGCATGGTAAATCAGCTCATTCAAAACGAGTGTGAGGAAACGCTGAGCCGTGCGCCAGAGGGAGAGGCAGAGAGGGAAATGATGACTTTCCCTTAGAGGCCACTGAGTAAGCAAAATAAACAAAGGCAGAGTTTCAGATGTGGGCCAGTAAATCAGAAGTAAAACTCACCATGAAGCGCTTTCGCTCCCTCCCTAGTCTGCCTAGCTGCCCTGGATACAGGAGCCAGCACACTGTTCTTCAGAGAACACTGGCCTGCCACTCTGACTTCCACCCTGGTGCAGTTTCCGATGCAGTTAGAGATGGCTCTATCCCTCGGCTGCTCTGAAGGCATTTGTGACACTACTGTTGCAGGTATGGACATGTATGTGCAATTGGCATCATGTATTCTAGAGCGTGGAGGCCAGGGTGCTGCTAAACACCCTTCAGGGTACAGGACAGCACCACAAAGGAGAACTCTGCAGCCCTAAGTGCCAGAAGAACCAATACAAACACACCACGAGATTGCAAAGCCTCTTGAGTTTTAGGAAAGCAATTTTAGATTGAAAAGCATGTTGAAGAGTTTGCCTCCTGTTGCAGTCTGGCCGATGGCACAAATCTGTAGTTAAAATGGTGTACTGTAGAAGCAGGGGAGATGGGGAGAGAGAGATAAAGAAAACCTGCACCCATATCCTGTAACTATGTGACTGGTTTACTAACCTCTGTAAACCTCAAGTTTTTCATGTGCTAAGTTGGCTAATAGTACCTGACACATAGGTCTGGTCAAAGTATTAAGTCTGAAAGCATATAAAAAGTGTCCCATACAACAGAAGAAAAATAGTAGACAGTATGTAAGTATGAGCTCTGGATAAAGGCCTCTAGGAAAGTAGGCTAGGTCTATTCCAGTCCATAGGGACTTGTATGGAAATGTTAGACTAAATAAATACCCAAGTCATATTACAGAGAGCAGCACCAGTATACTGGCCCTCATGGACAATTCCTTTGGAGCCTGAGAACCAAGGCTGGACCAACCATCAACCCTGACCACCTTTTTAGTTCATTGGCCACCTCCACCTCAGAGCACACAACTAATTCCCTTTGTTTATTCTGTGACAGAGTATGTAGCCCTGAGTGGCTTCCACCAGGAGACCTTCCTGTCTCAGCCTCCTGAATGCTTGGATTACAGAGTCATCTCACTTAACTCACATGCTCTAATTCCAAAAGCAAGTATTGGACAGAAGTCAGGAATAAGCTTGAGGACAGAGCACATCATGGTGGCGTTACATTGATTTGACAGGCCAATCTCATTCTTCCCTTGTCTAAGTAGAACAGGGCCTCTGCTAGAGTCCCTGAGATTATTGGGGGTTCATCTGGTGACTACTGTGATGAGTGGACATTTATTACATACTAACTTATTGTATTGTATATCTTTATGTATCTATTCCGTAGATTAAACAAAAAACCCACTGGAATAGAATAGCTTCAGAGGGTGTCCAAAGACCACAAACCCTTTTCCTGGAATTTGTTTGAGGGTGTAAAAGGCCCATGGTATCACCTTCCAGCATTCTGAAAGCAGTGCTCTTTGTACAAACGGAGGAACTAACAGCTTAGTTCTCTGGTCACAGACAATGGTGATGACAGTTGGAATGCCACAGGCCAAGTTCCAGTCACAGGCTCCTCACCCAGCACAGTCTGCACCTTAACAGATGCAAATGGATTCTGCCTGGTGCACAGGGGAAGCTTGACCTATCAGTGGCGATTTTCTGAGCAAGGAGCTACAAAAGCTCATCCTGTGTTTTGGACTCTTTGATCTATTTTACATTTTCTGAATCAAGCTTTACCATTACTCCATTTTTATAGGAGACAAAACATTTTTCACAGAAATAACAGTGCTAGGTTCCATGGATGAAAGTCTCATTTCATCAAGAAAACCGCTACTTTGGGATCACACTAGCAATGCTCAAGAGTTGGGAAGCTCTAAGAAGGTGTTCTCTAAGATGTTTAGTGTGCTTAGTGAGGTGAAGAACAATGTCAGAGTCACACGGGAAAAATACCCATCACTGAGGTGACATTCTAGCATGCCCCTAGCACATGAATGTGTGTGCATGAAGCTTTACCCGCACACTCTGAACCCTCTCTCCCATCCCCTCCACTCAACCTCCCTCTCATTTCTGAGCGTATTTCTGCTATGCACAAAGTGCATGGTGATGAAGAAAGGCCTGCGGTAGCTAAGAGAATTATTTTTGAAAGCATTAGGCAAGCTTTGAAAAATGAACTGGACTGACTCCATGTGGAAAAGAGCTTAAAATTAAACAGTATCAGCAAGACTCCAGTCACCCAAACAAAACGTGTGGGATGAAGGATCTCAGCCTGAAAGGCAAACCGGACTATTTAATCTGCTGAGAAACATTCTTCCGAAAGAAGATTTTCTCTTTAGCAAACACATATTTCTATTTAGACAGGGAGACACAGTAGGTCACTCTCTGAGCTGTTCATTCTGCCCAAGTCCTTGATAACCTCAGAAGCTGGCAGAATGAGTTAGTTCTGAGATATGACAGGTAGAACTGTTTACCACTGCTACGTAGTGTGTAGTCAATTTAACTGACAGACATTCATCCTTTCCTAAGATAACTCCTTCCCTGAGGGCCCAGATAGACAGAGCAGCCGCAGGAAAATGTCTGCCTCTGAAAACAACCTTGACCCCTTAGTGTGTGAACTTTCTACACGGCCAGACCTTTCTGCCTCACAGGGGACAGGAATGGGAAATGCTAGGAATAAAATCCTGCTGACCTGCTGATGAAGCTAGCTTACACACTTATCTAAAAAAAAAAAAAAGAAGTCCTTTCCTAGGCTCCTCATAGCAGCCTGATACAGTACCAGCCTGTCTCAGGCTTCCCCAAGGTGGAAATTCCCCTGCCACAGTACTCACCATACTGTCAAATTCAGAGCCCACTATCCGGGACATCTCATCAAACTCCTCTGGGGACATGGGAAGCAGGTTGTCTGTGGTCTGAAGTCTAGAAGGGTGGCTGGAATAGAGAGGAAAGGACAGTATCAACACCTGAGTTCTGTAGGCTGCAGTGCAAGCTGAGACACTATCTGAGACTGCATGATCACTTCATATTCTTATTTCAGAAAAAACGTACACTTTATAAAACATCTCACAGAGTACAGATCATGGGAGATTTACGTCCCCAGCCCGGCCCCTTGGGATACACTAGACGAGCAATTGCCAGACTGACACCTATGCCACTGCTGCCTGGGGGAACCTCGGTGTGAGCATGTGCAGTGCATCCTGAGGAGGTGGACTCTCGAGGCTCACTCACCCTGGACAGAAAAGCACCAAGAGATGTCCGGGAATCCCTCTTCCCTACCTTGAGGTCTATGCAGATAAGGCTGCTCCACAGGGTTCTACATGAAGGCTACATCCATTCACCCCCAGACAGTGCCGCAAGCAAATAACTGACAATGACTTTTCCAACACTTTCTACCTTCTATGGAATGAAACGACAGAATCAAAGCAAGTGGAGAAAATGGACCCCAGTTCCGACTTTGGCCTTTGCTTGAAAAGAACTGCTTTCCCACTCATCGAGTTTTGGTTTGTTTTTTTTTTTATTCATGTTTTTTTTTTTTTCAAAGTGTCAGTTTGTGGAGTCCTTACATACAACTTTGTTTCATGTTTGTTTATTGTGGGTTTGGCTGGCGGTCTGTTGTTGCTGGTATGTTTTATCTTATGGCAGTAAAATGCCTATAAGCATTGACACCAGGACTAGTTACGATCTTTCCAGAATGTCCAACTGTGGTGGCAACATCAGTTACATTGGAAAAGCAAGCCATGAGCAGTTCGATCAATGGACCCCGGCCAGGGATGGGGCTGGCTTGAGGTTCTGAACAAGCCAGTCTTCTGTGCTCACTTACACTTCAGACACAGAAATCAACTCAGTCTTGATGTATCCAGTTCGCTTAGGGTCGTCAAGCTCCATCGGCTCTGGTGCTACAAGCAAGCACACCATGTACGCTTCGCATTAGCAGAAATCACATGGGAAGGGAACAGTCACTTTGAGGCATCAACTCTGATTTACTTGACAGTTTACTGTCCTGAAATTTTGTGGGGTCATGACCTTCCTGCTTAAGTCAACTGAAATCCTAGTGAGAATGGAGAAACAACCAGGAGAAAGCTAGGAGACTGGCTACTTCCCTCTTCCCAAGGTTTGAAATCTTACAAGGTGAATGAAGCCCAT
This sequence comes from Tokudaia tokunoshimensis, assembly GCA_036184795.1. Classification (NCBI taxonomy): domain Eukaryota; kingdom Metazoa; phylum Chordata; class Mammalia; order Rodentia; family Muridae; genus Tokudaia; species Tokudaia tokunoshimensis. The sequence continues at coordinate 51,056,851 of BTHU01000016.1, forward strand.
GTGTGCAAAGGTCTGTCTGGTCTAGCTGATGGAGTATGCACAGCTGTGGGGCTGGGCTAAAGGCATCCTCACTGCACAGTTAAAGTCCTGAGAGTGAGACTCTGGATTCCAGAGGGCTATTAGCTTTGTAGCAAAGCTGGACAGATCTAACCTGAACTTTTCCAGATATAATCCCTGACCTGGGAGGGATGCAGACTTGAACCCTAGGAGGCGGCTTCCTGTTCCTATATTCACTAACAACAGGCTCCCACAAGTACCTGAGCCTGAGTGGGCCACTCACTGATCCTGGACCTCAGTTTCCTCCATCTTAACCCAAGCAGGCTAGATGAAATTGGTTAGCCTTGCATCCTACTCTTTACTCTATTTATATGGAAGAAGTAATAACAAATATACAAGACCAGAAACAGACTTTTCTAAAATCCTTAAAACAGATATACATATTCATCTCTTTAACAGCCACAGTAGGCCACCCAGTGCATTTCAACTTTATTGAGTTTTTGCTGTGTGATTAAAAAGCCTGCTTCATTAATTCAAGAGAACAATAGTTTGTAATTCTGCAGTTGGCATTTGTGCCACTATGACCCACCTAGAGCCTAGTGAGGACCAGTGTGCGTTACTGACTTGTGTGGGAGCCATGGCGCAGCGGAAGGGCCTTGCTGCACTCCCCCTGTGGGCACTGTAGCTTGCCTAGCACTCACCCTCCTTTGGCCTGGAATAGTACTTTCCAAAGGCATGGTCTTTGTCAATGTTGGGGTACAGGTACTTCAGGGGGTTCTCTGGTATGTTCTCGGCAGCCATGACTTTGTAATTGCGAATAATATCAGGGAAAGTAACAGCTGAAAGTTCCTTCTTCGTGTAGGGCTCAACGGCATGGAAGTCAGGTTCTACAAGGAAGAAATCAGTGAGGTCCAGTGAGTACCAGGCACCCCAGAGAGCACTAAAGCCGCGCAGACACAGCCCAGGGGGAAGCAGAGAGCCTGCTGGACTTTTAAAGGCATCACACTCCTGCTTTAAAAGCAGGAAAAACAAACCCTCTTCACTGTTTAGTAGCAACAGCCTTGATATCCATATCCCAGCAAGGTCTAATTCGAGCCCAAACCATTTGTTTTTGTTGTTTCTGACAGGGTTTCTCTGTATAGCCCTGGCTGTCCTGGAACTCACTCTGTAGACCAACCTGGCCTTGAACGCAGAAATCCGCCCGCCTCTGCCTCCCAAGTGCTGGGATTAAAGGTGTGCGCCACCACTGCCAAACAATTTCTAAAAGCTTTCATCCTTAGCAAAGCAAAAGCAAGGCCTGTCTGCAGATAGATAACTAATCTCTCTCTCTCTCTCTCTCTCTCTCTCTCTCTCTCTCTCTCTCTCTCACACACACACACACACACACACACACACACACACACACACACACACACACACACCCCGTCCTTAGGCTCAGGCTACTGAACAAGTCATTAAAGATCAGATCATTTTCTGCTTTTCCTTTCAAATAGAAAAACCCTATTTTATTAAAACAAGCAATTCTTGAGACAAAACCAAGATGCTGTGTGGTGCTTCTTCCCTCTAGCCCTCCAGGGAATATGCTGTACTTCAGTTCTCTCCTGTTTGGAGCCCAGAACCCCACCTCTGGGTGTGCACTACTCCTCCGAGCTTGGGCTCTCCATCTCCCTCTCCCCTGCCCCTGTCTCTCTCCTATCCTAACAGTCCTACAGTCTAAATCCCTATAACTGGTGCTGCCCTGCCTAAACTTTCCTGGCCGCTAAGTGCCTTCCACCTTGATCAGTTTCTCAGCCCCATCTCTCAGTAGACTTGGGATATGAACCACCACGAAAAAAGAAGCCAGGCAGACCTCAGCACCCACTGTCTGCATTAGGCCCTGACTCCAGGCCTCCTGTTTCATTGGAACAAAGATCAGTAGAATCACAAGACTATCCTTTCTGAATCTATCCAAAGAAAACTGAAAGTTCTAGGACACCCAGCTTTCCCTATGGTCCTCCAAGCAAGCCTTAAGCAACTATTAGTTTGCTAAATTACTTTTCCATCTGTTTTGTTCAACCTGCTGAATAATCCCATGATTTTGGAGTGTTTTAGCCATTTGGTTAAACAGAAATCTAATAGAGGGCAGAGATGAAGGTGCAGTTCCTGCTAGCAATATGTGGAGGAATCTGCCTGTCCTCACACGGGCACCTTATTCCACAATGAGTTGGGTCTGAAGTCATACACTGTGGGAAATGTAATCCTTTCCAACAACTGGGAGCAGACAGGATTGATTCACATCCTTGATCTGCAGGCAATAACCCTGAGAGAAAGGAAAAACTTGACCTTGCTTTGAAATGCATCATTTCCACACCTTGTTTCCAGGCAGCATATCACCAGTGTTCTCACTGCTTTAAGGCTCTATGGTGAACAGGTTGTGTAATTATAGGATATGCTATTTCCGGTCTAAAGCTATTCAAACGGGCTGATCCTCAGCGATAGCTTACAGACATGTGTGACAGGCCGGCATGTGTGAGACATTTCACTTACCACCTCCATTTTGGGATCGCTCCACCCATGTGAATGTGATGGCCCCTTCCCGGGAGCTCTCACTGAACCTGAGCAGGAATGTCCCTGGCTGCTGGTCCTTGAGCAGAGCACGTTCTCGCTCCTTGCTGATAAAGCCCATGATGCACCTGGATATTAAAGAGATTAATGGAGACACTGTGTTTCATTCATGAATTTAATTTTCCATTTTGACTTACAGTCCAAGAAAATTGCTGCCACTTGAAAAGAGAGCATATTATAAACAATGTATGCTTTCAAAATGTTTAACTGGCACTTAAAAGAAGCATCTCACTTATACATGCATGTGCTAAGTAAGAATCGAGATGAACGCAGCATGGGATGGTACTTGGGAAATAGGCAATGAGTCTTCTGTTGTTACTTGCTGACTTTAAACACCATGAAAATGTCTGCATATGCATCTTGTACTGGAGCTGCAGCCTCAGATAACAGATTTTCAAACACCATCACTTCTGGTCAACTGATAGGTACCACTGGGATATCAGTTGATCCTGGGAATGAATGAACTAAACACTTTCTTTCTCTCTTTCCTTCTGTCTTCTTCTTTCCTTCTTCCTTCTTCCCTTCTCCTTCCTTCCTTCCTTCTTTCCTTCCTTCCTTCTTTCCTTTCTTTTAACAAAAAAGACTGAGTCTCACTGTCAGTCTTGGCTGCCTGGAACTTGCTATGCTATGAGCAGAGATCAGCCTGCCTCTGCCTCAGCCTTCTGCTGAAGTTAAAAGTCTGCACCAACCCCACCTGGTGGTTTCTGATTCTTTACTAGGGCAGTACAGTAAATACTGACAATTTTTGTGGGAATGAATAAAGACATTAATAGCACTAAGATGGTTTTTTTTTAATTTAGCTGATAGATAGATAGACAGACAGACAGACAGACAGATAGATATCCTAAGACATGCTTAATCTCCTGAGGGTGTTCTTTCAAGGAGCCTTATACTAGGTAAGTGTGTATCTCTGAGCAAGACAAAAACCCTGCCAAACCCTGAAGGCCAGCTAGCATTCTGTCCCAGCCTTAAGAGCACTCAGTGACCTTACCCATCATTCCAGAGGCAGAGCAAGTGCTTCTTAATGAGTTCTAGGATGGTGTCAATCCAAGGCCAGAAGGAAAAATTTTTATCATTAATATTATCCTGAAAGTATACAAATGCACAATTGGTTAACCAAAGCACTGCTTTGCCTGGCCCTTCCAAAAAGACCCCAGATCAACCAAGAGTGGCAGTCATTCCTGAGTGGGGTGCCTGGCCCCTTACTAGCCTCTTACTGACTTGCTAGAGATTTTCCCTCCTTGGCTCCCTTTTCCAAGGGTAGCACCCAGCAAAGATGATTTCCCAGATGACTGGAAAACAAGAGTGTCCTCACTGTAGCAGAAGCCAGCAGGAGCTGCTCGGCTCCAGCTGGTGCCGGGGGGGGGGGGGGGGGGGCGCGGGGGGGCATCTTGCCATCCTGGGCCAGTGCCCTCAGCTGGAGCAGCTCTGCACAGCTCCACGGCACACGTTTCACACGGCCTTAGCCAAAACCCTGATGATTAAGAGGCTGGTGTGAGGAATGCGGAAGGAATGTGGAAGCACTCAGGCAGGTGCTTCCTGCCCGGCTCTGCTTGCAGAGCAGCCTCCTGCCCTGTAGGAGAGTAAACAAGTTGTCCTAGCAGGTGTGAAGGGGGGCAGATGAGCATGCCAGAGGAAGCAAGCAGTGAAGCATCTCAGTGAGACAGAGGAGAGCTCCCAGCAGGGCAAGGACTCAGACTCAGGATGTAAAGCCCAGGGAGTACCCACCTTACAAAACCTTGTCCATTGAATAAGACCATCAGGGCCAGCATTAGGGCCTAAAAACAAAACCAAAAATGAACAAACAAAAAAAATTAGCCTTTTTACCAAACAAAAATTGATCTGCTGCTCTAGTTGGACTGAGAGCTCTTGTATCTACTGCAAAGGGTGACTATGTCATAGGTGATATTCTCTGGTACAGTAACTTGAAATGGACCAGCAATTACACAGACTGAGAGGACCAGCAAGCAGTTTAAAACCTATGAATGGTGGTTTTGTTTCACCCCTTTATTTTCTAACACAGGGTCTCCCTGTGTAGCCCAGCCAAACTCACTGTTCCCTATCCTAGCCTCTGACTCCTCCAGCCTGAGATTACAGATGTGCACCACCATCCTGTTGTCTGTTGGTTTGATTCCAGCAGCATGAAGGAATGCATGGAGGATTACGAAAGTGCAGAGGAACTGAAGCATCAAGCCAGCCATCTGGTGCCTCTTCGCTCCTTTCCCAGAGAACAGACAGATCTCTATAAATCACACCCCAGGATGCACCTTTCCAGGCCGATCTGACTTTGGCAAGATCCCTGTCTCCCTGAAGGCTCTGAGGAGAAGGCCTCCTTGTCCCTACCTAGCACCATTTCCCATTGTTCCTCTAACTGCCTACATAAAGTCCCTCCCTTCCAAAAGCCTTACAGATTAAATGTACAGTTCAAAATAAGACCGAGATCACCTCTGGGGGATTTTATAAGCTTGCTGCAGTTAGGTATTTCTCTCAGCCTTCTCACAAACTGGACAGTGGTTCAAACTGATAGAAACCATAAACAGAATTAGCTATATAAATTAATGCAGCATGTGGTCTGAGCTGTATTAAGTCCACTACTTGGTTTAAAGAAAACCACATATAAGCTTCAACAAGCAGGAAAAAAAAATTCCTTGCATCTCATCAAATGTGGCTATAGAACAAGATCCTAGACCTTTGTTAATGTGCACATGTGCGTGAAGACCCTTCCAGGGACATTCAGTTAAGAAAGACCCACTTGGTCTACGGTCTACATCACCCTGCTACAGACAGCAAACCTGGACAACAGTGTTGATGGAATTTTAAAGACATGCTTCAGATACTCCAGCGTATTGGAAGGTCTGTCGGTAATAAGGGAGGCTTTGACTTTTCACTGTAGAAGACGAATAAGTCTTCTGACATTAGCCACTGAGAGAGAACTATCTGCCACGGTCCAGCCTGCCTGATCAGACAAAACTGTGGCTCTGCCTCCTGCAACAAGGGCCCAGCTGGCATAAGACACTGGGGTTTTTTTAGCCTAGAACTTTATTATGTAAGGGACTTTCTTCTTTTACTTCTAAGGACGTTAAGAGTTCATCTTGCTCATCGATATTTCAGATTCATAATCTAAAAGTTTCCCTTTAAGATCCTGGCTCAGACATATTAGTGTAAGAGAACAATGGTCATTGTTCCTTTACCAGAACTCAATGGTGTTTTCAAAGCCTTAATCTCACTTGGCTACAATCAGCTGTAGTTTAAAACCAACTAATTTTAACACTCTTCTACCTCTAAGAAACAAAATAAAGAATGACTGAAGGAGAAAGCTGCCCCATGGGTGCATGTCCTATCATACCCAGAAGCTTCTCTCCCAGCATGCTCAGCTGGTCTGCGTTGAGACCTCTCTTGGTGACTGATGAAAACTGCCAACTCAACACCTCTGAGAGCTGGGACCACCGCGCACATGGAGGGTTCAGGAAGAAGGAGAGATTCTGGAACGAAAACACCCAGAAGCTGGAGTCACAAAGCAGCCGCCTGCCCAGACAACGCTCAGACACAGCCTGCCCCAGAGCTCCGTGCTGGCTTATGTGACGCACAGGCAGTCACAGCTGGGGATGAGAAGCCTCAGAATTAGCAGGTTCACACCCGTGAATCTATTTACTCACTACAAATTACGTATAACTCCAAAATCAATACTTGAGGCAAGTTTTCAGTCGCAGATCGATGTTCCTGGCTAAGTTAGAACAGAACAACATCCTGACTTTTTGTTGCAGCTCACGATTATCTGGGCCTCTCTGGTATTCACATTTTTGTGAGTTTTGTCAGTGGCTTCATTGTTTAAAATGGTGCTAGGCACAGGAAAGCTGGGAGCGCGTTATGGAGAGAGTATGTTAGACAAGCTTCACTCGGGCATGTGTTACAGTGTAACAAGTCACCAGATAGTCTAGATAAGGTGCCTTTAAAAAGAAGCACACTCACATTACCTATAGATGGGCTGCCAAGAATGTTACGACTGAAGGGTCACAGAAGCTGAGCTCTCAATTTTCCCCTGGGAGCAATGATTCTGTGTTTGATTAACCAGAGCTCCTGACTACTTTACAGAACATATTTCCTTATTTCATGGTCCGATATTTCCTAATGAGAATCAACTGACCAGTCTGCAGTGTCTTCCTGCTCTAAGAAAATGCATGGCTATTTAACAAATGAGTAAATTTTAAACAAGTAACAAAGAAGGACTCCCTCTACAACCAGAAAAATGAAGCCATCGGACTGCCTGAGTTTGTCCACCCAGAAGGGAAACCACTGTTCTCATGGCCGACACATACATGTGACTATTTTCCCATCATACAAGGTCCTCCGTGATGCCATGGGGCTTGGCACTATCTTCCCCAACACCTGGTGATGGAAGCAGCCAGCAGCAGCAGCCTTGGTTAACTGTACTAGAGCACAAGTTTTCCATACCCTGGGCTCTGTCACCAGCATGTTGTACCACAGGATAGAAGCCCAGCCACTGGGGAGCTGGCTGACGTTGGAGATCACCACAACGGGAAGAGAGGTGGTCTGAAAGTGAACAAAGACCTTGAAATCATTTGAATCTCCCTTCTAGTAGCTAAACACTCAACAGTGACTAGCACAATAAGAACATTTCTTTGGCAAAATTTTAAAGTTAATTCAAGTCTCCAGCTTCCTAGATCATTAATGTCAACATAGTATTGGCTGGAAAAGATCACTTTGGGGACAAGAGAGATGGTTCAGTAAAGACTTTCCAGGGTGGCCCAAGTTTGATTCCTACCTAACACTCACATGGTGGCTTATAGCTGTCTGTAACTTGGGTCCCAGGGAATCTGATGCCCTCTGCAGGCACCACACATACATGTGGTGTACAGACATACATGCAGATAATACACATCCATACACAGAAAATTTTAAAATACTAGTAATTTTAAAGGGATCATCATTTTTTAACAATTAGGTAAATAACCCTGAAATAAAAACTGAAAAATAAACTTCTGTAGAAGTAAAAATCAAGTGTCTTCTCCCTTAGGAAGCTGTAAATCTTACCTCAAGGTCGATCACCAAGCCAGGCTGGCACAACTGGGTTTCAAAGCTGAGAGAGTGAAGTTCTTCAGTGACAATGAGAGGCCCCTTCCCAAAGGAAAAGAAAACAGCTCTCAAAATCCAACTAGGTAGTAGAGATCCTCAGATCAGCTGTGACCCAGAACTTGGACTTCAGAACTCAGTAATACCCCAGATCTTACTACACCAAGCTTCTTCTTGTTCCCTCAAAGGCCTTTGTAATTATGGCAAGGATTACGTATTCAGAGACAGAGACACCAGTGGGAAAGTGGCAACTACAAGAGGGGTTATACACAAGCTATGACCCCTTGACCTTCAGCCATCTGCCCACTCCCACAGACTACACACCTTACAGGGACATTGGAGGTGAGGGTGGGTCTGAAAAATCAGAGCCTCTCCTGAAAGTGCTAACTAACCTGCATATGCTTGGTCCTAAGTGCTTTGGTTTTGTAGAAAGGGATAGTTTCAAAGTGATTTCATACACATTTCTTTTGTGTCATACCATCTTGGAACTACAGAGATAGATAGACCTAGGAGGCAACAAGACAGCTAAGGAGATGGTGTCTGTGCTGCACAGACCAGCATTTGTAGCTGCAGTGACCTCCAGTGGTCGTGATATGGAATGACAGCCAACAATGTTTGCTCCAAGGACAATTTCAAACCAACCCAAGTCCAGATCAGATGATCCCTCTATTCATCTGTTTTTGTTTGTTTGTTTGTTTGTTTGTTTCGAGACAGGGTTTCTCTGTGTAGTAACCCTGGTTGCCCCAGAACTCCATAGGCCTGACTGGCTTCCAACACAGAGATTCCCCTGCCTCTGCCTTCCAACTGCTGGGATTAAAGGTCTACACTACCACGCCCAAACATTTCTCATTTTTCAATCATCATGAACATAACTTTTAAGGCCCATGTTGTAAAACAGGATCTATGACAAAGAAATGCTACAGTATAGGAGATACAATGTCAGGGAACCCTCTGCAACACTAGATCTTCAGATTCAGTCACTGTGCTAGCTAACTTTATGTCAACCTGACACAAGCAAGAGTTATCCGAGAGGAGGGTACCTCAATTCAGGCAACTCCCCTATAAGGTTCAGCTATTTTCTGAATAAGTGACTGATGGGGAGGGCCCAGCCCATTGTGGGTAGGTAGTGGTGCCATCCCTGGACTGGGTTCTATAAAAAAAAGCAGGCTGAGCAAACTATAGGAAGCAAGATAGTAAGTAGCACTCCTCTATGGCCTCTGCATCAGTTCCTGTGTAGTGAAAAATCTGAAATTCTGGTTTCTTTAAAAAACATAGAAACATTACGAGTATGTTTTTGTTTTAATCCCAGGTGTGGGATGTGGGGCTGCTATGGACTGTTCGCAGCAGCTGAATGATTTGCCTCATGCTCTAGCAGAGGCGCAATTTTGCCAGCTATAGATAGATTCTGCAATTGTGTGACATTTGGAATGCTGGTAAGTTTCAGAGGGTATATAAATGCTAGGGCCCTGAGGGCACCCTTAATCGGCAGGAAGTAGTCTAACAATAACATCACTCCCTTTCCAACCCTGACTTTATTCTGGGATCTCTTTCCTTTCCTCTCTATCCTTTTTTTCCTCTCTTATCTAGTGTTAGGGGGTTAAAAGGGTGGGGTAAAAAAGGGTGGAAGAAAAAAGAACCCGCAAAGTAGCAAAAGCCAGATATCCTCCTGCCTCTGTGCTCCTCCTGCTTGGGTTCTTGCCCTAATTTCCTTCAGAGATGGACAATGTGAAGTTAGGCCAAATAAATCCTCCCCCCCCTCCCCAAGTTTGCTTTTGTTCACAGTGTTTCCTTGCAGCAACAGAAACCCTAACCAAGACAGTCACCTTCAGCCTCTCCAGCTTTTCTCTGCATTCTGAGGTAAACCATGCTAATTTCTGGGTCTTCATTTCTTTACCAGGTAAACAATATGAAAGCCCACCAGGCCTCATCTGGTTGGCTGTCTTTGTAGGGTCAGTGAGACTGTGGGTTAAACTGCCTTTCAACTGGGAAGCACACAGGAGAGTGTTCTTATCATCCCCACAGATACCCCGAGTGCTCTTCCGTGTCAGGTCCCAGGACTCTGATGCATCCTCTCAGTACAGATCTGTTCTGTTAGGACCCACTTGCCACCCACAGATGCTTACCTCATTAGTTCTGTTCCCTGCATTCTTCTGTTCCTTCAGTTGCTGTAAAAGAAGAAACCAAATGGCAAGTTAATCATTAGAGTTGATGTGTTTATTCATAGATCAGTTCCCAGTCAGAACTAGAAAGAAAGGTGTGACAATCTCCTCAGAACAAGAGGGAAAAGTGCCTCTTCCTGAAGTCTGGTGGGGTGTGGGCACTCTGAGGGAGATGATGCCCCAGAACTGAGGTCTGCTCCTTCTGTGTGCAATGGTAATGGTAAACTTCTTCAGCAGTGATGTCATGACCCCAGGCACATGTCACAGCTTCTTGAGGGTCTCTGTAGAATCTTCCAGACCAGGCTCAGCAAACCAGGCTGACCTCATCTCCCAGTTCAGATTTCAATCCTGGAGCTTTAAAGGGCCAATCTGGACGCTCTCAGACTTCCAAGCTGAATGGAGGCTCTCTCCTGCCTCACATATAGCTCCCAAGTTATGAAGTCTGTAGCTCACAAGCTCGTACCCAGTGAAAAGGAACCATTAACCTCCCTTCAGACTCAACCTCAACACTGCGTTCATGGAAACTGGGGGAAAGTATCACCCTTCTACCCAGTGGAATGAGGCCTCCTTCTCAAGCTGCTACACACTTGGAAGGCAGGAGAAGTGAAGGCTGATCTTGAGAATGGTTTCCTTAGAATGCTGCTGGAGCCTTAGGGGCTGCTCAAGTGCTTGCATAATTTATGCACATGCAAGTTTATAAAGTACTTTACTGAGGTTGGTACAGCCCCTGTCAAAACCCACAGCTAGGAGACACAGGATACGAAGAGGGGACCAGGATCCTACAGTCAGGAAAGTCTAGGGACCATTACTATAAGACCAGAGACAGCATCAAGACAGCAAACTTCTCTGCCTACCAAGTGTCGGAACTCAGCTGCCAGACTCCCGTTGGTGGATTCTTCCATGTTCATCACTTTTGTGTGCGTACCCAAGATGTTGAACTTTCGAAATCTATACAATGCAAGACATAAATCCTTAAAATGCTTTAAACTACTAGACAAACAGGATAGCAAAGTATGGTGCAGACGCTATACCTACCCTTTTACTGTGTTTTTCTCGCTCACATCTCTGTAAAAAATATGCAAATTTGAAATAAGAGTTAATAGATACAAAACAGATACATATAATATAAATATATTGGCTGCGGGTGGTTCTGTAGTTACTTCCTAGCTTACTGTTCCTTATGTCCCTTTGATACACAGAAGACAGAGGCAGAAGACCATGAGTTCCAGGCCAGTGTATGCTGCAGAACAAGACTGGTCTCCTAAACGCACATAAAATGTGTACAGAGCAATAGGGGATCACCTACACTGTGGTCCCTGTTCTTTCGCTCACTTGTTCCTTCCCACCTACGCCAGTGAGATCAAGTGACACTGAATGTGATGGGGGCTAAGCCACCTGCCTGGCATTTCTCTGTCATACAGCCTGCTGCCAGCTCTACACTACGGGGAACTGTGAGGCGTAGCAGGTGTAAGGAGCTCAGTGAACTATACATCCCATCTCATCACTAGTGATCCACAAGCAGAAGTGCTCTGTTGCCCCAGAAACGAGAGGACATCACAAAGCAACTGAGCTTTATCTCATTCCTTATTGTCTGGAGTGATTTTCAGAAAAGAACAAGGAAGTGTTTTCCCCATTCTTTTTCCTTCAGTGCTGGCTCCACTGTGCCTCACACACACCCTTGTTGCCCCCCCACACACACACACACCTGCCCCAGATGTCTCTAACTTCACTCCAGGAACAACCTTCCCCCTGGCTACAGATGCACAAGTCTGGATCTTCGTATGCTGCACGAAGGGCCTCTTCCCTGGGGCTGGCCTAAGAGATGTAATGTGTGCTTTGAGACTTGATGAAGGCAATCTCCTCTCCTCTGTTTGTTCTTCTGTTTATTCTAGTCTAGAGAGCATATGTTCTAGGCAAAGCTCCTAATCCTCAGAAAGGAGCCAGCCCTGGTCCTGGGAAGAATTTCCAATCTGCTTATTTGATAGAGAGGTAAACGGAACCAGCATTTTAAATATCATCTTAGATAAGAGTAAAGAAATCTTACTTGTCAAATGAGACTTTCACTTTCAAGTTATAGTTCAGCTCTTGCAATTTCACCAACAGTCTGGAAAGAAAAATAATAGTCATTACCTTAACAAAAGATATTGACTAAAATTTATTTATTATGCAAATTCCCCAACTGTGGACATTTATATAAACCACTCTCCCCACTTTTAGATTGTGGTGTTAAAATGAACTGACAAGTTTATATAGTTTTTGGCTTTTCTTCTTTTTTATTTATTTATTTATTTATTTTTTGGTTTTTCGAGACAGGGTTTCTCTCTGTAGCCCTGGCTGTCCTGGAACTCACTCTGTAGACCAGGCTGGCCTCAAACTCAGACTGACTCTGCCTCCCAGGTGCTGGGATTAAAGGCATGTGCCACCACTGCCTGGCTTTGGCTTTTTTTCTTATGTATATTAGTAGTGTCAGTTCCTAGCTGGCAACACTGGGACAATCCTAACATTAAACTCTAACAGAACACATCACCGACTTTACACTCTAAGAAGACATTAGTAAAAACAGCTGCTTTTTTTATATAACCCATCAACATAGTTTTAATCAAAATTTCCACTTCTGATTGATACTATATGGGCAAAAAAAAGTGAATATCACTCTTTACAAAAATTATATTTAATTTCCTGTGCTGTTGGAAGAAAATACAAAGCACATCAAGAAATTAAATTACAACTACTACCCGTAATCAGAAAACAGCAGGACGGCATCAGGGACGTAGAAAGAGAGTGGACTAGGACTCCATGTGCCTCTGCTGATAGCTAGAGACCTGGGGAGGAGCGTGGGGCCTCTGTTCAGGAGCAGATGAGGGGCGTGGCTTTCCTCTTTCCTGTCCATTATGAATTCTAGACTCCACTGGTGTTTATGTGTGTTATAGGGCTGCCAGGCAGAGAAACAGCATCCATGTACCCCCAGCAGCATCCCACAGACCAGATCAGCTCTTCCAGGCTGCTTGTCTCCTGAGCAGTAACTACTGAATGCAGCCACTCCCTAGAACACGACAAAGCATCCGCAGGGCAGTCCTACCACTGTAGCAGGGACAAAAGCAGACTGCGTACAAACATCATCCTAGTTTTAACAACTGAATTTATGTATATATTATGTACACGTGCCTATGTGGGAAACATGCACATCTGTACAAAATTATGTGAGGATAGATGTGTGTGATTTACTGCAGTTGTTCACAGATATTTAGATCACAGAACACTGGTACAGCCTGGTGAAAGATATGAATTCACTCATGATCTACACTCACACACTACTTCAGTGTCTGTCTAGAATTCATAAAGCTCTATTATGAGCCTTATGCACATCTGGGGAAGGCTGCTTGGAACTTTGTCTATAAACATTTCTGAAATTCGACGAGAAGACAAGCTGGTCAGTTTGAGTGTGGCAAACATGGCTCTGGTCAGCTTTGCCCTTGTCCTCAATTCACTCTGCCTTGCAAAAACCCATTAGATTTCATTCCTAAAGCTAGCTACCAAGGTCTATTCCCTTATTTGGCCACTTCCCCCTCCTGAGGTTGACTACTGAGGTCCAGCTATCTAAGTATTTAAGTCAAGTCCATCAATTAAAAGCCCCCTTGGCTCACCTAATTAACATGCCTAATTAAAATTAAACACCTCATCTTAACATGGGGGTTCCCCCTTTACCTTTATAAACAGCCATTTAGCTATGGGCCATGTGCGTCTCCTCTATCCAGAGACAGTCCTTTGGCCCCCTCTCCTTTTTCCCCCTTCTCCCCTCTCTCTTCCTCCCTCCTTCTCCCTCTTCCTCTATATCCTGTCTTTGTTCCTTATCCCTGGCCTCTGTCCCTCTGTGCTAATAACTTGGTCGTGGGGTTCCTGATTCAACTTGGAGGTTTCCTACACGAAGATCCTTTTACTATAAAAATGTCCTATATTTACAATGAGGAAAAAGAGGCACATGTATAGATATACAACTATATTAGTTATACTTCTATTTTGAGCATAAACTTTGGCTATTCAAAGTAAGATTTCTTATTAAAATGACTATTCAAAACCTGTTTTCTCTAGATCACTCTATAGAACCATAAAAGATTTATATATATATATATATATATATATATATATATATATATATGAATGAGTATACTGTAGCTATCTTCAGACACACCAGAAGAGGGCATCAGATCTCATTACAGATGGTTGTGAGCCACCATGTGATTGCTGGGAATTGAACTCAGGACCTCTGGAAGAGCAGCCAGTGCTCTTAACCACTGATCCATAATCGCCAGCCCTAGAACCATTTTATAAAAGGAAATTAAAGGGCTAGATGTATTCCAGCACTTGGAAAACTGAGGCAGAAGTATAATAAATTTGAAGCAAGTTGGGATGAAAAAGGGGGGATTAAAGGCACAAATTCTGGGACAGGCAGCATATGGAACTGTGTGTTCATTACCTCAGCTTCACAGTGAACTGTACCCCAGTCTTCAGGACCAGGGGCCTCTGGGGGTGAGTCGGCATGCACGGCTGTCGCTCCACCACAAAAGAGCTGGTAAAGTCCCGGAAACACAGACAGATTAGCATTTCATCACAGTTAACACAGGAAAAAATAAATTAATAACTTTTCCCTAAAGAGACAATAGATGGAAAATTTCAAAGACGAAAAACACTGGAGCATTGAATAATATTCTGAGAGTCTGACAAACTGGGTAAAAGTAATGCTAGCTGCAAGTGTGGAGTGGCCTGTGGGTCACTGTGGAAAAGGGGCCTGACCAAAATCCTGCTGTGGGTCTCGGAGCTTAGGGGGAAAGGCTGAGAAAGGCTGATGGGAGGCAGGATATGAGAGCCTGGTGCAGGCTGAGGCCGCTGTACAGGGAGAGGAGGCCAGGCATCTGATGTCAGACTTGCCGGGCCTGGCACATACTGGCTACGGGGCAGATAGAGTAAAAACTACTATAAAGTTCCTAGGAAGCCAAAAGAAGGAAGAAGCACGGGCACAAGCAAGGGATGCGCACAGAATCAAGTTAAAAACTGATAAGCCCGTCATTGGCTCTAATGCTTTGAATTGACTCGGTTCCCCAATCAGGAATCTAAGGATCCGGACACTTGAAAGGCCTTGCTCCCAATTGGTTTTTGATCAATCAATAAAATGCCAGCAGCCAATGGCTGAACAAGGGAGGACAGGGCGAAACCCTTATATTTGCATGGGCTAGGCTGCAGTGGGGAGGAGAAACAGAACCACCATGACTGGGGAAAGATCAGATTTAGAGCTGCAGAGGGAAGAAAGATCATCTGAAATGTAGGAGGAAAGAAAAAACAGCCCACGATAGGGCTGCCGAGAAGCATCTTGGGCAGTAAAGATCAATGGGCCTCACAGAAGGTAACAGCAAGGTTAAAGGTAGATTTAGAAAGTGTCAAGCCAGGAGTACAGCTGAAGGAGGATTAGAATTGCCCAGCTCTTGAGTGGCCAAGACATTTCAAAAATAAGCTAATGTGTGTGTGTGTGTGTGTGTGTGTGTGTGTGTCATTCGCGGATCCAAAGAGTTCCTGTGCGGGTGGCTGGAAGCGCATGACCTAATGCTGAGAGCCAAAGCAGAGTAGCCAAACTCCACGTTACACCATCAAACCCTTCCAAACTGTCCAAATGACCACAGATGGCCTTCTGGATAGCTGGTCTGCCTGGTCTTACCTCTGAATGAGCTGCTGGAAGAGGAGGAAGGTGCGATCTGACAATGCCTGCTTGTTTTTTGTAATAGGGTCGGGCTCATAGGTGAATTTCTGCTCCAACTCCTCCAGCTTTTTAAGCTGCTGACGGACCTGCTGCAGGCTCTCTGCAACAATGGTGAACCTGGAAAGGTACAAGACATGGAGTCTCAGTGAGCAACAGTCTCAAAACACGCTAGATGAGAGAATCACAGAATCTACATGTTATGGGCACCGCATGGAATTACACTTCACACTTGAGGAGAAACGGAGGCCTGTGGCAGCATTAAGCTTAGTTACTCATAGAAAACAAATGGCATGCCCTGAAAAATTACAATATGGTCAAAGGCCTCTCTCTGCAGTTCTGAGAGCTACTATCCTGTTTGTTTTTGTCAACTTGACACAAGCTATAGTTTTCTGGGAAAAGGAACCTCAATTGAAAAAGTGCCTCCATCAGACTGCCTAAGCCAAGCCTGTGAGCATTTAGTGACTGATGTGAGAGGGCCCAGCCCATTGTGGGTGGTCGTAACTCAGAGCAGGTTATGGGGTATATAAGAAAGCAGGCTGAGCAAACCAGGGCGAGCAATCCAGTAAGCAGCACTTCTTTATGGTTCCTGCTTCATTTCTTGCTTTCAGGTTCCTGGCTTAAGTTTCTGTCCTGACTTCCCTCAGTGATGGAGTGTAACCTCAAGAGTTTTAAGTGGAAATAAACCCTTTCTTCCCCAAGTTGCTTTTAGTCATGGTGCTTTATCAGAGCAATAGAAACCCTGAGATATAAAGCAAGACAATCAGGGCAGGGCTCCAGGTGATCTGAGACTTCAAAGAATCTAATTTTCAAAAGGAAAGGGCCCAGAAAAGACCAGTAAAGCAGCTGCCTCCAGGTGATTCAGGCATATACACCAGCAGCACCAAGGAGCCACTGAAGGCTTTGTGTGGAGATAGTACAGCCACTGCAAGGCCTCTTAGAGACACTGTGAGGGACCGGGCAGCCTAGAAGACACAGGCTAGCCACCTGGACTACAGTAACTTGCCAGCAGGAAACTTGCTTCTGTTCTGTCCTCTAGGCTGCCACCCGGGACCCTTCTGAATAAACAAGGAAGCAGAGAAAATGGAGCCCCTGTGGAAGATACAAGCATGCTCTTGCTCTCCAGTGCCAGCTGAGTGAGGCCAGTTCAAGAAAGGGGCTGATCGTCCACAGCGAGCAGCAGCAGCTCTTGCTCCCGTGTCTCACTTCTGTCTCCTCAGCACTGTCCAGCCGGTCAGCAGGCCACTTCTGTGCCTCCGCCACATGAGCTGCTTGCTGGGAAGAGTCCTCCCCATTTCCCTAAAGTACCCCCTTCACCCTCAGCAGTGCAAAGCTCTTGAGGAGAAAACCTCCCAAATCAGTCTTTTTTGGGAGTTCAAGTCCCAGAAAAGTTTTTGCCATTCAGCCAACATTCACAGATTATTTAGTAGATGGATGACTGAATGAATGGATTATAAGAAACTAGTAGTTCATTTAAGCCTGGAAAAAAAATTTGACACAGGGTTTCTCTGTGTAGCCTTGGCTATTCTCAATAGACCTGGAGTCCAGGCTGGCCTCAAACTCACAGAGTCTCTGCTTCCTGAGTGCTGGGATTAAAGGCATGTGGGACCACTGCCTGAATTTTGCTTTTAATAAATATCAGGTCTCAAATTGGTCAGTGAGCTCAGTAACTTCTATTCATTTGGGGTTTTATACGGTCAAAATCAGGCAATCAAGCAGATGTGGCTGAACAAGGCAACAGCCACGTTGTATCACTGTACTTTCCAAATGCTCTCCGGCAAGGTCTCTGATGCAGTGCTGACCGGGCCCGTTTGACCACCAGCCCAAAGGCATTCTCGATGAGGGTCTGTGGTCCACACAGGAGCTGCCAATATTCCACTCCGGGAAACTCTTACCAGCTTTGCAGCTGGTCCAGGCAGGCGTTGGGCGGTCCCCCAATACAGGCACTCTGCTGTCTCCGCTTCCACTCCACAAGCTCATCATTAATCAGAGTGTTCTCAGTGAGCTCGATGGAATTCAGCAACTCTATGATTTTGTGAATTATCTCCTAATGGGAGAGGAAGAACAAGGTGGAATAAATTCATGTGCAACTGTTGAACTTCGAGAGACTTCTTTTTTTTTTTTGAAACAAAGCACGTATCTCTTCACATTTTGCTGGAGTTATAAGCAAAGTGTTTAGAGAGCTGATTTTTCCAGGCCCATGAGCTGGCTCTACATGTAGTGGTGCTTGCCAGGCCCAAGCTGGATTCCCAGGAGTCCCATAGCTGCCCTCAGCTCTCTGCCCTCACATACAAGGTAAACAGTAATCAAGATCATAACGTACGCTCCGCGACTGGGAGGGTGGCTACCTTTCTCTTATTGTCAAGCATTAAAAACATCTTATGGAGCAGAAGCTGTTCCTGTTTTTGGTCGCTCTTCGCCACACCGTTGGCTTCACTTTCTGTGAATGAAGGAGGGGGGGGGTCAGACTAAATGTGCAAAGGAGATAAATCCAACTGAAACCAAGGTTCACACAATTAGGTAAAACATGATACAAATGCAAAGTCTGATGTTAACTGTAAGCTTGACAGAATCTAGAATCGCTGGGAGACAGGCTCGTGGCGTGCCTGGGGGGATTACCTTGATTACAGTGACTGACAGGGGTAAGCCCACCCTGGCTGAGAGCATGGCTAGTCCCTGGGCGAGCATCCTGGACTATCCACGGGAAAAAGGGAGCCCAAGCACAGTGTGTGCATTTGTGTCTCTGCTTCCTGTTCGTGGACGCAGTGGGAGCAGCTGTTTCAAGCTGACTACTCCACAGTAAGGAACTGTACCTGGAACGGTAGCTATAACTCCCTTGAGCTGCTTCTGTCAAGAGTATTTTCTCACAGCAATAGGGAAAGGAACTAAGACAGAGTTTACCAATATATATATGCTAAAAACAGTTAAGTGCATCCACACTTAAACCAAGTGCCAGTTCTCACCAGCACACATAAATCAGCAATAGTACCATCTACTAACTTTAAGTCACTTTAAGTCACTGACCGAGTTTCAATTAAATAAACACAAGAAAGTGCAAAGTGTCACACGCGTATGTACAGAGCCTGTCTATGGCCTTGAGGGAGGAGACACACCAGGAAGTAGTAGGTGAGGCTCTTTCTCCTCATACATCTCCAAGCTACACTAATAATCTCTCCCCGTTGACCAAGTGATTACTAGGGCCTGGTGTTCTGTAGATGGCCTTCTGGAAGCATTTTAGTTACAATTATCATTAAAAACAAGCAGCGACAATAAAACACAGTGCCTCAGCCACAGCGGAGAAACACTGCACTTCTGCACTGTTCATGGATTTTAGGACATAGAGGCTGAAATTGTGTACCATTCTCTCTTTCCCAACAAAGACTTTGTTCTCCTCCCATGAAGACATCTGCCAATGACTGGAAACAATTTTGAGTGTCACTACTAGGGGTTGGAGGTTAGTGCTATGAGCCTCACACTGCAAGGCACCAGACAGTGCTGAAAAGGAAAATGTCTGGTCCAAACCATCAGCAGAACTGAGCACCTGAAACATACTGGCCTAGGTCATCAAGAAGCCCAAAGCAGTCAATCAGTCTAAAAATTCTAATGTTTACTAATGTGGACGGGGGTGGGAGGAGGGAAGCAACCAATAGGTACTGTTGGGACTCTTACCTCTGTTCTGAGAGGTTTTGCATTTAAAGTCATATTCATCTTGTAAGTCTTCTAGGGTCTTGATTTCATGCTCTATGCACTGCAGACAAAGATATAAGTAAGTTTTCTAACACCCTGAAAGATAGGTCAACCTTATAGAACTCCAATCTTTTACACAAAATATTTCAATAATAAGAATGTAAGAACATTTTTCAAAGGGTAGAACAAACCTATGGCTTCCAGCTAAGAGCATGATGTGTGGAGAGGTTAGCCCTAGTGCATCCCTTACTGATGGAACCATCAAGATGAGAACAGAAACAGAAACCAGGAAAGGGGTTTAGCATGGGGAATTTATCGGTGGCTGAAAGATATGAAACAGCACAGAGTTAAGCTGGGGAGCCCAGATCCCACTCCTCCCAGCTTCCCTACCTTATGGAACTACAGTCATTTTGGGGGGTGGGGGTTACTAAAGAAATGTATCAGCCTGTCTGCAGGTCTCAGGTCCCTGTGCTAATGAAGCTGAGCTCAGGTCTAAGTGAGGTGCAGAAGAGTTTGGGTGAGAGTGACTGAACAGATGTCAACTTGATCGTGTAACCTTGTGGACAGCTGATAATCTAGATTGATCTAGAAAATGGATCAATGAGATAGTATGGGTGCCACTGGTCCGTCAGCACTCAGGAGATGAATGGGATATCCAGAGTTACAAGAAGGACAGGTTAGTCCTATTAGTTTCAAACAAGCTGCTCGGGTCAAGTTCCTTGAGTTCCAGACTGTGAATACAACTGTATTCCTAACACCAAATCAGGAATACTCATTTCAAATAGTCAAAGAACTTTCTCAGAGATTTGTATGCATTCATTCTGATGGAACAAAAGTGGAGACTTCTAAGGACACAAGTGGGTACAGTTGCCCATCAACTCTCCCAGCACATGCAGGTGTTTTGTGCCTACCTTGAATCTAGATTATCGCCACCTTCTAAGTACCATGGTGGGAAGACATTTACCTCTTGGCACTGTGTTAAGACCTCAAGTAAGCAGGATATTATAAATGAAAAATGTGCTTCCTGTTTTTTGGGGTGCTATCAGTCCTCCACACTATGAGATAATCTACAAGGGACATGTCCACAATCTTCCAAAGGGCAGAAATAATATGCTTCATACAATGTTGATGTCCCTCTACATCGTAAAGACCAAAACAGTCAGGGATGATTGGGAGAGTTAATCTTGGCCTATCTGTTGTGAATATTTTATGGATTTTGGAGAATAGTGGGTCATTGAAATCTGAACATTTTGACTTTTATTTTAACTAACTCTAGGCACTCTGAGTGAGGCACCTCTTCTGAAAATGACTTGTAACAAGAAACAAACTATTATGAAGCTCCTTATGAAACATGTCCTCTGCCATCTGCTCCAAGAAATATGAACTATGCTGGGTTACTCTGAAATTGCAGCCCTTGAATGCCACCCGCTTCACTCAGCAGTAAGAACACCTTTACACTGCAACCTCTAGCACAATCATCCACAATCATTCTCCACCAAAACTATTTTTCATTGTTATTAGTTAAGTACTCAGCAAGAATGTCTTCTTTGTTGTATCTCTATACTTCCCCAGAGTCTTATAAGTTAGCCTATCAATAGATGCCCCAGCATAGGGAAATCAAGGGAGGGTAGGTGGAAATGGGTTGGGTCGAGGAACATCCTCATAGAAGCAGGGGGAGGGAGGATGGGTTAGGGGTTTTCTGCGGTGTGGGGGGGGGACTGGGAAAGGGAATAACATTTGAAATGTAAATAAAGAATGTATTCAACAAAAAAAATAAGTTAGCCTAAAGAAGAAATAAAATTGATTTCTAAGTGATGTAGTAATTAATCCTGCTGAGCAAGTCCTTTATATTTTTAATACTAAATAAAATTTATAATTATAAAAAGATCATTTATCAAAATTAGAAAATGTAAAAAATTATCAAACTTACACCACCTGGTTCAGGGTCTAAATTTTTATTTCTCTGTACAATTGTGTGTGTGCACCTGTGTACATGCGTGTGCATGTGCATTCATGTGGAGGCCAGAGGAGAATGTTAGGTATCCCCTCTCTGTCAGTCTCTGCTGTTTCCTTGAGACAGGTTCCCTCCTTGAGCCTGGAGCTAGGCTGGCAGCCAGCTAGCCTCAGTGATATCAGTAATACCATAGTAAATCTGAGTTATAGATGTAATTTGCTACACATAGCTTATTAAATGGGTTCTCGACATCTGAACTCAGGACTTTATGCTTATTTAACCTCTGAGCTATCCCCCGTCCTTCCTCATCATATTTGAATGTCTTTCAATGATTTCAATAATCTCATTGTGAAACATACAATAGAAAAAAGCAAGTGCATGGAAAACCTTGTCCCTTACAAGTAAGAAGGCTGAGCAGACATGCTGGAGACTGGGAAAGTCCTGGCGTGTTCACCAGGACTACTAGGGTCCTCTCAACTTACATGAGAAATCGTATACTCACCCTTCAAATTAGTCTCATTTGTTTGGAATCTTGTCACATTTCTACATATCTGTCCTCTGGATTTTCCTGGCTATTTCCACATTAAGGTCACTTATTTCTACTTCAGTGAAGCATTTCCCTAATGCTGCAGAAGAAAGCCTCTGCATGAACCTGGAGTTATGAAGGTGCTGTCTGAAGTCCCTGTGTCCAGGCCATGCTCCTGTCACCCAGGCACTACTGAACCTCTCAGCTGGGATAGACACGAGGGGACCCCCTCAGCCATTTGCTGCCATCAACCATCTTCAGGATTTATCTTGAAGTTGCTGGAAACATCTTATTCTAATCAGAAATGGATTGAGATATATTTTCACGAAATGGCTTTTGTTCATCTTCTGAGTCTTAGGGTAAAACAGTACTCTAGAAGGTGGGTCATGTTTATCCTGAAGACCCCTGTAACTCCAGGGATGCCCTGTGAGAAATGTGGATTCACGGGGCTGATAAGTGCAGCATCTAGCTTGTTGGACAATGACTGCAAAGTCAACCTTGACTGCATGATCCCACAAAGAAGAAAAAGCTCAGGGTTTAGAAGTCAAAGCAGAGGTTATAAGACATGCAGAGTACAGGTTTTTTTCTGGTTTAGAACTTTAGAATGATCTTTCTTTTCAACGATTAGTTACTAGGTTAACACTCAAGAGAAACTGAAACTTCTTTCAAGGTTATAGAGAAGAGAAGAAAAAAAAGAAAACGCATGTATTCTGTCTGTACTCACCATGACTTGGTCCTTCACATTTCTGACTTTACTGTCCAGCTCCTTCTGTTTATCTAACATCACAGTGTTCTGAATATTTCCCTCCTGGGCCTTTAATGGGAAACACATTGTTAGCAGCCATCATTTTTCTCTGATAAATTTACTCACTTGATTACATTCCAAAGTCAATTCCATACCTTGTGGCCTGCCTTATTCTAAGGCATTGCAAATCTTACTACACACTCCCCATATGTGTATTAAAAAAAAAAACTCACTTTCCAAGGCCCTGAAAAATGCTGGCAAACTAACAATAAAGATGCAGGAGTGTGGGCATATTCCTGTTGAGGGTTGTACAAGCTTCCATGAATTCATGTAGTTTAATGACACCATTATTTAAAGCTTGTCAAATTCTGCACACAGATTATGTACACAGCCTAGTAACTGTTACCTTAAGACCTTGTGATTCAAAGTGTCTTCCCTACATCTGTGGCACCTTCACCTGACAGCTTCCTGAACATGCAAACTCAGGTCCTTATCAGGTACCATTTTAGTTTCACCCTACTGACTCAGAGGCACACAAAATTAAAAAACACTGCCATCCAGGGCTATGGAACCCCTCTCAACCACAAAATCTATACTAAATACAAACCTCAACTCTCCCGGGAATAATCAGACCTATAAGAAGATTTAGGAATTAGCACCTTTGTCCACCTTGGGCAAACCCTGGTTTGTTCACATAGGATACATTAGCTAGGTAAATGTCAGGAATATTCTGGACATAGCTATGAGTAAAGTAGTCACAGAGATCCTAGCGAAAACCATGCCTATCAACAGAGCTTGCTATGCCCTTCACAGTACAGACCCTACCAGATTTTACCTCGTATTAGGAAAGCTTGCCCAACTAAAAGATTTAAGTTGACATATTTTTCCCTAGTGCTTTTGGTTCTTTATTTATTACCCTTTAAAATATCCTATATATTACCTTTTTAAACTAATAGATGAAAATATTTTAAAAATGCACATAGTAATGATCACATGCCATTTCAGTTTATTAACCATTGGGTAACATTCTAATCAATGCAAACATATCTGTCTTCTCATGTATCATTTCCTCATGGCCAACTGCTCAGTATCATGTGTAGTTTAGCACACCCTGGTTCCTGGCTCCAAGCTACTCTACTGTGAAATAACACCGTGGAGCTGCCCCTTTGTCAAACTAAGATCTATACAACATTTGAAATGTATTCTTTTATTCTGAGTCAGTCTCATGTATCCCAGAGAATCCTTGACCTTACTACACACTGAAGATTGCCTTGAACTCCTGAGCCATGTGTCTCCCCCTCCCAAGTCCTAAGGTTATAGGTACAAACTACCTACCAAGTCAATCTGGACGTTTATGCTTACATTTAATGTAATCATATAGTTGTCTTCGCTACATTTTGTGGGAGGCATACACTTTCTTGGTGCTTTGATAACACAGATTTCTACACATATCTGAGTTTTCTCAGTTGTCCTGATCTTTCTCATCTACCCACTCATACATTAGCCCTCTGAGCCATACTGGGTTATGGATGGTCTCTAGTGTTCAGCGCTAGCCCCATGCACTGCTGTAGTCTCCCAGGCATTCCTTCCTATCATTACACACGTATTTTCCCCATAGATTTCATATTCAGTTTGTACAGTGTTAGAAAACAGACTACGACTTTTACTGAGATCATATAAAATGATTAACTGAGGGAAAGCTCATATTTTCTGCTCTTAATTCTTATGTATTTTGTTTTGTTTGGATTTTGGATTTTTAAAAATAATGTCATACAAACAAGGCTGGGCTTCAACACGCTATGTGATTTGGAACTCCTAACCTTCCTACTTTTAATTTATCTCCTAAATTAAAAATTAATTTTTAATTAATTTTTTAAAAAAATCCTTGTGCTTTTAATTGTTTTCTTCTTGCATAACTGTACCACTGACATGGCACCAATCCCAGTGGAAACAGCAGTCAGTGTTACCATGTGTTTCTGACATACTTCAGTGAAATACTGTCTGTAGAACATGATGACATGAGTAAGATACTATAATGTATGTGTGCGTGTGTGTGCGTGTGTGTTCGTGTGTGTGCGTGTGTATGTATGTGTGTATTTCAGTACATCAATGAGAAATCCACCAATTCTTATTTATGAGATGTTTTTAATCAAGAATAGGCACAGGAATTTCTAGCATATTTGAAGAGAAGCAAAGACTTTTTCTTCTCACATCCAGTAGGATAGTGGATTATACCAATGGATTTCGCAGTCATAGTCTACTTTTGTCCCCTGTAATAAATCCTACTTGGTGATGATGCAGAATTGTTATGGTGTGGCACTTAATTATGTCCCATGCCTTTTCACTTAGGATTTTCCTGCATATATTGTATACACATTCATAAGCAAATAAGCAAATCTGGTCTGTAACCATTTCCTGCCGTTTTTAATCAAGCTCCACAGAAAGTTTTCTCTCATTTCAGCAGGAGTTTGAGACATCTGGCTGCTATCAGTATCAGAAGTATGTGCAAAGGACGGCCACCCTCAGTCCCATATGTCACATTCAACATGTAATGAAAGGGGCTTCTCTAGCCATGCAGAATGAGCCACTTCCTTGTGTGGCTCCAAACGGAAGCTCTGGCCTATCCAAGGAGATCAGGGGGACGGAAGTCATGTTACAAATGAGATACACTCCCTGACATCTGCCTTATTGCTATGTGCTGCTTGATGGAGAAGCCTGGGGAATGAGGTGGAGCCCAGCAACCAATCCAGTCATGTGACTCTGGAATTTCCATCTTGCCTCTACTCCTCTGCCCTACCCCCGTGTCCTATAATAAATTGCTTCTTTGGTACCACACAGGTACTCATTGAATGCCAATATCATTAAGACGACTCTGCACTTTTTATAGTGACATTAATTTTAGATGAGGTGGGTGTTTTGTTGTTTTTGTTTTTCTTTTCCTTTTAACAACCCAGGAAGACTACAAGCATAGACAAATCAAAGGCAGTAAAGCATGTATAGACTTTCAGAAAAACGTGTATAATGTAACTTTTTTTTCCTAAAAATTGTTACTGGAGACAAGCAGATCCTGGGAAGTCATGGCCAGATAAGTCTAAGGAGAGCTTCAGGTTTAATGAGAGATTCTGTCTCAAAAAATAAGGCAAGAGGGTATTAGGGAGAACAGCAAATGTTTCCATGTCCTCATCTAGCCTCAACATGCAGGTGCATGCACACACATACATGGAACAGAATAATAACAGGCTTTCTGTGTCAACATATCTATATAATTCTGTGCTCTTGGGATGCTCTGAACAGACTCAGAATTTTGCAAATTTAACTTGTTGTGCCTGTTGGAGTCACACACACAAGTGTTTTACTAAGATCCCACCTACTTCACTGTCCCCCAAACTGTGTTACATTCTAACACAAACAAGGCTTGTCATCCTATTTATACAAACATGAGGATGAAAAGCCTTAACCTCAGAAGCGAGGAAATAGCAAAGAACTGTTAGATCAGAGCACTGTGGAAAGGTGCGTGCTGTGCCTCCCCCTTGATGGAGTCCCACTCCACCCCACGCCCAAAGAAGCCTTGGCAAAGTACTCAACCCTGCTCATCTGGGAGGCTCAGCATTAACCTCTCCCCGACTCATGAACTTTCGAACAGCTCAAATGCAGGCAAACTTTCAAGTTCTGGTGACTAGCCAGAAGATGGGGCTGGTGTGACAGCAGAGATTGTTCTAGTTGCCTGCTATACCCACTCTAGGCCAAAAGTGAAGAGTGCCACATCAATCTGCAAAGGTGTCAGTCTGTCCTTCTGCCAAGCTCTGCTCTCATCTGTCCTTGCTAATCTAACTGAAATACAAGAAGATCCTTGCCTACTGTTAAAGTGAGGATCCTCCATGAATAAGAACTTCCTCTGCAGGCTTTCTACATGCATGCCAGGTGCGAGACAGGCATTCTCCTCTGAAAGGCGTCAGGCAGCCAGCCTTCGCTCTAATGCTGAAGCGCAGCTTTGCTCTTTAGGGGATGTACCAAGTGAACCATTCCTTGAGTTCAGGACAAATGATATTTACATACTGAACACATCAAGGTGCCTTCGTTGTTGCAGAGGAATAGTTAACTAAATGCCCAAGGAAGGAATGTGACAAATGCTCATAAAGGCAGAGAAAAAGGCCTTCGCCAGCATTTCATTTGTTCTCCATCTTTCCCCACTGTGACACAGTTCACTTGGCGTTATCTGCACAGACTTTTCTGTGTCCTCTGCATTCTCCTTCCATTGCTGGAATGGCAGGATCAGAGGAACTTAGACTACAGTGGTTTCTTCAGACACTTGCCTATCTTGTTGTTCTCTCACATCTCAAGAAAGAAATACAAATGTCACTGCAACTCAAAACCCTCGCTGCACCCAGATGCTGAGAAGGCCTACAGGATGCCCAGTAAAACTCCCAACATCAGACTAGAGCTCTGACTCATGTACTGTTTGACGTCATAAACATTTAACAAGTGTCTTAATCCTGTTACAAATGAAGCTTTTATACTCTTGTTAGTTTTTTCCTCCCCTTCCCAAATCTGTAGTGTCCTATTCCTGCCTTTCTCTGACTTCTCCTTCAGCAGACAGCATTACCATTGTGCTGTGACTTATGTGACAGCCATAGAGTCATTCTTGGTTATTCAGTGTCCCAAAACAGAGCCTGGACCTATGTGCTTTCCCCACCTCCATGAACTCGGAGTACACCTTCCATGGCCACCCCTTTGCAAGGCTACCAGGATCTGATGTTTCACCTGCTTCCATTTCTATGAGAGAATTTTCCTGACTCTGACCTAAAGAACGAGGCCTTGCCCAGTCACCTCATAACAGCATCTTCTTCACTCTTAGCACTACCTATAGGTGTCTCACTCATGTGCCGTTGTTCTCACTGGGAATGAACTCCATTACACAATGACCTTTCTTAAAGCTCAGTTCTAGAAAACTTCTGGTTCTGATTGTCTCTGCTTCCTGAAGTTATAAAATCAGAATGTGTATTCATCTGTGTCCTGAGAGAGGTCTTGGTATTATCTGTGAAATAAACAACGCATCTCTAACCGTTAGCATCCATTCAGAATAAAGTACCTGATTAAATCTTTGGGCATTTTCCAAAATCTTCCTTTCTTCCTTCAGACAGTTGTGGATAATCATGGACATCTGTACGGGATCTTCCTGGAAGTTATCCTAGACACAGGTGGTTAGGATAAAAATAAATTGCAGAATAACTGTGGGTCGTAATGGAATAGAATTTGAGGATCACAGAAATCTTGGCAACAGTGAAAGGCTCTCAAATATGCAGAACTGTAAGTTAAGTCAGACACATAAGGAATCCATGGTGGGTTAGGATTAGGGTTAGGGTTTTAGGGTTAGGGTTAGGGTTTTAGGGTTAGGGTTAGGGTTGTAGGGTTAGGGTTAGGGTTAGTGCTTTCTGGGCTACACCATTCAACTCCACCACAGACTTGGTGCACAGCCATGGATGCCGTGCACAGCACCTGCCTCCATACAGCACAGTGCCACAGGGTCTACAATAGTACTGCATGTGATAAGCTGCAGGGTTGGAGTCTACATACAAAGATTTCTACCCCTATAATAACATAATGGCTTACTTATAGGAAACAGAGCTTTTGATATGTTCCAACTGTCATTCCAAACCCGTATCTATACTGATTAGTACTATGTCAGGTCTCTCTTAAACCAAGCTTTCAGCATGAAGATTTATTTGCCCCAGAGTGACAAAGGACCGGGAATAAGAGACAAAGACAGGAGCAAAAGGATGAGGGAGAGGGGGAAGGGAACAAGAAAGGGAGATGGGGTATTTATCCTAGGAGGGGACAAAGGACTGCCTCTGGATAGAGAAGAGACAGATGTGGCCCATAGGAAAATGGTGGTTTACAAAGGTAAAGGAGAAACCTGTAGAGGAGTGGTTCTGAAGGTCCTTGCCCCTAATTGGTTCTTGATCAATCAATAAAGATGCCAGAGGGTAATGGCAGGGCAGAAAGAAAGAGGCAGGACTTCCAGGTTCCCACAGGCTAGGAGGGAGGAGGAAAAGAATCGAGATACTTGAAGGAGAGATGGAACAGACTCGGATCTGCAGGGGAGATCTTCCAAAATGTTGGCAGAAAGGGGAAGCAGCCCACTGAAAGGCACCCTGAAAGCATCTTGGGCAGCAAGACCAATGAGCTTCACAGAAGGTAATTGTGCAACTAAGCTGAGGAAAGATTTAGAGGTGTTGAGCAAGGAGTAAATGGAAGGGCACGCTAACCACAGGAGACTTAAAAGAACCCAGTCATTGAGCCAGTTAGGCATTAAAAATGAGCTAACGTGTGTGTCTTTCATCCACAGATCTGAGCTAGTTCCTGGGCAGGTGCCTCAAAGCGGTGTAGCCACAACTCCCCCACTACAGAAACCCAATGTTAGGATGAGGTGTTTAACTTTAACTAGGGCAGCCAAAGGGGTTTTGATTGCTGGACTTCAATACTTTGGTAGCTGGACCTTGGTAGTCAGTCTCCAGAGGAAGAAGTGGCCAAATAAGGAAAAAGACCTTGGGGACTAGCTTTAAGAATGTAATCTATGGGTTTTTAGCAAGGCAGAGGGAATTCGGAAGGGCAAGGTTTGCCGTAGCCACATGCTCAAATAGGCAAGTGTCCCCTTCAGTATCAAATTAATAGAGCTTTAAATTTATCATATTAGACAAAGACTCCATTAACTAGTAGTAAACTTGATTTTACCTTTAATAAACAGTAGAATTACAAGTATATCAAAGACTTGTTTTAAAATAATTTTTAAATTTATTATCAATAAATACCTGACTTTTGTAACTATTTTATAAATTATATTTATATGCCTGAAGTTGTAGAAAAACTTCTTGGATAAAAAGAGGTCACGAGTATAAAGTCTGTAAAATCTTAGTTTAATAAACATTTTTCTTTTCCTTGACAGAGCTTACTTTTTGTCTAGTAAATTTTAAATAAGGTATTTGTTGTTTTTATTTGGTTGTTTTTTGTTTTGTTGTTTGTTTTTGAGGCAGTGTCTCTGTATGTAGTTCTAACTATTGTGGAACTAATAGAGATCCACCTGCCTCTGCTTCCTGAGTACTAGGATTAAAGACATGTGCCACCATGCCCTGAGAAATAAAGCATTTTTATAAAGACAAAATACTTCTTTTATAAATTAGGACCAAAATTACTTTAACTTACAAAATTTGAGTAATTTGATTTAAAAAGAAAATCTTTTCACACATGGATCATGAGGGTTGGGAATAGTATTTCACTTGAGGAACATGAGGGTTGGGGATAGTATCACATTTAAAAGCCAAAGCCAGACTTCAGGCAGACTAAACATGTACTCTGATCCCTGTGTCATACCTACATTTCATAAATACTCTAGTATTCATCCTCCTGGACATCTTGAAGACAACTATCTTCTTTTAGGATAGATACAACCTAAGAACTGTTCATGATAGTCCTTAACTAATTCCTCAACACAGGAACTGAAGTAAACTGTACTTCTAACTAGAACAAAGATATTCATCTCAATTTTTCTGTTTTCACTGTCAAAGTTATTTTGCAGAGTACTGACTGCAATCATGGTCTTTATAACAAGTTACCACTAAGCAGCCTACATAAGAGCAAAGTTTTTCAAACTTAATCTAATTTTCCTTCTCACTTATATAAACTCAAAGATATGTTCAAAAAGAAAACAAGATAAAAAGCTCCCAACTACCTAGGGTGAAATGTTTGGTTGTGTTTCATTTCTGTTATTGCAGAATAAACATGGCAGCAAGGCTAAGTGTGTGCTGGGAGTATATCTAAGGGTCCTGAATTCTAGATCATTCTTTGGCCTTCTCTGCCAGTAGAAAACAAGTCTGCCAGTGAATCTAGTCCAAGCCGAAGACCAAACTGATCACTAGAATTTCTTGGGGTTTAATGTGTTAACATAGTTCATTGCTCTGAAAAATGAAGCCTCTTTCCTTTGGTATAAATATTAACAATTTTTAGCAATTTTTTCACTTAAACCTGAAAACTTTTTTGTGTTTATAAAAAGAATTGATATTGTATTTATTTATGATTTATAGGCATTAGCCACATAAAGAGAGTGTATCTGTACTTCTGTAACGTCTCTAAATACCCAATGAGAGTGCACTCAGTGGCATCTGCTGAGTAAAAATAAATAAAAGGCTTTAAGTAAGCAGAGACACTTCAAGTAAAGCATAAAGCCAGTCCGTACCTGGAGATTACGCTTGCTTTTCCTTATGTTGTGCTGCAACAAGAAATTATTCTCCAAAGAAAAGCGGCTGTACTGGTCATCCAGCTGAGAGAGGAGGTCATGGAAGCGGATGGTGGCGAACGAAACATCGTAGGCCGCGTGCTCCCTAGGACGGCAGGATCTTAGTTTTTCTTTCTAAGTTGACATTGTTTTACTAGCAATTCGCATAGTGTTTCTATCACACACAACACACATGAAAAATTATAGGAAGTGTCAGATATTTGTACAGAAAAACCATTCATGGTATTTATCTCCAGAAAGAAAAGAGTCAGCAGGAGAGACTTAGCATTCTATGCCAAATATTTTCAGACCATTTAAAATTTTTTGCCATTAGCGGACCATAAGTTTTAAAACAGAATAGAAAGTACTTAATGGCTAAAGAATTTGGTTTTATGGCCATTGGTGATATTCACTTTCTGTAAACACGGCTCCAAGTTACTTCATCATCAAATACTTTTAAATCATAAGCTCCACTCCCTAGCCAGCGTGTTTTCCTTACCAGTCTTGCTTTTCTAGCCACTGGGCCAGGTACTGTCTGATTTCCATGGGAAAACTGTCATCATACAGCTGGTGGACCTGCTCCAGGAACTTGGAGTCTAGCTGCTGAAGCTCGTACCACTGTGACATCCTCTGCAGAAAGAACATGCGTGTGAACTGATACCTCCAGCGCCAGGCAAAAAGCCTCTATCCCAGTGGTCCTTAACCTTCCTGACACCCTGACCCTTCCATTTGGCTCCTCATGCTGTGGTGAGCCCAACCAGAAAAGTATTCTCGTTGCTACTTCATAACTGTAATTCTGCTACTGTAATGAGTTGTAATGTGAATATTTTTGAGGATAGAGGGTTGTCACGGGGGTCATTAACCCTCAGGTTGAGAATTGCTGTTCTATCCTGTTGGTTTCTGAAAAACATTACCTGAATGGTATCCATACCTAGTATTTTTGTTGAGTTTTGGAATCATCTTTTTTTTTTTCTTCTACAGAAAATATACTCTCAGGTGTTTACTCAAATGTCCAGGCAGATACTCTGGTAGCTTACTTCATGGTAACCACCTCCGCCCTAGAAAATACGACCCTGTCCCGTGATATGATTTTCTTCAGAGTATTTATCACCTTGACTCATCACATATTTTCTCTTTTACCTTCTTGTCTCTTTTTGTTTGAAGAAGGGAGATGGAACAATGTCAGGTATGACTTTGGTATCCAGTAAATATTACTTTAAAAACAAATTAATACTTTTTAATCAAGCAAATAGTTATTAGAATTAAGATCGTTCACAAGCACTTCCTAAAGCTATTTCTACAAATTATAGTACACTTTAAAGCTGGTATTTTATGATATTACATTTTACTTATTGTATGTGTGCTTGCATATAGGTACACATGTGCCACAGCACATAAGTGGTCAGAGGACGCACGTGGCTTTCTCCTTCTCCCTGTGAGTCCTGGGAATGAGATCAAGTCCTCCACTGTGGCAGCAAGACCTTCTACCCACTGAACCATCTCTCTTGCTTAAGTTGACGTATTTACGATTCATAAACACATTTTAAAAGAAGTAATTTTTCTTTTGTGCCTATAGTAAACAATAAATCTGGCACAAAGGAGTCCCAAATCTCAGTAGTAATTTCTTTGTTGTGTTTATTTTTGTTTGTTGTTTGTTTTGTTTTTTTGTATATGTGCAGGCAGTCACATGTAGAGGTCAAAGTTAGTATCAGGCTATCAGCCTCAATCCTTTCTCTAGCTTTTTTTTTTTTTGAGACAAGCTCCCCAATAAACTCTGTGCTCCTAGCTCTGAAGTCACAGATGCATGTCACTACACCTGGCTTTTTTTTTTTTTGGAATGTTGGTGATAGGTCCTCATACTTATAGGGCATACTATACCCTAATAATGATTTTTTTTTAAATGGAAACAACAGCCAGGCCTGGTTGACCATACCTGAAATAACAGCACTTGGGAAAACTGAGGCAAGAAGGCCATGAGTTCAAGGTCAGCCTGAGCCCATACCGAGCACAAGCCTAGCCTACAAGGCTACACAGTGAGCCACTGGCTCAGAAAAAGAAATTTCTTTTTTTCATACACCATCGTCAAATGCCATCTGAAAAATTAAAGTAATATTTATCTCTTCAGATTAACTATGGAGTCGGTTTTTACATTGTAATCCAAAGGTTAAAAATTACAGCAATCCCTAAATGAAGGAAGTCTTAAAATGAGATAGAAACAAGTTACCTTCATATTACGGGATACACACCACTACACACTGGCACCACCACAATTCAGAGTGGTAAAGCGACTGTAGTACTGCCAGACCTCTGAGGAAGGAGTTGTACTTTGACGTAGAGCATGGAACCGTGTGGATAAATACCTGTTTCCAAACACTCATGCGCAGGAATGAAGTCAGGTCGGCTGCACAAATGTCCCTCCAAAGGATAGTGAGGAAATGTCTAGACTACAAAGCAAGCCGCCGTTTCACTTTCGGAGTGGAAAGGACTCGAGCCCACCACTGCGGCATGTCTGTAAACCTGAGACTGGCAAGACCATCTTAACACCTGGCTCAAACAGAGTTTGGAGTTGGCTCTCTGCTGTTTCCATGCCTCCAACACTCTATCCTCCCAGTCTAGCGCGTGCTGCACAGACTAGACCACACGGTTGCCAACAGTCAGAGTTCTGTACAGAAGGCACTTCTTCCTAAAACTGTCTATCACCCCCACATCTAGCTTTCTTTGGCCTGTACCTTGTTGAGGTTTGCACTGTTTTAGAGCATTAGCTCCAACCTTCCTCAGGAAGCTTGTGATTGTCTGCTGTGGTGCTGTACGCATCAGAGCCTCGGGGGGGGGGGTATCTATTTTGCTATTGGCGTCCTCTGGACTATAGAGTGCTGGGCATATGGCCTAATGGCGTTACTGAACACAGAACCGTTTGTTCCGCTGAAACTATACATATTAGTAGGAGTAGAAAAGCAAAAGGCAAACCCCATGATGAACCTACAAGTTTGAGTCCAACATCCTCACTGATCAATCAGGACTCAAGTCATTTCTGCCAGATAAAAGCAACCTTCACCCATCCATACGCCTATCCCTAAACTTTTAGGTAATGTTCGTTCGGAAGTATTTTAGATAGTAATTATACCATTAGTGGTTCTGCAGGAACTAAATATCACCTTTAAGCTTCAGAAAACCGGTAAGGGCTAATACTTACTCAGATTCCAGATGCTTTCGTTTATACGAAGACTGACTGGGCTGTCTCCGGGTGCAGGTTGGGGATTCAACACAAGCAACCACCAGCCACAAGTATATGCCAGCTGCACGAGCGGTGGCGTGGGGCCGTCTCAGGGGATGGAACAGTGCTGAAACGACTGCGAAAAGAAGAAAACGTTACAGTGGTGGAAAGAGATCGGAGGTGAGGCGAGCAAGGCTTAAGTGGGAAGGTGCAGTGTCTTCCGGGAGAAATGTCCATTGCACAAGTCATTTTACCCTAGTAGTGCAAACGGCAGGCCAAGGGCGCCAAGCAGCGCCATCGAGTTCTTTCTGTGGGATGACAAGTCACCTGTAGACTGTAGACCCCAGGCCCGAGGGGAGGGCGCCCCACTTCCACCCGCACCAGCACCCGGACCCGGACCAGGACACCCACCTGGCGCTCACTCACTGCACGCAGGAGCTCGAGTTTGCGCAGATCTCTCTCAGCCGCTCAGCTGTGTCCCAAGAGGGTCTGGGGGGCGCGGTCCCCGAGATCTCCGGGGAGCCTTGACAGACCCAGAGTTGGAAAACGAAAGTGAGCGGCTGGAGAAAAGGTTGGAGGGGGTCACGCCTCCTTCCGCCTCTGCCAATCAGCGGCAGGCATTGGGCGGCTGTTCCACCAGTTCACCCCCCACCCCCCATCCCCGGCTCGGCTGCTGTAGCAGCTGCTTGGCTTTTCTGGCCCTCACGCCCCACCGCGCGTGCGAAACTTGGGGCTCCGCTGCACCGTGCAAACCGCAGACTGGAGGTTCTGTTTACAAGGTTGGAGAACAAAGAAAGGAAACTATATGCTTGCACAGGCTCAGTCTTGGGGATCCTGCATTAAGTAACCGCATCACTGCGGACACAGAATTGGGGACTAGAGATTAACCTTCTCGTTACTAAAGCCAGAGCTTAATTTACCAATTTGAAAACATTCAACATACTCGGCCTTAACTCGGCAGTTAGGGAGAGCTTGCTCTTGCAGAGGACAGGGTTTGGATTTGCAGGGGTGTCATGGCCGTTCCCAACTCCAATTCCAGGGGTCTAGTGCCCTCTTCTGACATCCACAGGCACCAAGCCTGCATGAAGTACACATACTTACAAAAAAGCAAAACAAACATTTCATGAAATAAAATGAATAAATCTAATTAAGGTGTTTAAGAAAAATAAAGCTTTACACAATCGACACCTCCTTTACAGAAACTTTCGTCCCGCTCAGCCATCTTGATGACAGGCCCTTTGCTCCTTCCTTTCTCACTGGACTTCCCTATGGAAGATTAGTGTATGGCATGTTCCCCTGTAACCTCCATGTCCTGGAGCACTCCTGGAGATATACTAACCCGCAGCTTTCCTCCAAGTGCCACAGTTCCCCTGTCCTTGGATATCTACTGAGTCTGTAAACCAATTGTACAAAAAACGCAAGTCATCAGCTTCCTCCTCATACCCGGTCTTAGTCTGGAAACGATGAGGGCCAAGCCATAGAAGTTGTCCATTTAGTCCCCTATACTTGGTCCTCAAGCCTCAGTGGGTCTCGCTCCTGTTTCTACCGCTTCCACCACTCCATCCTCTTACCTGTATTATTACCTGTGTTATGGCTTCTCTGATGTCTGCTTGGCTTTGGCTTTTCAATCCCACTTAATTCATCTGCCATACACTAATCTTGGTGATTTTTTAAAAAAATCTAATTGCAAAACTGATCTTGTCGTGCCATTCTAAACATTTCATGATAGCTTTTCTTGCTTGTTCCTAGACAATTCAAATTTCTCAATATATTCTCTAAAGCCATGTTTCTCCTATCACTCTCTCTAATCTCAGTGCGTGCTGCTCTTTTCATTGCTTGCTACAGCAATTTTATTCTTTGAATAAGCACAACTCTTTCCCCAAACTCAGTCTTCTCACCAGCAGTGTTCTCTCTGGAAAGGCCTCAAAGCCAACATCTGTATTCTCAAATTCTTTGACGGGTAACTAACTCATGTTAAAAACCTAGGATCATCTGGGTGGTGATGGCATACAGCATTAATCCCAGCACTCAGCAGGCAGAAGCAAGCTGATTCCTGTAAGTTCGAGGCCAGCCTAGTCTAAAGAGTGAGTTCCAGGACAGCCAAGGCTACACAGAGAAACCTTGCCTTGAAAAACCAAAAGCCAACCAACCAACCAAATAAACAAACAAAACTCCCTCAGATTAAATGTCACTTTTCCACATAGATATCACAGAGGACCAACTAGGTCTTCTTAGAATGCACACCTAGAGAATCAATTGGTTCCTTCAAACAGATGAAATTTGAATCCGGTCTTGGACAGCACCACAACTTTAGTTAGCAGAAGATGGAAATAATTTCCCAGTGATGTGTATGTATGTGTGCATGCATATTATAGCCTTTATAGACAGATACAGTCTGTTTTCTTGTCACACATGCACCCTCACAAAGGCAGCACAGAACTGACTCCTAGTCTAGATCCTCCACAAATGTCCCTGCCTGCCTTCCTGTCTGGTGGTTGTCTAATTACCCAATCACATTTGTTTATATTTTCCCTCAAGGTTTTCATATTTTTGAAGTGTCCAAGTCTTATTATCGGTAAGAGTTAAAGTTTCTGGAAGGAACTCACTTTCTTATTTTGTAGGTACTACCATGTAAGACATCAGCTGTTAAACTGGTCAGGGGAAAGCCCACTAGGTCTCAACCCTCCTCAAAGAACTATAGCCAACTGAGGAAGGCTGGGAGTAGGAGAGCTCTTCCCCAGAGAAAGGTACACCAATTTTTTTGGTCTGGTGCCCAAAAAGTCAGCCCTAAAAACATACAAACAAGTAGCATTATGCCAAAAGAAGAGATTCTACTTAAGTTTATACATATAAGAATTAGTGAAAAAAGAGGCCATGCTTGTGAAGGAGTGCAGGGCGGGGTAGATGAGAGAGCCTGGAGAGAAGAAAAGGAGAAATGTTGTAGTTACATTATATTCTCAAAGTTTAAAAGATAAAACATGTAAGGAAAACAAACAAGGAGTAACCACACCAAAAACAAAACAGAAACCTATAGAAGAAAGAAACTTCTAAATACAGGATATTATCACTCCAACACATTATCATACAACATTCAACTTGGCAAACTGAGTCTTTGTAACAACACTATCAATTAGGCAAAAGATGTAATACTAAAAACCACAATGCCTTGTCTGGTAAATTATAATTCTCTAATTGTTTTTTGTCTTTTGTTTTTTTTCTTTCCTAAAGTCTCAGGGGTTTACTGAGAGTAGAGCGTTCCTCTCTGTGCTCTGACTCAGGCTTAGGACTTCTCCCGGAAGTCCTGATGTCTGAAACTTGCTACGTTCTCTGGCAACAGTTTGCTCTTGTTTGATTCTTCCCTGTGCCAAGAAATGGTGCAACTGCTCCTATAGTCTGATCCAGGAAAGACAGGCTCACGAACCCTCCAGAGCCTCCCACCTGGAGAACGGTCCAGTGTTGGCTTTCATTTGTATCTCTGAGATCTCCTCCCACCCCGTCAGCTACTTGACAAATGACAAAATAATCATTCTAAATAATCTTAAAAGATGGTGTAAATTTAAAACTACAAATACTAAGACTTGCATTGGATTTGAAAGAGAAGGTCAAGAAATGACAAGAGTCCATTTAGTCACTGGAAATCAACCAGAAGCGCCAGGTAAGAAAAAAGTTATTATTTACTATGCCTGAAGTGGCATGGCCAAAAAGTAAGTTGTGGTGATGAGAAACCTAGGAACCACATTGTACAAGGAGTAATGGAGGCACTGGAATGGCTCCAACACATGATGTTACAGGGGAAAGACTCACAACCATTCTAAATCTCTCATTTAGTGAACATTTATTTTTGTCTTGGGTGGGGACCTATTACTTATTTACCCCTTCTCGTATTCTACATTTACCCACTTTATTAATTGATTATACTTATCTAACTGTGCAAAGCATTTATAGTAACAGATATTCATAGTAACTAGAAATAGAAACATATATATAAATGCAACCAGGCAAGGCAAATGTCTAGATAGTATCATTTACACAGTCCTACCAATGCAAGAAGGATCTTCTGGCCCACACCTTCAGCAGTGGCCATGGTCTTCTCTGTCATCTGCACTTCTCTGGAATGCGACTGTGTACTTCTTTAGCAGATGGAGAGAACTCTTCCTTTAACCTTTAAATCTAGGGCTGACTTGACTTGTTTTGAATAATATCAGGCAACAGATATGGCATCATGTCATTCCAGATCTAGTGTTACAGAGTCTCAGAGTCCTGCCATGTCTGGACCAGTCAGGCTAGCCATTTGAGGAGTAAAGGAGTCTATATGGGCCAGTGTTGTTGGGTCAGTGCTGTTCTCCAGGCTTAGGCCTTAGATTTGTGAGAAAACTCAGGCAAGATCTGACAGGCATGACTCAGTTGAGCAGAACTCTGCTCCCCACCATTGCCAGTCTCACTAGCAATATTAAATGGCTGTTTTGCCACATTGGGTTGGGGGATGAGGTGCATTTGTTGTACATGTGCTATATACCAAATCACTAATACTGATTTTACAGCGGTGCTCTTGGGGATAGGGAGTGGAGGGTAGACGGCAGAACATCCAAGAACTGAATTCTAAAATGAAAACTCTCAAGTGGAATAGGCCTAGTTCCCTTCCCCATAGCATGCCCCCTGAAGCATCTCTTTAAGGAACATCTTATCCTCTGTGTGTGTGTGTGTGTGTGTGTGTGTGTGTGTGTGTGACCCTCATCAACAGAATTTGTTAGATCTGGGATCTTTCTTCCTCAATCCTGTGGCAGCTAAACAGCCAACAAATAAACTTATAGTAAAATATTTACAGACTTCCCCTTGCCTCTCTGCTGCCATGTTCTAATTCAGCTATACCTTCCTGTCAGTAATATTGCAGTAATCAAAATGTCTATCCACTGGAATTTCTAAAAATGCCTGCCACTGCTTTCTCACCCTCCTGGCCAACTGTAAGTCTTGCAACTGGGACCATGCAGTCCCAGAACGCCACTTCATTGGACATACACCCTATTTGTTTACCTGGAACATGGTTGAGCACATTGGAAATACACTGTTTTTTATTTCTTTGGCTTTCGATTTTGTTTTATACCTTACCTTGGTGGAGGCTCTCTTCTCAGCTAATAGTAACTATGTAGGAGCCCGGTATCTTGTAGCTTGTGAAAACACAAGGTGCATGTCATGTTTGAAAGTTTCTGTGTGCACATGATAGTTTTCTTTCCAATGCACTTTTTGGAGAATGGCCGGTCGTGTACTGCCAAACTACAGTCTTTTCATTAACTAGAAGTGGTATATCATGCACAGTTCTACTAAAGATCATCATATTGAGGATGGAGAGAGCTTAGTGATTAAGAACATAGTGTGCTTTTAGGGAGGGCTGGAGTTGAGGACCCAGAACCCCCACATCAGGCAACTCATACAACCATCTGTAACCCCAACTTCAGTTCCAGATGATCCTACACCTTCTGGTTTTCAAGGACACCTGGATGTTCTTGGTGCACATAAATTCACGCAGGAATATACATATCCACATAAAAATAATCAATATATTTGTAAAGGTTATAGGGTAGAGAATCCAGTCAGACTGTTAAAACTTTTACAATGTTCTTGGATTTATAGGAAATTTATCATAAGGAAATGACCCAGTATGTGTAAAAGGTTCGTGGTGCAGGGCACTGTTACCAAAACTCCATTTGTATCACTGAAAAGTCTTCTAGCTGACTAAAGCACAATTCATATGACAGAATGTCAAAATTATGCTGACAAAGACACTGGAAAATATCCAATTAACAGCTAAACTTAAAAAGAATAAAAGACAGTCTCTATTGTAGAAATCCTGTAAATGTAAATAAATAAAACCCACTGAAAAGATCCAAAAAATGTTAAATGTTAAAGTGTTGGGTCGCATGTGCATGCTTTTTAAAATGTCCTTGAATCCATCAGACACAGCACCCTAGTCAGGCTCTGCTTTAGGATCCCGCGGGCGGCAAGGACTGCGCTCACCACTAGGGACGCTGCGGCCGCGCGGTCCACAAGCTGCGGCGGGAGGGAGGCGGCTGCAGGGAAGAGCCACACCACGTGCTTTCCGGGAACTCAGCCGGCACCGAGAAGCTGCTGCTTTGAGAGGAAACCGAAAAGCGAAAGCATCTGCTGGCAGGCAGTGCGCAGGCGCGGGCCCGGGGGTTTCCCACAGCCTGTCCGCCCCGCCCCCCCACCTCCACGCCGCCGACTGCGCACGCTCGGGGCATTTACTCTGGGTGGACTTGGGAAGCTCCGTCCTGGATGGGGAAAGCTGAGGCTGAGTCTAGTGACTTGAAGGGAACGGAGGGGCTTCGTTCTCCATTTCCATTCTTCTTGTGGCCCTCCCTTCCACGCTTGCACACCGGCAGCCTCACATCCTGAGCCGGGACCCACAGCCAGGGATGGGGGTATGGGCAGCTTTTTTGCTCAAGACCCAAGGGGCACACCCTTTCCTGATGTTTTCATGCCCTCTGCCTTTTAGGGTGATCACTAATGCAGTATGTGAGAAGAACAAAGGGAATACACACACACACACACACACATATGACTTAACTGAATCTGGGAGGCAGAGGGATTGAAATTATGTAGCTTTCCTTAACTACTAAGAACCTACTTAAGCTGAACTTGATGCCAGTCTTGGTAGTATATTGAAGGACCTGTCTATAGCTGGTCCTTCACTGCCTCTTTGGAGAGGACCCCACCACCACCACACCCCCATACACACATAACACACCCGACTTCCACTCATGTGTATGTATAAACATACAGTTTATACATAAATCCCACAAGGTAAAAGGACGTTGCTTTCCCACATTGGAACAATGGAGCAACTGTATATAGTATGCAGAGCCCGGGGCAAAATGAGAACGTGGCACTAAGCAAAACCTACTAAGGGTTTTGAAGCAACAGTCATGCAGGGAACTCAAAAACAAAATTCTAAATGCCTTGCCCTGTAGAAGTCATTTCATGCAGAGGAATCGCAGGGGGCGGGATGTTCATTTCAAAACAATCCTTTCTTTGTTCATTTGAGCAAAAACAGATATAATGAAGGAACAAAGTTTATACCACCACTCTTATATTTTAAAATTCTCTTGGCTTTCTCCAACATTCGCAATAGAATGCAAAGCCTTTAGCTTTTCCCACAGACAGTCCTACATGATTTGGGCTTATCTGCCATTGACTTCCTTGGGTTCTTGAAATACCCCCAAGTTTTTAGCAGGAGGAGTTCATGGACTGGCCCCCTGCCATGTTTTAGGTCTTAGCTGAGTTACTTCTTAGGAGAGGCCTTCACTGCTGACTTCTTCTAATGATTGTTTTATAACTCTCATAACACTTATTAAATCTTCCCCCTCTGTATTATTGTCTGTCTTCATTTATCCTCACCAAAACATGGTAATTTCAGGATAACTTCTCTCCTGTAAATATATAGAATGATGCTATATGCTCACCATGGGAGAACTGAGCAAATCTTTGTGACTCAGATGGGGAATCCTGCACGAGAAGGGCAATACGTGATATAGAGCAGTTCTCAGAACTATTTTTAATGAATTACTATCATTAACACTGAGGGTAGAAATCTCAGGTTAACACAGCCATGCAGACCTTACCACAGGCCCTTAGGCCTTCTGATCTGTGCATATATATTCTGAAAAACTTCTCTGCAGTGCGAATGAGGCAGCCAGTTCTTTATATGCCCCCCCCTCCACATACACACTCAATGCCTGTTTACCCTGTGTAGATAGTTTATTTCTTCACATATGTAGCATACAAGATGCTTAAGGCAATGACTGTTCATCCTGGCAGAAGAGAATGTTGTATAGGCCTTGCATGAGTAGCAATGCACATGAGTTTAATGAAGGCAGTTAGGGAAGGTTTCAGGACACTGGGTTCATCTTAGAGTGGGCAGACATGGGAGCTGTTAGGTATACCTGGGAGATATCTAAATTGAAGGAAAGTTGAGGAGAGTTGATGCCTATGATGGTAGATCATTTATCAAAGCTTAGAAATTCAGTGAGAGGTAAAATTGAGAAGTTCTCTCTGTGCTGTGTCAAAAACAGGTGTGCTCTGTTTAGATAGGATGGTATAAAGGAGACTATTTTGTGAGTTTAGAGTTTGTGTATTTTATAAAGAGGATTCTTAGTCTTGCAGACCAACCAAGCAACAAAGAGAAGGAAGGAACCATTGTTCTTCTTGTATCCAAACACACATTAACTGCGTATTAAGGTCAGATTGTGCAAGACTCTAGGGATAGTATTGCTAACTGGGCTTTGTCCAAGTGCATGCAGAAGATGTACGAGGAGCTCACTGACAAGGAGGGATCGCCGTGCTGGGGA
The DNA here is from genome assembly GCA_036184795.1 of Tokudaia tokunoshimensis. Classification (NCBI taxonomy): domain Eukaryota; kingdom Metazoa; phylum Chordata; class Mammalia; order Rodentia; family Muridae; genus Tokudaia; species Tokudaia tokunoshimensis. The sequence continues at coordinate 51,099,206 of BTHU01000016.1, forward strand.
CTTAGACGGAGCTATGACCTGAACCTTTTCTTATGCAGACACATATGAACATTTGGCAGGAAGGGTATTCAGAGCCTGATGCATGTGTGACCATTATTAGGAGAAAGTAGATACAACAAGATTAGAGAACTGAGAGAATGAAGCTGAAGGAGTGAGGTGAAGCTTCACAGACTTCAGAAAGATCTGCTAAGAGTCATTGTCCTTATTCAGAGGTGTAGTGTTAAATATACTATTGCCTATGAACATCTTCAAAGAATAATGATTTTAGTTAAATAAAATAAAATTCAAAAGATTAATAAAAAGAAACCGGCTATATTGAAATATATATCTAGTGAACTTGGTGACACATAAAACCAGATTGAAATCACCTTTGTGACATAGTGTGTTTTTTTACTAGCGGCTAGTAAAAGATCTAGCAGTGGGGCTGACTATCATTTTTAAAGTGTGCTTAGCATATTCAATATTTTGAGGGAGCTATGTAATGGAGCTACTGTAATATGATATAAAGGTGGTATGTGTCATAATTTGCTGCTCTTAGTTTAAAAATGATGGAATTCTAAAGTCAGCTAGAAGTTAGTGGAAATAAAGCTATGGGTTTTGCTGTTTGGGTTTATGAACCCTTGAATTCTATTCATCTACTCCAGTAAAATGCGGAGTGTTATGAGTTATTCAGAGATTTCAAGCAGGAGTGAAGTCTTGCCTGTTTTTTACTATTGTATGATGTTTGCCTGTGTGAGTGCAGATGCACGTGTGTACAGAACACATGTGGGGCTCAGAGGTCAACTTTCAGGAGTAAGTTTTCTCTTCCCATTTTGTTTTTGAGGAGGATTCTCTTGTTTCTTCCAGGTTGCATGTTCCAGGCTGAACTTTGAGTTCCTAAACAATCTGTCTCTGCCTTCTGTATTACTGTAGTTTATAGATGCAATATAGTTTTTATGTGGGTTCTCAGAACTGAATGCTGTTAGGCTCTGTGGTGTTTTTACACACTGAACCTTTGCAATAGCCCTCCACTGATTTTTAAGTGGATCTCTGTCTACAAAATAAGTTATCCGGTGAGAACACCTTTACCACATTATTGTAGCATCCTCTTCATAAGGATCCAGACAGGTATGGTCGATGCCTTCCAGTGGGGATTCCATAACTCTGGATTTGTTAAAGTTCATACTGACATGATAAAAAGTTAATTTTATTGTATATTTTTTATTGTATATTAATTAGTTACACTGACAAGCCAGATTCTTTTAAAAATGCAAGCAGTTGGATCACTATATGTGCAGCAAAGGAGTGAAGGACTCAGCAAGCAGCAAGGATATGGATAATAGTCTATAAGCTGTGTGTGTGTGTGTGTGTGTGTGTGTGTATGTATGTATATGTGCACATATATACATATGACATTAAGGCCAAAGGTAGACATTAGGTGTTTTCTTTCAAGCCTTGAAAAATTCTACATGATTGCTATGGGCAGAGTGAGCAATGACCTCATAGACCGTGTAGTGAGGCCCAACTTACACCTACAGTTTATATACTTGGAGTGCTAGTGAGTAAAGTACCTTCCTTCTCTCCATCAGAGAGACTGGGATGTTTACCCCTTCTGTAGTCTCAGAGTAAGTTTACAGGACCAGAGACTATTGGAGTATGAAGGGATTCCTGAGCCCATATAGTCCAATATGTTCTAGAGATGTAAACTGTGCAACCTACAAGTGATGTTGGGAATCCAAGGTCCAGGGTACTACTTGCTTCCCAGGTTTCATTTCTTAAGACCTTTACCCATCTGTCCACTTGAAGTGCCCAGCACACAGGGATGACTCTGGATTCTTTTCCTACCGAGAGACCCCTCCCAGTAGCTGTGAGCATCACAGATGTGATGAGTTCTGCCTGGCAATCTGGAGGCTTCATGAGTCATCCCTGCGGCCCTGTGAATCACCGCTGATCATGCCCCATCATTCCCCCATCTTAGGTCTACTTTGAAGATTCTTATCTGGGTTTTCCATCAAATCTTCCTGTGGCTGTGAGTAAAGCAGGCATGATTACGGGTTGTTGACCTACCCTGAAATGTTAACATAGCTTTCAGAGCCAAAGTCATAAATAACACCTGAGAAATAAAACCAGAAACAAATGGTTTTGAAGGAGTCCTCTGTTATATTGTTACCAACACTGGTTTCTTAAAGCTGTCTTTTCTTTCGAGTTTATCTGGAGCTTGTTTTATTAGCATTTTAGTCACAGTGCTCCTGGCTGGGAGTGAGAAGAGAGCTTCGAACTTCCTACCATTTTCTAGAAACCGGTATTTACAAAGCTGAAGAAATAAATTGTGATCTATGGTAAGGAACAGTCTCCAGTTTCAACTGCTTCCTTCTTTGAAGAGTGTTTACACCGTCATTCAGCAGAATATGGGGAATTCATCTAAAAATGAAAACGGAAATGATTGTTAAGGAAACTGTTTTGCAAATAAATTGCCGTTTTGATGGAGTAAATACTTTTTTGTCTACTAAACAATCTGTAATCTTCCTACCAATTAACTAAGGATTCATTAAAGTAATTAGGGCTGATCAGCCTGAAATAAAAGGCATAATTTAAGTAGATTAAAAACTATGTTAAGAAGTCCACTCACAGGGCAGGCAAAGTGGCTCAGCAAGAAAAAGCACAAGACACAAACACGCACACACACACTAATTAAAAAAATTCATCACACTAAAAATAATAATATGAAAATGGATACAAAATATAGCAAAAGTTCAGTTAGGTATAAATGACTTGGCGAGTTAAAGATAGCCAGCATCAGGTTAAGCCATCCAAAACAAACATGGATTTTCCATCCCCTGGAGTCTTGAAGAACTGAATATCATTTGACCTGTGGCCAGATGTCAGTCTCCTGGGCATCTGGATCCCTCCAATGGATTCTGATGTATGTTTACCTTATGTAAATTGGGGATGTCAAATCCTTTAACAGCATTGGGGAATGGAAATAAATAGAACACATCCCAAGTAACATATATATTATAATGTTATAGTATATTATGTGTTATATATGTTATAATGTATTATAATGTATATATGCTATATACCTATGTATTAGATTGTGACTTGAATCTTAAAAAAGCAAAAACCACTGTGCTGCTATTGTTCTTCATGTTCTAAATGGAAAGGCCACAACAGCTGGCTATGCAACAATCAAGAAAAGTTGAAACTTGTGAAGCCTGCACTTCTTAAGATAACTACCAAAGTAGACTTGTATCCCCTGGCTGTGTGTGTCCGTTGCTAAAATGCAAAGAGTTAGGGAGTGGTGTGACTCATGGCTGCACCAGAGAAGTACAGGGATCTTCGGCCCTCTGGTTTTGTGGTAAATATCTTAAAGCAGTTCTAGTAAGCTAAGGTGTTTGCTCTCAGTATCTGTACACTTGCACTGTGCAAAACAGCTTTTGAGTTCGTGCTGGTGATCATGCTCTCTCCTTGCCTGGGCCATGCTGCTACCCCTGTGATTCACATGTCACCTTTGTTTCATTGAAAATACCCTAGATCAATATTGATGGGGGAGGACATACTGCAGTTTCAATGGTCGTTGGGCTCAGGTTTTCTCTCAGCACAGCATATGCACTTGGAGACATGGGGAGAAGGTCTGATGGAGATTGTGGCTCCGTGGAATCATTTCGGCTTAAAGAGATAACAGGAAAATAGTACAAGGATTATAACATAATAGCTCAAGCTAACTTGCTGTGTCTAGGACTTGTCTAGTACTTCATCTCTTTGTGACACTGAGCTGTCTAATTCATCATTTCATATCACAGCATTCAATCTGCTATAGACTATATGGCATATAAAAGGGCAGCTTTATAATTTCAGTCTTAATAGACTGGCTAGTGTGCCCTGAAGAGTAGCTTTATGTGTTCAAAGAAATGAGACATAAAATGCTTTATTAAGCGTTTAAAATGCTTTATCCTCCATTGTATATACTCTGATCTGCCCTTAAATCTCTTTTAGAAAAGCTTTTTAGGAAAAAAAAAGCAATTCAATAACAAATATTTTACACGTGACTACAGATACTCACATTGTTGAAATGGGGATAAAAACAGAGGGGACATAACCCTTGTCTCCCCGTTCTGTCGGTTTTGAAACTGAAAAAGAAAGGCACAGTGTTGAGGGTAGGATTCATAAAATTGGAAATAAAACATCTAGGAAAATATCCATAATGTTCAAAAGAAAATAAGTAACAAGGTTGTCTTGTAATTCACAAAACCTTTTAGTTGAATGGAAAAAATAGCCACACAGGCAAACATGAAATTTATAAACAACGAAACTCTTGGCAGGCTGATCTGACTTTGCATATCAATGACTCTAAAATGTCTAATAATTGAGACTGTACTTCTTCATCTGCCCTTTATGTTGTATTTAAGTTTGGCATTAGTATCTGATTCATTTGTGTATTGGGGGAATTTATAGTGCTGTAGTATCTCTCAAAGGTCATGGTCTTAAAGGTTTGGTTGCTGGTCTGTGGGCTCCTGGGGAGTAGTGGAACCTTTAAAACTTGGAGCCTAAAGGATGGGAAGTCATCAGGTATGTGCTTTATTTGGAATATTGAGACAACAGGCTCCTTTTTCTCTCCTTTCTCCACAGACTGAAACCTTTCAAACTGTAAACCCAGCAAAGCTTTGTTCTTTGACCAACACACATAGGAACACTGCTCTTTTCATTAAAACACCAGCCATAACCTTATTACTACAAGACGTTTTGAAGTCTTCCTAGAAGTAGCATGGACGAACCTTGGCCTTCCCAGGTATACAATGCTGGTCTAGTGCTCATACAATTTAAACATTTGTGTATTTTTCTATTACACACAGAGCACCACTGAGAAGCCAGGTCTTTGAATTTGTTTTCTATTGTATGCTATTTGTCTTGAAGTTAGGTAACAACAAGTCACACTGTTTTTGATAGCTGTAGGATATTGCACAAGATAGTACCAAGAGATTATTCACTACAGATGAAGATCCTTAGAGACTGTGCACTCCCCTGTTAACCACTGGGGACTGGATTCTAGAAACCCTGGCAGTGTGAACCCACAGTGCTCAAACCCTTTGTGTATAATAGTACAGCATTTGCTTTGAATCTAAGCACACTTTTTTGTATCCTTTAAATCATTTCCAGGTTATCTACAATACTTGCTTCAATGTAAATATTATTTAAGTAGTTGTTACACTGTATTGTTTATGGAAGAAAGAAAAGATTTACGTGTTCAATGCACTTGCAATTTTAAAAACTATTTTTGATATTTGTCTGAATAAGACACAAAAAACTATGGCTACAGAGGCCAACTGTGCTTTCATGAGAGACTGGTAAGCTCCCTTGCCTCAGACACAAATTTTACAAATTTTCTTTTTTGTATTCCCTATTTGCTGAATGCCTATTTGTACATTACTTTTCCTGGCCCTTAGGGTAAACGTAGCAAAAGCATGTCAAGGAGAAAGAAGTTCAGATCCCCATGTCTATTCTCTGGCAGAGAACATATACTCTTGGGCTAAGATTACAGTAAAGGCCAGATGGGACCTATGACTCAGTGTTACAAGTACTTGTCTAGCATTTTCATCAAAGTCTGAGTTCCATCCCCAGCCCCCCCCACACACACTCACACACACACACACACACACACACACACACACACACACACACACACATACACACAGAGAGAGAGAGAGACAGACAGAGACAGAGAGAGAGACAGAGAGAGAGAGAGACAGAGAGGGACAGAGAGACAGTTAACAGCTCTCAATTCTCAAGTTACACTCTCTCTCTCTCTCTCTCTCTCACACACACACACACAGAGAGAGAGAGAGAGAGAGAGAGAGAGAGAGAGAGAGAGAGAGAGAGAGAGAGACAGAGAGACAGACAGACAGAGAGAGAGAGAGACAGAGACAGAGACAGAGAGACAGAGACAGAGACAGAGTTAGAGTTAACAGCGTTCAACTCTCAACTTACTTTATAAAATACAGGTCTACAGACCTTCTGTGAAAGTTTACACTCATCAGTTCTTCCTTCTTTTCCCTTGGCTATATAAATGCAATGACTGACCATCACTCCTATTTTAAGGAACATGGGCTCTAGGCTTCAAAAGGGTGGATGTGGTCATGGTGAAGTCTCGTTGCCTTGTGAGTGTTACTCTACTAAGCACTGGCACAGCACTTGACTTGCTAAGGCTCTAGACCTCCACATGACCCTGGGATATTACCAAGGTCAAAGTAATCAGAGAGGAAGTTCGTCATTTTCCTCTGAAATGATATCATTTCCTAAAATCTCAAGAGGAAAGTAAATACAAATGGCATCACCTTCGCAAGGCTGGGAGCTGTAGTGTTTGCCAAAGGCTTTGTCTTTGGGAATGTCAGGGTAGAGGTACTTCAGAGGGTTTTCAGGGATGTTCTCAGCCATGATAACCTTGTAGTCTCGCAGGATGTCAGCGAATGGCAGAGCTGACAGTCGCCCTTTGTTGTAGGGTTCTACGGAGTGGAATCTCACTTCTCCTGAAAGCACAGAAACTGAAATATTTAGGCTCCTGCAGATGTTCTATGTAGTCATTCTTCCTACTCAAGTTATAACCACGGCTAAAAAGTCTGACCTTCTGCAGTCTGTTCAGTACAGACCATGCATGAGATAGAGGGTGGCAACATGGACTTTCAGAATCCATGGTACCTGGTTATGGGTCATCTGCACCAATTCATATTCAAACCATTGAGTGAGTTTGATTACGTACCATTTTCAGATTGGTCTACCCAGGTGAAGGTTATCCCTCCAAGATGGCTCTCACTGAATCTTAACAAAAATGTCCCAGGCATTTTATCTTTGAGCAGAAGCCGTTCCTTCTCTTTGCTAACAAAGCCCATGATGTACCTAAAATTAGAGCAAGAGGCAAGAAACAGTCTCAATTCATCATTATTGCATCTGCATTTATTTCATTCATAAGGAATAGACCTAACAAGCAACTGTACCTGTAATCTCATATTATTACATAGGTATAATATATAGCATATATATATATATCATTATAGAATATTCTATGAAGAAACAGTAAATGTATTTTTTCCATAAACATGCTTAAAAGAAAAAAAAGAGGAAAAATATAATTAAAGCAGAAAAAAGTACTCATATGAAAAATAGAGTCCACAAACTCACCCATCAATCCATAGGGGAAGAATATGTTTTTTAATTAGGTCCAATATTGCTTCAAGCCAGGTCCAGAAGGTAAATGTTTTGCCAGGCAAATGTTCCTGTGGGAAAGCAGGAGCACACACAGACAAGGACAATGACTTAGGCAGCATCTCTGACAGAACTCACTCCAACTTTTACAAATGTTCCCTTTGAACAGAACAGAACTTTATTTTTTTCTTTTTTTAAAGTTCCCTCATCCAGGAAATCTTCTAAATCTCCGGTGGTTTGGAAATCTTTCCCCAAACCACCAGAGCTTTAGAAAGCAGCTTTATAACATCCTAAACAACACCCCCATTACCCTGTTTGTACCTTGCAGAACTTGGCCCAGGTGAGGTGACCATCATTGTAGTTAGACTGAACTAAAATGAAAGAAAAAAAACAATAACAACTAAATAAAACAAGAATTTTAACACAACACTGAGACCTTTCATTCTGTGCTTGATTTAATCTCTTCCCTCTTCTCTTGCAAGCATTTCTTACAGACTTCCAATGGAGGCACAGTATGTGAGTGCTTTGTAAGAAAATGCATCATCCTGTGTCTAAGTTCAGTATCTAATAGGAAGCTTTTATGATGGAGGAGTCAACTATGGGCTTAGGAAGCCCCATGGATGGTCAGCCACTGGGCAGTAGGGCAGAGGGAGGGGCAGAGGGAGAACAGAAGCTCTTCCAGGTGGGAAGCACAGTGGGGACAAGGTGCTTTGGGAAAGCACTAGACTGCTGGAGATGGTAAGAGCGGCCCAAGGGTGGTGACTAGACATCACTCAACAAAATCATGTAATTAGGTATAGCTAGATTTTCAGGACTCTTGCCCATTAAAGTGAAAAAGATGGACTAGAAATCATGTAAGGCAATATGCAGCCACCACCTATTTTGATCTAGAACACTGAAGAGATTAATACTATTTAAATCTTAAAGAAACTATATTCCTGTGGGTGATTTGCTAAAGACCCTAAGGATACAGCTGCAATCTATGCTAATCTATATATACTATTGCTAGTATCATGCTAACATATTTTTGTGTTAGTTGCTCATTAACATTTTGCAAATATCTAGTACTGTATTTGTGAGTTCAAGACAAAAAAAACTATATTAAGTAAAATTTTAAATTGTCGGAAAGGGCAGTTGTATTTGACCACCTACTGATGAGCCAACAGGTGCACGTGGCAAGCTCGCCAGCATCGCATACATCAGACTGCAGCCACAGATTCTGTGCAGAGCAAGTTAACTGCAAAGGCATACAGACTCAGCGTGAGTTCTCCCTGGAGCTACAAATGCTAGCTTGTCAAAACTCAGTTACTTCTAAGAAATATAGGTAGAGCTTAAGAAGCACTGATGATGTCTGCAAAATCAAGAAACTGAAGCTTCCTTAATGTGCAGAATTAAGTGATTGCTCATGTTTTTAAACTTTTGGTACATTTCCTGTGCATCGCCCATCATGTTCCAGTTGGTTAACATCACCATACAGGCTTCACAGCATATTCAGAGGAAGTGGCTTAAGAACACCTAGAAACCAGAGTATGAGTAGAAGGGCCGGTCTGGCCCACAACGTGGCTCTGCTGCCTCCTAGCTGTGCAGTGGGGCCATTGACCTCTGTTGTCCTCTAACCAATAGAATACTGTTGGCCCCAGGAACGTTGTGAGAAATAAAAGTAAATGAACACTTAGCCCTGTGCCTGGCAATACAACACAGGCATCCCATAAAAGTGTGACAGCATCATAATTATTAATTGTAGTAACATAACTGCTTTAAAACTTTCAAGTTCCAAACTAGAGGGAAACCCTGTCTCCCAGCTCTCACCTGTGAGCTTCTCCGCCAGCATGTTGAGCTGGTCTGAATTAAGGCCACGACCGACATAGGATGAAAACTGCCAGCTCATCACTTCCAGGAGTTGGCCCAAAGTGACAGATGGAGGGTTATTAAAGAAAACCAAGTTCTGAAATAGAGTTATGGTGATTACATATCATAATTTCACAGGGAAGACTACATTCGATATATCACATTCCTGATTTACATTCTGGGTCAAGTGATATTAATAATAAATTGTTCGTAAGACTGATCTCCCCGTTATAATTATAATACAACTTGGGGAATCCATCTTTCTTGAAAGAATCACTTGACATCTCCCAACTTTCTCTAAACTACCAAGCAACAATCATCGCATGTAAGTAGTTAACACTGCCCAACAATGGCTGGTCAGATAACTTCCCTTGAAATGATATTAATTGTAGACATGTTAATTGGCTCACCACGAAAGAGGGTTCTGCATTCAACAAGGATCACAAGACAGGAAGAAGAGAAGTAAAAGAATTTCTAGGGACACAATTGTCTCCTTGAGAAAGGTGTCTGGAAAATGGCTAGTGAGGACAGCGTCTAGTTAAGGTGTAAGAGCTCGGAGTTTGAAGGAAGGTAGAGTTAATAAGTCAAAGTCAGTTGTTTAGCTTGGTTTTATAAGGTGACTAGGAGTCCAGTCTCTAGATCTTCATGAGGGGACTGAGTTGCTTTGGGAGGGTGGTCATGGTGGCGTATGTAGCAGATTCCTAGCAGAATGTCGCTAAGGAGATACCAGTGTGGTGCTGTGCTAGGTCAGAAGACCCTACTAAAGTCTTTCCTGCCACACCCTAAAGTTGGATGTGCAGACATGTAGCTCTTAAAGAGAAGTGGCATTTGATGCCAGGGACCGCTTCTGGCCTTAAAGTGCAGAGAACTGCCTAGTGGATTCTCCACCATGAGGGGCACCTCATGACTAGGCTGCCCTCCTCTTTGCAGTTGATCTGTCTTTGATGCCAGGACATCTGGGGATAAGGATGAACAGGGCTGTGCCATTGTCTGTGTCGTTTCCTTTTAAGGAATATTGTGTTAAAGGGGAAAGGCACTGAAGGTTGGCCTATTTAGTGATCAATTCTTATGCAGTCACCTAGTGAAAAGAATTCTTCCGGCAGAAACTGATTTTAGTGAAAAAGAAAAGTTATTCACATTTGAGCTGTTTCTTCAGGAACTGAGTATTTTGCAACACAACACACGGTTTCTGAGTTTTATTTTCTCTGTCTTAAGAACAGAGCAAGAGGGAGTGGAGACTTTTTTTTTAATATAAATCTGAGTCCTTCCCTGGTTTTCATATAAAAACATCTATTAACTATTGGTATAGTGACTTGAAGTCCATTTTTGGTAAAGTGCCTCAAATAACCACCAGATGGCACTAACACCCAGCCTAAACCTAGACAGGCTCAAGTCTATCAATTCAATGGCAAAATTTGTGCTGTCAGAACTCAGGCAAGATTGATGGATATCCTGGTTACTTATTTGGAAGCAAATGCTGTGTCTTTGTAGAAGAGACTGAGGAAAAGTGTGCCCAGAAGAAGTGAAGGTAGACAGGAAGTTATGAGAGTACTTGGAAAATTCTGGAATAAGGGGTTTCCCACCATCTAGTCAGCACAGCAGTGGACAGCCTTAGATCTTAGATGGTGAGGCAATCTTGGAGCTGACCAGAACTCAGAAATAACCAGTGCCAGTCACTGTCCTTGGCTAGAACTCAGACTGTCTCATCATTATCATGGTTGCTACTAAGTTTGAGACAGGCTCTTGCTATGTAGCCCAGGCTTGACTCAGACTTGCTTCGAATCACTAGCTTCCTACATTAGACTTCTATGTGCTTGGATTCTAGATGTGTGTTGTCATGCTCAGCTCAAACATAACATGTTAAACATAACCAAACGGGACTTGCACAACTAGACACACCCTTATTGCCACAACGTGCACATTGTTTTGTGAAAGACAAAGTTAAGTGCCATGAGAAATGGAGAGACAGTAACAGGAACTTTACCTGGGAGTCGTTGGTTGACACATTGTACCAAATGATGGATGCCCACGCATTAGGTAGTTGGCTGACATTAGAAATCATCACCACAGGTAATGAGCTGGTCTAGTTAATTTTAAAAATAAAAAAAAAAGTTATTACAGGTAGTCCAAACATGCATTGATGCTACTCTTCACCTTCTCGTCTAAAGGTTATCAAGTCAACCCCCCTTTCCAATTCTGGTACCCAGGTGCCATTCAAAGACCTTTCTGTGCACGTACAAGCCAAGTACAGTAAGAAAAGGAGCAGGAGCACTTCCAGGGAACCCGATGCTAGCAGTCAGGCAGTTTCCTCCATGTCTTCCTCAACATTGAGAAATGTCTATTTCTCCTTATGTCACACATTGCCTCAGATACAACCAAAGTGGCTTTAGCGATGATCTAGTAGTTATCTGCTTATAAGTTATGCTAAAGAACTTAATCTAGAATCTGGAGAGATGGCTCAGTGGTTAAGACCACTTACTGTTCTTCCAGAGGTTTTGAGTTCAATTCCAAGCTACCATATGGTCCTTTACAACCATCTGGAATGGGATCTGATGCCCTATTTTAGTGTGTTTGAAGACAGCAACAGTGTACTCATATACATGAAAATAAATAAATCTTGCTCTAAACTTACTTTGGGAATAAGCCACTGTAATCAAATTATGACCTGGTGCCTGATTAAAGTCCACACTGGAAGGAGGGTTTTACAGTAAAAGCTGGAGACGTGAATTATTGGAGTTGGTGCTGCCTGGTCTATTTCTGCAGAACAGTTTAGTACTGTTAGTGTTGCAGTTTTCTATCTTATGAAGTAAACATCCTTTCACAAACTAGCCTGGGAGGCTAAGCCCTGTAGAGAAGTCACTTCCTAATAGGCATAAGATTCCCAAGGACAGACCCAGGAACTGAGGGACTGAGCAGCTTATGGAAGAAGAGGTTTAGGAGAAAGAAGTTTTACACATTTTTGAAATTTGTATAAAGAGGGAAAGGCAGAGTCTAACACAATACACTCTCAAGTAGTATCTTACTCAAGTTGCCTGAAATGGAGCTTGTTAATGGACGCACTAATTTGTTAATTCGACATATACTGGGCCTTTAGCATGTGCTAGGGACTGTGAACAGACAAGCAGTGCACGGTGCTCTGACTTCAAAGAGCTTGTAATTAATGTGTTCAACTTAATCCTGCAGTTTATCCTTAGAGTTCAATGTTGATATTGGAAGATGGTCAAAGCAACACACTGCCAACACTCTCACCACGGTCCTTTGTTCATTACATCAGAGAAACCCTCCAGGAGATTTTTAGATATAACTTCAATTTTAGAAAATATATCACTACATGATATAGTTCAAGGATAGCTATTTCTCTTTCTGCTTTCTGTTGAATACTCCTGATTCAGAAAATAATAAAAATGTAGACAACCAATCAACATACATTGAATTCATGAGTCATGAAGTCTTTATCATTCTTATATTTAACCAGAATGGCATCTAACTACTTATTGCACATTTGATGTGCTGTTTTTCTAAAAAGTATGTGAAGAATAGACAAAAATCCAGAAGGACTTGGTTTTTACTGTCAATGCTGACATGTTGCTGTAAATATTACTAGCAAGTGGATGTTTCTTGAAAAACCCACCTCTAGGTTAATGGTGAGGCCGTAGAGGCAGATCTGGGTCTCAAAGGTGATGGAGTGCAGCTCCTCCGTCACCATGTGGCAGCCCTGTGGGGAGACAAGTGGATCAGTTTCTCACAAAGGCAGCTTTTCTATCTGAGACCTGGAAATTAACAAGGCGGATGTCCCCCAAAGTTTCGCAGTATTTAAAAACAAGGCAAATAATGACTTTCAGCTTCCAAAACATGAGTTCTTGCTTTTAAAATTCTGGCATATTTCCAGTATTTGAAATGCAAAGTTATTCTTTATTCTAATTTTCTAAAACTAGTTCTTTGGATTTTCCAAATAACTTATAAAATAAGCCACATATTTATGAGTATATAGAAGAACTTATAATCTTATAATGAATTGTTCGGAAAAGAAATCAAGACCCCTCTGGCTAAACATAGGTGAGATACATACATTTTCTTCTGTTTGCTCTCAAAACTTTAATAAGATTTTTAGGAAAACAAAATTGTCATATAAATTCCCAATGTGAGGCAGGAAAGTTGGAAGACGAGAGGATCTTAACTGCTCTGAGGCTGACAAAAAAGAGGCCCAAGCAGGCCATCTAGAGCCTCGGCCCATGCAGTGATTCTATAGGACTCCTGACCTGGCCAGGCAGAGTGATTTTCTCTTCAAAGCAGATGAGTCATTAGGGAAACTTTGCATTCTAGGTAGACAACTTGTGGCCAGGGGTGCAGTGTCAGGACGAAGGGAGGATGATACTGTGAAAGTTTGTAGTGATTTCCAGGCCCTGTCTGCATTTGATACCTGGTCTACTCGTAGTCAGGCTTTAAACCTTCAGGAAATTTATCTTGAATGTGGACCAGAGCAGAGGCGAATTCACCATGTTAACCTTTAGGGAGCTGCTCCCTAAGAAACAGCCAACCCTAATAACTCATCCTTGGTTCTTCAGTCGCAACACTCATAGAGGATCAACCTCTAAATGGCTTCTATGGCCTTAGTTGTGAAATGTCAAGCTAATGATCATTAGAAATTTGACAAAGTCTCTCACACAAAATACAGGCGTGAAATTTAAAAACAAATAACTCTGAAGAAAATACAAAAACAAAAGATTTTTTTTAGAAAGATAAACAACGTATACAAGCTTATATACAAGCTCAGTTTGTTCAATGTAAATGACAAATTAACCAATTGTGATGAGTGGTTATTGCTACTAAGTTGTGCTAATCAACTGTACAAGAGTTGAAGAGATGCCAATCACAATGAATAAACGAAAAGTCACAGTCTTCATTGCTGTAAACTCCAGAGACTAAATGGGAAGTCTGAGGTTTCAGGAGTACAGAAATGAAGGACCATTTGTAAGTGACTGAGAATCAGAATATAAAATAACTAGAAGACAATGAGTGCTTTTTTTTAACTTCTGAAGAAAATTATTCTAACTTAGAATTCTATACCCATCCAAATCACCAGTCAAGAATGACCATAAAAAGTGTTTCAGACATGCAAAGCCTCAAGAAGCTAGTTCCTGAAAATCTTCTCTCTGAAAACTGTTGAGTTTCCCTAATAAATAATAATAATAATATAAAATCAGCTAAGAAAGAGGACATAGACCTAACCAGAAGAACTGGGGAGAGATAACATAAAAAAGAAAACAAAAGAACCAAACAAAAACAGACCACGTAATAATTATACAACAGAATTAGAAGGTAAACAGGAAAGACTGAAGGGAAAAATTATAGTCTAAATCAGATTAAAGCTGTATGTTTAAATAATAGAAAACTCCGCTGGTGATGGGAGCAGGGGATAAAGCCATGAAAGGAAAGAAAAAGAAGTGACCAGATTGACATGCTTATCCATGTGTAAGGAGGCTTCTCTTTCTGATGAAAAGTTTAGGGCTACATGAGTGACAGGTTCTACAGTTAATTAGATAAAAACTCAAGGAACCACTATATCCAGAGAAAACTAAAAGCAATGCAAGAATGGGAATATGATCATAGTATGCTGCTTGACTCAGATGTTAAATTGTATATAATCGGAATTACTTTGTATAAGTAGAAGGAAGTTTATATGTATCAATACATCCCATTTAAAAAGGGCCATAACTTAATCTTATGTTCAGGAAAGAATTTGTGAATTTAATATGCAAAATTAAAAACTCAAGAGATACCAGAATTACATTTACCTCTCAAAAAGTGAGTTCAAGGGAGGGGTTAGGTGAGAATGACTGGGAGAGAAATTGGCACTTTTCTCTGATGACGTTCCCTACAGGAATTTGCTATGCCTACAGCCAGCACAACTGTCACCATTTAGAGACTTAGTAGAAAAATGGGATTTCGAGCCCAGGCTTAACAGAGTCAGATTTTGCATTTTAACAAGAACTACAGGTAGGATTTGGGAAGCAATTATTCTTGATGTGGTCCATTAACATTTCATTTAGTCTCAAAAAAAAAAGGACGTGGGACATTTTGTGTTAGAAAACTTAAACCATTTATAAAACAAGCCTAGGAACAAGTGAACAGAAGTGGACTTGTCTAAATTAGAACAATCGGGTGAGTTCTGAGAGAACAGGGTCACCCTGGGAGAAGCGGAGAATAACATTATCAATAAAAATTCTGAACCCACTATGTTCATTTTGAAATAATAAAAATTAGTCAAATATGATATGAATAAGAATTGCATGAGAAGTAGTTTGATAATGCAGAGGGTGTTAAGCTTAGGATTCAGAAGAAAAGTACAGATGGAAAAAGCCTTTTCCTCTTGGACTAGAAGATCACCGTATGTTTGATTGCCTGAAAGTAGTGAAAGGAGCAGACTGGAGTCACTTTGCATCAGTTAGCAGGAAGTTATAAATAATACAATGCTACCTGCAAATCCCTTAGAGAGCCACTAAAATCACTCTTGGTACATGAACATACCAAGTAGACAATTTCCCTTCCCTGCACAGCCTTGAAGTCTGTTTTCCTTTTGGTTGAGCAAAAGACAAAGTAAAGTAACTGGATTCTATTAGGACACAAAACTATTTTTAACTAAGAAAACCTCACTAACTCCAAGGAAAGGAACTTACACTGTGCACATTACTAAGATGACTGAGGAACCTAAACTTTGATTTTATGTTTATCAAGGAGTGTCCTTTTTACTTTTTTTATCCAGTTCATTGGTAGATAAGCATGTACAAATTTTTGAAAGGCTTCCAGCAGGCATGCAAATGAAAACACAATGCTTTAATAGCCAGAAATCAAGCTAACAAATTGTTACAGTGTGGTCTAGCCCCCTGCATTGACATATAGCCTTCAACTAACTTAGATGACTGGCTTGGCACCTAAGAGTTCTATTTGAGCACGGTGGTATGGCTAAGGCACGGCCCTTCTGGCTCTTTGCCCATGGCCTTCTCTTCCACTTCTGTGAAAGACCTCAAACGACAATCATGATTCCTAGGTCCTTCCTTGTGCCTAGAGTTGACCTTGTCTCTACAGATCTTTTGTAGAGAAAGCTATAGCTGGAAAAGGCCTTCCTGAATATGAGATCCTATAATCCTATGACATAATTAGATATGCACATTAGTCTCTGTCTCTAGCTCTTGGGACAGGATTTCTATGGCTTGTAAACCCTTTTATGGCTAGAAGAACCCTTTATTGTTGTTTTCAGATAGGGTCTTATCACTCACTATACAGCTGAGGCTGATCTGGAAATCTCTATGTAGTCAAAGTTGGCTTCTCCCTCTCAGAGATCTGCATGCCTCTGCTTCCTAAGTGTTGGGTTAAAGTCGTGGGCCACCATGTCAGTCTCAAGGTTCCTTTGTTCAAATATTTGGTCTTTGATTTTGATTCCTGACACAAACATTGTGATTTCTTGGCAAAAGCATCTTTTTTGTTGTTGTTATTTTTTGGGTTTTTTTTTTGTTTGTTTGTTTGTATTTTGTTTCAGATGAAGTGACTCTAGTGGCTTCTGGATATACTTGCAGGATGAGGGCTGGATGCCAGGGTCACTAACCATACGATTACAAGTTGGAAGTTTCACACCAGCCTCAAACACTTAAGGAGGAGACTTCATTAACCCCAGTGGCCTATGAGGCAATCAACCATGCCCACTTAATCCTTCCATAAAATCTTCAAAGGACAAGACTTGAGACAGTTCCGTCTGAATGATAGGGAGGTTCCTGGAAGGTGGCATGCCACTGTCCTTGCCACATGTCTTCTACATGTCTTACATCTCACTGTTTCCTTTATAATAGCTTCTATGATACCCTGGGAAATAGAAATGAGCTCTGTGGGCTTCTCCAGTAAATTAACTGAACCCAAGAAGTGGCTTGTGGGAACCCTGATTTATTGCGTGTTGCTCAGGAACACAGACCACAGATGTGGTTTGTCTTTGATAGAGTAGAAAAGCCAAGTTTCAAGTACCATCTCCGCTCATTCTAGTCTGTAGACTAGAGCTTCCCAGGGACTAAACCATCAACCAAAGAGTACACATGGAGGGACCCATGGCTCCAGCTGCAAATGTAGCAGAGGATGGCCTTGTCAGACATCAATGAGAGGAGAGGCCCTTGGTCCTGTGAAGGCTCAATTCCCCAGTGTAGGGGAATGCCAGGACAGGGAAGCAGGAGTGGGTAGGTTGGTGAGCAGGGGGAGGGAGGATGGGTTAGGGGGTTTGGGGAGGGGAAACCAGGAAAGGGAATAACATTTGAAATGTAAATAAATAAAATATCTAATAAAAATAATGCATACAAAAAGAAAGAAAAAAGAAAGAGGCCATCCCTCTAGCTAAGCACATGGAGAGAAAAAAGAGGAGGATCTATAGTGGTTTCAAGTCACTGAATGTTAGCTTCTGTCAATATAATACCCGGTCTCCATTGAGCAAGCAGCACAAATTACTGATCTGTAAGAACCACAGCCAACCTATGCCTACACACCACCAATAACTCACACATTCTTCTCCTCTGGTTCTGTCAACAACCCTGGAAGTGTAAGGTAACATTAACCATGTTCTGTAGATTAAAAAAAAATTGAGAGGATGACAGTGGCTTAAAAGCAGAGCCCAATTCAAGTGCTATTTTCATATTCCCCAGAGGCATAGCAGGAATGAAAAGGGGGAGGGGCGGAACCCAGCAGAGAAAGGGCATTTATTTTTACAAAGAAATGTTATGTTAATTTCTTCTCGACTTGACAAGGAATCTATGCTGAAATAGCCTCCACTTCTGAGCTAGTATAGCAGGCCATGTGTGAGGTGAGGTGTTCCACCCTCCCAGAGATTGTAAGATCACAAAGGGATGTATCCCAGAAGGACTAGTAGTACAGGTTGTCAAGGTTCATTAACTGCCTGGTGCAAACTTGAGTGAGGTCAACTTGAATATGTATGCAACCCACTTAGCAGTGTTATCGCCAGAATATACACCAGGAGCTACTGTTAAATGAATTCTCAGTAGGGTATGCCCCAGTTGCTGCAGGTGCTCCTAGATAAGCAATAGCATCCTTTGAAGCTTGAAAATAAGGTCATGGTATCCTTGCTTCCCATCTTCCTAAAGTGTATAACTACAGTCATTGGCCCTGTCGGTTTATGAACAGCACCACCTTATGTACCAACTATTCTTTTCCTCTCTTTCCTGTCTTTGGTCATTTCTATTGACCAAACCCCTGATGATTGGATCATCTTCCTCCACATGTTTCATACCAGTCAACTGAGTCTTAAGCACACAAAACAGTGTTTGAGCCTGTGGCTTGTTCTAAATGTACCTTGACACCATACTAAGATCATATCAATAGGGGGAGCTCAAAGAATATCTTAAACACAATAGCCCCGCTTTAACAAACTTAAAAAAATAAAAAATAAACAAAGTCATTGTATGGCTGTATGATTTTGTTATCAACTGGAAAATAAGAGGACATAAATTCAAAGCAATATAAGTAGACATTACTAATAAGACAGTGCTTGGGTTTTCTATAGAGGAAGATGATTTACTTAGAGCTCTATCTCTAAGGAAATCCTAGTACAGATTTTTATTTCACGTTGGTGAAGATGACAATGTACAGCAGGAGTTGAACTATTTGGATGTATTCCCATTGGATATGTTTTGCTTAAGAAAAATAATTGTGCTTGGTTTGTTCAGACTTGTAAATAATAACATTCAGGGATGTCAAGCTGAATGAAATATTACAACTGTGTTCAAAATTCCACCGAGATGTGCGCCGTAATGGGCTTTTGTTTATAATGTTTTTTTATAAGAATGGTTCAGTAAATTTAGAAAAACCTTCATGGGAAAGAATTCCTCCTATTTATTTTGCTAGAACCTTCAAACCCAAAAGCTCCATTCTATGTGCAGTAGCTGGGAGGAAAGACTCACCTGAGGCTCTGCCTTCAGCAGTGACTCTAATCGGGAAGGAGCATGGATCAACTTCGGTAGGGACATGGGATAGAATGGCTCCTAAGGGCAACTAAGACAATGAAGAGTTCACAGGAAGGGAACATGACTGGACGTTAAACCTTTGTGGTGAGTCATGTGGTTTCTGTGTGTGCATATGTATACTTGTGTGTGTGTGTGTGTGTGTGAGAGAGAGAGAGAGAGAGAGAGAGAGAGAGAGAGAGAGAGAGAGACACTACTGCCACTAGATGCTGGGTTTACAAAGTTCTTCCATATGTGATTTAACCATCTTTGTCTTAAGACCTATGATTACAAAGCTGGGTGACTGGATCTGTAGAGACTGTCTTGTAACAGTCCTTTACTGCAGCAGCTGCTTTGAGTACTCAGGTTCACCTCAGCAGACTCTGAGCAAGGCGTGTGAGATGTCATTTCTTATCACGTAGAACATAAAAAATGCAACATTTCTTTATCATGTGATTTTCCAAAGATAACATTTTCAGTCATTGTTGGGAATGTAGACTCAAATTTAGATTTTCAATATTCAAACTTGAAGAGCAAAGCAATAATGATTAATTTTCTAGGCCAACTCAGAAGATGGTCTTCATGGTTATATCTAGCCTGGGATTCCACCAGTTTACTGGCTGGAATGTGATGGCTTAGGCCGGATCGCTCAGGCAAGCTTCAGTTTGTCCAGTTCACTTGGTGAAATACGAACCTTACAGAACAAAGTAGCTGATATTACACAATCAAATACTTATTTTTTCAGGTATGATTTTTTTGTAATATGCCATAATTTTTGAAACTTGCTTCACATCTGTGGGAAAGGGGATGATTTTAAAGATAGTTTGCTATAAAGGAGAGCTAATTAAAGAAACATGGCATCTCTATAAAATATAATTAAACTTTGGGAGGGCTTTCAAGACACATTCTTTTTTTATTAAATATATCCTTCATTTACATTTCAAATGTTATACCTTTTCCCGGTTCCCAGCCCCCAGAAAACCCCCAACCCATCCTCCCACCCTCTGCCTCCAAGAAGATGCCCCTCTGTCCAGCCTACTCCCACCTACCCCAGTCCCTCGATTTCCCCATGCTGGGGCATCTATTGAGCCTTCATAGGACCAGGGACCTCTCCTCCCACGGATGCCCGACAAGGCATTCCTCCGCCACAGTTGTGGCTGGAACCATGTGTACCACTTGGTTGATGGCTTAGTCCCTGGGAGCCCTGGGGGTCTGGTTGGCCGACACTTCCCAAGGGGCTGCAAACCCCTTCAGCTCCTCCAGTCCTCCCTCCAACTTCTCCACTGGGGACCCCAAGCTCAGTCCAATGGTTGGCTGCTAGCATCTGCCTCTGTATCTATAAGGCTCTGGCAGGGCCCCTCAGGAGACAGCTGTAATAGGCTCCTTTCAGCAAGTACTTCTTGTCATCCATAATAGTGTTTGAGTTTGGTGACCATCCTTAGTTGCAGGGAAATGCAAATCAAAACAACTCTGAGATTCCACCTCACACCAGTCAGAATGGCTAAGACCAAAAACTCAGGGGACAGCAGATACTGGTGAGGATGTGGAGAAGAAAAAGAAACACTCCTCCATTGCTAGTAGAATTGCAAGCTGGTAAAAACACTCTGGAAATCAGTTTGGTGGTTCCTCAGAAAATTAGACATAGTATTATCTGAGGACCCAGCTATACCACTCCTGGGCATATACCCAGAAGATGCTCCAACATTTAATAAGGATACATGCTCCACTATGTTCATAGCAGCCTTATTTATAATAGCCAGAAGTTGGAAAGAACCCAGATGTCCTTCAACATAGGAATGTAAACAGAAAATGTGGTATATTTACACAATGGAGTACTACTCAGCTATTAAAAGCAATGAATTCATGAAATTCCTAGGCAAATGGATGGAACTAGAAAGTGTCATCCTGAGTGAGGCAACCCAATCACAAAAGAACTTGCATGTAATGCGCTCACTGATAAGTTGAGATTAGCCCAAAAGCTTAGAATAAACAAGATACAACTCACAACCACAAGAAGCTCAAGAAGGAAGACCAAAGTGTGGGTGCTTTGGTTTTTCTGAGAAAGGGAACAAAATACTCACAGGAGCAATTATAGAGACAAAGTGTGGGGCAGAGACTGAAGGAAAAGTCACCCAGAGACTGTCCTAACTGGGGATTCAAGACACACTTTTTCTGTGTAGTCCTGACTGTCCTGGAGTTCACTCTGTAAGTCAGGCTGGCCCTGAATTCACAAAAATCGACCTGCCTTTTCCTCCCTACTGATGTGATAAAGGCGTCACCACCATTCTCTCTGGCTATAATGCAACAGTTTGAATCATATTCTCTAAAAGGACTGGACATGACAGACAGCTGTTAGCCATGTTATGAAACAGTATATGTGGCATATTTTTGAGGCTTAGATCTATAAACAAAAGATTTGACTGATATACAAGAAGGTCAATGTTTTCTCTTCAGGGTAATATGGTGTCTTATTTTCACTTTTCTCTTTAAACATTTCCATATTATCTACAATGAGCATGCTTTAGGTTTATAGTCAGGAAAACAGTTTTGACTTTATATGCAATTAAGCAGTTTAAGAGAAACTAATGTTAGAGGACTATTTCTTACGAGAGCCCCAGAGTCAGCATTTCCTACCTCATTTCCTTTACTCCCAACACTGCACTTCATCTCCTTGGGTTGCTTTGAGAAAGAAAATAATAGTGTTTAGATGAAGGGTCATTATCAGTTACACATCAAGTCAGTCACTTTCAAGTCAAAGGTGGAGGTTGGCTTCTTTAACAATAACTCCTATTGTCTCACTCACTGAAACTTTACTTACCTGCTGAGATCCAACACAACAGTTAAAACTGAAAACCAAACTAAACCGCAAATTTAAAAGTCTTTCTGCTAACCAGTTTGCTGTTTCAGAAAGTGAACCGGTAAGGCTGATTCAGTGGTGTTGAACATTCAGGTGGGCACTGGGTAAGTGTTAATCAATAAATTAGAGAAATAGTATGTTTCTGCCAAGAAAGGCCATAGGGCCTTTGGAAATCTAAGAACTGTGTGTGTGTGTGTGTGTGTGTGTGTGTGTGTGTGTGTGGGTGTGGGTGTGGGTGTATGTGTGTGTGAGAGACAGAGACAGAGAGAGACAGAGGGACAGAGACTGAATCTAGTTGAAGAGGAAGTGGTAAACAGGAGAAGCCCAGGATGGGGCAGGGATCAGAGTTTTCTAGACAACTCCAAGGTAGACTGTACAACATACAATGATATGTGGGACATCCCAAGAACAGCCCAAGCTGTTGTGAATTGAAAGTGCTTTCTGCTACACATTATTGGGTGTCACTTCCTGGGAAGCTTTAAAAATGAAACCAGAACTGCTCTGCATTTTAACCTAGATCTCTGCCACTTTTATGATGAACACTGGTCAGTCACCATGAATGCGTGCAGCTCTTCATGGCTACTGTTAAAGACTCACTGTCTTGAGTTCTTGCTCCATGTCTTTTCTACTGTGTTAGTTTTCTGATGATGGCATGCTTTGTTTCTTACTGTGGTACTTGATCTCATGAAAGAAACACAACAAAATACTCTGAATTATACAGTCTGTTAACAAAGCTGGGGGAGGAACATTGGTGTAGTCTTACTTGCTTCTTACCAAATGTCTAAACTCCACTGAGAGGCTTCCATTGGAAGATTCCTCACTGGACATAGCTTTGACGTGAGTTCCACAAAGCACAAATCTTCTATTGCTAGGGAGAAAAATCTTTGCTTTTAAAATGGTTTTTGGTCAACATATACTTAAGATAATAGCAAAACAAAACAAAATAAAACTACAAAATAAATATCTTACCTTAGAGTTGAAACATTCCTGTAAAATCAAGAAGAAACTTTAAAATGAGCTGTTTATTGAATCCAGGAAGATATTTCTAGACTACTTCAAATGTACACATGGAACATCATCTAAAATTTATAGTAAAACTTTAAAAATGAAATCTTTACAGAGTTCAGTTAAATGTTTGAACTTGAAGTCAAATACTTAAAGTAGAGTGATATGTAAAATCAAAGAAATAAAATGCAAATGTTCAAAATTATTGTATAAGAATTTGAACCAATCTTTCATTGCCATCTTTCAAGTTAAATTAGGAAGCTTACTTGTCAATGGATGCCTTTACTTTCACCTGATAGTTTAGTTCTGGCAATTTTATTAGTAATCTGGAAAGAAATAGGAATAAAGAATCAAAGATAAAAAATTGAAAGTGTTAAAAGCTTTTTCTACATTTAAAGAATTAAATATAATTCTAGCATATACATATAAATAAAACTACATTATCTCCACTTATATGTTAATGTGCTTTAAAATGTAAAAACCTCTTTAGTTTGCTCTGTGACTTTACTAGTACCAGTCAATATCACTCTTGACAAACACTCTAGCTATGTGCATATTTTCTCAGTTGATAGGTACTAGATAATACATTGGCCCATTCTGAAAAACAGCTGTATGTTTGGGTTGAGATCTGGATGACATATACGTAAAAAAGTTTCTTCTCAAGTCTATTAATATGACTCCATCTTCTCATACCACAGAAACAAATACTTTGTAAACACAGCAGAACTAAATATTCTTGAGAATTTTTATGGTGAAAATATCGAGAAAGACCAAACTTCTAAAATGAATCTAGAAAATTCCAGTGTTATATTTGTAGTTTCAAGCATAGTAATATATTTTCATAGGAATAAATATGCTCATAAATTAAAAAAAAAAAGCCAAACTTGAAAGGAACAATTCAAGTACAGTTAAGAATTCCTGGAATTCCTTCTTTTGATGTCAGCCTTTTTTTTTTCTTTTCACCCTGAAATCCCCAAGGTATCTATCTCATCACATAGTGGTATATCACATAGTGTGCTTATGTCTGTGGGTTCCTTGCAGCTGCAGACATATTCAGTCATTCACTTACCTATTCACTCATACATGCATCCATCCCAAGCCTTATACACTCATCAATATATACCAAGCTTCTCATGTACATTGAGTATAAACTCAGATATCTGAACTCATGTGGCAAAGATTGGCTAAGGGAGAAGGCTGGGCATGGCTATGTGTAAAAGAAAAGAATCCAGCTCAGCAAATGAGATGTATATGGAGGAAACGAGTCCATCAACAGCCCAGGCAAAGCCGTGCATGTCATGAAGCGAAGGATCCTTCCATGTCTTGCATGAAACACAAAGTTGGCTCCAGAGCAGTGTATGTTAAGTGTAAGACTGGTAGTGGAGGGTGAAGAGGGTGGTCTCAGAATATGGACAATTATTTTTTCTTTTCCATCTTCCTCCTTATTTGGCTCCAGAAAAGATTCCATCTATTGTAAGGCACTGATGACTGAGCCCTAGAGCTTGAGATCCCTTTGAGGGTCGCTTATCGGATACTTACATTATAACTCATAACAGCAGCAAAATTACAGTTATGGAAGTAGCAACAAAATAATCTTATGGTTGGGGGTCATCACAACACTAGGAACTGTATTAAAGGGTCACAATGAGGACGGCTGAGAGCGTAGAATCTTCGTGTTACCTTCCCTATGAAATGGGAGCACAATGCGATGGCAGAGAGAAGCTTTAGGGGGAAAACTTTGTATGATCTAGCAAGAAAGTGGGTACAAAGTTCAGGACAGAAAGATGAGGACCCATCAGGAAGACAGGTTGCCCACGCCAGGATAGTGATCTGTCTATCCTCTGGCATCATTTCAAACAAGTGCAAAGCGCTACCAGCTCAGACACCTCTTCTGCTCGGAATGTTTTGCTAGAGAATCCTTATTACCTTCTCCTTTTCTCAAAGTATTTTCAACATCCTTTCATCTACATGGATGGATATCCATTACCCCTCACCCTACTCTCCATGTTACTGTCTTCTGGGTTCTGTAGAGGCACTGAGATAGGGAATGAACAAGTTTTGAGAATGAAATTTTTAAAAGGAACCTGGCTAACCCCCTATGTTTCTGTCCTTGGATCTTGGTACAAAATTCACACAAAGAAACTGACTGAGAGGTTTAATTAGGGGTTTTGAAATGCAAATTGAAAAGTGCCTTCCCTTTAACAATTGGGTTCCAATGCTGCTATGAGATCAAAAATCCTGCCAAGAGAACCTTCAGTTGCTCCCTCCCATGGAATAAGCAGATTTTAGTTTGTTCAGACGTCCAGAGGTGACTATGCACAGCTTTGGAATGGATTTTAAGGCACAATAGAAATCTTTGAAAGTAAGACTGACATTGTCTTAAATTTACTAGAGAAAACACAAGTTTTGATTCTGATACAAGAGTACTAAATGTGCAAAAAAACACAGAAAATTCTACAGTTCCCACATGTCTCTAAATAAGGTATTCTGCAAGGATATGCTGAAAGCTGTGGTGTTCAGAGTTTTTGTGGGAACCCCATTAAGCCACTTACCAGGTAATCACAGGGGAAGAATGTGCTACTGCATTTCCTGTATATTCAAAGCCTTCCACGGCCTGCCCCCATCTGGCTTTTCTATTCTATTTCTCCCTGCTCCACTCTGTTCCAAACAGACTCGAAACCATTATTTCTGTACACTCACTCTCTTGAAATTCTCCCTTCTGTATTTCCGATCTTTTCCCACACTAACCTTTTCAGCAATTAATCCCAGAGTGCCTGGTATTATGATTGCACACTTTCATGCTAATATCCCTCATGTCTTCATTAATTTCCCACGTTGTCATGCTCTTGACAAGCAAGTTCTCATCATACCATTTCTGCAGGGATTTACCAAAGTTCAGCACTAGGCTCCCAGCAGGTGCTCTATGAGGAACAGCTGCATGTAAGGCACCTTAATTAGCAGTGGTTACAGTGCCATAGACAGAAAAGGACAAGAGTGTGTTCTGCCTACCTCAGTTTTACAGTGAACTGAATGAGAGTTTTAAGTACCATCGGCCTCTGAGGGTGTGTTGGCATGCATGGCTGTCGCTCGACCACAAATGAGCTAGATAAAAAGGAAATATGTGAAAACATTAACAGGGCAAACCTAGAGAAATAGAGTACTATTTTTCCCTTAGAGTCCAAACATTTTACACCTAGGACATGCTAAAATCCCCATTCTACTCCAATCTCCCCAGCAACTTCTCAGATCATTATTATAAAATAATAGAAAAAAATGCCTGAAGATCATCCCTAATTAGTAATTATTCTTTCTTTCTCTTTCTCTCTTTCCTTTTCTTTTTCTTTCTTTCTTTCTTTTTTTTCTTTCTTTCCTTCCTTTCCTTCCTTTCCTTCCCTTTCTTTCTTTCTTTCTTTCTTTCTTTCTTTCTTTCTTTCTTTCTTTCTTTCTTTCTTTCTTTCTTTCTTCTTTTGTTTTTATTTTTCAAGACAGGATTTCTCTGTGTAACCATGGCTGTCCTGGAACTCTGTAGATCTGCCTGCCTCTGCCTCTCTGCCTCTCTGCCTCTGCCTCTGCCTCTCTGCCTCTCCCTCCCAAGTTTCAGGATTAAAGGCACACACCACCACTGCTCAGCTAACAACAGTAATTCTTAATTGCTCTAATGGACTCAATACAGGTCCACGTTCATCCTATATGACAAAAGAGAGAATTTATGTCACTTTGGACTGAATATTGAGACTTCTGGTGTGTATTAGAAATTTTTTTTTCAGTGAACTTACACAAAGTGCTTCCCACCCTTCATGAGTGTACATACATACTCAAGAAGAAAGAAGTCTTCTTTAAAATGTGACAACTGTGTGGGAGGTGGGTGGTATGGGTTATGACCTTATGGAAAACTGAGTCAGCTGCTGGGAGAAGAGGTGGTGATTAAGAAGCAAAGAGTGGAAATGTGGATGGAACTCTCTGAGGTGCTATCATGGCTTCCTGGAGGCAGTACTCTCTACTGTCCCTCCACTCCAGGATATCCCCACAACTCCATGCTGAGGGAGGTCTACAACCCTAGTAATTCACTTACTTCTTGAAAAGGTTGTAGATCAGGAAGGTAGCTCTCTCCAGCAGGTGTGCTCTTTGAGTGGGGATAGGATCCCCTTCATAGGTCATTTTGGTAGATTGCTCCAGTAATTTCTCCAGTTGCTGTCTGAGTTGGAAAAGACTCTCTGCCAGTAGGGTAAAGCTATTGAACAGCAAATGAGAGGTTTATTTTTCCCTTCCCTGCTTAGCGATCAAGCTAGTTTAACAACGGATCATATTTCATAAATAATAAATGATTAAGTGATTGTTAAATTAATTAAAATTATGATTACTAACAATTCTTCATTTTTCCTAACCCTTTTCTTCCTGAATATGAATTATGTTCAGTATTTTCTAATTTGTGCTTTCAACTTACAGACATCCTTTATGAAATATTGTCAACATCTGGAACCAAATTCCTTTTAATTGGCCTTTAGATCCTGTTAAGTATGCATATTAAGAATATGGCTCCCACTAAAAGTCAGAGACAGACTAATTTAAAATACAGAGCATAGGGCAGGAAGAATGCTAATGTGTAAAACTCATCTCCCTCCCCTTTGTACACATTTGCAACTCCTGAGTGTTAGTGGGAAATGATGACTTGGTCATTCTGGCCTAAGTTAGGGTTTGATAAGCTTTGATACTCAAGTGTAACTCTGCTCATTATGTGCTGATCTTGGCTTAGAAATCAAGGTGAGGATTAGGTCAGAATAGAGAGAATTAGAAAGACTGCAACAGAGGAAGAAGGGGAAAAGGAAGGGGCCTACAGCTAGAAGAGCAGAGCACCTCTCAGCAGTCTCCCCAGCAACTCTCTCTCACAGAAAGGACCAGGGAAGGAGCTGTGGCCCCACTAGCTTTCACTGCAGGCCCCATTAATTTGTGGTTTTCATTACTCCCTGTGTGGCTTGCCTTGTTTTCCCAGTAGAGTACTTTGGGTTTAGACAATCGAGGAAAATCAGTGTGTTTGAAAGTGAGCCCACATCTTTACTTCGCTTGAGAAGGAAACCTGAGGTATGGCAAATTTCCATTTTCTTGAATTATCTCTTAGAAAGCAATTTTGAATGGTAACTGAATGATTGATTTTATTTCTCCTTATGTTTTTCAATTTCCTGTCAGCCAGATCGTTTTATTTTGCAGTTATGAGTCAGAAAATCTTATCAACATTATCCTTTAATGTAAAAAGATGATATCAACATTTAACGGCTTATCTGCATATTAGGTAGTGATGCCTTGTTGTACTGTTAGTTTTGTATAGGGTCTTGCTCTGTAGACCAAAGAAGCTTGGAACTTGTATGACTCCCCTGAGATGGCAGGAGTGTGTTACCACACCTAGCTTAACTTGCTTTTTAATTGGCCAATAAACATTGTGTATATTATAGTTTTATACATGATGTTTTGCTATATTTATATATTGCACCATGGCCAAATCAAAACTAAAAAAATATGCACTGTCTCCTACAACCTTCTTTTTGTAAGAACAGAAATTCTATGTAGCAATTTTCAAGTATATAACATATTGGTAACTACAGTCATCATGGTGTATGGTAGATTTCCTAAAGTTATTCTTCTTTCCTACTGAAATTTTGCATCTTTGACCAACATCTTTCACAAAGTGAATGTGTTTGAAAATATAAAACTAAACATTGAGCTTATACCATAAGACACACATTTTAAAAAGTTGGGTTTTTTTTTAGATTTTGAAGCTGATGTTTATTAGACCCTTAAAGACATGCATTATAGGCTTCAAAAAAAAGTCATTTGAGTCTTTTAAGATATCATGTTTGCTTATTGAGCAGTTCTTATGTATGGGAAATGCTTCCTTTTTCTTCCCAAAAGGAGGCAAGCTAAGAACACAGAACAGTGGTTCCTTCCTGCTCAGTAGTTCCCAGCTTGGGGTAGACTGTACTCTCACTGAGCAACTGCAGCCTGTGGTTTTCACTAGAAACTAAAGTTAATTCTTTTACCAGTTCTGAAGCTGGTCCAGCCCATTGTGGAGCGGGCCACCGATGCAGGCGATCTGCTGCCGCTTCTTCCAGTCCTGCAACTCTTCTAGCAGCATGCTGTTCATAAGCAGGTCTGTCTCATTCACTATCTGTGTCATCTTACTGAGTGCTTCCTACAAACAGACAGCATGCAAAGAGATCCACAGAATACCAGGTTACAGTTCTGCTTACAAAAACACACTGGTCTGAGAGACAAAGAGTTGACTAAAATTAACCAAATACTTGATAGTGCCTTCTCAAACAATAAAGTCATTACAACTGAATAATATCATGAGAGCTGTGGCCATGGCTTGGCATGCTCATGCATCAGTCTGAAGTGTCCAGTGGGAACTTCTGTGTCAACACTGAATCATGCTGTCCTAAACATGCATTTGAAGGCCATTTATAACAGTTGTTTATTTTATTTATTTATATGTATGTTGGTGTTGTGTCTGCATGTTTGTCCAGCTGATGTGTGTGCAGTGCCTCCCAAAGGCAGAAGAGGTGTTGGATCCCCTAGGAGTGGAGTTTCTGTTGTTCATGAGTCACCGTGTGAGTCCTGGGAATGGAATCTGAGTCCTCTGGAAGATCAGCTTCTGTTGCTCTTAACACCTAAGTCATTGCTCCAGTGCCTGTTTCTAAATGAATGTGATTATCCATCTATTTGCAAAAATACTGATTAAAACTTGGGTCCTTCTGTGTTACTTTTTCTTTGGACTTTGTGTTTAGGGAGACAGTAAAATATAACTTTCATAAGCATAGAAATTAGGAGACAGGAGCTTCTCTCCAGGTTTTGTGAGTTTGGACAAAGCATTTAACCTTGTTATAATTTAGTTCTCCCATATATATAGAAAAGTGGGTGGATGGGCTACATTATTTTGAGAGTTCCTTCTCTCCTTTGAATTTTGTTTCTCAAGCAAAATAAGATGGTGCATATAAAACTTGAAACAGATCACCCATAAAATCCTTATGTGTTAGCTTGGACTATCTGCTTACTGTGCTCGTGTGCTTGCAATCTTACACATACCTAATTATATTTCTAATCAATTTAAAGTGAAAATAAACTTATTTGGATGCATATAAGTTTATTCACCAAAAATGATCTTTTAGAAGTGAACTACTGATTTAACAGTTATTGGTTAAATACCAATTGCACTTATTTTTAAAGACAGGTAGAAAATTGAAATCAAAATATTTACTATCTTGAAAATATTTCACTGAGCCAAAATAATGTTTGTTACTAACAAACTATTCTTAAGTCTTGAGAGATTTCACAAATAGGGCAATATTTAACAGTGCCATTTTCAGAATAGAATATAGAACACTAATTTTTCCAATAGAGTTTTACATCATGTAGTAATTTTTAACTAAAAATGTGTAGTATAACCCACTTCAGAACCTTAACAACCTATGTCTAAACCAGTGAAGAAATAAAGCTTGGGTCCAGCTTCCACCTAAGTTAATAATTCCTCTAGCCATTGAATTATACAAGTAAGGTTGGGAGGGTGAGACTGAGATGGACATACAAGTTTACCCAAAGACATGGAGGACAGTTTCTAGAAATTCTGACACTTTGCATTCAGTGTAAATGAACTGATAAAATCTGAGGCCTAGGATGAGGTTTAGGAAAAGAAAGTCAGACAAATGGCAAATTGATTTCTTCACCAACCTTTCTCTTGAAGTCCAGACTATTAAGCATTTCTTGAAGTGTCAAAACTTCCTGGTTCACCAGGGCATTGTTCTTGTCACCCTGATCTGCAAAGGGAAGAAAATGAAATTCAGAATTATCTTTAGGCAAAGCTTTTTATTCCCGAAAGTCAGGTCTACTCAATCCACCTCCAGATCAGCCCTCGACAGGACCAGGGGCTTAGGTTATAAGAGACAAATAGGCTCCTTGTGTTGAGGATGGAAGCCCAATCCAAGAATGCCCTTATTCTGCCAGGAAGAGTTTCAGACAAGCATGCACAAGAGACCTTTTATCTATCTACAGACAGATGCAGGAGGAACATTGTGTGTAGTTTTATGCTCTACCCACTTTTACTCTGGGAGGTGACCATGCCACCAGTCTCTTCCCAGCTTTCCTTGAATCCTCAGATAAAAGACACAGACCTGCCAGGCAGTGGTGGTGAATACCTTTAATCACAGCACTTGGGAGGCAGAGGCAGGCAGATTTCTGAGTTGGAGGCCAACCTGGTCTACAGAGTGAGTTCCAGGACAGCCAGAGCTACACAGAGAAACCCTGTCTCAAAAAACAAAACAAAACAAAAAATACACGGACATAAAGTAATTTCAACTTGCCTTCTTGGCACAACTGTTGGGCGCTACTATCTCCCGTCCTTACCAATTTATCTCCATTTCTCCTGCCTGCCCTAATCTTCAGTTGCTAAACTGGCTAGCCCCTGCCCCATACTCCTGACCACCTGCCTGTCGTAGTGGCCACTGCTCCCCACAGGGGAGTGCTCTTTCTGTTTTTGATTCATTTGTTGGCAGTGAATAAGGGAAGGTTTTGTAATAGATTCGTTTTACTGGTCTGGCCTGCACTAAGGATAAAAGGAAAGGGGGACTTCTGTGTGCTCATGATTAAATAGTTTGACTCATTCTCATGTCTGTTTGTGTGTGCTAGGCTGCCACACAACCCAGGCTTGTTTTATACTGACTGCATCGCTGAGAATGGTCTTGAACCCTTGGTTTTCTTCCTGCCTCTACCACCAACGTACTAGGCTACAGGTGTAAGCCACCACAATTGGTTTCCAACTCTTTAAAATGCACGTAAAAGCTGAAAAATACCGAGGAAACTTAGATAATAAAATGCTACATTCAAAATAGTTTTATTGTTTACTATAGCTTATTATATTGTTATCCTTAAACTTCATAGTTTACATGAAAATTGGAAAAAAATCTGTTTTCAAAGACGCTTGATGAAATAGTGTTTTTCTAGGATCCATGCTCCCTTTCACAAGTGATGATTAAATCCAAGTTGTGTTATTTCTTCTAAAGAGAAAATTGTACATTTAAATAATCATGAGCATTTTGAATATTTCGTGTGGTCTTGACATCCTGAATATAACAGGAGACTGAAAGACACCTTCAGAAAAATTAAGCATTAGTTGACAATCATCCATACTGCCTCCAAGGCATGTGTTAACATTTTAATGAAAGAAATTCTGTAAAACAGATGTTTATATTTGCTTTGCTTTTAAAACCATATTTTGAAATAAAAATTTGAAGTAAGTAAAATTATAAAAATATTTCTGGGTTCCCATCTTTACTTGTTAAGATGATTTGAATAGGAATGGCCCCCCACAGGCTTATTTGTTTTAATGCTTGATCCCCAGTTAGTGGAACTATTTGGAAAGGATTAGAGTGGGTGTGGCCTTGTTAAAAGGAGGTGTGTCACTGGGGATGGGCTTTGAAGTGTCTTTTACTCTGCCTAAGAATCAGGATGTAGCTTTCAACTACTGGTCCAGTACCTACTTGTATGCCACCATCCTTCCCACCATGATGATGATAATGGACTAAACCTCTGAAACTGTAATCAAATAACCAATTAAAAGACTTCTTCTAAAAGTTGCCTTGGACATGCTCTTTACAACAATGGAACAGTAAATAAGGCACCTATCTAATGTTTTCTATTGTTTAACACAAGCAGAATGCCATGATCTAAACTAATATGACATCTTAACATGACATGGTCCTGTCAATGATCTAAACAGGGTTAATTAGAGTTTTAATGATTATCTCAGTAATTGGAGCGAAGTTAGACTATCAATCCACTATTGCTTATATATCTAGAGTCTTATAAATATTTTCATTTTCTTTTTTTTTTAGATTTATTTATTTATTATCTGTAAGTACACTGTAGCTGTCTTCAGACACTCCAGAAGAGGGTGTCAGATCTCTTTACAGATGGTTGTGAGCCACCATGTGGTTGCTGGGATTTGAACTCAGGACCTTTGGAAGAGCAGTCAGTGCTCTTAACCTCTGAGCCATCTCTCCAGCCCCAATATTTTCATTTTCATTTCTCCATCCATTTGTTAAAAATCATCTAACTGTAAAGTGTTTAAGTACACAGAGTCAACTTAATTCAGAATTTTTGTATTGAGACATTTACTCAATTATTAAATTTGTGTTTTAGAAATATTTACAAATAAAAATTTAATTTAAAATTCTATACACAAAAACATATACAAAATGTCTAATTATTTGGGAGATAAATTTATAGATACATATGCTTGTGATAGGTAAAGAAAATACAAGAAATTTTAACCATGCTTATCCTGAGACTTCATGTAATTTTTATTTTTAATACTTTTGCCTATTTTCCAAATTCTCTTCTATGAAGCATATTTCTAATTTATAATTCTTTGAAAATTATAAGGCCTCATATCAGTGACTTCCCGACTACATTAGGTGATTATTTTTATTTTCATTAGTTGCATTTTGTTTTTCTTTTAAGGAAGTTTCTTGCTATGTCTCTCTACCTCACAAGTGTTACAATTACATGCACGTGCCACCACACCCAGTCCTGAGATCTTAGCTCCTTAGGATACTCTTACAGGTAGTGTTGGGGGGCATACATGTTGCAGTGGGTATCATTTCTTATGTAACTTATAATTTTCTTTGAAGTGGTTGGTACATATAGGTGTTTAAAACTTACCTGGAGAGATAGAAAACACAAAACTGGAAATATTATTTGCCTGCACTCCTCAGAAACATGTTGGTGGGAGACTCACTTAAGCAAGAAGAGTAAATGTGCTCACAATTTGACTCTTACCAGTTAAGACCCTTAATAATTATGCTGTTTTTATGTCTTTATTGAGAGTTACAGACAAAACAATAACTTACCCATTGTCTGAATTGTTTTGTACCTGTAGTCAAACTCATCTTGAAGATCTTCTAAGTATTTGGTGTCTTGTTCTGTCATCTTTATAAAAAGAAAAATATTAAACAATGTTGTAATGCTTAAGCATGCCATAGAAACACCATATATACATATAAACAATCCTCTGGGGAAGCCAGTCTCCAACAGCCTTCTTGACTAAGGCGCCTACACCTCCAAATGACTAATCCACATGTACATAGTGTCTGAGGAGGCCAGAAGAAGGCATCAGATTCCTGGAGCTAGAGTCACAGATAGTTATGAGTTGCTGTGTGGTTAATGCAAACCAAATACAGGTCCTCTGCGAGAGCAGTCACCAAGCCAACTCTCCTAATTTTATTTCTTTCTGCTTAAGAAGTCTTTCAGCATATTCTTTCTCATTTCTGAACTAATTACAAGAGCTGCTGATCATATAGCTCCAGTTACAGGGTCCTTCTGCCCTTTCAGGTTGTTCTGCTGCCCTCTGTACTAATGAACAAGAATCAGAGATGTACAGTTTAGGACAATTCTGCCAAAATAGTTTTTTTCTTTTTAAAATATTCCTGCAATTTTATTTAATTAATTAATAATTGATTATTGCCTTTTTTTTTACTTTTCTTTCCTCCAAACCCATTAATGTTCCCTATTAAGTCATAATAATCAATCGGCGTTGAGATTTTGCATATTGGCTTTTCATGTATTCTCTCGTCTAGTTGTGTCACTACTCATTAAGTAGATCCACTCTTGGTTTTCAAAGATAAAGAAACACTTAACAATGTGAAGTGGGTGATGTTTGTGGGGAGAGGCTAGCAGCACAATTTTGACTCCCAAACCAGATTGGTGCATCCTGCATTTCAGACTGCATTCCACATTCCAAGAGGTCTTCTCTAAGAAAACGCACATTCTTTCTGCATAAAATCTCAATCTTACCATTTAAATTACTGATTGAAAAAATATTAAGTCTGGGGTCGGTATGAATGTATGCTTCAACTGTGGCTTTTAAAGTTGTGTGGAGTTAAGCACAGATCTGTGCTTCGGCCTGTTTTTGTTCTTTGTTTTTGTTTTGCTTTGCTTGTTTTTGAGACAAAGTCTCTCTAAGTAGCCCTGGCTAGGCTGGAGCTTGCTATGTAGACCGTATTGGCCTCAATCTCATGGAGATCCTTCTGCCTCTGCCTCCTGAGTGCTGGATTAAAGGTGAGTACCACAGTTCATAAAATGTACATGCCTCTGTTTATAAAACAGAAGAAGAGGGGACCTGAGCCTTACAAGCATTTTCCTTGTGGCAATCTGCCACAAAAGTGATTTCCTGTATCCATTTAAGAAAATCGAGGGTCCTAGACCCATAGCAATAAGTGCTGTGGTAAGAACTCAAAGATATAATTTGGCTTCAAATTCCATCCCTCTTTACTCCACTTCAATGCACTTGCAGTATTTCACCTGAATGGTAAATTTCTTAAGAGAAAAGATTGACAAAAGGCTATAGGCTACTAAAAGGCAGGGATCTCACATACCTGGGAGAAATGGATGAAAATTAAATATAATTTTAAAGCAGACATGTGTTGTTTTGACCTCAGAATTAAAAGATGTTTTCAAAGTATTCTAACCAAAAAGGTCAATAAAAAATAGTATATTAAATCATTTCTTTAAAAAAAATCAATGATAAACCAACTAAAAGGCTTCAGACTGTCTGTCATCAGTTATAGTAAATTTTTTTTGAATAATGTTTTTACAAAAGATTTGTGGTAATAATTTGCAAATCTCTCATGGTGGTCAGAAATTCTTTTGTGAATGCTACACTCTAGAACACTCTAGAGAGATGGAGGTTGTAGCCTAATTGGCAAGTGGACAACTACTATTGGTGGACAACTACTGCTCTGCTTAAGTGCCATGTCCACCATTCTGGAATCAGAGCCTGGGTATAGAGATCTAGTAAGAGTGTGTTCTTAGAAAGGACCTGCTGAGTAGGGATAGGGTAGGAAAGGAGCTAAGGGAGCATATGGTCTGTCTTGGGGTTTAGCTTTGATCCCACAAGGAACTCAGGAGTGTTCATCAGAGTTAACATCAGCTTGAATGCAGGACCTGGTGTTTCCTGTCAGCCTGTGACATTCACTCTGTGTCTGAAGACAGCCTAGTGTTCCCTGGACAGGAAATTTCAAAGAAGTCCTTAGCAGCCAACATTCACAGATGCTGAGATGATCTATGGACTTGAGGAAAGGATGAGGACAAAGCTAGAAATGGAAAACTTTAGTTGCACCAAGATTCTCAGGAGTTAACAAGGAATCTGAGGACTATGGAGGAGCTCAGTGCTGGAGAACCAGCTTAACATGCACCAGGTCACTGATAGCACTGTAACACAAAAGATACTGGATATATACATCTGTGTACTTAATTAACGTGCTTAAGTACTCTGATTATAATCCAATATTATAGTAGAAAGTAGACAACCACTGTCTACTTTCACATACTCGTAGTGTCAGTAGAGTCCTTAGTTTAACATGATAGTGTGCTCTGGCATTCGCTGAAGGTTCATCTTGAGAGTCTGTTTCTTTTTTGTAATGATGGGAGAAGAAACACGTCTGCTTATTTTAGTTGTTATGGAAGATCTTTAAACTGCAGGTCCAGAAGTAAAAGCTTGGAAGTTTATTCTGCGTACAATTCAGAAAGTCTGTCCCACTTAAAATCTTTTCTAGATCAATGAAAGTAACAAATCTTTAATAAGATTGATGGGGGAGAAACTAAAATGTACTAATAGCAAAGGAAATGAGTAACATAGTAGGTTCCACAGATAAAGGATAATAAAAGAATATATGGAGTACAATTAGGGAAAACATATACACATTTTAGGAACTGTAAGTTACCAAACTTACTCTAGAAGACATAGATAATGTGACAATTTCGATATCAGAAGCAAGTTGAGTTTAAAAGTTTCCTCAAGGAAGTCTTTCCTGTATAACACAGCATGAGAGAATCACATATCCTCTGAGATCTGTTTTTACTGGCCTTTGGCACATAGGCCGGGCTGGCCGTTCTAGAAAGCTACATAAGTTAGACGACTTATCCAATGCATCTATGTGAGGCCACTCACCTGCACACTGTTTTTAATGGCAGCCACTTTATGTTCCACATTTCTTTGTCTTTCTGAAACTGAAGAACTCTGTAAGGATTTCTCCAGAGGTCCCTAGAAAAAGAATGTCTTGCAATTTCACTGTTGTTGACAAAGCATGTTTATGGTTATAGCAAAGAACACAGTACTTA
Organism: Tokudaia tokunoshimensis; assembly: GCA_036184795.1. Taxonomy (NCBI): domain Eukaryota; kingdom Metazoa; phylum Chordata; class Mammalia; order Rodentia; family Muridae; genus Tokudaia; species Tokudaia tokunoshimensis. Next base: position 51,136,244 of record BTHU01000016.1, read on the forward strand.
CATTGACCTGAGCTTTAGATCAATGCGATACATAATATGTTATGATCATAAAACTCATGCTGAGAGAGTTGGGCATATAACTCACTGACAGAGAATGCACAAGGCTCCGTGGTCCCACCTCAGAACTAAACATTATGCTTGTAGTGTCCAGAGCCAACTGACTCAAGACTTTCTCAGAGGCCCCATGAAAAGACAAAAAGAACTTAAGTTCCATGTCCTTGTCCAGGAATGGGCTCGGCAAGCCAGGCTAGGTCTGGAGCTAGTGCTTCAGAGGAGTCAAGGTTGCAGTTTCTGGGTACCTGATTCTTTCCCCTGGACCATGGCAGCTGAGTCTGAGGTGTCTCACATTCTCTTTACCAACATTATCTGACTTAGCTCTCAGCTGACCTTAGACATTTCCCCCCCCCTGCAAATTATATAGATATAGATAGATATAGATATAGATATATCTGTGTGTATCTCTGTGTGTGTGTGTGTGTGTGTGTGTGAGAGAGAGAGAGAGAGAGAGAGGCTGTACTTCTTAATAACCGTGTGTGGCATAAGTCATCAGCATACACAAGACTGCCTAGTCTTAGTTATTGCTTTTGTCTTTTTTATTTCTCATCTTGTTTTAAAAATTTTCACCCCCATTCCTCCCACTCAACACCTCACTATTAAGGACCCTTATTCCTGTTGGTTCAGGACAAGTGATGCCCCATGTTGGGTGGCACTTGTCCCATACTCATGCCTCATATTGGGTGCCACTTGTCCCCAACCAGTAAAAGACAAGAAATACAGAAGAAACATCAATAGCTGGGACCAGGATGTCTGGCACAAACCAATCACTTATGCCAAGGAATGCACTTCACTAAGAAGTATAACATCATATATACTATTGAGGATGGGACGCTAAAGTCACAGAGATCTAAGTCAGATGATGTTAGCAAAGACAACAGAGGAGACCTCAGACAGCTACTTAAAGACAGATAACCACAGTTGAAGGGGGAGAGTTGGGTCCCTAGAAGCCACAGCCTTGATTTCTCTGAAGCATTGGCTCCAGCCTTAACCATCCTTGCCAAGTCCACTCTTGGACAAGAACACAGAACTAAAGTTCTCTTTGTCCTTCCATTGGGACCTCTGAGAAAGACTTGGGTCAGTCTGGCTAAGTGACATGATATAGACAATGTTATAATCTAAGCAACAAAGCAGATTATAAAACATCAGATGTGATTTTTACTTAGATATGGGATGTAGGTATATTCTTATAAGAATGTGAATATATGCATAGATATTCAGAATTTAGTAGATATGACCAAAACAACACATATGTAAAAATGTAATGTTGCTAACACTAAATAATACAAGTATGGGTCATTTTATTTCTAAAAGACTTTATTTTTATGTGTGTGTGTGTGTGTGTGTGTATCCGTACAGCATTGTGTGTAGATAACATCAGAGGCTAGAAGTCTAATGTCCTGAAGCTGGAATTACAGACAGTTGTAAGCTATCCAATGTGGGTGCAAAGAACAGAACTGGGTTCCCTGGAAGAACAACAAACACTCCTAACCTTGGAGCCATCTTTCTAGCTCCTAACTTCATGACTTGAACAATGGGCACAATTTCCTACAAACTATCTGCATTACTCCTGAACTGCATGTGATTTTAAATTAGTATTAAAGGATCATATTAAGTCTATCTGCGTTTCCTATAGACTATCTGCATTACTCCTGAACTGCATGTAATTTTAAATTAGTATTATAGGATCACATTAAGTCTATCTGCATTTCCTACAGACTATCTGCATTACTCCTGAACTGCATGTGATTTTAAATTAGTATTATAGGATCACATTAAGTTAGGCTTACACTGGTAATTAAGGGTGTTGAACCCACTGAGATGTGGTTTATTTTTAGTTTAAAACAAAGGAAATGGAAAAATAATTTGGTTACACAAAAAGGCCGAGTAGCTCCACCAGGCAATATATCTTGGCCACTCTAATAATCTGACACTGAGTATGGCCCTTAAACACAAAGTTCTACAGCTGCCTGGAGATGAAAAAAAGATGACTAAGCAGCCCCTGAACCACAGAGTTAAGCAGAGACCAAGGGTTAGAACAGTTGATAACTTGACAATACTCATCAGAACAGGGGTGGGACCTCAGGGAAAACCCTTGCTCTCAGCTCTTGGTGAAGTGTCTTTTAACTACACCATACCCTTCAGATTAGTAAAGTCTTTATAAGCATGCTTCTTAATCACATCCTTCTCCATTATTCCATTATTTGTCTACCTAATTAAAAATTTAAAAAATGTCCAGTCCTTTATTTAGGGTAGTATGCAGTAATATTATCAGAGTTACTTTGGTTAGTATACACTTAAATGTTCTTATTTGACTAATATTTGGCATTTAAAGAGAGTAGAGGGCACTCATGAGAGAGCACATATGAGATAGAATGAGAGAAACAGAGAAGGAGATGGAGAGAGAGAGAGAGAGAGAGAGAGAGAGAGAGAGAGAGAAGAAGAAGAAGAAGAAGAAGGAGGAGGAGGAGGAGGAGGAGGAGGAGGAGGAGAGGAGAGAGTAATGACTATATGTGACAGGTACAAAATCGACAGCCTGCAATTTAGAAATCACAGTATTTAAGAGGAAACAATGACATCCTTTATCATCCAAGAGCAACTGAGTTGTCAAAACTTCAAGTTCTCCCCAAAACATTCATAACCTGATAGTGATTAAGCCTCAGAAGTTATAACAGTATAATAGTTTATACATATAGTTTATATATATATATATACTTTTTTAGAGCTTCATAAGTTGTATTGTTTACTAAAGTGTGGAGAATGTCATTTAGGAAGTACATTGTTTTATAAAGTTTTCTCTTAGTGTAGGGTTAACTGAAAGCATATGCTTAGAGACTGCTGGTTCTTCCACTTTCCTAGGTTCTTAACGCATTCAGAAGGATAAGATAAAATACAATGTAAACTACGTTAGGGCAAAGAACAGTCAAACAAGTATTTAGTCAAATTTCCTTAGACCCAAGAGTCAGGTGATCCTGAAGGGTTTTGTAAGATCTGTCTGTGAAGACGAACACCCCAGGGAAGCAGATCCAAATCACAATTGGGAATCTAACTAAGATGTGATTACTGTATTCCCACATTAATGCTGTAAGATCGTAGCCCAGAATTTAGCCATGAACACAAAAGGAATCTAGAGGAGCCAGTCTGGGGCCACACACTTGGAGGAAGGATGGAAAGATTACAAGCACAATGTCAGCCTCAGCTATACAGTGAGCTCCAGGCCAGCCTGCTCTACATGAGACCCTATCTTTAAGGGAAGGAGCGGGGACGGGGGATTGGAAAGACTTGGTAATTATCTCACCGTGGAATAAAGACAAGCAACTTCTCAAAAGATGAGCCTAAGACCTTAAATACTGTGGGGCTGGTAGAGTCACTAACAGTTACTGATTCTCCAGAAAACTGAACTCAAAAAGAAATCAAGATCACAGACTCAGAACAAGTTACTTGGAAAGCCAGCAATGTGATGATTAATGTGTACAACGGTGAATCAGAAAATGGTACCTGGATAGGCATGTTGGCTGCAGCCAATATTCTCCTCTCTTCCCTTAAGCAATTTGAAATTACCACAGCTACATGCATTGGATTTCCATGAAACTTTCCCTGAAAGACAGTAAGCAAAAGCAGCATAAAAGTTTGAAAAAGAAACACATATAAATCATAAAGAAATGTCATACTTGAAAACCAACAATAATCTTTCTATAAACCTATATAAATATTTGGGATCGGTTCTAATTGTCTACTCTTTTGCAATGCCATGGAAACATAGACTCTGAATGAGAGAATGTTCCTTTCTTTGCTTTCAAAATTCTTAATAGTTGTTCTTTGAACACTTCTTTATGGACACATTGGAGGGTCAGTTTATGTGAGGCACTGGGTAGGTTTTAGATCTGGTAGTTATTTCCCTGTGAGTCCTGAAGACTCAAGATGGTCCTAGTTGTACACATGGTAGTTCTGGGTTCAGGTTTACAGTCTCTGCCATGATTCCCATTTGATGATATTCAAGTCAACTACCTCACCACTATGTTATACTCAAGCAAAACTATACTCACTTTTCAGCAATGATATTTTTGACATTGAAGCTTATATTTATTTTATTGCCAAGGCTAATGATGTACATCTGTTAATTGATAGCCTGGTGTACTATTTGAGCCATCTAATATATTGTTGTAAGTGAAAATCCTAAGCCGAATCTCTTTAGAGGAATCATCTATGGTTGCCATAGTGCTCAGCAGTAAGTGTGCAATCATTTTCCTTACTTGCAAGAACTGTGTTCTCTAGCCTTGATTTACAGTACTATCTGGAACACCATAATTTTAGTCAATCTTGTTAAAACTTCTTTACTAGACTATTCTGAGGCAAGATTAGAAAGAGGCACTGGAGACAAGCACACTAATTGAATCTCTACCCTCCTTTCTTGAGGCGTTAAATGGTACTGATATCTGTGAAATGGCCAAAGGTCAATAGCATAAAAAATTAACAGTCCACAAAGTAGATAATTAACACCAATCTTTTGATTATACAGACAGCTAAACTAAAAGATCTTTCTGGTGAGAAGAAAAAGGTTGTTGGCTATAAACCTTATCATGACTGTGACTTCTGAGGAGTATATGAGATTCTGTCAATTAACATTTCCCTTTGTGAAACTGGGGTAAAAATCTATTTGGATTCCTGTTCTTCCATATTCATTCCTTAAAAATATTTTCTTTTTTTTTTAGGCCAGAAATTTCCAGAAGAAAACAAGTGAATTGCCTAAAACTCAGAAAGCAGAGCTATGAAAGTGAGCCCGCTCAGTATGGGGGAGTGCCATTTTTCTAACATGTCTACATTTCAGTCTACATGAATTTATTCCTGTTAATTTTGACCTCATCTTGGTTCTTTTCATATAGCTTGCCTTTAAGTCCCCCGCCCCTCCCCTCAACAAACTTATTTTCTCCTTTTTTACCTTAATGGCACTAAAAATGTTTCCTTGCTAAGAAAGGTTTCTTTTAGGGATAATTTGCAAGCTCTTTTATTACTGTAAACTGTGAATTTGTCCTTCTGGGATTAAGGGCTCTTTTAATGCCGCAGACACACTGGTGTGATCTCTGATTTGTGTACTGCTCATAACATGGCTGTGTGAAGTTGATCTTCATCTTCCTGTCAACACTCAACTTTCTTCCCCTTGGTTTGCCTCTGTTTTCCTCCATATCTGTGAGGTTAAGTCACACACTCTTCTCCTTTAAGGGCAAGATATAAATACTTTGTTCATTAAATAATATATGTTCATTTTCTTTTTTAACATCCTCTAATGTAATGCCCCACTTTAATATTTGAGACAAAATGTCTTATGAAAAAAAATCACTGTTTATTCAGTGCCAAATTACTATTTCACTTTCCTGAGCATTAAAGATGTGTTTAGGCTCACCTGTCAGTAGTGGCTATGTACATAGCTCACAGAACAGCAACAAAATGAACCCTGACGTGTGTGGCATTCTGCATCTTGCTGTGCCATGGTCTTACAAAGGTCCTGCTCTCTGCAGTGGTCTTCTGGGGTCTAACAAAGGTCCTGCTCTCTGTGGTGGCCTTTCACTGTCCTAGTGCCAATCAATAGGTGGTTTTAATTGCAGCAAAGTCACATTTATTGGTTTTTCCCCCAGCGATTAGGATTTTTGATGTGCTTAATAAATTTTTCACTAAGTTTCTGTCATAGGGATTTTTCTATGTCTTTTTGAGTCTAGAAGTACATTGGGATTGTGAGTTGTAAAAGTATTTTATGACTGTGGCTGCTGTTACAAACTTATCATGGTACACACGAGCCAGCACTTCTACTGGTAAAATGAGGGTGACTTTGTAATTTTAAGAGTAAGAAAAAAAAAAGAAAAGAAAAAAGAGTAAGAACACTAGTAACCCTGATAAACTAGTGTTGCTCTTAATTTCAGTTCATTTGGAGTTTGATAGTGAGGAGCATTTTCCCCACCCCCTTGGATGCACAGTTCCAACAACATTCACTGAGAACTCTTTGTTTTTGCTCTGTTGGCCCAGTTCTGTCATAAAACCAGTGTTACCACCAACATGGGGGCTCTCTTTCTCTACTCAGGTCTGTCTTAGAGATCTGTCTCATCTCTGTGTCATCCTTGAGATCATGGGAGCTTTATGGTAAACCTGATCGCAAGCAGAATAGGTTTCTTTGCATTTCCATGCAAATTTCAGAATCAGCTTGTAATATTCCCCTACACTCTGTCTCTCTTTCTCTCTCTCTCTCTGTCTCTGTCTCTCTCCTCTCTTCTCTCTTCTATCCTTCTCTCTCTCTCTCTCTCTCTCCATTGACAGCTTCAATATCACTGGATCTTTAGAAAAGTTAAAGGAGATTTGGCATGCATATAGTTTTTTTGTAATCCAGACTTTCTCATGCTTGTTAAAAATGCCTCTCTACTGAACAGTTTTAATTTTCCATGAGAGATCTGAAACATCTTTTGTTAGGGCTGCTTCTGGTTACTTGGTATTATTTTGATATGAAGATAATTGATATCTTTCTCTGGAGGCTTAATATGGGAATATAGTTAAATTTGTGTATTGATTTTGAGTCTAACAAAGTTGCTGACTTGTATAGAATCTAAAATGTATTTTTTTATTAATTCTAAATTTTCACCTGTAGATTCTTCTAGATTTTCTATATCCATGAATCAGGTTTTGCATAGCATTTGTAGAATGCTCCCTTCAGTCATTTCAATTCCATCTATGTTTGGAAGTGGTTAATTTCCAAACAGGTCATTTTCTTCTAATTTTTCTCAAAAAATTTCCTCTAATATAGTTTAATTTTGATCACAAAGAGACTTCCAAAGATGGGAGTTACTAAGTTTGTTGATATTTGCTTTGTGGCCCAGCATATAGATAACTTGTAAAAATTTCGTACTAACTTGCAGGGAATGAACACTCTGTAGCTGTTGGTACAAGTAATTTATTCTAATTTATCAAGTCAGGTGTTATTTTGTATAAATTCCTGTCTTCTTGCTGCTTTGTTTTAACTATTGATTTTATAAGTCAATGGGAGAATTATTTCAAAAGCTACTTTGTAAGTTGTTCTGTTTCTGATAGAAATATTTAGATATGTATTTCTTGAAATAAAAGCCCCTCATGGCTATGAGCTGAACTTTATCTCCAGTAACAATTTTCACCCTAATGCAAGATGGTTAACTCTGGTATGATGCTTCTTAGTTTTATCTTATTTTAAGAACTCTATTTCTTGGATAAAGATAATTGAATACCAGTATTATACATATATAAAAGGGTAAATACATAATAAATGTGGTTAACACAATCCTAAAACTTCTTTGCTTATTTAGAATTAACTTTTTTGAATCTCATTTATACTCAGATTCATGGCCTGATGTGTTTCTATAAATCACTGTCCTGTGGGCTGTGGAGATGTCAGCGATGAATCTCTGTAAAGCACAGCTACTCTCTTCTTTCTGTAAGGCTTCATACTGGCCCTTTTATCAGAAGTTCTCAGTAGCAGGTCCTCAGACATGAACCAGCCTTCACGTCCTTTCTGGAATGGCCGACTGGTTTGTTGACTGATACACTAAGAGTGTGTCTGATGGTCTAGTCATACTGTCATGATTAGCAACCATTTCACTACACAGTTAGGGCGATTACTACTTAAGTGCTCAGACAGGTGTCCTTACCCATTTACTACTGTGGTCCACTTTCAGTGATACCACCAAGAATGTTCTTACTGTTTATGTGTATGAATGTTTCACCTGAATGTATATATGTGTACCTTGTGCATGCTTAGTGACAGTAGAAGTCAGAAGAGAACATCAGATCACTGGAATTGCAGATTGCTGTGAGCCACCATGTGGGTGGATACTAGAAATTCAACCTGAGGTCTCTGCAAGAGCAGCAAATGGTCTTAACCTTTTAGCCATCTCTCTATCCCTATTGTTCTTAGATATCTTTCTTTTTCTATTCTTCAGATCCCCAGAAGTACAAACAATCAGGCCAATCAGCCTCCCACCTTCTAACACGTATTTTCACTTTTCTATAGTAGCATTGTACTGGTAGTGAAGTGTATTCTGCTCAGCCAGCAGAACTTTTCTGATACAGAGATGTATATTTTAATGGTGATGCTGTGCAAGGCAGGATTCATTTTGTACAACTTCTGTGCTACAAATTCTTTCATCTCTCCTAAGGAATTTGGTCATTTCTCTTACTGCTGTTCCTCTGTGTGATAGGCAATCTTTACATCAGGAATTCAGCCATAGACTACAAGGTATCACCTCATGGGTAAATTCCTTTCATACCACGATTATTGCTTTCCGAGAAAATACAAAACTAGATCATTTAACCAGTAACGAATGTGTATTAGACAAATGTGTTTTGATTCATTCTGCATACATAACTATTTGTACTATAAATTGTAGTGTTGTATTTTGATGCCATTTTAAACAGCAATTAAACAACATGTCATTGCAACAGAGTGTATAATTCAAGTGAAGTGACAACCACATGAATAGCTATGACCTGATTTCACATCACACATAGTGACAATGACTTAGTGACAGCCATGTGGTAACAGCAATTAAGAGGTGTCAAAATAAGATGTATTCTGATTAAGAGGGAGGGTTCTCGGTCACTGCTGGTGTGCAAACCACCTAGGGATTTTGAAAGACAGTTTGATAATTTCTTATAAAAATAAACACTCTCTTGTCATGGGATCCATCAATCATCCTTCTTAGTATTTACTTAAAGAAGCTAGAATCTTATTTACATATACGTACCATCTAAACATTAGAAGTTTATAATAGCTATATTAATAATTGCTAATATTTAGAAGCCACAAACATGTCCTTCAGGTGGAGAATTAGTCAAGTCAACTTTTGTACATACAGACAATATTAAGTATTAAGAAGAAATGAGTTATCAAACTATGAAGACAAAATAAACTTACACACTGCTAAGAAATACGTCAGTCTGTAAGGGTATAATATATTCCAGTTTTATAATTTCAAGGAAACTTAAACTAGGGACAAGGATCTAAGCAGGTTGTGCAGTTTACTGCTTGTCACATGAGCTTGAGTCCAGTACCATTGGAAACACTTGGCATGGCGGCACACATTTGTAATGCCTGCACTGTAGGGCAGAGAGGTGGGTCCTGATGCTCACTGGCCTGCTGGCCTTGATGACTAGAAAGCTCCAAGTTCAGAAAAAGTCCTGTCTGTTTAAAAAATGTGGATTTTTGCACCAGGGAGCTGGGCAGCTCCACAGCCTTCTGTGCACAGCTCACCAAAAAAGAGTGATCTCCCAGCAGTGCTTTCACTTCTGAGCATGGAGGTGAGATCACCTTCTCTCTGGAGGGGAACAGCTAGGAGCACACAGGTCATATGATCAGTAGAGCATCTGGGACAGAGGTCTTCAGGATGCCATTTGCACCAGGAAGCCAGGCGGCTTCACAAACTTCTGTGTACACACCCTGACAGAAGAAAGTTGGTCTCCCAAGAGTATGGACACAGGCTTACAGGCCCACAGGAGGAATAAGCTCCAGCCAGAGACAGCACGACCAACTAGCACCAGAGATAACCAGATGGCGAAAGGCAAGCACAAGAACCCTACCAACAGAAACCAAGGCTACTTGGCAACATCAGAACCCAGTTCTCCCACCACAGCAAGTCCCAGATACCCCCAACACACTGGACCTGATTTTGTGCCTCAGATGTTAACTTCATGACTTTAGGTAAATTGCTTGTTAATCTTCATTGCTTCAATTGCCCTATTACTTGAGAGAATAATACTTGTGTAGTCATTGTAAGGAGCATGCCAGACAATTGAGAATGACCTTTGTAACTTGTAAAGCACTCTAAATAACAGAGTTTCTATGTTGCTCCAAGGTTAGGTTAGGAATTTGGACCTCATACACATAAATCAACAACAAAAAAAGCAAAAGCAAAAAAATTATTCTTAATTTAACAGAAATGATCAAAACTGATTATGTAGCCAATGTAATATGAATGATTTGTGTCCTAGCAAGTATATAAAGACTCAAATATAAAATATAAAACTACCAACATAAAAGAAGGTCCAGAAAAGTCGAGACTGTGCTTTTTAAATAAAGAACAGTGGGGCTTTCCTGGCATCTTTAGGAGTCACAAGAATGGCACCAAAAGAGACTGATCAAAATAATTAGCTCTCGGATATAGCTGTTACCTGGGAGGCTCTGCTAGTGCATGACAAATACAAAGAGGAACACTCTCAGCTAGCCATTGAACTGAGCACAGGGTCCCCAATGGGGGAGCTAGAGAAAGAACCCAAGGAGTTGAAGGGTTTTGCAGCACCATAGGAGGAACAACGATATGAGCCACCCAGTACTGCCAGAGCTCCCAGGGACGAAAACATCAACCAGATAGTACACATGGTGTTACCCATGGCTCCAGACGCATAGGCAGCAGAGGATGGTCTTGTTGGATATTAAAGGGAGGAGAGGCCCTTGGTCCTGGAAAGGCTCGATATAGCAGTATAGGGGAATACCAGGACAGGGAAGTGGGAGGGGGTTGATTGGCGAACAGGGGGAGGGAAAATGGCTTATGGGACCTTTGGGGGGGGCAGGAAAGGGGAAATCATTTGAAATGTAAATAAAGAATATACCTAATAAAAAATAAAAAAAAAATTAGCTCTCAGCTTTGTAGCTATTAGCAAACCCATCATTAAGGTCTACATTTTCATGACATATAAAGGCCAGAAAAGCGAGTGCCAAGCCCTCATCTATGATGACCTTTGACAACAGAATCAAGATGGAAGCTTTCACTCTTCAATTCTTTGCTATTAGAATGTCTTTTAAATAGTTAAGCATGTTGGTTTTATGACTGAAACTAAATAAAAGTGATAAAGTATATATATATATATATACATACATACATACATACATATACACACACAAGCATATATACATATACGTATGATATACATATAATATATACATATATGCCATGGTAGATCATTCACTTGGATTTCTGTAGGCTTTTTGTAAAAATATGAATTTTGATCTTGAAAATTGTCAGTCAAATCAAAAGAGAAGCTGGAGACCACTCTGCTGGCTCAAATTCTGTGCCCACAGGGAATTCACAGCTTGCAATAGAAGAACTGTTTCATTTTAAATGGTAGGAAGAGAGGAAAGGTAGATGTTAACCTTATCATTCATGTTTGGACACACACACACACAAAAATAGTCTCTACATTTACTGAGTACCTACTGTATACAGGGTACTTTACAGGCAGCTTTAATCCGAGGTAGATCTGGCAAGATATGCGTCATAAGCACAGGTATTATGTCATTATTATGTGGATGTTCTATCATTTGTGAGGAGTCATAGGACTAGAAAATGAAGGAAAAACAACACCCCAAACTTAGGGTTCTCATTCTACTACTTTGGACTTTCCAGATCACTACTACATTAAAACAACATCCTAAGTCCTAATGGTTAATGGATCCTATGAACCATAATCTGCATTTAGTTTTACTTTGCCAGGTATTCTATTATTTTCTATAAGGAATATGTTTAAGGTAGCCATCATTTATGAACCTAGATGCGTAGTGGTGCAATTTCTACTACAAATAGTAGAAGGGTGTCACATTTGATTTTGAAGTAAGTATTTTTGGTTGAGTCTTACAGCTTCTGGAAGTTCTAGTTGTTGGTAAAAGCAATTTACTATGCTGAATGGCCCTGAATGCCCTTGCATGATCTAATGAGGAACACCAAGAATGCAAAACCGTAACCTGTCCTGATCCTACTCCCTGCCAGAAGATTCCAAGTAGGCAGCCTTAATGACAGGTCTTCTAGTTAAAGACTGCTTGCTTTTCCAGCCATAAAAGCAGTGAGTTACTTAAGTTCAGTGTTCCTCTCCTTGTAATGCAACCCACTGAATTTGCAGACACCAGAGTAAGCCCACAAGTGACCTCTATACTATTTGAAGCAAAATTAAAAATCGTATTATATCATCATAATTTTTGCAGATGCTTCTGTATTTAAATCCTCCCGAAGTAACATAAATAAATAAAACTAGTCTTCAGATTATTGTGAGAACAGCAGGCTACAACACTTCTGGAGACGGTGTTTTTAGCTTCGGAAATGTTAGGATCCTCCAACAATGTCCTGAGCTGCTCTGGGGAGAATTCAACTATGAGTCTTGCTCATTATACACAAAGATTAATTCCTTGGCTAATCGTAAAGGTTTCTATCTCTTGTAGAATCATTCAGTCACCTTTACTCCTTCACTGTCAGGACAATAATGCATACATTTTTGTCATTATTAGAGAGTGTTCAGATAAGGGGATAGATGATTAAGTGTAAATATTGGTAAAGAAAGAATATACTATCTGTCTCGATATATAATGGTGTATCTAGGCGACAAAAAGACTCACAATTACATAATGAATAAAGAAAATGACATGTTCTCTTCATTGGCAGTAATCATCTATAAATGGAAATAGGGGAAAGTTACATTTAAAATAGTAAGAAAATTTAAATGATTTAAATCTTTAACATATATTGAAAAGAGAAGAGTTAGGAAAGCAAAGCTTGTTCAAATTTATGTAAATATTACACAGCGTACCCAAGTATTGAAGTGTCACATGGCATTATGATAATTGCATAATTTTTGTATATCTATAAATCATTTGAAAACATTTTTAAGAAATTAATGACAGATGCACAAAAAATATAGGTCTTCTGTGAGTTAAGCTAGGGTTCTACTGAAAAATATTAAAATTTGAGAAGGGATAAATTACAAACATGAATTCCCAATTGTAAGACAGTGTTATCAAAGTCACAGAAAGAGAGATTTGTAATTACGTCTATGGTCCCAAGAGTTGCTTTAGAGTATTTGAGGTTGAAGAAATGATTTAATGAAGTGACCCTAAAATATACATGGAAGAAATGCCTAATAATAGCCAAGACAAAACTACTGAACTTTTCAGCGCTCGAAACAGATTCCAAAATTTTCTTTTTTTTTTGTTTCTTTAACTCTTACAACTGTCTGTTGCCATCCAGGTTCCCAGATAAATGAGCCAAGACAGAGATGCAGTGCACCATTAGACTAGGATTCAGATGGTCCCTAGTGTTGACCTGCTCTTAATAATATGATCCTAAGTTCACTGTTTCCATTTATTATATATGTTCTCAAGAATTGTAGGAATGCATAAAATCTAGCTAAAGAAAAGGTAGCATTTCAATTCAAGTAAAAAAAAAATGAGTCAAATGTGACAGCACACACACACTCCTGTAATCCCAGAATTAAGAGGGCCGAGGCAGGAGGACGGCAAGCTCACCATCCACCTGACTTACATAGTTAGACCTTGTTTATAAAAAGACAGACAAAATTCGCAACTTGCTTGTTTACATGTGTATCAGTTCAGAGGAAACACTACGCTTCTATGTGCAAAGTTCCATATCAATTAAGATACTGTTTTAAAAAAAAATTACAATTCACAGTTATGTGTATAATCTAAAGATTGGAGATGCCTTTTTAAACAAAGATGCTCTCAGAGATGGTGCAAAAAGAGACTTTTCATTAGGTTGAAGAGGGGGTTGATGTGGAAAATAATAGAATCAAAATGCATATGATAGCCTAAGGGACTATTATCTCATATGGATTATTAATATGTGAAAAGATGTTTTTAAACTTAAACCCAGTGGAAAAGAATAGGGAATTCACCAAAGAGTACAACCAAGTGTGGGAATGGATGCCCAGCCTTAAATTATCAAGAAAAGGAAAAAGAAATAGTTCTCCAAAAACACATAGGCAAAAATGAAAGATAATGATGTCAACTGTAGTTGGAGCTAACAAGGCGCATCAGTGAGTAAAGGCGCTTGCTGCCAAGCCTGATGACCTAAGTTCAGTCCCAAGGAACCTACATGGTTGGAGAGAGAACCAATTTCTACATGTTGTCCTCTGACCTCCACTGAAAGGCTCTGGGATGTAAACACACACACACACACACACACACACACAATTATTACATTATATGTTACATATTATATATTACATGCACATATAATGTAATATGCATATACTATATACTATATACTATGTACTATATGTATATATACTATAGTTAATCAAAATACGGAGAATAGCTCTCCCATTTTGCTGATGAATTGTTAATTTGTAACATCTTAGAAAAGCAATCTCATATCTCTCAAGTTTTAAAATGCTTATGTTTTTAACTACTAAGTACATTTCTAGACCTCTATCCCATAAAGTTAAAGCAGGGGCACATAATAATCTCTGCACAAGGTGCTTTGCAATGTTGTTTGTGGTGAACAATGGAAAAGGTAGAGACTGCACACTGAGCAGGAATCGCCTGGTAAATCATGCTTCACTCACACCAGGGACCACTTGTTAGCACTGATAAGAGAGGATTTCTGTAAAGTGAAACTTGGAACGCAGAGAAATGAATAATAAAGTTTCGCTTTTGTAAGTGGTAAGCTCTTGACATCATCACTTAAAAAATTCCGTAACCACATGCCTACATTCACATGGATATAATTCACATACTTTCCACTTTTGTTTAATCATGGAATCATGGATACGGAAGCCTGTGCATTTAACTTTTAGCATTTAACTCTTAGGGTGGAAATGATGTGTATGGAAGTGAGGAAAAATTGAGAAAATAGAGTAAATTTTTTAACAAAAAGCCTTATCTGTGTTTAGTCTACTTTAAGGGAAGTGATATCTGGGTGTCTATGCAGCAAAACATCAGTAAGATAGCAACCAAAATGTAGATAGTGGTTGTGTTATTCTGGCCGAATTTTAGGGTTTTTATTTTTTTCTTTCTTTTTACTCTTTTCATTTGAATTTTCATGAATACCTGCATAATGTAAGCAGTTAGACAATACAAAGCTGGTTTGTATTCTGATGAACTCTATTTGCATTTTAAAAAAATCAGTTCAGCCAGGGCTACACAGAGAAACCCTGTCTCGAAAAACCGAAAAAAAAAAAAATAAATAAATAAATAAAAGGAGGAATTTAAAAAAAAAATCAGTTCATATAATGATCAAAATGTAGGGTATCAGAACCTAAACCAAGAAGTGGCGAATCTTCCAATCAGAAGAACTGCAACTGTTCTGTGGGTTGGCATTTGAAAAGAAACTGTCAAAGTGCCCATACATTTTCCACTGAATAAATGTTTGAAATTCATCTCAATTGAGGTGGAAGTAAAAATACTAATTGAAGTGCTGTGGGAGATTAAACTGAAAGTGTTGCCAATATCCCATAAGGACAGGTCCAGAAACACTTCAGAGTCCTGATACTGGTGTGCTGGTACCTAGAGCAATTGCACTTCACAGTGGTCTTTGTGCTGGTCTAAATGTCTACATGCAGAACACACTTTTTCCACCAGGACATGGGAGAGAAGATGCTGACAGATGTTCCATGTTTCAACTGGGAAGACTGGCTCTGGCCTCCACAACTGTCTTCATTTCCATTTCAATCCAATGCAATAGCCACCTTCCTCAGTCCCTTGCCCAGTCACCCAGTCGGACCACATTAAAGAGCCTGAGCCCTATTTGCCTGTCTCTTATTGTCTTTAGTGAACTCATACCGAGCCGTGCATTTGCATATTTTGTGTCCTTTGGGCACTAATGATGCTCTTGATGGCCTGACCTAGCAGCATTTGAACACGACATTTGAGGTGACGGTTTACCTTAAAAAATACAGTGGAAAGTCCTCTGGGTTTGAGGTCAAAGTCAAGGGCTGTATGTGCTTTCAAGCCATTATTGACAAGACATTTAAAGAAAGGCCACCCTCCTTCCTTCGCCTTGATTTCCTCCCCTGTAAAATCTAAGCCCCGCTTTTCTCTCCTGAGTAGTGAAAACTAAACAGGGTGTTCGTATGGTCACAATCAATAACTAAATAAAGGTCAAATATGTATCTGTATGTTTTGATTGCAGAAGTAAAAATATCCTTTGTAGGAAAATTTAAAAATGCATAATCACTAAGATTCAGGTAATTACACAAGAAAATAAAATAAAAAACGTTCAAATCCTCATATTTGATCTTAATATTCCAATACATTCCAGTATATTTTTTCCATGTGTGTAGTATATAGGCATACATTAAACATACATTCCAAAGCATACTATATATCATTTTGAATCTGCTGTTTCACTTAATTGATATTCCAATACATTAAAATTCTTCAATAACATTATTTTAAATAGTGATTGAATGGTTATTTTAGCCCTGGTCTGAGTTTAATAAAATTTCCATTTATATATTAATTTTTTTTTACCATCAAAATGTTATATTATCAACCCAAACTTGTTAAATTAGAACATTTAGGTGTTGCTCATTTGTATTTTTACCTTGTCAGAGTACTGAACAAGATGCATTAAAATACTCCACAATCATCTTTTTTGTATTTATAATTTCCAATTCATATGTGATTTAATATTACTTAATATGCCATAAATTCCATAAATTGGATGTTCATAAATTTCAAATGTTCATTTGAAATTGTCTCTTCTAGTATTACAACATTTGTCCTGATTATTGCTTTGGGGCTTAAATTTGACATTTTAAAATAGCTTTGTAAGCTTCCTAAGCAGTAAATTAAATATTACACGTCCTTAAGTACCAAATTATCTAACTAAAATAGTTACATCTATTATCTCATTTGCATGCTGTTACTGTTATTAAAAAAAAACACATGATGACAATACTTTGTTTTATTGCGTTAGCCTAATAGTTCCTTTCTCAGTCTTTTACTTTCTGCCAATAAGTTTTATGTTGATTACAAATGAAAACCATACTATTACAGAACTTCATCAACTTATATTGTCATTTTTATTATGCCTCTTTCTACTATGTCAGTTTCTACTGTCATTTCCCATTTCCTTTGCTTCTCTGTTGTTTTTGCCCTTCTCCAAATATTTGGTATGTGTATGTAGTCTATTGTGCAAACAGCAATGGCTATGATGAACTTACGTGGTGTAATTTTGCACATGTCCTCGTTTGTACTACCATCCCTAAGTGGTAACTTCACGTTCACTACTGACTCTGACTGTGGGCTGCAGTGCTGAGAGAGTGGGCGTGGTTATGCACAGTTCCCACCTCCTCCATCAGCACTGTGGGCTGCAGTGCTGAGAGAGTGGGCGTGGTTATGCACAGTTCCCACCTCCTCCATCAGCACTGTGGGCTGCAGTGCTGAGAGAGTGGGCGTGGTTATGCACAGTTCCCACCTCCTCCATCAGCACTGTCACCAGCACCAACAACACTGCTCCACGGATGAGGACAACACCATTAAAGCCTAACTTGTATTATATGGAATAAAAGCTAAGGTTTTAAATCTTCTATGGCAAATGCTACAGTTATCTATTTGTTGGAGACGGGGAGTGGGGTGCATGCAACAGTCTTTATGTGGAGATCAGAGGACAACCTGAAGGACTTGCTATCATGTGGGATCCAGAACTGAACATAGGTTGTCAGGCTATATCTTAGTTACCTGGCACTGAAGCAAGAGCTCATATCTCGAGACAACAACTGATGGGGTTGGGGGGTAGTGACTGGGAAGGGTGTGGGCTCTTGAAGCCTCAAAGGTCACCTTCAACCTTTGCACTAGGCCTTGTTTGTATTACCATCCCTAAGTGATAACTTCACGTTCACTGCTGTGCTGAGAGTGGACGTGGTTATGCAGGTCATACCTCATCCAACAAGGCCACACATCTTTATTTTTCTTGTTCTTTTTTTATTAGATATTTTCTTTATTTACATTTCAAATGTTATCCTGTTTCCTGGTTTCTCCTCCAAAAAAACACCCTATCCAATCTCCCCCTACTCACCAACCCATCGACTCCCTTTACCCTGTCCTGGTATTCCCCTATACTGGGGCATCCAGCCTTCTCAGGACTGAGGGCCTCTCTTTCCTTTGATGACCAACAAGGTCATCCTCTGCTTGAGCTTCATTTGGTCTGTGAATTGTGTCTTGGGTATTCCAAACTTCTGGGCTAATATCCACTTATCAGTGAGCGCATTACATGCATGTTCTTTGGTGATTGGGCTACCTCACTCAAGATATTTTCTAGTTCCATCCATTTGCCTAAGAATTTCATGAATTCTTTGATTTTAATGTTGAGTAGTAGTCCATAGTGTAAATATACCACATTTTCTGTATCCATTCCTCTGTTGAGGGACATCTAGGTTAATTCCAGCTTCTGGCTATTATAAATAAGACTGCTGTGAACATGGTGGAACATGTGTCTTTATTACATGTTGGAACATCTGGATATATGCCTAGGAGTGGTATAGCTGGGTCCTCTGGTAGTACAATGTCCAGTTTTCTTTGGAACTGCCAAACTGATTTCCAGAGTGATTGTACCAGTTTGCAATCCAACCAGCAGTGGAGGGGTGTTCCTCTTTCTCCACATCCTCTCCAGCATCTGCTATTACCTGAGTTTTTGATCTTAGCCATTCTGACTGGTGTGAGGTGGAATCTCAGGGTTGTTTTGATTTGCAATTCCGTGATGACTAAGAATGTTGAAAATTCTTTAGATGCTTCTCAGCCATTCGATATTCTTCAGTTGAGAATTCTTTGTTTAGCTTTGTACCTCATTTTTTAAATAGGGTTATTTTGTTCTCTGCAGTCTAACCTCTTGAGTTCTTTGTATATATTGGATATTAGCCCTCTGTTGGATGTAGGGTTGGTAAATATCTTTTCCCAATTTGTTGGTTGCCATTTTGTCCTTTTGACAGTGTCCTTTGCCTTACAGAAACTTTGTAATTTTATGAGGTCCCATTTGTCAATTCTTGATCTTAGAGCATAAGCTATTGATGTTCTGTTCAGTAATTTTTCCCCTATGCCCATGTGCTCGAGACTCTTCCCCACTTTCTTTTCTCTTAGTTTCAGTGTGTCTGGTTTTATGTGGAGGTCCTTGATCCACTTGGACTTGAGCTTTGAACAGGGAGATAAGAATGGATCAATTTGCATTCTTCTGCTTGCTAACTGCCAGTTGAACCAGCACCATTTGTTGAAAGGGTTATCTTTTTTTCACTGAATGATTTTAGCTCCTTTGTCAAAGATCAAGTGACCACAGGTGGGTGGATTCATTTCTGGGTCTTCAATTCTATCCACTGATCTACCTGCCTATCACTGTACCAATACTATGCAGTTTTTATCACTACTGCTCTGTAGTACAGTTTGAGAGCCAGGAAACCAATTCCCCCAGAAGTTCTGTTATTGTTGAGAATAGTTTTAGCTATCCTGGGTTTTTTGCTATTCCAGATGAATTTGATAATTGCTCTTTCTAACTCTATGAAGAATTGAGTTGGAATTTTGATGGGGATTGCATTGAATCTGTATATTGCTTTTGGTAAGATGGCCATTTTTACTACATTAACCCTGCCAATCCATGAGCATGGGTGATCTTTCTATCTTCTGAGATCTTCTTCCATTCCTTTCTTCAGAGACTTGAAGTATTTGTCATACAGATCTTTCACTTATTTGGTTAGAATCATACCAAGATACTTTATATTGTTTGTGACTATTGTGAAGGGTGTCATTTCCTTCATTTCTTTCTCAGCCTGCTTATCCTTTGAGTATAGGAAGGCTACTGATTTGTTCAAGTTAATTTTATATCCAGTCACTTTGCTAAAGTTGTTTTTCAGCTGTAGGAGTTCTCTGGTGGAGGTTTGGGGTCACTTAAATATACAATCATATCATCTGCAAATAGTGACAGTTTGACTTCTTCCTTTTCAATTTGTATCTCTTTGACCTCCTTTTGTTGTCTGATTGCTCTAGCTAGAACTTCAAGTACTATATTGAATAGATATGGAGAGAGAGTGGACAGTCTTGTCTAGTCCCTGATTTTAGCCGGATTGCTTCAAGTTTCTCCCCATTTAGTTTGATGTTGGCTACTGGTTTGCTATATATTGCTTTTACTATGTTTAGGGATGGGCCTTGAATTCCTGATCTTTCCAAGACTTTTAACATGAAGGGATGCTGAATTTTGTCTAATGTTTTTTCAGCATCTAATGAAATGGCCATGTCGTTTTCTTCTTTGAGTTTGTTTATGTAGTGGATTACATTGATGGATTTCTGTATATTGAACCATTCCTGCATCCCTGGGATGAAGCCTACTTGATCATTGTGAATGATTATTTTGATTAAGGCCACACCTCTTAATCCTTTCCAAACAGTTCCAACTTCTGGGAACCAAGCAGACAAATTCACAAGTTTATGGGGGCCATCCTCATTCAAACCACCACAGGCTTGGCAGCAAGTACCTTGATACACTGAACAGGCTTAAATATTTCAAATCTGTGTCTACATGATCTATTAGTTAACTCAGGAAAGTGTCCTAAAATTTATTCTCATTTGCCATTCTGTTTCTATTCCATTTTGTTTTGTTGGCTTTCTTGAATCTGATCTCCATGCACCATGTTCTTTTATGTTCCCACATTGTGACTCCATGGTAATTTGTACTCCCCATGGTGTCCACTGTATCCAACATGACTTTAATTCCATTTTCTTTTCCCACCATGGAATCCTTTGTGTTGTTGTCGTTGTTCTCCTTACATATTGTTCTTTTAAATTTTTCATCCAAAACTATTTGCTATTTCTAGATTATTGCCTTACATCATGGTTTTCTAGAAAGTTCTTCACACAGCGGAGTGTTAGGAGATCATTTTCAGAAGTCTATTCTCTGACACTTCAAGGTATGCTTGAATCCTCTCGTTGTGTACCGGGCATTTATACTTTTATTATAGGGAGCCAAGGAGGGGTTTTTGTGATTTAGTTTTATCTACTTGATCCTTGTATATAGTTCATTTACATTTTGGAATTTAAAATCCAGTCATCTCACATTTTAATGTATTCTTCCTTTCATATATTTTATTTGAAACCTCTGAAAGATTTTCATGCTAATTATAAATTCAAATTCTCATCAGCAAAGTAGTTTCTCTTTATAGCAAATGGAGACCATCATAGAGAAACACAACTGAACACAATACAGAGACCAACAGATGATGGGGGAGTACAGCCCCAGCAGAGACATGTTCTTCACAGTCCCTGCATCTATGGTTCAGGGAACTTTGTGGAAGGGAGGCAAAGAAACTGTAGGAGTCAGAAAACCAGGAAGGAGGAAGACTGCTGTGCAACAGTCTTTCCTAGAAATTTCTGTATAACCATGGAAACAGATACAGACCTACAGCCAAGCATTAGATGGAGCTCAGGGAGTCTTGTGAAAGAGTTGGAGGAAAGGCTGGGCAGTGGTGGTGCATGCCTTTAATCCCAGCACTTGGGAGGCAGAGGCAGGTGGATTTTTGAGTTCGAGGCCAGCTTGGTCTACAGAGTGAGTTCTAGTACAGTCAGGGCTACACAGAGAAACCCTGTCTCAAAATACCGAAAACCAAAAACCAAACCAAACCAAACCAAACCAAACCAAAACAAAACAAAACAAAACACAAACAAACAAACAAATGAGTTGGGGGAAGGATTGAAGGACCCAAAGGGGATAGGAACTCCACAACACGATCAACAGAGTTAACTAAGCTGGACCCTCGGGGCTCCCAGAGACTGAACCACCAACCAAAGAGCAAGCTCGGGGTGGATCAACACCCCTACTCCACCCCTTGCACATATGCAGCAAATATGCAGCTTGGTCTTCATTAGGGTCCCCCAACAACTGAAGTAGTGACTGTTCCTGACTCTGTTGCCTGCCTGTGGATCTGGTTCCCCTAACTGGACTGCCTCGTCTGGCCTCAGTGGGAGAGGATGTACCTAGACCAGCAATTACTTGATGTGCCTGGGTGGGGTAATACCGAGTGTGCTTCCCCCTTTCTCAGAGGAGAATAGATGGGAAAGGGGGAGTGATTTATGAGGGGGGACCAGGAGGAGAGGGGGGCTGTGATCCATATGTAAAGTGAATAAATAAATATATTAATGAGAAAAAACAAAAGTCTGCATAAATAAGACAAGAATATTGGCAATATCAGTGGACATATTAACACAAGGAGAAACTTCACTGGTCCCACCCCTAGACAAAGAACGACTGGCAGCTAATAACTGCCCGAAGAATAATCAGCCTTCCATGGATGTGCCCCTTATTGGT
This sequence comes from Tokudaia tokunoshimensis, assembly GCA_036184795.1. NCBI lineage: Eukaryota > Metazoa > Chordata > Mammalia > Rodentia > Muridae > Tokudaia > Tokudaia tokunoshimensis. The sequence continues at coordinate 51,158,374 of BTHU01000016.1, forward strand.
TGTCCAGTGCAGAGTGGTTAGCCCTGAAACCATTTATATACACCAAACAAAAATGGATCTAGGAGGTTGCATTTATATATGTTTGTATGTGTGCAACAATAAAATTCAAAGACTAAAAGGCTCTCAAGTTGAGGGGGGCCATGAGAGCAGTTTGAGGGAGTGTAGTTGGGGGGTGGATGCAGGGTCAAAAGGAAGGAAAGTGATGTAGTTGTATTTCGATAAAGACATTTAATTTCTTAAACTAATTTTTAAAACTTATTTAAATAAAAATAGTCCAACAGGTCATTTCCTTTACTTATCTCCCCCTTTTCATCTTAACTCTTAACTTTGAGAAAAATCTCACTCAGTATTAATATGTCTTTAATAATGTTATTCTTTATTTAACTTGACGGAAACTGGTCAAACAGGGAGACTTGTATGGCTTCCCCTGGGCTCCTGTCTCATGTCACATGTAGCCATTCGCCCATGTCTGGTGAGCAAACTGCAGTTTGAGACTATGAACAGCAAGTAGTGAAGGGTTCTAGGCATCAGGGCCTTTTTTATAACCTTTATACAACTCAAATAACCATATGAAATTGTGAAATTCCACAGACAGAAGAAATGTAGGAAAAATCTCACAGAGTCAAAGCTTACCACTGTAAGACTATGGGTAACTGATATTTCTTACTTTTCTTTTTTCTTTATTTTCCAAATTTCCTGTGGTTAATATGTGTTATTGCCACTGTATAAGAAGAAAAATCCATTCTTCGAAGTGGACAGAGAAGTCCCACTGGTAACGGAATCGCCAACGAACAGCATTTTCCTGATGTTCAGCTCTAAATTCCTGGGGGATAAGACTGTATTGTAGATGCAGAATTTTGTAACTAATTGTCATTTTTATTCATTTACCAAAGAGGAAAAGAAAAAATAAGTTTGCAATGGGCAGATTTTGGTTCGCTTATTTGTCATAGCCCTAGCTAACCGAGAACTCACTACGTAGACAAGGTTGTCCAGGAGTTCACAGTTATCAGCCTGCTCTCTGCCTCTCTGCCTCTCTGCCTCTCTGCCTCTGCCTCTCTGCCTCTCTGCCTCTGCCGCCCCCTTCATCCAGTTATGAAAAATCAGCTTTGTTTTCTAGACTTGGGATTTAATGGACCAGAAAAGTTCAGCACAAGATTCTAGGACTGAAATAAGCATATTAAAGGAAACATTATAGCCACTACCATTTGTGTTCTCATCTTTTTATAACACAGGGAAGACTGGGCCAGCAGGATGGCAAAGCAGATAAAAAACACTTGCCATGCAAGCCTGACAAACTAAGTTCAGTTCTCATAACTCACGGCAAAAAGAGAGGCTCCACTCCTGAAAGTTTTCCTTTTACCTCCTCATGTGCACTATAGCACATTTGCATCATGACATATGCATGTGTATGTGCGCGCGCACACACACACACACACACACACACACATACACACACGCCACACATGATAATAACAAATAATAAAATACAACTTTAAAACCATGGAATTTTTTTTTCAAATGACTGTAAAGAATGCATATAGTTAGAGCATAGAGCACTATCCTTTGGAAGGAATAATTATGACAATTAAAAACTTTAGTTTTCTCTTATTATACTGCCTGCTGGTGAAAGCATATTAAATATGGGTGCTAGCTGGCATTTGAGACCTTCTTAAACTGAGACTCAGTTCTCCTGGTGCTTCTGCTTCCAGATATAAAATCCTATCTTATCTGGATCCTACAGACAGAATCTCTATAGGACTAGGAGCAGGTGTTTGAAAGAGTCCAGGAGCATCAAACTTGGCATTAACTTTTAGAGAGAAGCCCTCTTATATCCAGTGCTTTTGAGATTCAAGACATTTTGTACTCATAAAATATAAAATAAAAGGCCTGAATGTCTATGTATTAAAAATCAGGTTGTGGGAAAATAGCTTTCAAAGTCTAATGCTGTGATGGACAATTAGACGGAATGCAGCCCTCCCTCCTGCCTTTATCCCAGCTATTCTTACCAGCCTGCATTACCACTATCTTGGAGTTAGGTCCCCATCCTTGCCTTTGCTTCCTGACAAGGTTACTTCAACATGGCAGCCAGAGTGACCATATTAAAACATAATTTGGACCATGCCATTCTCCTCACCTAACCCCTCAGTATTTTTTTCAATTCAGAATAAAAACCAGAGTGTACATTATCCTGCACAAACCAAAGTCAAATATGGCAATGCGTGCGTGGAGTCTGGTACCCAGCACAGGCTTACATGGCTTCTTTGAAAAGAGGAGAGCTGGGACAGAAGAGAACCCTAGAGACATAGCCCAGTGCTTAGGAGCACTTCCTGCTCTTTCAGAGAACCTGGACTTGGTTTCCACACCCATGCTGAATAGCTCTCAACCACCTGTAACTCCAGCTCCAAGGAATCTGAGGCTCTGACACCCTTTTCTGGCCTCTGCAGGCACCTACACACAGGCGCTACTCACACAGACACACATGTATGAACATAGATAAAACCATGACCAGAATAAGCATAAATCCTTTTAAAATGAAGACTCAGTTGTACAATTCCCAATTTCCCTCTGTGCTGATTTTTAGTGCAGTGGATTATTTTAAACAAAACTCTTTTTCAGACAATAAATAAAATTCATACCTATTACTGAAAATGGAAGACCGAAAAAGTAAAATGGGGAAATCTAAATCATCACTGCAATACACTAAAGAGAATATGGCTGACATTTTGATATCTTTCTTCCCAATATAAATATTTTCCCCTAAGGTCTAGAGGTATAATACGCACTCTGGATATATGTTTGTATTCCATAGTTTTCCATTGACAATTTTACATTAGTCTTCAAAAACCAGGATATTAAATAAATGCACGCTGTTGGGTGATCTGAATGGGCCACAACCTATCAGGTCATTTCCACCTTAAACTCTGAGATTGTCCTGACCTCTGTCTGTTCAGCTTTAGTATTTTTGTTATAAATAGAAAATAAGCAACACGAGCATCTAGAGAGGGGAATAGCTGGCAGCACAGTGAGGCCTCCTAGCGGGTCCGAGCTGGTGAATCTGCCTTTGGGGTTTTCTGTGAGGACTGCAGGGCAGAGAGCAGGAGCCAAGGAGCCATATCTGGGTGGCTCTGCTGCTAACAGAGAATTCTGCTCAGGCCGCCCTGGCCTCGATGGAGTGAGTGGCAGTGGATCTTCATCTCTTAATTTTTCTGCTTTTGTGTCAGTCTACTCAAGCCCAAAATAATTACCCACTCAACTACATGCTACAGAAGAGCCTGGGTTCTTGGGGCTCTTTATGCTTTTTGAGGCTTTTTTTTTTTTCAAATAAATTACTTGGCCTGGGAACTTTTCCAACTTGGCAGAGCGGGAGACAAATCAAAACAAAACATGTGCCCAGTGCTGTTTAAGTACTTTAGGAACATATCCTTTAGGACACAGCACGAAAGCATCCAGAACCTCTTGTCTGGAGTATCACAGGAAACCCCATTTTCTGACAGAAGATCCCTGAAATCCTCCAGGCAAGGAAGATATCACAAATCAGGCCAAGCTGCACTCTGCATCCTGGGCGGAGATGCTGAGTGCTTGGCAATGTGTTGAGATTGTCAGCCAAGCAATTCTGTCTCTCTAGGTGTACGCACTAAATTCAAGTGCTCTACACATTGGATGTCATCAGGAGGAGCTAAAGGCTGTATGGAATGAAATGTACTTGTTACACTAGGTCTAATTAATTCAGTATAAAGGAAAGGGGTTAAAAGCATCAGAAGTTTGTATTTGTTTTCCAAAAGCTTTGCTGTCTTTTTAATGCCAGGGTCAAATCTAAATACTGATGTCAATGTGTAGAGTATGTTTAGTCACTGAGACAATGACTTAGCTTCTCTTCTTATAAGTTTGCTGCCTAACAGTAATTAATAATGATGATGACGACAAGCATGCCTTCCACACTCACTTCCACATGTGACAATATTTATAAAATGACACATCTGGATGACTCTCAATAGCAGGCACTGTGCGAACTCTTCATGTGTGTCGTATGGTCTCGATAACCTCCTCATGCTGATGGGCACAGTTCCACTGAGATCCCTATTTTTCAGAGAAGATCAGAGAACAGGAGCAGAGAGGCTCTGTAGCTGCCGAAAGCCACCCAGGCAGCCAGGAGTCAAAGACAGTCTGAGGCGTGAACACACACTCTCCAGCACGTGCTGTGCTTCCCACTCTATCCACTGCTGAGCTTTTTGTAGTGGGAAGTTTAGTTTTTAAAGAAACCCACTGTGGCTTCAGTTTTCCCTAGCAGAGGGAAGATGTTAATCTAATTCCTTTGTTTTCAACCTAACGATTATCATCCCCTTTTGCTCGATCTTCTGATATAAAGAGAATCTCAACAAAGGATCTCCACAGTTTTTCAGCCAGTACTTATTATGTCAAAAGGATCCCCAAATTTCTGTAGGATAAAAGACCCCAAGTATCTATAGAACATTTTTTTTAAAGATGGTATTTCATGTAGTCCATGTTGGCCAACACTTCCCTGTGTGTCTGGGGATGACCTTGAACTTTTGATCCTTCAGCCTCCACCTCTGGAATGCTGGAATCACAGGTGCGAGCCACCATGCCCAGCTTATTTGGTGCTGAGTATGATGAGACCCAAGACTTCATGCGTGATAGAGTGGCACTCTACCAACTAGGCTATATTCACAGAACAGAACAATCCTTGTGATTAATGCTCATATTTTATAAAGAAGTACTATTTCTATGATCTTCAAAAACTTATTGACATCTATGAAGTTCATCAAAGTTTATCAAAGATGAAACAGGAATATTATCCATCAGTAAAGCAGCAGAAATAACTTATAGGAAGCCACCATTGCTATACTCTAAGAGCAGTGACAGCACTATCTTCTATAGATGACTGTCTTCTTAAACATATACACATGGACACACACACAAAAACACACAGAAACACACACATGGACACACAGACACACTGACACACAGACACACACAGATATGGGTAAACACACATGGACACACACACACGAACATGCAGCACACACATTAATACACACACACACAAACATGCAGCATACACATGAATACACACACACATGAATAGACACACACAGATACATGAACACCCATGTGCACACTCACAGACACACACATGATGGACACACACACACACACTTTAAGAAATAGATTCATAAACTGACATTATATGGCCCAGAATAAGGACAGCTAATATAAAATGAGATATAACTATATAAAATAAAAATATAAAAATAAATCATAATGTAAAAATATAAAAAAAATGTCTGAAGAGGTGCCATGGAGGAAGAAGGCAAGAGACAGACGAACAGCACCAACCACAAAAGCAGACATGGGCTGGTAGGAGGCCCCTGGCACATATGTAGCAGAGGACTGACTGCCTTGTCTGGTCCCAGTGGGAGAGGGTGTGACTAACCATGTAGAGACTTGATATCCCAGAGAAGGAGAATATCCAGGGGGCACCCTCTCAGAGGTGAAGGAGTGGTGGAATGGGGTGAAGAACTCTGGGAGGGGGGACCGGGAAAAGTTGCAGCATTTGGGATTAAATAATTTTTTTTTAAAAAAAAGAGACAGATGATGGCTGCTAGTTTCACTCACCAACTCATGCGTGCGACTTATACAACAGTTAAAGGCAGATGAGTTTTTCTATGTAGAAAAGGAAATCTTTTTGGTTAGCATCAGCAAATTGGGTGGCGGACAAACTGAAAGGAGAAAATAAGTAAGTGCTGTACCTGGGACCTTGGCTATGTGGTCAGGCCTGACAGATTCAACCCAGCTGAAAGGTCACAGCCAAAGCAAACCCTATTCACCCATGGAAACTCCCTTAAATTTCTAAAACACTGAGGACATACCATTCCATTTTGATGAAGATTCACTTTTTTAAAAACTGTTTTTACTCATATAAATTTTCCACGTCTACCAAAATATCTGAAAAATAAGTGCATGACAACTCTTTCCATCTGGCCAAACAGAAACCACTGGGTTTCTATTGGAAAGTTACCAAATATTTACTTTATTTACTTTCCTGCCAACGGCCAGAAGTGCTCGCATGCTGACAAGCAGTGAGATTATGCTGTTTCCTCCTGAGGACAGAAGGGTGTGAAATGTCTCACGAGCACTCTCTCCTTCTCTACCTCTGGAAGTCAAATGGAATCATTCCCACTGTAGAAAGAAAAGGAGGCCAAAACGAAATTTGATGACCTTTGATAAAAAAAAAAAAATTCAGAACCCCCCAGCACCTGCCGGATATGGCATATATCTGTAACTCTGGTGGCTTTATGGTGAGACACAAGGTGAAGGAGAATCTCTGGGAGCATGAGGCATCAAGCCTTTGTGTGCAATGCAAAACAGCAAAAGACCATATCTCAAACAAGGTGGCGGGAAAGAGCAGCCACCTGAGGATGTCCTCTGCCCTACACTCATGTGGCATGTCACATATGTTCCTGCACAGAACACACAGCCACACCCAAAAGATTTGAGAAATTTAGGTTTTCCTGGAAACTGACAGAATGGGGTAAATACTTTTTGGGAGAAGGGGATGTTAGAATGCTCTTTTCCATTTCCATAGCTATGAAGAGGACACTTTCCTCGGGCCTTTCACTTGGCAGATACCTCAGACCACTTACTGCCTGTCCAGCTCTTGTCAATCATTCAGTAACACAGATCCTATGATTCGCCTGTTCCTACATGGGAGAACTGAGGACTCATGAAATGAATTGCTCTCTGAGGTCATATACCTTCTAGGAGGCTGAGCTGAAACTTAAACCAGCTTTCAGTGCCCACCCCTCCCCTACCCTGAAAGTTTTTCTGTTACAGTGTAGGGAAAGTTTTCAACACACTAACCATTCTTCTTTAATGTTTATGCTGTCTTGGAGTCTTCTTATTCTAGTAGTGTCATAATGTTTTCACCATGACATTTCCCATAGCTATCCTTCAGAAACTACCCCACTGTGAACTTTATGTGGTCATATTGTAATTCAACGGGGCGATGTCTCTGAGCATTTAAAGTCTTCCCCTGATAGGATGCCCTGGTGACTTCTTTGGTTTCTCACAGCAGTGGTTTACTAATTAGTACCTTTGAAGGCTGTGTGAACACTCAAGCTAGTCCAAATAGCCAGTAGTAACCTGCTACATTTCCCAGGAGGGCACTCAAATAGAAAGAGCACAGACTCAAACCTCTGGTTTCCACTATGAGCTGTTACCTCCCACCTGGGACCAACTACTCTATCTTCTCCCAAAGGCCCCAGAGCAGGTGTCAGCTACACAAGAACCTCCATCCTTGAGTGAGTCACTCTTGAAATGTGATCACAGAACAAGGCTTCCCTTTCCTCACACAGCACAGCCACAGATCTGGCTTGGTGCCAACACTGGGAAGACAAAATCCCCTTCAGTCAGTCATTCAAGGATGTTCCCATGACTCTGTGCTCTGGCTCGGTGGTATATATGTTAAGAAGCATATGGATGCAGTCACTGATAAGGGGATATTAACCCAGAAACTTGGAATACCCAAGACACAATTCACATATCAATAGATTTCTAAGAAGATGGAAGGAGAGACCCCTGGTCCTGGAAAGACTGGATGTAGGGGAATGTCAGGACAGAGAAGCGAGAGGGGGTTGAATGGGGAACAGGGGGAGGGAAGAGGGCTTATGGGACTTTCGGGGAGGGAGGAACCGGGAAAGAGGAAATCATTCGGAATGTAAATTAAAAAAAATATATAGAAAAAAAAAGAAGCATATGGAAAGTGCTAAAATAACAATGGGCTGAAGTACAATTTAGAAAAACAATCTACCTATGTGTCTAAGGATCTCTTCCTATAAAATTGGGCATGACAAGGAACAACATTTATTTACAAATGTTTCCTGTATAGTTGTGTGCTCACAAATGCCATCTGATATAAAGCCCAGTGCAGCCTTTCAAGACGGCTATTCTCATTTTATAGGTAGGGAAACTGAGGGTCAAGGAAGCTTAGCTTCAGCCCACCTGACTTCATGAGTTGCCCTAACACACCACCTGGGGCTAAGAGTCAAGGAATACCAATCTGAGGACTGGCGAAAACAGCCATCCATCTTCCTTTAAAGTGTTGGTCTTATTTTGTAGTATGAATATATACATGATGAAAGAATGTATTGTCTAGCTACAACTATACTGCCAAAGGAAAGGTGCATTAACTTAACTAACAAAAAAAAGCACTGCACCTAATGTTTCCAGAATGTTTAACTCATTGAAGTATTTTATATAAATACAAACTGTCAAACAGAATTTTGTATATGCAATGCACCATTGTGGACCTAATTTGCATGCAGTAAAGAGTCAGATGCAAAGTGAATTCATAGGTTTGGGTGTCTGTGATTGTGGGGATGGACAATGCCTGTGCATTCTGGGCTCACACCCCACAACTGAGCTACATATCTAGTTCTATATGGTTCTGGAAGACAGGAATGATGCTCTTCTCCTCTCCTCCATCCCTCTCCTCTCTCCCGTCTGATTCCCTGTCTGATTCTTTTTCAATTTAAATATCTATTTAAATTTTAAGGATGAATGCATGATAAGCATTAAGTTTAAAGCACAGACTTTAAATTAAAAATCTTACTTGTTTTTACTCCTTGCATATCTCAAAGTTTAGATAATTATTAAATACAATAAAAAAAAAAACCAAGTAATGTGTCTACACCGTGGAGCACTCCTCAGCAAGAAGGAACTGTAAATGTATGCAAAAATATGCATGAACCTGAAGAGCCAGTAGTAAGTAGTAGTAAGGACCTAAGAAGGTACTTTAAAAGGAGCACAGGGACTCAGATGGCTTCACTAGTAAGAGTGCTTGCTACTCTTTCAGAAGATGCGATTTTGGTTAATACCCATATCCAGAAGCTTAGAATCATTCCTAAGTACAGCTCCAGGGGATCCAAGGCCCTCTTCAGGCCTCCTCTGGCATTTGCACACACATGGCATACACTCACACAGACACACAAATACATAAGCATAAAAATACATTCTTTAAAAAAGAGAAAAATAAAAAAGTACACAGTGCATGGCTCTACTTAAACACTAGAAACTCGGTAGTAAGCAAAGGCAGACAAGCAGCTGCCTGGGGAGGGACTTCATGGGAGAGGTGGGAAGGAGGCTCTGAAGGGTATGCAGTGGATTTTAGAGCTCGTGCTAGTATTTGCTGTCTTTACTGGGGGAATGGCTTCCCATGCACATCCTTACATTGTCAAACTGGGCGGTTTCAGTAGATATTTGCTTTATGTCTATAGCTCAAAGCTTTATAGAAATGACTGTTGTTTAGTAAATAACCCTTACCAAGATACAAAAAAACAAATCCAGCCATATTAAATGTATAGTTACAAGTTCAGGAAACACAAGCCTATAATTTTGGATTTACATGAACCATGATCAAACTAGGTCCTTCTGAGAAGGAAGCCCGGTGCACAAGGCTGCATTCTGCGACTATCTGCATACAGCATGGAAAAGACAAAGGCTTAGGAGCTGAAAAACAATCGGTTATCTGGAACTTGAGCTAAGTGTGCCATTACCACCATGAAGAATTCCAGGATGATTAAATACTGTAATTTTATTGTGATGATAAGCTTCCAATGAAAACCTTAAAATATCACCAGCTATATATATATGCTAGAGAGGAAAAAAAGACACAAATTAGGGGAATTATCTATATAACACTTTGGGCACAGGCTCTGGGTTTGGAAAGCACATTTATCTCAATGTTTTCACCTCTATCTACGTGATCTTTGACAGTTTTTTGACCTTTCCAAGCCTAGATCCCCTCATTTTTAGAACGGAGGAAATAGCAAGGACCTGCCTAGGATTTTTGAAGATTGGGGTGAAAAAAGTAGTTAGCATTCTACTAGACCAAAACCATGGACTAATTCCATGTAGTGAGTATCCCCCATTATCTTAAGATGGATACTTACATATGAAGGAATTTGTAAGGTTATGCTTGTAAGATTTTACTTACATAATATGGCACGATCTATACATGGTATGAAGTTGTGGTAAACTCAGAAGCAGTAAGGAATCGATCTATAAAAATGTAGCTTTTATCATTGAGTTTCACAAACATCATCCTATTTTTTTTTATGTCACCCATCATAGAGCAGTAGATTTTTATATGGAACACAGATATTGTCTTTAGTCTATCACTCATCAGACGAACCATAAGAGGAAAAGTCACCATATCTAGCTTTCTAGTTGGGCAAGTACTGAAAAGCTTTAAACCAATTGCTCATTCTTGTATTCTACTGTGCCCTCTTGCACAGAGGGTAAGCTTATCTCTCACAGCTGCTCCTGCCCACTTTCAGCTACTCCTACGTGTATACCAAGTATGTCCACATTGCCCTGGTCCAAGCTCCCTAGGTCTCCTACTGCCTTACCCATCCTGTGTCTTCACACATGGTCTGGTTAACCTGCAATAGGTTCTCATAGCCTTGATTAACCTTCTAATGTACTCAAAAGCAGTGCCAGCAGACCCCACCAGTGACAGACACCATCCATGCCATTTGTCCCACACATTTATAATCAATAGTTCTCGGCACTGTTTTAGGCATCGGGAGGGAAAAGCTTACATCAAACAAGCATCACTTTCTTATTCCTTCTCTTCTTGAATTTGACCTCTAGCTTAATATGCAGATAATGGGTACTTTTAAGAACAACAGGATCCCGTAGTTTAGGGCTTATTTGAGACAAGCACTTAATTAAAACTTGGTAAAGAGAAGAGGAAGCACTGTATTTGATTGAACAAAAAGCATTTCATTAAATAAGTTCTCAGAAAAATTCAAACAAGGTTAGCAAACCTTTGTGTGAGCCTTTGGTGATGAGTTCCCTTTTCATGGCTGAGCCATCTCTATAGCCCAAGTCTGGGAAACTTGAACAAAGTCGAATTGGTTTAGGAGATTCAAGTAAGTCTTGAGCTTCTGGAAAGGCATCAGAGGGCAGCTGGATACCACTAAGGCGGAGTTGCTGTGTGGGGCCATGTGGAAGAAGCATTTCAGCAAAAGCACCTGAGGGAACAGTAAAGATACAAAACCACAGGCAGCCAGCACTATGCCAGCTCTGAGGATGGCCTTTTCTTTTGAACATCCTAATTTCTCCAAGGACCTTCCCTAAAAATGGAAGAGGCTAGGGTTACAAGTGTGATTTTTGTAGCAAAAACTCCTTTAAATGCATCATGTCTCCTAATCTTGCCTCTTCCTTCCAGCCAACACAACAGGAGTCTCCCCTTGAGTGAAGAGGTGTTAATACACATTATTTCTGAAGAAAGCTGTGGTCTGAGCCCAGGTGTGAGATACAGGAAGCAGCTGTTATAATCAGTCTGGGCCATTATTTTACGAGTGAAACACTATCACCAAGGCAATGATTTTTAGTGAAAGCAATGGAAAACACAAGCCCTATGTGTTGTATTTAATGCTAAAAGTTAATATGATTTCAAAGTTAACAAAGTCAAAAACATATCCTGGTGTCTTAGTAAAGTCATAGCAATAATACCATATATTACCAGAATTCTTTCCCTACATATAAGTTTTGTTGATAACTTGTTACACACACATCAGTTATAGCTAAGGTTCCCTCCATTCCTAGAATGATATTTTTGTACATTTCCTGCACACATTGTAATTAGCAGACAATGTGGTATATTCTATGCAGTGTAAAATTAATGGTGAAAGTCAGAGAAGGAAATGTGAAGACAGAAGCATCTCTGTGGAGTTTCTCTTGCTGTTCTCACCTCCTCCGTAAAGTTGAACAGGAAGTCACAACTCTGAGCTGTACAGCCTGCATTTGCCACTCCCTTCACGTTTTCAGCTGGTCACTTATTAGAAATATGCGCTCAGTCCCAGTGAAAACACCAACCTAACCTAACACCTCATTGCATGTGACATCATATTTGTTTGCAAATCATTGGGGTTCAACTGCCAAAATATTTCACTTGCTAATGTTGTATGGATCCCGAAAATACTTGGCTACTGAGATTAGGGGTTTCCTGTAGAGTGGGGAGACAACAAATATGATCTCAAGAGAAGATGGAGTGTGCTTCTAATTCAGTGTGGCAGCCCCATAGTGTTGGCTTGGGGCAATAAGAAATTTGTTCTCATTATCATGACCCAGCATGTTCTTTTTCACTGTGTTCTTTGTGATTTATAACTGATATGCTGCTGTTGCATAGCTTGTGTGATCAAAAAGATAAATGTGTCTTCACATTTTCATTCTGCTTCATAAACAAGAATATATATTATTTTGTAGCTAGGAAAATATTATGTTTCTACCAACTCACTGGAGCACCAGTCACAAGCTAGGTACTGTAGTGAGTATTGGGATCCCACAGCAGATACAATTTGACTTCCAGGTTAATCCATTAGAAATCACTTCACCAAGAGCCTACTTATAAGCTGGTTCTGGCTCTTCACCCTTGGAAGCTCACAAGGTAATGAAAACAGACTACTGAGCAGCATGATGTGTTGCTGAGTCAGTAGCTTGAGTGATGCTCAGAGCACGGAGAAGAATATCATGTTCCTGAGGTTAGAGATGGATGCAGTAAAGACTGGTTCAACCTTATCTCTGATGCAGGGGTTGTTCTTTAGGAACTCTTTTTCTATTACTTTAGGCAAAGTGGCAGAAAGTAGTTGGCTTATGTTTGGAGGGTCTTACTTTGTAATACAGGCTGCCTTGAGCTATATAATACAGGCTGACCTTGAACTCATGATTCTCCTGACTCAGCCTCCTTAGTGCTGAGATTATTGGTCTATGCCACTATGATTAGATAGAATTATTTTTTTGTTTTGAAATATGGCACGGGTGGAGGATATTTCTTGTAGTCTAGGTTGGTCTGAAATTTGTACTGTGACTAGGAAGCTCCCCCCCGCCCCGCCATCTCCTGGCCTGAGACATTGCAAGTTAAAGATCAAACCCAGTACAACTGAGCCACACCTACAGTCATTCATCCAGATGAAAAACATTGTTACAGGCCAGTTTGAGCTACAGACTTCATTCCCTAAGAATAGGGGACATTTCCTTTTTAAAAAAGATTTGTTGCATGTGTATGACTGTTTGACCTGCAGGTGTCTGTGCAGCACATGTGTACAGTTCTCAGAGAGCCCAGAAAATGTTGCTGGATGCCCTTAACTGGACTAGACATAGCTGTGAGCTGCTGTGTGGGTGCTGCAGATCCCACCAAGGTAGCCGGTGTTCTTAACTGCAGAGACATCTCTCCAGCAAGGTAGCCAGTGTTCTTAACTGCAGAGACATCTCTCCAGCAAGGTAGCCAGTGTTCTTAACTGCAGAGACATCTCTCCAGCAAGGTAGCCAGTGTTCTTAACTGCAGAGACATCTCTCCAGCAAGGTAGCCGGTGTTCTTAACTGCAGAGACATCTCTCCAGCAAGTTAGCCAGTGTTCTTAACTACAGAGACATCTCTCCAGCAAGGTAGCCAGTGTTCTTAACTGCAGAGACATCTCTCCAGCAAGGTAGCCAGTGTTCTTAACTGCAGAGACATCTCTCCAGCAAGGTAGCCGGTGCTCTTAACTGCAGAGACATCTCTCCAGCAAGGTAGCCAGTGTTCTTAACTGCAGAGACATCTCTCCAGCAAGGTAGCCAGTGTTCTTAACTGCAGAGACATCTCTCCAGCAAGGTAGCCAGTGTTCTTAACTGCAGAGACATCGCTCCAGCCTTGCCAGTTTTACTTTTACTTATGTATTTACCCTGTGCTTCTAGGATGTTTCCAAATAACAGGAAAAAAGGAGGAAAAACTTTTAAGTATTCACACAACACCCTAACAATCTCTTTAGCTGAGGAGGCAAGCATCCTGGGATACCCTTTGGTCTTGGGTTGTGTACACATGAACCCCTGTACTAATAATGCACTTGGTGGCCTAATTCCTTCACCTGTACCTCCTATGTATGCATTCCCTTCTCCAAACAATCTCACATTGCCTAGTGATCTCAGAACCTCCTTCATACCCCATCCACATCAGGCTACATGTACTTCCATCTGTGTGCAATGGTAGTTTCTACTCAAATGTATTCCCCACACACCAGAGTATGAAGAATACAAGGGTTTGGTCCAGTCTGAACTTGTTTTGGATGCATGTATAGTAAGGCATATACCTTTTAGGGTAAATCCCATATTTACCAACCAGTACCAATGCATAATTGAACACACACATGATTAAAATCAAGTGCATTATAGGAAGGGGCACACACAGTAGGAAAAAATGAACATATGACTTAATATGTACTCATGGTACACCACTTAGAAATCAAACTTCTGTAGACTCCATGAAAGGAAGCTCAGGATAACTGGCTCCCTTAAGTACTCTCATCCTGTGGAGCACAGTCCTTTTTGGTGGTGTGTCTCTTTTCAATCTATACTACTACTCAGTTCTTCTGTAAATCTATGTGAGTCCTTGTTTTAATTCTTGGATAAGGAGCTGAAGACCCTGGAAACAGCCAATCCTAAGCCCAGACACAGATAACCTAGTCACGCAGTAGCAAAAAGAACAGTTCATTTTCACAACTCCAGTTGCTCAGCTGTGCAGGTGAGGGCCTCTAGTTGGATGGGCTCTCCAGCTCTGATTTCAGTAAGCCACTGCAATAGACTCTAGAGTTGCTGATGTTCTAGGCTGTCCTTCTAAGTAGTGCCCTCTTAGCTGGCAGCCATGTCTTGTCCTTATGCCAGACAGATTAATTGACAACTCGGACCCACCCATTCAGTGAAAGGCTGAGACTCATGGACAGAAAGAGTACAGAGAACCAAGGTGACTGCTGATCTTATAGTCACATGAATCAGGTGTAACCAAGATACGTCTTTGTGTGTGGCCATATAGGCTTGTTTTCCTGACTCTCTGCCCCTCCACCTGGGTTATTAGTGCAGGATATAAAACTCCAGTTGTGCTTCCATGTCTTGCACAGCTCTGATGCTAGGAATACAGAGTCTCTGATCTTGATGCTGTCTTACCAGATTTCCCCCCAAAATTGCAGGCCATTTCTACGTGTCTCATTTGGAGGTTATTCATCAGTGCAAACCTGGACCAAGTGCTGCCCCACTTCTCTCTACCTGCTTGCAGTGAGAATCTCCAGTGATGCTGATGTCCTGAGCCAAACTCTTTTATGACCTCAGTCCTCAGAGGTGCATATCCAGTTTATGCAGACTGAACAGGCCCTTGATAAATTATGTGGTCTCTTGTGTATGTTATACAAAGACTATATTCAGCACTTATCAACTGAGAGCAGGGTTCAACTTTCCTTCTGATTATATTGCTTTGGTTTTGTTGCACTGTGGATTGAATCAAGGATTAACACCTGATGGAAAGCACTCTACCAGGAAGCTGTACCAAGAGCATCTGTATTCTGATTCTAAATGTTGCTCTTTCCTGAATAAAGTCCTGCAAATAAAATCCTTCAAAGTTCCGACAAGGCCATATCAGTTAGACAGAACTGAGCTTGGTAGTGGTACATAGACCTACAACCTGGAGCACCTTGTCTACAAGATCCTTCCATCTTCTACATTCCAGCCTAGGCTGGTGCCTTTACCTACACCATAGCTTGCAAAGTAGAGCTACCTAAGTTATAACATAAAACTCACCAAAAGAAAGCCAACAAGTGTCATTTCAGGAAACAAAGAGATACCAACTGACCTATAAAAATCTTTCAATAATATCAGTAAATATTTCTCATAAACAGAAGGGATAGTCATAGACTTGGAAAACTTTGTTTTTAACAGCCTGGCACTTTATTTAGACAAAGGTGGCCTGTTTGGAAGTGGTCCACGATGGTGGTCTCATTGGTAAAAACAGGCAGAAGCTAGCTTGAAGTTACTGGAGGATACTGGATCACTTTCTGCTCTCATCATTAGATCACATGTGTCACAGACAAGACACTTTCTGCTTGTGCCTGTATTCCCAATCTCGGTTGAATCTCCTCCATGCACACATGGTAGATGAGTGAGTAAGGAGAAGTAGATTTACTCAAGTTTGTCAGAAATGACTAGAGGCATGACTTACATTTTTAGGAATCCATCACTTTCCCAAGGCAATTCAAGTGTCCCCTCCTTCTGAGAGACAAAGAAAAATGGCGTGTGTGTGAAATTCACATGGCTGCTTTTCATTACTTATGGTCAGTGTGTCTCAGCTTGGCTACACCTGTTAAAAACACCCATGGAACTTAAAGATTCTCAGTTGAAACATAATCTCTAGAGTTTGCTGAAAACTGTGCATGAAAAGTAAAAAGTTCTGCGTCAGCAGAGAACTTCTTGATCACTAATTCTTTGTTGTTGTTGTTGTTTTAAAGATTTGTCTTATTGTTAATGAAGTGCATGTGTTTCAGAGTACACACAACTGTAAGTGTATGTGCCCAGAGAGTCCAGAAGCGAGCATTGGATCCCCGAAGCTGTAGTTACAGGTAGTTGTAAACCGCCCTATATAGGTGCTGGGAACACATCCAAGTCCTCTGCATAAGCAGTTTATGCTCCTAACTGTTGAACTATCTCCGACTCCAGCTTCCAATTTTTAAAGCCTGTTCTGACTTCAGATTTCACCTTCCAAAGTGTCACATTGCCTTCAAGTAAGTGCTATCATGTGTGTGATTTATTGCATGACTATACTTTAGTCTCTTACTCTGAAATGATGCTTCCGCTGCCTTCATTAGGCTATCTTTTCACACACATGCCACTACTCTTTGTCTCTCAGAAGAAGGGGACTCTTGTACTTGCCTTGGGGAAGTGATGGATTCCCAAAAATGTAAATCTTTATTATCAGCCAATTGCTATCTATCTAAAGTGGCAGACGTGATGATCAAGTGTCAGGATGAATTGTCTGAACACTAAGGGCTATGAGAAAGCAGAGTGGGCAGAAACCATTGTAGATTTTACTGGCACACAGAACAAGTCACACCCTGGAACATAGGGAATAGTGGAGGGAGAGGAACTGTGTCCCAGACAGGAAAAAGGCACAGTTGAGCAGGAATCTATTTTAGGAAGAATACAAATGATGTATCTTGTGTAACTTCCATTGTTTGCAGAAACTGTAATCTTCCTACCCAGGACACACACTTCTTCTGTTCCTGGATTGCTATACCCATCCTATCTTCGTTTCTAAAGCTTCCACTACCTGCATAATCAGGATTACAAGTGGGATCACAAATGCACATTTCAGCAAGCTTCTTGAGTGATTTTTATCATGAAACACTAACTGGAGGAGACTAATCAATCTACACAGTTCAAGAGGAAGACAAATGGAACAGAGTGTCCCCCCAAAAGAACCAACTGCAGCAAACTACTGCCTCTGTCGAAATAAATCAGATATGCCATTCTTCATTTATCAAACTGGCAATGAGGAAAACACTGCGCCCCACTCCACAGCAAGATTGGAATAAGCTTTTGCACACTGTGGGGGCATGTGATCTGGCACATTACCAGAGGACAATCTGGCAATTGTTATAATAAACCTTAACATTTTTTCACTCCTTTGACATACCAATTCCACTTCTAGAAATGTATCCAAAGGGAGTTTTTAACCTTGAATCAGATCTCTGGGCCCCTATCCCTGCGGTGTTGGAGAATAAGGTTTATTAATCTAGTGATTTTTGTTTTAATGCATACATAATTTGGGCTTATTTCTTTTAAAGTTCAGCTAATAGAAATGGTGGTAGTTGGTGAGAATGCCTTTCTCCCCTACTGCCTCTGCGTAGTCACACTGGACAGTACCTAATGTTTTTACTGTCAGTGACACACATTGTAGCAGTCTTCTGTCTCAGTACATAGTCATGTGCCACAGGGCAATGCTTCAGTCCACAGTGATGATTCCATAAAATTACTATGGATGTGAAAATGCTGTGGTGTAGCCACACCATAGCTGCCTTAGCATCATGGTGCAATACCTTAATTGTGTTTGTGGTGACTACAGTGTAAGTAGATGCTGCCTTGCCAGTTGTATAAAATTATAGCACAGATGCTAATCATCACTTTTTCTATTGCAAAAAGCAAACCTGACAGTTAAACAGAATGCATGAAACACAGGCTGCATCCTCCTACATCTCATGACTAAGCCTCTTGTCTACACCAAAGCCAAGGTAAGTAACTGATGGACACCATGCAGACTGCATAGGACCACTTGGTGATGGTCTCATGATGATGACATCACTTCAGGTACATTTCTCAGAATGTGTCTACCACTAAGCAAGGAGTCATTATATCCAGGTCTAGTTCATTTTTGTTCTATTTTGGTGCTTGATAATGGTATAAGTATTTATACCATTAAGTATAAATAAGTATAATAAGTATTTGTTTCATCATCCATGAGTCATAACTATTTTTACCTGGTGTAATTGCCTTATTTAAAGAGAATACTACATTATGCAATTTACAGCAGATTCACAAAGATTAACAGTTAAGATGGCTATAAATGAACCTTATCAATTGAAATAATTTCTTCTATTCCACCACATTAAGGTGTTAGATTTTATTATTTTGGTAGATTAACGGTATATGGGAAAATATTCCAATCTGTAGACATTCAAGCATAGATATTTAGGATCATTTTCACATTTTTTTATTATGACTAATAAACAGTGACCATTCTTGGACATCCATCCTTCTCTTAACCTATATAAGATACACCCTCAGAAATGTAATCATTTTGTCATCAAACTGGGTATTGAAATTTATTTTATAAAATTTTTTAAAAATGTTTATGCCTTTGCCAAGTGTGGCATACCTAACCACTCACATAATTCCTAGCTCCTCTTGGAAAAGGCAAAGTAAAATCTAGCATGGTAGTGATGACAGCTTTGCAGCTGCATTTAAGTCCCCTCTGTTTGACTGAGGATAAGGTGTGGAGTTCCCACCAACTGGATGCAGATGTAAAGCATCTGGTGATTTAAAGATGTAGCTGTGTACTTACTTCTTTCTCTGTCTCCTGGTCTGCAAAGGCATTCAGGTTTCTTAGAAATAGTTGAGCCACGTGGGGGGAGGAGCTTAGATTTCCTAATCATCGTTAGGGGATAAGTTACTGGTTTATCTACAAGAATGAGTACTAGGTGGTGAATTGATCAATAAACAAACTTTTGATGTTTGATGGTAGCTAATGTCGTCCATATTGATACATCAGCTAACATTATAGCAGTGAGTATTAAAAACTGCAGCATGGGGGAATGGAAAGAGTGGATAGAAGTTAAAGTGCATAGTGCTCTTGCAGAAGACCCAAACTCAGTTCAGCACCATGCTAGACAGCTAACAATTCCAGCTTCAGGAGTTCTGGCTTCACAAACACGTACTCGTATGCACACACCCACACACGGATACACAACACAAACAAAATTAAAAAATAATGTTTGAAATAGTTACAAAATCACAAGTGATTTGTGATGCTTGGCGTGAAAGCACACTGGCCTAACAAAACAATCACAAACATGAACAAAAAAATAATAGATATTTTCATGGTTTTGAATGAAAATGGCCCCCACAGACTCACAGGGAATGGCATTATTTGAAAGGATTAGGACATGTGGCCTTGTTAGCTTAGGGTACGGCCTTGGAGGAAGTGTACCAATGGGGATAAATGGGCTTTGAGGTTTCAGAAGCTCAAGCCAGGTCCGGTGGCTCTCTTCTTCCTTCTGCCTGCTGATCCAGATATAGAAATTTCAGCTCCTTCTCCAGCACCATGTCTGCCTGCGTGCTGTCATCCTTCTCACCATGACAATAATGGACAAAACCTCTGAACTCTAGACTAGCCCTAGTAAAATGTTTTCCTTTATAAGAGTTGCCCAGCAGGCAGAGCACCCCTGAGATCATGCACACCCAGGGCGGGGCATGAGTAGGCATAGCTCTCCTGAGACTACCCCAGATACCCAGAAGCCCAGGGTGCCACTAAGATGAACAAGTAAGCGGTGGAGAGATGGAAGAAAAAGAGAAACAAAAGGATGTGTGTACAATAAAGAAAGGTGGAACTGGAGACTCGAGAGTAGTGAGGAATAGATTGATGTGAGACCCTGGCTCTAGCCAGCTGCAGCACTCAGGAAAGCAGCCCCCAGACCTTTCCCAAGAAGTACAGTAGAGCCGGCTCTGTTTGTTGGGGTTGTGGGTGAGCGAACCTCAAGGGTATGAGCATGGGAAAGCTGGCCCTGCCAATCGTATGCCATGCAGTGGCAAGGGAGAGGGAGAGATGCCATCCTCCACCCTTGCCCCTCACCACCTGCAGCAGGTGAGAGAGCTGGCCCAGAGGTTATGAGAGCAGAAGAGCTATACCTGCCCTTCACTGGCTGTAGTAGTTGGGAGATCAGGACCTGCACCTCACTGGGGCAGCACAATAAAGTGGACCCTGACTGGAGAAGAGGGTGGGTAAGCCAACTCCCAAGGCACGAGCCTGGGAGAGCTGGCCTGCTGTGTGGTGGTCTAGGCAATGGAGAGATGCCTTCCCGCAATATCACTCCTTGACATTTATGGCAAGTAGGAGAGCTGTCCCTGAGGTCATGAAAGGGGGAAAGCTGGCCCTGCTCCTCACCAGCTGCGTCACTCAGGGGAGCAGGCTCTGTACCTCCAGTGGTCAGCACAATAGAGCCGGCCTGCTGGCGTGGGTATGGATGACCAAGTGGGCATGAGATCGTGGGAACTAGATTTGCCCCGTGGCCAACTGTGGAGAGCTCGCCCTGGTGGTGTGGGTGTGGACTGACCATCCAGGTCAGTTACAGCTCAGGCCCAGATCCAGGACTTTGAGTTGGCCCACCTCAACATCTATCCCATGAACTGCTGGAGGGTGTGAAAGGGCCCTTCCTACAGCTGCTGGAGCACTGTGACACAGGGCAACAAGGTTATCTCAGTGAGGAACCAGTATTTCTAGTGTAGCAGAAGCCAGAGGCTTCAAACCAGACCAATGATTCATTGCAATGGACATTTGCAAGTTAAGAAGCATGGACAAAAGGGTACACTGTGACACACTACAACTTCCACAACGAGATTTTTTTTTCTCTGTTGTGGGTGAGGTTGCAAGGGTAGAAGGCAGGTACAGGAGGAGTGGGATTGGGGTGCATGGTGTGAAATTCACAATGAATCAATAAAAAGTCAAACTAAAAAGAAAACCATTTACCACGGCCATGGTGTCACTTTTACAGCAGTAGAACTT
The DNA here is from genome assembly GCA_036184795.1 of Tokudaia tokunoshimensis. Lineage (NCBI taxonomy): Eukaryota > Metazoa > Chordata > Mammalia > Rodentia > Muridae > Tokudaia > Tokudaia tokunoshimensis. The sequence continues at coordinate 51,179,530 of BTHU01000016.1, forward strand.
TAACTAAGACAGTTATGTAAAGCACTTCTCATAGTTGTGAAAAAATAAAGTTCCCACTAACAGGTAAATAAAGATGATATCAAATAAGGCACAGTAGCATGACTCTAATCCCGACACACAAGAGGCAGAGGTGGGAGATACTGACACAGATCGATGTCAGCTCGGCCTGTACAGTGAGACAGTCTCAAAAGAAAATAGTAAGAGAGGATTTGTTTTAATGATATGAAAAGATGTTCGCTGTTTAAGAGAGTGGCAAAATAATATTAACCCTTGACAAAGTTAATATTGTCAAGAAATACACCGTAATGATCATAGTGGCTCTTAGATACCTTGGTAACTAACAGGTTATTCAGGGGTCTGGTTAGAGCACTTACTGCCCTTACAGAGAACCTAAGTTTGATTCCCAACACCTACAGAGTTGCTTACAACCATCCATAACTCCAATTTCAGGGGATCTGATGCCTTCTTCTGACCTCGGTGGGCAACAGGTACACACACACCAGGCACACACAAGGTACACAGACATACAAGCAGGCAAACACTCAAACAAATAAAATAAAAACAGATACATCTTAAAAATATTAAAAACTGGTTATTCAAAACTCAGTTGGTATATATTAAACTGAATTGTAAAAAGAGATATAAAGGAACTCAAAAATGTGCCCCGCCCCCATGACTCTAGATTCGCATTCAGGATCTTTAATAATATCTGAGAGTTGGCTACTTCTGATAGAAAAGACTTGAAACCAACAACACTCACATGCCTGTCAAAGTCTGTGTAAGATACTTTACCAAGTATGTGTTACTAACTCCTCTGTAGAGCTAGGATTGGGATGTATGTTCCTTTAGATTCTCAGTAGTGCTCAAAAGAGGTACAAACATCTACAGCTAAAGGTGACTGAACCCACGTGCACATGAATTCACTGGGACTGGGGCTGCATACACAAGACCTGCACAAGATCAAGCTAGCCAAAGTCCCAGTATGCACTGGGGACTGGTTCACAAAGTCCACCCCAAGCATAGGAGCATCTGACAACTGATGACTGTGGGCAGGGGGAGTGTTTTATTCAGAGATGTGACCCCTGGGAGGTTTCCCATGGTCCACTGGGTGACCAACCCTACAACTATTTATGTACAATAGCACCAAGTGGGATCTGTGAACTTTAAAAGAAGTTGAGGTTGGGGGCTAGTGGTGAGAATAAGGGAGGATTGAAGGAGGGCCTATGGGGGTAAGTTTGACCAAAGAACATTATATGCATGTTTTAAATTCTTAAATAATAAAAAGATTATAAAAAAATAAAGGCATTATAGATATGAGAAAGTAAGAGCCTCCAAAATATAGGACATATAATAATGAAGAAAAATTATAGAAAGTAAGGCATTCTTCCCTTTAATAAATTCCTCCATACACTATATGAGAAAATGGTTTGATTTATAGCAGAGATGACAAAAGGAAGCATTCCTGCTGGTCACACTGAGCTGTGCACCAGGATCTGAGGCCTCTACTATATGCATATCACACACTAGTGAAAAGCTTTGTAAAGTTAGGGACTTGGCCCTAAGAGCATTGTACTAACATTTCTTTTGGTTGAGTTCACACCAGTTTCATGAAAGCAAAGTGGAGAAAGGAAAGGAGTAGACGTCTCATGTCCAGTTTCTAACTGAGTCTCCATTTGTTGGTTGCTTTATTGTACTGGCAAGGGAAGAACGTCAAAGCCTATGATCCTTTATTACAAAGAGTCACTGCGCTTGACTTAACTCCTGAAGAGTGGAAACTGGTTCCAAAAAACAACTAGTGCCTCTTCTGTGAAATTCTAGGGTGTTTGTGTGTGCTGCTTTGCACTTTAGTACTTTCTTATCTCCGATTATTGTTTTTTTCTCATAGCTTTCTTCCTCGGAAAGGTTTCCCCAGCTTCTGCTTATGGCTACCACACATCAAACCTTCTCTTTCACACCATTTGTTCTAAACACTACTTTGTAAAACTAGTTCCCCCATCCTCAGAAACTGATGACATCAGGAAGTCAAAGTGCACAATCTGAATTGCCTTTGTGGACTCTGAACTGCATTTACAATGATGTCACATTTGATCTGCTAGTCAACGGATATTTATTGCAATAAGGCAATGATCATATTTTCAATGTCAGCTCCACTTCTCATTATTAAACGAGACATAGAGCCCCTTACTACACCCAGGGCTGTGTGCTAAGAGCTAGAAATATGAAGATCAATGTACGCAGGTAGCTAGGTCTTGTGGCATTAAGTATATAGACAATGTAGAGAATGTAGTCCCAAGTCCTTTATACTAGTTTTCAGCATCACAGAATGTATCAAACTCATCTTATCTTAACTCCCTTCCCCAAACTACTTAAGATGTATTATTATATGTGAAATAAACCCAAATTAAGTGACAAAATTGTCTCAATTTTAATTCTCTCTCATTTTGCATCTATTCACTCATTAAATGTCAGTCCTTTTACCAAATTCCAGCACAGTCTACATCCCCATTGACTCGTCCCCATTTCTTTCTTGCTGACTTATAATGATGACCAAATAGGACTCTCCCATCCCCTCCATCTGTGCCTGATATGCAAAAGTCACGTTATTGCCATGGAAATCTCTCTCATCACCTATATCTCCAGACAAGGAACGCAAGAGCCTAAAACAAGCAGCAAGGATAGTGACAATAGGCTCAGCTACAGAAAGCCAATGGAACACAGAATTCCAACTTACATCCTGACAGTAGAGAGCAAGTTACAAAAGACAAGTGGATTGTTTTAGGTTCACAAAGAATACATAGTTTGCCTCCCATGTCTATTCACTAAGGCAGATATCTAGATTAGATGACAAGAAACAGGCAGTTTCGTGGCATTAAGAGCATATATAGGGGTATCATTCTTTAAGTACCAACATACTGTTGACTACATGTTGGTGTATAGAAAAATATCTGAGGAAGGCAACGTAAGGAAGGATTTATTGTGGCTTACAGTTTGAGGATACAGTCCATCATGGTGGGGAAAGTGTCACATCAGATGCACCGTAAAGAAGCAGAGAGAAACCAATGTGAGCACTCAAATTTGATGTGCTCTTTTTGTTCAGTCTGGGATTCCAGACCAAGGAATAGCTCTACCCACATTTTGGGAGAGTTTCCCTAATTAAATACTAACTCTGTAAACTCCATGAAAAACATTCCTAACAAGTTAATCAGTATTAACCATTACAGCTACCTACATAACTTCTTTATGTATATGAGTGCTCTGTCTGCATATAGAGCTTGTATGCCAGAAGAGAATATCAAATCCCATTACAGATAGCTATGAGTCACCATGTGGTTGCTGGAAATTGAATTCGGGACCTCTGGAAGAACAGCCAGTGCTCTTAACTGCTGAGTCACTTCTCTATTCCCATCTATACCAATTTATACTTCACTATGTACTGTACTTGGAGGCACAGATCAGCTGGCAAGTACAAGATATATTGAGACAATCAGATTATGGAAAGAGATGACTGAAGAATATTCAAGACTCACAGGAGCTAAGGAGGTGGCTCACTGGTTAGGCATGCTTGCTACACAAGCATCAGGACCTGAGTTCAAATCCTCAGCACCAACATAACAATAATCATGGCTGCATGTACCTGTGACTCTAACATTGGGAGCATCACAGAGGTAGGTAGATCCCAGGAGCCATCAGAGGAATAAGGTAGAGAGCAATAGAAGAGGACATCTACCATCTTACTCTTGCCTCTGTATGTGTATGAATGCACACACAAACACACACTACAACATACATACCACATACAAGCAACAAAGAAATATCCAGGTTCTATATTATACACAAAGTACCTATTCCAAAGAGAAGCCCTAAACTCTGCCATAAACTGTTAACATTCAAGATCTAGGGAAAGGAAAGATTGTTATGGATTAAAGTATTAAATAAATCATTGAGATTTGAGTGTGTGTGTGTGTGTGTGTGTGTGTGTTGTACTGAGGGGAAGGAAGAGGAGTGAACTGAGAAAGCGGTGGGTTAGAGAATAAGATCTGATGGGCTCAGAGGAGATCAGTATGATAAGTGATATTTCTCAATTTGTTTGTTGTTTTCTTCCAATCACTGCTCATCAACAGAACTAAGAGCACATTTTTATTTAAGCACACTCAGGTGCTCTCCAACACAGTAGCATGGTGAGGCAGAGTGTAGGCAGGTATGCTAAAGGTTACATTTCCTTGTGTCATCTCACCCACCGAGTTTCACCCTCCCACTGTAGACTATGGTCTATACTAACTATATGGTCTGCGAAAAGTTCTCTGCAGGTGGTGAGATTACTAACCACAAAAATAACACCAAAACTCACAACAGTGCTTTGTGATTGACAGGGAAAAAAGATTCTATCATTACACCAGATGCCTGTGCTCTCCCCGCTCCCCCAATCTCTCTCAGACCTGAGGAGTACTCATAAAATTTCATCTAAACTAAAAACCAAAACACAGGAAGTATGAATTATTTAAGCTGCAAGATCATGGCTTCCCCTCGTTGAATTCCTAGTACTTACAATGTAGCCAGATATATGCCCAGTACTCAAATAGTTGATGGCCAAATAAGCCTCTATGAAACATTTCAATCCTGGAGGAATTTAGGTAGAATTCTAAGTTTTATAAAGAGACTTTTAAGTTTTCACTTCTTACAGCTTTCAACTTAGCTTTCGACCTCATTTCTTTTGGTTTTGTTTTTCATATATATATATATTCATATTATTTGCTCTAGTGCCATGTATTTTATTTTATCTTGTGTTTGTTGTGACTTTTTGTTTTATTATGCCTGGCAGCTCTTACTTGGAGTGTATGGAAATCATCTTGCCTATTGCCACTTAAAGTAGCTTTATAGCTTTTTCTTAAATGTTATTCTATAGTTCTCTTTTAAATTTTGGGAGTACTTATGCTTTGTTTTACAGTATTTGTATGTAGTAGGAACATTTTGAAGTTTTTCTAAGGAGAAATTATCAAGGATAGAATTATAGTTTATTTACATGCAATGAAAGCCTTATGAATTGAGGTAGGGGCTGGAGAAGTTGCTCAATGGTTGGAAGCAGTGGTTGTTCCTCTAGAGGACCCAGGTTTGATCCTCAGAACTTGTGTAGAAGCTTACAACTGTGTGTAACTTCAGTTCTAGAGGACTTACGGCACCAGACAGTCACATGTTTTGGCACACATACGTATGCATGTAGGCAAAGTACCCTTACACATAAAAAATTAAGTATACAAAAAGTATCTGTTAAAATGTATAAATTTAAATGTACTTATGAAAAAGAAAAACATTGAAAAGTAAATATATGAATGCAGCTAGTAAAAGTACACAAGGTAAGCTGGCATATACTACCAATATTCAGTGTAATTAAAAACTTACAAACTCCACAGTTCAGAAATTCTACCACTAGATATGTATAACAGAGAATTTCATACAGTGTACCACATCCTTGCAAAGGACACATGAAGATGTTCAGAGCAACAATATTTGAAGCAGAAAAGGAAAATGGTAAATAACTTAGGTGTCCACCAACTATAAAATGGATAGATTTTGATATATCCATATATAAATACAGTGTAGCAATAAAAATAAAAAGATTATTGAAGTCAATGTTGATGCTGATGAATCTTGAGAACTATGAAAAGTGTTGAAATGTAAATAGAGTGTGATCACATTTATGAGAATTTCAGCAGTTCAGAAACCTACTCTAAATTCTTTAGGGATGAAAATATACAAGGTAAAACTGCAATAAAATGGAAGAGACTGGTAAATACTCATTTTATATCATCTTCTGGGAGAGGAGATAACAGATTGGAATTAGAGAGAAAATATAGGTGTTTTCAGAGGAATTAAATGTCTACAAAGCTCTAGAGATTAATCCATGGTGTTTTGTATTAGAAAGAGCAGACAGATGCCAAATTGCACGGTATCATTTGAATATTCAGATTGTATCAACAAGCATTGTACATTCAGCTTCATACCTTTCCCAGACAGTCTAGAAACAATTGTAATATAATCAACTCAGGGAACTAGTACACATGAAAGGGAAGTTTATTGTGTAGATTTGTAAAAGAACATACTATTCTTTTTAAATTTTCAGTGGTAATGCTATAAGCAGTGCTTATGCTCAGTGCATATCATGCTGTCAGGCTATCTGTGAGGATATCCTGTTGTTATGCCTTGCATCTTTTTTAAAGGGTCAGTGCCTACATAAGTTTAGTCATAAAGTAGCATCATGGTCACACTTAACTATAACAAACATCTCAGATTCATCTAGTTTCTAGTACTAGATTCATCAGTATCTGTAGAGCAATGTCTCCAGAAAACGATCTAAGATTTTTATACCCAGTCATAGTGTCCCTTAAAGTGCCAAACTTGGGCTGAAGAAATGGTTCAAAGAGTAAAGGCACTATAGTCAAGCTTGGAAATTTCACTTTAATTCCTGAAACCTATGTGGTAGAAGGAGAAAATTGACTACTGACCTCCACACACATGAATACACAAACATACACATATACGTAATGAATAAATAAATAAATAAATATTTTTAAAGATTAAACTATCAAACATTCTTAGGCATAAAAGTTCTCAGATTTTATATATAATGATTTAGACCTTCAAAAAAATTACTTGATAAAATGTAAGCAATTATGAATAAATTAAAAAGTAAAATTGACTATAAAATTAAAGAAATACAGATTAAAGTTTGACAGCAAAATGAGAAAGTAACAAACACCAACTCTACTAAGGTATAGTAGTGACAGGTTTCCTCATATTTAATATCTTTAAGTCAACAGATAACTTTGCCTAAAAGTTAAAATATAGTTTAAGAGACAGTACATATAGTCCACCATTTTATGCTTTTCATAATTTCATTAACTTGAGTGAAATTTCTTTGAAAAAAATTTTCTTGAGGTGAGGGAGAATACTTATTTGATAAACAACTTTTAATATTCTATCAATACAAATAAAATTTTATCTTCAGGAACACATAGACCATTCTAATTTTACTCCAATTCTATATTGGTATTTATTTATTATAATTAGCACCTATCATGTACCTAGGTACTATGTAGGCATTAGAATATAAGAGTAAAGACACAAAGTCCTTCCCTTGATGGAGATTTTATTTTTCAGACAAGAAATAAATGGATGTAGAAATTATAGGCCAGCCATGGTGGCACATGCCTTTAACCTCAGAACTTGGGAGGCATAGGCAAAAGAATCTATGAGTTTGAGGTCAGTCTGGTCTACAGAGTGAGTTTCAGAACAGCCTGAGCTATACATAGAAGCCGTGTACTCAAGAAAAGTGGGGCAGAGGAAATGAAAGGAAGGGAGTGACATTGGGGAGTTTGTGGTGTGTGTGTGTGTGTGTGTGTGTGTGTGTGTGTGTGTGAGAGAGAGAGAGAGAGAGAGAGAGAGAGAGAGAGAGAGAACACAAGGTATAGAGTCTCACCTTCTTTTTGCACATGGTATATGGGAGTGAAAATTGTTACAGGTGGTAGTTGCAATTTACTCTATTGTGCTATCTGCAGATACACACATATAGGTAAATGTTTAGATTGATGATCATCAAATATTAGCATGGTTACATCTAAGAACTAGATTTTGGGTTGTTTCTAGCTTTCTTTGTACTTTTTACATTGTTTCCATTTTTATTATGAATATACATCATTTTATCTGAGAGAGAGAGAGAGAGAGAAAGTGAAATAAGACAAAGAATAGCAACATAGAAATCACAGTTTTGGGTAATGACTCAAATGAAATGAAAACTTAGACACTGCAAAACCCATATGTAACTCCTAACATAGCTTTATCTAGAATGAATAAAATAAATACATTAGAATATTATTTAGTGATTAACAATAAAGCTATCACACCATGAAAACAAAGACTTTCAGTGCTTGGTGCACCATGAAAACGACATTCAGTGCTTGGTACTAAGTGGAAGATGCCAGTCACTTAAAAATCCATCAACTGTATGTTTCTAACAGTAAAACATTAAAGAGAAGTCAAACTTCAGAGAGGAAATGGCCTCTACTTTCAAGGGCTCAATGTGAAGAGAGGGAGGGAAAAATACCCAAAGCACTGGTGATTTCTCCTCTGTGGAACCCCTGTGTACAGCCTGTGATGCTAGATGCCTGACACTATGCATTGCTTAAAATCCATAGGAGTATGCTTAATTCGTCTTCATCATACCTTGAACTTTAAGCTAATAATTGTGTACCAACATTATTTAATCAATTATGACATATGCCCATGATGTTTATACTTAACAAATGAGAATACTGTTATATAAGAGACAAAGGCATGGAAGGGTCAGAGTACAGACATGAAAAGCTGGTCTTTTAAATTTATTTTCATGATATTGAACTTGGTAATAATTGGGATATAAGCTAGAAGAGTAACATGCACATACACATGTACACACACACACATACACCTTCTCACTTCCATAGAATCTTAGACTCAATTTTTTTAAATAAACATAGTAATAAAAACTGAGTAGAAAAAATTAAATGAAGAAACAAAAATTTTACCTTTAAATCTGTTTTGAAAATCATTTAAGGGCACATATTCAAATTTTCTCCCAAATTTAAGACTTGTATATCCATTTTTTAAAGGTAGAATGTATTCTTACCTGAAGAACTTTCCTAATTCTCTTTAGATTGTGAATCAATAGCAGGTTTTTCTCTTTGGAAACCCGACCCAACTGCTCATCCAATTGTATTAGTAAGTTTTGAAGCAGAATCGTTGCCATGGTTTCATTGTTAGAAGCTACTTCCCTAAAATAAATAAAATGTCCAGGTATTACTACTTAATAAGAAACAGTTAATACAATATTTACTTCTTTCCCATATACATTTCAAATGTCAGATTTATTCTACAATGATAAACATTTAGATGCTATAAAAAGTTAAATTGAATTCATGAAAAGCTGTTCAATATCATTAGGGTTTTATAAATTAAAATTACAATAAAATAGTACTTCATCCTCATTGGGATGGCTATTTAAAAAAAACATCAAAACAAAAACCAGAAAATAAGCCTTGGCAAGAATAGTAAGAAACTGAAGCCTTTATGTGTTGCTGATGAATGACACAGCCCCTGTGAAAAGTTTAGCAGTAACTTATACTATATGCAATTACATGAGCCAACAGCTTTATAGTTGGGTCTATATGCAAACACCACAGATGAGACCAGGTATTGGCATCTGGTCTAGAGGTTAAGCAACTTTATGGGCAATGGTTTAGAGGTTAAGGTAGAATGACCTAAATATCAGTCAGTAAGTAAATGGATCTGACCATAGATCGTAAGAGTATCCATACAATGAAATACTATTCAGCTTCAAATTTGAATAAAATTCTGGTACATGCAGTAAGTAAGCTACAAAATAAAACATGATTTCTTCATATAAAGTGCCTCCTTTACTCAAATTCATAAAAAAAAGAAAAAGAAGAACAGATTGGAACTGAGTTTTGAGGCCAGGGTTACTGTTTAATGAGCCAGAATTTCTGACTGAGATGATCATGCTGTGCAGATGGGTGGGATGATAACAGCAGAACAGGCAGATCAACACTACTGAACTGTACAGTTAAACGTGGTTAAGATCCTGTGGTTTATATCCTTACACTATAGGAAAGATGTTTGAAGGAAAAGGGAGAATTTAATTAAATGAGTTGAATAGAGCTTTGTAAAATGTTTATTAACTGGCTTCACATTCATATAGAAGCTGTTTTGCATTATTTCTCATGTCCAACGCCTTGGTGTGGAGACACTGAGCATGCCTTTTGCCTCATTTTGTTCTAATTGTAAAAAGGTAGAGACATCCAGCAACAGGGAAGGAGCTTGTTGAAAATAAAGTGGGGGTGGGGTGGGGGGAAACATGGTGTGTTGAGGAGTAAATATTTACTGACCTTGAGTCTATAATAATGGAATTGTTCATTTCTCTGGGACTTACCTGAAACATTGGTGTGGTAGTTTGAATAAAAATGCCCCCCATAAGCTCATATATGCTTATTCACTATGGAGTAGCAATATCTGAAAGGATTAGGAGGAATGGCCTTGTGAGAGAAGATGTGACCTTATTGAAGGAAGTGTGTCATTGGGGATAGGCCAGGCCTAGGCCAAGTCCAGCCTCTCTCTCTCTCTCTCTCTGTGTGTGTGTGTGTGTGTGTGTGTGTGTGTGTGTACCTGCAGACCATGATATAGTTCCCAGCTACTGCTCTAGCACCATGTGTGCCTCCATTCTCCCTGCCGTGATGATAATGGACTAAGCTCTGAGAATGTAAGCAAGACCCCAATTAAACTCTTATAAAGGCTGTTTTGGTTATGGTATCGCTTCATAGCCATAGAACAGTGACTAAGACAATTGGAGTACGAGGTACTTACAGGCAAAACCATTAAGTTTTTCTTTGTAGTAGACAAAACCAGAAAAAAAAAAAGAATGATTCCTTGCCTTTGAGATGAATTTCCAAAACCTTGAATAGATAGATAGATAGATAGATAGATAGATAGATATAGATATAGATATAGATATAGATATAGATATAGATATAGATATAGATATAGATAGATAATATATATTGGATATATTATATAATAACCAAAAAGAATGCTACTGAGTCAAAAAACAGACCATAGAATACATGACTAGGACACAAAAAGGACAAAAAGCATCTGCCCATCATTTTCTAGGGAATGCATTTGAGCCTACCAGTCTTGAGTCTCAATCCACTGGGCCAGCAGATGTCGGATTTCCATAGGAAAGTTGTCATCATAGAACTGATCTACTTGCTCCAAAAACTTGATTTCTAATTGTTGGACTTGATTCCACTGAGACATGCTACAAAAGAAGGGTAAAGTAAGAGCTTTAATATTGCTCACTGAGAGCCATGAGACAGGGTTTCTTCTCAACTCAGACCTCAATTAGCTGTTAGCTATTAGTTAATTGGAGGGGGAAATCAACTTTGATAGTTTCTCAAAGGAAGGAGAAAAATTCAACTTTTATAGTATCTCAACGAAGAAAGGAGGAATGCATTTAAAACTTAGCGTCCAGTGGTTCCTCTTGGTGTTTTCTTAAAAGTTATCCCTTGTGCAGGACAGCTTTCTTCCTCTGCCCCAACCACATCCTTCCTTGCCCTACCATGACCTCCTAGGCTGCTGTTTCAGGAAGTCCCACCCTCTTCCCCAAACACCCCATGCCCTACCCTACCTGGCTGTCCATATAGACTCAGGGGTTAGCACAGAACCTGTATTGTCAGCAAAATGCTTCCCTATCCCTCCCTCCTTGAATAGGTTGAATGTAAATAAGTACACACAAACACACACACACACACACACACACACACACACACACACATTGACTGTACCTTCTGAGGCCTATTCATTCATTTCTTCCCCAGAGCTTCGTTTTCATGAAAATGCTCAAACCTGTCTTTCTTTATTTCATATTTGTTGGGACTCTACAGTCAGCTTTATGCACCTAATTCTGTGGCAGCTTCCTGAAGAACTGCATGCATGCACTCCCAAGTTTGAGTCATATCAGTACAAAATATTTCTAAACATACATTTTCATTGTTCTCTAGTGATCTATGGTTGGGCAAAGCTTTTTTAGATACAATGTCACCTTGTATCTGACAGTGATTGAGCCCTCAAGTTAACTAAAGTAGAATAAACTATCCCATGTTTATAACATAAACACAAAGACCAGTGTGTTCCTCTAGTGTGACCTATATAGTCACACTCCGGCCAGCATAGAGGCTGTAGATGTATTTTCTAGCATAGAAAAATCTTTATGGTCTTATCCCCCTGATGTTACTAAGTTATTGTCTTTGCTCTTTTGGAATGCAGAATTCTTGATTGGTAATACTAAGTCAAGGGAAAAACTTTTACCACAATATTTCAATACACCTTGGAGGTATGACGTTTCCCTTTGCTTATAGAACAAATTGAGTCTTCAGATTTCAGTGGGAACATTTTAAAATACCTTTTCCTTGAACTTCCACTAAATGTTATAAACTATACCAATAAATAAATATAAATCAATCAATAAGTAAAATAATAAAAGTTGTGTTTCACTAGGGAAAATGTAGTTAGGGAGAGAAGCTGTCTTGAACTTGTATATGACTTTATGTTCATGAGCACTCACGACTGCAATTGCAGGTATGTTGTGAGTGCTTAGTAAATAATGTTTATTTAAGGAAGCTTATTTGGGCCTCCTGATGGGCCACTGAATAGGAGGGAGGATAGAAAGCACCTCGGGCTTTACAAACAACCAAGCGCCAAAGAGGGCTTGTGACTCCTGCCCACAATGTGCAGCTCTGACAAACTTCCCAGGTCTGGGAACGGAACTGGAGCATTCTCTTCTCCTACCAGCAGCAAAAGTTCAGTGGAGTTGGTTCAGGAGGTCAGGAGCTGAAGACAGCGTGGCTGCTTTCACTGTTTCTACTGTTAAATCTTTTTCACTATTTGAATGCGGGTCTATTTTACTTATCTTACAGTTCAATCACTCAGATAAGTCACTCTTGCAAACCAAAGCTGCAGCAAGGTGCAAAAGGACCCTCTTCTCACTGGCAGACCCTGAAGAGGAAAACCTTCAGACCTCGCTGGGAGCTCCGGAAGTCCCACCCCTGGCTGAGGAGCTATTGGCAATTGATGGTTGGAGGGAGGGGGAGAGGGAGTTTTCTTGAGGGTCTGCGTCCCTGAAGCTACCTATGCTCCAATCTTGTTATGTTACCACCCATGCACATTCAGGCAGCACTAACCCGGTGGCTTAGAAACAAACGAACAAACCTGCACATAAAGTTGAGAGGGAATAAATAACCCTGAGGAAAAAAGGAGAAGATTCGGAGGCTAGTTGATGAGAGTGGATTTGATAAGTTCCTTTTAAAATTACTTTTCTAAAACCTTAAGAAATTAAGTAAAGCGGGCTTGGGGGTGGTGGGGTGGTTTTTGTTTATTTTGTTTTGGCCTTGTTGCTGTTGTTTGGTGTTCAGACCTCCAGTGGGGTGTCTTTGTTTTCACTTTCTAGGGGTTCATACTTTCCACCTAAAACCTGGATGCCTGCCTCCTCCCTCCCCGGCATTCAGGTCCTTCTCCCAGGAACTAACCATGCTGTTGACTTTTCGACCTCTTTGCACACTTCTCAAAGCCACAATCACAAGTTGCCCTAGCTGGATGTTGTTTCTCTAAAACCCAGATAAGTCAATCTCAGGTCAGACAACATAGCTCTCCGCTGGCTAAAGAAAGTTAGGGATGTCTTCCAGCCCTTAGCTGACACACCTCCGCGGCAGCACAGCCCCCAGCCCATCCCTCCGCTTCACGGTGATGCCTCGACTTCTCCCTCCTTCAGTGAAGATCCGGAGCCAGATCTCCATTTAAGTCTTTGGAAGACTTTTTTTCTGAGGGATTTGAGTTAAGGAGTAGGATCCTTCTTTTTATAGGCATCCCTTCCTCCCCAGTCGTGTTAAAACGAAGCAACACAATACCAATTGTAGAAAGAAGCCTCAGGCATCCTGCCTCGTTGTTTCCTACTGTGGAGAGGCCACACCCAGATGCGGGCTGCCTGGCTTACCTGGCTCTCTCTCCTTTCAGGTACTGGCACTGCCCAAGTCCGAAGTCAGAATCTGTCTTCAGGGTCCACAAAGGCTGACGCCATTCCTCTAGGGGATTTGCATTTCTCCACCCACTTGAGGCTTTCCTGTGCGTCAGTGTTTGAGTCCCTGGGACTTTAGTCAGTTCCTACCCACTTTACTCTAGAAAGGCTTTACAAAGTCAGGCTGAAGCCCCCTTTGCAGAGCACCTCCCCCATCCCTAGTAGCCACTCTTACAAATGCAGATGGCCCAAGAGTGTAGTAGAGTAAGGGGTACAACACTGAAGGACTGGGATTCCTGTTTTCCTCAGACACAACTCCACTCTTTCTGGTGAGGCAGCCTTGGAAAGCGAGGGCTAGGGAACCAGGATCTACACACCAACCTCCAGCAGGGTCTGCTGTCTTGTGAGAGGACAGACTTACTCAGGTTTGGGCCAACTTCTGTGAAAGTTCCCAGTGTCTGCTCTCTCTTGCCACCTTCCTCCTACTCTAAGTAGCCTTGTCTTGGTACCTGTAATGTGTGTGTACTTCCCTCTTTACGACATGGGCCTGTTCTAGATTCACAGACCTGGGTGGAGCCTTGGTTCCTTTTGATTCTATATCTCACTTTCTGGAGGCATTGAGGACCAGGCAGGTGAACAAAGTTACTCAGAGGCATAGCCACTAGACTAAGTAAGATAGGCTGTCTTCACTCAGGGATCACTGACTTTTAGCAGATTCCCTTAGATATTAATGCCCTGAACAGGAAAAAAAAATTCTACAAGAGTTCAGCAAAATGAATCAGACTGGTGGAAAGCAATGGCCAGTCTGGCTACATATGCATCTAGAGTAGTATACCTAGGCAAAAGCCTTTATCATACTCACAATGACCAGTCATCACCCAGGTGTGCCACCCGGATTCTTCTCTCCCAGGTGACAACTACATCATTCACTCCCCGCCGTGAGTCAACCAGCATTGTGGTCAACTATATCAGTATACATTTATAGCTCAGAAAGTCCTGTCCTGACTGCTTGGCCACAGGAAACCTAATAGACAGTGTATGTTGCTAGGTTCCCACACAAAGAAAGTCCTACTTTGGGTAACCCATAAACTGCTGGAGAACTCCAGTTGTCTTCTATGAATCAGCAGCTTACATGCCTACAGGGTCATAATCTTGGCATCCAAAATTCAGGTTAGTTCGGCCCCAACCTACCCAGGAAATTTTTCTCCTTCCCAGGAGCTGAGGCTGTGATTCAGACAAGTCTGGGCACTGTCATTATTCACTCCTGATGTTCCCCCCACTGCATCTTCAGATACCTGCCCCCACAGTGACATCCTCACCTTTGTGAAGATGTCAGCAATGCCCCAAACCCACAGTAGGTTTTTTTTCTTTTTTATTTTATTTTATTTTATTTTTTTAATTTACATTCCAAATCACTTCCCCTTTCCCGTTTCCTCCCTCCCCGAAAGTCCCATAAGCCCCCTTCCCTCCCTCTTTTCTCCATTCAACCCCCTCTCGTTACTCTGTCCTGGCGTTCCCCTACATCCAGTCTTTCCAGGACCAGGGGTCTCTCCTTCAATCTTTTTAGAAATCTATTGATATGCTGATTGTGTCTAGGGTATTCCGAGATTCTGGGTCAATATCCCCTTATCAGTGACTGCATACCATGTAGTAGTTTTTTTACTTTGAATTTCTTTTACTCTTCTTGACCCACTGTCTGGGAGAAACAGAACACATTCCTTAGATTTTCTGATCCCCCTCATGTTCTTAATCTCTGTCTCTCTCTTCCTCCTCCCCAACCCCTCTCTTTCAATGTGTATATGGATCTAGGCTTGAGTGCTGGCTTGCCACAGATCTCAAGTGGAGATCAGAGAACAATGTCCAGTGTCACCCTTGCCTCCAACCCTGTTTGAGGCAGGGTCTCCTGTTGACACTGCCTGAAAGCTTCTGGAGATTCTCCTATCTCCCATCTTGCCATAGCACCATCACAGCTGGCTTTACATGAGTCATGGAAATCCAAATTCAAGTTCTCTTACCCACATGTAAGCACTTGACCCACTGAGCCATTTCCCTAGACCCAGCCACATTTAAAGTGGAAAAACTGGGTGAAATTAGCATTAATAGCACAAATAACATAATATCTATAAAATATTAATATTTCTGGATATAATCAATGTAAATATTTAAATTACTACCTAAGACACTTTGTAATCCTTCACATTAAACACCTAGATTCTGAAGTGTAAGTGGTGCTTACAGTTCTCAGTTGACACTGGATTTCTTTCCAGTATCTAAAGGTCCCTGGTGGCTAGTGGCTGCCATCCTGGACAGCAAAGTTAGAGACCACTATTTGACACTTTTACTTCCTGCCTTAGAGTGTTAATCACATTGGTTTTCATGTCTTTATCACTATATTTAACTGTTCAATGCCTGCTGTACAAAAATGGGTGTACTCTCTTTCTCTTTGAGACACTTCTAATTCTCAAACGGATCTTGAGACACCTTAATGCTTTTTAAAAATTGTTGAGAACCCCCATGTTTGTGTATTACAATTTTGAAATTATTCACTATTAAAATTCAAATCTGAGATAAGTTATTCATGCTTCTAATAATATGCCCATTATATGTTAAAATGAACATGTTTTATGAACAACAAAAATGTCTTCCAGCATAAAAGTACAGTGAGAAGAGTAGCTTTAGGGTTTGAGACAGGGTCTCAAATAGCCCAGGCTAGCCTCAAACTCATTGTATAATATAACCTTGAACTTCTGATCCTTCTGCCTCCATCTCCCAAGTGCTGGGATTACAGGTCTGCACTACCTCTATAGACCTGAGTTACATTCTTTAAGTCTCTCTAATGTCTGTTTTGAGAATACATCTGGATCCTCATATCTGCTCCAACATTTAATATGTTATAAAATATCATTTTGCTTGAGATACTTGAAGAAAATCCAGATTGACATCACTATGTAGTAGAAATGGAAAGAGTTATCATAATAGCCTTTTGGCTAACAAAGTTATTGTTTGAAACCACGCACTCAGTAAGTGGTGGTTTCTCAGGAACCAACTGCATTGTAGAACCTGAAACCATATCAAACCCTTTATACATACTGTTTCAGCAAACCCATTGGTCTAATTGCCTTTTGCTTTGTGTGACTTTTCTCTGTGGGGTTAGGGACCAAACCCAGAACTTCGGGCATGCAAGGCAGGAACTCTGCCACTGGGTTACCCTAGCCCTTTGTATCTTGCATTTTGAGTGGAACTTTTATCCAAGTGTGGCTTTGTAGTTGTTTGGAAATAATTTGTGCACAGAGTTATGCAAACACTCTGAATGCTGGTACAGTTCATCTACAATGGAAGAAATCAACATCTGGAAATATCTCTAGGAACCTCTTACAGGCTGGGAAGCTGTGGAGCTCATGATGGGGAATAAGAGTTTCCCTGTTTGGGTTTTGCCAGCTTCCCTGTAGTGACAAGCTTACTCTGGTCACCCAGACAACTGAACAAGTGCTTTTTCTTGAAAGGTCCAGGTATGCTTCAAATGTAATGTCCTACTTCACCATACATACTAAAAAGGTGTACCTTGAAGGTCTGAAACTTAGTAAAACCTAATATCATTTAGCACTGCCTCCTTTGCTACACATTAAAGCATCAATTGTTTTGCTCAGCATTTCTTTGATAGCAAGTACAAATATCAACCTACTAAAAAGCAAAACATCATTATAAAAATAGTTTAATCTCTCAAAGCCCCTCAAGATATATTGGGGTCACATGTGGAGAGCTGCAGATGACTGAGAACACCCACTATGTGGAACACCCCTATCCACTGCAGTCACTTAACTCGAAGGGGATTCCTGAGGAGTCACTGTTAAAAGAATACCTTCTTCTTGATTGACTGATTGAAAGAGGTATCTGCCTTCATCCTCTAGTCTATTTTATGGAGGCATCTCAGAAAGTGCACTAATGCTGCTGTGCCTTTATCTGAATCAAGTCTAACTAACCAAGTCCCTTCATTGCCCTGGCCCACCTTAGAGCTAACAAAGCAAAATATCCAATGAAAACAAGCAAACTAAGTTCTAAAATGAATTTCCTGTGAAGAATCCCAAACTTAAAAGCCCCACAGACTCCCCCATCTCTTCCCTAAAGACACTCCCCAATGCTGGATCATACAGCTTATGCTCTATGCTCTATTAGCTTTTCAGGAAGGTAGATTCGGTCTCAACTGTGCCTGTATCTGGGAATGAAACCTACCTGAACTGTCTTGAGTGCTGAATTCCCTTCTGTAGAAATGGGAATACAGATTCCATATAAAATGGCTGTGAAGTCAGAGATATGATGTAGGCAACTAGATAGGGGAGTAAATACTAGCTGTTGGTAACAGTAATTTGTCAAGTTCTGAGGAACTTTGGAGGTCAAAGGTTGGTCCTCCACCTTTCTCTTCTCCCTTATTTTATAGGTGGTGAGTAGAAGTCAAAGAGAAGTCCACAGCAACAGGAAGCATCACTCTTGAAAGCAAGAGGCAGAGTAGATTCCATATCCATTCACCTGACTGCACTTTCCTATTCTGCCAAGGACAGCTATTTATTTTGGAGGCCAAAAATAGAGAAGGGGGTGGGTGGAGGTGCCAGAAAGATAAGCAAACCAGCGCCATCTCCTGACATTTCTTGTTTAAACAAGATAAGCATTTATTGGTTCTCATCTTTGATAGAACCTTTCTCCCTTCTCCAAGCTTTCTCTGTGACATTTCTTGAGTTGGACTTAGATGATGGACAAACAGAAATACACAAACATAAAACCATATCCATTCCTCGGTAGTGTGTGCCAGTACCAGGTAATGGTACTGTGAACATTACTGGGACAAGACAGTTTAATGCTGGTCTTCCCAGGTCACTGTATTCAACCACTAAGGCTTCATGAGAACCAGACAAAGTCTT
Source organism: Tokudaia tokunoshimensis (assembly GCA_036184795.1). Lineage (NCBI taxonomy): Eukaryota > Metazoa > Chordata > Mammalia > Rodentia > Muridae > Tokudaia > Tokudaia tokunoshimensis. Next base: position 51,198,058 of record BTHU01000016.1, read on the forward strand.
GTAAAAAGGGTTTAATAGCCAAGGTTTCTCAAATTCAGTTCCCTTTGGCTGTGCTCCCTCTACTGACGTGTCCAAGCATTGCAATGTGCAAACCACCAGATTCTTTCAAATGAAATACCATTGGCTGGAACTCTTATCAGACACTAAGAATTCCATCTGCATTGTTTGCCTAATCCTCATAACACTGCACCATTGTGCCCAGTTCTCAACACTCACAATAGTCTATTAGTTGGAAATAGACTTTACCCATCTTAGTGAGAGTTTCTAATGTGGTGATAAAACAACCACGACCAAAAGCAACTTGGGGAGGAAAGGGTTTATTTCAGCTCACTGTTCTCCATCACAGCCCATCGTGAAAGGAACTCAGGGCAGGAACCTAGAGGCAGGAATGAACAAGAAACCGTGGAGGAGTGTGACTTTCAGGCTTGCTTCTGATGGCTTGCTCAGTCTGCTTTCTTATACAAGTCAGGACCACCTACGCAGGAATGGCCCCACCCACAGTGAGCTGGGCCTTCCCACATCAATCATTAATCAAGAAATTGTCCCACAGGTTCCCAAATGATTCTAGCTAGTGTCAAGTTAACAGCAACAACAACAAGAAGGACTCAACTCACCAGCACTCTTAAGCATATGCTTACATTTAGAAATGTCCAACATACTATAATGACAGACACATTGTTAAAAGAATTTCAAAATATTCGGCAGGTTGTCTGGTGCCGTACCATCACCTGCGCTGTTCACAGAGAGCGGTTAGGCTGGCAGTGCTGAAGCACAACTTGGAAGAGTAGACAAGACTCTTTTTCAAAACTTGTTTGTCTGGCCAGTTAAACACTCCTCAGTCTCCTTATATGTTGTCAGGTATGGATTCATATGTGGGTCTGATGCTGAGGTGGATGTTTAGAGAATAAGGACTAAATATGTTTTTTCTTCGTGTCTCAGTTTCCTGTGCCTGGAACATATAAGGTGTTTATTAACTGTCCAGTAAACAGAGGGAAGGGCTGATGGCGAGAAACAGTTCCATAGACTGTCCTCCTTGAAGAAGGCTTTCTAGCCACAGGTTCTTCATTCCCACAAGACGGCTATTGCCACTGAAATTTATAAGAATATCTTATGTCTTGTAAGTTTACAAATACCCATGCAAAGTCATTAGGATCGTTACATAATATCCCAAACTCAGGCAATTTTCCTTTTCCTCCCTCTGAAACGGTTTAGCAAGGAAACTGTCTTCATTTAAGATATATCTTGGGTCCATCTTTGATCTGGCAACAGAGCATTTGGGACCTCCAGGCTCAGGGATAACCAAGCATAACATCGCTTGGGACTCGGCCAGCTTGTGTGCTCCCTGCACCCAAGAGCTGGGCAGTTCTGTGGTCACTTACATGGCAGCTCTGCTGTGGGACATCTGCCCTGCAAAGGGACCTGCACTGGGAGAGAGCGCACCCGCACAGGGAGGGAGTGCACCAGCCGCCCCTTGGTGATCTCTGCTCTGGGGATTGACTATGCTGAGCCTTCGGATGTGCAGGGATTCCCCAATATAACATCACTTGGGGCAAGGCACATCAGGGCTCCAAAGTCACTCAGGAGTAGGGCAGCCCCTCAGCAATCAGTGCCAGGGAAATCTAGGGCACCGGGGGGGGGGGCGGGGGCAGAAATAGCCTTGCAGGCTCACAGGAGGTCCAAGTAACAGCCAGTGACAGCAGGACCAACTAACACCAGAGGTAACCAGATGGCAAAAGGCAAACATAGGAACGTTACTAAAAGAAATCAAGGCAATATGACACCATCTGAACCCAACTCTCCGACAGCAGCAAGTCCTGGATACTCCATCACACCCGAAAGGCAGGATCTGGATTTAAAATCACTTCTCATGATGCTATTAGAGGATTTCAAGAAGGATGTAAATAAATCTCATAAAGAAATACAGGAGAACATGAATCAATGGGTAGAATCCCTTACAAAGGAAACACAAAAATCACTTAAAGAAATGCAGGAGAATATGGGTCAACTGATGGAGGCCCATAAGGACACAACACAAAAATCGCTTAAAGAAATGAATCAATGGGTAGATGCCCTTACAAAGGAAACACAAAAATCGCTTAAAGAAATGCAAGAGAATATGGGTCAACAGATGGAGGCCCATAAGAAGGCAACACAAAAATCAATTAAAGAAATGAATCAACGGGTAGATGCCCTTACAAAGGAACCACAAAAATCACTTAAAGAAAAGCAAGAGAATATGGATCAACAGATGGAAGCCCATGAGGGGGAAACACAAATCGCTTAATATGATAGTATACTTAAGCAACCCAAAGAACTCCACCAGAGAACTCCTACAGCTGATAAACAACTTCAGCAAAGTGGCCGGATATAAAATCAACTCAAGCAAGTCAGTAGCCTTCCTATACTCAAAGGATAAGCAGGCTGAGAAAAAAGTAAGAGAAACGATACCCTTCACGATAGCCACAAACCATATAAAACATCTTGGTGTGACTCTAACCAAACAAGTGAAAGATCTGTATGACAAGAACTTCAAGTCTCTGAAGAAAGAAATTGAAGAAGACCTCAGAAGATGGAAAAATCTGCCATGCTCATGGATTGGCAGGATTAAGATAGTGAAAATGACCATCTTGCCATAAGCAATATACAGAATCAATGCAATCCCCATCAAAATCCCAACTCAATTCTTCATAGAGTTAGAAAGAGCAATTCAAAAATTCATCTGGAATAACAGAAAACCCAGGATAGCTAAAACTATTCTCAAGAGTAAAAGAACCTCTGGGGGAATCAGTATCCCGGACCTCAAGCTGTACTACAGAGCAATAGTGTTAAAAACTGCATGGTATTGGTACAGTGACAGGCATGTAGATCAATGGAACAGAATTGAAGACCCAGAAATGAATCCACACTCCTATGGTCACTTGATCTTTGACAAAGGAGCTAAAACCATCCAGTGGAAAAAAGATAGCCTTTTCAACAAATGGTGCTGGATCAACTGGAGGTCACCATGCAGAAGAATGCAAATCGATCTATTCTTATCTCCTTGCACTAAGCTCAATTCCAAATGGATCAAGGACCTCTACATAAAATCAGACACACTGAAACTAATAGAAAGGAAACCAGGAAAGAACCTTGAACATATGGGCACAGGGGAAAATTTCCTGAACAGAACACCAATAGCTTATGCTCTAAGATCAAGAATTGAGAAATGGGACCTCATAAAATTACAAAGTTTCTGTAAGGCAAAGGACACTGTCAAAAGGACAAAGCAGCAACCAACAAACTGGGAAAAGATCTTTACCAACCCTACATCCGACAGAGGACTAATATTCAATATATACAAAGAACTCAAGAAGTTAGACTCCAGAGAGCCAAATAACCATATTAAAAAATGGGGTGCAGCGCTAAACAAAGAGTTCTCACCTGAAGAATATCTAATGGCTGAGAAGCACCTAAAGAAATGTTCATCATCCTTAGTCATTAGGGAAATGCAAATCAAAACAACCCTGAGATTCCATCTCACACCAGTCAGAATGGCTAAGATCAAAAACACAGGAGACAGCAGTTGTTGGTGAGGATGTGGAGAAAGAGGAACACTCCTCCACTGCTGGTGGAATTGCAAGCTGGTACAACCACTCTGGAAAGCAGTCTGGCGGCTCCTCAGAAAACTGGGCATGACACTCCCGGAGGATCCTATTATACCACTCCTGGTTGTATACCCAGAGGCTTCCCCTGCATGCAATAAGGACACATGCTCCACTATGTTCATAGTAGCCTTATTTATAATAGCCAGGAGCTGGAAAGAACCCAGATGTCCCTCAACGGAGGAATGGATTCAGAAGATGTGGTATATTTACACAATGGAATACTACTCTGCAATTAAAAACAATGAATTCACAAAATTCTTGGGCAAATGGTCAGAACTTGAAAATATCATCCTTAATGAGGTAACCCAATCACAAAAGAACACACATGGTATGAAATCACTGATAAGGGGATATTAACCCAGAATCTCAGAATACCCAAGACACAATTCACATATCAATAGATTTCCAAGAAGATGGAAGGAGAGACCCCTGGTTCTGGAAAGACTGGAGGTAGGGGAATGCCAGGACAGAGAAGTGAGAGGGGGTAGAATGGGGAACAGGGGGAGGGAAGGGGGCTTATGGGACTTTCGGGGAGGGAGGAAACGGGGAAAGGGGAAATCATTTGGAATGTAAATAGAAAAAATATAGAAAATAAAAAAAACAAATACAGAAAAAAAAGATATATCTTGGGCACTGGGGAGGTGGCTCATTGGGTACAGCATCTACTGTGCAAGCTTCACAACCTGAGATGGAATCCCATGGGAGACACATGAATGCACATCTGTAATCCCATGTGGGAAACATGAATGTACATCTGGAATTCCAATGGTTTTAAATAGAGTCAAAGATGGAGGCAAGGGAATCTATAGAAGCTATGGGCCAGCTAGTTTGCTGTACATGACAATGAACAAGGAAACAAACAAAGTAAGAGGATTAACACACAAAATTGTCCTTTGACCTCCACATGCATGGGTCACACATGCATCAGATAGCATCTGTGGGCCTGCTCTCACACATACAAAGTACACATGCATCATACACACTACACACACACACACATGCACACATGAAAATACTTCAATTAACTAGAATAAGTAGGAGAAAGGGCATCTACCAGACTCTACTCTAAATTTTACATAGGAATGATAGAGGAGAGAGAAAAATAAAATAGTCTGAGACTCATAAATGAAAGAGAGACCATTGAAAAGGTTTTTGGGGGGCAGATTGAATAGTGAATGACAAATGTTCCTCATTGAACTGTGTTCCTGTTGCCAATTTCTCTCTCGTGACCATGATTTAGAAAAAAAATGAAAGAAATAAACATTTTAAAGTGTGCTATGTGAGATGGAAGGTGGAGGCAGGGATCCCGAGAAATTTGCTGGCCAGATAGTGTGCCCTATATTGCAAAGATCATGCCAATTACAGACCCTGTCTTAAATACAAGGTGGGATGCACCTAAGGAATGGCACCCAGATTATCCTCTGACTCCCAAACTCATATGCACAAATGCACCCATGCACCCACTTATAGGAGCACACATGTATACACATATGCACATGCTATGTTCCTTAATATATTTAGGTCTTCTTTCCTCAATGTAAAATCCTATGCATATTTAGATAGATTTATATCAAGTAATTTCTCTTGTGAGAAAAATGGCACCGTTAAAATTCTAAATTCTAATTCTTCACTGCAATGAGCTTTTGTGCATTGAGATTATATTCTGTAATGTAGCTAAACTCTCACATTCCAGGAGTTAGTTTTTAAATTCTCTGGGAATGTCTGCATGCACAGTCATATTTTCTGTTAATAAAGATAATTTTCTCCATTCTAATATGTGTTCCTTTTATTTATTTTTCTTGTCTTATTGCAGTTGGTAATATTTCTCAACAATATTGATAGGATTGGTAAGAAAATAAGCCTTACACTGTTCCCGTTCTTGGGAAAAGTACCCTGTCTTTGACTAGTAACTACAATGTTAACTGTTGGTTTTGGATATATACTTAACTGGAACAGCAAAGCTACTTCTGTAAATATTTTTGACAATTTTTATCATGAGTAAATGTGTGAGATTATCATCATCTATTGATATGACTGTTTTGGCTTGAAGGAGAATGGCCCTCATGTGTTTTAATGCCTGGTCCCTACTTAGTAGAACTGTTTGGAAAGGATTAGTAGGTGTACCCTTGTTGGAGGTGTGCCACTGGGTCTTAAGGATCTGAAAAAATGTGATTCCTAGTGCCTTTCTCTCTACCTTGTAATTGTGGATTAAGATGTGACCTCTCAGCTGTCCCTTCTCTCTGCCATCATTACTTCTATGTTAAACCCCACTAGGCTGACACTACCTACCTGCCTGCCTGCCTGCCTGTCTGTCTGTCTGTCTGTCTTTCATCTGTCAATTTATCTCTTGTGAACTTTGGTAGCATATGTTTTTCAAATGATTTACCTTTCTTACCTAAGATATTATAGGCATAAAATTATTCTGTTTCTTTTCAAATATCTACAAGGAACTGGTGAGAGGGCTCAGACGTTGCTTTCAGCCAAGACTGATGGCCTGAGTCCATTCTCCCAAATCTACATGATAGGAAACTGAGCTGGGTAGTGTTAATCCAAGCCTGTAATCCCAGCAGTGAGGAAACAGAGGCAGGTTGATCTCTGAGTTCAAGGCCAGCCTGGACTACAGAGCAAGTTCCAGGATAGCCAAGGCTACACAGAGAAACCCTGTCTCAAAAAAATAAAACCCAACAGCAACAATGAGGGAGAACAAGATGAGGAGGAGGAGGAGGAAGAGGAAGAGGAAGAGGAGGAAGTAGAGGAAAACTGACTGATGTCTGTTGTTATAGGACATCTACAGTCTCATAAGCTAACACATGCTCAGTGAATGATGGTGTTAAGAATAAACACCCAACCCAGCATAGTGGCATGAGATGGCACAGGATTTTAATCCCCCAGCACTTGGAAGATAGAGACAGGCAGAGCTTTGAGTTCAAGGCCAGCCTGGTCTACATAGTGAGTTCCAGGACAGAGAGGACTATAGACTCAAAAACTGTCTCAAAAACAAGACAAATAAGACAGAATAAATACCCAACAGTTCAAAAGAATTGTTAAAAGGAACTGCAGAGGAAAAATATCAGGTGTTTACTGACAACAAAGAATATCAGAGCTAATGGCACAGTCAAAGTGTAATGCTCAACTCTATTTGAGCAAGGAGGAAGGTGCTAGGTTCAGTCTTTCTAAAGAAGGCATTGATGCAGGACTGAAACTGGCATCTTTAGTCAGATATGGAGTGGTGGTACATACCTGTAATCCCAGCTCTTGGGGGCAATGTCTCAGGTTTTAGAGATCAAGATGGTCCTCATCTAATTATTTGAGGACAACTTGGGTTCCTTGAGACTTTGTGTTAAAAAATAATGCATCAAAGGGGAAGCATTCTACACCATGAGGAAAAGAACCTGAATACAAGATGCTATGGGAGCATCATTGTAAATAAATTTAGGTAGTGCTGGGATTTCTAAGTTAGTTTGTTCCTTGAGCAAGAGAACCTTGTTGAGGAGATTAATGGTACTGATAAACAGCTCCAAATCCCAAGATAGGAGTCTCACTGTTGTAAAGCCATATCTAATTGTTTAAGGGTGAATTTCCAATGCTAAGGTACCTCATAGGACATAGGAGGTTTTGAAAGAAACCTCAGTGTCTTCCACCTAAGCAATCCCAAGTGATTGCCTACTTAATTGATTAATTCTTTGGGGGTATGGCTACAGTGAGAGGCGTGCTCACAGAGCATGAACACTTCTATTCTGGGTTATTGTGGAAAAGAAGGCAAGGAAGAGACAGAGGAACTTTGGTCTTACAGGTACAGAGAACTAAGGAGATGAAGCATGAAGGATCTGAGTATTTTGATAAATACTCATGTTCAGCACTGGCTCCCTGTGCTCTGACCATTCAATGAAATCAATAATTGGAAACTGAAAGGCCTGGAGGGACAGCCAATGGTGGGGCCCATGGAGCACTTTCCCACAGGCAGCAACAATCTGGGCTTTAGGGAAACTGCCTGAACTATAATTTGCTAACATAAATTGAAATACCTTACTGCTGCCCTGCTGTTGATATAGTGCAGCCCTATATAGTCTATATAACCTATAAACTACATAACCTATATAACTGTAGCCACATAACATATATCTGCTGGTGTGGATGCTAATTTCCCTTGCCTGTGCTAAAGCAGCAGTAATTACTTGTACACTATCTCTAGTGTTTATTGGGGATCTTCCAAGAGGTGAGAGGATGTGAAGAAGGAAACAGAAAGAACTAAGCCAAACATTGCCTCTTTTAGAAAAATGGCTGGACATTAAGCATTTGGGATGATGGAAACTGAAACATTTCTTTGGTCTAATCAGTTTAGTCTTTTCATGACGAATGAGGCAACCCAACATAGACCCACTTGATGGTATGACTGATTTTAATACAAAACTTCAGGCTTGCATATTGCCGTGCAGGGAGCAATGACTGTACCAAACCTTTCCTTGCTACATACTGAAATTACTCAAAGGAACTAACATCAGAATTATGGAAAACACATTAGAAAGAAAGTAGATAGAGTACAGTGATCTGTCTTCTTTATGTTGAAATGGCCAATAGTAGCTATATAGTCTGAAACTAAGAGAAACCAAACTAAATTGAATATTTCCACAGAAGTAGATAGGTGGCTCCACAATGTGTAAAAATAATGGACTCAGTCTCAGAAACTAAGAAAATTCAATAGCATGTCTTATTTTCCCAGAAGTATTTGATTGCATGAAATCAGATCATCCATAATCAGCTGTCCTAGATTATGTCCTTCACTGACCCTTGTGGGGGCTGCAAAGTCTTGGTTTCATGTAAGATCATTGCTGGGGAGTGGTCTTACAAACAGTGGAAGAAGGATGTTTAATAGGAAAGCACAATTTTAAGGATGAGTGCTCTATCATATCCATAAGATGGTGGTCTAGTTGTCAAAGTCCCTTTTCCTTGGCCAGTTCTGAAAATGAAGACTCTGTCCGTGCACCAGGGGGTGCTACTTTCACATGGAAAGCAAACAGGGCCGGGGCTTCATTGTACATTAACTTTAAGTTCCTTTCACATTTGAACAACTTGGGTATTATTCTTTGGCTGCTTCTCACTTGTGTTCATATAATGTTTTTTTCTTGTGGCATCACAGATTTTGTAGAGATTCCAAGCTGGACTCTACCAACTTGCTGTATGACTAAAGGCATTGTGTTGGTATCCATCCGTCCAGCTATCCATCCAGATACATACATATATACATACATACATGCATCAGGGTGAATGTCGGAAGGAAGAAACAGGAAAGAAACCATAGCCATGCCAAATGGCTGTGAGAGTTTGATTAACTCTTGGCATTTATCAAGCCTGAAGAATGCCTCTGGTATGACCCATTCTCGGGACAGAGCCAAGCCAGGTATGCCATTAATTTAGGTTAAGAAACAAACAAACAGCAGTTGCTGGCGAGGATGTGGAGAAAGAGGAACACTCCTCCACTGCTGGTGGGATTGCAAGCTGGTACAACCACTCTGGAAAGCAGTCTGGCGGCTCCTCAGAAAACTGGGCATGACACTCCTGGAGGATCCGGCTATACCACTCCTGGGCATATACCCAGAGGCTTTACCTGCATGCAATAAGGACACATGCTCCACTATGTTCATAGCAGCCTTATTTATAATAGCCAGAAGCTGGAAAGAACCCAGATGTCCCTCAACGGATGAATGGATTCAGAAGATGTGGTATATTTACACAATGGAATACTACTCTGCAATTAAAAACAATGAATTCACGAAATTCCTAGGCAAATGGTCAGAACTTGAAAATATCATCCTTAGTGAGGTAACCCAATCACAAAAGAACACACATGGTATGCAGTCACTGATAAGGGGATATTAACCCAGAATCTCGGAATACCCTAGACACAATCAGCATATCAATAGATTTCTAAAAAGATGGAAGGAGAGACCCCTGGTCCTGGAAAGACTGGATGTAGGGGAACGCCAGGACAGAGTAATGAGAGGGAGTTGAACGGAGAAAAGAGGGAGGGAAGGGGGCTTATGGGACTTTCGGGGAGGGAGGAAACGGGAAAGGGGAAGTGATTTGGAATGTAAATTAAAAAAATAAAATAAAATAAAAAAAATGCAAAAAAAAAATAAGATCAAGAAGTACAAAAAAAAAAAAAGAAACAAAAAGCAAAACAAGGGCTGGAGAGATGGCTCAGTGGTTAAGAGCACTGACTGCCCTTCCAGAGGTCCTGAGTTCAATTCCCGGCAACCACATGGTGGCTCACAACCATCTGTAATGGGATCTGATGCCCTCTTCTGGTGTATCTGAAGACAGCAACAGTGTACTCACACACATGAAATGAATAACTAAATCTTTAAACAACAAGAAATTTTTTTAAAAGGCAAAACAAAACAAAACACCTCTAAGCCTTAGGTCCTCAGGGATCTCAAATCTACAAAGGGTAGTGAAGCCAAAGGGCGGCTCAGGCTTCCTATTTCTCTATCTCTTCATAGTATCCACGATAGCAAATTTCTACCTTTAAAAATCTTCTAAATAAAGATGCTGAAGTCACATAGACAAGTGCTCTCTGGCTGTTTTTTTTAAGTTCTTCGTTTAGGAAGCCTAAAGCCAGTCATGTTGGTTGGTTGGTTTGCTATATAGAACATTTTTTAAAAGTTCTAACAATATAGAACTCTAACACTCCAATTCACTTATAATATAAACATGGCCCCCACACTCACTTTCATATCAATATATAGAATAGGAAATGACAAGTGCTGCAATTAAGTAAAAGAGAGATTAACAAAAGAAGGGTTTGTGAGATCCATAGTGAAATATCGAAGAGTTATATGTTCAGGCTCCCTAAAAGATTGCTCTTGGCCTGCCAGTCCCCTCGGGGTGAAGAGGCTTGTCCTGTCTAGCCCTGTCAGAAACATCCGCTTAATGAGCTGTAATGTGAGACTTTGACATAACCAACTGCACAGTGGTAACTCTACTGTAAGCACATTGCCCTCTTGCCCAAATTCAATACTGCTCCATTGTAAACAAGAAGTCTGGCTTAACTTGACTTTCCACCAAAAATATTTAAACTAAACCAGAAACTGACATCATAAGGGCAGGCCGAGTTCCCTGTGTTTAGATTTTGGACCATTTCTATAATGTTTCCAGAAATTTCCACCGGATGCTGCTCAATAGCTGTAACAATGGGTTACATACTGAGATTAACAGGGGAAACCCGATTAAATCATCCAGACAACTGATCTTTCTGCAAAGGTCAGGCTCTCCAGATAGGGACTTTAACACCCTGCTTTGGGCCAAGAGCCAAGAGAGACATACAGTGACTCCGTTGTCTTCCCACTCAATCCTGACAGAGCACTGAACTGTTTTAGTTGGCTCCACTCATGCCCCACTTAACGCCTTAAATGGGAACTTCCCGCGGTGCTGCTCTTTGCCTTGGAGATAGCCAATGGCAGAAATGCTGTCTAGTGGCAGGCAATTAACCTCTCATAAATGGTGCTGGCAATAAAGCCCAGGTCAGGTTACCCCTGAGAACACCAGGAGACAAAGCCAACCTGGGAAAAAGAGTGGCACAGTCGCCTCTGCAGCAGCTGCATTGTGCAAACCCTGGCTCAGGGTCCCTATTGTTTCAGGCTTATTCACTTAGCTGGCAGAATTTACTCGACCACGGCTGAAACCCTGAGTTCTCACCTTAGACAGTGGGCTTTCTAGCAAGGGAACAGTCTTCCTTCAGAGAAATATGTCCTTCTTACATTCTGATTGTAGTTAATTCAAATTTTTTAGGGTGGGTCTTATGAGACTAGAACTTTCTGGAGTGGTTGCTATAGTCTCCATTCATCTTAGGTTTCTTTGTCAAGAATACCCAGGTCTTGGTAGAGCAACATATTTTTTTAAATGGCCTATACTTTGTACTCATGCGTTTGGACGACCAATCAGGGCACTCAGTCTTGACTCTTATCTTTGTGACTGAGATGTAAGCCTAGAGATAGCAAGAAAGATCTAGAAAGAAAGCAGATTGTTTACAAAGCAGTCCTAGTGAACCATGTAAGGGTAGGACTTACTTTACGGGGCACTTGCTGAAGTGGTTGACGTTTCTGCAGGGTAACAGCTGTTTAACATTTCCTGGAGGACTGGGGAAGCGTCAGGACACTGGGGAAAGAGCCAACATAACATAGTTGTTAAAAATAAGGGAAATGTTTAGTAGGAAAAATAAAGACCTGTAAGTTCAACTTTTATAGCTGGAGAGGAAGTCTTGAAAGTGAATAAATAACAAATAAACAAAATACTGATTTTACATGAGCTACACCCCTCCCAGGCCAATCTAATATTTTAATCTACCAACATAAGTTCTACAGATATCTGTGGGTTAGAGATAGGGCCATAAGTACATGGGAGAAAATGATGTTCAGACAAGCCCTAGGGATCATGATCACACTGGAGTAGCTGAAATGGAGAACAGAGCTAAGGTTGTACCTGGAACAGGGGCCAAAATCTAAGAAAATTAAGTTCATCTAAGATATAATGCTATCTCTTGCTGTTAGCAGTTAGAACTTCTGGGTTGGAAGGGAAGATGATGAGGTAAAGATGCCTGCAACCAAGCCTGACAACTGGAGTTTTATCCCTAGGACCCATGTGACAGAAGGAGAGAACCAACTCCTATAAGCTGTCCTTTAACTTGCACATGTACACCACAGCATGTGTGTGCCCTGCTGTGTAAACAAGCATACAAAATAAGGAAAGCCATAATTTTAAGAACTTGAATTCCCAAGCATGGGTCTGTAGAGACTGTTTGGTTCCTTTGAGACAAACAGCTGCCATTGATTACTTTTGATAGTACTGTTTCTTAATTATCCTTCCAGTAATTCATATTCATGTATGTATGAGTATATGCATGTATGTATGCATGTATGCCTGAATGTATGAGTGCATGCATGTATGCATTGTATGCATGTACACATGCGTTTGTTTGTTTGTTTTTCAAGACAGGGTTTCTCTGTGTAGCTCTAGCTGTCCTGGGACTCGCTCTGTAGACCAGACTGGCCTTGAACACAGAAATCTACCCACCTTTGCCTCCCAAGTATTGGGATTAAAGGCATGAGTTCAGTAATTCATTTATTTACTAATACTTACCAAGTATTTTGTTTTGTTTTTATTTCATGTGTGTACATAGTCAAGTGAGTTTGGAGGCCAGAGGTCAGTGTCAATACTATCTTCCTCTATTGCTCTTCATTATTTTGTGAGACAGAGTCTTTCTCTGAACTTGGAGCTCCTGGGTTCATCAAGGCTGCTTTGCTGTGAGGCTCCAGGGGTAGTCGCCTCTCTGCTTCCCTGGGACTGGGATTACAGGTGTGCACTGCCACACCCCACTCAACAAGCACTTTACCTTCTTTCCAAGCCTAAATTACCTCACTCCACATGGTTTAAGGGATTATCTAACTAGGGTGATGGATGAAGGGCAAACATAGGGACATAGGGACACAGAAAAGCTGGGATCGGGTGGTCTGGGCTCTCTGATAGAGGAACCACAGCACCCTGGACACTAGGCATATTTACTATGTACAGTTTAACCTGGGGGTTGGGAGGATTATTGCATACAGAACTCTTACCTACAAATAAGGAGGCAGGATTTATGGTATACAACTGAACAAAGTGATAGGCTTACCTAATCTCAGTAGGAGTGGTCTCTATCAGGGAGCACTCTTCAGGCCATGAATATCCATGGAGAATGCCAGGTGGACATTTTTCACACACACATTTGCACTCAGACCAGAGGAAGGCTTTGCCATCCCTTTGATCCTAACCTGGATAAGGTTTTGCCACTCATATGGGTCAGAGAATTTGGTTTTGGAAATGGCTGTGTCCAACAGACAACCACTCAGACAACCACTCAGGACTTCATTTGTTCCCAATATTGAATATCTTACTTACATATTTAACTGTAATTATACCCAAGAATAAGGAAAGTAAAAATGATAGCTGGTTGATTAGCTATCACCCCAATGATGACATGGTATGAGAAAGCATTTTGATCATGGTGTCAGCACTACTAACATTATATAAAATGTATCAAAGAACAGCAGTAATAACATAACTAAGTCCTCATAGCCTTTTTCTACTACTTTGAAGATTTAGAATAAGCTATGATCTTTTTTAAATTAGTAAAAATGTATAATGTTTAAAATCGGCCATATCAATCAGAATTTGGACTCTTTTGTGCTGTCTTGGACTTTGACTTTTGACTGTTGGGACCTCAGATTTCCTGAAGTACTAGTTACTTGCTGCTCTATTCAGTTTCTGTACGTTGTTGCTAACCCAGTGCCCTGCTCTTATCAACAACGACAAAAAAATATTACATTTTATAAGCATCTTTGCTTTTGTCATGCTTGAAAATAAACAGAACAAAGCACATGGAGAGAAAATTATTTCAGTCTTCCCAATGTTCATTTTTTTTTCTTTTCTTATAAGCCTGGAAACTTATTCTGGAATCTATATCACTTCCTGTGGCTTGCTGTTATTACACATGCTATTTTACAAAATAGTCCATTAAAGAAACTTCATCGGGATATCTCCAACAAGATTCTACATTCCAACAGAATTCTTGTATTTCACTTACAAATTTGATGCAAACCAGTTACTAAAGCAGTTAGTAGACATTTTTCCTTACACAGTTGCATATGAGATGACAGGGTAGAGTTCATTGACTCATCTCTTCATTAGCTCGTTTTACACTATTCCACAGTGAAAATGCCCATCGTAGGGTAAATCCAAGCAAGACGCTAATTTGTATAAGGCGTGCACCTTCCTTTAATTTTTATTCCAACTGCTAGAAGAGACAACTCAGGCTTGTACATGCACACCTCGGTGCAAGGTAATTAAGTTATTTTCAGGAGACTGGTTGGTGCTTGAGTTTCTGACTACAAAGTCAGAGAATGTCTATTGGATGTGAAGAGAAAGGCGGGGTAGGCAGGCGAGCAGTGTGATTTCAACATGAAGCTGGGGTGCAGGCAGCATCAGAGGTTTCATCAGAGTGAACAGAGTGGAATGATCTGGTAATATTTCATCTTAAAATAATCCTCACATGATACTTATTATTATCCCTATTTATAGATGAGGACATGGGGGTGTTCAAGTAAGTTATTCAAGGTCAAACACCAGTGAAAGGACAAAATTGGGATTTTGATGGAGTTCAGTTTGAAGCATTGGCACACACATATTTAGAAGTAGTCAGAATTATGACTTTGTAAATGACGGTTCTATGACACCAAAGCAAAGAAACCCAAGGCTCTAGGCTCATCCCCAGTACTTATTTCTGACTGCATCACTGAAGGTGAAAACTCTAGATTATGGACTTACTAAATTGAGTTTGATTCTATGACTTCTCAAATCTTCTCGTGTTCCCTTGAATCTGTATGATCCCTTCACATCCTTCCACAGATCTGAAGCATTTCACAACTCCTGAGTGAGGCTGAAACATTTCCTTTCCATATGGAGGAGATGTGTTTCATCATGATAGGGCTCTCCTTCCCTAAGATACCTGATGGGCTGTTCTTCCAATACCTCTTTCATGTGGGCGTGGGGACTTCCATAAAAAGCAGAGCATGGTGGCATGTGTGTGTAATCTCAGCAGTAGAAAGTCAGAGATGTGTATGCCTTGCTGGGAAACCAGCCAAGTCTTCTGAAGACCAAGGGGAGACCTGTCTCAAACAAACAAAAACCAGGAGGATGGTTCCTGAAGAACAACATCAGGGGTATACACACACACACACACACACACACACACACAGAGAGAGAGAGAGAGAGAGAGAGAGAGAGAGAGAGAGAGAGAGAGAGAGAGAGAAACACTTTTTAAAAAAGTAATAGTAACACAAGAATCAAAAACCGGCTCTGGCCTGTTTGAAGTGTCAACAAGATCTGTGCTTCATTTCTAACCAGAGAGGGGGGAGCAGTGAGCTGGTCCAAGACCTTCAGTGTGAAAGAAAATGGTGTGGAAAACACTGAAATCGTAGCCACAGGTTTGGTAGGAAATGGCTTTGAAGATGTCTGGTGACTCCGAAGTTCTGTGGCTAGTGACGCTGGAGCCATGCAAGCTATGGAGAAAGGCTGACCTGCAGCAACGAAGGCCGGGCCCATGGCTTTAGGGTCGTTGAAATTCTGGACACCATCAAAGCAAAAGACTGAGGGAGTTCTGTGTTCCAGCTGCACAGGGAGCCTTTTCTTTCCCTGGAATCCTCTTAAGAGGGAGAGGCTTTGGGCAGAGTGGCTGTCAGCACATTCCCAGCTGGAATGACCTTCTATTCTTATCAAGCAAAGCTCACCTCCCTTTCCCAAAATGCTCTCATTTGGGGAATGAACTTCAAGTGCATACTTACACAGTTTCTAGATGACATGCACAGTCCTCTCCAGATGGCAAACATTATGTACCTCTGAAATATCACCTTAGGGGAGACTGAGTGATACAAGAATGGGGACTTGAAAAAGTTGGCTTGCAGTTGATTTTGAATCCTACATAATGCTATGCCCAGTCTAGTTTTTCTCCCTCGGACTGGCAGCAGTCCACCCCACCCACTTCAATCTGATACCATCAAGTGGAAATCACAACCAAAATAAAAATACTTACCATGTAATTCAAGATGTTAAATAATTTTTCAGCCAACAGAAGCACCAAGGTTCATGAGTCCTAGAGTTAGCTTTTAACAGGCCCTTACATCCTGCTCAGTCACAAGAAGTTTCCAAGCTCAATACCTCCATCTAGGTTACTGGGATTCCTCTCTCGAGCAAAAATGTTTCTATCTCCATCACTTTGCAGAGGAATGAACTGTGCAACTCTTCAGTTCCTTGTGTGTCCTTTTTGTGCATCAAAGTTGGTTTCAACATCCATGGGATACTGATTTTTTTTTTCTAAAACATTCTTGGAGACTGGCAGGTTCTGGTCGGGGAAAATGACCCATTTTACACTATTTTTCCCTTATTTTAAACTTAAGGTTTTTTGGTTTTTTTTGTTTTTTTGTTTTTTTTTTTTGTCTGTAACTTTTGTGAAACTGTGTTGTTCAGCTGGCAGAACACTAAGGTTCAGTCTGTATGTGGAGTCAGAGGACAACTTACAGAAGTCAGTTCTCTCCTCTTGCCATGTGGCTCTTGTCATGTGGTTCAGATTCCCTTGAGGGGCAGGCTTCCTTACAGCAGCCTAGAGTTGGTTTTAGTTGAGTTTTTTTTTCTTTTTGAATCAATGTGGAAAGGAAAGGAATTGTTCTTTTGTCTACCCATTTGCTCTCCTTTACAGCACAGGACTGTTCCTTGCAGGAGCCTCTATGAACCACTGGGAATCAATGGAAAAGACAGCACTGAGACAGGTGGTATTATTATTATTATTATTATTATTATTATTATTATTATTAAATTATCATCGGTGGTGGTGGTGGTGGTGGTAAAGGTGTGTGTGTGTGTGTGTGTGTGTGTGTGTGTGTGTGTGTGTGATGTGTTGGGAGACTACCTATCTACCTGCCAGAGAACACAAGTAGATTTTGTGGAGTTGATTTTCTCCTTTCCTCTTTATGTGGTGTTCTGGACATTAAATCCAGATGACCAGATTTGGACCACACTGTACCTTTATTCTCAGAGTCATCTCACTTGCCTTGAGATAGTTTTTGAGAGGGGTTTTGAAGGCTTAAGTGGGAATCTGCCAAACAGAAGAAAAGACTAGGAATTCCCAGGAACAAAAGCCAGATACACTGTGGCAGGAAAAATCAGATCGGCTGGGGGCTGGCCAGAAATGGCAAATGGAAGCAGGCCTGCAGATAGAAAAGACCCATCCTTTTCAATCCAAAGAATGGAGGAGCTCAGTGACCACCTGGACTGGGGACAGGCTCAAGAAGACCATGCAGGAGACAGCAGCCGAGAGCCACATTTTCATCATTTCGGTCAGGTGTGGTTGGAAGCCTGGATCAAGGCACCCACTGCAGAAGTCCCAAAGACATCTCAAGGGTGGAACTGACAAGGGTGTGTGGGTGAGGAGTAAGAAGTTAGAGATTTCTAGTTTGGGGAACAAAGCAGAAGGAGATCTCTGACTATCTCTATCTTCCTGTGTACCTGGTTCCTGCCTCTTCCCCACCTCTGTTCTCTCTACTTCTTTTTCCCCCTGTGAGGCTCTGTCTCTGTGTATTCTCTCTGTCTCATGATATGAGCTTCTCTCTACTTGTGGCTTTTATTCTTTTCTCTAATGTCTCCCTCTGTCATGAAGCACGCTCCTTCTGCTTCCTGGTAGATCCAGACGGTGCTTTTGACTTTGCATATCCTTTACTCGGTCTCAAAATTCTCTTGTGCTTCATTCCACTATTGATTACGAATTTTGTGTCATATTTTCCAATAAAGAAAATCAAATGAAACCAGTTCTTCCCTGTTATTTTAGAATCACTCTTCCTGGCTGTTCTCAGAATCATCTCAGGGGCTTAAAGCAAACACTGGGCTCATAGCTACTCCAAGTCAGACCTTTGAGAATGGAAATCCTGCCACCTGCCTTGCTGTGTTCCAGGGCAACACCAGTGCACCGTTGGGACTGGAGCTACAGGTAAGGTGGTGGCAGGACAGGGGTTCTAGTCAGGTTCTCAGGAAGTTTCAGTTACTCTCAGCTAAAGAGAGTTGGTGGACTGGGGAGCAGGGTTTACAATGTATAAACTATGGCTGCCAATCCTGTCTCCATTAGCATGATCCTCGTACAACTCACTGAAGCACTTTTGCTACAGTAGACCTACAGAAAGTAAAATATTTAAACACACATTCATGGTTTTTAGGTGCGTTCTGTGTAGAGCACTGATAGGGATCTTGGATCCAGATGGGAAGAGAAATGGGAAGCTTCCCTGAGGAGCTGGCATCTGAATCCAACCTTTGGGTTGATTACTCACATGACAAAAAAGAGTGTATGAAGTGGAAGTAGTAAGAGACTACTAAAGGTAGGAAGGCACCGGATGTATCCAGAGAAGTGGGGTGGAGAATTTTTAAAAAGCAGATTACACATGTAAATGCTAAGTCAGGACTAAAAATTTTGTTCACTAATTTAAAAATAAATAAATACAAAAGGTAACAAGACCACAGTTGGGAGCAGATCCAGGGCTGGGGCAACGGCCAGCAGATAAAGTGTTTTCTGTACAACCACAAGAACCTGAGTTTAGATTCCTTTCATCCATGTGGGTGTTGTGGTGCCTGCCTGCAACCCTGCACAGGGGATAGGTGGACACAGGCAGATCCCAGGGCTTGCTGGCCACACTGAGTTCAGTTGAGAGACCCTTGTCTCAAAAAATAAAATGGAAGATAATATAGAAGCCATCTGAGGTTGACTTCTGGCTTTCACACACAAGTGAGTACACACACACATACACACACACACACACACACACACACACAAAGAGGGTGTGCACATTGGGTTTTCTCAACTTGACACAATCCTAGATATGTCTTGGCATCTCAGTTGAGGAATTGCCAGCATCGGATTGGCCTTTTGACAACTCTGGGATTTTGTCTTGGTTACTGATTGGTGTGGGAGAGCCCAGCTCACTACAGGCAATGCCACTCCTTGGCAGGTGGTCCTACATGTTGTAAGAAAGCAGACCGAGCAAACCTCCAAGGGCAAGCCAGTAAGCAGTACTTCTCTGTTGTCTGTGCTTCAGCTCCAGCCTCCAGAACCCTCCCCTGACTTCCAAGATGGACTATATAAAGTGGAAGCTGAAATCAAGCCTTTATTTTCCAAGTTGCTTTTGGTCATGACACTTTATCACAGTAATAGAAAGTAAACAAAGATCGAGCTGACGGGAGGTATAAAAGAAAATGGAACTTCAGATCCAAAACAGGGAAGGATCACTGGGGCAGAATGGCAACGTAAGTCATCATTTCCAGTGTCCTCTGTCATTCCTCCCCAAGCCCAAAGGAACCTCCAGAAGTTCCTCAGTGTCTTTATTCTGGCAGTGACATTGGCAGCTCATGAGAGGCTCCCAAAACCAGAGCAAAGGAGACATAGGAGGGTGGCAGGAAAGGATTGACAACACCAAAGGGGCTGTATTATCAACCATCCTCCTAGCAGGAGTCTACACTCTACGGGAAGTGTCTCATGTGCTCCCCACAGAGCCCAGACGAGAACAGAAGCTCCAACAGGTTCTGCTCACTTGTTATGATCACACAGCTGGAAAATGACAGCCTTGAATTTACCTACGAAAGCTCTCATTCCTTAAATTTAAAGGAGGTGGAAAGCTAGAGGAGTTTTAAGTTTGAAACTGACAGAAAAAGGCAAAGATGTTTATATAGTTCATTTTAACACTCAAGTTTAAAACGTCCGTAATCATGTCTACAGAGATGAGCATTCTACATATTCTTTATCCTATATTTTATTTAACACATTTTTTGGTAGAATCAAATACTCCCTTTGAACAATTTGGTGTGGGTGCCCAATGTGAAAATAAGTGAAAGGGAGCTGTGTGGGACAGCAGGAGGGGAGGGTCCTCAAGACATCAGCTCCAGCCCACATTCCCCTCAGACATTTTCCCAAGACTCCTTGGCTTGGAATTATGTATGCCCACAAATTAAGTGTAGAATACTCCAAGTACTTCTACATACCACTTGAACGAATGGGTCCAGGAAGCAAACAAAGGCCATTTGAGGGAGACAGCTCTGTGTCAGATGGAATATTATGACTGGGTAGGACTCCTCTGAACATCCAGAGGACCCCTCCCGGTTGTCATGGGTGCTCCTATGACCTACAGGAGGTCAGAGCCAATCACAGACCTGGTGACTTATGAGACTAGGGCAGGGGCATCAACCCCTTAGAGAGGCCCTGGCTTCTGACAGAGACCACAGAAACAAATCTGAGCTTGGATGGGAGATCACCAGGAGAGTTCTTGGTGAAGTCTGACTAGCCCTCAAAAATAATGAAGTCATGCAAGACGACACTCTGTTTCTGGTCTTCTGCTTATTTTAGTTTTCCTGACAGTGAGGGTAAACAACTTTGGAAGGTGATTTCCATCTGCTCAAATATAATCTTATTCTCAGCTTCCTGGGGGAAGCAGGCAGCATTTTAGCATGGAGATTACAGTAATCTTTACCCAAGTTTTCCTGAGATGAGAGGGGTCCTGTGAGCATCAACATCCCAAAAGTCCCAAGAAAGCCAAGAAAACTGTTCCATTCTAACACAACAGCGCAGACTTGAGGATGTTAGCTGATCTAACACTTAGGACCAAATGCTGGGTGGGGTCATTTCAGAGAAAAAATCCATTATACACTCTAAATGTGCTCCTCACTAATCTAGTCAAAGTTTTCTCCTCTCAGATTCAGCAAATGCACTCATGTCACATGCAGAAAACCAAAGGATATCCAGGTAAATGTTAGGGCATTTTTTAACATGTAACATTCCAGTCAGATTCTGAAAAAGACAGATTATTTCCATTATGTAGGTGGACTTCATCCAGCTAAATGAAGGTCTAAACAACAACAATAACAACAAAAATAAAAATAAAAAACAAATGCTGAATTCCTGCTCCCACAAAGGCAGTAAGTATTCTGCCAACAGAGAACTTTTACACTCCAGCTACACCCCTTTCCTGAACCTTCCTAAATAACACTCTCTCTCTCTTTCTCTCTCTCTCTCTCCCTCCCTCCCTCCCTCCCTCTTTCTCTCTCCTCTCTCCTCTCTTCTCTCCCCGTCCCTCCCTCCCCCTCTCTCCTTACTCCCTCCCTCTCCTCTCTCCTTTCTCTCTCTTTCTCCCTCTTCCTCTCCCTCCCTCCTCTCTTCTCTTGTCTCCTCTCTCTTCTCTCAGTCCTTCCTCTCTGTTTCATGCATATACCTTTAAATGCATGTATGGAATTATTGAAAAAAAGATTTTTACTGAAAACTAGCCTGCTAAAGCTGGCCTCTGAGTGCTTAGAGCAATTTCTCCACAATTTTTCAAAATAACAACTTATCATTCAAGTATTTGTTCAATATTTGACTTCTTATAGCTCATCACAAATGTGTGTGCTTAGAATACAAAACTGTGGGGGTCAAAAACATGCAAATCCATGCCCTAATAGGCACCCAGGTTAGTTTATTGAATCCTAGCTTGCCACAGACTGAATGCTTCTGTTTCTGGGTCATTATTTTTACTTTCTTACTCCACAGACGGTCCTTCTTATGGCCATCTGAGTCTTGGTCTGGTGGCTTAGGAACTTAGAGATTTCCATAAGGAGCAGAATTTGAGCCCCTTTTCTCTTCTTTGGGTCACATTTCAGCAAGCTCATAAGAATCTATATTCTTTCTGGAATCTTCTCACTTGGCTATCCTTGGTTCTCTTGAGAAGAAAAGAAACATTTCTTCATCTACTGTACTCTGTACAAACATGCTCATACCATATCACTCTGTAGGTGAGGACACACACATACAGACACACATACACACAAGTGAATGCCAGTTTTGTTTCGCATGAGCAAAGTGTGCAAAAGTAAAAGTTTTTCCTTTCCTCCCCTTCAGTCCACGCTACAGTTCCAAGCAGAGGTCTGTTGCTTTCTTGGTGATGCTGTGGTTGTTCCTGCAGTTTTTGGAGGAACTTGATGATTAGCCTCAGCACCATATGCTTTGATGCTCCCGCAGAGCATGTAAGGTGCTTGGCCAATTTATACCCTGGGGCAGCAGTCATAGGCTCTTGTTCCTAGACCTGATGTTGGAATCAAGACATGGCTCCAACAGGTTCCGCTCCAGGGCGAGCATTTAACAACAGACACAGCTCTTGAATCACCCTACACCCTCATATTAGAGGTTTCTTTCTTTGTACTTAACAGATAGAAGGATTCCCAGGAACATTTCTGCTGTCTTCTTGGTGACAGAGTCCCCAGGACAGAGCCCGAGGGTGGGCATGGTTCTGGCACCATGACCCCTTCACCTTTCTGCTAATGGTGCTCTCCTTTCATAGGCAAGATGAAGAAGGGGGGGGGTTATACCACTGAAGTGTCACAAACATGACTACCTAAAGATGAGCCGAGCAAAAAATAATAAACATGCTAACATGCACTGGGGTGAGAGGACTGACCGTGAAGCTTCAGTCCTACACAAAGAACCATAGGCTACTAAGGAATGCAGAGGGTGCAGAAATGGTATTCCTAGGGAAGAATCACATTAATTGGTTATCCAATACCAAATGATCAGCCCTGAAAGCATATAAACAACATTGTACAGACTGGACATATTACATTTAGTAATAAATACATATATACACACAGATGAATGTTACAACCATTTTAAAGAAGAAGCCATAAATTTAAAAGCAAAGAAGAAACACTATATGGGAGGGTTTAGAGGGAGGAAAGGAAGAAATGTTGTAATTATATTATGATCTCACAAAATAATTAAAAAAAAAAAAAAGAGGGAGGCAGGGCATGTTGCAAACCTTCCCTTGGCCACTTGGACCTGGTATCCAGATCTTGTAGGTCTTCCTCCCAAAAGATGAGTGAGTCACATGATGTAAAATAGTCTGACTAAAAATAGATCAAATATATTCAAAATTTATCTCTCCTAGCTATGTTGTATCCATCTTAGTCTTTGTAACTAGACTGTGATGTTTGTGCAATGGCAATATCCCGTACTATCTTTCTATTCTGAGTGATGAGTATCTTTTCCTCTGTCCAATTCTTTAATGTGAAATGGTAACCAAATGAGTTCTTCTGAATTTTGCCCAACAGACTCTCTCAGCTGCTACCCCAGCAGTCTTCAGTGGGCTTTTAACACAGCCCAAGTCCATTTCCAGCTAGCAGCAATGCACCATACTTGTGTTTGTGCCAAGTAGACCCTAATTCTTTCTCCCTCTGTCAGATGGTTTTGGTGAATTCTTGATTCATTGGAATGGACTGAAAGAAATATACTACTATAATAGAGGCATATGAATCTAGGGTACTTGTCTTTGAAGTTTGCTCAGGTATCAATTTATTGCCAATCTATTATTAATCAATTTATTGCCAATCTGACCTCGTACAACATGCCAATCAAGCCCATACAGGTATTTTAGCTGCTATATTATCATTGCTGGTTTACCACAGTCACTGGAGACCCAGCATTCTCTCTGGAAGCCTGTGTTCTATAGATGCACCTATTACAATGTCCTAGCCCACATTTTATAGATAACAGAAATTGAGGTGAAAATTTTAATGTGCTAGTTTTTATTATACGATAGTGTAGGCATAATGCTTTGTGCATTGTGTGAAGGTTATCCTTGTGTTATTCAAATGTTTATGTCTCTGCCCTCTTACCTTGCTTCGTTTCGATCTGGACAAGGCATTGTAATGATTATGTCAAAAATCTCCTGTCTCAGGTTTGTGTAAACAATTCCAAACATTTATTCTTTGCCTTGTCAATAAATGCTGATCACCCTGTGGCTGGGCAGAAGAGAAAATAGAGTGGGACTTATGTCAGCCAGGGAAAAAGAGAGGGAGGGGGTAATTGAGATCTGCCAGAGGATGAGTTCAGCTGGTAAATGGAAGGCCAAAAATGCAAGAATTGTGGGGATTTTGGCTGGGATGTCAGATTAGTTTAGGGGATTAAGATAGATCATTTGACTGTTCATTGAGGGGAAGCTTGGAAATAAATCTTGGTCTCTCTGTGTCTTTATTGGGAACTAGCTAGGATAAGGGGATACAGACACCATATTAATTTACTATATACCTTTATATGAAAACTATCACTTACAGGGTCGGATTCCAGAGAAAAAAAGAAGTGAGATAGAGAATGAGTGGCCAACCTGGATAGAACCCATGACGAACTCAGCAGCCGATCAAATCCATGCTATGCGCAAACATCATATAGCCTTGCAAAGACATCTGCAAAGAAACCACATGAAAAGAGTGGCTTCTTGGGGAAGTCCTTGAGGGGAGCAGCAGTGGAAGCAATTCTGTCCAGAAGGTCTCCTACTTCTCATCTTCTACATCACCAGAGTTCCCATATGCTCACACCCCCCATCCGAGTTGTATCAATCCTATGGAGCCACCACTGCACTTCTGAGAGTCTGCCTGGGCAGCATGTGCCTGCGGTGGTCTCCTTCCTTGTTTGCTGATATCTGTTGATGTTTCTCAACCTGTAGCAAGGATGCTAGCTGAAGCCAGGACCCAGACTGTAGTGTTGGGATGAAGTTGGGACTTTTTTTGATTGGGAGAATTCCAAACACCAAAAAGGCAATCAGTGTACAGATTCTAGTGGTTTGGATTCCTAGAAGAAAACAATACTTGATGTAAAAGTTAGGTCTTGGGGATGGAGAGATGGCTCTGTGGTTAAGAGCACCGACTGCTCTTCCAGAGGTCCTGAGTTCAATTCCCAGCAACCGCATGGTGACTTACAACCATCTGTAATGGGATCCGATGCCCTCTTCTGGTGTGTCTGAAGACAGCTACAGTGTACACATAAAAATAAAATAAATCTTTTTAAAAAAAAAGAAAAGAGAAAAGAAAAGTTAGGTCTAAATGTTAAAGAGGCAAAGATGGGTCCCTACCTGTCTTACTAAGAACCTTCACTCACCTCAGAACTTTATAGGCCTAAAGAACTAGAAGATTCTGTGTAAATCATCAGCTAAGAGCATGCTCCTTAGACGCCTTAAGAGACACTTGCAAGTCAAATAAACACGAATGGGGTGGGGGAGCTGCCTGCCTCCATTCCAGTCTTCATTCCACAGCAGCAAAGTGATAAGGCAGGTGGGAGGGGCTCAGCATTTGGCTCTTGCATTTCCTAGTCTCTCGAAGGTGTTAGTTTAGTGAGGTGGAGTCTAGAAGCCGTCTCAAAAGAAAAATATTACGTAATTTTGAACTCATCGTTTGGGAAGCAAGAAGAATTCTTGCTACATTTGCAGAGGATACAGAGCCTAGTCTTTAGAGATGAGATAAGCTCAGTCAACAAAAGCAAATGTGTTGGTTAGGGTGCCGGCCGCATTTCCTTCTGTCACATGAAGCATTGATCAAGGAGTAACTCGGGGTTCCATCCAGTGTCTTTTGTATTCATGTGTGAGCTGAAGCCTTGGACTCAGTGTTCCTCTAACATAGTTTTCAAGAAGACATTAATGACTGTCATAATAAGCGATGTGCACCCAGGACAGTAACATCGTGTCTCCTGAAAATGTCTCCAGAGTAGAGAAAAGTTCTCTTAGTAGAGACATGACCTGGGGCATTATTTGGAGACTCTTGCTCTTCTGACACCTTAACTAAAGGATACAGGGTGCTAAAAGGTACAGGTGTGAACTCTGTCATCCATCACCCAATGTCTGTAGCTACCAAAACTGTTATAGGATTAAATATACTGACTTGTTTATTTTGCTGTGGATGGGGGTGGTGCATGCCATAGTGCAGGTGTGGAGATCAGAGGACAACTTGAGGTGGGAATTGACTGTCTTTCCACTATGTAGAACCTAGTGATCAAAACTCCGGTCTTCAGACTTATCAGTGAGCACCTTTGTCTGCTAAGCCATATCTGTAGCCGTCCAGCAGCTATGGAGAACTGAGTACAGCTGGAAGGGGATCTGGGGATGAAATAGGATTGGTAGATGAGAGAAATATGGAGCCAAGACAAAGGTTCTGATCAAGGATCAAAATTTAATTTTTAGCTCTGTGTTTGTTTATATAGGCAAAACCCAAAGACCCATCCTTTTGTTTCCTCTGGGTTCTGTTGCTTTGTTTCAGCTGGATTCTGTTGTAAAACATGCTCAGCAGGTGGTCAGCTCTTCAAAGCTCAGACAGGAAGATGTAAATGTAACAAGGCCAGACACTGACTCCAGCCAAGTTGTAAAATGCCTCCATGAGATCCAACTGTAAGGCATTTTCTCAATTAGTGATCAAGGGTGGAAGGGCCAATTGTGGGTGGCCATCCCTGGGCAGGTAGTCCTAGGTTCTATAAGAAAGCAAGCTGAACAAGCCAGTAAGAAACATCCCTCCATGGCCTCTGCATCAGCTCCTGCTTCCTGACCTGCTTGAGTTCCAGTCCTGATTTCCTTTGGTGATGAACAGCATCGTGGAAGTGTAAGCTGAATAAGCCCTTTCCTCCCCAACTTGCTTCTTGGTCATGATGTTTGTGCAGGAATAGAAACTGTGACTAAGACAACCACTGTAACCAGTTTATTTGGTACTAGGGATCTATCTGGGTAAGAGCAGCAGTCATGCTTTTATGTGTCTAAAATTACAAGACACTTAAAGATCAGGCACATTCAAGTGGTATGAAAGTAGAAATTGAAGGCTTCTGTGATAACTTCCCTGCAGCCTCCCAAAAAGAAACAGAAAAGACAGGAAGCCATTGAAGAGAGTCTTTTAAAACTGTGTGATAAGGATGCTAAATCGTAGTTCTTCACAGTTAATGGCTTCTGGTGGGAGTGGGGGAGGACCTCAGTTATCTTTAAGGGACTGGCCTGTAGGCAAGCCTTGGCATATTTTCTTAATTAACAATTAATGTGAGAGGCCCCGGTACATGTGTTGGCCAGTAGTGGATATAAGATGTCTTCCTCAATTACTCTTCACCTTACTTTTCAAATTAATTATCAGTGTGTGTGTGTGTGTGTGTGTGTGTGTGTGCGTGTGCGTGTGCGTGTGTGTGTGTGTGTGCATGGTATGAGGCTTATGTGTGTGGGGCAAGTGGAATCGTGTCACCAGACAGAAAAACTGGCAAGGTCGAGCAGATTAGGGAAACCTGGCAAGTCTCATAGAGAATGTTAGGCATTTGAATCTGCTCCCAACCTGGTTCCTGTCCTGGAGCACAAGACCACAACACCTCACTAAGAAGACCATGGCAACTGGTCATGTAGCATAGAGCCCAGAGTTCTTCATGCTAATGAGCTATCTAGTTAGGCTGCTAGGGTTTAGACAATAAGCTTCCCTTCCTGACATTCCCTCCTGGAAAAGATATTTAATCTCTGGTCCACCCTGAGTAAGTTGTATGCATCCATTTCCCACCATGAATAAACAGTTTGGACAAGCAAGGACTGTCTCTCTCGTCAAGAACCACCATGGGTGCAAGCCTTCCTTTCTGAAGTGCACCACTTAAGTCTCCTGCAGAAGGCCCCTCCATGCACCTGAAACCCCTGGGCTATGCCTGATCCCTACCCACATTCCCATCACTGGCCTTCAGGTCCTGTTTCCAACTCCTCTTGGTTTCTAGCAGCATCTGGGTGCCCAGGAGTTTGGAAACTAAGGTCTTGAAGCCTGCTCTGTTTCTCACCCTGGCTGGAGCTCCCATTTTAGGCTGCTTTTCTGCCTCCCATGTCAGCGTTCTGAGAGCCCAGCACCCCGATGATAGCAAGGATGGAATGTGCCTTTGTGCTTCATTTGCCCCAGTGGCCTTCACATATACCAGCAGTGAAGTAAAACTCGGACCCACATATGTGCAGGTATCATAATGCACATGTAGAGGTCAGTGGACAGTTTTGTGGAGTTGGTTCTCTCCTTCCACCTTCCCATGGGTTCTGGGGACTGAACTCAGGTCACCAGGTTTACATAGCAAGTGCTTTTACCAGCTGAGCCATCTCATTAGCCCCTTTACCTTATTTGGGATGGAATCTCTTATTGAACTGAGGGCTTGCTTATTCAGCTAGGCGGGTAGGGTGGTAAGCTCTAGGGTTGTTCTGAATTTGCCTCCCGAGTTCTGGAGTTACAGGTACATGCTGCCACCATTTACTTTTTCACAGGGGTGGTGGGGATCCAAACCCAAGGTCCTCAGGATTGTGTGACAAGCACTTTAACACATGAGCTATCTCCCAGCCCCTGTTACGGTATACTTTTTACAGCATATTGTTCAAATTACCATTGGGTGGTGGGAGTGGGTTTGAATTTATTATATTTTCAGCACATTTTCAATTCAATAATATTTGTATCATAAAATTTAATCCTTAAAAAATAAAACAAGATTCTTTGGGAACATGACATAGATGGGGCTCAACAGTATACACGTGTAAAATTGAAAATAAACACAGATAAAATACAGATACCTAGAATGATCAGTTAATTTTTTAGATATGAATGTTTTGTATTAGATATTTTCTTTATTTACATTTCAAATGTTGTTCCCTCTCCTGGTTTTCCCTCCGAATACCTCCTATCCCATCTCCCCTCCCCCAGCTCACCAACCCATCCTGCTTCCCTGTCCTGGCATTCCCCTATACTGGGGTATCAAGCCTTCTCAGGACCAAGGGCCTCTCTCCCTTTGATGTACAACAAAGACATTCTCTGCTACATATGCAGCTGGAACCATGGGTCCCTCCATGTGTACTCTTTGGTTGGTGGTTTAGTCCCTGGGAGCTCTGGGGTACTGGTTGGTTCATATTGTTCTTCCTCCTATGGGGCTGCAAGCCCCTTCAGCTCCTTGGGTCCTTTCTCTAGCTCCTCCATTGGGGACCCTGTGCTCAGTCCAATGTTTGGCTGAGATGGTCTCCCTCTGTATTTGTCAGGCACTGGCAGAGCCTCTCAGGAGACAGCTATATCAGGCTCCTATCAGCAAGCGCTTCTTGGCATCCACAATAGTATCAGGGTTTGGCGACTGTATATGTGATGGATCCCCAGGTGGGGCAGTCTCTGGATGGACTTTCCTTTAGTCTCTGCTCCACACTTTGTCTCTGTATCTCCTCCTACGGGCATTTTGTTCCCCCTTCTAAGAAAGACTGAAGTGTCTATACTTTGGTCTTCCTTCTTCTTAAGTTTCATTAGGTCTGTGAATTGTATCTTAGGTATTCACACCTTCTGGGCTAATATCCATTTATCAGTAAGTGCATACCCTGTGTGATCTTTTGTGAATGTGTTACCTCACTCAGGATGATATTTTCTAGTTCCATCCATTTGCCTAAGAATTTCATGAATTCATTGCTTTTAATAGCTGAGTAGTATTCCATTGTATAATATACCACATTTCCTGTATCCATTCCTTTGTTGAGGGACATCTGGGTTCTTTCCAGCTTCTGGCTATTATAAGTAAGACTGCTATGAACATAGTGGAGCACATGTCCTTATTACATGTTGGAGAACCTTCTGGGTATATGCCCAGGAGTTGTATAGCTAGGTCCTCAGGTAGTACTATGTCCAATTTTCTGAGGAGCTGCCAAACTGATTTCCAGAGTGGTTGTACCAGCTTGCAATCCCACCAGTAATGGAGGAGTGTTCCTCTTTCTCCACATCCTTGCCAGCAAATGCCTTACTTTGCTAACAAGTGTTTTTTTACTCATTATTATTCTATCATTCTACAAACACACACACACACACACACACACACACACACACACACGTGCACGCATGCACCTTAAATTAACACTATTGTAGTTCTATGCACTTGAAAAAAATAAGGCAGGGCTGGAGAGATGGCTCAGTGTATAAGAGCAGTGACTGCTCTTCCGGAGGTCCTGAGTTCATATCCCAGCAACCAGATGGTGACTCACAACCATCTGTAATAAGATCTGACACCCTCTTCTGGTATGTCTGAAGACAGCTACAGTGTACTTATTTATAATAATAAATAAATCTTTGGGCCAGAATGAGCAGGGACTGAGCGAGCAGAGCTGACCAGACTAAGCGGGGGTTAACCTGAGCGAGCAGCGGTCCTAAATCCAATTCCCAACAACTACATGAAGGCTCACCACCTGTACAGCTACAGTGTACTCATATACATAAAATAAATAAATAAATCTTTAAAAAAGAAAAGAAAAGAAATAAGGCAAAGAGACTTTTTATTCACAATTCAGTTTACGCCAATGATAACGTTTTGCTAAACGTAATTTGATAGCATAACCAGTATATTGACATTGGTACAATCTAAGATGATTATCTCAGAAAGTGAAAATGTGTGTGTACAAAATCCTGTACTCAGAACCCAAAGTAGAAATCTAGGGTCCCTGGATAGGTGGGTGGTTAAACAGAGTCACAAACAGAGTCACATTAATGCTGCTTAGTGGCACAGGGACACCGCTTTTCACAAGGAATCATTAAAATATACCCCAGAATATCCCTGTCATTTTATATCCCTGAGGCAATGGCTGAGTGACTCATCCACTTTCCTGAGCACTGAGTTGTCCTCACTGTCTTTGTTCCTCTTGTTTAGTGATGACTCATTGGCGTTTCAATGTTACCTATGTCATTTCTTGAGTAGAGAATCTCATGGCTGCATCTCTTTCAATGGAGGACGATGGAGAAGAAGAAAACACTAATAGCTGTAGGAATGTGGGTCACAGGTTATTTTCCAATCCCTCTCTTTTTTGTGGCTGTATTTTTATGAGCTTTATGTTCTTTGGTAGCAAAATGAGTGACAAGCCTATCACTATTACCTATTACCTCAGGTATTACTTAACTTTCTAGATAAGTAGATGCTTTCCCTCTTCTTCCTGTTGTTCTTGCCCAACGTCTAGGCAGACTGGCACTCAACAGCCAGAAAGCCCCACAGGCTGAAGGAAAAGACAGCATAAAATGCAAATCGGCCGCCTCCAGTTCAGACCCTGGGCCTTACCCTGACACACAACGAGGCTGTTTTTTGAGGGCCATTGTCAGGCTTGGGGTCAGAAATGTGTACATTATTGTTGTGCAATTTTTATAACCTATGTAGTGTAACCCTTTTTAGGAAACAATGTCTGTTCCATATGGACAGCTATGTATATTAGAGGATGGAGGGATGTGGGTGGAAAGTTGTTTAGTGTTAGCCAATTTGGCCAAACTTCTCACAGCCTAGTTCATAATTTCTCACTGTTTTTCTTTTCCTCTTTGAATTTTCTCTCCTTTTCTTCCAAACATAACTTGGTCTTTCCTGATTTCAGAGAGCTGAAGGTGACACTTGATGGCACTTGTGGTTAAATATCCCTTGCCTATTATGCACCCAGTTATAGCTTCTTTCAAATTTTGCTTTCTAGATCATTCTTTTCTCCTCCTCTCACTGGTCTGTTGACACAACATAGCCTATTATTCACTAGGCCTCAACATAGTCAATTAATGCTGTTACATAAGCCATGAATAAGGAGTACTGTCCTTGTTTTCATGGTAAATTTATGAGTAAAAAATGATAACTGATGGGACTCAAATAATTCTGAAAGTCCCAGAAATTGAAAGATTCCAGGGGAGTAAGAAGCTGGGACAGGTCCTGGAAGCAGAGCATTAGAGGGATGGGCTCCTGGTAACTTCAATAAAGAACAGCACTAAGGGGCTTTTTCATATACTTTACACATTTGCTCTGTTGTTTACTTTGCTGCTATCTTCAGCTCTGTTTGGAGACTGGCATTCAGCCAGCAAGTTCTCAGTAGATTTCCCACTTGTAATAGCTCTCCCATTCATCCGAGTTTGGCTTAAAAGATCAAGTTGCCTGGAGGCCTGCCCCTGATTCTTGCCAGGATGGATACACTAGCTCTCTCCCACTCTGGGCAGTATTTTGCTCAGGTGAGAATTTTGCATGACTTAAAGGAAAGAAAGGAAGAAAGAAGAAAAACTCAGGAAGTAATAATGAAGAAAAATATTGCATCTTTCATTTCTTATCTCCAAGGTTCAAGTGTATTATTTTAGATTTTTCTATTCTCTCTTGTTTTGTGTTTTTATTTTATTTTATGGAAAACAAATTTTTTTGCAGCCCAAAATGAAATCATTACAATACTTGAGTATAAAACTATTCAAGCAAAATAATTCTCACACGTTCAAAGCAATGTTCAAGTCAGCATGGTTGTGTGTAGTAAGAAGTCACTTATTCTGCAGTCCAAGAAAAAGATGTTCCCTATGTTCTCTAGTATAAAGTTTCCAGAAAATGATTTTCCTTTGTTTACCCACTGGAGAATAAATCTGAATGGCTAAGGTAGCTTTAATCAAAATGTTTCTATGCTAGCTATTAAAGCTAAGATAGTTGGTTCCTTCTTGTATCTTTTGCGTGTACAAGCTGTGACCTGCACACATTCACAGGCACACGTGGATGTGGAGGTGGGTAGATGTAGAAGTCCCAGGACAACCTCTGGTATCAAGCCTCACCTCACAGTGTTGTTTGAGACTGCTGTGTGTGTGAGCCATGTTAGCTGGCCCTCGAGCTTTCAGAGATTCTCCTGCCCCCGCTTCCTATCCTTCTATGGATATTCTAAGATCATAGACACAGCTTTACATGGGTCCCAGAGACCTGATCTCAGGTCCTTGTGCTTGCATGGCAAGTGCCTCACACACAGAGACATCTCCCCAGTTCCAATCTGCTCTTTTTAAAATATGGAACTAAGCCATCGCTACTGATGCAGGTGACTCTGTTCCTTTGGCATATTGTTGTCCTTAGAACCTATTGAAGAGATGCAGGACTGTTTTCTGACATTGAAGTAGCTAGAATGTTATGCTTTAAGTGTGCCTCCATGGAAGGAAGCCTATAGTTTCATTTGTTCTTCTTATTATCTTTCCTTGCTATACCTCTGTCATATTGCTTTGCATGGTTTCTGAAGAATAAACAAAATATTTAGTTTGGAGTAGTTCTTAAGTACATCTCTCCAAATACACTCCTTTCAATGTTTGGAGACTTGGAAAATGTTTGTGATGTCCTGTGTCTGTTATATAGTAGTTACTGAGAAAGAATCTATTCTCTGCTAAAATATTGTAGCTGGGAATATCAAAGATTCAGGAGCCATAGCAGAGTAAGCAAAGGTTACCATGTCGCTGTGATATGAATAATATAAATAAATATATTTAAATATATTTAGGAGATGTATTTAAGAACTACTCCAAACAAAACAGTTTTGTTTATCCTTCAGAAACCATGCAAAGTAATATGAAAATTTATTTCTAGAAGGCCTAGTGTGTAAATTTCCCAACTTGAAACTCAGTGATAGAACTAATGTAACGGGAATTAAGGATCCAAACAAATTGTTCAAGCTTCATGTGTCTACATGAAAATTAGACAGCAGTTTGTGTGTCTGTTTAGTCTATTTGCATTTGGTGAGGTATGTTACAGGCATGGTTTCTTCGGTTCCCTATTCCTGGCTTACAATCAGAAGCAACATTTGCATTAGTTAAGCATGAGTCTCATTCAGATCTGGGTCCTACACTCCCACCTCTATGAGTGGCTTAGCTGTTGGATAACTCATGGTGGCACATATTGTCTTTCGATGAGTGACAGGCTGGATTTTAACCATCCAGGTCTAGATGTGCCCTACATATGTGACTTTTGTAAAACAAATAGGAAAGAGAGATGTGATGCTTCACCTGCTCAGAGCTGTGAGCAGCTGTGTGTAGATACAGCTGTCCTCACTGAGTGCACAACTACCTGGCCTGGTGTTAGGGATTAGCTGTATTATCCTAGTCCCAAGTCAGGAACGCAGTGATGTGACTTCTAACCTCCTAATGAGAAAGTTCCTTGCACAGCTAGCTCCTGATCTCAAGCCGTCCACTAGAATGGAAGTCTGGCAATCTTAGGCCAAGAATGACAAACAGATGCTGTGACAATGGCAAACAGGGCTATGACAATGAGACGAAGTCTTTCACAATGACATGATAACCTTTGCTTACTCTGCTCTTGTTCCTGGATCCTTGCCATTCCCAGCTACAATACCTGAAGCTTTAGCTTGAAGGACAAACAGGATATCACAGAGATTTTCTTCTGTACCCTCTACTGCCACTCATTATTTGTGTGTTCTATCTGAGCTAGTGCAGGGGAGGAATGTGCAGTATGAGGTTTATGGAGGTCCTCTATACTAAGACTTTCCTCTCAGGTGTTTATAATGCTACGATGAGAAGCAGGGCCACCATAGGAAGAGCAATGAGAAGTTCTAACCTGATGAAGTCTGCACTGTGGATAGGAAAAACTAAAAATGGGGATTTATTAATCTGCTACAGCTGCCGTAACAAAATACCACAGACTGGGTGGCTTATTTTTCTCACATTTCTGAATCCTGCGGTGTGTGGTCAAGTTTCTGGCTGACTTGGTTTCCAGTGAAGGCTGTCTTCTTGGCTTATGAGCTAATGATAAGAAGTTATTATGTAACCACATGCCTGAAATGGTAACTGGTGAAAGCAAGCTGTGTCGGGTCTTCTCTTATAAGGACACTAATCACAGTGGGCTGGGGCCCCATTCTTATGTCACGTGTCTCAAAATGTAGCAATACTGGGATGTAGAGTTTCAAGATATGAATTTTAGGGACACAAACATTTGATAAAATCTATAACAGTGGGTTTGAAATGAAATACCTGGAACAATCAATCTCACTCCATTCTTTTTCTTGCCCAGAGGACTAGCATAAAAATGGCTGACTTACCTGCTTGAATGAGTCATAGTGGCGTGACTCCCTCACATTCTAGCTTAGCTCCCCAGGCTTAGAAGGTGCTTCATAATGGATGGTGCTCCTGCAGGTTCTAGTAGGAGCAACTGGTAGAGGAAAGACTTGAAGTGGAAATGTCCCAGTTGTCCTCACACTGTATTTTATAATGTCCACGTTTCCAGGGCCAAAAAGAGGCTGAGTGCAGTCTGAACTGAGATAAGGGTAATTAAAGTAGAAAAAAAATCCTAGATATAAGTTAAGTACTATAGGTTTGTTCTAAGGTGGGCCTAAGGGATATCAGAAGAAATGGAGGACTTCTCAGGAAGGAAGCACAATGGAGCACAGCTAAGAAGTAAGATCTAGTTCTCAGTCATCTTTCTGAGAAGACTCTGAGGTTCCCAGTGGATATTCAGGAGCTGGTCTTCATCCTACTCAAAGACTTCCTTCCAATGATTCTTCTGCCCCTCAGGACAGATAACATGATTTACCCAAATGCATGTCTCATGCCTCTGTGTGTTCAGTGAGCAGACACTCTAGATTCTTTTGTCCTCCTCATCCCTCCCCTAGTGGATCTTCCAGAGTCAGTGCCTGGGAAAAGAGCATGTTGTGAGGGCAAAGCAGTGAAGTCTGACCTGTGAGAGCAGAGCCGTGAACTTGTGACCTGTGGGCATGGGTTGTAATTCTTTCTAGGTTTTGTTGCATGGGGAAGAAATTGCCAAGGTCTCTATAACTCCAGAATATTATTTAGACTTCTCACAAACCTATCATGAATAATAATTCCAGAGGGCATAAATATAAACCCATAAATGTCTGCATGGTATGCCCACAGTGGTGCTTGGCACAGTCTCTAACACTAGTTGCAATGACCTCCTTCTTGCCAATGGTCTCTAGTGCCTAAAGCATCAGTCCAATCCATAGTGGCCCAAATGAGAAGGCCAAGATTCCTCTGTGTGCTTAATCAAAAGTATTTTCTTTTCCATGGCTTGTTACTGCAGGCACAAATATCACTGGGGATGACCTACATATTTATAGATCTCCACTGATTGGATTCCTTCCCATTTTAAGTGGAGAAATTTGCTTAGGAAGCACAATTATTTATTCCAATAAATGCTGATTTCACTCCCTCAATCTCAAGCTAAATCTCCTCTTAAAAGAATGTTTGCAAATCTGTTCCTAATCAGTCTATGGTGGAGTAATACATCAAAAGTATTTACATTGGAATGGAAGGTGAAGATGTTGCTGACGCCCTCTTAGATCTTCTCTCAGTTAATGCCCAGAAGTGGGCGCGTTCGGGACAGAGCCAGCGGCTCTAAAAGTCTGTCTGAAAACAGTTCCAGGCATTGCCTGGGAATTTCACTGGCAATCTCTTCTGCAAATCCAAACTAGGAACTACTGGATCTGAGACTGACTGACTGAAGGCCCACAGCCTGGGCAGCCACAATTCCACAGGTGGCTCCAATACCCAAGACTGAGATGTATTCTGGATCTACAACAATAATTTCACTCTTTGATATAATACATATTTGAATCAGCTGATGAACTCTGAAAAATCTGGTGTCCAGACCACCCACACACAAATCAGGCTCAAATTCATTAGAGCTCATAAGTAAGGTTCCCAGGTGGTTGTAGTAAACAGGTCTATATCTGTGTGAAGATGCTTCAACATATAATAAGGATACATGCTCCACTATGTTCATAGAAACCTTTATAATAGTCAGAAGCTGGAAAGAACCCAGACATCCTTCAACAAGGGAATGGATACAGAAAATGTGGTATATTTACACAAAGGAGTACTACTCAGCTACTAAAAACAATGAATTCAAGAAATTCCTAGGCAAATGGATGGAACTAGAAAGTGTCATTCTGAGTGAGGTAGCCCAATCACAAAAGAACACACATGGAATGCACTCGCTGATAAGTGGATATTAACCTAAAAGCTCAGAATAAACAAGATACAACTCACAGACCACAAAAAGCTCAAGAAGAAGGCAGAACAAAATGGTGTGAGTGCTTCAGTTTTTCTGAGAAAGGGAACAAAATACTAACAGGAGCTGTGTTAGTCAACTCTCTTGTTGCTTTGACTAAATGCCTGACAAAAGTAGCTCACAGGGAGAGTTTATTTGGGCTCATAATTTAAGAGCACAGCCCATCATGGCCCAAAAGTGGGATACTCTGTCACAAAGCATCTGCAGTCAGGAAGCAGAGATAAATGAATGTTCTTGTTCAGATTTTCTAGTTTTTGGTCAGCCTATCCTAAGGAGTTGTGTCACACATGCTTAGGGTGAATTGTCCCATCACAATCAACCCAACATAGAAAGTCCCTCATAGGGGTACCTCCAGGAGCACAGAGCACACAGGAGTGGCAGAGCAGCTGGTCCAGGGTCCATCTGGGCTCCACCTGCACCCAGGAGCTGGGCAGCACCACAGCCCTCTGTACCAGGGGAGAGTCAGTCACCCAGGTGATGCTGAGATAGGCTTGCAGGCCCACAGGAAGGACAAGCGCCAGCCAGAGACAGCAGGACCAACTAACACCAGAGATAACCAGATGACTAAAGGCAAATGTTACCAACAGAAATCAAGGCAACATGGATGGTAATCCAAGAACACATCAAAACGATCATCCACCATGATCAAGGCTTCATCGCAGGGATGCAGGGATGGTTCAGTATATGGAAATCCATCAACATAATCCACTATATACAAACAAACTCAAATTAAAAAACAACATGATCATTTCATTAGATGCTTAGAAAGCATTTGACAAAATCCAACATCCCTTCATGATAAAAGTCTTAGATAGATCAGGAATTAAAGGCCCATACCTAAAACATAGTAAAAGCAATATATAGCAAACCAGTAGCCAACATCAAACTAAATGGAGAGAAACTTGAAGCAATCCAACTAAAATCAGGGACTAGACAAGGCTGTCCACTCCCTCTCTACCTGTTGAATATAATACTCAAAGTCCTAGCCATAGCAATTAGACAACAAAAGGAGGTCAAAAGTGAAAGTATCACTATTTGCAGATGATATGATCGTATACTTAAGTGACCCCAAAAATTCCACCAGAGAACTCCTAAAGCTGATAAACAACTTCAGCAAAGTGGCTGGATATAAAATTAACTCAAACAAATCAGTTGCCTTCCTATCCTCAACAGATAAAGAGGCTGAGAAAGTATAGAGAGCCTTATTGAGGTGCCATGCCACCTGGCAGGAACTTGACATTGACCAAGGTGAAGTTCCTCTCCCAGCCTTTGAGCAGGAATTCCTGTGTTAGCCGTAATCCCCTCTACCTAGGGTGGAGCACTCAGACCAAGGTGAAGTTCATTGTTCCTCCAGATCTACAAATTCCTGAATTAAGCAGGTGACCTGCTCCAATGCCCAGTGAACAGCCAGACCAGTTCCCCGGAACACACCCTGGAATTTGGGGGAAGGTTCTTGTCTGAAACTTTAAAATTCTGCGTCCTCCATTGAACCTTGAGACTTTGAGCAGCAGGTGTTATTTTAGTCTCAGTCTCTTTTCACTGCCTTCCCATACATCCCCAGCTTCCCTTCCATGAAACCCGTTCGATGTAACTGCAGCCAGTTACAAGAAAGAAATTAGGGAAATGACACCCTTCACAATAGTCAAAAATAATATAAAATACCTTGGTGTGACTCTAACCAAGCAAGTGAAAGATCTGTATAACAAGAACTTCAAGTCTCTGAAGAAAGAAATTTAAGAAGATCTCAGAAGATGGAAAGATCTCCCATGCTCAAGTATTGGCAGGATTAATATAGTAAAAATGTTCATCTTGCCTAAAGCAATCTACAGATTCAATGCAATCTCCATCAAAATTTCAACTCAATTCTTCATAGACTTAGAAAGAGCAATTTCCAAAATTATCTGGAATAACAAAAAACCCAGGATAGCGAAAAATGATTCTCAACTATAAAAGAACTTCTGGTGGAATCACCATCCCTGACCTCAAGCTATACTACAGAGCAACAGTGATAAAAAACTGCATATGACAGGCAGGTAGATCAATGGATAGAATTGAAGACCCAGAAATGAACCCTCACACCTATGATCACTTGATCTTTGACAAAGGAGCTAAAACTATCCAGTGGGAAAAAGACAGCATTTTCAACAAATGGTGCTGGGTAAACTGGAGGTCAACATGCAGAAGGATGTAAATTGATCCATTCTTATCTCCCTGTACAAAGCTCAAATCCAAGTGGATCAAGGACCTCCACATAAAACCAGATACACTGAATCTAATAGAAGAGAAAGTTGGGAAGAACTTGGAGCACATGGACTGGACACTGGGGAAAATTTCCTGAATAGAACACCAATAGCTTATGCTCTAAGACCAAAACTGACAAGTGGAACTTCATAAAATTGCAAAGCTTCTGTAAGGCAAAGGACACTGTCAATAGGACAAAATGGCAACCAACAGACTGGGAAAAGATCTTTACCAATTCTACATCCAATAAAGCGCTAATATCCAATATATACAAAGAACTCAAGAAGCTAGACTCCAGAGAACCAAATAACCCTATGAAAAAATAGGGTACAGAACTAAACAAAGAATTCTCAACTGAGGAATACCAGATGGCCGAGAAATACCTAAAAAAATGTTCATCATCCTTAATCATCAGGGAAACGCAAATCAAAACAACCCTGATATTCCACCCTACACCAGTCCGAATGGCCAAGATCAAAAACTCAGGGGACAGCAAATGCTGGAGAGGATGTGGAGAAAGAGAAACACTCCTCCACTGCTGATGGGATTGCAAGCTGGTAAAACCACTCTGGAAATCAGTTTGGTGGTTCCTCAGAAAATTGGACATAGCACTACCTAAGGACACAGTTATACCACTCCTGGGCATATACCCAGAAGATGTTCCAACATGTAATACCGATACATGCTCCACTATGTTCTTAGCAGCCTTATTCATAATAGCCAGAAGCTGGAAAGAACCCAGATGTCCCTCAACAGAGGAATGGATACAGAAAATGTGGTATATTTACACAATGGAATACTACTCAGCTATTAAAAACAATGAATTCATGAAATTCTTAGGCAAATGGATGGAGCTAGAAAGCATGATCCTGAGTGAGGTAACCCAATCACAAAAGAACACACATGGTATGCACTCGCTGATAAATGGGTATTAGCCCAAAAGCTCTGAATACCCAAGATACAACTCACAGACCACATGAAGCTCAAGAAGAAGGAAGACTAAATTGTGGATACTTTGTTCTTTATTGGAAAGTGGATCAAAATACCCATGGCTCACAGCCAACCAATAGACTGAGCATAGGGTCCCCAATGGAGCAGCTAGAGAAAGGACCCAAGGAGTTGAAAAGGTTTGCAGCCCTTCAAAAGGAACCATAATATGTACCAACCAGTACCCCCAGAGCTGCCAGGGACTAAACCACCAACCAAAGAGTACACATGGAGAGACCCATAGCTCTAACTATATATGTATCAGAAAATGACCATTTCAGACATCAATGAAAGGAGAGGCCTTTGGTCCTGTGAAGGCTGGATTCTCCAGAAAAGGGGAATGCAAGTCAGGAAATTGAGTGGTGGGGGTGAGCAGGGGGAAGGGGGATGGGATAGGGGGTTTTCAGAGGGGTAATAAGGAAAGGTGACACCATTTGAAATGTAAATAAAGCAAAACTCTAATAAAAAAAGGAAAGAAACTCCCTCATAGACATGTCCAGAGATTTGTCTCTTAGGTGATCCAGGGTTCTGTCAAGTTATCAATTAATATTAACTACCATACTATTCAAGTATGTATGTATCGCTAAAGATTCTGACTCAGGTCTCCACAACAACACTATTGGTGTTGCCCTTGGCTACCTAAAATAACTATGTGGTAAGCCTTACTACTGACGACCCCACACCCACACAGTTTAGTTATAAGACATAGAGAAATCAGTCTCAAGCTTATTGAGAAACTTCCTCCTTACTGGCTAGGTTTCATCGTGCTGGGAGTGGTTATGTAGGCTGCAGGGGGGGAAAAGGCATCCTTGGTCTTACTCAGTATAAGACCCAAATGCTGACCTGTTAGGGAAGATGTGCCCATTTATGCAACAGCAGCACAATTCTTATGACAGAACTAAAAGTTTTCTAACTTAAACTGAGGCCTGCTCCATCGGAGGCAATTCGTGCCTGGTACTGTAAACCTGATCAAAAGCCCTTGGCTGGGGAGGTCATAGACTCGGAGTGGAAATGACCTATGGTGCTGTTTCACTAAATGATTAAATGACCTATGGTGGTGGTTCACAATGGTTATGTCAAATTGCCTTGTAGACACTTAGGTTTATACACAGAGACCCGAGCTGCTGTCAATCTTGGTCAGAGACATTTCTACAGTGGACAGCAGTCAATGCTGAGGTACATGATTGGTAAAGGGGGTGATAACTAGAGACTTGAATGTTTATCCCTAAATTTGCATCTTTATTGACCTCCTCCAGACCTCAAGGCTGAGAGAACATTGTGGAAGAGGGGATAGAAAGAATGTAAGAGCCAGAGGATAGGGAGGAGTGCCTAGAAATACTGTCTGAATCCAAATGCAACACTGCTACTGCAGTCATGAACTACAGCAGCTAAGGTTACATGCACAAGACCAGCACAAGATCAAGTCAGCCAGAACTTCAGCATAGATAGGGAGAACTTACTCCTTACTGAGGAGCTCTTCCCTGTTAATAGCTGCAGGAGAAAGAAGAATAAATCCTCTTCAATGGTGTAGACACTGAGAGGTTTCCTACGTTCCAGTGATCGGCCTTATGCAGCATGCTCTGAATTTTGTGGATTATTAATAACACATACACACACACACACACACAGAGAGAGAGAGAGAGAGAGAGAGAGAGCCATGATGTTGGGGAATGCAGGGGAAGTTGGAGGGAGGATATAGGGATGGATGTGATCATATTCCATTGTAAACATCTATGAAATTTTTGAAGACTAAAAACATGTAATAAAGATGGTATTCAATTAAAAACAATGAATTCACGAAATTCCGAGGCAAATGGTCAGAACTTGAAAATATCATCCTTAGTGAGGTAACCCAATCACAAAAGAACACACATGGTATGCAGTCACTGATAAGGGGATATTAACCCAGAATCTCGGAATACCCTAGACACAA
Source organism: Tokudaia tokunoshimensis (assembly GCA_036184795.1). NCBI lineage: Eukaryota > Metazoa > Chordata > Mammalia > Rodentia > Muridae > Tokudaia > Tokudaia tokunoshimensis. The sequence goes on from BTHU01000016.1 coordinate 51,240,056, forward strand.
TTCGCATATCAATAGATTTCTAAGAAGAAGGAAGGAGAGGCCCCTGGTCCTGGAAAGACTGGATGTAGGGGAACGCCAGGACAGAGAAACGAGAGGGGGTTGAATGGAGAAAAGAGGGAGGGAAGGGGGCTTATGGGACTTTCGGGGAGGGAGGAAACGGGAAAGGGAAAATGATTTGGAATGTAAATTAAAAAAAAAATTAAATTAAATTAAAAAAAATGCTCAAAAAACAAAACCAATATAAGACAAAAAAAAAAGATGGTATTGACTCAAAAGTATCAATGATGTCACAGGATTTATGTTTTCAGCAAATATGCGTGATTCTGTCACAGAGAATCCTTGGGTCACTGCGTAAGAACCCCTTAGAGTCAGAACTGCCTGTAAGAAACTTGGGAAATGTCTAGCTTACTGATAAGAATTAAGTCATAGCAGTAAACATTTAAAGTTTCAGGGCAAAATAGGTCAGCAAATTATAGCATGAATAACGTAGAAAGTGAAGTTTCAGATGCAGACTGGAATCCAGGCTGATTAACAACTATGTCACCATTAAACATGATCTTTTATTTACCTTTGGACATAGTAAACAAAATAATTATATCAAATAATACCTTAAATTGTACACTCCTGTGCTGGGGCTCATATAACTCATCTCATCCACCATCTAGGAACAGGTATCTAAAAACAACTCAGGATCTGGAGTCCAGGAGACCTGGAGCTGAACCTGGAGGCCGTCATCTCCAAGTTACGTGATCTTGAAAATTACTCATCTCTCTGTGTTCTGGCCTGTCAGATGAGGACATCGATACCTACCTCACAGGGTCATTATGAAAGTTACTATGAAGAGTACTTGGCATATACCTACGGCTCATAACAGAGAGTGGCTATTGTTATTTTGAAGTATTCAATGCCTCATAACTACTTATCAATCAGAGTCTATAGTGAGTCAACTGTGCTCCAGGGTTGAGACACCCTGAGAAACTTTCCTATCTCCTGTCCATTGACTTCCAGAGTTCACCCTAGAAAGGGACGTTTAAAAAAATCACTAAGTAAAAACATGAAAGAATGCATAATATAGACCCTAAATTCTAGCGTATTTTTTTAAATCAAAATAAGTGTAGAACTTAAGTATTCTAAATTACCTTCATAAAGTTTTTGGACAAACTGTACCCAGCATTATTGGCTCATTGGGAAAGCAGTCCTCCATACTTCCCTAACCATGTTCAGATTCGTGCTCAGGGAGCACACACACACACACACACACACACACACACACACTTTGGTTTCCTGGGTTACATCAAGGAAAGACACAGCTAAAGAGAATTTTAAGTGTATCATGCCACGTTTTCTTATTCAGGAAGAATTTTTTTTTCTGACAAGCCCACAGAAAGAAAGGAGAATGTAGCAGAAGAAGACACTGAGAGCTAAAGCTTGGAAGGAATTGAAGGGATCACCTGACAGACTTCTTAAGCTTCATGAAGACAAGCGTGTTTGGTGCTAGTGGTGACTGGGGTGATGAAGGCTGCTCTCAGCCTCCGTTCTTCGAGAGCTCTCCCACCAAGTGTGTTCTTCCTGTCACGGGATGAACATATTTCCTCGTCTGGGTTTGGGATTGAGAGCATTATGGTATCACTCCCTTTGTAACTACTCCTTGGCCACTTGAAGATAGCAATTCAGTCAGCCACTTGCCCCGCCCCCCTTTTCCAGGAAAAAAATCCAATTCCTTAAAATTTGCCTCAGAGGCTTTATTTTCCAAGCCTTTAGCCACTGCTCCCCTTTTTTTGTTTCCTGGCCAAGGTCCTTGCTTCTCTTTTCAGCTGGGGCTCTCGAAACTACGCCTGGTTCATGAGAAGGATCTGCCAGAGCTGACGGTAATAGGAAAAACCCATGTTTCCATGGTCACTTGCGAGCCATCAAGAATGTGAGCACTCATGACCAAGCATCTCCCAGCCATTATCTCAAACAGTGTAGAACCTCTGCGTTCTCAGGAATAGGCAAAAAGAGAAAGGAGATAGAAGAGGGTTGTGTCAAACAAGGTTATATAAAGTCTACCTGAAAACAGTCAGCCTCGCTTGGTTTCACTGGTTCCCTGGATCCCAAAACCTGGAGTTGCACTATTGCTAGGACTTACCTCTCTGTTTCTCTCTCTCTCTCTCTCTCTCTCTCTCTCTCTCTCTCTCTCTCTCTCTCCTCTGTATGTGTGTGTGAGTGTGTGTGTGTGTGTGTGTGTGGTGTACATGTGTATGTGTGTGTGCTTATAGATGTGTACTTAAATACATCTCTGATTCTTTTGTAATTGCTAACTCTTAGAATTTCTGTGGCACACTTTTTAAAAAGGTTTTTGTTTACTGTGTTGGGTATTTTACCTGCATTCATATATATGTGCACCATGTGCACGGTCTGGTGCCATAGATCCCCTGGAACTGGAGTTACAGACACTTGTGAGCTGCCATATGGTTGCTGGGAATTGAACCCAGGTTCTCTGGAAGAGCACCCGGTGCTCTTAACTGCTGAGCCATGTCTCCAGTCCCTCTGTGGTATATTTTAGTCTCTAAAACACAGTAGCAAAATACCATTCAGAAAATTCAATTATGTTTCCCATTATTTCAAAAATATTTAAGCACCCCATGGGCAAATAAATTGTGTTTGGAGACTCAATCAAGTCCATGGCATCTTGCTAACTCTTTTTTTTTTTTAGGACTTAAAGTTAAATTTTAATTTCAGATGAATAATGAATAACTTTCAAGATTTATTTTTATTGTTTTTAGGTGTATGCGCATGCGCACCTACAGAGATCAAAGGCACTGAATATGCCGGTTCTGTCAAGAAGGCAATCTTGCTAACTCTTAATGGAGAAATAAGCGAACAGCCAGGCATGAGTAGGGTAGGGGAGTGCTAGGGCAGATGAGCAAGCTGACTTTTAGGAAGGAACAAGCATGAGCTGTGTCAAATGATTATAAGATAATGAGTTATTAATGAGACACATTCCCACTTTTACCCAGTATCTGGAACAGTAAACATTACACAACTGTTAGCGGAATAAATGCCTTGTGGTTGAGCATGTTTAAAGCATCTGATGGCTGTACTGGCTCCTCAGAACAGCTCTGACCTACTGTAATCATCATCTGTAGTGACATCCCTAAAACTGGAAATGCAATGCAGGCTTCACGCTTTGTCATTTCTCCATGTTGGACCTTGGCTTCTCAAAGTCGAGGTCCATCTTGTGGGTTGGTGTCTTAGGGTTTCTATTGCTGTGATAAACACCATGACCAAAAGCAACTTGAGGAGGAAAGGGTTTATTTCATCTTACACTTCCAGGTAACAGTCCATCCCTGAGAGAAGTCAGGGCACGAATCCAACAGCAGGAGCTGATGCAGAGGTCAAGGAGGAGTGCGGCCTATTGGCTTGTTCTTCGTGGCTTGTTCAGCCTGCCTTCTTATAGCCCAGGTTTCTCACTACTCACAGTGATTCGGGTCCTCCCACATTAATTATCAATCAAGAAACATACCTCAGGCTTGCCCACAGTGCACTCTGATAGGGGCATTTTCTCAGCTGAGGCTCCTTCTTCACAAGTGACCCTAGCTTCATCAAATTGACATAAAATTAGCCAGGATAACAAGATCTGCAGCACAACACACTAAAAATCAGTTTCCCCTATCTTTACAAATAAAATAAAATGGCCAGGCAGAGCTGATTTCTGCTTACACGCGGTTGTTTGTTTGTTTGGGTTTTTTTTTTAAATAACTACCAACAAAGACAGAGTGGATGTTTAAGAACAGGCTGACATTGGAAAGGAAATCTTTCATCTGCCACTCTCCCTGCACTAGTCTACCAACTTGCATAAATTAGATGTACTTGACACATTTTGTTTGGTTCTGTTTTCACCCAATGCCATCTTTTCATACAAACAGAAGTATTTTGTAATGCTATTTGCTATTTACAATTTTCATGCTAGTCTGTCTGGTGGTGTATCTCTGTACAGGTATTGTTTAGATTGTACCTTCCCTGCCATTTCAAGGAAACAGTCTCACAGCAGACTTCCTGATTGGCTCTTGGCTCTTATGATCTTTCTACCCTCTCTTCTGAGATGTTCCGTGAGCTGTAGGTGTGGAGGTTGTGTTGCTGATCTATTGGTTGGGGCTGGACACCCCACAGTCAGCTGTCCTCTGTATTTAGACCAGCTGTGGCAGTCTGTGATGGCCTCCATCTGCTGCAAAGAGAAGCTTTCGTGATGTGGGGTGAGAGCTGTGCTTATCTCTGGGTATAAAGATAAGTATTTCGAACGCAGTTAGGAAGACGCTGGTTTAGTAAAGCGGCTGTAGTTTCTCCTCTGAGATCCATGGCCTTACTAGCCATGGGGATTTTCCTAAGTTCCTAGCACCTGGCAAGATTTCCCTCTTGCTAAGTGGGCCTGAAGTCCAAGCAGACAGCTGCTGGTCACTGCCAAGATATAAGTGCCACCATTTTACCTTTGAGGTTATCTTGCCATACTAGTCATTGTGGATCATAGATGTCACAGCTGAGTCACATCCTAAGGATGACTTCCCTCCCTTGGCAGCTTACATAGCCTCTTCTGGTTCTAGGAAAGTTAATCTTCTAGGAGGAGACTCTCAGCATGATCCACCTCAATTCCTCTGTATCTGTGTGCAAAGTGGTGTCTTCAGCAATACAGGCTTAGCTTCAAGTGCTGAGAGACAGCCAAGATCACCAGCAATAGGTTGTATTGTTCTGTGAGTCTCTTGAGCTCCCCTGACCAACAGTTTGAAAGGTTTCACATGCTCATTACGAGAGTTTTAGTTAGATAGTCTAGAGCTCTTGCAAGTCAAAAGTATTTAATAATCTGAAAAAGTTTTGCATTATTCATTAAGTAAAAATGTGTGGAGGTAAAGTGTATAACCTTTTGTGATTCCTATGACAAAGTGCTATAACAAACAACTTAGTGAAGGAAGTGTTTGTTTTGGCTTGTAGTCTGGGCGTCTGTGCCATCATGATGGCAGGGGCAGAAAGCAGCTTCTCATGTGACTTCTACAGTCAGAAAGCAGAGAGCAAGATCCCAGCTCATGGAATGGGACCACCCACTCTTAGGGTGGGCCTTTCCTCCCTAATAACCTTAATCTAGAATTCTTTCATAGGCATGCCAAAAGGTTTATTTCCATTTTGATTCTATACATGTCAAACTGACATCAAAACAAACAGACAGACCACCTCACAATTCGATAAAATATGGTATTTTCAATTTTATCATGTTTATTTATTTTAGTGTTTGTACTGAATACACGTGTGTATATATATATGTATGTATTATATATGAGTGTATATATTTGTATGTGTGTGGTTATGCATATTTGTGTGTTTGTGTGTGTGTGTGTGTGTAGGTCAGATGACAACATGCAGGAATAAGATGTTTCCTTCTACTAGATAGAACCTGGGGATGAAACTCAGGTCATCAGAGTTGGTGATAAATGCCTTTACCTTGGAGCCACATCCCCCTCCATGTTTGGGTTAATATCTCTAAAACATATATGCTCAAAGACAAAGACTAACAAGCGTACAGGAGCAGCCCAGTAGCAGCTTTCTGAGTGACAGGGTTGCAGGTCAGCATTTCTAAATTCTCAACAGTAACTACATGTTTTGGGAAGCATTTACAATTAATATTAAGACATGAAGGGGGGTGAAGAGTAAATAACAGTGATACTGAGAGGAGAGATCAAAAGAACGAGGAGCCCCCAAGGCAGCTTTAGTCTCACCCTGAGTCATGTGATCTCGTGTCAGCTTCTAAATCATACATAACAAAATTTTTGTAGATGAAAAAAAGTAAATGAAAAGACTTGCAGAGGTGCTGTGTATGTATTCTGTGATGCAGCATGGCATTGTTAGTCATGTTCAATCATAGTTACATTTGCTGTAATAGGAGTCCTTGGATAAACCAATTTTTAAAAATCTAGATGACATTGTTTCCTATGAGGCTTTCCAGGTGGTGAAAGAAGCCAAACGTTTCAATCAATCAAGGTGTCTGCATCATTTAAGCAAAAATTAAAGCTTCTCCCATTTACCAAAATATCTGAAATCCCCCCTTCCTCATTCCCTTGGGATGACATATTGAAAACTGCATGCTAAAATAAAAAGATGTATGAAAGAAAGGAACTTTCACTCACACCCGGGGCAGCCAGAGTTGAGCTTCAGACCTTGGTTACCTAGGACTAAACGACCTGTGCAGAGTCTCACTCTAGCCCAGGCAGGTCTTATATTCAAGGTGACCCTCCTGCTTCAGCCTCCCAAGGGATTACAGGTGTCAGTCACACACACCAGGCTTAGCTGGCATTTAACATCTATGAAGTAGCCTCAAACTACCTCTGTAAGATTATTTTCATTATAATTATAATCCCCTTCAACCAAACTGGAATACATTAAACTCCTATTGCTTAAAAACTTACCACTTTTGTATTTTTGACAGTAAAATAGATATAAAAAGACATGCCACTAGAATCTTCATTTACATTCCTCAGATGGCTAAGTCATGTTGAATATCTTCACATATTTATTGACTGTAGGCTTTCTCATCTAAAAATGACTTTTAATTTTTAAATTCTTTTTTTTTCATATAGCTTTATTATTGATTAGTAGAAACTACATCTTTTTGGAATGATGTATTACAAACCACTTCTGTTATCACCAAATTTCCCTCAGTGTAGAGGGAGCCTACCCCGCTGTGGGCTTGCCTGTCTATTCACAAGTTCACAGAGATCTTAATGACTGTGGCTTTATAGTAAGAGAGCTATCAGATTGGTTACTATCATTGAACTTTGTTGTTTCTCAAAACATTTGATAGTTTTGCATTTTCTCTGGGCAAGGCACACACGGCTTTTGTTGGTTTCTCTGCGATTATATTTGTTGTGCTGTATTTTGGTTTACACTTGCCCTTTGGTGGGGTTCCATGCATCTTTGAATAATGACCTTGTGCCTAAAGCTTGCTAGGTGTACTTAGTAGTTCTTGTACCATCTTTTTAAGATTTTGTTTATTTTATACACTGTTGCTGTCTTCAGACTCACAAGAGGGCATCGGGTCCCATTACAGATGGTTATGAGCTACCATGCACTTGCTGCAAACTGAACTCAGGACCTCTGGAAGAGCAGTCAGCTCTCTTAACTGCTGAGCCATCTCTCCAGCCCCCTCTTATACTAGCTTTAGACATTGTGTATCGACAAGCTTTGTGCATGACTGCTTCTCCATCTTCCTTTCTAGCTCTGAAACCCCTTTACTTCTTTTTCTTCCATTAATACATTGGATGGGGTCTACAGAAATATTAATTATAGTTTATAAGAAATGACACCCTTTTCTTGTTCTCTATCTTAAGGCAAAAGGATTCATTTTTTTTTCATCATTCGGAGTGACATTACTGTTAGGTGTACATGGCCACAGCAAAGTCCCTTCTCCTCCTAATCTTCTGAGTGTGTTTGTCATACATGACGAGTAGACTTTTTGAACTTTTGAAACATTTATGTGTGTGGGTGTTTTGTCTGCACACATATCTGCACACCACATATAGGCCTCTCACGTGCTAGACCATCACTGTGTCCCTGAGCCACATCCCCAGCCCTGTTTGGTTGGTTGGTTTGTTTGTTTTAATTCAACCTTTTTTTCCCTCCTTGTAGTTCATTTTGGGTGGTTTCTATCTTTGGATTAACTGAGTTTTTTTTTTTCTTAACTGCTCTAGTTTCCTTTGAACCCTCCTCATTAATTTCTGCCATGTTCAGCATCCCCTTTGTCAGGAGAGGTTTGATTTTGTGCACCCCAAGTTTTATTTGGTGTTTCAGGCTCTTTGTGGGGTTTTCCTATTTGCATTGTGTTGTGGAATCTGTCTGTCATAACTGGAGTTGGGCTTGCTTCTTTATCTTTTCTCAGAAGTCATCATCCTCCACAGGTTTACATATGTTGGTTGGTTTTTTTCAGTGTTTAATGCAGAGATCTAGATGAGCAGGTCTCCATTACTGGCTATGCCTTCGTTTTAGAAAGACATTTCTTCTGGGACCAGAACTCTAAATTTGTAGCACTTTCACTTTTATTAAGGTATTTAGATTTTCAATGCGTCAGAGATATCTTCTTTGCAAGTCCTTTATTATTAGATGTTGAGTATCTTTTATTTACATTTTGTGCATTGAAATAGTCCCCTCCCTTCTTCCAGATCTCTTTTTCCTTCCATTCTTCCTTCTTTACTTTCTTCCTTTCTCCCTCCCTCCCTTTATCCATCTACCCTTCCCTTCTCTCCTCCCTCCCCTCTTCCTTTCGTGTGCTAGCAGTTAAATCAAGACCTCAATCACGATCAACACTACCAATAAGCTATACCCCGAAACATATATTATTCCTCATCTTGTAACATGGTCCATAAAGTCTCTATGAACCATCCAGAGTGTCTAACCGATGACTGACCCAACTTGAGACTCACTCCATGGGCAAGAACCAATCCCTGACAATATTAATACTACTCTGCTATTCTTGCAGACAGGAGTCTAGCATAACTGTCCTATGAAAGCTCCACCCAACAGTCTTATGGAAAAGTTGGGGGAAGGATTAAGGAACCCAAAGGGGATAAAGATGCAACAAGATAACTAACAGAGTAAATCAACCTTGAGCTGAGTGTCAAAGAGCTCTGGGGGGCTCCCAAAGACCAAACCACCAACCAAAGAACAAGCATGGGCTAGAGTTAGGCTCTCTGCACATACATAGAAGATGTGCAGCTTGGTCTTCATGTGGGTCTCCCAACAACTGGTGCAGGGGCTGTCCCTGAATTTGTTTCCTGCCTGTGGATTCCGTTCCCCTAACTGATCTGTTTTGACTGGCCTCAGTAGGAGAGAATGCACCTAGTCCTGAAATGACTTGATGTGTCAAGATAGGGTGATAACCATAAGAGACCTCTCCCTTCTCAGTGGAGAAAGAGAGGGAGAGGGGGAGGGACTGTGTGACAGGGCACTGGGAGGAGGGGGATTGAGATTGGGGTGTAAAGTAAATAAATTAATTAAAGAAAAGAAGAAAAAAACTCTAGTAGAATGTGAGTTCATTAAAAACAAAGACTAAAAGACTTTAAAGACATTAAAGTCATTAAAGACAAAGACTTCAAGCACTTAGCACTTAGCACCTAGCACCTAGCACTATGGCTGTCAAATCTAGTGCTTAGTAAATCATTGCATAAATAATGGAGGAAAATGAACAGGCCTCCAAACGCTGACCCTTAGTCTGTCGCTTTCACTTTAACTACTAAGTCTAGTCGTGCAGGCACTACACTGTTCTCCAATGAGGGCCATAAAGGTCACTGTGCAGCTCATGCCAACTTCTCCCCGAAGTGCATGGAGTACACTGAATTAGTAGTAAGACTTCACATTCTCTCTCCTTTTCACCGACCAGATCTGCTTGCCTCCTGTCACTTCTTCAGTCTACCTTGGTTGCTGAGGACCAGAAAGCTTCTGGAAGAAATGGACAACAGGCCCCATTAGTTTCGCAGGGGTGTCTGCCCAAGAGTAAACTGAATTAATAGTTCCTCTCTAAGAGCCCATCCAGGGGCTTTCATCTCTCTAGCCACTCCTCTCTGTCATGCATCTGCCTGTTTGGCATTGGCTGATCTCCACCTGCAAAACTGGATTACAACCTGCTGCATTACTTGGGCATCTGAGTGAGGTGGTGGCCACCAAGCAGTTTGATCAGAAAAAGACTATGCTTGTTGAAGTCAATTTCTCCTGTGTTTGCAAAGTCTCACCTTCTCCATATCATGCACTGACTGAGGTACTGGAGGTCCAACACTGAGAAAGTTTCGATTTTGAGGTGCTCCTTTAGATGAAAGATTAGTAAACAAAACTGAGCACTCAATGCAATGTGTGTGTATGTGCATATGGTGTGTGCACCCATATATGTGTGAATACATGTGCGTGTGTGTGTGTGTGTGTGTGTGTGTGTGTGTACAGTAGATTAGAAACTGGAAATAAAAAGGGAATTTCTGCCTGTGAGAAGTACAGTGTATCAGAGAGAGAGATGCGTGGGCTGAGCCTTCTAGGCTTGAGTAGGAGCTCATCAAGTGGAGGAGACCAGAGAGCTCAGCAGGACGATGTCACAAAGCTGTGGCAGACATCTGAGGGAACCATATAAAGTAGGGAAATATTTGTTTTCAGCTTAGGGTAGCTGAGGTTTTGGTCTGCAGGCAGTTAGCTCAGTGGCTTTGGACCTAAGTGAGGCCATGTGTCACGGGAGAGAGGATGTCATGGAGCAAAGCCACACAACCAGTGATGGCAAAGAAATACAGAGACGAAAGGACTATGATCAAGATGCACCCTCTGAGAACATGGTGACACAAACTTCTTCCACAATGACTCATCTCCTGCTTTTCACTTCCCGATGATTCCACAATGTAGGAATATATCAATGGATTTACCCAGTGATTAGGCCAGAGTCCTCATGTTCAATTTGTTCCTGTTGTGGGTCATACTCATCCAAACTATGATCACACACAACAGCACGAAAATCCAAAAATTATGGTCTGCGCGGGAGGGGAGCTATGAGAAGAAATTGGTAGGAAAAAATAAATTAAACTAGAGTCTGAAATTTTTTTTTTTTTGGTTTTTCGAGACAGGGTTTCTCTATGTAGCCTTGGCTGTCCTGTAACTCACTCTGTAGACCAGGCTGGCCTCGAACTCAGAGATCCACCTGCCTCTGCCTCCCAAGTGCTGGGATTAAAGGTGTGCGCCACCACTGCCTGGCTGAAATTTTTTTAATTAAAGAAAATTTGTTATATATTTGTCTATTTTGTTTGCATGGGGTGTGGTGACACATGCCACAGCATGTATGTAGAAGTTAGAGGACTTGAAGATTCACTTCTCTGCTTCCACCGTGTGAGTTCTGAGGATCAAACTCAGGTGCCCGGGCTTGGAAGCAAGTACTTTTTCCAGCTGCCATGTCACTGGACCAAGTCTGCACTTCTGATGATCTATTAAGAAATATAGACTTCTCCCCACAAGCCCAAGTCCCTAAACCTCAGTTGTAGTCTTAGTCTTACACTATTGCCAGGTTTATTAAATGTTTTTTACTAACTTTTTTTTTCTTCGAGTCACGGTTTCTCTGTGTAGCCCTGGCTGTCCTGGAACTCACTCTGTAGACCAGGCTGGCCTCAAACTCAGAAATCCACCTGCCTCTGCCTCCCAAGTGCTGGGATTAAAGGCACCACTTCCTGGCAACTCTTTTCTTTAACTCAACATTAACTTGTCTGACTTAAAAAAATGTTATTGTATAATATTTTATTACTTTCAAATTAGTGCATTGGTATGTATAAATGAAGGTAAGCGGAGAGTATGACCAGGAATGCTTGACTCTCCAGTGTAAGAAGTAGAGCACTGTTGCTCCTTATGAACACACCCTTCCCAGTACACATGCTGTTTACATGCTGCTCCCTGGATCATCTCCTTCCCTCCCTAAGCCTTTTTCATTAGCCTGGGTTTACTAATTCTGCTCTGCTTTTCAAAGAATTATTAACTCTCTCTCTGTATAGGCTTGCCAGGATTTGGGTCTGTCTTGAATGTGTCCTCTACAGACTCTCATGTTGCTCAGTATTGTGGTACTGAGTCAGGGATTCGGTGACAGAGTGTGATTCTGGTGTCAGAGCCTGGCCTTCATCTCTAGGGAAAGGTCTTACAAGAACATGTTGTTCTAAAAATAGCCAGATTGATGCCCTTTCCCGTCCCTGTCTTCCTGTCTTGCCATGGAATCCCTGGCACTGGCACGCGTTCTGACTTTGATACCACCCACTATGTGTAGTCACCACCAAAAAGGCTCTCAACAGAGGCCAGACAGACAGGACCACGGATTTTAGACATTCAGCTTTCAAAACTGTACAATAATTACCTGTCCCCCTGCCTCCAGCTTTTAAAAATAAAGTATCAACTTCAGGTACTTTGTTGTAGCAACAAAAAGTCCTTATCAGTAGACTGTTAACCTTTGGGTTTGGGCTTTCGATTCTGATTCCTAGCGGAAAGGTCTATACACACCTGCAGATAATTGTCAAAGTCTCAGAAGACACTGAGAACCTAGATTAGAGAAGTCAGAAGAGGAAAGGGTAAAGTACAGCCATTCCAGGGTAGAATTGCTGAAACTAAGGACTATTGAAAAGGAATGTATTTTATAAAATCAGATCTTCTTTAGAAATTGACACTGTATAAAAATTTCTAATATTAAAAATATCAAAATCTTTCTTTGTATTTTGATAATTGCAGTCATGGTTCCCTGGACTTGGGGGAACAAGGACAATCAAAAACCATGGGTTTTCTTCCTAAGAAGGAAGCCTTTTAAAGAAAGTGATGTTGTCTGCTCTAGAGTGTCTTTTAAGGTGTGGGACCCTGCTACGGAACAGATAGATAATATGCAGATCTTGGCTGTTTAATGCTAAGATAAGTCTCTCTCTAGGCCATAATATGTTGAATTTGCCTTTTGAATTTCACCACACCCAGCTTTGTTTTCTTTTCTTTTTTTTTTTTTAACTTTTTTTTATTGGATATTTTCTTTATTTACATTTCAAAAGTTATCCCCTTTCCTGGTCCCCCCCCCTTCCCGGAAACCCCATCCCCTCCCCCTCCCCCTGCTTCCATGGGGCTGTTCCTCCACCCACCCACTCCTGCCTCCCCGCCCTACACTGGGGTATCTATCAAACCTTCATAGGACCAAGGACCTCTTTTCCCACTGATGCCTGACAGGGCCGTCCTCTGCTACATACTCACCAGCTTTGTTTTCAAACACAAATCTCGTGGTCTTTTTTGCAAACAGTCTATACAATATCACTATTATTTTCAGAGTACTTTTCTCGGGAAGCCCCAACGATGTGGTTGATACTTACAAACTGTAGTTAATTTAAGGCTGTCTACACTGAGGGAGTTTTTAACTTTAAAATAAGGGGTTGGATTAGCCAATTTTATTGAGACTAAAGTAATTAACTTGTAATTTGTGGTTGGCTTTAAAGTCACCCACTGGAAGGAACATGGACTGGGTACTCCCCAAATCTTTATGCCAACTCTGACTGGGAAATTTGAGCAAAATAAAATGGTTTGGAAGAAGTAGTTTCCATCCAGAAAGCCATTTGTGCCACAGCAATTAGCCTTGCAAAATGGTTGGACTTGCTAGATCAGAAAGCAACCATGCAGCAGGAACTTAAAAATATAAATATATAATGATCACTTATGAAAATGCCAGTGGAATGTAATGATTGCCCTATTAATTAGAGAGTCAATATCTTCCCATGTTCCTTACAATTCAGTCAAACAATTCCTCTAGTAAAAAACTGGTTATTCACCAAAGTGGTAGACTAGAAAACCCAGTCACTGGGAGATAAATGCCTTAGATAACTTAGCAGCATTCATCGGTGGTGACATTCTGATAGATCTCAATGCTGCTGCATGCCAGTACTTGGCTGTGGGCCCTTAGTCTATTCAATTCAATTAGAGTAACATTCATTTAATCCATTATATAGAAATGCTGTGCTAGGTATCCTGTTGCTGCCAGACAGTTTCCCCAATGGGCTGGGCAACATAGGAGGATCCCAACAATTTGTAGCAGGGTTTCATATATCATGGTGAAGAGAGGATTCCATTCTGTCTTCCAAATAGTTGAAAGGAGGTCATGGCTCATGCTGAATGAGAACATCCGTTGTCCTATCCTCCCCCGTGGAAACTTAACAGACATGCAGCAGAGAGCTAAGTGCAGGGCAGTATTCTGTAATTCAGAAGGGTTTTGCAGGCAAAGTCCTCAAATCTACTATCTGAAGGGATTAACAAGGACCTGTAACTGCATCCTAACAGGATATGAAGCAGTCAGAGTTTAGAGGCTACTTCAATGGGTTGAAACCCTTTTCTTCTGCATCCCCATTTGAGTAGCAGTTATTGCTACTGAAGATAGAGTGGTATTTGTGGAGTTTTTCTCCCTGAGAAGAACAGGACATTTTCTGACCAGAACAAGCTCATTTCTATTTATAGCAGTTAGTCGAGCATAATGGTTTACATCTGTTATCTCATCTTTGGGAGACTGGGGCAGGACAATTGCAGTGAGTTCAAGGCCAGCCTAGATTACTTAGTGAGAGATCATGTCTTGAAGACTATATTTGTATCTCTTGGTGAATGGTTGATGAAAGGGGTCAGGAGAAGTCAGAAGTGGCTAGAAAAGCTAGCTGACAAAAGCATTTTTTAAAGATCCCACCTATTTAAATGTTTAACTCATAACAGAAATCCATTTATGAGTTATGACCTATTATTGGTACTGGAAGCTAACACGGGTATAATTAGAGCCTTCCTACCCAGTTGTTGAGTGCTTTGTCCAGAGAGATGCTTTTAGAGACTCAGGCAGTGTTTATCTTATAAAAGTGGCCCTGGCTTTGTGCACGAATTTACGCAGTTAAAACCATGATGTCTGGAGCAGGCTACCAGTAACACAATCCCAGAGGAACTTCCCACTTCCCAAGGCCTTCAAAGTGTGAATGGCAGGGAGGGAGACTGAGCTTTTACATTCATGGTGCTTCCCTCCCTCCCCCCTATGATCATCCTCCTGTTCTTCACTCTTAAGTTATTCACTGATACAGTCTCACTAAATAGCCAAAACTCAAACTCAAAGACATCTTCCTGCCTCCTTCTCCCGAGCTTTGGGATTACCTGGTGAAGGCTTTTTAACCCAGCAAAACATGAAGCTTTGGTTTATTTTTTTCTTCCAAGGGTTAATTGGTTGCTTCTCTACAGATCATGTCACAACACTACATTTTGAAACTAGAAACCTTACAGCAATAGGGGACATTTGGCATTTTTCTACCTGGGGTTCCTTGTGTGAGGCCATCTACACTCCTTTAAACCAACTTATGCCTTGGAAGGGTCCTGTTTACTTGTAAACAACAAAAAGCATCTCATCACAGCTTAGTAATCAGGTATCAGAAATGGAGGAGCTTTATGAATGTTACCTGGCAGGGAGGAGGGAATAACTCAGGGAAGGAGGGTCATTAACTGGGGTCACCAGACATAAAGAGAATCTCCACTTAGATCTGACCTCACCTCTTAACATCTCCCTGATCACAAATGAAGTCTGTGGCATCTAATTTATTAGTGGGTGGGGACTCCTGTCTCTCCTCATTACTTTCTAGCCGGCTTCATCAGATAACTGGAAAAGGTTTCTAGAATAAATGGGAACTTTAATCTGTGGCTTGATGTCTATTTCTAATGTTGAGCCCTCTCTCTCAAAGCAGCCTCTTTTCAAAAGGGATGATCCCCAGGAATTCCAGAAATTACTATGTTTATTTTCTCTTAATCCTGTAGAAGAGTATTTTCTCTCTCTATGATTTAATGAAGATAATATATAATGCTTTATTGAATATCTGTTTTATGTCAGGAGCTGTCCTAGCACCTTACATGCACCAATTTATTTAAATCAGTTTGGCCACATGACATAAATGTTATTATCCCCATTGTATAGACAGAAATTCCAAATATTGGAATATTAGTCTGTTTGTATATACGTTTTCCCTTTCTATAAAAAATGAGAAAGGTGTTCAGTAAGAAAGACAAAATTTTGACTTGTTTCTAAGCTAACTTCATAGTTTATTCAATAGAAATCAAACATAATATAAAATAATAAAAAGGTGGATAGTCCTTCAGGATTCTGGCACTGTGTTAAGAGTATTACTGTATAATAGTATATTCAAGTAACTCTCAAAATCCTCACGGATATGGAGTTGTGAATATTAAACTGAAGAAATTAAAGGGAAACAAAAACTGTCCACCAGGTGGCACTCATCCCTCCGAATGAAGGGTATGGGTGGGAACCCTTGGGATTACGTTCTCAAAGATGCGGAAGATTCAAGTACAGGATGGCCTTCAAATTCCTAGGCTAAGAACGTTTATTGAGGTGCATTGAGGAGCAAGATACCTTCAAGTGAACTCTACCTGTTCTGCTAATAGTGAGAACATGTTTGGGTACATAGCAGTCAGCATGGTGTAGACTCTCCACCGTAGAGGGTAGGTGTAGAGCTCCACTTCAAATCCAATTTTAAGTGCAGTTTTCTTCTGATCGCAGCCCTATTGCTTACTGGTTGTATGACTTCAGGGATCTTAGGGTTCTCACCCATGAGGGACAATCATTAGACCTACTTCTTTGCATGAAGTTATATCAATGTAACTCTGTAGCCGACTATCAAATGCAACAGCAATTTCTCTTGGCTCAGAATATACTATTGAGGACAGTGACTTAGCTTCCTTTTCTAAAATGGGCATTTACTACACAAGAGCAAGAGATACTGGTTTTGCATCTCCAGCAAGCTAACTAGTTCCAAGCTGAAGACCTAGGGAGGAAAATAATGAGAGAAAAGTAAGAAATTTTAAAAAGTAAATAATTTAAAAATTTTGCAAAGGAAGGCAAATCAGATGGGTTTGCCTGGATCTGAGGTCAGGGAAGGTTTCTAAGACAGGGTTATAACAAGGGAGCTGCCCTGGGCCCAAAGACTTCCAGGTACAGGTAAAAGAGAGGATATTTGCATGGGCAAGAAAGTAGCTAAGTTCAAACATGTGAGCATAGTCCAGGGACAGGGGGCTCAAGGGACCACTTACTGGAGAGAAGGGCCTTCAGAGGGTTTTAAACAGAGGCATCATGTATTATTGCTCAAAGAAGAGCAACTTGTTTGTTTTTTTGTTTTGTTTTTGTTTTTTCCAGACAAGGTTTCTCAGTATAACTGTCCTGGCTATTCTGGAACTTACTATGTAGATCAGGCTGTCCTCAAAGTCACAGAAATCCACCTGCCTCTGCTTTCTGAGTGCTGGGATTAGAAGTGTGCACCACCACACCTGGCTAAGAAGAGCAATTTTTTTTTAAAACATTAGTGAAAAGCAGAAAGGAAACCTATTCAATGTGGCAACATTTTGAAAGGAGACAAAGAGATCCAGTGACCTCCCTGCCCAAGTATAACTTCTTTAGTTTCCTAATGGGTGAGAAAGGCTTAAGTAGAAGGAGTGAGCTCTACACAGCTAAGCAGTCTGGTCAATGTGAGGTCCCACTCAACCCTGATGTGTAGGCTCAGGCTCTCTCACAAGGCCAGCTGACAAGGTGTAAATTTCCAGGAGACAACTTCCTCTTCTGGCTGCCCTAATGTCCCAAGCCTTTCCTTCTCCCAGCATGAGATTCCTGAGGCTATTTCTATTTCTTGGGGTCCATTGTTTCAACAGTCTGATAGTTGATGAAGAGGGGCACGTACTTCTTTAAAATGATTTCCTTCCTGCCCAAATGGTTACCTTTTCCCTGTAAGAAGTTTAAGAAGCATCATGAGAACCAAAATGAAGAGGCTGAATTGAAGATGTAAGATGGGGCTGGAAACACTGCTTGGGAGCCTTGTATTACTTCAGCCCCAGAATGAAGGCTCATCAATCAACCACAGAGATGAGATGATGGATGCAAGAGGCACAGTAGACCTGTCGACTGGACAGGCTTGGTAGACTAGATGTCTGAAGGGTGAAGTCAAGGGTTGACAGGGTTGTCATCTCCCAACACAGAATTATGTACAAGTAGCAGTTTAGGAGGTAGGTTCATGCGTTCATTTCTAGCTGAATTTTCAGTTCAAGAGAAACAGTTGAGCCCAGGCTGCACTTACTCTAAGTTACTCCATATTGTATACAACAGAGGTTTCTCAAACTGTGTCTTGGCCTCAGAAAATCCATTTTACAAATAGCCTTTGGCTCCATTTTGAGAGAAAAGAAGATTGTGGCCCTTGGATGCACCCACACACCACACCATCTGTCATGTACCACAGATGTGTAACACAAGCTCATAAATGACTTATTCCTGGAAATAGAGGGTGCTGCCACCTATTTTATTGGGGTGAATTGAGGATGGATATGGGAGGGAGTTCTTGAGTGCATTAAAATCATATCAGGAGCTGGGCAATGGTGGAGCATGCCTTTAGTCCCAGCACTGGGGAGGCAGAGGCAGGCGAATCTCTGTTTGAGGACAGTCTGGCCTACAGAGTGAGTTTCAGGACAGCCAGAGCTACAGAGAAACCCTCTCTGAAAACAAAAAAAAACAAAACAAAAAAAACAAAAACAAAAAAAAACAAAAACAAACCAAAGTGGCCTGTTCTGTCTGGGAACTTGAGCATGTTTTCAGGTAGGCAGGAAAAGCTTCTCTCTCTGCTTGGACCCATCCAACTGTGGCTGTGGGTTGTCAAATGACAGCAGGCTTCAATTCCAAGGACAGGTTGCATAATCACCTGGGATTCTCCATTCATGGCTGCAGTTTCGGAGTTCAAGAGCTGTTGCCGTCTTCAAGCAGTCGCTACCAGTTGGAGAGGGGACTCTTACCATTATTAATTGATTTGATGTACCAGAATAATAATATTCATATTTATGTTAACTGGTACAAAATGTGTCACATTTTACATTTTTATTCCAGGGGGCAGGTGGCACTGATGAAGAACACAAAACTTAAGGAGGCTTGTTTCCCAGGAACTGAGGGTCATGCCTGGAGAAATGGTACCACTTCCATGTTATGGAAACATAAATTTCAGCTGATCTCTTCTTGTACCTGACTCTTGTACAAACTAGTTGCATCGAGTCCTTCTGGTGCAGAGGGAACGGTGCTTTCCTGACCACTATTACCAGATTGAGTGAAACACGTCATTTTCTCAGACCCATTCCTCTAGGACCTGCTTCAGTCCACAGCTTCCTTTAGCAGATTGAATGTTCATGGAAATAGTCGCAAAAGAATTTCATTCTTGCATTTTCTAGTAGTCTTTTAGTCCTTCTTCGTTTTGAAGCCAGACTGTGGGCATCTACTGACTCAAAGAATAAACACATGTCTTTCTGAGTTGAGTTCAAATGTATCAAACCTACAGGGAAGAAAGTGTTCTCAAGCAAAGTTAATGGTTTCAGCAAATACCACGACACAGGAACAAGATTTCCCACTGCAAAGGGTCAGCTGATGGATCAAGTGGAATAGGCTCTGCTGACGGTTAGAGGGGAAATCAAGAATATCAGCTGCCAGTTTGTTTCCAATGAGGACAACAGAAACCTTGGGTTATTAGGGTGACTGCCCCTAATTACAGGTTGTGCCTGAGAAAGCTTCCAGATGCTTGAAGTAGCTGTAGGGTCTGCCTACAGAATCTGTCCTGACTCAGGAGGGCTGCATCCCAGCGTGCCACATCCAGCTTGATGTGGGTGGGAGAATGGTTCCTGTGTACCCATAAACTGCACAGATTTTCTGAAGTGCTCTGCACAGCCCCAGCATCACCCTGAGGACACACAGGGACCTCAGAAGGAAGACACTTTGATAGCAGGGACAAGCAAGAGCCCTTCCAAAGCCAGTGACCAGTGTCTATCCAATCAGCCCTTTGGGTTGCTGGACCTCCAAAGACCAGAAGAGGCGAAAAATCTATTTCCCCTTGCTCCCCATCTTTTTCCTTTCAAACTTAGAGCTCACAGAAAGTGAGTCCCAGAATTGTTTCTGCCTCTCAGAAAACTTGAATCTGACATTCAGAGTAGATTTTTTTTTGTATTATTGTACCATTTTGTTGCTGAGAAATAAAACATCTTTTGCACATTTGAGTTTGTGGATAGAGATTTGTATTCCATACATGTGTATTAGTTATCTTTTCCTACATTAATGGCTGCTGTCCTCTGTTCACAAGAGATCTCTCTTTGTGAGAGGAAGCCCTATAGCATAGCATGGGCAGAACATCCAGTTATTCAGCTCTGACATCATTTGGAACATGCATAGTATACCCAGCTATTCATTTTTCACATTAAGTGTTGAAAAATGTTTGTCCAGTACCTGTCTGTTTTGGTCACTGTTTTGTGGCTGTGAAGAGACACCATGACCAAGGCAACTCTTATAAGGAAAAGCATTTAACTGGAGGCTGGCTTACAGTTTCAGAGGTTCAGTACATCATCATCATGGGTAGGAGCATGGTAGCATGCAGGTAGACTTGTGCTGGAGGAGTAGCTAAGAGCTACATCCTGATCCATAGGCAGAAAGAAGAAGAGGGAAAGGGAGAGAGACTGGGCCTGTCATGGGCTTTTGAAGCTTCTAAGCTTACCACCTCCAGTGACACACTTCCTCTAACAAGGCCACACCAGCTCCAAAGGTCATGCCTCATAATGTTTGTAATCCTTTCAAATAGTTTCAAACTATTTGAAAATCTTTTCAAATTCTCTGGTCACCGAGCGAGCATTCATGTATATGAACCTATGGAGTTCGTTCTTTTTCAAATCTTCACACTATCATGATCAAGGTCCTACTTACATATTTTCCCCGGGATATAGTCCATCAAGGGACTTCTTACTAGAAATAGAGATATGTTGTGGCTGAGTGCATTGAACATACATTGACTTTAAGACCCTATATGGCAGACATTGCCTTCTGATTTTAAATGTGTGTATACATATATTTATATACACATATATAATTTTATATTATATATTACTAAATATAATATGTGATTTATGATTGCCTTAGTTAGGGTATACTGTTGAGAAAAGACACCATGTCCAAGGCAAGTCTTATAAAGGACAATGTTTAATTGGGGTTGGCTTACAGGTTCAGAGGTTCAGTCTATTATCATCAAGGTGGGAGCATGGCAGCATCTATGCAGGTATGGTGCAGGAAGAGCTAAAAGTTCTACATCTTCATCTGAAGGCTGCTAGTGGAAGACTGGTTTCCAGGCAACTAGGAGGAGTGTCTTAAAGCCCACACCCACAGTGACACACCTACTCCAAGACCACACCTCCAAATAGTGCCACTCCCTGAGTCAAACATATTCGAACTACTACAATGATATAATGTATAATGCATAATGTACAATGTATAATATGTAATATTATATATAATAAATATATAATGTATGATATACTGTATAATATATATAATCTGATTGTAGAGTGCTAAAGGTTGAGTTCAGAAAACATACAAAATATATAGAAGCAAACAAATTGCACTCCAGAAACTTAAAACTAGTAAAATTAGAAATAATCCATATTAACATTTTGGTGTATGACTCTACTTAAGCCTTGTCAAAATTTATCATGATCTTTTGGAATTTGGTATTTCTGTATCATGGTGTGTAAATCCATGATACAGAAGGGCTCATGAGGCCCCATTGCTCCCAGAGTGACTGCTAACACTTAGGGTTGGCTTGGTGTGAGATTATCACTTTCTTCAATAGCATAGCCACCAATAAGTCACACTATCCCATACAATTTTCTATTCCTTTCCTCTGTCAACTGCAGCAAATAACCTCTCATCTATGCTCAGGCAAGAAACCCCAATTCAACTCACATACATTAACAATGTACAAATAGGAGAAGTGCCTGTTGAGAAAAAGGACGGGTTCAATGGAAGAAGGAGGAGAAATGAGAGGAGGCAATGGAGGTAGAAATGACCAAAATTCAGCATCTACATGTATGAAATTGTTAAAGAAATCTCTGATATATGGTGAGCATGCATGTGTGTGTGCGAGCACTTTCTTCTAAAAGGAAGGAGGCATGGTTTGAGAATTTCAGTGTTCACATATATCCTATGACTAAACAGTATGATGTT
Source organism: Tokudaia tokunoshimensis (assembly GCA_036184795.1). Taxonomy (NCBI): domain Eukaryota; kingdom Metazoa; phylum Chordata; class Mammalia; order Rodentia; family Muridae; genus Tokudaia; species Tokudaia tokunoshimensis. Next base: position 51,261,630 of record BTHU01000016.1, read on the forward strand.
GATATGATGTTGATCAAAAAAATATAAATTACTAGTATTCTGCCAGAATCGGAAGCAGGAGGAAGAACAAGTTTAGGTACCCATTCCATTTCCAGTTTGCTCGGTAGCTGGTGATTGGAAGACACTCTGCGTAATCCCTCAAGGCCTGAGACACACAGACCCACCTCTCAGTTTCTTTATTAACGTGGGTCTGACTTTTGTAAAAGGAATCAAGACTGCCCTCCAACCTCTGGTGAAGCCCAAGATTGTCAAAACGAGGACGAAGAAGTTCATCAGGCACCAGTCAGACCGATATGTGAAAAGTAAGCGAAACTGGCGTAAACCCAGAGGCTTTGACAACCAGGTGCCGAGAAGATTCAAGGGCCAGATCCTGATGCCCAACATTGGTTACCGGGGCAACGAGAAACCCAAGCATGTGCTGCCCAGCGGCTTCCGGAAGTTTCTGGTCCACAATGTCAAGGAGCTGGAAGTGCCGCTGATGTGCGACAAATCTTACTACGCAGAAAGTGCTCGCAATATGCCCTGTAAGAACCGAAAAGCCATCATAGAAAGAGCAGCACAGGCAGCCATCAGAGTCACCAATACGCCAGGCTATGCGGCAAAGAAAATGAATAGATGGCTGTGTGCATGTTTTGTGTTTAAATAAAACCATAAAAACTGCCAAAAATATGTATAAATTAATTTCAGATAGTAAGAAAATCTTTTGTTTCTTTCTCTTTTTTTTTCCTTTTTTGTTTTTTTTGTTTTTTGTTTTTTGTTTTTTTTTGAGGTGAGAAGGGCAAGTAGTCTTACATATAGCCTATTCATGCAAAGCACATCACTGTTTAATTTAAATATTGCCCCCTCTATGTTCCGTTAGGCAGAACAGTTCTCTATATAATTCATTATGCTAGTAAATGTAATGTATTATCCCAGCAGTCAGGTCAGGTGGCAGAGACTAAGACCTCCATGAATTTGAGATTAGCCTGCACTACTAGTGAGTTCTAGGTCAGCCGGAGGTTACATAATGAGAATTTGCCTATCTCCATCGGTAATCTATATATCTGTATATAATGTCTATTGTATATTTTAAGGAGCAAATGTAGGGCTGTGCTTTCATATGGAGTCTTAACGGCTCACATTCAAATTTGTTAAGCTCTCTGAACTCTTGCTGTCAGTTGTAAAGCTATTTCCGAGAGTTTGTTCAAAGCCAAACAGGACAATATTTGCAAAATGCCAACCCACCCCAAAGGCAATCAATAAATAATGGGTACAATTATTGTTGTAAATTGCTCATATCTCCCTCTGTGGACTGCAATTGCTTGTGTCATGACCTCTGTTCTAACAGCTTCTCTAGCTCTCCCAGTTCATGGAAGACTAGCAGTCTGTATGAGCTTGCTGGAAGAGAAACCAGCTATGGAAAGTGCTAGACCCAGTGTCTTTCTTCCACAAGTCCTTTATTGTCCCTGAGTGATCTAGCGAAAACTCTTAACTGTAAACCATGACCATGCTGGGCACTGAAGACAGTCACATGTGCCAGGCCAGCACTTCGCCACAGAGCTACAGCACAACATTCAAACTTTCTACTCTTCCAACCAGCATTACAAGCCTATTTCTACCTTCACCCAAAGTACCCAGCACAACATTCAAACTTTCTACTCTTCCAACCAGCATTACAAGCCTATTTCTACCTTCACCCAAAGTTACCAACATTTAATGAGCAGTTTTCGTGCGTCCGGTCTTGTTCCAGTGTTTTACATGTTATTCATACTTCCTGAATTAGATCCTGTGTCCTCTTTAACAGATAAGGGAGACCCAGAGAGGGTGCTGTGGGCTCTGGGATTTCTGAGGCTTTTTCAGGGTTCCAGAGTAAATTCTTAGACCTTCATCCTCTGTTTAACGCCTGGACAGGAAGTGAAGAACCCAGACAGCCATGTATTTTTCTTTTTTTTGAGTATAGAATTCTTTTCAAAGAGTCTTTCTTTTCTCTTCTAGAAAAATAAACAAGAGAAATTCTTGCTTCATTAGTGATTTTACTCCTGCTGAGGGCTCCAAACCAGGGGCCTCAAAGGAGCCAATGAACACCCTCTGCTGAGAGTCACAGCCATAATTATTGGTGTTGAAGTAGACTTCATTTAGAAGTCACATCACACTTTTGAAAACATTTGAAGCCACCTGTAAGAGCTCAATTCAAAATGGGGCTGGAAGACACTCTGAATAAAAAATGAACTGGCTCCAAAAAAGAATATTTCATCCCACGTGATTCACACTGCAACATTAATGTCACTTACCAACTATTTGCCCATGTCTCCCACATGTAGGAAACATGTTTTTAAGCAGACATGTTTTAAAAATAAGAAAGTCCATTCAATTATTTTACTTCCAGACTCTACACTTGTTCCTACTAACCAGAAGTCTTTGTCTTGGGAAAATGATTTCATTTCCCTCCCCCTTTCCCAAATGTCCTAAAAGGACCCAAGGAGCTGAAGGGGTTTGCAGCACCATAGAGGAACAACAATTTGAACCACCCAGTACCGCCCCCCCCCAGCTCCCAGGGACTAAACCACCAACCAAAGAGTACACATGGAGGGACTCACAGCTCCGGAAGCATATGCAGCAGAGGTTGGCCTTGTTGGACATCAAAGGGAGGAGAGGCCCTTGGTCCTGAGAAGGTTAGATGCCTCAGTATAGGGGAATGCCAGGACAGGGAAGCAGGAATGGGTGGGTTGGTGAGCAGGGGGAGGGGGGGATGGGTTAGGGGATTTTTTTTGGGGGGGGAGAACCAGGAAAGGGGACATTTGAAATGTAAATACAGAAGATATCTAATAAAAAAAGAATAATAAAAAAATGTCCTAAAAGACCTATATTGGGATTGGAAATGTTTTCTGAGTCCCAGAGGAATTCTCCTTGACTAGGAAGAGCTAGCTGGAGCGTGTGCTGAGAGAGCCCCGAGGAGCATACCTCAGATCGATGTTTTCAAACATTCTATGCTTACTTTTTTCAGTATAACTGCTGCAGTCATGTGGTAGACAACAAGGCACTCCAGAGGGCATTGTGCTATGTTTCTTTCACAAACACTCTAAAGATACAAACTCCAGTTTTCAAAGAACTGGAGGTGTTCCCTGAATTTATCCCAAGAGCTTTGTAGAGTTTACTTCCAAAAGAGAAAGAGCAGAGGCTCTTTATCATTAATATATTCTGTAATAGCTTGAGGAAAAGTGTTGTTCTTCTGTGAGGAAATAAGTTAATTATATGGAAAGGAGGGTGTGGGGGGAAGGTTCAAATCCTTGAATTATAAAATTTCTCTTATTTTCCCCCCCAAGATTCCTGTAATGGTATCTAAATGCATAATGCAATCTTCATCTAAGGCAATTAATTATTCTCTGATCTACCAATAAGAATTTGCATATGAGTTGTGAGGTAAACTTTTAAAAAACAATTCAATCATAAAGATAGTCAGTGCCTGCTTAGAGAACCTTTCCGTGGGGAAAAAAGATATTTTGAAAAATATTCTCTTTGTGGAACTTTCTACTGAAGGTGAGGACAAGATTGTTTCTGTCTTCAGCTTTAGAAGGAGAAAAGTATCTGTGTGGATGAAATAGATATGTAATGTACTTAGAGTATCATGCGTTCGTTACCTTAGTTCCATATGCTTAGTAGGTGCTCATTAACTAATGATGCAAGTCTCAGTGTGGCTCTTGTTGTTTGGGTTTGTCGCTGTGTTTAGAACCACCAGGGACTCTGCAAAACCAAGCCTCCTTAATTAATTCCTTTACACATATCCATTTCTGGCTTCTTCCTTCTTTCTGTGAACTCTGAAATCATGTGTTAGGATCTGTGTTTGGGAAGACAGACCCAAACATCATAATCATCAGACCTTACAAAGACAACACGAAGAGAAAATGTAAAACCAGATCAGAGGCCAGTCAATGTCTTCACGTAGTGTCTTTCACTCTGCGTCACAAGGTGGGATAGCTTTGACATGAAAGGCAGGACGGAGCCTTCTCTGGGGACTCCTCTTGAGCTCTGACTTAGCTCAGCAGGCTAATTGGCTTAGCCTTCCTCATCTGACAGACTCAGTTTTTAAAAACAGAACCAGAGGAGGACCGTTGGTCTGGAGTAAAGTTTATCAGGATAGTGAGCAAATTTCCTATGCCTTCTGTTGAAAAATGCTCACTGGGGCAGACCTGGCTTTACCTGTACTTGACTGCATTTGCTGTGAGCATCATTTAAAGTGAAGAGTTTCCCTTGAGAACAGAGAGTTTAGGGAGGATTCTGTAGTGCAGTGATGATCATAGAGTTCTGCTCTCTCCCACCACTGTGTTCTCTCTTTTATTATCAACCCATTACCAGTTTTGCTTTATAAAGTTGAGTTAAAAGTGGAGGATGGAGATTTAGTAAGTATTGTTCACCTTATTCTCTAACACTAGACAATTTCCACTTCATCGGTGCCTCTGTGACAGGGAGCTGTGGCCACCTGGTTTTCTGTATTGACACAGTGCTGGCTTCTACGTAGTTGTCACTTTACAGAGTAGTGATAACTTTGTTTTGGCGAATGAAACTTCCCTACCATACAGAAGAAGGAAGTGGCAGACCATGTTATCTATTGTTCTTATTCCTGTTTTACATTTGCCTTCTGAATGGTACACGTGTGAGAGGATGTCCCAGACCCAGACACTATGGTCATCACACATCAGATTTTAAATGTCTAGCTTGCTGGATTCGAACTTATACTTAAGACCTTGATGCTCTGATGTTACTGGGAGGAACTAACTTTTCAAGTATGTCTACTGGTATTGAACAAGCCATTACCTTTCTCGTTAACCACTGAGATAGGATCCTACAGAACAAGGACAGGGCATGGAGGTAGGCTGGTAGCTAGATGGCTTATCTCTTTTAGCTCCTCTAACCAGTCCTATGCAGGGCTGGGTGACTACAGCAGAATTAAAGAGCTATGGGGTACAACCCCAGCTGACCTCATTCCATGCTGTGCAGGCAATATAAATATGGCTATAAAATCTTGACCTGAAACTCTAGGCCTTGTCATAGAGGTATGACATGACTGACGGTCACAGGAGCAACAGACTGGTCAATTAGAAGGGAGGCAGCTCTTGTGGGAGGAGTATGTCCGGCAGTCTTTGAATTAAGAATCAGATACAATGTCAAAGGCCATGGCCCAAATTAGAAGAAGGCCTTGGCACAAGGAATGGGTGGAGAGAAGTCCTCTCTCCAGTGCTCACAGAAGAGCATTCCTACAGTGTCCCATGGATAAAATGCCTACAGGGTCTGAAATGACATAATCAAATCAATTTTAATATTGTACCAAACTGTTGAATATTCATGCCTTCTAAACGAATATTCTTACATGTCTTAGATTCCAGAGTTATATAATATATGAATTATCCATTACCTATTACATAAAATAAATTATCCTAGCTTAAAACTGCAAACTTATGTCATAGTTTCTAAATATCAGTCATTAAGTAGTGTGTCTAGATGGTTCCCTCTCAGAAGGCAAGTGCTAGGTACAGCGGAGTCAGGCAGTCAAGGTTTCCAAGATTTGAGATAGCTGATTTAAATGACTGCTGTCCAGAGGCTGTTAAGCCCAAGTTGCATGTACCCAAAGACTACCAATGAGCCAATGCCAGTGTAAAATACGTAAGGGTCTTTATTATGAGCAAGGTCTCTCAAACTCTCACCATCACAGTGGGTCAGAGTGAGAGCCCTAAGTCTAGGGGTTCAGGATTTTTATTGCAGATACAGCAAACTTGGGGCATACATCCATAAGAGTCAGCAAGTTAATATTTTAAAAACTGCATTTCTGGTGCAATCTGTAGGAACTGAAGATGAGAACAAAGCCACCTGACAAACAGGATGGATAAGTTACTCTTTCTCTGCAGGATGTCTTAAGTTATCTGTGTGTATCTTAACCCTGACAGTGCAGCCTCACTGGCTGTTGCTAAGGGGCATAGGTGGCCCTACGATGCTTGCTCAGGAAGACTGATTTTCTTCCTGGAACTGGAGTTTAGCCCCTGGTCTTGAACAAAGTGGCGTTTCTTTTAACAAGGAATTGGTTGGGCTTTACAAGGCCTCAGTCCCTCATCCCATGGACCTTTCCGGGAGTTGCCTGAGCATTCTCATGATACCATATCTGCCTTTCCTTAGAGCAAGTGACTCAGTGGCAAGGCACAAGCTGCAGTGCTTCTTACAGTACTCTTAAAGACACACCCTATTTCTGCCAGATTCCATTCATTAGAAGGCATGACTGAGTCAAGTGTGGGTGGAAATCAGCTTTGTCTTTTGAAAGAACTGTTGCAGAATGTGTGGACATTGTTTAAACCCTGCCCTCGCGCGCAGTATCTACCCAGGGTGTCAAAAAATGCAGTATAGTCAAGGCTGGCTACAGGATTTGAGAAACCCATTGTGAAATAAAAATGTAGAACTCCTACGTAGGCAGTGTTAACCATTTCAAGACAGTGATAGAACATTAAATCAAATGTTGCATGCTCAGTGTTGGGTAGAGTGACCAAGAGGTAGGCTTTGAACCCCAGACCCACTGTATAATAACTAGTAATTCTCAGGAAAACAATTTAATATCTCTGAAGCTTAACTTCTGTTTCTCTAAAACGTTGTTTCCTATCAATTGGGATGCTTCTTTTTAGAACAATTAATGAAGTCATTCTTTTGTGTGGCTTACTGTGGGCACTTGGTAACACTGATATTATAATGATAACCTTTCAAAGATCTCAGGCATTAGTGAAGAGCTGGTGAAGAGTGAAGTTTGGTTATTTAGCTACTAAACATAAACACCTCGAAGCAGGAATGGCATCTCCTGGGCTCGGCAGCCCCAGTATTGCAGCCCGTCCAGCATGGACTCATTTGCTCGGAAGTATGAGACATATGTCCTGTACGCTACCAAAAGAGTCACTAAAAAGATATATTTCTGAAATGGCATGTTTAAAGCACTAACAGGCAGACTGCCTTTCCCTAGAACAAGTAACCCAGTGGCAAGGCACAACAGGCATTCTGTTGTAAGAAAACTCAGATAGGAAGATTAAAGTTTCGCTGGCTGGAGCATCCATCAGCACAATTTAGAAACTGTTGCTGTTAACTAGTTTCTATTAATAACTCAGAGGATGAGACTGAATATTAAACAGAAATTTTCTCATAGCAATATTCTCTTTGGGTGACTTAAAAAAAAAGAAAAGAAAAGCTAGGAATATTTCCTCATGAAGTCTTCATTGTAATAACGGCAAAATAATTTATAAAACACTCTAGTGCCAAACTGAGTTTTTGTCTTCTTTCCTTTTTTTATTAAAATATTGTGTACGTATTAGTGTATTGTGTACACCCAAGGAATCTAGAAGAGGGTGTTGGATACCCTGGAACTGAAGTCAGAGACAGTTGTGAGCCTCCGTGTAGGTACTGGGAACCCAACCTCTGCCCACACAGCAGCATTAGAGCATCTTTCCAGACTGCACCCCACAACACGTTGTCTTCTTTCTTATGCAGATAACCCAACTGAGGCTGTGCAAAGCACCAGCTACTTCTCTAGTATGCAGTAGCTGATGCTCCAGAGATCGCAGGAGAGAGGTTCTAATTTGTGCGGAGTAAGTGACCTTTGAAAGAGGCCTAGGTGCTGCTCATTCATTTGGATGGACAGCTCAACAGAAGTACTTGGGGGAAAGAACTAGGCTCCTTTCAAAAACAAATTAACAGCGTAAGAGCAGCCAGGTCGAAGGGCCGTCGGACTTGTTCTCCTTATCTCTAGACTGAGCTCCCTTCTAAATAGAAACGATCTCCTATTTCTCAGGGAACCTCCTTATTTATTCCCAATCCAAAACTAGTTCCTAAATATGAAACAGCTATGAACACACATTACAGATGAAATCCACGGAGCTCTCCTTCATACCCCACCCCCACCCTACCCCAGCAACCCCGCTGTTCTGTGTGTGATCTTCTCTTTCTCTTTGAGCACAACACAATGGAGTGGCCTACAGTGGGTTTGATTTTCTCAAATCCCTTTGCAATTTTTTTTTAAAAAGAGATTTCAATCTCATTTTGACAGAAGAGATTTTATTTACATTAAGCTCAATCAATTATTTATTAGATATAAACAAACTTCAGTGCATCAAAGCACAGACTAGTTCTCCATGGGTTTCTGAGTCGGCCTGAAGTTGTGTTGTTTGCTCTGTGGTCTTTCTGGTCCAGCACAGCACAGACAGCCACTGTTCTAGGTGACATGGAACTATGTCTTCTCTTTCTTCTCTTCCAGTCCTTGCCACTCCCCTCTCCTTCACTGTCTTTCTTCAATTCATCCCCTTTCCACTGCATATCAACAAAGGTTTCCACAGCCTTAGGTTGCTTCTTTTGACTCATTCCAACCCTGTCTACCTACAGGGAATCTGCCAGGCTTTTGCCTGTTTGCTTGGCCTTTTCAGGGCTCTGTTCTCTAACTTCACCCCTACTTTCCCTTTTCCATGTCTTCTGGTTTTCATAGGCTGAGCCGGTGGAAGGCATAGGAGAATGCAAGTTGGCGGAAGGCTGGGGATTTTCACTTCCTCTTTTCTATGTGGGCTTTTCTGGCAGCCAGCAACTGCTTTTCTGACTCTCCAGCTGCTCTCGAACAGCACCTTTTTTCATCCCAACATTTGCCAAGACTTTTTGCACTGGTTTCTAGGCTCTCTTAACATCTTTGCAGGTATGGTGGCACTGGTACTTGGGAAACTGAGGCAGGAGGATTGCCATTAAGTTCTAGGCTAGCCTGGGCTTCATAACAAGTACAAAAGCTAATCAAGGACACACAGAAAGAGGCTGCCTCAAACAAAACAATAACATAAAACAACCAGTGGTCTGGAGAGATGGCTGAGCAGTTAGTGTGCTTGCTCCTTCCTGAGGAGCTGGATTTAGTTCCCAGTATCCACGTTAGGCAGTAACAGCTGCCTCTTACTCCAGTTACAGGGGATCTAACACCTTCTTTCTTCTTTTTTACCTGGCTTTCCCCAGGCACTGCACACACGTGTGCATACACTCAGGTATACACACACACACATGATAGTAAACAAACAAACAACAATAATAAAAAGCCCATTTGACCCAACACTCATAGATAGATGACACCATTTTAACTCAGCCCTTGGAGGAGTTCAAGTTATACCACCAAGTTTCTTAAGTTCTTTGTTCTGGTCTTCCCTCTGAAACACCTGTAGTGTATCTTTTTCCTAATTGGATCCTAAATGAAGTAGGGGGTCCAGATTACAATAATGGTCATAATAAATAATATCTTAAATTAGGGGTTTTCAGGGGTGAAATGTTACCCCTTACTCCCTTGTTCTATGTTTATTTTTGGTTTTATACATGTGGTAAATCATACAGAAATAGCTGATCAAACTTAATGGTCGGTGGCCAATTCGGGGTGTGGAACAGAAGCAGTGTGATGTCTTATAGAGTGCTGCTTCTGGCACCTGGCATATCTGTTGCTGTATCCTCCCAAGCATGAAGAGAAGGCATCACTGCCCTGGTCTCATTGTTACAAGTGCCTTCCACTGAACTGTAGACTTGTGAGGGGCTTCCATTCTCATTCCCATCAGGACACAAGTCACATCTGAACTCTAATAACGTGGTCTTGGTTGTCACAGTTTTAGCATTCTTGACCCTCACCTGCCAGCAACACATCTTTGTTTATGAATCTGGCAGTTGCTTGCTTCAGCAGTAATTTTTAATACTTTGCGCTCAAGCCTTTAAAAATAATCCAGAAATTGGCCAGAATCCTCTCGCAAGAGGAATATGCATATAAAACCATGATTCTGAGTAAGCAAGAGTATACATCTGTGCAAGTCCTCCAGGTACACATGCACGCACATGCACACACACAGACACACACACAACAAACACATGCGCGCACACACTCCCAGACACACCCTCTACATAAGGCTCAGCAGGCTTGTCCAGCTTAGACTAAGAATTCCACAAGTACTCACTATGGTCTGTGGTCATACATAATGTCTTCTGATGACATCCAAGATGCCTCAGGTGATTCCTATGCATGTAGCCATGTAGTTTTATCAGTTTTTATTCGTAACTTTTTTCCCATTCATGACCTTGTAAGTGATAAATTTAACGTCAAAACCCAAAATCTGGCACTATTTTTTTGTCAGCTGTTTTGAATATCCTACGGCAGATAGTCTCACGTTTTGCTTGTGTTAAAGGATTGCTCTGCTGTGATACTCAACGCTCCTGTTGAGAAAGCAGCAGTTTCTTTTGAGATATTCTTCTTTCTTTGTGGTCCCACATGAGATTCTGGCACTAGGGCAGAGATTTATGAGGTGGTGTGGTCACATGAATGTGTGTGTCATTTTCCTGTGATAAAATGGCCTCAGACTTCCACTCTGATTTGGGTCTGAGCATAACATGGTTACTGTAATGAGTCATAGCCACACTACCATTCACACACACACACACACACACACACACACACTCTCTCTCTCTCTCTCTCTCACTAGAGTATGTGTGTCCAGGGAAACTAATATTGCTTGTTCATTTGGCTTTTGCCATGGCTTGTCAGAAACTGGACTCGTGTTCATTATTCTGAGAAGAGTTCAGCTGTGAAATAAGTACTGGGAAGATGAAATATAATTGATCCTGAACCTTTGTGAGCTCTCAATCTTGTGTAAGCAAGACTTAAGTATTTAGTGACCCAATACATCTTTTTGAGCTTTGAAAGTTCATAGATTAAAAGTGCGTATGGATTGACTTGGGCAAGAAGACTAGGAAAATCTATGTATTGGCTCTGAAGCGAAGAGAAAAACTATTATGGCATGTTAACAGAGCATTGGTGATGAACTGCTTGTGATCAGCTGAGCACAGCTACTTCTGCAAAAAGGAGAATTTTCTAATGTCAAGGTGTAAGAATGTATAACAGAAGTATGCGAAGTATCAAATGAATAAAAAGATTTTTTAAATTAAAAAGGCAAGTTTTATTTTAATTATTCTAGGTATTTGTTGTATGTTTGCTTTCAGGAATAAGATATTGCAGAAAAAATATGCTTGGAGCTTTCTATAATAAGATCTACTCTTTCAAAATCAGTGATAAAAGCTATGTAGAAAGTTTGAGGGAAGATACTGAAGACACTTGATATTCACTCGCCCATGCATGTAGCAAGCATTATTAATTACTTACTGTCTTAGTCATGTTTTTTCTATTACTGTGATGAAACACCATGACCAAAAGCAACCTGGGGAGGAAAGGGCTTATTTCCTTTAACACTTTTATTTACACTTCCAGGTAACAGTTCATCACTAAAGGAAGTTAAAGCAGGAGCCTGGAGCAGGAACTGATGCAGAAGACATGGCCGGGTGCTACTGGCTTGTTCCTCAGGTCTTGCTCAGCCTGCTTTCTTACAGAAGCCAGGACGTCATTCCAGAGGCGGCTCCATTCGCAATGGGCTGGGCCCTCCCACATCAATCACTAATTAAGAAAATGCTCTACAGGCTTGCCACAGCCGACTTTTGTTTGTTTGTTCGTTTTGCTTGTTTTTTCCAGACAGTTTCTCTGTATAACACTGGCCATCCTGGAACTTACTCTCTAGACCAGGCTGACCTCTGCCTCCCAGTGCTGGGATTAAAGATTTTTCTGGCACCACCTGGCTGAACCTCTTAATCTTAAGGAGGCTTTTCTCAGTTGTGGTTACCTTCACTCAGATGACTTTAACTTGTGTTGAGTTGACATAAAACAAGCCCGGACACCTATTATATTCTAGGAATTATGTTAAATATAGGAATTAGGAGGTGAAAAACACGGTTCTGCCCCCGATTGTCTCAATATAGTGAGGCTAATAATTGATTGTATAATATTTTTAAAATATATTTTATCAGTTCTTTAAGAATTTCATGGATTTGTTTTGATTATATTCCTTGCTCCCCAACTATTTTCATATACACCCCTGTTTCCTACTGCCCCCAACTCTGTGTCCTTTTAATTTTTAAATTCATCAAGACCAAGCTGTACAGCCTAAAGTTTCTTGGATGTGTAGTTCTCCATTTGAGCACAGACGACTTACCAGGGGTTCCACTCAGAGAAAATCAACAATCCTTCCCATAATGGCTACTATTGGCCAATAGCTCCTCAGCTAGGGGCGGGGTTTCATGCCCAATCCCTCTTTCAATGCTAAGATTTTATATGGTTTGGATTTCCTTGTACATGCTGTCACAACTTGTATGAGTACATATGTGCGGTGGCCCTGCTGTGTCCAGAAGCCACAGTTTCCTTGTAGTCATTCACTGCCTCTACACTTTTCCTACTCCCCCCGCCCTCAATAATTCTTGAACCTTGGCAGGAGAGAGTGAACAGGTAATTTATTGTGGTATGATACCCTCTGAGATAGAAGCCCAGGGTACTATAGGAACACAGAAGAAGCCCCCCCCCTTTTTTTTTGGTCTTAGAAAGTGGGAGTGTCAGGAAGTAATGTTTTCCAGAATGAAAGAATTGGCCATATGACAAGGGCGGGAGCAGCATCCCACGCAGCAGGAACAGTATATGAAAAGGCAAGGGTAGAGAGTCCCCAGTGATCAGAGAGCTGGAAGAATTCAGAGTAAAAGCCCTCAGTAGGGACTGATGAGGGTTGAGTTGAAGAAAGGCACGCAGCACATGTGCTCATGCCTAGAAATGGAATACCCTGAAGCTTTATAGTGAGAAAATATGGCAATGAGCATATAGAGAAGTGATCTGGGATCTAGGGCAGCTGGAAGGTAGACCGGCAATGGAACTCCCAGAGAGATGAGGTTCAGAAGACAACTTTCAGAGAGAGAGCAAGAATGACATTGGCTTCAGCTTTGATGACTGGGTCGATGATGCTGTGGTTCATCACCAGGAGGAGGAAGGAAAGATTCAGGCTGTGATTGGGCAGATATGATGGTTTCTCTTCCCTTGTGTGTCTTAGGTACCTGTGAGTTCCTGTAGATGATGCTGAGTTTAGGATAGAAGTGCAGTAAATGCTCGAACCCCGGGAACTTCAGCTAAGAGAGAGAAATTTGGAAATCAGTCATAGTTGGCGAAATAGAAGAAATGGAGCAAAGGCCCTAACGGAGCACTGGCATTTAAAGAATCATGAAGGACCCTTCAAAGGATGAATGCGAAATGATACTGAGAGAAAGTAATGAAGATGGCAAGAGAGAACTAGCTGAGCGGGTAGCAGTGAAGCAGAGGGGTGCTGTCACACAGCAAGTGCGTGAAAGGGTGCTGGACCCACAGCTGCCTCAAAGGTGTGGTAGCTGAAAGATCTGCGAGGACACTGGGAAGCTCACTTAAAGACGTCATAGGCACAAAGGACTGATGGAAAGGAGGTGAGAACACAGACAGAAATCAGAAACCACACTTGTAAACACTTGACTGGAAGGAGAGAGAGGTTTTAAGACCTAGGCTCCTTTTTCAGTGAACATAAGAACTCGATTTTGTTTGTTCAAAATTAACATGAGATGAAGCCCTTTCTCCAGGAGGACCACAGCTCAAACTTCTGGGTGCTTCCACTCACCCAGAAGACTTGTTTTGTTTTGAACTTTAGTTATATTTTAAAAGCAAAGTTTCCCACACTCCAAATATATTGATAGTATAATAGAATATACTCTCCAAGGTATTGACAGGCCCTACCACTCATTGAGGTTACAGATACAGATTTCACCTAGATATCCAGCACCTAACAGGGACTGGGGTGAGGGGTATAGTCTTTTGATTTCGAAGCAAGAAATCATAGATACACTGTCAAATGGAAACCCAGTAGAAGTCACCTTCACTGTCACAATAAGCTTAGAAAGCAGCTGCTTGAAGAGATCAGTGAAATGACTCAGTGGGCAAATCCCTTGTTTAGAGGGCAGTGACCTGAATTCATCCCCTGGAACCCACATGTAAGTGGAAGGAAAGGACTGACTCTACAGAGTCCTTTGGTCTCCATACATATAGCACATGTGTGTGCACACACACCACACACAATAATAATATATAAGAAAAAGGAAAATAAACAGCTTGTAAAGACTCTGTATGCATTAGTTTGGACCATCGTAATAAAAACAGTGAAGGCAGGGAACTTTAGCAGCTAACACTTAGTTTTTGTGTTTCTGGAGTCTGGGAAACATTGGCAGTGTCTGATAAGGGACATGCCCAGCTCATAGGTTTGCTCACTGTATCCTCACATGGTTCAGTTTTCCTCTCTTATAAGTGCATTAATCTCACCATTAGAGTACCATTCTCATGACCTCATCTAAACCTAATGACCTCCCAAAGCCCCTACCCCCATCCCACAGGTGGTTAGAATCTCAACTTACTTATCTTGGGAAACAGAAGTATGAAGTCCATACATATACTAAATATAGACTTCATGTAAATGATGGGCCATATTTGAGAGATATATACATATCCCCTCTCCCATCTCTATTGTTATAGCTAAAATCTTGCCTGATTGGCTCTTTTGCTCTGGAGTATGTCTGTCAGACTGGCCCAAGGGCCCTGGACACTAACCCTTAGTAAATTAGAGCTCACCTGGTAACACTCCTTGAAGGTAGCCCACAGAGCTACCAAGCAGCGTCCCATGCCTGTCTCCCTCCCTCTGCTTGCTACAAGTGAGCACAGGGTTTCAGGAAACAGAAAGAACTGTACACATTTCTAAAAGAGATTCTAGAAATATGTGTGGTACAGAAGCCCAGACCTTGCACTTGGGCAATAGCTCTGCCCAGGTCCTGAGTATAAGCCCTTGCTAGCGTGAGTTCCTTAGACTGTATTCTGAAGACAAAGTTCAGTAAGAACTGGAATTTTCAGAAGGCAACATTTTAGAAAAGGTCAATTCAGGATGTATATTTAGACAACTTTAGTATTTTCCATCATAAAATGAATGCGTGTTTCATTTGTTAAAATTTAAAAGATTATTTGAATGAAAAAGCATTAAATAAAGCTGGAAATCCCAAAGTCCAGGGCATGTGTGTGTGTGTGTGCACATGTATGTGTGTGCGTGCATGTGTGTGTGTGTGTGTGTGTGTGTGTGCGCATGTATGTGTGTGCGTGTGTGTGTGTGTATGTGTGTGTGCGCATGTATGTGTGTGCGTGCATGTGTGTGTGTGCACATGTATGTGTGTGCGTGCATATGTGTGTGTGTGTGTGCGCATGTATGTGTGTGCGTGCATGTGTGTGTGTGTGTGTATGTGTGTGTGCGCATGTATGTGTGTGCGTGCATGTGTGTGTGTGCACATGTATGTGTGTGTGTGCACATGTATGTGTGTGCGTGCATATGTGTGTGTATGTGTGTGTGCACATGTATGTGTGTGTGCACATGTATGTGTGTGCGTGCATATGTGTGTGTGTGTGTGCGCATGTATGTGTGTGCGTGCATGTGTGTGTGTGTGTGTGTGTGTGTATGTATGTGTGTGTTTGTAGGGGTGCCATTTAAAAGATAACTCAAGTGGATACTATGATAGGTTAAGTCCAAAGATTTTGAGACCAAAATCTTTTTAGCCATTTAGTTCTGAGTATATTAACTCTGATATTTAAATGTTTTGAGGGAGGAACATTAACATAATCATCTAAACCCTCCCCACCCATAGTTGAAATTCTGTTCTTTCAAAGTGTATGGGTCTAATGTAAAATGCTTGAGATAGCATATAAGGGTTTGTATGCATGGTAAGTGTCCTCGAGAAGGCTGGAAGAAAAATCCATGCTTCCACTTTGTGGAAACTAGAATAGTACAAAGGAAAGGGGGTTATAGCAAAAGTTTGAAGTAGGACCTTCCACTCCTGTGGTCCCAGATCCTGATATTTATCCTCATCATTCCAACCTTTGGACAGGACCAAACACATACAGCTGGGCTGCCATACATGCAGGTTCTTCCATCTTTTGATTAAAAGGGTTAAGACAGGACATATTTAGGAAAAAATTATATCTGTTCTGAATATGTACAGATTCTTCCTTACTGTTATTTGCTACGGAATACAGTGTAGTACTCATTTGCATTACATGGATAATGTATTAAGTATTGTAAATTGTCTGGAGATGAAAGATGCACAGGAAGATATGCATATTTATGTTTAAATTCATAAAGAAATCCTGGTATCTCTGGGAGTACCTGGAATTCCTCCAGGATTCTGAACTCTAGCTGTGCTTCTTGATGTAGGTCAAATGTCATCCACTCCACACTCTTGTCCTGAGGCAATAGTGACTAAGACGCAAGGAATCCTCAGAGTCTGGGCTTATGTGTTAGAGCAGCATACCACTAATCAAAGAGACAGGGTAGGACAAAGAGCATTTTAGAGCCTAAGAAAATAAAGTGTCTTTCTGTTAGGAAAGGCTGTATGGTGATTGGTGCATTTGTGTGATAAAGACTCATAAAGAAAACTGTAAAGTTATAAAATGGTTAACAAAATGGTAGTCTTTTCCAAAGATTGTGGACCCTGAACTACCCCAGGGAGTAGGCAGATCAGAGTAATGAGAACACTTAAAGAAAGCAAAAGCTTTTGAAGCCACCTAATATTGTGGAGTGGGAAGGGTTTCAGCCAGTGAGTTGCATGAGTATTATCTCAGGTCTGATTCTAAGATCTGCAAATCTCTATATGGCTCATGCTCAACCCATATAGAAGTTGAACCTGGCGAGGAGGTTCTTGAGAATCTAGGGCAGAGTTCTCTGCTTTCTTCTCTTATCTCTACTGGCCTGAATGGGTTTCTGGAGAATAGGTTTTAGCATGTGTCTTGTGGGAAAGGAGGTTATGTGTCTATTCAGTAAAAGCCATGCTTGTATTAGGGAGTCAGCTTTCTGGTCAATGCTCTGGTCCATACGGTCTAGTTTTGCCACGGCATAAGGTATGTTTGCTTTAAAGTCTCCCCCCCCCCACCCCACCCATACACACACTTTATTTGATGCTTAAATGATCACTAATGTGAATCCATCAGGAATTCTAGCTTTTGATTTACTTCATTCTATGGGATTGAAAATCTTAAGGCTGAGATTATAGGCTATCCATTGCTTAAAATAATGATAACCTGTGAGATCAATTCTTCCTTAAAAAATATGGATTTACGGATTGAGTTTCTGGTAGGCTCACAGGCTTCGGATTATGAGTGAACTACAGACACAAATCTCATACTAAGGATCTCCTTATAGTGAGCAGGGATCAAGATAGAGAAGGCAGCTGGACTGATGAGCTGGCTCGCTGTTAAATCTCAGCCAATTGGCGAGTTTGCTGGTAACCCTTAGCCAATGAGTGAGCTTGCTGGTAACTACCCCTCCCTTTCCTATTTCTGGAATAAACTTTGGCTGACTTTGTCACTAGGTTTGTCTAGGCTTATGGCATCTTTGAAATTCACAAACGTCTTTCTCTTTCTTTTACGGTAATAAGTGGAATGAATAAAGGCATCAGATACAAATACGTTTAGTTTTAGGGACTGGAGTTGACATAAAATACAGCTTCATAAATTGACTAAGTCAGTTTTCATTTGATATAGATAGCCACTAATTTTCACTTAGCCATGGTAACACATACCACACCTGATTCTATGATAGAAGTACCATTCAGGCACTTACCTCGTAGGCCTAATCCCTCAAAGTCCATTTAGTTGTGAGGAAGTCTAAAAATATACTAACCTTGCTTTTTGGCTTCTGTAGTTCTGCTTCTGCCTGATAACTGAAGTATGTCAACTCAGAACATGGTTTTTGTGCTTAAAAGTTCACCCTGAGAAAGGTTAAGGGCTACACTGGGATCCCGAACACCCAGTCTAGGCAAGACTTCCTATTGGCTTAAACTCACGCCCTAGCACTCTTCTCTGGTGCATACCCCACAACAGTCATACTATAATGCCGTTCCTTGCAATCCTCCTTAGCAGTGAATTGACAAGCTCCCGAGTTACTACTGGGAAAAAATGAACGTGACCACTTAAAGAGATTGGGACAATCTCACCACTCTCCAGGTTGAATCAGAGTTCCACTGCGAGGGTCTACCACGATATTGCTAACTTGCCACTACCTGAGAGAAAATAAAAAAGGACTTTTTTTTTTACTAGTTGAAGTGACAAATTATAAAATTGAAAATTATAAAATTGAAGTGGTGAATTATAAAATGTCAGGAGAAAAAGATTCAGCAATTTAAATTTATGACAAGGTGTTTTTAACTTATTTGAAGCTCAGAGTAATCTGGGTCAGACAAATCCATTTCCGGAGGAAAAAAAAGTATACTTTGTATTTTGTGACCCAGTGCTGGTTCTCAGTTTCATAGCTCTATGTATGTTTTTATAAAGAATACTTGCTTTTGCTTTCATTTTCATTTTTAGGAAGAATTTTTCCAGAGTATGGAAATGTTCTTATTGCATGGACCTGGTGTTTTCAAACTGACAGGTCTAACATGCTGGCCCTATTATCCAGTCATGAAGGTCAACATTATGAGAGTCTGAGTAGACAGTAAGCAACCTAGAGCCTGCAAGTTAAAGTTGTATTTGGGGTATTTTTTAATTTCTCTCTTTTTATTACCAAAAGTGTTAGTGAATTTTCTGTTTCTTATTGCCATTTATCTACAGTTTTTTTTTTAATTTCTAGCTAAGAGTTGTATGTTTACTGCTGAGTCTCAGAGGCTGAAAATTCCATACAAAAATTAAAAACAAACAAATACAAAAAACAAACTATCTAACCTGATTTCAAAGAATACCATATATGCAGTAAGCACATATCAAAGTGCTCTTTAACTACGTAAAACTTTTCTTTTGCATTTTAAGAACTGCTAAGTTAGAGCTTTGGGTATGTGGAGGACTATGAAAACAACATAATAATTTCAGGAGACAAAAGAGAAAAATGGCTCACAGATAAGAAGCCTGCTGAGGAGAGGAAGCAAGCCAGGAGGGAAGAGGCAGAACTCGGAAGCCAGAGGCTGGAGCCACACCGAGCACACGCTCTGGGTGTTGCTGTGTATAATGGCTATCCCTGGTTGTCACCTTCACTATACCCGGAATGAACTACCATCCAGAATTGGAGGACTCACCTGTGATCCAGATCTTGAGGCTGGGAGATGCAAATTTCTGACCTGGATCTTGGCATGGAGATCTTGAGGCATAGTAGCCTTGAGAAGCTTAGACCCAGGCAAGGTAGTACACACCCTTAATCCCAGGAGATTGAGACAAGGAGATCTCTGAGTTCAAGGTCAGCCTGGGACAAGCAAGTCCGAGATCTAGGCGTGGTAGTATATCCTTTAATCTAGGACACAACTTCTGCTGGAGACCTGCAAATAAAGACATTGGAAGAAGGAAGATCCACTCTTGCATTTACTTGCCAGCACATCTGTTGGAACCTATTTCTTCAAGATTCCACCTCATACTGAAAATCAACTGAAACAACTAGCCTCTTGGAACCGAGCAACCACTAGATTCTAGATTCACTGTGCAACCTGAGTTAGTTTATCCTGCCTTGGTTTCACCATCTCTAAATTAGTATACGAACAATAGTCCTCTCTTGTGAAGGTTGGATGAGACAGTATGCATGCGAAGCCTCAGGAATGTTCTTCAGGACAGAAGATTCTCTGTAACATGGTTCTTTTGTTGAGTAGAAATTGTTTTGGCTAGCCTTATGTCAACATGATACACAAACTAGAGTTACCTGAAAGAAGGAAAACTCAATTGAGTACAATGCCTCCATAAAATCTGGCTGTAGGGTATTTTCTTAATTAGTGATGTTGCAGAAGTGCCCAGCCCATGGTGGGTGGTGCCATCCCTGGGCTAGTGGTCTGGGTTTTATAAGAAAGCAGGCTGAAAAAACCATGGGGAAATAAACCAGTAAGCAGTACCCTTCATGGCCTCTGTATCAGCTCCTGCCTCCAGGTTCCTGCCCTGCTCGAGTTCCTATCCTGACTTTCTTGATGATAAATAGCAACATGGAAGTGTAAGCCAAGTAAACCCTTTCCTCCCCAACTTGCTGTTTGGTCATGGTGTTTCCTCTCAGCAATAAAACCCAAACTAAGACAGAAATTTTCTTGGGTGGAAAAAGTGGTATTTACATGGATTTGGTGTTTTCAGAGTGATTGACTGGTCTAATATGTAGGCTGATATTACTCAGAGAAGTCAACCTTCAAATGAATACAAGCATATAGAGTTCATAACTTGGAACAAATGCAGGGTCAAGATTTAGGAAGACAGCAGGATTCACCTTAGCACTTGTGTTCAGGAAAAGAGGAGTATGAGTTTGGTCTCAGACAAACAGCTTTGAATACGCTTGAAGAATAGGGACAGGAAACCTTTGAGACATGAGTCTGTGTATCACAGACTGGCTTCAAACTCACTGTGCAGCCTAGGAGGACTGGACACTTCTGCTTTCCCTGTGTTCACCTCCTGAGTGAACTGCATGCAGACGCACTAATCACCCCTGTTTCATACAATGTGGAGAATGAACCTAGGGCTTCACACATGCTCGGTTCCATACAAGCTTGAAATAAATAAAATAAGCATTTAGGTGGGCAGATGAGGAGAGAGACTAGCAAAGCCAGAAGTTTCCTGCTAGTTATAAAACACTAAGGCAATGTCTTAGTTACAATTTCTATCATTGTGAAGAAACACCATGACCAAATGCAACTTGGGAGGGCAGGATTTATTCAGCTTCCACATCACAGTCCGTCACGGAGGGAAGACAAGGCAGGAACCTGGAGGCAGAAATGATGCAGAGGCCATGGTGGAGTGCTGCTTACTGGCATGACCCCTATGGCTTGCTCAGCTTGCTATGTTGCAGTGCCTGGTACCACTAGCCTAGGATGGCACTGCCCACAGTGAGCTGGACCCTCTCACATCAATCATGGATCAAGACAACGCCCCACAGTCTTACCTACTGGCCAATCCACTGGAGAGAGACTCTTTTTTTCTTTTCAGTGGAGGTTTCTTTTGCCCGAGTGCCTCCAGTTTGTGTCAAGTGGACAAAAACTAACCAGCAGAGGCAGAGAATGTGAGTCTTCTGGTTCAAACTGCAAAGCCAGCTCATCTAGGAACACTGAAATCTGAAATTATGACGTCCCACTCTTGTGCTTGCTAATACCAAAATAAGGCAGGGGCCGGTTCTGTGGTTCTGCTACTGTTCTTTTGTGCCAATGCTGAACTCCTCAAAAAACATTTTATGCTATTTTTTAAAAAAAAGACTATTTATTCATTATTGTTATTGTTGGGGGAGGCACTAGAGTGCCAGGGGTCACTTGGGGAGGTTGGGGACGACTTTGTGGAGTCCTTTCTCTCCTTCACTTTAGTTAGATAGGTTCCGGGAGTTGAACTTAGGTTGGCAGACCTGCCAGAGGGCTTTACCCACTGAACCATCTCACTGGCTCCTAAAAATGTTTTCAAAGAGAAGAAATTCTACAGGAACAAACGCTCCTTTGCATGAACACTTCCATTTCTCTGCCCCCACGGCTTGGCAAGACTCACTCCACTGTTGTGGGAGCCTGTGCGCCGGTCTGTTGGGTGAAGCTCAGGCCTTAGATGCCGTTACTCCTGGGACTTGATAATTTATGTTTTCCACCTTGAACTCTTACTAATAGTCTTTCTTTATACACTCTATTTCCTCCAAAAAGACCAAAGAGAAAGTTTGGGGGAAAAAAAGCCTTTGTAGTGGTGGATTTATCAACTTTTGACAACTGTTAGAACAACTTTAATCTTTTCTTAACATCTCCTGATTGATTGGCTTTTAAAAAGTACAGTCAGGAAGGTAAAGTGTTTTCAAACCTTTATGTTACAGTCTATCTTCAGAATGCTTGAGGTTTATGAAAACTAGGCTAATAGTGGTTTTAAAAATAATTGTGACATGCTCTGGGGCTGATCTTTGCAAGGTTTTCTAGTAATTTGTTGGTTAATTTTCTCAGTATTTATTAGATGGAGCCAACAGTTCCTAGGACTTTTTTTTCTTTTCTTTCTTTTTTCCTTTCTTTTTTCTTCTTCTTCTTTTTTTTTTTGTGTTTTGTTTTTAGAACTACTTAAAAGCAAGAAGAAAGCCACAGTTCTCCCTGCTATGGGAGATCTGAAGGCAGAACTATTCCAGCCTAGCTAGGTTCCCATCCCTCCTTGGGGCAGGCATCCTAAAGACTGCCTCTTAGTGCTGCTCCAAATAGTCCCACTGAGCATTGCCTTGTCCCAAACTCTTCACTGAAACCCGGCAATCAAAAGTTCTTGGTCTGGGAATTCACCTGAGTTGGCAGAGTGCCTGTTGAGCACCTGGAGAGACCTGGACTTATTTTCAGCACTGTATGGAACGGGGCGGGGCGGGGCGGGGGGTCTGCATGCAGCCCCAAGCACTCAAGAGGTGAATAAAGATAAAGGAGTCGTGTTCCGTCATCATAGGCTACAGTAAGTTTAAAGCCAGTCTGTGATACGCAGACTCCTGTCTCAAAAGTTTCCTCCCCTACTCTGCAAGCCACTGAACCTGTCATTGGTATTTTTAAAAAGGTAGATTGACCAGTAGGGTTCAGAGGTCCTTGTTAACTGCCCAGTTGCTATAAGCAGATGGAACCAAAGATCTGGCACATATTAAGACATGTTGCCATGTAGTAGGTCTGTATGTTGTTTCTCTGGAAGCTGTGTCTTCACTGTACTAGGTTATCAAGGTCTATGGTAGCTTGCTCGGTAAACTGTGGTGGAGATGATCATGCTTCCACTAGGCCAAGTATGGTGAGGTTATTAACAACCTCACCAATGACAAACCCTCCTTAAGCTTCATGTTTCTGGAGACTGACTTGACTTAGCTGGGGTTTCACTCTAGGTCTTACTTCATGTAGTAGAAGGTGACTGCGGCTAAGTCATCTTTAAGGCTTACTCATCCACATGGCTGGGCGGTTGATGCTGACACTCTCAGCTTGGAAAGCCATACCTGGCTTTCTGTGAGCTCCTTCATAGCAGGGCATCTGGACTCCAAAAGAAAGAGACAGAGACAGGACAGGCAGACCCCTCTCCCCCAGAGAGACACGGGGTGGTGTGTGGGGGGGACCTGGTGGTTAGTCATATCACCAACTGTATCCCATTCGTTAGAATTCAGTCCAGCCTTTATTCAAGAGGAGGGCAATCAAATGGCACTCCTCAATGAGAGGTGTATCAGAGAATTTATGGAGGTTCTCCACAGCTGTATATAAGCTGGAAGGAAGAGCTCTCAGATTTGTCTGTCCTGATCTCTAAAACAAAAATAAAAAAGTAACTTACGGCACAGGGTTTTGGGAAAATTAAATAAAACTGTACCCAGTACTCAAAATATGTTAGCTTAAACCATTATCATGCCGACTGAAGACCTAACTGATGCTGGTTACATCAGTGATGCTAGAATTCCAAGCAGATCCGTTTGTAGAGGAGGGTCTTGGTGGCCTCTGAGAAATCCCAGGGCCTGTGGTTCTTGTGCTGGTGGGACAGAGTGACTATATAAGGTTTGAAATCTTTGGTTCACCTCCTTTCAGTGACAGGATCCAGATATAGGTCAGTGCACTTAAACCTGGCCCCATTTATGGCAATTTATTTCATTATAGGATAAAGTTGTTAGATTCATGAGTAATAATTACTGTGTCTGCCGTGCTTTTAACACCCCAGCCATGTAATCCTCACCTCACCCCATGAGTAAGTTTGATCAACACCCTTACCTCTTCCAGGAACAAGTCAGATCCAGGGTCATTGGCTTGTCCTGAATCCCAGTGTGGTGAGGGCTGCTGGAGTGAGAAGCTGGAGTCCTGAGTCTTTAGACCCTCTACCAGGGCCAAGTGACTGCCAGTCATTGCTGAGTACCTATATATCAATATGTATGTCAGTGACAGAGACAATAAAAGCCTCGCATGGCAGGCCATTTTCTCTTTCATTAAATTGTTATTTTATGATATTTTGTAAGGCACCCAAACTTTGACCTAGGAGAGAAGGAATGTTCTCTTTGCAGGGGTTTGCGCCCAGGCTCTTGTAGCTGTCCGGCTCTGCGTCTCTGGTCCGCAGTTCACGGATCACGCAGTGGTCAAGGTGAAGGGCTAACGTGCTTCCCTGGGTGTCCCCGCCCGCAGGGCGCTCACCGGGGGGCGCTGTGCGGCCTGCGCCTGGGTGAACGGCGGCCGGGGAGCGAGGGGCGCGTCCGGGCGGTGAGGTCGCCGCCCCCGCCGGGAGAGGGGAGTGGCCGCGCCGCCGCCGCGCCTCAAGCCAGCGCATTCGGAGCCCAGCCGGCGAACGCGGTGTGGGTGCACGGGACGCAGGTCGGCTGAGCGGCGCGGGATCCCCGGCAGAAATTGTGGCACAAGCCCCGCATCGGATCGGACCCGCGTTCCCCAGGCGGCGGCCAGAGAGCAGCACGCGGAGGCGGAGTAGCCGAGTGGTTGCCGGGCGAGGTACGCTACGCTCCCCCGTGCCGGCTCCCTTCCCGCCTGTGCCTTTGTGCGCGCGGCCCCAGGCTCAGCCGCAGCCGGCAATCCCGACCCGGGTCATCAGCTCCCGGGGCGCTCCTGTAGGGCGCGGCGACACGCCACCGTGAACCCACGCGCGCTCGAGGTCGTCGAGGGTGATTGCGGCCCCGTGTGGCTTCGGGGGCGGCAGGAGGGGGAGGGGGCTTACAAACTAAGTTCTCTCACTTTGAGATATTGGCTTCGTATCTATGGGCACTGGGGAACCCTGCTTCCCGCGAGCCCACTCGCACCCCCCCTTCCATCCCTCTGGCCCGCTGGAGTTTCCTGGCCCCAGGTTCTGAGGAAGGACAAGCTTATGGCTTCCTTTGGGACGGAGAAGCGGAGGTGGAAGCGGAGGTGGAACAATGGGGCGTCCTGGGGAGTGGGGTTCAGGTGCGGTGTGCCCCGGCCGCGGCGCACCCGCAGGGGCGACGGGACCCGATGGTTAGCCCTGCGAGTGCAGCTGCGCTCCGCTCCTTTGTTCCGCCACAGCGGAGGGGGCTGTCCCGGGTCCCGTTTCCTGCCCGGGATGGGATTGATTCACAGTCCCAGAGAGGCAAGGGGAAGGGGGCGGGGCTCGAATGGAAACCAGATTGGGAACGGGAGCCCTGGAGGGCGCTGGGCTGGGTGGAGCTCTGGGGAGGGGGTGATGAGAGTGCGTTGGAGTTAATTACTAACACAGCCTTCTGTCTAAAGGCCTGTGGAGTTTATCTGCGTTGCTTTGCTCATACTACGGCCTAGCACTAATTGGTGCAGCAAGTTCTGTTCTTCCTTGAAGTTCTAGGCTCTGGCTATGGGAGTTTGCTGAAAGCAGATCTTGTTATTTATAACAGGACGAAGAGGGTTTCTTTTGTTTTGTTTTGTTGTCTTGTTTTGTTTTGAAATATTTTTTCACCATGAATCAGGATATATGTGTGCATGCGTTATCTGTGGATTTTACTGTGGCTCGGATAGTCTGACAGAAAACCAAAACCAAAACCAAACCAAAAACCAAAAAACTTTTTGAGACATGGTTTATTCCCTGGCTGACCTGAAACTCAGAGATTCTGCCTGCTTTTTTTCCTCTGAGCGTTGAGACTGAAGGTGTGCACTACCACACCTGGCTAGGTGTGTATAGAGTCACTTTTGACAAAATAGTTTTCCCCATTATCATACAGTATAGTTAGGATACTTTTCCAAGAACATTTGGGGCCTGGGAAGCACCAGGAAATGGGATTGCTAAATAAATGAATAAGATGATGTAACACGGAGTTGAGGATTCTTTTTTTTTTTTTTGGTTTTTTGTTTTGTTCTGTTTTGTTTTTGTTTTTTTTTTTTTCGAGACAGGGTTTCTCTGTGTAGCCCTGGCTGTTCTGGAACTCACTCTGTAGACCAGGCTGGCCTCGAATTCAGAAATCTGCCTGCCTCTGCCTCCCAAGTGCTGGGATTAAAGGCGTGTGCCACCACTGCCCTGCTGAGTTGAGGATTCTTTTTCATTGTTCCCAGAAGGAAAAAAAAAAAACCCACCCGACACTCATTGTGGGTTTGGGTTTTGATACTGGAACTATGGCTTCAAGTGTTCTGGGCTTTCCTGTGGGCCTATGGAGTAAGAGAGAGAACACTACCTGACAGTGAATATTTCTCGGTTTTTAGGAGTAAAATTGAGTGTAGTATGTCAGGTATTTGTTAAAGTGACTGCGAGTCCTAGATTGGAATCAAGAGTTCCAGAAGGATAATCTGATCTTGGGAGTGGGAGAAAGCCTTGGGGATCAAGCTACGGGTGTTTCTGCACAAGGTATTCCAAGCAAAACTGGGGAGGAGGCTGACATTTCCAGGTTGATAGTTATGCCTGTGGGACTCTGATGGAAGAGACCCAAATCCAGTGCAGGTTAGATTTACTGTGGTGATAACAGCCTTCTGGCTTGGACCAGTGCTTCCTTTTGGATAAGCTGAGGGGCCATGATGAAAGCATCACTTTGGTCATTTGCTGTCAAAAGGAACCAAAGCTGAAAGCTTTTTAACCTTAGAAGGCCAATTGGGAGCTTACTCTGGGGGAAAAAAATGTTTTGTGCCCACTAAGTGGTAATGGGAAAGAGCCTCCTCCTGAGGGCTTGTCTGCCTTTGAGGGGGATGTGGTCACGCTTCCAAGCCAGGCTGTAGAGGAGTAGAACATGTCCTCAAAAGCCATCATGATGTGAGGTTGCAGCGGGACAGTGTCCAAGTGTCAAGTTGTTTGCCATTACAACTGTCACACTGCCTGGCCATGGACACTCTCTTCTGTTGTTAGCCTACTGTTCTAGACTTTTCATTCATGTGAGTTGTTTTTGTTAAGTGAGTTCAGTTGGAGTCCTCCCAAGTGCTCTTTGGTCCATACATTAAAAAAAATGTAAAGCGTTAGGGCTTTACTGCTGCTGCAGGAATCCTGACTGGGAGACTCCTTAAATAGCTGGTTTCTGGCCTCCCGCTGTCCCAGTGGATGTGGGATTGTGTGATAAGCCTGGCAACTCACTGCACCCGCTCTGGGTCGAGTCATCACTTTGTCAAGTCTGGTGTTTAAGACTGGCTTTCCCTACAGAGCTATGCAAAACACAGGGATGGACTGACTTCCCTGGGGAAGGGTGTGGGCTTCAACTGAGATGAACATTTATCTAAGAAGAGCACTTTAACATCCTTGGCATCTATTGTATATCCATGCTTGTATCACTTGATCTGCTTTGGGTGAGATTTGTCTCCCTCCTCTGATCCACTATTTTTTTTTAAGATTTATTTATTTATTTTATACATGAGTACACCACCATTGCTCTCTCCAGACACACCAGAAGAGGGCACCAGATCTTCCCATTACAGATGGTTATGAGCCACCATGTGGTTGCTGGGAATTGAACTCAGGACCCCTGGAAGAGCAGTTAGTGCTCTTAACCTCTAAGGCATCTCTCCAGCCTGATCCACTATTTTCAATAGCTAGACACTTACATTTTAATGAAATAGGCCAACGCTAATTATAGTTACCATTTAGTAGGTTTATTATGTGTAGAATATTATAGGCATCATCACTGTATTAATCTTTAATAAAGCAACTTGGGCCAAAGAAAGGTCTCAGCCCAGGCTGGCCTAGAATTCACCATGTAGCTTGAGATTGCTCTTGAATTCTTGATCATTCTGCCTCTTCTTCCACCCCCAGGGCTAGCTTTATAGGCACCACCCACCGTGCCCAGTTAAAATTTTTTTTTGGTTTTAGTTTAGACAGGTCTTTGTGACCCAGACTGTCTTAGAAATCACTATATATCCTGGGCTGGCTGTTAACTCAAGATAATCCTCCTGCTTTAGCCTCTGACGTGCTGAGATTATAGGTGTGAGCCAATGCCCCTTGCTTAGTACTTTGCCTCTGTATTATAGTTGTACAATATCCAGTAAGGGACAGAAATGAAGTCTGAGTGCTCAATTCTAAAGTCAAGATTCTAACTAAACACTGTGTAATTGCTGGCTATGGTGCCGTATGTCATTAATCCCAGTTATCTGGAGGCAGAGGCAGGCAGTGAGTTTGAGACCAGCCTGGACGACTGATTTCCAGGGCTATGGAGAGAGACTGTGTCTCAAACAACAAGCAAACAAACAAATAAGCAAAATCTTATGAATAACCATAATTTGCCTATTTGCTTGATTAGCTTTTTGCAGATTCCAAATCACTTTCATGCGCATTACACAGTTGTTCCTAAAGCTACTGCAGAATAGTTTTGGAAAGCCAATTAAGTGGCACCACTACTTTAAAATGGCAATATTTGAAAAGTTTATAAGCATACTTAAAAAAAAAATCAGGGTCTTATGTAGGCCAGGCTAGCCCAGAACTCACTATGTAGCTGAGGATGACCCTGAACATCTGTTTTCCCGCTTCCCACTGCCTCACTCAGTTTTCAGAGGTGTTGGATACAGAACTCAGTGCTTCCTGCCCGCTGGGCAAGCACTCTCCCAAGGGAACTGCATCTCTAACTCCCTTTATTGGTGTTTTCCGAGGCTGGCCTGGAATTTGCCATCCTTACATCCCTCGAACAGTGGGATTATAGGCGTATGCCGCCCCACCCAGTTCACATAAGCTTCAATGAAACACCTTTATTTAGGAGCCAGAATTTAAAAGTAAGTTCTTTTTTAAGAAAACATTTCAAATTGGTAAAATAGAAGTTGACTTTATATAGTATTTCGTATTTCTTGACATCCCTTTTGGCTCTTTTTCTCTCTCTTTTTTTTTTTTTGGTTTTTCGAAACAGGGTTTCTCTGTGTAGCCCTGGCTGTCCTGGAACTCACTTTGTAGACCAGGCTGGCCTCGAACTCAGAAATCCTCCTGCCTCTGCCTCTCAAGTGCTGGGATTAAAGGCGTGCGCCACCACCGCCCGGCGGCTCTTTTTCTCTTAAGGCCTCTGAGAACACTGCACTTTGCTCCTCCTCAGCTGAGACCCTGGAGGAATGTGATGCAGAGAGGAAGTGGGACATCAGAGTTGGAAACACAGGCAGCCGCAGGCCTAGGACTTTCCCAGCACACACTCCCATGCTGGCAGGAGCCCTTTGTAGAAGACATTCTTCCGTAGGGAAGTGTCAAGGGTCTTCCTTCGCTCTATCCTCTGAGGTCATCACATTACTGAGCTCTGTGGGAACACACATTCCACATGATTTGTGTACTTAGTCCTTCCCTACTGGGAAGTGAACTAGTTTAGACATCAATATAAAAGGGGAACAGAGGTGACCTGTATCCTTGGGCTGGAACAGAGACTGGTACTGGGCAGAAGGACCAGACCTTGGCCCAAGAGTAACCACCACCAAGTACAGGATGGAGATTTGTATTGAATTATTTATGGAGTTCTCACAATGCTCCCGGGGCAGGTAAAAAAAAAATCACATCCCTCCACTTATAAAACACAGACACACAATATATATATAATATGTATGTATGCATGCATACATATTATTCCTATGATAAGAATTTAGAGACTATAAATTGCACTTTTCCTTGTCTAAGTATTTCAGCCCAGGATACTATCTGGTCTCTAGGGTCAATGGCATACCAGTGACTTTGGTCTTTTCATATCATTAGTTCTCCAAAACAGGCAACATGTGTGAGTGCTTGTCTGTGAGCACCGTCCTACAGACCAGTAATGAAGCAATGCTTGGGGGATGGGGAGAAAGGTGCTCAGCAGACTCCTTACAGACTTGGTCACCCGAGACAGTTTTGGGGACCTTCTTCATCAGTTTGTTAAGCACCCAGTTGATGTGAGTGAGACCCTGTATTTGACACCTCTCAAAAGCAATAAATGAAATCCATTGTGTCTCCAAGGACAGTGTAGCAGGGCAGATGGATTTGCCTAGAGAGGGGATGTTGTTGAGATGAAGAAAATGGCTGTGACAGCTGTGTCGATCGAGGCCAAGGCAATCCAAACTGCCCTGACGGAAGCTGAAAATAAACAAGTGGGGGGAGAGCCAGGGGCTGCAGCACAGGTGCCTGCTCCATGTTTGACTTTGTTTCCGTCTAGATGATTCAGGCTCAGGACCCTGAGGTCCTGGAATTTGTGTGAGAAACAGCGAGCAACACATGGGTATTTGCCATGTTGTAGCTCCAGTATCCTTTTGTCCTGAGTTCACTGGGACTGCCAGTTCATCACGACCTCAGGTGTATTTGTGTTTTAAAGGCTGTGCTGAACCAGAAATGTCCATAAAGGAGGGATATTTCTGTCTTAGTCTCTTCCTGGTGCTGGGTTAAAATACCTTGACAAAGGAACTTAAAGAAGAAATTGTTCGTTTTGGCTCACACTTCAAGGTACTGTCAGTCTTTGATAGGACATCAGGGACACAGGAGCTCCAGGCAGCTGGATATATTTTTTCCACAGTCAGAGGTCAGAGGGCTGTGAATGCCTGCTGCTACTGCTGCTACTGCTGCTGGTCTCACATTTCCAATGTATACCATCCGGGATTCCAGCCAGAGAGTGACCCACAGCGGATGGGTCCTTTTACCTCAGCACAATCAAAGTAATCGCCACAGACATACCCAGTGGCCAATCTCCTTGGTAATTCTAGATTCTGTCACGTTGGTGCTAACCATTATCTTCCTAGTTCAGGTTATGCTATGGACCTTTCATAATATTTTCAGTAAGTACATGATTTATGCTATTGTTAGTGCATGCATGAGTACGTTATGTGGCATAGGTTTCTTTTCCTTTCACCTTTCCATGGGTTCCAGAGATGAAACTTAGGTCATAGTGCCAGCTGAACTATCTTGCTGGCCTTTGACTACTTTCCAGGATTGAGTTTTGAGGATTTTGAGGGAGCATCCACTTTGGAGAGAGACTCCTCCTTCCTTGCTTGTTTACTTGGTCATCTAGAGTCAGGCCTCCTGCGTGTGCCCTGGCTGGCCCAAAGCTGGGAAAATGGCTTGCTTTCTCTCACTTTGTCCAACTTTTCTGAATGTTGTGCTTAGCTCCCCAGTCCTGATTCTTATCCCCACAAGACTTGGTTCTGAGGAGCCAGGCTCTGGTTGGTGATCTTTCTTGTGAGTTCCCCAAAGCCCACGGTCCCACATCTCTTTCTGTGGGAGTCAGGCACTGTCTAGGAGTTTCCTGGGAGTTCAGCTGGCCTCTGCTCATCAGTATGGGGTGGGGGGAGCAGTATGCTATAGTCCTAGTGAGTACAAGGTAATATGCTGTGAAATGGTGTGGATGTGTGCCCCTGCAGAGGTTGGCCTGAGAGACTCAGGGAGAAGGGGGTTAGTAGAAAGAATCTCTAGTCTTCCAAGATAGGCAGTTTTAGAAATGGGAGTCCACAGAGAAGAGAACTTGGCTTGCTTCCTTAGCGTATTGGCTATGCAGCAGCACTGCGTCTGTTTTTCCTTCTAGTACAGACAAGCCTAAGAGGACACCAAGCTGGGCTTTCCAGGGGCGTTAGGTGCCTTGAGATTTTGGAGATGATGAAATTTTGCCATTAACATGAAAATAAAATTTAGGGTTTTTGTTTGTTTGTTTGTTTGTTTTTAAACTTCTTCAAAAGAGAAATTTAGGCAATTATATTTTGTCCTTCATGCTGGATGCATGTATGTAACTACCACACACATTTCTCATGAATATATAATAAAACTATTTGGGGCTGTGGTATGGGTAGAGTCTAGTATTAGAGCTCCTCTGAGTTTAATCTGTAGCACTGGGGTGGGGTAGGGTAAGGGCAGGGAATGGAGGGGAGGAGCAAGCCGGAATCACCTCTGTATCTCCTGCCCCGAGTCTTAAATGAGACAAGGTTTCACCCACTGTTTAGTCTAGGCTGGCCTTGATCTTGAGATTCTTTTGACAAAGTCTTGAGTCCTAGGCTTACCCAGCCTAAGAATTCAGCATTCTTTCGTGTTTCGTTTTGTTTTGTTGTTTATTTGTTTGTTTTTTGAGACAGAATCTCTCTGTGTAGCCCTGGATCTCCTGGAACTCACTCTGTAGACCAGGCTGACCTTAAAATCAGAGATCTGCCTGCTTTTGCCTCTGGAGTCCTGGGATTAAAATCATGTGCCACCATTTCCCAGTTTAGAATTTAGTATCTTTAAATAACTTTTAGAAATCTAAATTGAAAGAAAATGGAAGAAATTATTAGTTATTGGTCTTATGTACATATGCATGGACCTGTCATGCTCCTTCCCTGGTTTTATGAAGAATTTTCAAGCACTGAGACCTAAAAACAACCACACACACACACACACACACACACACACACACACACGCACACAAATGCACACATGTAAGTATGAGCTCACACATGTGCGCACACACTCACACATGTACTCTAGCACACACACACACATGCACACTCCAGAGAACTGACTGCGAGGTTCCTATCGCCCCACTCACTGTTCCCGGTGTGTAACCTCTCCCCTTCCCCCCTCCTTCCCTTTAAATTATGTGCTATTCTCCTCTGCAGAGTTGTTTGCCGTGCTCAGACAGGAAGCACGCTTACATCCCCCTCCCCGAAAGTGCTTCAGAAGAATTGCCAATGTTCATTCATTTTAGAGCCAGAGCCCAGCTGCCTTGAGGAATAGCTTCATTTTCATAACATTGGGTTTGTGCCAGTTTGCATTGCTAGCTGTATTTTTCAGTCCTCATGTAATCCACTTATATTTGAAGTAGAGGAACCATAGTTAGGAATGAGCACGTGACACGGTGAGCCACATAGGAAAGAGTTCTCATTTGCCTGAAATCTCTCTGGTGTGGAGAAGTATTCATAGAAGCATGCGGACTGCCACAGGGTGTTGGGACTTAGGGCTTCCTCCTTTCATGTTCTGTGACATTTGGGGAAGGAAATGCAGTGTGACTTTCCATGCAGGTTTTATAAGAGTCCAAGGGGGTCTTGAACATTCATATTAGGGCAGTTTCTTAAAAAACCTAGTGAGGTAAATCTTGACTTGTTTATTTTTATCTTATAAGCTATATGCTTTTTATTTTCCTTAAAGAGAGAACTTGTGAAATTGATATTTTGATTTTGGATCCCCCAGTTCTACAGAGATGCAGTTGAAAGGACGTTGGCCGTACTCGGGACAGGGCCAGGCACATAGTGCTGCTTTTCCTTCCTGTGGAGATGGCTCACTGTCCCCAGACCCATCTAAATCTGTGCTTGGCTTGGCTGTTTTTACTAAAAAGCATCCTTAGCACCCACTTCTTCATTTTCTTCGACCCTTTATCCTCCTAGGTCATTGCTGAATTCAGCTCGAACTCTCTGTTCGAACCCTGAAGTCTTTATTCTGGTTTAGACTTTTAAAGGCATTTGCCCAAAATAGCTTGTTCTACAAAAAGAGCAGTAGACTGGGAAAAAATGACACTCATATATTACATAAAAAGGGTTCCTTGGCCAATGTTGCTACTGCATCTTTTGAATTGCTTCCTTTGAAGTAAGTTTCCTTGCGGGATGACCTCTTGGCCTTTGTGGATGTGTGCAGTGAAGTTCTGAGAAGGAGCTGTGGCTATACACGTCCCATCTGATGCCTCCAGTACCCTCTTGAGGAATCTGTTTCTGCGTAACTGCTGATGTCGCTTCATTGGACTCTGCTGAGAATATGTCCTGAATGAATTGCACGTGCTTCACCCTTTTAACTTCATAATGCCCTTCCTTCTTTCCTTCCTTCCTTTCTTCCTTCCTTCCTAAGACACACACACACACACACACACACACACACACACACACACACACACTTTCTCTGTAGTCCTGTAGCCCTCATTAGCTGTGAACTCACAGAGATCTATTTGCTACCTGCCTTTGAGATTAAAGGTTTGTGTGACCACACCCAGCTACCACACCCAGCTTTTTTTTTTATAACAAAACAAAACCGCTTGTTTCTTGCAAGTGTCCCATCCACCAAGCACATTTAAGAGTATGCAGTTCTTTCCCCATTTTCTTTACTAGTTTTGTTCCCA
Organism: Tokudaia tokunoshimensis; assembly: GCA_036184795.1. Lineage (NCBI taxonomy): Eukaryota > Metazoa > Chordata > Mammalia > Rodentia > Muridae > Tokudaia > Tokudaia tokunoshimensis. The sequence goes on from BTHU01000016.1 coordinate 51,295,388, forward strand.
GATTCATGGTGTTCTTGTTCTTTTGAGTTTACAGTGTTCCGAGGTTGAACTTAACAGAAAAGAACATATTTGAAGCAATCATATGGTAAAAATAACACTAAACATCATCATAGACAGTTACTGGATTCACAGCATTCTCTATACTTGTGTCAGTCGGTGTGCCACATGCAGCTGCGTGTTTGTGTGTGTGTTTGTGTTCGTGTTCTCCAGCGTCGCTGTGAGCTCCCCATGCCCACCTCGCTCCATTCTCAGTTTTGTGTTAATTGGAATTGCATGCATCTCAATAGAAATTCACGGAGAATGGACAGCTTTATAGTTTCATGGCTTATGGCCACAAACCTGATAAACCTCTCTGTTTACTTAGGTTTTTTACAATCTTTTACAAGTCAGTGAAATTTAATACGTAGTTTATGTGTGAAAGTCTTTCTCATCTTTCATTAGATTTTTCTAGGGTGTCATGGCTCCCATGGTCAAGGTTTAGTGCCTTTGTGATTGCTTTTTATGTTGTATCAAGAAGGAATTGACTTTGCATTTGTTCATTAGATGGTTGATTTAAATGTCTTCTCATCTGTTCTTGCTATGGGGACTGGAAGTCAGGTGGCTTTCAATGGAGCAGGAAGTATCTCGAACATTTATTGGGAATGTCACAGTTCATTTTAATTTAAAATGATATACTTTTAGAAGTAAGAAAAGGTGACTTAGTTATTTAAATGCATTCATTGATTCAGTCCTCAAATATTTGGATACCTTCTATGTCATGGGTACCATACAGGGTCAGAATCTAAACAGAGAAGGTATGGTTGTATTTTCATGGAAGGGCAAGCTCTAGAGCCCACATGAGAGAGATTGGTTGTAGATAAGAACACAGATCACTATGTCTCTTTCCTCCGCTTCCTCTCTCCTCCTCTAGTCAGTCTACTCAGAGATCCACATATATTAGAGTGAAAAGTAAATTAAAAAAAATCAAGGGAGACTGCTGAGCTCTGAGGTGGGGTACTCAGGTGCACAATGGGTCGAGGGGAGCGCTGGTCATCATAGACTTGAGTCAAGTTATTACTTGATGAGTTGTGGAACTACTCACCTAAGGTAAGCCAACTTATTTCTGGTCAGTATGCCTCGCTCCCAAACAAGTTGCCTGAATAGGGAGAAGACTGCCTTTGTGGTGGAATAGACACCCTACTTCCAGGTTTTCTGCCACCAATGCTTTTAGTTTAGACAGCCCCTATGACTTACCTCATGGACTGTTTGCATTTATGATGGTGTGAAAGCAGTATGCATTCAGTGGGAACTGTACTTCGGAGTTTGATTTTTCTCAGGCTAACAATATATATCTTGTTGCTCTGTCCAGATGCAGGGCAGGAGGATGGGAGCCACAACTCCTCTCAGCAAACATGGGCTGCAGGCTAGAGAACTCAAACCTGCAGTAGCTTGCAGTGTCCTGCCTTGCTGTGTTGTGAGGTTTCTGAGGCAGGGTAGAGTAAATGCAGTTTCAGCTCAAAGTATTTAAGCTTCTGACGGGTTTTGGGGGGGGGCGGGGTCTAAGCTCCGTCATTAGTTGAACATTTACTGTTGCTGCCCTTCCACTGACTGCTTCTGTGGAGCATCTGAGCCTCCAGGGAAGTAAACTGTCTTTGCTTAGAGGTCAGGTCTGCTCCCAAGAGCAGGGTGGGTGGAGGGAGGAGAGTGATCTGTCCCCCACCCCCTCCGGTCCTTGCTCCCCGTTCACCTGACAGTGCAGCTCTGTTTGGTCAAGGTTTTGTGCTTGGGGCAGCTCCACCTGAGCTTTAGTCAGTATGAGTGAGAAGCAGTGTGGTGTGCTGGTGCAGGACTCAAATAGGCACTGGCTTTGAACGTTGTCTTTTGTGTTTAGTGTTGCTAGTCTTGTCTGCTTTACTGTTGAGTCTGTGTCCACCTGTGTCCTCATCTGCAAAATGTGAGTAATAACAGGCTCTTCTCTGGGCTGCAGTAGGGATCGTGTGAGGAATATGTGTGTGCACATGTGTGGTGCCAGCCCAAAGCAAGAACTCTGTGTTAGTTCCTATTGTTCAGTTCTTTTGAGAATGGACTCCTAAGGCCACTCCTCCCTGGGATATTCAGATCTGTTTGAATCCAAGCCATGTGTATAATTTATGATTACCAGAGACTTTGACAGGTACGTAAGAAGAAAAATGACCCAGGAAGAAATGTTGGCAGTGATTCTTAGGACGGTAGAGCAACAGTGATTGTATTGTTACCCCTCTTACTGGGTTTTCCCCTGAGCACTGATAATATAACTACTGAAAAGGAGAGGCCAAGCTAGCCTTTGCGCAGATGCTGCATGGTGAAGGAGAGCAAAAGGACTGATTGACAGTCTGGTACTGGCAGCTTTTCACTGGCAGTCTGGTACTGAAAGCTTTCTGGTAGAGAGCTTTCCTGGTGTGTTTAAGAGTTGAAGAAATGCAATGGTGTGTTACACTCTGTTCAAACAGCCTCAACAGAAGCCCCCCCAATGTTAGCAGATGGGCTGGGTGCATTGGGAGCTCCTCTTTGAGAGCTGCTTCCGGTGTTATTTTCCCTCTTTGTCCCTGGGTTTCCTGAAGGACTCCCAGTCACTCCCAACTCCTTTGCTCCTTTCTGTTCCGTCTCCCCTTGGAATGGTCTCCCCTTAATCCCCGCTTTCTCCTTTTGTTTGCTGTCATGCAGGTCTGGTGTGCATGCTCAAGGAGTAAATTTGATTTCTTACTACCTGGTAAAATTCTTTTCACATTCGAAATCAAGTGGCCTTTTATTTAGGCACACCTAGAATCAGCAAGAGAAGTTAGTTGAACTAAGACAAGGTTCCAAAAACACCCAGAGCCTTCCTTGCAGGGTTGGATTCTGAAAGGGGTGGTCAAGGGCACGCTGGGCATGAGTTTTTCTCTTTGCCTATTTACTTGGGGTTTGTCTACATTGCCACCATTGTGTATGTATCAGAACATTTGAACTTTTCCATACTAGTAGACTAGAATTCTGGAAAAGTACCCAATGCATTTTTCACAAAGTATTGGCATGGTTTCCATGCCAATCTGATAAGTTTCCTCAAAACCCACATTGCTTTTAATTTCTCTCGTGGAGACTTCACCAAGCTTCCCAGCCTTCCTTGTGTTTTTCCCTCTCTGTAATTGTGCACGGAGAAGTGGTCTTTCCTGAGAAGTTTATCTACAGGAATTGATAGTTAAGTAGTTTGAAAGTAATCCCATCAGGCTGCGAGGGTACCTGGGGAGCAGTAGTGTTGCCTGCATCAGGAGAGTGGCTTACTTGAGGTGGGCATTTGAATAAACAGAAGTATGGCCTGTTTCTAAAAAAAAACCTTGTTCTGTAATTTTTTTTTTATCCTGCTGTAGTTGAATGTAACAAATTATTTAAATTAGTTCTCTGTCTTAGAAAGTCTGTTGTAACTAGAGTAGGATGTGGGTCGATAGGACTTGTTGCTTTTCAAAAGCTTTCATCACAGCGGTTCTTACATCTGTTTGAGCATGGCAGCAGGTACAGGGGTGTCTTTCTGTCAGTGATGATTGGTGGATGTTATAGAGCCACATGGAGTTGGCATGATCTTGCAGATTGATTTTTCTGTACTCTGATTCTGTAGCGTTCAGTTCAAGCCGGGCACGGCCTTGAAACCCAGCAAGCAACCCAGTGGATTCGCCCTTAACGCTGGGTCTGTCTTGGCAATTAGAAAACAAAACCCAGGTGTAGGGAGGGTGTTGGAGGCAAGTTGTACAGTTCTGTGGTTCCTGGGGTGACCTGTTTTGTATCCGATGGCCCTGGAGTGTAGCTGTTCACTAGGTTTCTGTCGCACACAGTCTGTGGCCAGTGGCTACCTGGTTCATCTTTGCCTCCTGTGGGTTCGATTCCCCCTTAAGCATTGTTTTTAGCCCCGGCTTGTGTCTGGCTAGTTTTTTTCTTTCTAGAACTGTCAGCAGTCTTGGCTGGTGCTCCAGTTTTGCAGTCGTACATTGTTTTTATGTCCAGTTGAGTAGAGTTGGGTTTCTAGAAAGAATCAGTTTTGAATGTCTCACACTGACAACTTCAAAGAATAGTTGGGCAAATTATTTTTTTGTGAGAATTTGTATTGAGATTGTAGCAGATGTAGCAGGGAAATGGAATGTCAGTTGAAAGGATTTAGGGACTTAGGACTTCTCTATTAACTTCCAACTTGTCCCCAAACCATTCACAGAATATGGGATTATTAGAATGCTTTTGGATATTTTATATTAGAGGATAGTTTTTAAGAATGTTTCACATAGGGTTTGGAAAGTAGAGTTAAAAAAAAGATACTTATCAAAGATTGTGACAGCACACACAAGCCAGACAAAATCTGGGTCGTGAGAAAGGGATGTGAATACAAAGCCCCGCCCCTAACCAGCCCTCCCCCCCATCCCCCGACCCCCAGCCAAGATGCCATTTACAATTGTACCTATTGGGAAAGGGAAACCAGTTTTCTCCAATGGAAGGTCACTAGGAATATCAATCAGCCACACTCCAGGCCATGAGTAGTTAGCTAACACACACACACACACACACACACACACACAAATGACTGACTGACCCGACTTTCTTTCAAGTGTCGCTTTTTTTTTTTCTGATTTTTTTTCTTTTTAAAATTTGGTTTGTTTTTTATTTTTTGGTTTGATTTTGCTTTTTTGAGAGAGAAAGAACATGAAGGTGGATGAAAGGGGGGTAGGGATGACTTGGGATTAATAGAGTGCTAGAGTATTTATCTACCATTCAGGAGACCTTATGTTTTATTCCCAACACTACATAAAGGTAGGCATGGTAGTTTATTATGCCTGAATGCCTAGCACTTAGGAGGTAGAGTGTGGACCAGGAGGAGTTCAGAGTCATCATTGAACTTGATCTTGAATTTGTTTTTCTGTTTGTTTTTTTTTTAAATCATACTACCTTAAAATGAAAACTATAGTCATTTCTGAATAAAACTTTCTAACCTTGTATGTTTATATTTAGAAATATAATTGTAAACAGAGAAGACATTTTCTGTGTTGCTGCCTAGTTTTAAAATGTTATATTGAGTTATCACTTAGCTGAGCATATTCATACGGTGAGATGCTTTAATACACGTAACACTGTGTATTATATGTAATGATCATGTCTTTTACCTCAAACACTGACCATTTCTTTGTGGTGGGAATGCTGGACAGTTATTCAAATAGATTTCATGGCAGCATAGTATTCCATTGGATGCTGTAATTTCTTCAACACAGTCATTTATTTTCGGATTATGTTGGTTTGCTGTCATAAATGATACCATGGGCTCTTACTTTCTTTTCTTTCTATTCCTTCTCTCCCTATTCCAGTCTCCCCTATCTCTCCTCCCTCTACCTCCTCCTCCTCCTCCCCCACCCCCATCTCTTTCTCTCCCTCCCCTTCTCTTTCTGCCTTCCTCTGTCTCTACTCCCTCCTCAACTCCCCTCTCCATGCCCTAAATAAACTCTACTCCATACTATAATAAATAAATAAATACCATGGGTGACATTTTGGTAACGATAACTTCTCTCATATTTTGTATGATTTTTTTCTACCAATAGAGACCAAGAATGAGATGACTGCAAAGGTTTTCATAAAGATTGCCATCATGGGTTGGGTAGTGCAAATGGATGGGAGGGGCAGGGGGAGTTGGAAGGAACATAGTAAAACACTCGTTTCTGGCTTGAGTGATGTTAGCACAGACAGGGCTGCGGGAGGGGTTCATCTTGGTTTGCGTAGCTTATTCAGGTAGTGAGGAAGTTTTAGCACACTGTTGAATTGCTGGGCTGGAGCTTGTACAGTAGTCAGGGCATGGGATCCAGAAAAAGTATCATGGTGTCTAGGTGTGCTTCAAGCTGTAGATGTATTTAGGATTAAGCCTTGGATACCTGACTAGAGCTCAAATGAGAAGAGGAGGTGGAGGACAGGACTCTGGAGAGCACTGCTTTGTGAGTAGAGGAAGGAGGAGCTTCTAAAACAAGTAAGTCTAGTAGGAATAGTCATACAGTAGAAAGGGTGGTCATAAGGAGTGGGGTAATGGTGGGCCACAGAGGTGACACGGGGGTGGTGGGTCACAGAGACACAGTGACAAACTTTGAGATTGTTTCAAGACTTGTGCAGAGAGACAGAGACAAGGTTCTAGGAACATCAGTGCTTGTCCAAGGTAGACTGTTAGAAACCGTAGGCATGGGTGAAGAGACAGACGGTTGCTAGAAGGGACTGTAGAATGTTGTGTCAGTTTGCTAAAGCTTCCATAACTAAATGCCACAGAGCAGCTTAAATAGACCCATTCCCTCGTAATCTGGAGGCTAAAAGTTAAAGACCAAAATGCCAGTAGGCTTCCCAAAGGTCTCTTCTAAAGTCTTTTGAGTGGCTGACAGGTGACTGCTTTGTTTCCATTAGGTCAATTCTTGATCTGTCTTATCTGTCACCTTTACTTTCTAAGCAAAACGTTTTATTTTATGTGTATGGATGTTTGTTTGCATGCATGTCTGTGTCCAATCTGTGGGCCTGGTGCTCACAGAAGCCAGAAGAGGGCATTGAATCCCCTGGACTGGAGTTTCAAATGGTGGTGAGCCACTCTCTAGGTGCTGGGAATCAAACCCAGGTTTTCTAGAAGAACAGGCAGTGCTCTCAGCTGCTGAGACATCTCTCCAGTGTCTTTTGTCTACTCGTAAGGGTCTATTCTAGTCCTCCGCTTTAGCTTCAAAGATTCTCTCTCTAAAGACCATCATATTTTATGGTACTGGCACTGAGGGCTTCATGTGAACCTTGAGGAGGAGCTACTAAGACAAGTAGGGCTGGTAGGAATAGTGGCCAGCTTACATGGACTGTGAACCCATGTGCCTCTCCCCTTGCCTATATCTCCACCCTGCTGACCATCTGGCTACTCTGACCATCTGGCTGACTCCGGTAGCTCTGTTCTTGCTTGACTATTTCCTGGTTCTGTAGGTTTGCACCTTGGCCCTGGACTGGACACTGGAGAGATGTCTCAGCAGCTGAGAGCACTGCCTGTTCTTCTAGAAAACCTGGGTTTGATTCCCAGCACCTAGAGAGTGGCTCACCACCATTTGAAACTCCAGTCCAGGGAACTCAACTTCATCGTCTTGTCTCCTACTCTTCTTAAGTCACAACTCCAGCTTTTGTGGCAAAATGCTCAGTGTCCCAGCTATAAAATTTACATCAGTTGAACTTTGGTAAATTGTATTTGATGGTAGCATGGAGTGATCACGGGGCCCTGAACTTTTGGCTTTTCTTGCTGTGTCCTTCAGTTTGTGGTTTAAAGGAAAAGCACAATGGGAATATCACTTTAGGTCAAGGTCCAGTAAAAATGTACATTTGAGTTTGCCTTATGGTTCACAGTAAAAATGTACATTTGAGCTTGCCTTATGTTTCACAAATTAATTTTTTTCCTCCAGAGTGTGGTTTTGAGTTCCTTTTCTTTTCAGGAGCCCACTTTAGTTAAAATTAGACTGAGTGGGTTGCAATCCCAATAGAGTCTGGGGGCAGAATTATTTCAGTGGGTGTGTTGTTATAACTGACATACATTCTCTCTCTCTCCCCCTCTCTCTCTATATATATAATATATATACACACACATACATACACATATATGTATACATACATATATATACATATATGTATATATACACACATATATACACACATATATGTATGTATGTAATATGTGCGTGTGCACTTATGTGTGTAATACACACAGACACACATATAGACACACAGACATACATATACAGACACATTTGAGACATATACAGACACACAGAGACACACACACAGACACACATATATCAGACACATACACAGATACACACATATTCAGACACATACACACAGGCAGACACACACAGACCCATGTACACGGACATATACATTCAGACACATAGACAAATGAACACAGGCACACATACAGACACGTATATAGACACACATACAGACACATGTACACAGACAGACAGACGCACATACATTCAGACACATACACAGACACATGAACACAGATACACACAGACACACATACAGACACATGCACATAGACACACAAAAATACACACACATTCACATACATGGCATAGAGGATTAAAGCTATGTAGATATTAAGATCCTGTTTGATGCTGACCTGGACAAACAGACATTGCATATTAACAAAGGAATCAGGGTTGATGTAGGTATAGACCACAGCATTTAGTTATTTGGGGTTTTAATGTGTTTGTGTTCACCTAGAAATGTGGGATTTCTTATGTATGTGAGTCTTAGACTGTTTCTTAGTACTGTAACAGAATAACTGAGACTAGGAAATTTATTTAAAAGTTTTATGTCAGCTCATCCTGGAGATCCAAGAGCACACATCAGCATTTGCTGGATTTATGGTAGAAGATGGAAGGCATTTGGGCCAGCGTGGGAGAGGAACTAGATGAGTGGTCCCACTGTGCAGTAACCCACCCTTTACAGGACTAAGCCAGTCTCTGGAGAAGCACACTGATCCCTTTTAATCACCTCACCATCTCCCAACAGCCCTCCACTTCTCAACATTGATATATTGGGCAATGAAAACTTGAATGAATTTTTATTCGAACACACCATATTCGAACGGCAACAATGAGTGTAGGTGGTTTTCTTCACCCAGTAGTCTATTGAAATACATTAATGTTATTTCTACATGAAAGGTCTTAACTTTTTAAAAATTCACCCGGCCTTATGTCATCTGAATTGAGTCCTCCTCTCCCCCCACCTCCCAGGATAAGGAATTGAACCTGGGGCCCTTACACAGGATAGGCACATACTCTTCTATAGAGCTAAAGATCATGTTATTTTCAATACATTGAGTATCAGATCTGTAAGTGTGGAGCAGCCATAAATGGATTTACTATTTGGCTGCTTAGAACAGGGATGTCCACATTTTTCTGAGGTCCTTTATAGTCTTTGCTGGAGTGAAATTCTCTTTGAGGGCAATGTTTATCTCTGCTGGCAGTTTTAAAGATGTAAAATTTTGAAGTATGAAACTCATATTTATTTTTCAATAGCAGTGTATGTGTTGAATCTTTGAATCTTGAAGAGCACAGCTATGGCATGACATGTGACCTTGTGCTTTTCCTCACTCTATGCTTTGCTATGGATTTGAAGTGTTATTTTTGTGCCTCAGTGACTTGAGCACTTGTGACTATACATTTGGAACTGAATAGATACATCCGGATATAGTTTTGAAAGGCCACTTCTACTTTTAGCTGGATAGCATGCTGACACTCTATTCTTTAATTGTCCAGGCATGGTGGCACAACCTATAATCCCAGTACTTGGGAGGCTGAGGTCGTACAGGCCAAGTGGAGCCACAGGAGACACTGTCTGGGAGGCGGGGTGGGGTTGGGGGGGAGGGGAGCTCAGGAGGTAGACCGAGGAGGGAGAGAGGAAGGCCTTCTGGTTTGACCAAGCTTGCTCCCTCTCATTGGTAAGTTTCCCAGATTTTAATTGTCTAATTTCTTCTGTGCATTTTCTATTTCATCTCGTTTGACTCACTCCAGTTCTTATTCCCAAGCTGCTAGATTGTGCTATGCCTCCCCCCACCCCATCTTAGTTAGAGCCTGTTTCCCCCTTGACTTGCCTGCTTTTATGTAGTGTGTAATCTGAACAGCTACACCAAACAGCCCTTGCTCTGTTAGTATTTGTCACGACTAACCCAGATGATGAGTTAAACTTTCTTTTTGCTGTCTAGGCTGTTGTTTAAATCTGAAATGTTTTCCCAAAGCCCATGTGTTAACCGCTTGTTTGCCAGCCTGAGGCACTCTTGGGAGAGGTTTTTTTTGGCTGCCATGAGGTGAACACAAATGCCTACCATGATGTACCACTCTAATCCTAAAGCCTAAGGGCTAAGTGAACGTGGACCAAATCCTCTCCAACTACCAGCCCAACTAAATCTTTCCTTCTTTTAAGTTGATTACCTCAGGTATTTTGTTACAGTAACAGAAGGATGACTAACCCAGCTTCTGCATCTGTTCCAAGGTGCTTAGGCGGCTCTTCATCATCTGTATGTAGCATTTTCTCAGACTGAGACCATCATGATGATTTGTCATTGGTAACGCTGCAGTGTGGACACAGTAGATGAGGCTCTGTCATAGTCCTCTCAGCTCTCTCCTGCTCCCAGCATTCTGACAGGTGTAAGTTCTTTAGGTAGACTCCCAGCCTAGCCTCAGGATCCTTTCTTTTCTGCTGCATTGCCCACTAGGGCTGTACGTAGCTGTCCCCTGTTGCCCTTTTATGTAGTGGCTCTTTGTTAATCATCTTTTTTTTTTTAAATTTATGTTCTTTATTTTATTAAAAGAGAGCCTCCTAATCCTCCCTGTCATCATCCTCCCCTGTCCCCTGCCTGCCCTTGCCTCCTCATCTTTTACACTTAGCGCTTTAAAGGGTCCTTCTCTGTGTTCACATCCATGTCATCTTTTGTCATCCAGGTCATCCAGTTTTGTCCTAAGCTGTTTTTCTCTGATCTACCGGCCAACTGCTCTACTGCTAATTGCAAATGTGAATCTAGTCCCCATATTCCTCATCTTGAGGGGAAGAGACTGTGTGGTGTGCACACTGTTGATTGCAATTGTCCTGGCTTGATTGCAAATGCCTGGGAAGCGGTGGATACATGATTGCTTGGTGCTGCGACGACAGCAGACAGTCCACTGCAGCTCATCATGCAGGTTGGCCGTGGGTGGATGCTCTGGCCACCTTTGCCAGCCTGGTGTTGACCTACTTTCCTCTTCTTATCTGTGTGCAAACTACTTGTTGTACTTAGTGTGTTCTTGCTGTTGCAACGAGTGTTTGTCTCTCCCATTTGTATGAACTGAGTGCTAAAGTGTTGGTGAAGTCCGTGTAAAAAACAATGGAGGAGAAAAGTTGGTAAGCAGCTTAGTTTCTACCTGGGGGACCTTATACTTACTTTAGTTCAAAATGATTCTGATTTTTCTCAGCCTCTCTCTAACCATATTATGAAACGTGTAAAGGCCAGAACTGTAAATTTTAAGGTTTTGGTCTTTTAATTTGCTAGTTCACAACAATCTCATGTATTTTGAAAATGCTTTTGACCAAGTATCTATAGAGGAAGTGAACTCTCCCCCCCCCCATCTACATTTGATGGTGCAGTTTGTTCTGTGTCCCCTGGGGACACAGGTTGGATGACTCTTTGCATAGGCAAGCTGATTAAGTATATAAAGTAATAGGTATACTTTGTTCAAGGAGAAAAGTGTACATGTGTGCATGTGATGACATTTAGGGGAAGTCCTGCCATTGCCTCTCGTTGGTTGGAAAATTTAGTGGAACTGTCATTCCTATTTAGTTAACATTTGTAAGTGGACTTGTAAACATAGGCTTTAGGAACCATGTTTGGCATCATTTGAAAAATATTATGGTGTGCTGTAAAGGCTGATTTGTTGTCTCTCATTTCTTCATAAGTAGTGCAGAGTGCAGTAAGAATGGTGTTGGCTTTGATTCTTAAATACAGTGTTACTTCTAACATTACAAGGAAAAAAGACCCAGAAATTGATACAGAAAATGCTTCCGAATTCTAATGTGGTTGTTGATTTTAATCAACTTTATGTGAAGCAACACACTGTAGCAAGTTAGCAATTTTTAAAAATTCTTTTCAAATTACAGAGTAGCTTTGCCTTCTGAATTTATATTATCGGGGTCCTTGGGGGGAACATCTTAGCTATTTTTGTTTGATCGCTTCTCAACTAATAAACATTCATGAGATACTAATGTAAATGTATAACTATCTCTCCCTTTGTTTACATAGTTTATTAGACTTTATTTTAGTAGCTAACTGCTCAGGGAGTTTCTGAATTTCTTTTCTAAGAACTTTTCTTAGCTACAGCTACGGAACCATTACTGAAGCTGCACTTTCAAGGAATGTACTTTTGCTAATATGTTGACTTACTATTTTGTAATTTTAAAGGTAGCTGATGATTGTGTGGATAGCTGTAAACACACAGAATCTGCGTATGCCTGGGGAACCGCATGCTGGACCATCCTGTTTATTTTATGCATATCTTTCTGTGGTGTCTGTAGTTAGACTTTTAATACATGTTTTTCATGATGAGCCTGAAACAGACAGCTGCTTTCCTTTGCTTCTGAGAAAATGACATTGAGATTTTTGTGGACTGGCATTTGCTGACTTTTTGTTTTTTTAGAACATTCTTTAGAATTCCCCAAATGAAGGAAATCAGCCTTTCTAGAATTAATCATGTCAGGAATGATGGAAACAGGGATAGGAGATTATAGGAGCAAACTTGGGGAGACTGTGTTATGTACTTTTGTGGGGAAACTGAGACTTGGATAAGTAGCATTGTGCCTGAGTTATCATGGGCACACTGAGTTGGTTGTGGAGCTTGGGTCTTCTGGGTTTGAATGATCTGATGAAGTTGTAATGGGGCAGAAGTCTTAAGGATGTAGCTTAGTGGTAGATCACTGTTCTGGCATTCAGTGGTCCAGGCTTTGAATGAATAAGTGGTGTAAGTGGAGGGAGAGGGCCAGAGGGGACTAGAGGGCTTTGGTGGGATTTTTATCCTGTGGAACAAAATGAGCTTGGTACCTTCTGATTGGTAAGTGGATTCTTTTGGAAGGGCAGTTGGTTCTCCCGATGGCTGTACTCAGTTTAATAATTATTTGGTGCTCTTGGCACCTGTGGATCCGACGGGGCCAATGAGAACTGTCAGCTTGCCAGTTATATTTGAGCAGTTTTACATTCACGCTGGGGTTCCAGTGTTCGCCAATCTAAACATTTGACTTTTTGGAATCTTTTTATCCGCCTTGAGGTAATGGATTGAGAAGTCTAAGGGTTATAATTAGCACATTCCCTTGCACAGCTGAGTTTGTGTTTCTGGATGGAACAGTGGTTTATGGTGTTTGGCTACCTTGTCCCGCAGGGATCATAGCCCTTCAGACGTTAGCTCATTGATTCTTGTAACGTTGCTCCATGTGAATTGTGTAGCATGATTACAGGTTCCCTCTTAACACTAGTGTTCTGCATCTCCTGGGCTTGGGGGAGGTGAGGGATGCTTCTGTGGGGTGTGGGGAAGCAAAGGAGGGAGAACAGGATGTGGCTTTTTTGGTGAGTCTTGATGAGATGTCCCTTCCTGATGTTCCTGACATGACTTAGTGGACCTAACTCTGGAAAGTGACAGAAGGGATGTGGTGCTGCCTGTGCTTTCTCCTGGAGAATGCGTGTTACTTTGCTACTGTCACAAAGTAAGTCGCAAGGGCTGCTTAAAAATGGAAGAAGCATTTATGTTGGCTCACAGTTCAAGTGTGCAGTCTGTCACAGAGAAGTCGTGACATGGTGAGGGAGGTGGACGCACTGTGCCCACAGTAAGGAAGCGAAGAGTGAGGGCTGCCCGTGCTCAGCTAAGTCTTAAACCCCAACTCTCGAATGGTGCCACACCCATATAGGGTGTGTTTTTCCATCTGATAAAACCAAACTAGAAACTCCCACTCTGACACTGCCAGAAGTTCATCCCTAGGTGATTCTAGATCCTGTTTGTTGCAGAGAGACTAACCAAGATTAGAAGTAGGACTCCAGGAGAGTGGAGGTCTTTTGCAGTTGAGGTGACTAGTACCTGGACATTCTTGGGAAAAGACACGTGGACGAACATGTGTGCTCTTAAGGTCAAAAGAACAAAGCTGTTTCTGCTCCGTTTCTTCTCTGCCAGTTTGCATACAGCTTGCTCTCATCCTGAGCTTGGGAATCAGAAATTGGAATTCCAGGGGCAAATTCCCTTGGATTCCAGTCTGATTCTATGATTGCCAAGCTTGAGATGGATATACAGACTGTACCAGTATGAATCTGGGGTCCTTGTACCAGGTACATCTAACCCTCAGCCTGTGGACCAACTGTGGCCCAGGATAGCTATGAATATGGCCCAACACAAAACTGTAAACTCATTAAAGTACTAATTTCTTTTCCTAGTTTCTTTTCAGTAACATCATTTTTACTGTTTCTGAGCATGACCTTTGTAGATGACATTGCATTACATTATCTATAGGTCATGTGCCAGGTAAACTATTTCTGCATGACTTGGGTAATGCACAGTGAGAGACAGATGTCTTACCTCTGGGTTGCTATGAAGAGCTTGGCAATTTAGGACTAAGCTCAAAGCGTGTGTATATAAATACTTCAAGTGCAGGGTGGCTCTAAGCCCCTTAGCATGGTCCATCTTTCCTGACTCTCCCAGAGGAGCAACCCTCTAGGAGCCAGTGTGTTTTCTGTCGGGAGGGAGGTTTTGCCTGGGATGTGCTGCCCGACTCGCTGCCTGTCACTCTCTCCCATCAGGAGATATGGTGGAGATGTGGTGGGTAGTAAATCTAAAACCTTCACTATTCTGGCACCTCAAGAATCCTTCTAATTAGTCTAATTAGTCATATTTGCTTTCCACAGCTGGAAACAGCCTCCCTGCCTCCCAAGCCTCTATCCCTTTATGAACTTCAAGGTCTAGATGCTGTTTTCCAGTCCCCACAGCCTGTCTGGGACTGAGTGAATGGACATTGGCTCCTAGGCAGCTCTTGTTGATCAAGCTGGTTTGCATGCTCAGGTGGAAACCAACCTTGACCTTGGTCAGTGGTGATCCTGTCCATTCCTGGTTTTGCAGAGACACCCTCTGGGGTGTTAACCCTGAGAGAACCATAATGTCTCAGTCGTACTCTTACACGGGGCTGTTAGCAGATGGACTTACATTTGTAGTTAATCCGTTTGCTCTCAGCCCTTGTTCATAGCTATTTGATCTTCACTGCATGTTCCCTTGCCTAGAACTCTAATGAAAGCCCTCTGAGCAGCAATTCAGTAGTCTTAGCAGAAGGCCTTAGAGAAAGGCTGACAGTGGGCCTCCCTCCCATGTATTGGCTTTACCAATGAAATAGACTGGAAAGTCAGCTAACTATAATTTGTGACATAAATACAGGAGATAGACACTACATATATAAATTTCTCTTGGCAAGCATGTTGGTAGGAGAGAAAACTAGCATAGTCTGAGCCTTGTCACAGATGCATGTCAGCCCCTCTTTCTCACATGCATTGAACAACAGAAATCACCCCTATGGTTGTATGGTCCACTAAACCCAGCTCTTTAGAGAACTACGTGTGCCAGGACCTGTCTGCATCCAGAGTGCCAGCCTGCCTTTCTCAGGGGAGGAGCAGGGACACACTCACTCAGTATTATTGGTGTGTCACAGTGCCTGAGATGCTGTTGTCATACACTGTAGACAGAGTTGGCTTAAGCAATGGACATTTGTTGCTTATAGCTCTGGAAGCTGGGAAGCTCAAAATTTGGTTTCTGCCAAGTCTCCTCTTGCTGGCTTGCAGAAACATTGGTGTCTCCTCACATTTATGTCTTTTATAAAGACAAAATCTCCCTACGTTCTTCCTGGTGGCCTCTAAAGCTGTCAAAGGCTGTCGCTCTAGTCCTACAGAACCGGAAAATAGAGCTTCAGGTGGGAGAACGCAAGTGTTCAGTCCGTAACAGCTGGCTTGCTCGGAGTGTGCGACCTAGGATCAGTGACCTCTCACACCGGGTTAAATCAGGCCCGGACCCCAGCTGGACCTCCCGATGCTCAGAACCAGAACCACCTGGCTTCTGAAGCTTTTCTCTCTGCCCCACATGTTCTGTCTTCAGGAGTCATTCTTCCCTTCAGAAGGATGGCCTCTCCAAGGCTCCCCTACATGAAACTTGTTCTCAGCATCTCCACAAATTTCTACTTCAGTGCTTGCAGGCTTTTGAGCGTGGTTTGTGTTTGCTGGTCCCAGGCCCAGAGGCGCTGGCATTGTTCCAGCCGGTGTGCACGGCTGTGGTCTGGTTGAAGATGCTGCTGTTGGAGACCATTGGAAGCGTTGGCATGCTATGCATTCCGTGGGATTTGTCCTAAGGTGGAGGGACTTCAAGAGAGGAGATTAAGGAGGAAGGCAAAAGAGTTGTGAGGGCATGGGTTCTCTGCCAAGAAATCTGTTTCTTTTTGAAGTAAAATATACATAAATGAAATTTATGAGTTTAGTTTTTCATAAGAATTCTAGTAAATTAAGGATTTAGGCCAAAGTAAGCATCTTGGTTTGAGTTTTTTATTTCTTGCTCGTCTGCATTTTCTATTTTTTTACCCCTATAGTGACACTTCTTTTAGTCACTAGAGGTCATTTGAAATGTCAAAAGTGGACTGTTTGGGTTGGAAGGTTGCTCATTGAGTAGAAGCATTGGCCACTAATTCTGATGATCTGAGTTCCATTCCTGACCCATGTGGTCAAATGAGAGAGCAGACTCCCACAGTTGTCCTCTGACCTCTACATGTGCATGCTCATGCACACTAAATAAATGTACAAAAAAAAACCAAAACCAAAAATTTAAAATGGGGTGTTCTGTTGCTGCTCCTGCTAAACTCTGACTTCTGGGAGTGGTGTGGGGGAAGGGGAGAGAGATACTGTGTACATGTTGCTCTAACTGAATGAAATGGACATTTAATCCACCCCCACCCCCCCAGATGATTGTTGGTGCTATTTTAAAAGGTTGAGGAAGGAAATTCCAGTTTTCAGTGCTTGGCTCTTGTTAAACGGTTCTGAGCCTCGAGGTAGAGCTTTTGGTCTCTCTCTTACCTTTGTTTGTTTGGGGGATTTGATGAGAGTTACTTTGTTCATGACATTTCATCATATTGTCCCAGTTTTCTAACTTAAATGTGTTTCGCATGTTATTGTCAAAAGCAATAACGGCTTCATTTGGAGCTCTGTGCTTGATTTTATTTCCTGTCCTATTGTTGGTATTGTGATTTTGGGAGAAATTCTCAAGTGGCTGGAAGCTTTTTATCATTCTTCTGCCTCCTAATTGTGACAAACTTATACAGTGGCAGCTGTGAGAATGCCCATTGCTGTGTAAATCAGACGTTAATAGTCGTTTGCATTTGTGTCTGCTGTTTGTATTTTATTGAATGCCTGCCATGTACATGGGGCAGTGCCATAGACTTTGGAGAAATACCAAGGAATAAGACATGATTCTTACATTGAAGAGCTGAAATGTCCAGCAAACAGGGCCACTGGACCTGGAGGCTAATGAATGGAACCGGTCAATTAAAGACATCCGGTACTGTTAGGAAGCACTCCTGTAGCTACCGTGGCTGGGGCATGCTTCTAAAGATGCTATAATGGCATCAATACAGTTGCTATAATACAATTCTAAAATGCTATGGTGTTTTAAATGTCCTCTTTTGGTTAGCAAGCAGAAGATAACTTTTCAGTGTTTTCCTGCACATACGTTGTTTTTGGCTTTTCTGTAGGGGCTGTTTCAGATTTAAAATACTGTGACTTAATATTCTTGTTACTCATTGAGATGTCAGCTCTAATTTGTTCATGCTCTTTCAAATGCAGAAGTGTTTCCGCTTAAAGTGTTCATTGTTGCTGGCCTGTGGTATTCTGAGAACTTCAATTCATTGTGGGGGCAATAAAATATCTTTTATTTCTGTGTGTCCTCCATTTTTTGTTAACTGTTAACTATTGATTATTAATTTGGAATAGCTTTCCGTATTATTGATTTGATATTGAATGGTCAAGTGCTCATATACTTCCCATGTCCTTTTGTCCTCATCTATGTATGTGGCTAACAACTAGAGGAATGGCTGTCCTGTACCTGCAATATTCATAGTTATGGTGAGTCTTGTGGTAGGTAGCTTGTCATGTAAGGTGAGTGGTGGGGTAGACTAGTTTGTTGAACTGTTAGGTTACAGTGGTCCTAAGATGCTTTAGGATATTTTGTCCTACATTCTCTTTTTGATTTTGAAGACAGTTTGAAGTGATGCTTTCAATATTTGTTACTGTGTTTTGTGCTATATCGGCTTCCAGTAAACAAGCTGGTAACATTGAAATAAGCAGTAGTCATTTTAGAAGTACTTGAGAGCAGGTAGGGGAGAGAACAGCTGCCTCATACACATAGACAGTGGCTGTAAAGAGCTCACATAGCCATGGGGCTCATCTTGCATTGGTTAGTGGGCTGGTGGCTGGCTCAATTACCCTGCGATTCAGGGACCTTGCTTCCTGTGGCCCCTCAGAAGATCCTCCAGTCATTGCATTTTATAGATGGCCTTGTGTTAGGGAGGAAGGTTAGATTTCATAAAACAGTAAAATCTATCAGTGGCTTGGTACTGTGCATTAGGTTCACTAAGTTGTATGTTAACTTCAGATTTGGTTTGAACGATAGACAGATTGAGAATTGCAGAGAGGTCACAGATTAAGAAGGATGCAGTGGGCAGGAAGCAAGGACAGGCCAGAGCTGCAGCAGGAACTGTGCTGCTGAAGGGGCCGCATGGTCTTCACGTTGCTATGTGTGGTGATGAGTATAGCCCTGGCCCTGACCGTCTGCTGTCTGCACTCTCAGGAGGGTTAGGTGGATGTGCACAAACTGTGCTCTCTCCTGCTTATGCTAGGATTGGGAGAATGTAGATCTGCCAGAAACTAGCATTAACTCCCTACAAAAGTCATTGTAGCTGGGAACTCCCAAATAGTAGATCAGGCACAAGTAGGAGTAGGACCGAGTGGCCAACAGGGCCTGCAAGACCCATATCTACTGTGGAGTGACCTCACACAAACACTTTATTTCTTTTGGATCAGGTTTTTTGTTGTTTGACATAGGGTCTTGCTTTGTAGTCAGTCTATAAATTGTCCTGCCCTAACCTTGTTAGAACAGGAGATGCCTGACTTCACATACACCTTTCTTATCATACCTACATATAGGAAAAGAAAATGCTCCAGACAAAATGATGGATCTCATGGCTAAAAATGTGGTGACCCACTGTTCTCTGAGAAGGTCTCTTTTGTCATTTGACTTAATGGCCTCCTCTGAGGGAAGCACTTGGGAGGAGACTTTGTGAGGTTTCCATACTTAAGCAGTTCTTGTGAGTTAGACATCTTGAGGGTTAGTTGTTGGTAAGGGTCAAGCAATCATATATCACTATCAGGCAGAATTTTGCACTATCATTCCTTAAAGATGGAACTGTTTTAAAGGTTTGACTTGTTTCCATGGACTAGTAATGCACACTGAAAATACTACCAAGCCTCAGGAAACTAACCTGAGAATTTGCCTCTTGGCCTTACTTCCTTCCCTGCAGAGAGCTGTCAGTCTTGGTTGATAGTTGGTTGAGGGTTATTAAGAACTGGAAGAAACAGGAGTGTGGTGGTAATGCCTGGATTCTTCCTCTTTGCAGAGGGAGGGCTTATCCCTTTCTCAGACACTGGAAGCCAAACAGGCTTTGGCTGGGCTGCAGCAGGCACAGTGACCCTTCTGAGTAGAAAATTCTTCCCTTGTTGGCCTTTCAGACAGGCCATTTACATGAACACATGACTCTGGTATTCTGAATTTCCTGTATTCAAATCCTCTGATGTTACAGGTATGAGGTCCGAGTCCCAAGGGCATGGCTCCTCTGGCGGTTCCAGTAATAGCTGTCAAATCTTGTTGGTCTTCCATGTGCAGTTCCTGTGTCCTCCACCTCATACCCCATGCCTTAGCTAGGTCAAGCCTTTGCTTCTGACATACCACTCTCCGGCACCAGTTTCTGGGGTTCAGCGTAAGATGCCTTCTGGTGCAAATAATTAAGAGAGCTAAGGGGGCTCACATCATGGAAACCTTGAGGAATGAGGTGTCAGGGACCTTAAGTACAATTTGATCCAGAGATTTATGATGTCACTAGAATTCCTTCACTAATACTTTTCAGTAATTTTCCTGCCTTGTCTGCTTCATGTGCGGTTTTCCCCTGGGACTAGCCTGTTTGGTGTGAGCAGAGGTGGTTGAGCCATCCCAAGTGTCCAATCTGCAAGCCTGCCCATCAGAGAGGTAGGTGGAACTGCAATGCTGATACCCCGGCCAGTATCAGATTCAGAGTCAGCCTTGAGTCGGATATAGCGACTCGGAGATGGTGGACTAGTGTTGTGTTGGTTGATTTAATGTTTATATGATATGTATGTGCTAATACCTGAAGCTCAAGGTGCAGCAATATAGACTCCTTTGAGAACTTTTGGAAATGGGAACTAAATGCGCACATGTGCACACATACCACACCCCTTTTTGTTTGATATTCACACGCATATTTGTGTATCACACAGTGCCCTACATATATCACCATTTTCCTATATAAAACCATGGAACTTCTTTTGATGTTTTAAGGAAACATTGTGTTAGCAAATGTTTCTGAAATTTGTTTTCATGACTAATCATAACTCTGCCAGAGAAGCAAAAAAAATCATTTTTGTCTTGGTGGAGCAAATATGCCAGATATTTTTATTAAGATTTCAAAGTGAACTCAACTTATGCTAGAGGTAATGGCTCTAATATACTTGAGGCAGAATGTGGATACAGTTCATTTTTAGGAATTTGTAGGTATGGAAGTGTACCTACCACATTTCCTGAGCTCTCTTTTTACCTCGAATGATGGGAACCATCATGATGTCATGCCCCCAAAACCTCGATGCCAAAAAGACAAACTTGTCTTATGGATTTTATATTGACTTTTCAATTTGGTTTGTTTTATTGGTATATTTTGCAAAAATTGTATTTTCAGTTTTTATCAGTTTTCCAAATTGATTTGTTCCTACATACGATTATGAAGTTAGGATAGAATGTCAAAGCTGGCTGACTGTAAACTTCCTTGAAACTTGTGGTTGTAGAGCTGGTGAGGCAGGCTTAGTTCCTGCCACAGGCTGGCTGCTGAGTTACCATTACCTGCAGCAGCAGGTGTTGTCTTTCCAGCTGCTTCTATAAATAGACTATATTCAGAAATCCACCCAGGGCAGAGTTCCCATTCAGCCACTTCTGGTTTAAGGTGGTTATTTTTGCAACCCTTTTCAAGCTGACTTCTCCCTTAATCCCTAAGCCCTCTTCCTTCACCTGCCAAATTAGGTGTAATGCGTTTACAGACCCAGAGTGGTTTTTGGCACTGTATGAGTCTGAGAACTTGAAATTTGATTTAAACGTTAATTTATTGTGGCAGAGTTGGGCTCTCCCAGTCCTTCAGTGGACGTATCCTGGCTGCTGCTCAATCCCTGGCAATGGCAGGCACCTCCCGTGCCCCTGATCCATTCTGAAATGGAGCCTGACCTACCTCAGTGCAGGAGCCATTCTTTGTTCTGTGGTTGTTGGGTTTTAGTGGTGCCAGCGACTAGTTATTCCAGGTGTGGTTGCCCTGACCCTAAATCATATATTAGTAAATAAATAAATAAAATAAAAAAATCTTTTCTCTTGAGTGTTAAATACTTACTTGATTCAGACATATTGGAGAAAGTCTCGATTCTTTGTTCTTTCCAAGGCCTTTTTGTTTGTTTGTTTGTTGTTTTGTCTTGCTTTGTTTTTAAAAACAGAGTCAAAAATAACATGTTTGTGGATATATATTGATTGCTAGTAATTAATAACAATGAATTACTTAGTTACTAGGTCTTCCTGTTTCTTTTTATAACTTCAAGAAGATGGATTTTCTCTTGACTCTAAGGGACTTCTTGGCTATTTACACCAGAAGATGAGGATTTACTTAAATTGCTAAGCTTTAAGCAAGCAGGCCTTCCTATAGTCTAGTGTGAAGTGGGCACTCCATATGGAAAGAATCAAGTGCACTTTGCACTTAGGTTTGCATACATATATTTATTCTAATACTCACAAATATTGTGGGTATTAGTACCTTGATGTCAATTTAAGTTTGACTTCTGCCCTGGAGAGACTTTTTTGGAATGGGACAGTAAGTGCATCTGGTAATGGAAAAGCTAACAAAACGTGCATTACCTAAGAGGCACGCTACACCCTTTCCTTGGTTAAGACATTTGAAGGGACTTTGGTCCTCTTGACAGCATAGAGGTTGGGAGCTCTGTTGGTTTAGCATTCCTCTGTGAGCTGTGGGTAGCGTCCTACATACAAGGTGTAGAATGCCACTGTTACAGGGCGCCTTTCCCACTGAACCAAAGTAAAGGTAGTATTTGGATCTAGTCATTGTGGGTTAAACTTTTTGTTTTATTTTATTTTATTTTTGCTGTTAGGTTGGCTAGTCAAGATGAAAATCGAGAATACAGTGATTAGGTTGCATTGGCTAGGTAGCCTCTGTTTACCAGTGGGTTATGTTCTTTGTAATTTAGCTTCTAGTACCTGGGATGAAACTTCTTCCCATAGCTACAGTGACCAAATAACAATGGGATTCTTTTTGTTTGTTTGTTTTTGAGACAGGGTTTTACTATGTAGCTCTAGCTGTGCTGGAATTCACTATGTAGACCACACACTGGTCTCAAAATCACAGAGATAAGCTTGCCTCTGCCTCCTGAGTGCAGCTTTCAAGGTCATGTGCCACTATGCCAAGCATGCTATGGGATTCTTTAACACCACATACAAAGCATTTATAAGTAAGTGTCAAGTTTTCTTTTCACTTTAAAAAGACCAAACATTTATTTCCTTTTGATTGTGTGCTACTGTGTAGTATGCAGATCACATGGCAACTGCTGAGTACCTCTTTTCTCCTTAGGTCTTGGGAATTGAACTCAGATTGCCAGGCTTGGTGGCAAATGTCTTTACCCTCTGAGGCATCTTACTGGTTCAATTTCCTCATAAAAATTTTAAAATCAATATGTTTTTGGGTGGGGATGTGCCTGTCATTGTATGTGCGCACAGGAGTCAGATGAGAAATTACAGGAGTTGGTTCTCTCTTTCCACCTTGTGGGTTCTGGGGATTGAACTCAGGTCAGCAGGCTTGGTGGCCAGTCCTTTACCCGTTCAGCCATCTCACCAGCCCAGGATAGCTCATATTAATATGGAGTTAGCTATATCTCTAGTGGAGTTATTGTGAAGGTTAAGTTCATTACTGAACGTACAGTTCTTTGGTATGGTGAGCAGTAAGTGTTACTAGTATCATTTAAAAACGCAATTTCTTGGGGAAATGCACTGTAAATTGATCTTGGAAAGTTGAGGTTTGTCATCTTAGAGCAAGCTGGTTCATAAAAGGCCCAGTCTGACATCGCTATGCAAGGGCTGGTGGCAAAGGTGGTCTTGGAAAGAGATTCTTCTGGAGTGTGCCAGTTTTGGTTGGAGATAGAGATGACTTAGGGCAACAATGACTTTGGTTTCCAGTCGGCATTTTCTGTAGATGGACTTTGCCTGGGAGGATGGATGGGTAACAGGTTTGTTTTGGCAGGTTTGCATCATAGCAACTTCAGCAATTTGGACTGCTGGGCAGGTGGAGGTCATTTCTCCGGTCATATGAAGAACTCATCTGAAAGACTTTTGCTCATAGAACTGACTTCTTCATCTTCTTTTTCTTTTTTCCAGCTGGAAACCATGGCCAAAATGGAGGTGAAATCCTCTCTTCTGGACAATATGATCGGTGTTGGAGATATGGTTCTTTTAGAACCTCTCAACGAGGAGACGTTCATCGACAACCTGAAGAAGCGCTTTGATCACAATGAGATATATGTGAGTACATGGAGGCTTTTCTGCCCCACGCTCGCTTTCTTTGCTCTTTGTTCCGAAACGTTCAGACAGCTTTGAATGTTGACTAGATTGGCATAGGCACTGCACTGATAAGTCCAGTGAGTATTTCCCAACGAGTTTAAACACCAACTGTATGCAAGATATTGCACATGGGTTGAGGTCACATAACACGAGTGTGGTGTTTCCGTTCCTCCCTCTGAGGACATCAGCTCAGACAGAGTGTTGAGATCCATTGCTGTCTTGGATGCCTTCAGAGGATTAGAACACTAATCACTCAGAAGCTATTCACCAAAACAGGGCAGTGAGCTATCAGAAAAGACTGGAACCTTCCTGATACTTGTCCATAGAGGCACTGCAGTAGATTGCTAGATTAGCGTATGTTTCCTGGAGACCGGAATCTTTATAGCTGCTGTTAGTGAAATGGTGTGCATGAAAAGGCAGAATGTAAACACATCCACTAGTAGACGAATGTATGCTTTCACGATGCCTGAAAAGGGCCTTCACAGTGTTACTGTGTTAAGCTCTCCAAATATATTTAAAAAACATGAGCTAAAAAATAGATTTATCTTTGGCCCTTGCACGTGTGGACATAAAGGTGTGGTGTGAATTCAACCAATGAAATGGGATATTGATTTTCAATGCAAGGGAGGGACTTAGAAGCAAACAGAATCAGTTGGACAGAGGTAGTGTGAATAGATTTTTGCCTTGCTTCTGAGCTCTTTCCTTCTTTAAAAAAATGTGCTTCTGTCTATTAGAATGAGCTGCATTAGTGGGACAGGCAGCATCTTTATTTATTGTTGTGGGGAGGAACTATAAATAAATAGAAGGAGAGACCTAAAGGTGAGAACTAGCAAAGTTTGACTTTTGTAGAACAAACTAAAATTTATATGAAAAATTATAAGCTTTATTTCTTTTTTTGGTCACATAAAGCTTTCTGTTCTATGTAGGCAACTCTCTTAGTCCCTTAGGATCTCTGTAATAAATACTATCTTGTAGGTGACACAAGTTTATTTCTTGTCATCTAGAAAGCCCAGAAGAAAAGGACTAGCAGCTTCTGAGAGGAGGGCCTACCTCCTAGCTGATGGATACAGATGGCTGCTGTGTCCTCCCAGGAGGAAAGGGGAGCCCCAGTAGGGCTCATAGCATTAACCACATTCTTGTGGATTCAGCACAATGACCTGTTCACCTCCCAGAGTCTCCCCCTCCAAACCACAGAAGCACTTAAAACACAGCACTCAGGGCGGCTCAAGGATAGCTCTTATTTATTTATTTATTTATTTATTTATTTATTTATTTATTGCGAAGTAAGTCATCATCTGGAAGTTTCACAGTAAAGGGAGACTTATGACTCCTGCTTTTAGGATATCTCTTTGATAACTGAATGCTAAACTGGGGGTAGTAACAGTTCAAAGTTTCCTTAAGATGGTGATCCAAGTAGAAAGAGCATTGAATGCTACTGTGGAGCAGGGGGATGGCCTTATTTGGCTGGGTGTCACCTCCCCTCTTGGTGTAGCAGGATTGCCTTCAGGTGGCAAAGCCTGGCCTGGCCATTCTGCAGCTTTAATTGAAAGTATGATCTGATATCAAATGAAAGATGGTCTGATACCAAATGAAAGATGGCCTTTAAACATTGGCCTCTGAGACTCAGACAGGAGGAATCAATTATATCCTAACTAATGGTGCCGATCATTTTTCGTTTTGGCTCTAAGCAGCACAATTCACTTTTAGATGAATTGAAAATAGGAGAGAAGGGCATTCTGTGCATTCGAATACCTGATTTGTTGTGGCCACTAAAAATGAAACAGTCTCCCTCGTAACAAAGTGGATCTAGCAGACAAAATGTCTGGGTTTCAGCTCTACATAATTTTATTTTCTAAATTATTTCTGGAATGCCCTTTCTGGCTATATGACAGAAGTGGAAAATTGACTTTAGCTTGTAGATATTGACATCAGTCATTTTCCATGATTCTTGATGGCTACTCATCTGTGAGCTGTGTGCTCTCCCTTCTGTGCCTTTAAACACAGCATACAATGGTGTCTCTATTTCCAGTGGTAAAAGGCAGGTTCTAGAGTAATGTAGATAGCGTGAGCCTGCTCCCTAAGGTGGGAGTACATTTCTGAGTGTCTGACTATGCTGCATTGATGCCCACACAGAGCAAGGCTTCTTAACTGAGTACAGTGCAGAGAATTACAGCTCCACCTCTATTTTGTAAGCTAAGCATACATTGTTTTTGCAATAAAAAAAATGCAAGAACTGAGTGGTAGATATGGTCATCGTGGTTTCCAGCCTCAAATGCCATGCACCCTACTGTAGGAAACCTATTTCTGGCTGTTATTTTGATAGTATTCTTGCTTTCTTTTCTTTATGGATTGCTGTAAAATTGTTTGACCTGGAACTTTAGCCTAAGTTAAAAATGTCTGCAGCATCATCATTATAGTATTACTCTGTGTGTGTGTGTGTGTGTGTGTGTGTGTGCGCGCGCGCGCGCGCGCGCATGTGTGTTTTCTAATTCTCTCAGAGTGGAAGATGCTATTGAAATCTGTTGTGTCCACGTAATAGCTTTGCTCTGTTCCTCAGGCAACCACCTGGGATGAGCCATCCTGTAAGGACATTAACTTTGTACTGACAATGCCAGCAGTGACCGGAAAGTTGGCCTAGACTTGTAAGCTCTTGTGTGATCACAGTGCAAACAATTTCCTGTGTGATCCAGCCATAGATTGGGGAACTCTGTTTTCCATCCTGCTGTCCATCTCCCTTTCAGCACCACCCCTCCCCCCAAAAGATAATGGGGAGTGTCTGTTTTGACAGAGCTGTCGTGAGAGGTACTTTGCTCTGAATGTGCTTTGCTCCAGCATAGTCACAGACCCTCAGAGTCTGAGTCTTCAGCCAACTGACTCCGGAGTGTGAGAGGGATGGATACCCGGGCAAATACACGTCAACAACTAGGGAGAGTGAAAAACAGATGGATGCTGAGAAAGCACTGATGTAACAGAACGGCCACGCTGATGTTGCTGCCATATAGAAGGGATTTGTCGTTAGGCTGCCTGTGCACCCAAAGTCATGCTTCCCAGACTTTTTTGCTGTGAACTTCTGATGCCAGAAAAGGGTAAATAGATTTTTCAGAGGATCTGAAGCAGAATTAAGTCTAATGATACAGGGAGGTTTCTCCAGCACCTTGCATCCAAGATAGCGTAAAATTTTATTTATGTATTGTTCCATAACAAGTGGGTTTATTTTGATGTAACTCCTTGCATCCTTCTGAGTAAAATGCAACCCCAAGAATATCTCATGAAGGGGGTTGACACATTGATTACATAGTATCATGCTGGTTCATGTCTGTGGGCCCAGGAGCATCAGTTCAGCTGTCATTCCAAGCCAAGGCTTTGGGCTTGTTTGGTGGAAGATAGGGGAAGATCTAATGGTGGGAGAAAGAGGGAACAATTGGACTGGCCAGATAGGAGCATGCAGGGTCAGAGGCTGTTGCTGTTATTCCTTGCTTTTGGCAGAGTGTAGTTCAAGCTGTGACCAGCTGCAGGCCATGCCTTTTAGTCTCAGAGGCTCAGCATGGGGTCAGTGGCTGGGAAATAGTGGTTGTGACATTCCCAAGCTCTGCTGTTCTAAGTTCTTTCTCCCTTTGTCAGCCCTTCCGGCCCCTCCACCCCCACCCTCAGGCAAGCTTGCAGCTGGGGCAGGTCTCTTGTGGGCTTTGTTGTGATGGAGGAAGAGGCAGACCTGAGGTCGGATGTTCTGTTTTTAGGGTGGACTGGTCAGGACTGTGGTTCTGTCCAGGAACAGGAGAGCGGCAATTTAGGTAAGAACAGGGAGGACAGATGTGGAAAGTAAAGAAGCAAGGTGCCTGTCTGTTGGCAGAAGTATTTGTGGTGCTCAGCAGTAAATTTAGTTTGTTTTCTGTCTGAATTGTCAGGTTGGGGATCGTCTACATAGAGAGGTCTGAATTAGCCCAGTTTCAAGATCTTTTGTTAAACTAATTGTGCTTGTAAAAGTGCTAGCCTGGAAAATCTAGTACAAATTGCCTTAATTTTTAAAAATTCTGGAGGTAGGGATGGAATGGGACCAGACACTTCTGTAACAGTCAATTGTAAAGTACTGGATATTTGGTTAGCTTTGAACATTGTAACAATAACACTAGTTCACATTTGTACACTTCTCATTTATACACAGGGTAGTTCATGCCATGTGGATTTAACACATGTCACATAGGGTAGTTCATACCATGTGGATCTAACACATCTCAACAGGGTAGTTCATGCCATGTGGTAACACATGTCACACAGGGTAGTTCATCCCATGTGGATCTAACACATGTCACACAGGGTAGTTCATCCCATGTGGATCTAACACATGTCACACAGGGTAGATCATCCCATGTGGATCTAACACATGTCACACAGGGTAGTTCATCCCATGTGGATCTAACACATGTCACACAGGGTAGATCATACCATGTGGATCTAACATATGTCACACAGGGTAGTTCATCCCATGTGGATCTAACACATATTTCTATAAATGTTGTTTGCCATAAATGACGTGTCTCCTTTTGTTATAAAACAACTTGAATTTCTCATCCTCTTATTGTTTATGTACATCAGAAGTGCTCACTATTTATGTGAGTGACTTAGCTCAGGGAATTTCCACCCTGTACTGAATGAGAATCTGAAATTTGGACCTTTAATTTGTTAGCAGAGCTCAGAATTGATACTCAAAGTCTAGCTTAATGCTATTCTTACTAGCTAACTGTTCTCCTGGTTTTTATAATTTCACAATTTCTTCTTAAAAGTCTTTACATTTTTTTTCTTATACAAAAGTGGTACACTTTTGAAAAACATCCAGGCAGCTTAGGCACATGTAACATGGACATGTGGTTCTCTTGTATCAGATTTCCAGAAGTAATACTGATTGCTGCACTGTTTCAGAATATTCCAGATGCTCATTTAAAGAAGGATGATTTTTTTGGTTCTAGAGTTGGAAATAAGTTCTCTTTCCTCAGACATCCCAGACCCATTGAGGTTTGTGTGGGACAAGGTTAATCTTCAATGTCATTTCTACTTCTGCCTACACCAAGTAGAGAAGGGATGCGGAGGACCCACCCAGACCTGTTCTTGTGAATGCCTAGACTGCAGTGTGTAGGTGGCTGGCTCCTGGAAAGGTGGAGAGCAAGTTATGTGTGCAGTTGGGAGTCTGGATGCCAACACAACATCGAAGCCCAGGTAGAGCCAGGAACTTCGATCGTGAGGTGTAGAGGAATGTTGTGTCTGATTTTGAGGACAGTCCATCTCTTGCATACATTAGGAAGACAGACAATTTTGATAACAATGTATCAGTTTTTAGCTGCCCACACTTTCATAAAACCCATGGTAACTGGAAAAACCTTTAACCATGCTGATACACAGTTGTCTGTTATCTGCCAGTCTTAGTTATTCCAGGTTGCAGGTTCTATATTGTTCTCGAAATATTTGTGTAATATTGTTAAGTATTTATAATCATTTAACTCAAGTATTCTGGTTGAAGCTACACCTGTAGTTAGATTTGGAGGACACGAAGACATCAGAAAAGACCTCTGTTGGAAGCAATTTGATGGGTGGGTACCCAGGAGCAGAGGCCTGACCTGAGGTCTGGCTCTGCCACGTTTTGTCTATGAGATCTGGGAACAGTCCATCAGTTATTAATACTTTAGACCCTTTATGTTTTAGTTTTAATTCATTTAGTTCTCAGAGAGTCTTGTGTGCTATAACATTTTCCTTTTACATATGACGAAACAGTCTTAGGCAGGTTCAGTGTCTGTTCCATGCTCACACCATGGGTTTTAAATGAAGCTGTGATTTATATCTAGGAAATCCAATGCTGGAGGTCGTGTGCAAATGATAGTTCTGTTGACCTTACGTGAATATCAAATGACTTCACTAATATGGAAGCCTGTTTGGTTTCCTAAGTAATTGTATATAAAATAGAAATTTGCATAGGCTTTGAAATAAGGCAGTTTCCAAGTGACCTAGCTGAATAGTGGGTTTGATAATCAGTGTTCTTGCCATGAATTTACAGAGCACTCAGTGGTACAGTGACATGAACTTAATCAGGCGTGGGATAGGTACGTCGGGTTCTCAAGTCACAGGTTATCTTGGCATGGTCCTTAATAAGTCAAAGCAGAGAGACATCAATCAAGAAGATAACCATGTTATCCCCACCCTCCAAACAGAACAAAACAAAACCAAGCATAGACCATCTCCAGGAAAGTGTTGTTCATCATATTATGTGAATTGCAAGTGATTGGTGTCTCTTCCTGCTCCTTCTACTTTATGAACACAAGGAAGAAGAAGGCATTTGGCTCAGTGCACATGGGGCCATTCAGTTACACACAAATCTTCTTTATCTACAGAGCAGATGAATTTTAATGACATTTTAATTTTTAGTCACTCACAAGCATTAGTACCATTGTCCAAGACTGAGTTCTTTCATCTATGAAATGTTTTGGTAGTTACCTCACTGAGCTCCTGCACTGATGGCTGACACATCGTAGGAGTGGGATGTATTGTAGGTGGTGGGACTGTATTTGGGGCTGGGAAGCCAAGGATGACTGTTCTTTAATGATTTAGAATTTGATATATTTTTTTTAAAATTAGATTTCCATTTTCTTCTGCTGTAACTGAATACTGTATTGTATTTATTTATTGTTTTGTTTTAGTTTTTTTTTTTTTGACTAAGATGTATTTGACAAATGTTTCTGGTGGTTCAGACAGCATGACATTATTGTCCTGGTGAGGGTTTCTGACTGCATCACAGCATGGTGGAGAAACAGAAAGGGGAAGGTCGGCCTTAATCAGTGATCACTTGGTGAGACAGAGGGCTGGGGACCCCTGGGGCTAGGTTGTACTTTTTATAACCCTCTCCAGTTGCATCCTGTGGGAACTACATGAATCTCTTCTGAGGGGGGTGCCCCACCCTTAAAGGTTCCCCCATCTTGACCACATTTGAGGTCAAGTTTCCAGCATGCAGATTTGGGGACACACCCCAGCCAAGTAAGCCACTTTCTCTTCTTCCCAGTCTCTGTCTTTGCTCTTGATTTTGTCTTCATTGTGCGGATTTATTTTCACTGTGTTCCTGTTTCCAGTTAGCCACATAATACTGTTTTCAGGAATCGTGGCAAGAAGGGAACCTAACCACCAGGGCCACGTAAACCCTAGGAGAACAGTATATATTTGGAAGATCCCACCTCCTTTCAGAATCTGTCTCAGCGATGATACGGCAGTGGGGTGTTGTCCTGCTCTAAATTAGAGGCAGACCGAGCTGATATTTTTAGCTGGTATTTAAATGTGGCATGAGACTCTTATATAGTTCTTTAATTTATAGTCTGAAATGACTGACAGCCCAGGAATGAAAGATTATGATGTGATGGTAGGCTAAACCAGCAGGCCTGGATGTCATCTGCAGTCACAGTCTGCAGGCCTCTTAGTTTATTTGTGGACTTCTCATCTAAGGCTGGTAACTTAAGGCACTAGATAAAATAGTGAACTGAGAAATACTGGAAAAATAAAAACAACAAGCAGGATGTGGTGTGCAGTGTTCTGAGGGATCATGAGGGCGGTGAGTAAGCAGACTTTGAGGAGCCTTTGAAGCTGACTGGCTGCTGTGAGTGCAAAGAACAGTTTAGAAGAAGCAAGTATGTGCATCGAACTGGGCACGTAGCCAGTCTCTTGTGTCCTGATTTTCCTGTAGCATTGTGATAGGTGCAGAAGAGGCTGTGTGTGTACCAAGTGTTTGTGCACCAGTTTACAGCTGTCTAGCATCAAGGAAGTCAGTGTGAGGTTACCACTGCTGTGAGACCTTGGGTATATTTTTTCAGCCTGTGCCTCCAGTTAATTCATTTGTAAAAAGAGGGCATTATTAGTGACGTGGTGTGTGTGTGTGTGTGTGTGTGTGTGTGTACGTATGCATTTATGTAGTACCACATGTATAAAAACAACACATACATAGTACATTATGTATGTTATATTCATACATTATACATACACACACACATATATATCACAAATATGTTTCTGGGAATAGAGCTGTCAAATATATACATTGGATCACATTTTTGTTGTATCAGAAAGGTTGAAATATGTTCTTGACCTTACATTTATAATTTTGACTTACATCATTTTGCACAGTTTTGAATGATGTAAAGAACAATCAAAACATTTGGTAGATCATACCGTGTCTCCTAATAAAACCCCAAAGACAAAGTATCTCTTCAAGAGCATTGGGGAAGTCTCACAGATGTCCATTTCATAGCACTGTGGTACATAATAGTTTGTGTCCTGTGATCAAATTCCCAGGGTCTAAGACCCAAGAGGAGAAAGGATCCCTCGTGATGAGGTGAATGGTCTTGTTTCCGAGGATTCCAAGGACTGTTTCTTTTGCTATCATCCTGGTATTAGCTTCACTAGATTTATCTCACATGCTTGCCTGGTAATGCAGCCATTTCCTGAATACAAAGACCATTTTGAAAAAAATCTTCATGACTTTGGCATTACAGGACTACTGGGTGAATTTTGCTGAGGTTGAGGGCTTGGAGTCCTGACTTGGCTGTTATACAGTGGTCAGTAGATTCCAGTGGCGCCATGTGGAATTTATACCACCATAATAGGTACTGTTTATAGAATACTTGCTGTGGTCTTGGTGCTTTGATATGTAGTTTCATTTAATCCTCAGATCTTCAAGGGGGAATTAGTAGTAGTCCCTCTGTATACAGGAGGGAACTGGGGGAGGGAGAAGCTAAAAGTGTGCCTCGGTTTACACAAAACTGAGGATTTACAGGAAAATGTGGAGCCAACTGTATACAACACTCCAAATAGATCAAAGCATAACCAAGAGAGTATGATGGAGAGCCCTGGGTGGAGAGATCAGGTGCTGATGATGTGGGTTCACATCTAAGCATGTTCCTCTGACCCTTTGCCTCTCAGTGACTTGTGACTTCAGAACTCATCTTGCACTGCCTGCCTGCAAACTCTAGAGACTGATTCCTCCCTTCTCCCCTCCCCTGCTCTCCCCTTGTCTCTCCAAACTCCTCCCCCTTCCTCCCTTAGCCTGACCTCCCCTACTAAGGATGTGATCCTAGGCTTAATTACCGGTTGGGTAACTTGTCTGGAGGGAAGCCACACTATGTATTCCGTCTTCCAAAGGTGCTCCAGTCTGAATAGTGTTCCCTTGCATGGTTGTGCTACAGTTCATTTACCTGTTTTCTGTCAGTGCCCCTTGGCCCTGTCTAGGCTATAGAGAGCAAGGCTGCTGTGATTGCGAATGTACAGATGTGGTTTTTTTTTTTTTTTTGTTTTTCGAGACAGGGTTTCTCTGTGTAGCCTTGGCTGTCCTGGAACTCACTTTGTAGACCAGGCTGGCCTCGAACTCAGAAATCCTCCTGCCTCTGCCTCCCAAGTGCTGGGATTAAAGGCGTGCGCCACCACCGCCTGGCTTACAGATGTGTTTTAATCCCTAGTAGTGCATGCTTAAGAAGTAAGTTAGGAGACAACTTACCAGGTGACTGACCCCTAAAACCATTCCTTGCTCTTGCTTTTCCGAAGTCAACTTCCTCCTGTAGACATGCTGTGAACTCTGCCTTTCCTGGACATTCTTGGACCCTCTACAGGTCACAGGGACCTTGCTCCCATCAGACCTCAGACCACGAGTGCTCGTTTAGACGGTTATGTAACGTCCTTTCAGCTACTTTAGTGCCTAGATTAGTTAGCTTTGCTTCCCCTCATCTTTTGTTTGTTTGTTTGTTTGCTGGGTAGCCCAGGCAAGCCTTGAACTCCAGTTCTGTATATAGTCCAGGCTTGCCTTAAGCTCAAACTAGTCTCTCTGCCTTAACCACCTAAGGCTGAATTCAGGCTTGTACTATCAGAGTAGGTAGCTCTGGAACCTTGTTTTTCTGAAAGCCTCCACTGAAGCTTTATAATTCGCAGGATGCTTTAAAAAATTCGCCTTTAGTAAGTATGCTGCTTGTTTATTTGACAGTCAGTTAAATCAGTTTGGTTATGCAGTCCTGTGATGGCCGTTGCATGAGTCCTGGCCCATCCTGACTTTGAACCATTCCTGCATCAGAATTAAAAGTCACATGTGTGGGGACTTGGACTCAGAGGGCTCAGACATTTTCTCTAATGGGTTTTAAAGCCACTTTAGATTAAATAGCACTTCAGCTATGTAACTGTTTTATCTGTTAACTGACACCTTCCTGATTAATTTTTTTGCTGTTGAAATGATTATTATGATTTTTTTTTCTGTTAAGATCAAAATGTTTTCCTTGTAACCTGAAGATTCCTTTTCTTTCTTCCTTTTATTTGTTTCTGGTGGCATAAAGACTTCAGCATCCATAATCTAGATGGTCCAGTGGGAGACTTCTGCCCAAGAGAGGATTACTTCCGTATACAAAGGTTGAAAATATAACTCAGAGCTCCTGGACTTAGAGTTGTTGACTGTATACTCCAGAGAGACAGCTGATTCCTGACTCCTCATCTGAATATATTTCTACTGACTAATGTGACCATTTGTTACTGTATTCCTTTCTTGGTTCTTGTGACTATTAAGATAAGAACCTGTGACCATGTCATGTGGTTTGCTGATGGCTAAGTAGAAAGCTACTAAAGTGCATATTATTTGCCAGCACTCTAAAGTACCTATGTTGAGTTTTTAAGGATCTCAATAGATATGCAAAAAATAATTAAAATTCCTTCTTAAGACAATGAAGAGGCTGAGTAATAAGTTAGTGGGGATGGGGCCCAGCTCTGTCTTGCTTCTTGCAGCTGCCTGAGGGATTCATTTCAGAGAATTCCACTTATACAAACCCAGGATTCTTGGCTTCATCCCAGAAGAGATTTTTAGGATAAGCTAGTATGCGTAGTGTTATGGTATAATTGTGGCAGGAGGGAGTACCTTGGTGGGCCCATGCCAAGGTGTCCCCCCAGAGGAATTCCCTGAGGAATCTTGCCATGCAACAGGCCTAGTATAAAGAATATTTATTATAGGTCTGGGAGGGGAGAACGGGGACCTGGGAAGACTGGGAACAGAGCTGTGAGGGCAGAGAAGTGGGGAGAAAGAAAGTGGGGACAGCAAGAGAGAAAGAGAGGAAGAGGCCGGTTGGGAACAAGTTGGAACAGAGACAAAGAAGAGAGAGAGAAAGAGAGAGAGAGAGAGAGAGAGAGACTGAGACTGAGATTGGCGGGCTACAACGCAAGCTGTTTCTAGGTAGTTGTTGGGCCGAGCCTAGCAGAATTGTCTGTAACCCAACATGTAGAGTTAGAATTTATTGAAAAACAGATTTTAAGCACAAGGATTAAGAGAGAGGTTCTCAACTCTAACATAAGACATCTGGGAGCATGGGTATGCGCTTTCCAACTTCACTGCTTTTCGGCAGTCAGATAGACAGACACACCCTGTGGGTTTTGAAGGTCTTTAAAAGGGTGCCAAGGAAGCTGAGTGAGAGTAGAGAGGCACCTCCTGGGGTTCAGTTGTGGGGGAAAGTCTAGATGGTGGAGGGGGATGCAGGACTGAAGGATATCCTCACTGTAGACAAATATTTTTGTTTGTGAGGTTCCCAGAAAATAACCAGAGAGCAGTGAGACCCTACCCAAAGCCTTATTGTGTTCAGGTCTTAAAATCTGGTTATGTTGCCCTTTTAACATAAAACATCTCTATAAAAGAGGAAATATATGGGGCTGTAGAGTAGGCTCAGTGGTTAAGAGTACTTGCTCTTGCAGAGGACCTGGCACAATCTTCTGGCCTCTAGGGCACCAACGCACATATGTACATACACACCATATCCATAAACATTTTAAAAATATAAAAAAAGACAGAAAAAAAATCTTTATTTTGGCAACTTTCTCAACAGAAATTGTTATTGTGTTAGAATTCTTGCTTTTCCACAGGCAGGAGGCTTCAACCAGAGGGTTGCTCTACGACAAAGCTACCCAACTAGTATCTAAGACCCGAGATCTTAGCAGGGGTGGGGTGGATGGAGATGGATGGAGATGGACAAAGGAGGAGGAGGGAGGGGAGGAAGGAAAAATCAGTCTCTAGAGTTTCCAGGCAGGCAGTGCAAGAGCAGTTCTGAAGTCACAAGTCACTGAGAGGCAAAGGGTCAGAGGTATATGCTTAGATGTGAACCCACATCATCAGCACCTGATCTCTCCACTCAGGGCTCTCCATCAGCACCTGATCTGTCCACCCAGGGCTCTCCATCATACTCTCTTGATTATGCTTTGATCTATTTGGAGTGTTGTATACAGCTGGCTCCACATTTTACTGTAAATCCTCAGTTTTGTGTAAATGGAGGCACAGTTTCCTCCTGTATACAGAGGGACTAGTACTAATTCTCCCTTGAAGATCTGAGGGTTAAATGAGATTACATAACAAAGCACCAAGCCCAAGTGCGTAAGCATTCTGTAAACAGCATGTGTTTTGGTGATGTAAACTCTATGTAGTTATCTACTGACCACTGTATAACAGTAGAGTCAGAACTCCAATCCCTATACCTCAGATAGATGTATCTAAGTCTATAACCCCAGAGTTCACCTGGGATCTCTTTAAAAGCCGTGGCTGGCTGGGCCTTCCCAGGTCACTGAGATGGTCTCTGAGGAGAGAGCTTTGTGAGGACTCCTAGTGGAATAGGAATGGCCTTTGTGTCCTAAGCTCTGATTGCAGGGGCTCTTCCAGGCTCTGAACTGCAATCTGTAGAGGAAAGGCTGCTAGACCTACTGTCCTCCCGAAGAGAGGTCAGTTTCCTGCAGTCACAAGGAGCACCCTCAGGTTGTGTGTGCTATTTGCAAGGCATCTGTTCTTAAGACATGCAGCTGGAGATAGTTGTGACTTAGAAATGTTTGCACATTCTTGATTTAATATCTGCCCGGGAGAAGTGAAAGGGAAGCTGTTAATTGAGTGTGCCTTTTATCCAAAGGTCCAACCTGTTCTCTCTCTTTACTTTTTCTGTCTTGCTCCCTTTTCTTTCTTCTCCTCTTTTCCTACATATATCCTACATGCTGGAGGCCCACACACGAAATGACAGACTAGAGAGGAGCTTTTCAGTGCCTTGTGGATGGGATGTTGACGCCACTGACTGCTGGTGCTAAGGTTGGGAGATGGGGAGACGAGTAAGGAAATAGCTCCTTGGCAATGAACTTCCTATCTTTTGAGGGTCTGATTCAGTAACAAAATGCCAGTGAGAATGTTTAAGTCCAAGTGTTCACTGATGTAGAAATGAACTGCATTTTCTGTGTATATATGATGGGCAACCTGACATCAGAGTTGAATGGGGGGGGGGGCAGCCAATCAGCCGCTTCCAGGGCTATCTTGTGTGTCTCCAAGTAAGAAGAATTGTGACTGAAGGTTTCATTTTTCCTACTGCTACCATGGGGATTTTTAGGTCTTTGCATATAGAACTTTTAAGGAAGAGACTCATCAACAGCCGAGCCAGCAATCCTGGTAGAAGGCAAACCTTAGAATTTCAAGGCTAGAGGAGGCAGACATGAAGGGGAATGAAAGTCACCAGCTGGGCAGGGATGAGGTTATTCTAGAGATACCACATGATACCTAGTGAGCCTCCCTTTGACTATTAAAACAGTTATCCCCAAGAAGCTGCAATTTCTACAGGGATCTCATGCTGGGAGGAGAAGGCTGCAGTTTGATTTCAAAAGGAGAATTTTGTCTCCAGGAAAGAAATTTCACATTGCCCTAAGAACTTGTCAGACAACTCTGCAGGAGAGAATGAAGCCCAAACAATGGTATGGGCTGGGCTCCTCTCAGACTGGGACTATCTTCTTTTTAAACAATACCCTCCTATTAAGACCCTAAAGAGGGATGCTATGCTATGCGTGTGTGTGTGTGTGTGTGTGTGTGTGTGTGTGTGTGTGTGCGCGCGCGCGCGCGCACACATTTGCAAGCATGCCTTCCTCACTGGACGGCTTTGTTCCTCCCATAAGTCTCCTCTTCCTGCTCTCCGCTATTGCTTGCTTGTTTCATTGGTTTGTTGGGGCACAAGCTGGGATCCTGCTCAGTGGTAACATGGGGAATATGGCTGCTTTAATGGCTGCTTAGATTACTGTGTCTTGTTGTGTTTGGCCCCCTTTCTGGAGATGCTGCTGCATCAGTTATCGGCGTGCTGCATCAAGCCATTTCCAGAAATTAATGGCTAATGACAATCTTCTGGCTCACAGCTCTCTGGAACAGCAATTCAGGCTGACTTGAGCGTTGTGGATCTTGCTATCACCACCTGGTGTTATTTCTGTGGTTGAAGTCTCTGGTGGCATCCGTGAGGGTAAGAATGGTTTGGGATGGCTCACTCCTGACACCTGTAGCAGAGGCTGTAGAGCAGGGTGCATTGCTCCCCCACACAGACCTTAGCAAATTCGAGATTCCCTGGCTGGGAAAATAAGCACTTCCCTTTGAAGCACTCCCCTTGTTTCAAAGTGGGCATTGGGGGAACTACTAATGACAAAATCACATGGTGCAGCAGGTCTCACCTGGGAGGTTTAGTAAAGGGACGGGCTAAGGGGTAAGAGGACACGGGGCTGCCTCTGGTTGGAGGGAGGAAAGAAAGGAAGAGGGGAGGGAAAGTGGGGCTTTTTATCAGGGCGTGTGCTGGAGGACTTAAGACAGAACAGACAATGGGAATGTG
Organism: Tokudaia tokunoshimensis; assembly: GCA_036184795.1. Lineage (NCBI taxonomy): Eukaryota > Metazoa > Chordata > Mammalia > Rodentia > Muridae > Tokudaia > Tokudaia tokunoshimensis. The sequence continues at coordinate 51,333,531 of BTHU01000016.1, forward strand.
TGGTTGCCCTCTGGGCAGCTAGTGATGACTGTCTTATTTTCCCATATGAAGGTGCCTAATTGTCCCATTGTCACCAAATCCCTTGGGGCTGGCTGTGGAGGTGCCTGATTACTAACAGGTATTTCTACAGGTAGAAGACATTTTCCTGGCTATATTTGTAAGCAGCCCCCTCAGTAGGGCAGGAAGCTGGAGAGAAGGACATTACTTAAGGTTTTGTGGCCATGGTATATAGGGAATTTGGTATTGCGTGTCCACACAAGAATAATGGACCGTATCACCCACTTTCCTAGAGATGATTGGAGCCTGTGGGAGCCAGTCATTCAGTTAAAGATACTGACTGAGCAACCTTGGTGGGTCCTGTTCTGCACGGTAGGCACACAGCTGGGGCAGAAGCACCACTAATTCAGAATGCTCGAAAGCTACAAATAGAAAGAAATTGTCTTGTCATTGGTAGGATTTTGATGTTGAAACTGAGGCAGCAGTTTGTTCTCCAGCAGGAATGTCAGAGCAGCAGATTTTTATCACAACTCAGCATGGTAAAGTTCGGTTTGAAAGGGCCAGCTCAGTTGAGAGCAGGCTTCTCTGCCGGCAACACATCTGTATACTTATTTTATCTTTATTTTACAAAAGGAGAAAAAAGATGCAAGTAATTTCCCTGCAAAGAAGGCTCATCATCTATTCAATAAATATTACAGCTGTGACCAGTGGCCACATTTTCATTTCTGCAGGGTAACTATAATTGTTAGAAGCTATTCAGTTTCCCATCTTGAACATCTCCATGCACCTGTTCTGGAGAGTTCTGGTGTGAGGAACATCGAAAGCTTTGAGAGACCCTTGTCTGATGGGGACTAGGGAACCTGTAGGCATTCTTTCAGGCCAGGTTAATTGGGTTCTGACAGAATTTAAGAATATACACTGTGTGGAAGTTCTCATATAATGGTACGTTCTCTGCCTTTGGTTAGATTATGCTCATATTGGTGGAACATATAGAAAAATATTTGTTTTGTTTTCCATGGTAGGAAAGGTCTTTTACATTAAACTCATTGTGGCTCATATAAAGGCATTGCAAAATGTTTCTCCTGGTTTTTGTTTTTGTTTTGTTTTGGTTTTTTTGCCTTTTATTGTATTTACTTTTCATCCCCATGGGTCTCAGTGGTTCCAGTGCTGGAGAACTTGTCCTAGAAATGTAACATTTGATGGGTGTTGATGGGTGAAATTGGAAAAGTGAGGGTGCTGGACTGGGCACACCCCGACTCTCATCTCAGTGTTTTTCCTTTTTGAAACATTTTTATTTATTTATTTGTGTGTGTGTGTGTGTGTGTGTGTGTGTTTGTGTGTGTATGCAGAGGCATGTGGGGCACATGTGGAGGACAGAGGACAACTTGTACTCTGTTGGTGGATGTATGTGGGTCACAAGGATAGAATTCAAGTCTCAATAGCAAATGCTTTTACTGGCTGGGCTATTTCACTGGTCTCCTTTTCAAAATCTCTATAATGTATATAGTTAGCATTTTTTCTTCTTTCTGTCTTTATGATGTTGAAACTAAGGAAAACCAGAGCTTCCAAGATGAGTTTACCAAGTGGCTATTACGTGTGGTATTGCAACCTTGCACAAAATGGACTAAACCAGTCTTATTGGAGATGCCAGCGATGGAAGGTTGAAGTATAAAGAAAGAGAGTTCTAGTTTGCAGTTTGGAGTTAGTCAGCATCTGTGAAAACACAGCATTGATCCTTCAGGAAGTACATTTAAATTTAACATTAAATGTAAATTCAACATTACACTTATGTTCCATCAGAAAGTGAATGTAAGTTCAACTACCAAAGTGAATTAGATATATGAAATTCTGATGCTTGTTTATTTCCAAGGGCTGTGGATCTAATGCTGAATTGTTGGGGGTCTATACTACTAGTAGACAGCAGGCTGTAGAAGGGCAGTGCAGAAGTCCTTGCCCTAGTGTGGGTGTGGGTTGAATAGATGGGTTGCCACTCACTTTGAAGCAGAATGATAACTGTGAGTGGAGGCACTAGCTTTTAAGCATCTCCTGGAAAAGGGTGACTTTTGCTTACAATTACTACCAGTAGTTACAAGATTTTGGCAAGTATGACAGGGCTTTGGTGAGCTCCTGTCCAGAGTCATAAAGCTATGTCAAGATTTATATTGAAACATATTTTCAGTCTATAAATTTGTGCTTTTCATTTGTGAGAAGAGTGAACATGCCCTCTTGGCCACCTGGGTTCAGAGAGGCACAGTGTTCTTAAATGTGTAAGACTGGTGGAGGACAAGTGTTAGTTTCACAAGGATGAAACCGTATCACACTGAACTTAGAGAGGATCAAATGCATCCCATGTACTTGTTAGCATATCATTTCTTTCTTTTTTCTTTTTTACAGACATACATCGGGAGTGTGGTTATATCTGTTAACCCCTACCGATCCTTGCCCATTTATTCACCGGAGAAAGTGGAAGATTACAGAAATAGAAACTTCTATGAGCTGAGCCCTCACATGTAAGTACAGCTTGCAAACTCTTAACTCTCCCTTTTGCCCCAGCACATAGTTGACAGATGTGTGCAGCTGTCTCCTCAAATCACAGGAAAAAAATTTTTTCCTTTGTCTTCTTCCGGTTTTTAGATCATGGAAAAGAATGTAGAAGTTATAGTTAATACCGTAAAAACTAAGGCAAACACTGGTGTATAAAGTATTTCTGCTGCAGAGTCTGAATGAGCAGCAGCAGCTGATGAGGTTTGTGCATAAAACAGGAGTGCACAGTGTTTATGAGAGTCTGGTAGCCGGGCAATGGTGGCATATGTTTTCGTCCCAACACTCAGGAGACAGAGGTAGGAGCAAGGCCAGCCTGGTCTACAAAGCAAGTTCTAGGACAGCCAGAGCCACACAGGGAAACCCTGCCTCTAAAAACCAAACCAAACCAAACAACCAAACAACAACAATAATAAAAAAAAAAAAAAAAACAGAATCCAGCTCACATTTTCATTGTCTTTTTGGGCTGAGAAAGATCTCAAGTGTTGAGCTATACTAGTTTTTGGCTTCTGTTTTCTACTCTGAATGACTAAAGTAACCTTATGAAAGTTTTCTTATATTTGATGGATCAATATGGACTTGGATTACTAGATTTTTAATCACCTTTATGAAAAGGCCTGAAAAACAAAAAAGAAAGAAAAATTATAAGGCAGATTCAGGAGAGTCTTAAGCAACAGAAGTTTTTATTACTCTAGTTATATTCTGCTCACTTATAGTCAAAAGGAATCTATCTGTTCACTCTTTATGTTCTTGAGTTCACTGGTGAGTTAAAAGAAAGAGGACGATCCCTTTTGGGTCATTGGTGTAATGAGCCAAGAGTGCCAGGCTTCTCTAGCTTTGCTTGAGCAGAGACATTTCCTTCTCCTCCTCCATGTAAGGTATATGAATTCCCCTGGAATTCTTACTGTTTCCAGTTGCATTAAATAACTCATGGTGACTTGCAAAGCGGTGATTTGTTAGATGTGATAGAATTCTTGTATGTGATAAAACATCGTATGTAGATTTAAGATATCCGGGAGCTGTTGCTGGATGATGGCCCAGGGCTGATGTATACCAAGGTGTCTTGGGAAGCGTCAAGGGCTCTGTAAGGCTGTGCCGTGATCACTGCTATGATTATTGTTAGCTTTTTCAAAACACTGTCATTCTCTCAGAAACGTATGCATTGTTGAAAACAACCCCAGCTCATCATGAGACGCACATAAATGCACATGTGTGTTCAATGTCCACTGTGAGCAGAAATGCTGGTGTGGAAATCGTTTAGAGAATGTCTTGGCTGAGGAAAAGGTTAATTTGTCATTGGGATATTGTGGTGGTGGGAGTGTATGGCTTTTGAAAGTGGCTAAGCTACAATCCTGTGGTTCAGATGTTCTGCAGTATCTCCAATCAGGGCCGATTTGGGCGACTGAGAAGTTGATCATGTCTAAAGATACTTACTTGATTCTTGTACTTCGTTGATAAGAGGTTAGAGGACAGGGATGCCTCTGTACAACCCACACAGTGGTGGCACACAGCGGTCCTCAGATCACAGAACTGTCTGCTCGTAGGGACAGTGTGCTGGAGCCAAGAAACTCAATACTAAAGTGGAAGAACTTTAACACCTTAACTGTGTTTTCTCTTGTAGTTAAAGATCACCTCTCTCACTTTTGATGAAAAATGAGCTCTTATAATTAAGGAATATATATATATATATATATGTGTGTGTGTGTGTGTGTGTGCTGTTTGGAATGAAATATTTAAATATGTGAAAATAATTACTAAAAATTGAGCATTCTGTATTTTCCTAATCAAGTAAGTTTTGCCAGTGATCTAGTCCCACTGTGCCTAAGAAAAATAAAAATCTGAAATTACTTTTATCATTTTATAATTGTAAGCATTCCTCTAGATCCCTTGCAGTAAAATATTTTATTTAGTGCCTGAATGTTTGTTTTAAGTCTTAGGTATTGAAGTCATGTCCAAAGTCTGGTGCTGTGAGTAACTGCCAGATTCTCCCAAAGACATACTCAAAAACTATACTGGGAAAAGCCTGTGTTTTGGGAGCCCAGCTTCCCACGGGCTTCCGGCTGTTCTTATGTACTGCAATATATAGCTCACTTGGTGATGGATATGGAGCTGCAAATGGTGTTCATTCTTCGTTATGCTTTACGCTGCAGACCTCAGACTTTTACTTTAATGATAACAATACTGAGCAGACTAGCTGGTACAGCCTGAGACTTGCACTGTGTGCTGGCGCTACCCTAAAGACTTTATATGTACTATAACTCACTTTCTTCACAAAATACTTTGAGGGAGGTGCTATTACTAGTAGAGAAGTTGTTACATCTTATTGGTGGCAGAGACATTGTGGGCTTTGTAACTGCCCCTCATCTGGAAATGAGTTCCTTACTGTTCTCAACAGGCCTTCTTGCTGTGTATTTATTTTTCCAGGGTTGCCTGTGTTCCTCCATAGGAGCTATGACCATACCTCAAGTTACATCCACTGCCTTCCCCACAAGCCACATTTCTTTCCATTTGCAGTTTTAAATCTCTCCATTGGAAATGTTTTGATGTGGTAGATGGCTGTTCTAGGACATGCCTTGGACTGTCTGTCTTTATTCCTGCCTCTGAACCATTTCTGGAGGGGACAGCATGGCACTGCTACCCTGGTGGAAAGCAGTACCACCAGCACTAAGGGATTGCCTGTGTGCCGAAGAAGAGAAGCCTAGTAAGCCCTTGGTGTGGTGGCTTTCACCAGCGAGTGCATGTCCGCCAGCCTCTGCTCTGCCTCCCCGCACCTGGCTGCCTTCCTGTGCTCACACTCGCCTGCTCATTCCCACCACAGCATCTCTGCATGCTTTGCATGCACACCTGCAATGCTTGCTCTGCCTCCACTCCAGAGCAGCTCCAGTACCATCTTCAAGTCTCAGATGGTGTTAGACCCTCTCTCACCTCTTCTCTGCTCAGGCTGGGTCCTCCGCTTTCCTCCTCCCTCGCAGTTAACAGTTTAGCATTTACTCAGGGATTATCTGCCAGGTTAGGTGTCAGTTACATCTGGAGCACATTGCATAGAGCTTGCACTCAGGTGCCTCTTACAGTCTTGAGCAAATCACTAGGAGAAGCTTTAACTCTGAGAAATTAAGTGGTTTTCTCTGTCCAATGGGAAAGTATTTTTAGTTTAGGGTTTGGGTTGGAGGAGAAATACCTAGTTGATTGATACCCAGATAGTTTCCTAGACATGAGGGCTTGGCATGAGAGAATTAGAGTAATTAGGATAATAAGATGTGAGGCTCTTTGTCAACCTTGCCACATGCTCTTTTCTAAATACTGCTTCCTCCTCCAGGCTGGGACATTTCCCACTTTGGTGTGTAAATCTCGCACTATTCCTTGTGAATATTTGTTTTTGGCAGTATCTTGAAACGGGCTCTATACTACAACCCAGGCTGCTGTTCTCAGATAGTTTTGTCTTACAGGGTGATAAAATGACTTTGGACTTTGATGTTCCTTAATTATAATTGTTTCAAGAATTTGGTTTGGGCCAGCGGGATGGCTTAGCACCACACAAGTCTGAGATCAATGCCCACAATCCACATGAGGTAGAAGGAGAAAATTGATGTCACAGAGTTGTCCTCTGGCCTCCACACACAGACCCTGACATGCATTCCTCCTGCGCCCCACATCATATAAACATACATATACAATTATAAAGTTAAAAGAAAATGAGGGGTGGACTGTTAGTTTCAGGTGATGTGCTTGGCCACTTATCCGTGAACTCACCCCAAACTGCACTGAGAACCAGAGCTCACTGTCTGCAAAGTGTTTTCTTCTGATTCTTCCTTTAAGAGAGCGATAACTAGAAAGCAAAAGGAATTTAAAATAATTTTTATCCCATTTTGCTTAATCTCAAAACTGGCATAATTGAAAACAAGTCCTTTTTTATAGGATTGGGGAGGCTGTACTGACTGATTTGTGTGTCAATTTAATACAAGCTGGAGTTAATTACAGGGAAAGGAGCCTCCCTTGAGGAGATGCCTCCATGAGATCCAGCTGTAAGGCATTTTCTCAATTAGTGATCAAGGGTGGGAGGGCCCACTGTGAGTGGTGCCGTCCCTGGGCTGGTAGACCTGGATTCTATAAGAAAGCAAGGTGAGCAAGCCAGGGGAAGCAAGCCAGTCAGTAACATCCCTCCATGGCCTCTGCATCAGCTCCTGCCAATGTGGAAGTGTAAGCTGAATAAATCCTTTCCTCTCAAACTTGCTTCTTGATTATGATATTTGTGCAGGAATAGAAACCCTATTTAGTCAGATGTCATGAACAATGATGAAAATTTTCATTTTTATCAGAAGGCAATATGTTCTTATAGTGCTCTTGACCTGAGGGTTTTTAGGTGGTTCATTTTGTTCATGTTGCCCAAGAGCCTCTTGAAGGCGGACTATATCATGCTGCTGCCAGAACCCGCCCTGAGGGGCACAGTCTAGGACAGAGTGGAAACACATCCTTCTTGAATTGGGATGAAGTTGTGTTGTTCATATTACAGTAAAATTTGCAAGCACTATATTGAGGTAAGCCGTCTTTTCATTTTGTAAGTAGAAATTTGAAAATTTAGAAAAAAAATGATTTAAGGCTTTGAAATTTTTCTTATTATCCTCACCTAGAAAACTCAGAAGTAACTAGTTGTAGGAGTTTAGGTGGTGCTAGCGTGTCAGTTATACAGATGTGTCTCTGTGACCTTTGACCTCTCTGTTTGCATCAAACCAAGTCTTTAGGACTGCATGCTTCCAAAATGACGTAGCAAGGTTGCCTGTGTGTCCTGAGTACTTGGTTGACCTGTCATTTGGTTGCCAGTCCAGGTAAGCCAGGTAAATGTTATAAAGAACATTATGATCATATCTCAGAATGTAGAAATGATGAAGTTGGGCATACAGAGCTTGGGTTAAGGGTCCTCTGCAAGAGACCTGGCCGCTGTCCCTTTTATATGATTGATATTTTTCCTATGGCACGATAGTCTTTATAGTATGAACGCTTGGGTATATCCTGTATTTTTGGTTGGTTGGATAAGTGGTATGGAGAGAGATTTTTTTTCCTGAGGAGTGTGGGCATGGGTTGGGTGTTGCTAAAGTTGAATATTGCTGCCCTCATTTTCTTTTCAGAGCAATTGAAGCTTTAGTTGTTCTAGTGCCTTCTAATACACTGTATGTAGGAAGATGTTTGTCCTTTCCTGTCTGTCACACTGTCTACTTACCCGCTTTAGAAATGTTATTCATTTACTGAGTAAATATTTAATGAGCACTTGCTGTGCTCCAGGCCCTCTTTGAGGCACTGGGATGCAGCAACAAACAGAATGAAATTCTCATTTTCACTGGGGAGATAACATTTGACTTAACATACTCAAAGCTGAAATCTTGTACACCACCAGCTAGGAGGGGAAAGGGAATGAGTCTCTAGTGAAAGAAGAAAAAGATGACTTTCAGTGGTAGCCTTCCAGTGTATCTATGGGGTCACATTCTCTGAAACTGTGTGAACCGGTATGTGGGAGACTCTGGGCTGAGGTTTTGTCTCTGTGTCTCTGACATGCATGCATGACATGTGGCAGCATGGAATCAGAGAGCTGACTCACTCCCCATTTTAGACACTTCAGATTAACATCTTGCTCATAGCAACACCATCTTGAAAATGGCCAAACCCAGCCTTTTCATTTATACATGATGGTGTGTGTCATAGTAGGAAAAAGGCAGACACGGTGTTTGACTTCCATCTTTGGAGATATTTGTTTGGTTTAGAACAACCGGAAATCTTCTCAGAGTTCTGGTGTCAGTTTTGCAGTGCCATGGTTCAAAAGTCAGCTGCTACTGGAACAGCTTCTGCTGCTGGGTCTACAGCCAGGAATCTCTCCTAGCCTGATGCATACGCCACTTCTAAAAAAAAAATGCTCTATAAATTGAACTCTCACTTTTGAATCTCAGTCCTTTCTCCCAGGTGTCTGTTACCTTCCTGGGGCTACTTATTTTTTAAAATTACAATTATTTATTTGACTTGGGGGAGGCATGGCAGTCAGAGAACAGCTTATAGGAAGTCAGTTCTCCCCAGGAATTGAACTTGGTCATCAGGGTTGCTGGCAAATGCTGCAGAGCCATCTTGGAACTACTGCCTGGAGCTACTTTTCAAACAGAGACTGTTGTTTGAGTAGAGGGAGACCACAGTTAATTATTTATTCTTTCAGACTTTGAAGGTTTTTAAGCTAGAAGTGGGAAAGTCAGTGGAATGCCAGCCAGAAACATTTGTCATAAAAATTATAGTGATGTAAGAATGTGTCTGTCAGTAGAAACTTTCTAGTACGTCCCGGAAGTCTCAGAGTCCTAACCTTAATTGTAGATGTCTGTTGAGGCGTTTTATTGTTTCTTGTCAAATGCTCATCTGGGAGTTGAAAGACTTTATCTAAAGGCTGTTTATAAAGCTGAGCATACACCAGATGTTCACATCAGCCTAGAGGTAGTTTCAGTGATACAATCTCAAAGGTAAAGTTTGGTTCCCAACAAAACAGACTCTTTTCTGTCAGTGTTGCTGGTCTCTGATAGGACTTGGGAAGTCTTACCACAGTCTGGGAAAAGGCTCCTTTTCATTAGATGAGTGGTCCAGGGCCCCAGCCTCAGAAAGGGTTAGCTCCTGTTTCCTTGACATTGCGGCAGGTAGAGCACCCTCAGAGAGCCCTTCCTGAATGGTATATGCTTAGGGAGGGTGACATGCCTACTCTGTTGGTTTTCAACGAAGAAGCTTTGCTCTGCTCAGGGTAGGGGCTGGCCAACAGCGGTCTGATCCATTTTGAGGAGATGAGCAAAGTGAGTTTGGGGTCTGCACTTGGGAGACTCAGGCCTAAGAGTTGAGATGGGCTTGCAGGAGCTGAAACCCATGTGAAGAGGAGCAGGCTCCATTATGCTAGTCCAAGAAGAGGGATCGTTGTTGCTCTGTGGTTCAGGGTGTGTTCCTGCCAGTTCTAGCCTGTGAGGAATCCAAAGTCATTGAGCGAAAGGACTTGAACTCGCTCCCAATAAACATGATTTAGCGTCTCTAGTATGTGCTAAGTTCTGCAGATGTGTACATGAGTTTGTCATGAAGAATATATAATTGCTGCTGTAGGAGATACCAATAAATCAAACTGATAACTACAAAAGGCAAAGACAGGCCACAGAAAGCAGGATGATGTATCCTGGTCCATCCTGTCTGATTAGTGTCACTACAGAGGGCTACAATGTTTGAATGTAGCAGCAGTAATGGCACAGTCTTATGGAGAAGGTTTCAGAAGGTGGGAGCTTGTTACGTGCACAGAATAGAGTTCCAGGGTCAGAGAAGAATTCTCAAGCCATAGGGAGCAGTATTGATTCCATCATTCTGCATGTTATCTGGATGCCTGCTCAGTACCATATACCATATGCAGATGGAACCTTCCATTCCCAGTACTGGATCCCCATGACTCGTGCTCAGTCACTCTGTGTTTACGGGGGTGCAGATCTTCTCGAGAGATTTTAGGTGGCATTTGAATCACTCTGTTGTATGTAGGTTCTCCAGGGAGCTTTTTTTTTTTTAAAAACTCATGTTCAGTTGTCCTAAGTTGGAACCTGTTGGCTCTTGAGTATTCACTGTTGAGGAAGCAGGAGGGTGGTCTTCTCTCCCCTGCTCCCACTTTGGCATCTAAGACTGTCGGTTAACAAAGTACAGAGTATGTTGTCTTATTCTTTTGTCCCACTTATAGTGCAACGTTGAGTTGGTCTCTTTTGTTGATCCCTATGGAATTCCCATATCTAACAGTAGGTGTGGAGTAAGTACCATTTCTGACACCAGAGTGTGTGATTTTTTTTTTCCCCAACACCATCAGGTTCTCTAATACTAACTGGATATTTAACAATCCAATCAGTTCTGACATTCAGCTGCTTAGGAATAGCATAGACTGCAGACTGTCCAACAAGAATTCCCCACTTAGGATGCCATCTATAAGTGTCTTTCCGGATCATTCTTTTTCAGTAGCCACACATTTATATCCATAAATGTCACCTTGCCCCTTTCTGTTTTGAGAATTTTCTAGAGCCTCTCATAGAACTCAGGGAAACACTTAACACTTACTGGTTTATTAAAAAGAGAAGGTGCATTTAAAAACACTGACTAGCAAAGCACTTGGGAAAGACTCCTGGCCAGACTGGACCCGTGCTCTTCCAGCACACTGCCTTCCCTGTACCTCTGAGTCCTGCCAGCCGAAGGAAGTCCCCTCCCTGCCCCTGGCCATCTCATTGCCCAGGTTTTTATGACCTGATCTCTAGACATACTCCCCTAGCCTCCCCCATCTCCACTTCTTGGTGGTGTGGGGTGGGCCCAGGTTTTCACTGTCAATGGCAGGCTGTGTATTTCCTGCTGAACACCTCCCGTCCTGAAGCTACTAGAGGACCCACAGTGAGTCATCTGCTAGCATGAACTCAGGTAAGGGTGGAAGAAGCCTTTTTATGAGTAATAAGAGACACTCTTCGTACTCAGGAAATTGCGAAGGTTTTAGGATTGCCTGGGACCTGAGGCAAGTACCGTACCATACGTGTGCGTGCATCCTCCACAGGCAGCCTGAGAAAGCCTGTCCTGAGGTGCTTTAGAGCTGAATTCCTGAACTTGAAACCATTTTGTAGGGTCTGGATGTGGTGTTCTAGAAACCTGAAGCAGCCAGCTTCTTTTTAAAAGTAGTTGCAAAGTTCTGTCCCCTGAAGCATTTGTCTCAGCTTCCCAGCTCCTCCCTAGGCAGCACCTCCAGGCAGCACTGCCAGGTCGACCCCTCAAAGCCTTAAGGACTCTCTTACCCCTCTCTGCTGCACGACTGACTGCGCCCTTCCCCACCTCTGTCAGCATTTGTAGCCGTGCTTTTCTGGCCGCACCTTCTAGTTATCATTCCAGTTCTTAGTTAGACATACTCGTTCCTAGGTTTCCTTTATTCTTTTTGACTGAAGCCATGACTTTTCTATTTCATGAAAGTAGTTATTCTTTTATTTAAAAAATTATTCCATGTATTGATGTGCACACACACACACACACACATACACACACACAGAGCAAGTACATCACTGCACACATGTGGAAGCCAGAGGACAAGTTTGGGGAGTCCTTTCCTTCTACTACATAGGTAGGTCCTGAGGTTTGAACTCAGGTCATCAGACTTGACATCAAGTTCCTCTACCCACTGACCCATCTTGCCAGCACTAAAATAGTTTTTTGAAGATCACATGCCACCTCCATGTTGTCAGATATAGTGACCAGTCTTGCATTGTCTTTGGCAGTGTGACAAACTTCTTCATGCAATCATTCTAAGTCTGGCTTCTTCACTCCTGTTTTACCACCTTCTGGCGCCACTAGATGGATCTTCTTTTTGGTTGCGGTCTCAGTGGGACTTGGCTCTGGGACTTGTCCTTTCAGATAACCACTTAGACAAGCCACAGGGCTCCGAATGCCTGCCGGGCTCTGGTGGTGTTGATTCTTACAGACTCGGATCTCCAACCTCAGCTACAGACAGCCGGACTGCACCCAGCTCTTTGGCGTACCCCCGGCTCTCAAAGGCATTACACACTTCAGCATGTTATAGCCCAGACTTTGGATGGCCCCGTTCCCTTTCCTCTTCCTGGCCGTGGGTGGTGCTAGCACCACCCTTTGATTACTCACAGCCCAAACCTTTTTTGCCTGTTTCACACACACCCAGTTTATCATTCGGGTCTTCCCAATCTATCCCCCACATTCCCATGCTTGTTTCCACCCATCGTTGTCCTCCCGTGCTCAGGGCTGGAGCCATCTTTCCACAAATGCTCAGCAGGTGGTTTCCGTCGCTGTTTGCACTTCTTTATGACTCCCAGGTGCTGGGCTGCCGTCTCCCAGCAATTCAAGTCTCTCAGCTCCTTTCTCCAGGGCGCTGGTCTCCTTGTTGTCATGGGAACCTGTCCTGTGCTCTTCCCCTTGCCCTTCCTCACTGAAGTGACCATTTTCTCTTGCTTCAGTGGGGGCACATTTCGGTGATCAGAGTAGCCTCCTCATGTACCATGTGAGATAGCAGTCCTCCATGCCCAGCAACCTCCTTTTCTTCAGTTTGTCATCCCTGTCATGCCACTGTGTGCTCATTTGCTTATTCATTTACCGCTTTTTCTTTCGTGCTAGAGTGCCATTTCCAAGAAAGCTAGGGAAGTTTGTTTTGCATATCCAAGTATCCATAGCAAGTACAACAATGCCCAGTGTGATGCAAATACAACATAAAACTTATAGATGGATGAGTGCATCTGGGTGCCTATTAGTAGAAATTTTGTGTAGAAGGCATATATTTGTTTTCAAGGATCATCCTGTCAAATCATGATTGAGGCAAGAAGCTACCTGCTGAACGCCTAGGAAAACATCACTCTGGCCCGTGGTACGTGAGGACAAGATGATGGGAGACAGCAGAGAGCTAGAGCAGGAGGACAGCATTGGCTGTATTGCCAATATAATGGAACAGCATATAATTATTTCTTGGTGTATCCATGGTATCTTGGCCCAAGATACCCAGATCTGACGAGGCTCGGGTCCATCTAAAAAAGACATGCAGCATGGACTCATAACCCTACCTCACCCTGCACTTACTTTAAATCATCTTAAACCATCTTTTTTTTTTTTTGGTTTTTTGAGACAGGGTTTCTCTGTGTAGCCCTGGCTGTCCTGGGACTCGCTCTGTAGTCCAGGCTGGCCTCAAACTCAGAAATCCACCTGCCTCTGCCTCCCAAGTGCTAGGATCAAAGGCGTGTGCCACCACTGCCCTGCTTAAACCATCTTTTGATTACTTATAAAACCTAATAAATCATGAATGTGATACAAGCAATTGTTAGTCTGTAGGACTTAGAGAATAATGGCAATGTTCCCATTCAGTAGTTTTTTTTCAAGTCTTTTCTGTTAGTGGTTGGTTGAATTCATAGAGAGGGAACCTGTGAGCACAGAGAGCCAATTGCACATGTTTAGAGATAAGGAAGGAATTGAGCCCCTCACAGTTAGTGTGATCAGAGACTTGGGAAGTGCTACATGCATGGAGTCTTAAGGGATTCTCAGAATAGGTGGCAGTTATAGTTTAATAACTAGCTGTATGGAATATAAATAAAAAAGTGTACACACACACATACATACACACACACACACCATGACACACATTAGCCAGGGTGCTAGGAAAAACTATTGGGGTTGAGTTGGTAGCTCTGTGTAGAACTAGTTTTAATTTTAGTTAAACATTCAAAATATCCATATGTTTGAGTCATTGGGAGGTCTGAGGATTGTGACGGTTACTCTAAAGTAATAGGAGTGAGTAATTTCAATTTATGTCTAGAAAGAATTGCCAACTTTCAACCCAATTGCCAAGTGGAAAAAAAATGTTCAGACTTGTTGAATATGCTCAAATGTGTATGTATGTAATATTTTAATGAATGAGTGGCGAATGACTTACTTTGCAAATAACTTATAAGTATAAACATGTTAATTCATTTATGTTTTATGACAAAATTTCTAGTTGATATTGGTGTTGGATAGTAGTATCATTCAGGAGGGGTAGCATTTGGTGCAAAATATACTGATTAGCTTCTACGAAGGTAATGTTTGCTGTGCGTATGAAGCTCTTCTCTTTGGGTATTGGTGTCTAAGACCTGGATGCATGGGGAGGAGGATCAAGGCTAAAAAGAATATCCTAAGCCTTATAAATGGCTTAGCTTAATTTTATACAAATTAGCACTAGAGGACTAAGGTAGGAAATACATCTTTTCTACTAAAGCATTTTTTTTCTCTGTCCACTTTAACAGTGTGGAGTTAGAAAGGATCTGGAGAGGAGGGAGGATCTGGCTGCTTTCCAGGATGGATGTCTGTGTTGGGGAAGTGTAGGCATCGCCAACTGCCCTGGGTTTAGAAGATGCTGTCATGCCCATGTGCCCTCTGTCACCTTTAGCAGTGTGACAATAGGTAGTGATGGTGTGTACAGCTGCCTTGGCTAGCAGGAATTTTTGTGTATTTTGCTCATATAAATAGAACAGTGCATAGAAGCAGACTATTCAAATGAAATATTCTCATCCAAGGGCATACAGATTTATTAAAAAAAAACATTGCTAAAGTATAAAGGCACTAAAGGTATAATTTGTAATCTGAGCACATGTAGCTATTTGAGATGACGTTAGATTAGTGAGTCATTGCTATCTGGTTACTCATTACCTGGAACCTTGACTAGAAGGAAGAAGGAAGTGTGGAAATCTGCATGTGTGCTTTCTGGGCATTGTTCCTAAAAGCCACAGAAAATGATATCTACTGCTTTGAACATTGCTTCCTTTTCCTAAAGTAGCTTTCATCTAAGTAGCATTGTGTCTAGGGTGGGAAATGGCAAACTTTGTCCTGCAGGCAAATAGTTAAGGTACCATGATTTTTACAACTTGAAAATTGCTTATCATTCTCTGTACTTAGGGACATTTTTCTTTGATGATTGCACACGGATAACACTGATCATAACTATCACTTTGAGAATTAAATATGTCCTAGGTAAAGAGTCTGGCTTTGGACGTGGAATCGTTTGATACCTGTGCAGTCTGTTTCAGCATTAGGCTCTTCTGGCCTGCCATTCCACTCACTGCTTCTTGTCATAGTCTGTACATATAACATGCAGCAGCCCTGTGTACTATCTGGGGCAAGAAGCTGACACTGTGTCCTTACCATGCACAGTGCCATGATCTTACAGTTCTTTATTGTACAATGTCTGATCTATCTCAGGATTTTCTATTTATGTACTGGGCTTTTACAAGAGTAAACATCTCCAAGCAAGGATAAAATGTTACCCTTCCTTTGTTGCTTCATGATCACTGGTCTTAACATGCACCCAGTATGCTTGTTACATGGTCCAGTATGCTTGTTATCTGGTCCAGTACCAGTGTTCTAATGCGTTGTGTACCTTATGAAACACACATACAAACATGAATTCAAACCTTTAAGTCATGATTAATAGAAATTCTAATATTTGGTATCAGCTCTTCAAAGTATCCCATGGCATACATGTGCCTTACTTTTAGGTATGTGGTAATATAGTCAGGAAATGCTTTTAATGTTCAGCTATTCTGTTCTGACTGCCAACAAATTTCTATTGTTGTAATAAAAATTCAAGATTATAGTGTGCTTGAGATCTAGTAATGGAGTATAAGGGAAGGGCGTGATAAGGGAATTAGCTTGTACTAAGGCTTGCCAGGACAAAAGTTTGTTTCCAGATGCTGACCCAGTCTGATATGTGTCACATAACTGTCCTCAGGCTCTCTTCCAACCTACTTATATCACCTTTGGATTACCTGGTTTATAAGGCTGCTAGAGAGGGGAAGAGAAGACATTGTTTGGACTTTCCTCATTGGCCTGTGCATAGTCATGTGGGCTCACTATAACTGCAGAGGAGGCTAGGAACCAATCTTCCCTTGTGCCATCAAGAGGAGTATGAAGTGGGGTATAGTGGCTTACCCCAGCTCCTACCTCCTACATCAATAGTGTATAGTTGTTAGTGTTCGTTAACTCAGCCCATAGGAACCATGTAAAGCTTTAACATAGATTTCAGCGTGAGCAGGATGGTATATTTTAGTAAGATTGTGCTCTTCAAACATTTCAATTTTTTTCTTATAACTATAATCAGTGTATTTTTGTATTATTGTATTTCCATTTTAATCTCATTTGAATACATTCTTGCAGAAATGAAACCTTTGGCTCACTTTCCATGTTTGTGCTCTTATCTCTTTTTCTCACACTACTGTTCTAAATAGATAGTGCTAACTTTGGTTTATTAGAAACAAAGGTTTTTGCTATGTATAGAATGAATCAACTTTATGTTATTATTTGAAGATGTGACTAAATGCTTGATACATTTCTGCAGTAGATCTGGTTTTGGCACAAATCCCTTATTGATTTTCTTGGAACTAGTAATTTCTATTGGGATTTTTAGACTATTAGGTGCTGATCTCTTCTGGGATTTTGGTTCTAACCAGCTTGGAGACTGAAGCTAGTGCAGTGTTGATGTTTTAGATCCCACTCCTCTCAGACGGATGGAGAATATGTAAAAGTCAATTTCCTCTACACTTGGGAATTTAAAGCAGTGTTTAAGGACATCGTAAATTGAAATTTCCTTTCCAAATATGGCTGTAGTCAAACACAGATGATGGAGAAGTAAAACTGTTAGAAAGGACCACAGAAGAATTTTGTTTTGTTTTTTTGGTCAGGAAAAAAAGGAAAAGTGTGCTTACTCAGCCAGGCTGATACTGTGATCATGGAAGTGCTTTTTTCCGAAGTCTGTCTGACTCCAGATGTAGCCCCCTGTGCAGCTCCAAGAATATGGAGCTGGGAAACAAACAAGTAAAACAAACACAAAAAGAAAGGAGAATAGTACTGGAGATTTGTACAAGAGGCGGATGGTGTCCAGTGGTTGCGTGATGGCTATAACTAAGAGCGTACATATGCTTTGAGAAGACGAGCAAGTGCATCTCAGTAGACTTAGAGTCTTCCGGTTTCTATGACACTAGTCAGAAGAGTAGGATCTCAGAATTCTTAGCGACGTGCTAAAGTTGGAAGTGTAGCCTCTTTCTTTGGTAAGCCTGTGTGTGCATGTGAATGTAGACACCCGTGTCCATCCAGTTAGACATCCTCCACTATTCTCCCTCCCCACCAAAGAAAGAAAATCTGCATGTAGACATGGAGTCCCTGGTGTATTGTTTTCACTAATTATTCTATCATCTCATTTGTGGTTGACTGAAGACAACTTAGGATTTTACAGTTATGTAATAAGTTAAAAGGCCTTTAAAGATCAGAGCAGTGGGGATGTAGAAGATAGTCGAGACCTAAGAGAAAGCTAGCACCATGATGTTCTCTGTAGTAATTGAACGTACCCTTTTCATTTCCTTGTGGAAATATGGGTCGATATGAAGGGGAAATATCAGTCATAAAGTTAGTTTTGCTTGTGGGATTAAAGTGTCTTCTTTGTTTAAGAGAATTAAAGTTTTTCTGTGTTAAAAGGAGATTTCTCTTAGGGGATTTAGGGCACACAGGACATCATGAATATCTTCCAGAACTTCCTCATAGAAAATAGTGTTGTAACACAGGAATATAACACTGAAGTTTCCATACAGAGTTTGGAAAAAGCAAGTCTATGAGAAGTTTAAGTCGGCTTCGGTGTGTAAGGAAGCTCTAGAGCAGTGTGAACATGGAGGGTCCACTCGCCGCACAGGATTGCGGATGGTGAAGCATGAAGATGCTGGTCCAGATGGATCTGGGCTTCCCAGTTGAACCACCATAAATGCCTCTGAATCTGTAGGGCCTAGAAGGGAAGCAAGATACAGGGTTCTTATGGGATGCTGATGTGTCCGTAGACGAATAACGGTGGCATACGGACAGTGTCAGTTGATTAAAGAATGCAAGGAATACATAGATCACTGTATTTCCACCAAGTGTAGAATCTATGACAGTTTTCAGATTATGTTTATTTTCTTCTTGGAATTTAGACAATCTGTAGATCCCTGAAGATTGTATTCTAGGTAAGGGTTTAGAGTACTTGTAATTTGCTGTTAGTAAAAGTCAACCATTCATTCATTCATTCATTCATTCATTCATTCATTCAGTGATGAGCTCTTATTATGACAGTCAAGACTGGCTTCAAACTCCTTCCTGGGTCAAACAATCCTCCTACCTCAGTCCTCCGAATAGATGGGACTAGAGGTGCCCAACACCATGCCCAGATCAAATGCAGGTCACATTGAATAATAGTAGCATTTTATCATAACTTACAAAGCAGATGAAGACTTATCTGAGTAAGTGACTTCTACTTTATGTAGGGACATGGGTCCTAAGGTATATTGCAACTTTGTTTTCTCTAGACCAGCACTAGTTGGCAATCAAACACTTCTGTAGGCTGGCTGGAGTTACTACTAAGATGAATATTATCCCAGTAATGTTGGTAGTACACATCAGGGTGTGTGTGTGTGTGTGTGTGTGTGTGCGCGCGCACGCGTGCGCACGCACGCGCATGGGAGAAGGGGGGTGGGGGGGGAGAGAGAGAGAGAGAGAGCGAGCATGTGTGTGCATGTGCATGTTTGTGTCTGTGGGCATATGGGTATACATGTGCGCATGCGTGTATTTCCGTACGACTCTTGATAGAATTGAGAGAGGCTTTTCCTCCACTGGTGTTCAGAGACAGGTTGGCTTTGTTGTAATCTTTTCTTTCTTGCTGCTGATCTTGCTGTTGGTCAGAGTCCTCTGCTCCTATTCTGGGATATGCCACTAAGGTGATTGGACTCGGCCGCATGTCAGGTCTCAGTGGCAAGAAGGATGCTGGCATCATGAGCCAGAGCCACACCACAGCTTTTCTAGGTGGTGCCTGGGAATCATCATAAAGATTTGGAGTCTTTGAAGATGTATTAGTACATTTTCCAGCAAAAAGTTTGAGTGCCAGTTTCTGCCAATCCCAGTGATTTCCTGGGAGAACACCGTGATTCCTGTCCTCCTTCAATGGAGGCTTCTGTCTGGAGGAAAGCAGAGGAGAACAGCAACAGGCAGTGTTTAAGAAGATGTGAGTGACTAAGTGAGACCTTGGGACCTGAGGGTCTGAGGGGTGGGGTGGGGTGGGTGGGGTGGGGTTGGGGTTGGCAGTCTTGTTGCCGTCTTCACATTTCCTCCCAAGCTCTGTGGAACCAGAGAGCTACAGTCACTTGATAAATACTGGCTAGAAAAGATTACGTTAAAAGCGATCATTGGTCCAAGGGAAGAAGGAGAAGGGACCCTACTTTTGGGGGTGTGTGGGGAGCTCAGAGAGGCATCCTCAGCTCAGGGGTATGGAAGGGTACTACATGATATCTGCTAGCCCTGAAGGTGACTCTAACAGCCTTTGCCTTCTACTTCAAGAATTAGTCTAGTGTGTAGGGGAATGCCAGGACAGGGAAGCGGGAGTGGGTGGATTGGTAAGCAGGGGGAGAGGGAGATGGGATAGGCTGTTTTCAGAGGGGAAACCAGGAAAGGGGATAACCTTTGAAATGTAAATAAAGAAAATATCTAGAAATATATATATGTATATATAGTCTAGTGATTGTGGGCTAAAGGGGGATGGCCTGCATCCAGCCCAGAGCTCGGGCCACTGGGCAAGGTGGAAGCAGGTGGTTGGACTGCCCGCATCCCCATGGAACCCCCAGGTGGGTGTTGGGCTTTGCAAAGCCATAGGACCCCGCTTGGGGTGGGAAAGGGCAGTCTTTGGGGGTCTCCTGGTGAGCCAGAAGGGCAGAGCTCATGGGTGACAGGTTCATAGTCCTGGACACCACAGATGCAGCTGGATGTCTCAGAAGAGCTGAGAACAAGATTGTGGGCCGGAGGGGCTGGGCTCTGACCCCGTTCGAAGGGAGAGGGGCAGGAGAGAGCTCTGTCTGGGTCCCTCAGGACGAGAGTGTCCTTGGCTTGGGTTGGTCATGGCCATGGCTGGGAACGCTGGGAAGCCTTCTAGCGGGAGACTAGATGTGGGGCTCTTTAGGGGAAGACCTGCCCCATTGTTCCAACACAGCAGGTCTAGATGAGAAGAGGCAGCCCAAGGTTTTAAAGAGTTTATTGTAGAGAAGTAGAGAGAGAAGGTAGAAAAGTAGACGCGGGCCATGGCCACCTGGAAGGGGCGGGGGAGGGAATTGGGAGAGAGGGGGAGCAAGGGGACAAGAGATGAGAGAGAAAGACAAGAAAGTAAGAGAAGTGAGAGCAAGAGAGAGAGGAGGGGGCAAGAACCCCCTTTTATAGTGGGCCAGCCTACCTGGCTATTGCCAGGTGACTGTGGGGGTAGAGTCCAGACAGAATACTAGGGGCTTGGGGCGTTGCCTTACATGACCGATGGCCACTGGATAATGGAGTTGAGGGCTTCGTGTCAGGAGCCTAGTATCTGGGAGCATGGCCAACGGGTCTGTCCCTTGTAGAATTAATCTACGGGGTCTCCAGAAGTTAAGCCTCACTCAACCAGAACACAGACTGCCTTTCATGGTCCCACAAGTGATGACCAGTGATGTCAGCGGTGCAAACATTACCATATTTTGATTGCCTTGAGCAGGTAGGTTTTAGGTGACTGTTTGCCCCTGACTTCAAACAGCATTTATAGACATTACTATTACCGAGAATTGCCAAATCCCCTCAAAACTACTTTAATGATTTATTTTGACAGAGTACAATAGAGGCCCACTTCTCTAAGGGTTTCTTCTTTTGTTTAAGCTTTTAAGCTTAGACTCTCTGTGTAACCCAAACTGATACGGAGGTTACACTCCTCTTGCTCATCCTCCCAGGTCCTGTGTTACCGGGCCAGCGCTACCACACCTAGTCTTCAAGAATTTTAAGTCTATCAAGTTTCTTGTTTCTGAACACATGAGTTGTACTTACATATGGAGATCCAAATAACATTTCTTTTGATTTCACCTTTTTTTTGGGGGGGGGTGTCATTTTGAGGTAATTGCAGTTGTTATGAAATTATTATAATTATAAAATTAAAATAAAAATTTCTGTCTATTAATAAGATGAAAGAATGTTTCAGATGCCATTTTAGCAATTTATTCTGCCTAATATGCTGTGCTGGGAACTTGTATAGAGAAAGAGAAATTGTAAACAAGAAATCCTCCTAACTGATGGTATTATATGCTGAAGGTGTAGTAGGTAGACATATAGAGAGGGTGCAGGCAAGGGATCCTAGCATGAATTATGAATGCAAGGCAGGGACTTCAAGGGAGACGGTCCAGGAAAGGAACTGGGCAGTCTAGCAACTGCATTGCAGTCTTTGCATGTTAGGGAGAAATGGAGCTCCTTTAGGTTGGGTTCTGTATGCGGTGGCTTTGCTACTTCGACTTCTCTGGTTATACATACTGGGAACTTTTGTTCTGAGGGCATAAACTTGCATTGAGCTTCCTTTCTGTAACAGAAACACTCATAGGTGCTGTGCATGGTGCATACACACACACACACACACACACACACACACACACACACACACACACACACACACACATACTGTATGCCTCTCTGGAGTACCTCAGGGTTGTAAGGCTCTTCTTGACCTGGGCCTTTTGTTCCTATAGCACTGTTCTGGTCAGATTGTTGCTAGCTTTCAGCACTTTCTTTATTCTGAAATCTTAGTGTAGATTAAGTGGCTAGGTAGTTTCTCACAGACCTTTAAGGCCAGATTTCTTCTCAGATGCTGTCTCCTGATGCAGTCATGGGATGGTCAGTTTGACTATCTATGTCCAAATCCAAGTACGTCTTCTCTCAGTTACAAATGTAATCTGATATGTGGATATTTCTAGTTATTTTCTTAAGGCTACTTATGCATAGTGCTGTGACTGAAGCTTTCATGCAGATATTCCAGAGATGTGTAGTCTCATGTGTTCACAGTCAGTCTTGCAGTACCTGTTCTAGATCGTTAGGCATGGCTGTACTCCTAACCTGCCCGAAGTCCTTAGCTAGGATGCTGAGAGGAGGTTAACTAAGACTCTCCAGGAGGCAGAGCCTGTTTCTTTTTCAGAATCTCTTCTGTGTGTCAGAGGAAAACTGCAGGGAATCAGGCAGGGTGTGTCTGTGGAATTTGGGGGTCTACTCATACCTATATGGTAGACTTTTTGATATAGAGACATTTTAGCACTTTTTTTTTTTAGAAAAGAAAAACAAAACACCATAAAACTTAGCAACCAAATAATGGGCAGAACAGACCTGGAAACTTGAATAGTTCCCATGGAGGAGACCAGACTCTGGAGCAAGGAAAGGAAGTGAGAGTTTCCAGAAGGACATGTGCACATGAGGAGACCCTGAAGCCAACTTGAGTCTGGGGCCTCATTGTTTGGTGACACAAGCTTCCTTCTCCAAGTCTTAATTGCACTCCTCTGACTCCACCCCTTCAACTCTAATCTATTTTCTCTATAAAATTAAGACATGGATATCTAACTGATCTGTCCCAGATTTGCATCCTAATTTGACTAGGTGAATATAATACCTTATGTGTTGTAGAGAGCCTCTTGGGCTGTCCTTTTTCCCTTCAGCCTAATTCTGGCTGCCTGGAAAATCCTGAGACACTGCTACTGTTGCTACTCTTTGTGTCTGAGCAAAACACATACATCTTTGTAGAAGTCTTTCAAGTCATGATTTGGGGGACATAACTAATGGGGCCTTGTGAAGTGGCTACTTACCTGTTCTTTCAATCTTGATATAAACCGAGTCGTTAGCTCTAGTTGGCGTCCCAGTCCTTCACTGAGCACCTGCTACATTTCAGACATTGTTCAGGGCTCGCTCTGGTCACAGAGGCTTAACAGATGAACGAAGCCTTGAAGCTAATTTTCTTTTACAATTGTATTTCTTTTCTGTTGAGCACTTTTTAACCCCCCCACCCCCCAAAACACATGTACTTGGGGTCTTAGTTCAAACGCCATGTCCTCCACCCAAAATCTCTGATTACTATGGTCAGATCTCCTTGTACCTCTTTAGTATGCAAGGTCTCCCAGCTCAGTGTTGCCACCCAAGAATGGCCTCCCTGTGGCCCACCTGGCTAATGTGAAGCTGTGATGCCCTCTGGACCCAGCAGCTGCTCAACGTCCTCAGAGTCAGCCGGTGCAGAGCAGTTTATAATGGAATGTGGAAAACATGAAGGACTTGCTTTTATGAACAACCTAAACATTTGGGATGTGGGCCTGAGAGCTCATTGTATTCTCTAGTTAGTAAAGCAGAGTTTGGTTAGGAAGGATCTTTTAGACTGACTCTTCTCCAGGACTCTGTTGCCTATAATAGAGTCATGGAAGCTGACTGTGAATGAGCTGACTTGGAATGAGTGAATAAATAATACATTTAAAGTTCTGGCACATTGTGCTAAAATTTTGTTTAAACTGTGTTTACCTTGAGCTGGAAAGGCTGTTCCTGAGGATGTGATTATTTTAATGAGAATTGGGAAATAAAAGACGATTGTTAGAATTTCCTTATTGGAAGAGATACTAAAAATACCCAAGGGCTAATTGGGTTTGAATTAAGAACCCCTGGTTGTGTATTTGTTCTTTCCTCCGAGTCATGTGTGTTTTACTCATTTTTGGAGAGGGGAAATAACATAATTTCCTCCTAGCCCCCATAATTTCCTCTGCTTCCTCCTGGCCTCTGGCCTTGTTTAGGGTTCAGATCTTACAGTTTTCCACGCTTCCCAAGCCAAAGCCACTTTTTCCTCCTCTCTCCATTTTCTGGATGTTTTGGAAGTACATTGACATGTTTGTTACCATCTCTTGTGGGGCTTTGAGACTTTCTCTTGTTTTTTAGGCCTCTGGATGACTTCAGAGCCCCCGACTCTAAGTGCCTGTAAGTCCCTAGTGAGCACACCAGGGACCCCGCCCTTGTAAATGACCTTGTCCCTGCCTCTGCATACACTTGCATGTTGGTGATTAAGGAATGAGACAGGCCACTCACGCTTCACTTCCTTCTCTACAGTAGCAAAGACTGGTAAAGAAGTGAAGCTAGAGTTAAGTCTCTTTTGACCTCTTTCCAAGTCCAGGAAGGATGCTGTTATCGAGGAGGACTCTTGCCCCGTGGTAGCATGTTGGTGCCCCAGACTTTTCTGGGTATCATTGTCTTTAGAACAGATCAAGTTTTTGAAGGCAGTCCTTGGCAGCACATCCAATTTACCATTAAATTCCTAAGTGCTGCTTCCAAGTCTGAAGTTTCTTCTATATGGCTTTCAAAGCTGAATCCAGTCCTTTTCCTTCCTGGGATGGTTTAGTCTCCCCAAGCCTCATCTGCTTCCTGATGCCTTGTCTCTAGCCCTGGCTTTTGCAGTCACTTATGAAAAGAACCATCACTGGTCCAGCCTGCCATCCAGCCCCCATCATTGCCATATCTGTCTAGTAGAAGGACAGGTGTCCATGGTGTTTATTCGGTTGGGTGAGTCTCAGGCCAGTCTGTTGAGCCTCAACAAACTGTAGGGTCTCCATTATGATTTTGACAATAGGGTCTAAAGATTTTGGATATGAGCCTAAGAATTTTTGTACTAAGGGCATTGTAATAAAAAATTCTAAAATCTCAAAAGAACATCCATTTAATTAATGGATGAACCCAGGGCCTCATGCATGCTAGGCAAGCTCTCTACCTCTGAATTAATACTCTTAGTCATGTTAGATTGTTTTTTTGTAACCAGCATATGAGCTTTTAAGATAGAAAACATTGCTTATTAAATCTAGTGCTCAGTTACTAGAGCGTGCAGTCGAGTCATGTGGGTATTTTATCATGCCTTGAAACATAACACATGTGAAGTACCATGATTCTGACTTCTTAGTGGTTACACCTGACTGTAAAGATTAACATTTATGTTTGAGTGACAAGATATCATGAAATCTGTGAACACTGAGGTTGGCGGGCCAGTGTGTGGTGATGGGGGGTGTTTTCTGCATGCCAGCATGGGTCTAAAGGAAGAAGCCTTGAGCCTGTGTGTCGTGTCCTGCTCTGAAGCTGGACCTTTAACCTTTTATTTCGTGTTCTGCTCTTCTCAGTACAGAACAGATGTCTTCATTTTGATTCATCATATTGATATTTTATCTATTTGGTGGCCAGTAGAGACACAACTTTTCCAGTTAAAATGCAGCCCAGGAATGTTTAGGCTATGAATGTATATGAGCTTAGGAGTTAAATGGACTAAAATACTTTAGAAAATTATAGATATAGATCATTAAAATCACATTTTAGTGACACTCTTTTGTTGTACTGTGGTATAATACTTTTTTTCTATTGGGTGGCAATCTGGGGCTTTCTCTGAGTTTAGATATAGAAAAAGAAAGTACAGTTCCTTTTAAAAAATCAAAACAAAACAAAAAGGCAGTTCTTTTAAGTATAATTCCTGTGGGCAGCATGTCTTGACTCATTCTTTTGTATCCTTTCTCACATGCTATATGATTGACTCAGTTTACCTTCCGTGTTTGTTTGAGACAGGGTCTCATGTTGCTGCAGGCAGTCCTTGAACTCTCCATGACAGGAGGATGGCCTTGAACTGATCCTGCCGCCTTCCCCTGTTGAGTGGCTGTGCTGACATAGGCCGAAGTGCAGTAAAACTGTCGAAAGCAAAAATAGCGACACTGTAAGGATGAAGCTGTCCCTTATGAGGTGGCAGAGTGACTCTCTCCTGGATGGTTGGTTTACGTGGTGCTGGGAATCCAGGACTGCATTCTTTTTAAAGTTTTTATTATTTTTTGTTATTCATTTCTCTTATATTCCAATAGTGGTTTCCCCTCCTTCCTCTCCCCCCACGCTTCCACATCCTTTCTCTTCCATATCCCTCCTCTCCTCAGAAAAGAGCAGGCCTCCCAGGGACATGAACCAAACAGAATAAGCTACAATAAGACCATCACATCAAGGCTGAACAAGGCAACCCAGTAGGAGGAAAAGGGTCCCATAAGTAGGCAAAAGAGAATGGGGAAAGCCCCCCTTCTGCTCCCACTTAAGATTCCCACAAGCTACTCAGCCATAATGTATAGCTGAGGACCTAGGTCAGACCCATCCAGGCTCCCTGGTCTCTCAAGTTCCCATAAGCCCTGGTCAGTTGATCTGTCAGCTCTGTTCTCATGGTGCATCCCTGACCCCTCTGGCTCCTCCCGCTCTTCCTCCCGCTCCTCTGCAGGACTTCCACTCTCAGCCTGATGTTTGGCTTCAGGACTCTGCATCTGCTCCTATCAGTTGCTGGATGAAGTCTCTCTGGTCTCTTTGATGAGGCTTATGCCAGGCTCTGTTTCTAGCATACTCTGCAGGCAGGACAGACTGTGGGTTGAAGGTCTGTCTTACGGCTGGGCAGATGTCCCGATGGCTGGTTCAGAAGTCTGCTTGGATGACCCTCAGATTCCATAGCGTTTCTTTTGCCCTCGGTCTTCATCTGCAGGGCCCGGCTCTCTTCCAGCACCACACCCGGCTGAGCCACGCCCACCGCTCAGTTATTCTTCTCTGTCCTGTCTGTTTTTGTTTTTCTTTCTTACCCAGGTTTTAAAAAAAATAATTTTTAAAAAATTCTGGTTGTAACTCTGTGTTATTTTTGTGGTTTGGGGATTTGTAGTAGACCTCCTGAAACTCTGAGAATCGCAGACTCGGTATACAGTGCCGTGCTAGAGAGCACTGTGCCGAGGCCCCCACACCCCGCCCCTGCCCCAGGCCTGCCTTTTGTGCTGAGGACCCCACACCCGGCACCTGCCTTTAAGTCCTGTCTTTCCCTTTCACTTCGTCCTGGACATTTTGCATCTCCTCCTTTCTTTTGAGGAAGGCTTATTTTGATCTTTATCTTCTCTTGGGTGGAAGCTTGGATTGTTAGGAGGCTGTCCAGTGTGGCTATGAGGAAATACCTTTATATACTTAACTGTCTTGGACTGTAAATTCAGAAATGTTTACCCTCTTGGGAAATATCACCTTGTTATAAATCAGTGTTCCAACTGCCATCCAGATAGTCATTCTAGCACATCATAAAGAACAGCCTCACACTTATAGTGTTGGGGACAGGGAGGTAACTTAGTTCAGAAACACTGAGATGTCAGAGCTGAACTAGAGTTAAAAAGGGAAAGAGACAGTTGAGATTTTAGTTCTAGAAGAGAATGTTGAGTCTGAGCTATTTGAAGAGGGCTGAGTTGAGAAGGGGAATTTCCTAGAGCAGTTGAACATCTCTGGGATTCAGGCTCACATGGGAGGGAAGGCCAGTTTGAGAGACTTAGAAGACGAGCATTTGAAACAAGAGGGTGGAGTCATTTATCTGAGTTCGGGAGAGTTTTCTGAAGCAGATCCTATTCTGTTAAACACTAGTTAACAGAGTGGTCCGACTGAGAGTGCTCAGAACAGACTGGGTGTGTTTTCAAGCCACCCATTTGGGCAGAGCTGGAGACACTGAAACCTGGACTCCTCTTGGGCATGTGTGCCTAGGTATTGGTGGTGTCATGTTGGAGTGAGTAACTCAGGCTTCTTTTCTGCTCTGTACTTGAGGTGAAACAAACTTAGCAAGGAAATGGCAGGGTGGAGAGCAGAGAGTGTGGAGAAGGAAGCCCTGCTGTTGCCCCTGATGACCACACAGGCAGAACTACTATCATTAACACTCTTGAGTAGAAATGAGGCAGAGGAGGAACATAAATACCAGCTGGACTGTTTGCAGCATGCAACCCACCATTCTACCCTCACAGAAAATGACAGATGAGCCCCAAACCAAACTTTTGAAACTGAAACATGGTAATAGACAGAGATGGTTGAAAATGTACAGTGGATGGTATCATGGTGCTTGCGTGGCAAAGTTTGGTGCTCAGTAAGCAGCTGGGTGGCTGATCTGGAAGTCTTGGGAATACCAGGTTGCCCTCATTCCTAAGGCTCAACTCCAGAGTGGAAGAGGTGGAAAAATCCCTGCTTTTCTTGGGGTCTGGCAGAAATCATGCTCCTTCCCTGCTCTTATCATCATTCAGTCATAATGGCTCATCCCTGTGTGTGGTAAATAATGCTGACACGTCACAGAATAATGAGAAGCATGTGGATTGTGACTGCTTTTAGCTAAAAGTTCTCTAGAGATTTATTTAGGTTCTTTAATTATAGAGGGGTTTGGAGGCCTGGCATATGGCTTTAGTTTATACTTATAAAGGGTAGCCTTGGGGATGAGTGTGTGTAGAGTTGCCAGGGAGGAAGAGGAGTACATCCAGAAAAGGGATGGTGTTCTTTGGGGACATTCTTTTGATCATTTAAAGAAGTGGAGATCTGTGTCTGTAAGAGTTAAGATTGGTAGCATTATTGTGACTTGAGGTGGGTGTGTCTTAGAGCAAGGCATCTTTTAAAGTGCTCAAGTATTTTGGTACATTTTCATGGCAGTTAGAAATCAGTCACTTTCAAGAGTCTTAAAAGAAGAAACATTTCCTTTTAGTTTTCCATCTTATGCTAAAATTACATCTGCCATTTGATGAATCAAGTCCTTAAGCAGTTAAGTACTGTAGGTTTTCTGTAGCTATAGATTCAGGCAACCTTGGATCAAAAATACCAAGAAAGCAAATTACGTTTGCACTGAACATGTACAAACTTCTCCCTTTGTCATTATTACATATTACAGCTATTTGTAGCTCTAGCATTGGTGGAAACATTGTAGTCCTCCAGAGACGGTTTAAAGCATTCCAGGAGCTGTTCAGGGGTTATTTGGAAATACATCATCACTTTATATAAAGGGGCTTGAACATCCACCATTTGGGTAGCCAGGGAGAGTCAGGAAGAAGATGCTGGAAGAAAAAAATTCTTCAAAGATACCAAGGGATAAGTATATTTATTTCTATTTGGTCAGACAGAAAAAAGTAAGTGATCAGCTTAGGTGTTTTGCCCGCAGTAAACCCCTGGCAGAATTACTTAGTCATTTCCCCCCAACCTTTTATGTGTGTGCATCTATGGACCAATGCTGTTATTCCTGTCTGAAGTACCTTTTCATTATTTGGTGCTCAAAAAATATTATAGAAACAAAGCTAAATCCAGTCCTGGAACCACCAGTTGAGACCAGTATTCAACAGTCCAAGAGGAGTTCAGTAAATCTGTGTGGTTGGATACTTCTTTTGTAGTCACTGTAATGTACTTTCTTGCCTTGCATGCCAAAGAAGACGATGTGAGTGACATCTCTGAACTATTATCTGGAAGTTGGAGAAGTGGGAGGGGAGCCAGGCGAGGAAGAAAGTCTAAGCAATGCCCTCCTTTCCTGCATGAAGGTCACGGAGAGAGTGAGACTCTGGATATTTATGTGTTTTATGAAGCTCACTCCAGCGTTGTCCTTGTTCAGAGAAAGTGCATGCGTTCATCCTGGCTTGCACTGGTCATGTTACACATCAGATTTAAAGTTGTGTGCATGACACAGGGATTAATTGGCTAGAAAGTCTTTACCGTGCCGGACCTTATATTGTGGAAGGGCATAACAACGTCTGCTTCTCTTTTAATCATACGTTTATTCAACAGTATGCTTAGTTTACTTATTACATGCAAGGCCACCGCTAAGTCAACCTGAGGGTTACAGAGTAAGAGTGGGGGGCGGGAGGTGGGGCTCACCTCTGGTACCGCACAGCAGTCTAGCAGGAGATAAGATATGAAAGCTTAGACTATGTTTGAACTCCTCTGTGCCTAGCCTTCCTGCCTCCAGCTTGCTTTCTCCAGGCTCCTTTGTCACACTGTGACCCAACCGAAGGCAGAGGCTGGGTCAGTTCTGTCTCTGTGATTTCATTCTGGCGGTGTGAAGGTACATCCTTATTTGTGCCAGTCTTGTGAGATTTAAAATGAGTATCATCAATGGGTTGTGGAAAATTCTAGTAAATGGAGCTGTTCCTAGCTCTCAGTACTGCCTTTTCCACTCCCATCTATAGTTCTGCAGCATGACACCTTAGCGTATCTTTTGTTCCTAACTGGGACCCTGTGTAGTTCTTCTCAGGTCCCCTTCCATATGCCTTCTAGCAGCTTGGAAATGCTCCTAAAGTCTTTGTCCGTCTGCTTCCTTAGTAGTCTGGCCTTTGTTTATGCCCAGAAGCTCTTTGCCTTGCAAATTCATTCTTTGGAACTAATTTTCCACCTCTTAAAATTTCTCTTCTCCAACTCTAATTCCTACTCTCTTGGGTCCCTGTCTCGCTCTGCAATGCTCTCCACATTATCACGAGGCATGAGCTATTCATGTTTGTTTCTTCTTTGCTTTCCACTCAGAACTCATAAAAGAGGCTAAATATTATTTTATATTCCCAGCTTGTTCTTGACACACTTTCAGTAAATAATGTCAACTTTCAGTAAATAATGTGTTAACAAATGAGAAGAAGAAACTTGGCAAAAATATTTATCATATTGCCCAGAGTTTTTTCATTTTTTTTCAATGAAAGAGGGACATTTGTCTTGTTAGTAAAACTTGAGGAGGGACAGTCCAACAGGAGGACTAGCCTCAGTGTCTTGATAGGGAAGTTCTGTCATCATAAGGTAGGATGAGAAGCTGGGCACCAGGCAGTGGCCAAGAACCGCGGTGAACTCCACAGTACCCAGTGGGTCTTAAGTTCCATCTCGCATTGTGAAGCTTTGTATTTAGCTTCATAATAGTCACAACTAGGTGGTATTTGAATGTGTTTTGTTAATGTTTGGAAAAACTATTTTTTATTATTATATTGACACTTCCATAAATTGATAATACTTTCTCACTACATTGAAATGCTTGAGTATTGCCCTGAACAATACAATCTCAATATTATCCAGCTGTGGACATGGCAATGTGACATTTTCTCCTTGGTTCTCTGAATTACCTAGATTTTAATAGGAAGACACGCTTGCATGTGTGGGGGGTGGGGGTGGATAGGTGGGGATAAATGAAATTTCATTTTAAATTAAGTAAATCAGTGTTATTTGCTTTGTAGAGAATTCATGGGAAAAGGTAAATGGGCCAGAAAGGATGGATATACTGATTTGTATACTTTACAAATTGGCAAAAAATAAAATGTGATGATTTACCTGTTCTTCGAAGCAAATCACAGAGGCCCCCTTAGACTACTCAGAGGTACCTGATAAGTGCATATTAACCAGCTGAATCCCCCCCACCCCCATTTTTTCTTGCAGCTTTGCTTTGTCGGATGAAGCATACAGATCCCTCCGTGACCAAGATAAAGACCAGTGCATTCTCATTACTGGGGAGAGTGGAGCAGGGAAAACAGGTGAGGCCACCACCAAACTGACCTCGCCCTCTCTGGAAGGTAGTTGCTGCTGAATGGCAGCAGGAAAGGGGCCAGGTGGCCCTTGGGAGCCAGGTGTCCACAGCTGCTGTGCAGGGGCTGATGCCCACAGTTGGTGTGCTGTGGACAGCACCTCTCAGGTGAGGGCCATCAGGGTGTCAGCCTCAAGTGTGAGTCCCAGCACTGCTTCTCAACCTTCCAGTGCTGCGACCCTTTAAATCAGTTCCTCCCTACTGGAAAGTTATTTTCGTTACTACTTCATAACTGGAATTTTGCTACTGTTAGGAATTTCAAGGTAAATATCTGATATGCAACTCCTGTGAAAGGGCCATTTGACCCTCTTTTCCCCCAACACCAAAGGTTTGTGACCCAGAGGTTGAGAACCACCGCTCTTGAGTGTTTTGATCCTAAAGAAGTAAGATTATGTAGATGTTGTCCCGTGCGTGCAAGGGCAGGCTATACTTCTAAGAAAAGGATTTCAATGTGGTCCTGAATGAGGAAATGGTTTTATTCTGGAATGATTTGGAAGTATTATACTCTGTACCCAAACTCAGAAAGGATAAAACCGTAGCAGGCATTGGTTTTGTTTGTTTGTTTGTTAAAACAGAGGGGCAAAGGGGTTTTGGGTAGGGTGGGATTTTCATGTTTCTCTGTAAAATGCTTACAGATGAGAATCTCATACCTGGTCTTCCTCTGAGTATGCAGAAATGTGGCTGTGTTTCCATCTTGTATGTTATTTTAATGATTAGACTTAACACTTTCTGAGTCCTCATTAATCAAGAAAAGAAACTTTCCCACTATCGTGCAGTCACCTGAGTCCGTCTTAGTTCAGCCTTGAAAACATCCCTCTCAGCTTCAGGATGGCTTTTCCTGGATGTGACTCCTTGCACTTTCTCACCGGGCACCGCGTTCCCACAATCCCCTGTAATGAACAGTGAATTGTGAGCTAAGTGGCCAGCTTCTTTCTTCAATCCCTCTGGAGACATACTATGTGGATTCTTTGGGTGTGGTGCATGCAGGCTGTGGGTGCTGAAGGGACAGAAAGGCAGGAACCCCCAAATCACACAAGCATAGTGTCATAGGTTGAAAGAGATTTTAGTCATAGGACATCCCATGTAAAATCCTCTGCATGGGGCAGCCACACCCCTTGTGGTGATGGAGTGCTTTTAACACTGTATTTGACTTACAGGTTCAATTAGTAAATTTTTCTTCATCTACTTCTGTCTCCCAAGTGCTAGGATTTCAATGTTCAGCACCACACCCAGCCTCAAGCTAGTATTGGTGGACAAGATTATTTCAGACCTACATGAAAAATCTTTTGTAAAACAAACAAAACTCACATTTTTGTTGTTCTGATTGAACTTTTGAGGAACTGGCACATCCTTGTTTTGTCCTTTCTCAGAATTACTATTATGCTTGGGTGATCATAGCAGTAGTTATTTTACTCTGAGCATCTGAGATGTGCTCGGCACTGTATTTACATACTACCCATTTTTATTGTGGAGAAATTGAGGCACAAAATGGTTCAGCAATTTTCCTGAATATCTCTGTTACATTTACTATTGCTATGATAAAAATACCTTAAGGGAGAAAGGGTTTATTTTAGCTCAGATTTCCAGGTTATAGTCCATCATAGCAGGGATGTTCCCGGAGCTTGAGAGAACTGGTTACATTATATCCATAGTCAAGAGCATAGAGGGATGAAATAATTAATTCATGACGGTATTCAGCTTGCTGGCTCCACTCATACAGGTCAGGATCCCTTGCTTAGGGAATGGTACCACCCACAGTGGGCATATCTTCCTACCTCAATTAACATAAGACACTCTCTCAGAGACATAGCCCCAGCCAACCTGCTCTAGACAATCCATTGACAGTCTCTTCCCCTTGTGATTCTCCAGTGTATCAAACCTCTACACTAGATGCATACAGTGAGTTACATACAGCAGAGCTGGGATTTTGTATAGTTTTAGAGTTCTGAGTTTTATCCCCTATCTGTTTTAAACCTGGATCTTTTTGTCTTGATGCTTCTTTTTGAGCACTGTACTAGTATTACCCCTTTGGTAGGTCCCCCTCTCCTAGTTTCTGCAGTCTTTTTAAAGGAGGAATTATGTTTTGTGTCTACGTATAGTCAAGTGATTAAATGATTCTCATTGTTAAATTTGAGAAGCTAGCCTCATGTGTATATTTGAGTAATTGGCAAAAATACTAGTTCTCCTGGAAATTGCCCAGAGTTAGCTATTTTAGTTATTTATAAGGTCTATCATAGAAGTTAATTGATTGATTTGCTTAGTGTTGGGCATCTTTATCTCTCTGTAGTCTCTCCTTAGGTAGTTTCAGGTTCTCTCCAACTAATCGGATAACTTCTGCATTTAAACTTCCAGCTAGCATTGCTTATTTAATCTTTGAACTAATACTTGTCATTTCTACGGGATAAGCGCACCTGAACGGTTCTGATTCATCTCAAACTAACCATATGTAGAATAGATTTGGTTTTTCTTTTCTCTTTACTGTTCTGACTTCAGTGAATTAGACTATATTGTGTCATAACCTTGTTATGGAGGTATACTTGTCGGTATTTATAATACCACCCTCTCCTGTACCTTACATTCAGGTTCACGTCTGTTCCCATCAGTCTATCTCTGGAAAATGCCTCATACGAGGTTGTTCTTCCTTTCTTTTGTTCACATGAAGCCTCCAGCTGTGATTTCCCCTGAGTACTATTCATAGTCATTCTAAGGAGTCTCTTCTTCCCTTCGTATATCCCAATCTCTTTTATAGTTGTTGTATTTTTGGCTGCTCAGATTATGGGAACTTTAACATGAAGAGTCACCGTGGGGGGTGACTTACTCTTCACTTGTCTCTTCTTCTTCTTTCACATGTAGCGAAGTCAATTGCTAGAAGCCACCACAGTAGCCTGCTTCTTTAGGACGGCCCATGTAAGTGGTGGTGAACAACACAGAACTATTTAAATGTTGATGAGCTTGCTTCTTCATTTCGTTATCTTTAAAAGCATATGATGCTTTCATTTGGCATACCAGCTTAGTTCCTTGTTGTCTTTATGTGGTGGTGAGGTGGCCCTTTCAGCAGGGCTCTGTACTCTTACTCTACCTCCTGCCTCTCTCTCATCCTGTCCTTCGTGATTATGTCTGGCAGTCCACTCGTTCGTCTCTCAGAGCTTCCTTACTGTTTTCTCTTGAAAGGAATTCTTTATTCAGACTTCTTTTTGACTAATGCCTTTTTTAAAAAGGGATTCTGACTATACACTTGGTTCTTAAGTGAGTCATTTGGAAGTGGGCTGTGGTCACTTCAGTCGGTCCGGGCCACTTCTTCACCTTCTTTGAGCATATTTCTAAGAAGTCAACAGTCTCCTAATAAGCCCCAGCAATGTAGGGCATCCTTCTCAGAACTGTTAACCTTGCCACTTGTTCCATCTCTTGGTAGGCTTGTGACTCTTTTAAGATATAGAGCAGAGGTGGATGGTGCTGTTTCGTTCAGAAGACTGGTGTTCACACTTTCTGAGAAGAAAAAAAACAGGCCGAAGAAAAAGCATCTCGTTCCATCAGTAGAGTGCCTGGTTGCATGGGGGCTCTTCCTCCGTTGTGTGTGGTTTTCTGCTTAGTAGCTGTTGCCATACTGGCATGGCCTTGACTGTCACCTGTAATCCTTTCTTCCATTTCTGCTGTCCTGGATGGATTCCTTCCTCAGGTTCTGGAAACCTGAGTGTGGTTTTGCAGGGCTGTCATATTTGCAGCACATGACATAGGTGCTGCTCAGCCCGAAGCTAGAGGGTCTCTCAGCCTTAGTTTAGAGGCAAAGGCCATGCCGATCAGCTGTTGCTGACTGGTCTTACAAAGGAGATGTAGAAACATATGGACTCTAATAGTTCACATTAGCACCTACGTACAAAACAGACTATCATAATGACACCTCTTGGAAGCCTCCTGGCATGGACTGGTAGTAGGCTTACTGACTTTCCACAGGACTGGTCCTTGGATCATCTTTTAATATTGCCCCGAGGTTACTGGAAGCATCTGGCCTGTTTTGGGGGCATTGTGCTTTAGCTGTCCATTATCACCGACCTTGTCATGTGGAGTGGTGGTGCTGTACTCCAGAGCAGCCGGCATCCATACCCACTCAGCCGCACTCTTGGGAGGTGCCTACTTCTAAGACTTTTTCTCATGGATCTTAATGGCATCTCCTTATATCCAGTCCCTGTGGAGACCCAGGCTTTGGTGGTCATTGTATCTTTCTCTGTGTTTCTTTATTTTCAGAACTGGTCATAGAAAAGTTGCCTCCAGTTTGACTCTGATGTTAAGTTGTTACTAAACTCTAAAATGCAATAAAGCCTAGGATTTGTGTGTGTTTAAAGTCTCTGTTTCATGGAATTATTTATGAGAAAATGAAATGATGGAAGTTAAATATAGAGATTGTATTATGAGGAATTCGGGGAGGAGGAGAGAAGCCACCAAACTGCATTTGAGATCTTTGTATTCACAAGTTTAATAATTTTAGTTCTGCACACATGCAAAACTATTTAACTTTTCTTAGAAGGTACATGAGATGGAATAGAATTGTCATTTACAAAGAGTGTAAAATGTACATTACACAGAGTGTTTTCATTTAGAATCTATACTTAGTAGTTTAGACAGAACAGCCATGTAGTGTCAAAGGGCTTGTTTTATATGAAGTAATTAATTTAACTGGGCCATAAAAACCCCTTAGCAGATGATGATGTTATTAGTCATAAACACTGGAGATGCTCTTATGCTACTGGGTTATATAATATGGGCTTTTAGGGAGAGGCATGAACTCTTTGAGTGCTTTGGGGGTGCTGTTTAATTCATCACTGCTGTGCTAAATAAAAAATTCATCATGCCTTTTAAAAGTGCCCAACTATTTCTAGGCAGTGAACTTGGAGTTCACTCCTGTGAATTCAGTTCCTTCGTGGCAAACAATTCAAGCTTTAGGAGCAAGAGCACGAACTATTCAAGCTTCAGGAGGCAGCCATCAGATTAGCATGTCTCCCAGGACATGGGTACATTCTGCACCTGAAACCACTATCCTGACATAAGCAAACATTCTAAGTTATTCAGTAGCTAATTTTACAGTTCCATCAGTTTCTAGAAAATCATCAGCTGTCTGCTCGCTAAGTTCTGGAGCCTGCCTTGCTCATCAAGACCAAATGACCTGGGTCCAGTTTATGTGTGCGGTAGCTCTCTGACCGTAGCCATGAGGCTCGACTTAAGCATTGAAAACACCATGCTGGAGAAGAACAACGAGGCAGGCTCAGGGTCAAGATGCACCACACTCTGTTCTGCTTCTTCCTGACACGTGTATTTGATATGAATCACCATAGAGTCTGAGGCTCTCGCAAGAGGGAGATTATATAAGATTTTATTTCGGTGAAAATATTACAAGGCACACTCCTTGTAGTAAAACCTGCATCTCTCTTTCTCTTCTTTTTCTGTTTTATTTGTTTGTTTGTTTGTGTGTGTGTGTGTGTGTGTGTGTGTGTATGTGTGTGACACGTGTGCCATGTCACACGTGTAAAGGTCAGAGAAGAACTAGTGGGAATTGAGTCTTCTTCCACCATGCGTGTCACAAGTATCAAACTCTGACTGCCTGGCTTGGCTGCAGGCACCTTTACTCGCTAAGCTGTTTCGTTGGCCCCATGACTGTATTTCTTATCAAAAAATTCTTGTCTTTTGTTTTCATTGATGTAGTTCCTGGTTACCTGTCTGATTAGTTTGGATATGCTGTAGCTGGGTTGTAAAGCCCTGGGGACTCTGAAGAAGATGTCCTTCTAAGTAGCAGAAGGGTTGTTTCATTGAACACAAACATGGCTTCATTGGTGTAGCTGTTTTACTTGTTAGTTAGTTTGTTTTTTGAGATAGGATCTCACTATATAGCCCTGGTTGTCCTGAAAGGCTGGTCTTGAACTCAGAGATTCACCTGCCTCAGTCTCCTGAGTGCTGGAATTAAAGATGTGCATCACTATCACCTGGCATGCATTCTCACTCTTAATGTCTCTCAAACACCAGACCAGTGTAACAGCTAGGTCTCTAGAACGACTTTGATATTTTAATCATAAGGACAGGACAGAGAGGTAGATAAATATATCAGAACCCCTGCCCCCATTCTGTGTGTGTGTGTGTGTGTGACTTATTTGACCTTATGTGACATGCATGCTATTACATGCATCTGTGAATGCAACTCTTCCAGGTTTACTAATGTGTATATTAACTCTTATACAGGTTTACTAAAGCTTTGTGACTAAAAGTTTAAAATAAGTTTACTTATACTTATAGCCCATCTGCCCAGTCCTGATACTGAATCTAAGCAGAGCTCGCTTGGTGAACATGCAGAGGTTTTAATGCTTTAGGGAGTCCCATGTTAGGATCATGTGTCTGTTTTTTTCCCCCTTTTCATTCACCTACCACCATTATAAAATGCTCTCTCAATAAAAGTTATTGTATGTGAATTCATTTTAACTTCGGTTATAGGACACATATGTAATAGCATTATTCAAACCCAAGGCCAAGTGCCAATGAATACAGACAAGTTAGTTACTTTTACCCTTATAGTCCCTTAAAGTCTCCAGAATAAGTTATCCATGAGCTCTTTTCATTCCTTGTAGGAATTAATTATGGCATAGATATCCTGAGATAGAAGTATCTTATTACAGGTCACCTGTCTGGTAATGCAGAATATGTGCTAAACCTTAAATGCCTTCCCATGTTCTATGAGAAGAAACTTTGGCCTTGAAAATCATATTTTGTCTAGCTGCTAACAGAACTGCAGGGTCATGTAGACATAAATTTGAACACTCCTAGGTTAAATAACATGTTACAGTCCTCATTGATTCTAAGCTGTGTAGTTACATTTTGCTAAGTTTAATAAGACTCTGTATTTGTAGACTTACCAGTGAGTAATTTAAAAACTAGATTTTGACCCTATAGGATGATATCCAAATCTTTCCTATCTTCAGCAGTATATGTTTCCTTTATAGGGGTTATTACATGAAGATTTAGTTTTTATAAATACATAAAGATTTGAATACAGATTCAAATTTATTCAAACTTTAGAGCTTAAAGGAAAGGAAGCTGAATGCCTCATGCAATAAGCATGATCTCCTGTTCCCAGCATGGAGAGGCATGAAAATGTCCATACAACACAGCCATGTAGCTTGTCCTTACATTTACTGGTGTTTTTAAAAGTAACAGCTGTCTCATGAACTACTTGTGTTAAAGATGAGATATTATGTCAGTGAAAAAAAAGGAGTTATCTTTTTCAGACAACATGACTTTATTTGAAAAAAAAAAAAGTGCATGTTTTTTTGTGTGAAGGCATGGTATGGCGATTAGAGGACAACACCAGGGGTTACCCCTGACCCTCTACCTTGTGACTTCTGCATGGGCTACAAGGATCTCAACCAAGGTTGTCTGGCATGAGCAGCAAGCATTTTTATCCACTGAGCCTTCTTCCTGGCCTCCTAAAAAAATTTATTTTTTAATTCCTGTTTCTAGAAATGAATTATTAAAATGAGTTGTGTAATAGAATTCCTTAAGGAAATTAAGAATGTGAGCATAGATACTTTCTACCAACTTAGAAATAAATTGTTGAAACTTGACTTATGTCCTTGAAATATACGTTAAAAAACTATTTGGATTGTTTAAGTATATTTTAAAGCTAGTAAAAGTGCCTACCTTCCATTGAATTAAACAATGTTTACCTGTGAGTAGGTTCTGTAGGTTTATGTGCATGGTAAGAGGTGATGTAAACTCAATGGACATTCCACAAGATCTGCTTCCAGACTCAATCCTACCTCTTTCTGGGCCATCCACAGGCTCCAAGAGGCCACATCAGGTCTAGTATCACCAGTGGGCTCTTGTTCCATTCCCTTCCCTTCTTCCCCGGCTTCATCTGGACCAAAAGAGGATTTCCAGAGGAGCCATTAAGGTTGAGTCTCAAGTTTGAGGCTTGACTGAAGAAAGCTCCAGTTACTGGAATAAACAAAGCAACCTGGGCCTTTGGTGTTTTATTTTAGTTTAACTAACAAAAACTTTACCCTTTTATTTTATTTAAAGCATATTCTGTTTAAAAGAGTTATTTTGTCATAAATAGATTCGGTTTGCTAGCTTTGTAAAGAGAAGAAGGACCAGAAATTTATCTAAAAAAAGGAGACAATCCCTAGTATATATGAGTGTAATATTGTGTAATGGGCAATGAATGGTACTCTGTACAGAAAATGAGGAAAGTCCAGGAAGTGTGTTGTATGACAGTGACTGTAGATGGAGACACCATTTCTAGAGATCCCGTGCAGAGCCCAAGATCCAGCAGACAGGATGTCAGCATTGATCAGATCTGGAAAGAGGAGTGCTAGTTCAGATCAAAGGTAGAGGGATATGTGGCCACTAAAGACTCAAGGGAAATACAAATCCCTGAGAATAATGGGCTATGTGTTTGGGGACTGTCTTAGGGTTTTTATTGTTGTGAAGTGACACCATGACCATGGCAACTCTTATAAAGGAAAACATTTAATTGGGGCCGGATTACAGTTTCAGAGGTTCAGTTCATTATCACCACGGTGGGAAACAAGTTGGGAAAGCATGCAGGTAGACATAGTGCTGGAGGAGCCAAGATGTCTACATATTGATTCTCAGGTAACAGAAGAAGGGAGCAGTGTACCACAAGGGGTAGAGCTTGACATAAGAGACCTCAGAGCTTGTCCCCATAGTGACACACTTCCTCCAACGAGACCCTTAGCTCCCAATAGTGCCAGGTCCTTTGGGCCAAGCATTCAAACACATGAGTCTATGGAGCCATTCCTATTTAAACCACACAGGGACTTTGAATAAAGGCTATTTCATGTGATCTTACAAAGATAAAAAGATCATTGCACTTTTGTGGTTGTTAAAGGGAGATAGCAACAGGTGGATCATCACAGACGTCTAGAGAGTTTGTATGGATCCATTTGGATTACCCAGAAAGGAAACTGGATGGAGATTTAACTCTATTCCCTGGATTGAGATTTAACTCTAGTACACACCCTCTACCTATAGTTCTTAAGATTCCCCCAGTTCGTTTCTTTCCTTATAACATAAATGCTAGTACTCCCAAAGGACACCAGAGCTTTATGACCTATGTAGACGTGTGGAGCTTCTCACTTTCTGTTAGTTGGCACTTTATATTGTTCAAGGCATCCACATTCACATGCTGTTCATCTTGTTCATCATTTGCCCTGAGGAAATGGTACTATAATCTATCTAAAGCTTCCCATGAGAAAGAGACACGCCAGGGTAGCCTTAGTTCATCCATTTGCGGATGCATCATCACATACCTGAGAAAGGCTTCCTGCCCATAGATAGTAGTAGCAAATAAAGATTTGATGCAATGCTAGAGCTGTATACCCTGACTACCCAGACCAACATATTTTGTTCTGCTGGCTCTTAATTGAGTATTTCCCAGGTGTTGACCATGGATTATTGGAACTAGACACATGGACAGACTCCATGGAAAAGAAACTCGAAGGATATGTAGCATTCTAGAGCCCCTCTGGAGTTCTGCAACACGAAGCAGCATAAGAAAGGCTCTAAGAAGTCCTCGGATAGGGATGCTCGCTTCACTATACTTCCCTCGCTGGGGACCCACATTCATTGGTCTTGAATCACCTCTTTGAGCACATGCTGATATGCTATCCCTTGGAATTAAGATTTAAAGGGGATAGCTCTGTGTAGAAGATGTTTCAAGAGTCATTGACTGGCCAGAAGAATACGACAAACAAACAGAACTTGTCCCTTTCCCCACATTAGCTAAGAATTATCTGTTCTGTGTGATGGGTTCTTTATCAGGGTTACTTATAAAATGTACAAAATGACTGCCCAAGAAAGATCGTAAATCCCCATTAACTGCTCCCTTTTGGAACTGAAGAGTAATCAGCCTGACCTAATTGTGAACAAACTGATTTGACACAGAAACTATTTTGAAGGAAAGCAGGTCTTTTAAACTTCAGAAATACATTTGGCAAAGATGTACAGATGCTCAAGTTATTTTTGACTTGAATCACAAACAGAACATGGTTGTATGTGCTTGATTACTCCAAATGTGATTCTCCTCAGATTTTTGTTGACCATGTAACTAAGCTTTCATTTTTAACAGCTCAGAAATAAGCTTCAAGAGCAAGCCATATTCTAACTGAATTGATGATATGTCAGTTTAAAATGCACAGCTGAAAATGTTTCCAAAACATGTGTCTGCCCAACAATAAAGATGTTTGGAAATGCAGCTAGTGAATATGATATCCAAATATGATCCAAAGATTCTTTATAATTGAGTACCATGACTGTTTCCCTCCGCAGAGGCCAGCAAGCTTGTCATGTCCTATGTCGCTGCAGTGTGCGGAAAAGGAGCAGAAGTTAATCAGGTCAAGGAACAGCTTCTACAGTCCAACCCTGTCCTGGAAGGTAAGAATTTCATATTTGGTCCTTGTGATTCAAATAGCAAACCGTGTTTTCAGTTCACTTCAACTGCCCAGTGTTCAGAGAGGGAGGAGGCCACAGTTAAGAGCCTATTGACGACTTCAGCCCCGGCCTTGTGAGGCTTTGTTTCAAGTGCTGAAAAGAGGCAATAGCTTACTCATGGAAAAGGAACTTTGCCATTTAAAAAAATATTTTTGCCATTCAATTTTTATTTAACTTACTTTGGTTTGCTTTTAAGAAATTGACTGTTTTTTGCAATTGATGGTGCAGTGATGTTTTATCATTCATGGTAATGCCTGTGGCTGGTTATGTCTGTTGTCATGGAAATCAAGGACTGAAGAAAGCCCAAATGCTATCTATTTCTCCCAAGCTCTGTTAGCTCTCCAGTAACTAGCTCATATTCTTGGAGGCTAGAAATCTAAGAACAAAATCCTACTAAGGTAGGTTTCATTTGGAGGCATCTCTCATCTTAGAGGCAACTCCCACCTTGTTCATGTGAGCTCTTCTTTCTGTGTTTCTTGGGAAGAAAACCAGAAGTGAGCTCCCTCGTGTCCCTTCTCCACGCTCCACACTCATAATAAGTGCCTCTCAAAGGCTTACCTCTCCATTCTGTCTCATCGAGGGTTAGAGCTTTAACATATGAATGAGGAAAAGGGGCAAACACATTGGCCCATCATCAAGAACAAGTTAGAGATGAATTCTTTCACCAGATAGAGAATGACATTTACCTTTGGTATAAACCATGCTTACATTAAAAATAAAATTAGGATCCTGGAAGAAGGCTCAGATAAGAATAGTTTCTGCTCTTGAAGAGGACCTGGGTTTGGTTCCTAGTACATACATGGCCCCTTACAACTGTCAGTAACTCTGGTTCCAGAGTAACTTCTGGCTTTTGCAGATACCAGGCACAGATGTGGTGTGTGTGTGTGTGTGTGTGTGTGTGTGTGTGTGTGCATGTGTGTGTGTGTGTGTGCATGTGTGCGTGTGTGCGTGCACGTGTGTGTGTACATATATATCTGTATGCATGCTTGCCTGCATGTGTGATTTTATATATATGTGTATCTAATAATATACACATAAAATAAAAAAAATGAGTAAATATCTTTTTTTTAAATTATGAAATTCCAGCTTTTCCTTATTGGAGGGAGGCTGTTAAATTTGCCTTATAGTATAAGCATGTCAGTGTTGTGACTAAGACAGTTGGAGCACCAGTTAGATTTCTTAGTCTTGGAGCTGCTGTGCTGGGCCTGTCTTTGTTATGAGCGTGAGGCCTGTCCTAGCATTTATGGCCTCTGCTTGCCAGGTGCCAGTTGGGATTTAAAAAAAAAAAAAAAAGATCTCCAAACATTGGCACTGTCCCCCAGGGAGTCAAAAGCACACTTTTAGAATCTGGGCTAGAGGAATAGTTTGGCTCAACCCATTGCTCCAAGTACAGAAGGACAAGATTGAAGGCTAATGAAAGCAAAGCTGTCTTGGCAACCCTTGACATGGAGGGTCACAATCCCTCCCAGTTGCATTTCTACTCTGGCTGGGCCCCTCCTTCCCTCTGGGAAATCTTCTTGATCTCTGAACATTCACTATGTATCTTTGTGCTTCAGAGAAAACACCATGCCCACTAAGGTGCCGGCCTGGCAACGTTAAGAGAGGCATGGAGCTCAACAGGCTATTACATTTAGATCTCTACTTCATTTCTTAACTGGTATGGTCTGTAAGAAGTGGC
Source organism: Tokudaia tokunoshimensis (assembly GCA_036184795.1). Taxonomy (NCBI): domain Eukaryota; kingdom Metazoa; phylum Chordata; class Mammalia; order Rodentia; family Muridae; genus Tokudaia; species Tokudaia tokunoshimensis. The sequence goes on from BTHU01000016.1 coordinate 51,376,958, forward strand.
ATCTCTACATTATTAATCTGAGGTTTGGCCTTTTCGCTTCCTGCCTTTGCTTTTAGGTTTTGTGTTCTGCACGAGCTGTATTTCTGCACACGCTTATTTTAGGAATGCTGTGGTCGAAAGGAACAACGTAGTGGAATGCTGCAGCTTGCATTTTTGACTAGGCTCTTTTTATTTGGTGGTATTTGAAATGAGGCTGCAGTGCAGAAAATGGAAGAAATGTCCACTGTGGGTGTGTGTTATCTTTTATGGGAACGCTTTGCTTTTTAACTGGAGCTGCTACTGTAAATGAATGTTTAGAACAACAAACTTTATTAAAAACAACAACAACAACAACAACAACTAAAAAAAAAACAACCAACAACTGTGGAATGTGTCTCGGGTGTTCTATAATGGAGCACTTGTTTCAGATTTCCAAGTAAAAACTTGAGTGTTTAGGGTTGTGTTTGGTAATATGCAGCCCAGACTTGTTTGAGGAAAGGATGGTTTATGGCTTGCAGATGGGGCGCTGAACCAAGTTCTGGAGCAGCCCTTCACTTCCCCCTGACTGTCAAGCCACAGTACATTGATCTTTATGTGTCAGCATCTTGAGCTGGGCTTTGGTCCTGTTCTAATTAGTTGACTTGGCAGGCCTACATTTCAAACCTAGCATAAAGGACTAGCCCATAAAAGCATGGGGAATGTCCCAGTTTAATGGGGACCAGGTCGTGTCCACTGTCATCAAGGTTGCATTCACAGATGACTTTTGGTTGGCAGTGAATTTGTGAGAATCCCCTCTTCCTCAGTGTTTCCTTCGGTGGGTATTTCCAGTGCTTCCTCTCTCAGTGTACGGCATGTCAGCCTATCTTCTTTTGAAGTGAGATTTTGCTGTCAGGAACTTATCAAACCATACTCGACTCAAGCATCTCTAATATAAGGAACCTTCTCTGTTGACTATGTAAATTTTGTCTTAACCTATCTTGAGCCAACTATGTGGTGTTTGTTTGTTGAAATAAGGTCTGGCTAGCCTAGAACTTACTATGCAGAGTAGGCTGACCTTCAGATCTGCCTCCGAGAGTTGGGATTAAATGCTTGCACCACTGTACCCAGACAATTATGTGTTTTAAAGTAAAAAGCTTGATACGGGACCAGAAAGATGGCTCAGTGGATAAAAGTACTTGCCACTAAGCCTGATTTCCTGAGTTTAGTCCCCAGCACCCATGTGGTAGGAGAGAATCAACTCTTTTAAGTTCTCCTCTGACTTCCACATGCCCACCTCCAATAAATAATAAACAAACAACCAACCAAACAAACAGATGGTTTTTAAAAGACATAAAACATTGATTTAACAAGAAATATCACACATTGGGTTTGGCTGCTAAATGGTCAAAGTTGGTCTCCCCAAAGAATACCTCCTTCTCTCCAGGTGCTGCTTTTGGGACTAGGTGGCCTCTCAAGATCTGGTGCTCTGTGACACTTCCTGGTCACCCCAACCCTCATTTAACTTGACAAAGCCACGGAGGCTTCAGAAATAGCTTCTTATTCAAAAAGTTCATTTCATTTAATCACATCTTCAGGAATGGTGCTGCTAGTCTCAATTGTGACTCCTCGTCGCCAAAACAGCTTGGGTTGGAGAGGGGGCTTGGTAGAAATGCAGAGTTTTGTCTTCCAGGGTGTACTGGACCGGAGCACCCTTATTCAAGAGCCTTCTGTGACTGGGTTCCCTTCAGGGTTTGGGATGTTCTGTCGGGGCATCCATAAGGAGCCTCTCTACATATGTGTCTTGTAACCACACTACTCTGTTCTCTCTTTCCATCACCCCAGCGTGGCTTGTGAGTGTCTGTGCACAGGCTTGGTGAAACAGTTTATTTGCCTTGTAACTGTGCTGTCTCCTGTGTTAAACAGGACCATTCTGTGCCCTGGGGCAGAACCACCCCGAAGTTCTCATGGGTCCTCATTTCAAAGGGAGTCCCAGGGCAAATTGGTCTTCTTGAAGCAACTAAGATCAAAACAGACTCGGACTGTGCATTTTGGGTTACTTTAGTTTCCTTTATATTCTAGAAAGTTTCATATAGGTCTGCCTGTTGGGCATGAGCTAACAAAGTATGAATTGTTTTTAATCTTTTTTTAAAGGACCCATTTATAGTTCTTACTGTACTGTAGTTATGTAATCACATTTACATTTTCAGTTTCACATGCCTCCTGCAATCTATATTCCTCACCCACGGTGCATCAAACCTATAATAATAGAAAATGATTTCTGAAATAACCCTACTGGTAGTTTTGGCGGAGGACTAGGCACCTTGTTGCTGCCCACTAAATTCCTGTCTGAAGGAGTTAAACAGTGTCAACCTAGGCGAGATTAAGTTTAGAGCAATACTTGAAACAATGCCAAGGTTCAAGACTGCCACTTACTCTTTTTCTGGGTATTTCTAATCACTGAGGGCAGTTTAAGAAATTTAATAAAATTTCTGCTAGATATAGTTGTGTGAGCGCTGTGTGTAGCAATGGCCCCGCGGCAAGCTGTGCTTGCCAGGGTTATTCCCGTTCAGTAGTACAGTTGCTTTATGTTTCTGCTCAGTATTATTTTTTTCTATCAGCTTTAATGATGCATCTGTTTCTTTCTCACTAGCTTTTGGAAATGCCAAGACTGTAAGGAATGACAACTCATCTAGATTTGTAAGTATTTGTATAAGCCTAAGTGCTAACACTAATATTTAGTCCGTGTGTGTTTAAATAAGCAGATGTTTAATATTTCTTAATACACACATCTTTAAAGTCAGAAGGCACCCAGCCCCAGTCGAGACCACTGTAAGTTCCATATAAAAGTTCTTAAGTTCTTTGTTTTCTGAGATATTTTTTCCTTTCAGTTTTTTTGTTTTTTTGTTTTTTGGAGTGGCAAAGTATTTTTTATCATGTTTTCTCTTCGTCTTCAATCAAAAAGTTACATGAGCTTAAAGAAGGCTATTTATAGTCATTTCTTATTCATCCAGAGCTTGGTATTTAGAAGTCATAATTAAGACTTAGAGATTCAGTTAAAAAAGAAGAAGAAAGATCAAGTGAGTATTGTTTGTAGACTCTGTTGCCTTTGTCTCTTATTTGATGACCTCGGAGAGGATGGGATGTATTTTAAAACTTCTTGGCAGTAAAATCGCTAGGCTTAGTAAGTGCGAAGGTCTGGGGGAACTGAGTATTGGCAACTGAAGCTAACTGATTTCTTGTCGTGACTGTGTCTGGCTGGCCCTTGCCGCTGTTCCGACCTCCACTCCTGTTACTGTCCAGCATGTGCCTGCATCTTAGCGAGTTTGGCCCTCTCCACCTCACTTCCGACCTCTGATCTTCACAAAGATACAAACACTACCTATGTTTTTGCTTTTTGCAGTGCTGGAGACGTCGTGCCTGCTAGGTTAGACCTTGTAGTAGCCCCCTTTTTCCTCCGCACTGCTTCTTTTGGTTACAGGGTTTTGTTAAGTTCCTCAGGCTGGCCTTGAACTCATAGCTCAGGTAGGCCTTGAACTCTCTCATTTCTATTGTCTCAGCATACTGAGTAGGTGGGATTGTACATCTGTATGATTTGGTCTGACTCCATGAAGGGATTTTGAGATTTTTTCTTCTTCTGTGGTTTAACCAAATTTTTATATTAAAGGATCGTTTACTTGAGCAAGCCTCTTGTTCATTGCTCGTGCCATTGGTAATTTCTGATGCTTCCCTACCAGAAATTCTCCCTGCCCCCACCTCAGATCCCTCTCGCCTTCTTACACAGGTTGCCCAAAGCTTAAATAAAGAAATGGTCTCTATGGAAATAGCTTTGGTAACTTAGAAAGTAGAAAGCTAAATAAGTTCTTAAGCCCAAGGCTGTGAATTTTCCCATCAGAACAGCCTATTAAGCTCTTGTAGCCAGTTTGATCTAGGTGCTTACTTGTTTGGTTGCATGGATAATCTCGTTGCTTGAATAGAATCTAAAGTGAAATAATTCCATTGATTGGGCTTCTTTATGTGATAAAACTTAATTTTGTTTGCAAATTGTGTGTACATGCACGTTTAAAGATATTTACCAATATATGTGGCCATGGCAATACAAAGGCAGAAAACTATATTGCTTAAAAGGTCATTATGGTGCAATTTAAGATCCAGTGAATGGCTTGTAGGCGATTTATCTTATTAAATAGCTTTAGAGAAATCCTCTTATAACATGAGTATTAGGATTTGAGATTATGAGATTAACACTTGATTAGAGGCTAAATCATCATTTCATGCCTAGCTTCTAGGAATTTCTCTGCTTTGTGGTCTATGACTTGATTAATAACACACCCAAATACGTGTTATAATTTTATAATTGGACTCTATGCTATTGTGACTGTGATATTGCTTGACAGTACGCTTGATTATGTTCAGGTCGGTTAACCTAGAATGGATTCGTTGATCACTTTACTTAGAAATCTGACAGAGCCTGTAATTAAGACACATTGGTCATAGCTGACACTTGTAACCAGTGCATTCAAGGACATACCTCAGTATCTCCCATATGCCCCTGTATTTTTAGTTTGACTTCTAGAATGTTTTTTTCTTTTAAGAAAGAGACTCAATGTTTAGGGCTTTATTAGCATTATTGCTTAAGCAGTGCGTGAAACATCTACTGTATGCAGGCTACTAAGCTAGACTCTGAAGGGAAGAGGATAGTACTTGAACTGTTAGAAAGTGGTTTTGTCCAGCCTCTCATTCATTAAGATTTTTGTTTGTTTGTTTGTTTTGTTTGTTTGTTTGTTGAGACAGAGTTTCTTTGTGTAGCCCTGGCTGTTCTAGAACTGTGTCTGAAGACCATGCTGGTCTTGAAGAGATACTCCTGCGTCTGCCCCTTCAGTGGTGGTAATAAAGGCATGTGCTACCATTCAATAAGAATTTTAGCCCAGCAGTGGTAGCACACACCTTTAATCCCAGCACGTGGGAGACAGAGGGAGGTGGATCTCTGATTTCAAGGCCAGCCTGGTCTATGGAGTGAGTTCCAGGACAGCCAAAGCTACAGAGAAACCCTGTCTCAAAGAACCAGGAAAAAAATTAAAACGTATGGATTTGTTTCTGTGTTTTACTATTAAGTAGAGGTTTCCTTACACCTCCCGTGTAGCCCATGGTCTTTCTTTCTGGTAGCTGGAGTGATCTTTGCAGACAGGTTCCAGCAAGCCTCTTTGGTGCCCCTTAAGTACAAGTTCCTTCAGCAGCTTCTAGGGCCTGTCTCTCCGAAACACCGTCTCTGCTTCTTAGTCCCCCTCAGTCTGCCTTTGTGGCCCCCTGGTCCCTCCATGTGTACTCCTTGGTTGGTGGTTTAGACCTTGGGAGCTCTAGTTGCAAACCCCTTCAGCTCTTTCAGTCCTTTTTCTAACTCCTCCATTGGGGACCCAATTGGGGACCCCATGCTCAGTCCAATTGTTGACTGTGAGCATCTGACTCTGTATTTGTCAGGCTCTGGCACAGCCTCTCAGGAGACAACTATACCAGGCTCCTGTCAACATGCACTTCTTGGCATCCACAATAGTGTCTGGGTTTGGTGACTGTATATGGGATGGATCCCCAGGTGGGACAGTCTCTGGATGACCTTTCCTTCAGTCTCTGCTTCATACGTTGTCTCTGTATTTGTTCCCATGAGTATTTTGTTCCCCTTTCTAAGGACAGAAGCACCCACACTTTGGTCTTCCTTCTTCTTGAGCTTCTTGTGGTCTGTGAATTGTATCTTGGGTATTCCTAGCTTTTGAGCTAATATCTACTTTGCAGTGAGTGCATACCATGTGTGTTCTTTTGTGACTGGGTTACCTCACTTAGGATGATATTTTCTAGTTCATCCATTTGCCTAAGAATTTCATGAAGTCATTGTTTTTAATAGCTGAGTAGTATTCCATTGTGTAAATGTAACACAGGTATCCATTCCTCTAATGAAAGACATCTGGATTCTTTCTAGCTTCTGGCTATTATATATAAGGCTGCTATAAACATAGTGGAGCATGTGTCCTTGTTATATGTTGTAGAACTGAATCTAAGAACACATGAAATTGATCATTCACAGAGATCAAATAGACTTCATCCCAGGGATGCAGGAATGGTTCAATATATGGAAATCCATCAAAGTAATCCACTACATAAATAAACTCAAAGACAAAAACCACATGATTATTTCATTAGATACTGAAAAAGCATTTGACAAAATTCAACATCCCTTCATGTTAAAAGTCTTGGCAAGATCAGGAATTCAAGGCCCATACCTAAATATAGTAAAAGCAACATACAGCAAACCAGAAGTCAATATCAAACTAAATGGAGAGAAACTTGAAGCAATCCCCCTAACATCAGGGACTAGACAAGGCTGCCCTCTCTCTCCCTACCTATTCAATATAGTACTTGAAGTTCTAGCCAGAGCAATTAGACGACAAAAGGAGGTCAAAGGGATGCAAATTGGAAAGGAAGAAGTCAAAATATCACTATTTGCAGATGATATGATAGTATATACTTAAGTGACCCCAAAATTCAACCAGAGAACTCCTAAACCTGATAAAAAACTTCATCAAAGAGGCTGGATATAAAATTAACTCAAACAGATCCGTAATACCTTTCAAATACTATGACTTCATCTTGATTTTATTTGCCTAAGGTATTTATTACTCTTTAGAATAGCTGTATCATATTGCCACATCTTGTCATCATTGACTTGAGATACTTATTGGTCCCATGGGAACAAGTACTCTGGCTTCCTTGTGTACCTTTTAGACTCTTAATAGAAGAGTGCATGGTGCTACCATAGACACTCAGAAAACACTTAACTAGTGAATGCTTCTCTTTGAGAAGCTTATAGACTGATTAGGGAAGTTGGGCCTATAGTGATGACACAGTACATACATTTTTGAGTTTTTCAGAAAGCTATGGGTGAAGTTTCATGGACTTTTAGAGAAGATTCTAGGGTAGAAGACTAAAGGGACTCAAAAATCCTTTGGAGAACAAGAAAGATTGGCTGGGTACCATGAGGAAGCCTGGGCCTGAATTTACCATAGCTTGTTGCTGGACCTAAGAGTGTGTGGAAGGGGTTTTAAGACCATGGACGAAGATTCCAGTTGGAGCATGCTGAGAGTCAAGTGTAGAGTCTCTACACATTATAAGTTACAGAAAGCTACAATTCATTTCCACGTAGACTAATGACATCATCATAACCCAGCTTTAGATGAGCTGTGAGGGTGTGGCTGCCTTAGGACCATTCCTTCAGCACGGAAATCTCACAGCTGCCCAACAGTTCACTGATGGTTGGCTTCCTGTTCTCCTCTCTGTAGTGCTTGTACTCTTGTCATTTACTGACAGCTTCTTCAGAGAAATCATCAGGCCCTCAAACTGAATTAATCCTATCCTTGGTGCCTTGCCCGTGTGTGTGTCCCTACATACACCTGCAGTGGGGTTTTTTGTTTTTGTGTTTGTTTGTTTTTGCTTTTTCTCTTGGTGTCCAAATACCTTACAAAGCCAACTTAGGAAGGATTTATTTTGACTTACAGTTTAAGGAGAAGCATCCATGATAATCTCTGACATTATGCCATCTGTCCTGTGGTTGGCCCCTGTGTCCAAAAGGTTTCACAGCTTTCCCAAACAGCTCCACCAGCTGGTACCAAATGTTCAAACATCAAGCCATGGGGAACATTTCACACTCACACTGTCACCTTGGAAGGTTTCCAACTCTTGTCTCACTAAGCCCCTCCACCCACTCTCTGGATCCTGTTGCCTCCTGTGCCCAGGAACTCCTGTGGAAGGTATCTCCTTCTTGGAGGTCTATCTCTAGCCCTCCTCTTTTAGAGTTTTCTCTCCTCATCTCTAGTTGCTTTGCCTCCTATGATCCTGCTATTCTGGAGGGCCTCTCTGTCAAGCCCCAGCCTGTCCCTGCAACTCTGGCTAGCTCTCTGTGTTTGTCTTTTGCTGCTCCTACTGGAAGCTATCAACCTTTCTCCCTTAATCAGTTCAGCCACCTGATACCCTGGTCCCTTGATACCATTGCATCTGGTCCCGCTCCTTTCTAGTCCAATGCACACTAATCAGGTGATCTTGTAAAGTGGCAAATCTGATCATGCCTCCTTATTTAGGAGCCTTCAGGAACAATGGCTCAGGTCAAGAGAATGTCACAAGGTCACAATGCTCTAAGCTTGTTCTCTAGACTAAAAACCCTCCCTTACTGTCTTAACAAGAGCTGGTCCTTGTGTCTGCTTCTTCTGTTCCTTAACTCCTGTCCACCTAACTTCAGACATTTTCTTTAACCGTGAACTCACTTCCTCTTCCCTTGTCTTCCCACCTTGCATAACCATGTGTATCCATGAACTCTGACAAGCTTGTCTCGCCACCACAGTGTCCTGGTTACCAGGCTGCCAGCTCCTTCCCAGCAGAGATGTTGTCTAGGTTTTTTTTTTTTTCCTCTCTGCTTTTTTCAATCTAGAAGAAATGATTTGGAGACATGTGCTTGATACACATGAAGATTTGAAAAGAATAGATGGCGGTGGAAGAGGAGCCATGAGGGAACATCTGTAAGCTCATAAAAAAAAGTCCCAAATTGCATTGTTGACTAAGTGCCATGTGGTCACATTTTTCCACCCTTCCTATCACATTTTGAAAATTAATGTAACTCTTAGGGAAAATTATATACAAAGTGTCTATGAAACAAAACAAAAAAGTCTTTACTAATTAAATAAACATACTCATTTCCAAACACAGAGCAACTGTCATGGTTATTCTGATGTTCATGTGATGCATTGGAGACTGACCATAAACTTCACAATGCTAAGCTCCAGACAACTTAAAATACTGTCTATAAAGTGTAATGTGAACCGGACTCTATATTGCTGTACAGTATAGGTCAAAAATCACCAAAAGGAATAAGTAGTCTTTGATTCCCAGCTTGTGACACCACATCATTGTGGGTTGGTTACAGTAGATGGGAACATGGAGTGTGGCGGTTCACTTACTGCCCGATATGGAGTTTGTATGGCGAAAACACATTCTCCTATAAAATGAAATAACTTATCTTGCCAATCAGTTTCTCTGCCAAGACTATTACTTGTGCTTTTAGTCTTGATTTGAGAAAGGTCTGAAGTGAAATAAAAATCACGGGATGGAAAGGAGCCCCCGTCCCCTCCCTCCTGTCTCTGTGCCTGTTTGTGTGCATGTGCGTTAGCTACAATCTAGATTGGCTCTCGGTGCTGGGTATACGGTGTGAATTAGTCACGGAGGCACATGACTTCAATTCATGCTTATGTGAAGTACCTTTTTTAATTACATTGAAACAAAGGGCTGAAAATGAGTCAGTATGCAGTTTTCCAAAACATGGGCTTTTGAGATGAACTTACAGAGTCTTTCTTTGACAGGGCAAATACATGGATATTGAATTTGACTTTAAAGGCGACCCACTGGGAGGAGTGATAAGTAACTGTAAGTATTTTTACTTGACTCTTTATAAGCTGGTTGAGAATAATTAAACAAGCATTTTAAAAGAGTGGAAAAAATTTAAATACTGTGTCTTGAAGAGATGAGGTCTGTTTACTTTTCTAAAAAATTTTAGCCATTGAATTCCAGATTGCTTTATGATATAATGTAAGGTATATATGTGTGTATACGTGTACGTATGCTTGCATATACATATATATTGTTTGTTTGGGGGTTTTGAGGTTTTTTTCCATTTTCCATTAATTTATTTATTCACTTCACATTCTGATTGCTGCCTCCTTCTTCCAGTACCCACCTACTCAGTTACCCTTCTCTGAGAGTGTGGAGGCCCCCCTGGTATCTCCCAACCCTGAGACATCAAGTTTCTGCAGGACTGGGTTCATTTCTCCCACTGAGGCAGACAAGGGAGCCCATTAGGGGAACGGGACTCACAGGCAGGCGATAGATGTAGGTACAGCACCTGCTCTAGTTGTTGGGGGACCCTCATGAAAACTGAGCTGCACATCTGCTACTTATGTGTGGCAGCGGGGGAGGGGGATCTAGGTCCAGCCTGTGTATGTTCTTTGGTTGGTGGTTCAGTCTTTGAGAGACCCTGACAGTCCAGGTTACTTGATACTATTGGTCTTCCTATGGAGTTCCTATTCCCTCTGGGTCCCACAATCCTTCCCTCAACTATTCCATAAGGCTCTATGAGCTTCGCTCAATGTTTGGCTGTGGCCCTCTGCATCTGTTTCTGTCAGCTGATGTGTGGAGCTTCTCAGAGAACAGTTATGCTAGGCTCTTGTCTGCAAGCATTAACAGTGTCAGGGATTGGTGCCTGCCCATGGGATGGGTCTGAAGTTGGGCCGGTTATTAGTTGGCCCTTCCCTCAGTCTCTGCTCCATCTTTGTCCCTGCATTTCTTGTTGACAGGACAGATTTGGGGTTGGAAGGTTTTGTTGGTGGGTTGGTGTCTTTATCCCTCCACTGGAGGTCCTGCCTGGCTATTATAGGAAGTGACCACTTCAGGTTCCATATGCCCACTGTTCAGAGTGTCAGCTAAAGTCACCCCCATAGATTCCTGGGAGCCTCCCCATCTCTGGTCTCTGGCATGTCCTAGAGATCATCCTTCTGGACCTCTGACCCTCTCTTGTCTTTCCCCACAACTCCATCCTGAACCCGCTCCCCCGTTCCCTCTCTCACCCATTTCCCTTCCCCCGACTGTTGGGAGAGAATCTTAGCTATCTCACTCAACAGACCTCAAAATTCATTTATCACTGTGGCTGACTAAATTGTTGTTAAAGATTAATTTATTACCTTTGGGAAACTTTTTAGAAATCTACTAAAGTATTTGTTGTATTTATATCTCACAGGTTTTTACACTAATCTAATGTGAAAAAAAAATCCTTCAAGGGTGATTTTCTATAACCAAATATATTCTGTGGTTAAAAATAAAATCTAAGGAATTTATTAATTAATTTTGTGATGCTAACCCAGGGCCTCACACATACTGGGCAAGTGCGCTGAGTTTACCTTAGCCCTAAAATATAATTGATTTGTTGTTACTGTTGTTTCTGGTGGTGGTCTGTTTGAGTATTTGAGACAGGGTTTCTCTGTGTATCCCTGGCTATCCTAGAACTCACTCTGTAGATCAGGGGGGCCTCAAACTCACAGAGATTCATCTGCATCTAATACAAAGAGTGAGCAGACCTTTACCTCAGATGTTAATTTTGAGAATTGCCACTTCTCTTCCAGGATAGCTAGATGATAAAAATGTAGTATAGCTGTTAGTAAAACATTGAATCCTTCTGAGGGTGGCTGGAGTACGGAACACAGCAGGACTAGGTAAGGACTGCTCAGTGACTCCCAGGCCAGCGTTCATAGACTGTCAGGAATGAGCTGTGCTCCTTGACTGGCTATTGTGTGCCTTCATTGCCTTGGAGCCAGGGAGCCACAACACTACCCTGATGCTTCTCCTTTTTTTTATTTTTTTTTAAATTTTAAATGTCATTTATTTGGAAGTTAATTATAACACAGGCATTTATGTGCCCTAGGCCATTATCTTCGAGTTTTTTTTAGGATCAGACCTCCAGGCTCACCCCAGAGTGCTACAGGAATTGTTAAAATGAAAATAAATAGACATATAGATTAGATAAGGAAATGAAAATAAATAGACATATAGATTAGATAAGGAAATGACAGCTGTCCAAGTGTTCGGAACACCTTTAGTGGCTTGTTACAGTAATGATATTCCTTTTATTTTTTTTTGAAAGATTTAAAAATTTTTAAATTATGTGTATGTGTATGTCTGTATCTGTAGATGTGAGTGCAAATGTCAGAAGAAGGTATTGGATCCCTTGCAGCTAGAGTTACAGGTTGTGGTGAGCTGTCTGATGTGAGTGCTGGGAAACTATCTTGGATCCTCCAGAGGAGCAGCAAGCACTCTTAACCACTGAGCCATCTCTCCATGACTACCATTCCCTTTCCAACTGAAATATGTTGCTGAATCTGAGATATAAAATGGGGGAAATGAGCAATGATCTGGTGAAAGAGGACTCATGTAAAGACCCAGACTCTGGGGTGTGTACCTACGATACCCTGGGGAAACAGAGATACAAGAACTTTGGCACTTGCTAACCTGTGGTCAAGCCAGATTGAGGAGCTCCAGGTTCAAAATTTCATCTCAAAAAATAAGGTGGAGAGTGAATAAAGATACTGACCTCTGACCTCCAAACACTCATGCTGACATTGACCTCTGACCTCCATACATACATACTGACATTGACCTCTGACCTCCATACATTCATGCTGACATTGACCTCTGACCTTCATATACTCATGAACAGCCATAGTATATACATGTGTTCTCATTCTTGCCCTCTCCCTCCTTCCCCCAACACACTCCACAACTTTGGCTACATAGTATGCTCAAATTACTTAAAACACCAATTTCTACCCAGCTCCGCTGACCCTAGAGCCGATCAAGAAGAGCTGATGAACAGCTTGGGGTTCAAGGGTTTGGAGTGTGTTGGGGGAAGGAGGGAGAAGGCAAGAATGAGAACACATGTATATACTATGGCTGTTCATGAGTATATGAAGGTCAGAGGTCAATGTCAGCATGAATGTATGGAGGTCAGAGGTCAATGTCAGCATGAGTGTTTGGAGGTCAGAGGTCAGTATCTTTATTCACTCTCCACCTTATTTTTTGAGATGAAATTTTGAACCTGGAGCTCGTCAATCTGGCTTGACCACAGGTTAGCAAGTGCCAAAGGTCTTGTATCTCTGTTTCCCCAGGGTATTGTAGGTGCACACCCCAGAGTCTGGGTCTTTACATGAGTCCTAGGTATCTGAGCTCGTGTTGTCATGCCTGTGTGGCAGGCACTTTATCGGCTGAGCTATCTCCCAGCCCCCAAGTAGCTAAATTTTAAAACAAAAATTTCATCACAATTCACAGACAGGGCTATCATTCTCTCATCTTTGAAATAATGGTGAGTTCTGTGGTTCTTTCCACTCAGCCTTTTGCAGTTCTTACATGATCTAACTTTTCGTTTTGGTTTGCCTGACTATGTACTTTTGTGTGTTATTCATTTTGATTGCACATATTTGTGAGAATGTATCATTGTGAGGAAAATGCCTTGAAGGGAACGTTCGAATATGAAATGAAATTGGGTAGGATACTGCAGTGTAGATTAGATGATTTTATATGCCAAATATGGAAGCAAAGTACTCATGCAGCGTGCATATCCTGTAACCAGAAGCAAATGTTTGTGACCCCTACCAGGTGGCCCAGGCAGTCTTCCTGCAGCTATGGCAGCTGACAAGAGCTGTCTAGGAGAGGGGGTGACTTGAGTTTAAGACCACCATTTTTAGGAACAATTAATTTTATTTTGGCAAGCTATCCACAAATCTTTAGTACTTTCTTTTTATAAGGTACATTAACCCTAATTATTATATTATTAACCCTGGTTATTACATTAACTAGTTATTACATCAACTAGTTCTTACATTGGTGGCAGCATTAGGTTCCTCCTTTCATCACAGAACCTGCAGATGAACATTCTGGAATGATTTAGTCAATAGTGTTCTTGACGAGTCTATGAAGGTAATTAGAGGTTACTTCATTATAAGTATGAGAAAATAATTTTGGATTTGAAATTTAAGTTCAAGTTTTAAACAGAAATGTCTCCTTGACATAAGAATCAGAAGATTCTTACAGTATCCATGGAGAATAAATACTAAACACTTCTTTTCCACTAAGATTAATATGTCTGTGTGAATGAATTTCATATGGTCTTGGTTACTATTTGTTCCCACAAGAAAACTGTGAAGTGGGAACACCCTGGTATTTAAGAGTACCCTTTGCTTTAGAGAGGACAGGAAATTTCACCCCATATAGACAGGGCTTAGTCACGGTGGTCACAGGAGCTGCTGGGCTGACTCCAGTGCATGTAAAGCAGTGGGTGATTCCCCTGGCAATGACCATGAAAGTAGCTTTTTGAAGCCTGGAAAAGAGGCTTGCTGTCTTGTAGAAGATATACATTGCTTCCTTTCCCAGCAACTACTGGTAAAAGCACAAATTGTTACTGGCTAAAATTATCACCCTAGGAGAGGTGCAGGAGCCCTCTAGACAGTTGTATATCTGGGAAGTAGAAAACAGAAACTAACAACTCAACTCCCACGTTCTAAAAGATATATGCAATAAAATTGTAAGTCTGGAACTCACTTGAAAGTTACAGATCCCGGAGGGCAGTGCTGTGAGGAAGGGGATGTAGTTAAAATGGAAGGTGACAAATGCTTTCTTTAGTAGACAAGATAAAACAAACATGGAAGCACATACAGATGTTCCACCCACCGGGAGTGGCATTGTTCCTAGTTGGTGAAGGCTTGTTGGTCACGTACTAGTCAAGTGCTTGTATTTAAGGTTTCTGTGCCCTACTGTTACGAAACCAGGTTCTTCTTTGAGAAACCGGATTCTTCCTCATCCTCTTCTTCTTCCTCTTCCTCTTCTTCTTCTTCTTCTTCCTCCTCTTCCCCTCCTCCCTCTTTATCTTCTTCCTCCCTCTCCTTCTCTTCCTCTTCCTCCTCTTCCTGCTTCCCCCTCTCCTTCTTCTTTCTTTTAATACTCCCAGGCACCGTCTTAAATCTGTGGTGCTTAGAAGCAATTAGACTGTGGAAAAATGTGATAGAAATCTCAAGGGTTTTTATTTGCTCAAAGAATAGCACAGAGAGGAATCTGCTCTGAAAATAATTTCTATTTTCAAGTGACTCATATAATGTGTAAACTAAGGTGAAAACTCTGGCTGCCCTCATCCCATTTGGGTGTCAGAAACCTAGTGAAATAATGCCTCACGTGACTAACTGGAGAGACATGGGCAGCCCTGGCTGTCCTGTCTACTTTCATCATTTGGGCACCTATTTCATGAGCACATCTCTTCCTTGTTTATCACATAATCTCTCTGGTGTTTCTTCAAAGACAGCAAGTTTCTGCAGCTCTCTGGTCCTCTATGTCTTCATCCTTGAAGTGAGATTGGTAGTTTCTAGCTGTGTGCAGATCTGTTATTCATCAGCTCTAAAATGCTTGTTGTGAGGCTTGATATGTAGTGAACACTCAATAAATGTTTATTTTCCTTTACTAAATACCAATTTGTTCATTGTCTATAGCCTTCCACCAAATACATAGTCTGTAAGCACAGAGGCAAGCTATCTATTGCTAAATAACCAGCAGCTGAATAAATCTGGCATCTGAGACACACACACACACACACACACACACACACACACACACACACACAAGAACATATCAATATATGCTTTTGAATAATTTAAGAAGTAAAGCTCCAGATTTAGTGTGTAATTTTATCTGTATGTTTGATTTTTTTGGTAATCCTGGGGATTGAATTTAGGGCCTTATGCTTCTGTTCTGTACCACCAAGCTGCATCTCCATTCTTTCTTTAGTATTTTACATGCTCCTGCACTAAGTTGCAGGAGCACGTAAAATAGTAAAACTGAGGGTTGTTGCAGTCAGTGTCCATGGCCTCTCCCTATGGCCGTTGCCCCATCTGACTCACTGGACTAAACATGGGGGAGTTGGACCATGTACATTCTGGGATTGGGACTCAAGTTTTTAGATGAAGTGACTTGGCACCTCTTCCCACTGAGCCATCCCACAGCCCAACAATTTTATTTTTAACAGCCACAATTGGATAGGTTTCCAGGAATGGCCACTATACATTTTCTTTCTGTGTCTGCAACCTTGGGCTGGCACATTCTCGGTGACTCAGGGCTTGCCATGGGGTTTGTTGTCGTCAGTGGAACAGTTATCAAGGAGAGCTTAGCCAGACTTGGAAACTGATTGCATATTAGAGTTTGCCTCTTGCTGTTTTCGGAGTCTTTATTCACTACAGTGTGTAGTCACTCTGTTTGGGACAGAGGAGGGGCAGGAAATGAACTGTCCAATATGCGTTTGGGGACATCGCCTATCAGCTGTCAGCCAGAGAACAAGAGCAAGCCCGGGGCTGATCAGCCACACTGGTGATCACACTCAGTGCTTTACATACTAAGACTTAAGGCGCTTGCTTACACTGTCCAAACCATCCCATTAGACATGATGGACAAGTGGGAAATAGGTGTGGGAACCCAACTGGGGAAGAGAGAGCTCTGTCACAGTTAAAAGTGAACTTAAGAGTAGCTTTCGGTTTGTCGCCTGAACACGTAATGTGTGTTTGTAGCCCTCTGGCAGGGGGAAGTCAGGAAACCATTAATAATAGCCCTGAGTGTCCATGGCGTCTCCCTGTGGCCCTTGCCCATCCATCTCACCGTACTGAAGAGAAAAGTCATCATGAATGTGATCAGGAGAACCCAGAAGGGCACAGGCCACACCTGCACTGCATTCCTAGGCCTGCAGTGCAGTTGCCCCTCCACCTGCCCTGGGGAGGAGGGAGGAAGGATTAGGTGAGGCTGGGGAGTTTCCCTGAGGAACATTCTTCTAAGACACATGAAGGCAGAGGAATGAACCCGCCCTTCAAGGAAGGTAGAGATGGCACCGTGCTTTTGATTCCTCTCCTCTTGTATACAGCTTTGTTCTTTTATATACTACTTTTGATCTTATTGCTGGCAAATCATTGATTAGGAATGAAACTGCCCAATCCAATACATTCTCAAGGAAACTGATCTAATTTGTTTCTTGACACCATATGTGTGAGATGGATCCAAAGAACCTTATAGATCAATCAATCATCAAGTTCTTAGTAGCTGGTGAACATCTACCTACCTGTAGATAGTATCTGCTTTTAATATGCCTTCCTTCCATAGGACTGCAAACCATTACAAAATTAGGCTAGCATATTAACTTGTTTGTAAAATTAGGCTGGGCTTCATTCACATTTTGGTCTTTTTTTCCCTTTGTGTGTGTGTGTGTGTGTGTGTGTGTGTGTGTGTATGTGTATGTATGGTGTGTGTGTGGGGGGGTGTGTAATCGTGTAATCATCTTCAGTTGTTCTTCTACCTTGTTCATTGAGACAGAGTCTCTTTGTCAAACTCCGAGTTCACGAGCATGGTTAGTCTTGCTACTCATCTTGTCCTGGGACTTCTTCCTTTTTAGGCATTATTACAAGCAGTCTACCATACCTATCTGACTTTTATGTGAGTCCTGGAGATCCACTCTCCAGTCTTCATATTTTTAAAAGAATTGTAATGATTTAAAATCTATGTCCCTAATAGATGTTTATATTTTGTATTTTCTAGTGAAAATATTCAGTTCTGCTCAGCAATTCCTGGTTATTGGGTAGTTGGAGAAGAGGCAGGCAATTATTTTAGACAGGATAAAAATGGTTAAAAATGAGTAATAGTGATAGTTTCTTATATTACAACCACATGCAGTTTGAATTAGTCTTTTGCTTTAATGACAGGGCCTAAGTGCATTAGATGAAACTCTAGGTGTTTTCTCTCAGTGTTCATCTTGAACCACCAGGGGGAAGGTGTGGGGTCTCTGGGGCACTCAGCATTCTAAATCCTAGACTTTTAGCATTATCTGTCCTCACTGATAAAACTGGGATGAAGGTGATGCTTCAATAAGCCTGCATTGAGAACTTGACGGCTTCCTTATTCTTGTTTCTTCTTTTGATGCTCTGTATTGACCTAACAGTAGTAGCAACCGTTGATGAGATCTAATTTTTCCTTAACTTCTAAACATCTGCTGGCTTAGATGGACAGTTATAAACAATACCTGGTCTTCACGTTCCCCTCCTGTCCATCTGGACAATGACTGGAAGGGAGGGGCAGCAAACACCGGAGAGGAGTAGGCCTCCAGGGACAGAGCCAGCAGCCTCTGTTTTTCCATTCAGTGTGAGGCTTCTTCTTTTCCTAGGAGAGAGATCATGTGTGAAACGAAGACATCTTTTCCAGGTTATCTAATCCTTTTGTTATGCCCCAGGATTTTCTTCTTCTTTTCAACCCTTTTTACTCATTTTGATTCTTTTGCCTACTTTAAAAGCCTCCATCTTCCATCGTGCGCAATCATGGATGTTCTATTTCTAAGACATGAGCAGGCACATGAACATCTTATGGATCATCTGGTAATTTTTCAGAATCAGAAAGCCCTTGAAGTGAAGGCCGGATTCTTTGTGTCAGTAGTCAGCTGGTGATGACTTGTTGGGTAGGAAAGCAAGTTCTACTTCCAGGGTTTCTTTGTCCCCATTAATTCTTTCTGCTTGAACCAATAAGTTTATCTCCACATAATGTGAATTTATGTCAAACTTTACATCTCGAGATGCAGTTGCGTTGGGGTATTTGGAGATTTTTCACATGCTCTGCTATACTAAGTATCTGGTATCTAGTAATAAGTTCTCTAAATCTCCCTATCAAAGGACCAGCCAGTACCAATGGGAGTTCTGCAGGCAGAAGAGACCTAGTGGTGGTCTGTTTTCATGTCATTCAGGGCATATTTAAGTAAATTAACATGGTCAGGTAAGAAGTCCCTGCAGTGAACTGAGGTATATTCTCTACTTTGAGTAATTATTTGTTATGGTTTCATGCTGTTTCCTTGTGTTGGTACATACTCATTTAGCACAAAACACCAATAGGGAATGTTTCAAGCACTAGTAAATTATTTGGGGGCAAACATCTTCTCTAATTACTTTTCTACCTAGAAGCTTATGACTTCATGAAAACTCATAAAGAAACTGAAATAGGCTCTAGGGTGATATAGTAAGCGTTGCAGTTGTAAAACCTTCAATTGCTTTGTATTATAAGCTTCCTAGTTCTGTGACGAGTAGCTTAGCGAATTCAGGGATTTTATATAAAGTCTAGCATTTTCCAAATGCTTAAGGGTTTCCCTTTTTCTTTTCCCTGAAAAAATTACAGAGTTTAACCAGGAAACCCAGTAACCAAAGCTCTGGGTTCACACTGTGAGACACAAGCTTCATTTTCTCATCTGTCAAGTAGAGATGACAGTTAACGTCAGAGGAGATGCTCAGGGCTGCATATGCTTTTTTTTTTTTTTTTTCTTCGAGACAGGGTTTCTCTGTGTAGCCCTGGCTGCCCTGGAACTCACTTTGTAGACCAGGCTGGCCTCGAACTCAGAAATCCGCCTGCCTCTGCCTCCCAAGTGCTGGGATTAAAGGCGTGCGCCACCACCGCCCGGCTGCATATGCTAACTAATGGAAAGGAAGTAGAAATTCTTCCTCTGCTTCCTTTCTGAACCTTTCCTTTTAAATACATGCACTATCAGTCACGGTTGAATGTGGCTGTCGTTACTGACCATGTCAGTGCATATATAGGTCAAATACATCCAGGCAGCATTCCTTGTCACGCCGGTCTTACCTCAGCAATGGCACCTGCAATGAATCTGACAACCATTGCTATTTTACTTTCTCCATGCTCTAAACATTTTCAAAGGGACCAGGGGCCAGGCCAAGCAGTGTGGTTTAATTGCATAATGTGGCCAATGTGTCACATGCTTTCTGAAGGTATTATTTTATGTCTTGAAGCACGAGAAGTGATGTGTTAAGTACTGTCAACCACTCTTGTCCCCACGACTAAGGGCCCACTGTTAGGTAAGCAGCAGACTGTGGAAGGAGATATTTATTATTTATTTACAACACTTAGGGTTCTGAAAAGAGACTGGAGTTGTTAATTACTCTTCCTTCCTCACCCTCACTTTCTCAGTCATAAGCAATTTTTCATTCCTTTCTGAGCATGTGTGTGTGTGTGTCCCCGTGTGCATGCGTGTGTGTGTGGGGGGGTGGTGAATGTGGGCACAAATGTGCCGTGGACCTGTGTAGAGCTCAGAAGATGATTTCGGGGGTTGATTCTTACCTTCTACTTTGTTTGGGACAGGGTATCATATTCACGGATGCAGTACCAGGTAGCTGACCCATGAGATTGTGGGGATTCTCCTCACTCCTTCTGTCTCACTGGAGATGTCAGGAGCACAGACATGCACAGCCACATCCGGTTGTACTTGCGTTCCTGCTGTCTGAACTCTGGTTCTTATACGTGCTTGTCAAGTGCTGTATCCCCTGAGCCATCTCCCCAGCTATCAGCTTGGCCTGTCACTTGAGAAGGCTTCTGTGTTAGTTTGTGTGGCACAGTTACTAATGTATGATGTATAAGCCAAGAGGAAGAAAGCTTTCTTTCTCGTCTGCTCCCTCCTGACTAGTTACTGGTGCTTAGTGGGTGTGTGGTGCTGACTCCACAGGAGGAATTAGTGTGTGAATTGCCAAAGCAGAATACAGCCCATGTTTATATTTCTCACCTACTCAGTTACTTTCTCCTAGAAGTGGGGATTTCCTTTCTTGACTAGCTCCTCTGTGAAGAGTGTGCCCCTGGGTTCTTTGTTCTAGAATTGTGCAGTACTGTTCTGATCTTTTAGAAGCTTGACTGGTTGACAAGTAAAACTAGTCTGTAGTTTTAACGATTTATTTTTCTGCACTCATGTATACTTAATTGTTTGAAGTTTATTTTCTTTAGAGATGATGAATATTTTAGCTGCCTTCCCCCTAAGTTACACTGATAAGTGCCTTTTACTTTCTACCCTCCCTTTTTTCTAAATGCCAAGTCTTCATTAATTCTTCACCCACAGTTTAGGGGCATTGCAGTCTCTTCAGTTTTGTGACCGCTGGAAATGAACATAAAGTGTCTGGTCTGCAGAATCTCATTTCAAGTACTTTTGTGCTTAAATATTTTTGTTTGTTTTTCCAGTTGGCTTAGTATAGGTCTTGAGTCCCATCTCTTCATTCTTATAAACAACTTAGTGTTATTTAGAATGCTCCAGATTTCCCATTCTACATAGCTACATTGTCAAATTCCCCTCACCCTGCATCTTCAAATGCTCTTGTAGATGCCTCAAATACAAATGGAAACCATCTATGAACATCCCCAGGGAGCCTTCATGGATATCTTTCAACCTCACACCCCTTAAATAACGTTTGGATTTCAATATGATTTGGACTTAGTGTGCCAGTAATATAAGTACACAGACCTGATGGTTTAGAATGTCACTGCTATAATGTTTTATAGCTAGAAGTGTAAATTTATCAAGATGCATTTTATAGTTAAAATTGACCCTTTACAACAGAGCTCAGACCCTCGTTTGTGTATCTGGTGAGGAGTTAGCAGGATTCAAGACAGGAGGAAACTTCTGCTTGTAATTTTGTCCAATGACTCCTTTTTGTCTTTGTTTTATTTTGTTTTGTTTTCATTTCTGGATAAAATATAAAAACTTGATGAGGCCTTAAGTTTAAGAGATGGAAAAGTATCTGGGGTTAGTAAATGTATTGTCAAATGACATAAGATTCTAAAACTTAAGGATTTAGAAAACCCAGTCTACTTCTTCCAGAAGGGCAGGGTGTATGTGGAGCCAGGCGGAAGCTGCACCTGGCCCAGATGGTCTGATGTCAGACATGAGTTCCCAGATGAGCCTGCATGTTCAGCAATGCCATGATGCCCAACAAAACAAGATGTCATCCAAGAAGCACATACGGACTGGACCTTGAAGCTTGTCTTTTTAGGATTATAATTATGTGGATCTGAATGGATACATTTCAATACTTATAATTGTAACATTACATTTTGAAGACTTTACTATGACCATTAAAAAGAGGATATGAGTATTAAAAGATGTTATCTTGAATGGACTTGGTGGATGTAACTGCTTAATTTGGTGATTTAGTTGATTTCAGCTGAGTTGTGTTTCTTTTATCAAGTTGAGTTTAAAATATATTTTTATTATTTTATGAGTATGAAACCAATGAAAGAGAGAACAAGTATATATATTTGAAGGTAAAATAAATTCTATACAATTTAATTTTGGTTGTTTTTTCCCTTTTAGATCTTTTAGAGAAATCTCGTGTTGTTAAGCAGCCAAGAGGTGAAAGAAATTTCCATGTGTTCTACCAGCTGCTCTCAGGGGCCTCTGAGGAACTCCTCCGTAAGTCCGCAGTGCTGGGGTTAGCCTCTTATTGTTGGAGTGTATTCTGAAGCATTCTCTCCAACACTCAGTCTGTATGTTTTCTCTGTTGACATTTTCATTTTGTCTTGTTCTGATTGTTTCTACCACACCCATCATTTCTTTCATATTTCTGTATCTCACCAGGACCTAATCATATGCCTCAGATGTGTTAAGCCTTATAGTTGGAGAAAGGTGCCTTATAAATTTAAAATAAAAATCGAGAACTGTACTATTTAAGGAAATAAAATTGTACAATGTAGTAAAGGTCTACAGTTGTTTAAGAGTTTTCTCAGTAAGGATTTATAAAGCATAGGGAATGAGTAGTTTGGGCAGAGGCACTTGCCTCCAAGCCTAACACCCTGAGTTCTATCCCTGGGACTTTCCTGGTTTAAGGAGAAAACCAAACAAGTTTTCACCTGTACACCTTTGCTGTGATACAAGTGCATGTATATACATACGTGTTACACCTGTACAGTAAATAAGTAATAATTTTTAAGTCATAGGGAAGATATTTGTAGCTATACAAGAGTTAGCTATCTGACTTTTAGAGATTTTAGAGAATTAAAAAGTTCACAAGGAAATTATTTAATAGCTATTGACTACATCATCAATATTCAATAGCCGTTGGCTATGTCATCGGTATTTAATAGCTTTTGACTATGTCATCAGTATTCAATAGCTATTGGCTATGTTATCAATATTCAATAGCTATTGACTACATCATCAATATTCAGTAGCTATTGGCTACATCATCAACAGTTCAAACAAGGAACGCTGAGGAAGGTCTGTCACTCAGGGAGACAAGCTCTTCCATTTGTTACTTTTCTTACACCTGTTACTAAATACTTATGGAGAAGCAATGTAAGAGAGAAAAGGTTGCCTCGGCTCAGGGTGTAAGGTGTGATGGCAACAGCATTTGCAGTTGTAGGAGAGGGGCTGTGAGGCTGCTCACATCTGGGCAGACCAAGCGCTCAGAGAGCTGAATACTGGTGTTCACGATGTTGACTCTGGGCTCCATGGATGGTGCCACCCATATTTCCAGTGTGTCTTCTCTCTGTTAAATCCATCTCAAAACATCTAACATCATGTCTCTTAGGTGATTCTAAATTCAGTTGACATTGAAAACTGACCCTCACTACCATGCTCACTGATAATCAACAAATGCACATTAGAACTCATTGAATCACCCACTACACATTTATTAGCAAAGTGTGAAAAGGATAAAGGTGGGAAGATTGCTCTGCTCTGTAGCCTGGCAATCTACTGGTCTAATGCAAGCCTCTGACTATAAATAATAGCCCCTTCCCCCCCCCCCAAAAAAAATGTCACAAAAATGATCAGAGTCTGTAATCTGTCTTATCATCTTTGGAGATATATCACCCCAGAATAATTCATAGGAGTCCAAAGCCAATTTATATGAAGGGAATTTTCCATTCCCTTATGCCTGTCAATTCTACATTACAATATCTCCCAGCACCAGTTACACAAATGAGTTGTGATCTTTGGGCATCAAACTTTATTGTTGACTTGATACATAATGCAAAGGACATTTTATCTGGGTGGTAAGAAGTGAAATTGTGAAGAGGTGTACCTTTATGATGTAACGTATTGATTTGTATGCATGACTGACAGACAAACTGAAGCTGGAGCGGGACTTCAGCAGATACAACTATCTGAGTCTGGACTCTGCCAAAGTTAATGGTGTGGATGATGCTGCCAATTTCAGAACTGTGAGGGTAAGAAGCGCCTTCATTACACTTTAAAATGGGTGACCCTGTGTGCTTAGCCAGAACTGCTTACAGCTCACTCTTCTTTACATTATAGTTTACGCTCCCCAAGGTTCTAGATACATCCAAGAATTCATTATGTTTTTATCAGTTTGGTTTTTATACTAGCTCAACAAAGGTTTTGAAGGCCATGTTTACTAGAGCATGTTGTTTTACCATTTATAAAATTGAGCCTTCATCTATTGTCCTGGGACTTGACTCTCAATGTGTATTGAAATTCTAAGTAATTCTGTGAGCCAAAGTTAATTTTCAAATGTGAAATCTGCCTTTGGGTCCCGTTAGGTTGAAAGTGTCTTTAGGCAGAAAAAATCCTGTTTTTAAGCAGATTTAGAAAATGACAACACATTAGAAGAATCTGCATTCTTCGTTCATTAGGAAAGAAGCGATTTTTACATAACACTCTGCTTTCTGTCTTTATGTGGCACACACTTTCAAAATTGCTCCCATTATGACATTATGGTAGCTAGGATTCCAAATAAGACAGCTGGTACTGTGGGGAGAGGGGGGAGGAGGTGAAGCAAGATTGACACCCGTTAATGGTTGACGCTGAATGAAGAGATATGGGGTCCTCCCCTTGTTCTTATTACTCATATATATGTTTGAAAATTTCCGTAACAGAAAATGTCCATTACTCCCACTGCTGTGTAGTACAGTTACATACATACAGAAGATAATAATGGCAGCTGTTCTAGGGAAGAGTGCATCTCTCAGTATGCCATTGTGTAGAATTGTATAAACACCCGCATATGGAAGCAATAGTCTGGACATGATTTTGTTTAAGACTTGAGTCCAAGGCCAGTTCTGTAACCACTTTGCCTGGCACATAGTTGGCACTCCGTATGCATTTGTGAATGAATGAGTGTCCCCCTACACCCTTGGGGCACTTCATCTTTGCAAGGCAATGTTTTTCTTGTATATAAAATAAGCAGTGTTGTTTCTGTTGCGGGAGGTTCTAGAAACATCTTGCTTGGTTTTGTTTCTAGAAGCAGAAGACCAGTGTAAAAAAACAAAACAAAACAAAATGGGCATCTATGGAAACCAGCTGGTTGATTTGAAAGGGGGGAGAGACACTGAGGCTCAGCTCCCAGACCCTTCTGTCTTCTTATCTGTGTGCCACACTCTGTCATAACTCTGCATGGTGCCTCAGAGGCTCTTCAATCACAGTTTGGATCCACCTATTGAGATAATTGCTTTGTGTTTTTTTTTTTGTCCCAGAAATAAATCTGTAATATTATTCACTAAATTTCATTATTTGTTAAAACAACCAAGCAGCAACAACCAAACAGCAACAGGTACAGAAGTATAGAAAGCAAACAGGTGCTTCTCTCCTCCAGAATGCTATGCAGATTGTGGGCTTTCTGGATCATGAGGCCGAGTCCGTCCTGGAGGTAGTGGCAGCCGTTTTGAAACTGGGGAACATCGAGTTCAAGCCTGAATCACGAGTGAATGGTTTGGATGAAAGCAAAATCAAAGATAAAAATGGTAAGTTAGTGAACAAGCAGTTTGGCTTAGGCAACCTTCTTTGAATGTCTGCCCAGCTTCTAATCTAGAAATCAACCCTTAGACTTATCATAGGTTTCAAAAAAACTTACTGATGAAACTAAACAGAAATACCCCCGCAGTAAAGTTCTCTCCCTTCTGATTCATATGTGTTTATATACTTGAGTGTGATTTAGAAAGAACAGCTTCGGACTTGATAATGATCGTGTGTAGCATACAGAGTCACTATCTCTATCTGTCCTTCTCTACTCGCCAACAGAGTTAAAAGAAATTTGTGAGTTGACCAGCATCGATCAAGTGGTTTTAGAAAGAGCCTTCAGTTTCCGAACAGTTGAAGCGAAGCAGGAGAAAGTTTCAACCACACTGAATGTGGCTCAGGTGGGTAAACTGTAACATGCAGAAGAATACTTTTCTTAAGTGGTGGTATTTTTATGTGAAATGTTATTTTGCAGGCAGTTACCTCATGGCCAGGCTGAATTCCACATAGTGTTCTAGGTGTTGTGAGCAAGATGGTAGAGATGTGTTGTTAGGATAACAAAAGTTGTGTTTTATTGTGCTGAGGATCATCACACAAGGTTCTCATTCTAAATCCCTAACTACAGTCCTAAGCCTAGCTCCCCAAGACTGCTCACATGTGTGATATATCTTAGCTACAGGTCAGCCCAGTCTCAAACAAAATTCTCTGATTAGAGGGTCAGGATCCTGGTGTATACTCAAGGTGGCATCTCTCTAGATGTGCAGTGCAGAGAGCATTGCTCTTGGTCTCTGCTTATATTTTGTCCAGTGAATGTCATAGGGTTCTAAAACTATGTCCATTACCTTGAGTGAATGATGTCACTGGATTTTGGTTATCAAGTGCAGCCTTGGGTGTAGTGGGGGATCCTAACCAAGCTATTTTTCCATGTAGAAGAGGCATTTTTTACTATGCTCATTACATATTGGAAACACTAAGGAAAATTAAACAGATAAAGAGTTTCTGTTCTCAGGGAGCTGAAAATTAAGGTAGGGGGATGCTAGATAAATAGACACAAGATATTCTAGCAAGCAGCATGAGCTAAGTATGCAATGATAAAGAGAAAGAGGAGAGTGGAATAAGGAAGATTGATGTCCATAGGGGCAGGAAGGAAGGTCATTCAGACTGAAAAGCGAGCTGTAACCACCAGGAGCATCCAGCAGAAGTGGGCATGATCTGCTGCATATTTCCAAGGGTCCTTCTGGCTGGATGTGAAGAGCAGAGCCTGAGGGAAAGGAAAGGCAGTTGCGAGGGTCACCCACTAATCCAGAGCCAGATGGCTGCATTGGAACCAGAGGGTATGGCCTTACAGGATCTGCTCTGAAAACAGAGGCAACAGCATTGCCGATGTCTAATGCAAGGTAAAAGAGAGTGACTGGGGACTGATTCCGTGTTTTAGGAGAAGAGAATAGGTAGAAGCCCCAATGGTCAAACTGGACTCTCTTCCATGTTCTACTCCCACTATGCTTCACACACCCGAGAAGTCTTCCTACAGAAATTCAGGCTGCTTCTATAGATGTGTGTATGATGATAACGTAAATGCACTCAGGTTGTATCCGGAGGCCCTTGTGCTGTGAACCCTCCGTTCTGCAAGTTGGACATTTTTTCTACCAGTTGGTGCTGATCTGGGCTCCAATTAAATGGCTTACTCTACTGCTTATGTGGGCCTACTTCATTTAGTCAACCATGTCTTCTGGTCTCATCCTCCTTGCAACCAGCCAAGGATGCCCTGGAACCATTGCATGGTCACAGCCTCTGTAGGACCATAGGGTAGAAACCATTTATTCCTTCTGTTCCTTTCTGCTCTCCTTTACTTCCTCTGTGTTTCCGAGGCTGTGGAAATGCTTTACCATATGGAGGTTGGGATTGTAGCAGCCTGTCCATCAGTGGAACTGGTATGCTCTTTACTTGTAAATGATTTCCAGCTGACTCTTCACAGTCAGATAGTGAGCAGTTGACTTAATGGGAAGATATTGAAAGTATGTGGAGTACAAGCCCTGGCAGGAACCCCTATTAGAGAAATTGAGAATGAGAAAAGCTTTGTGGAAAGAGAGGAGGGTTTAGATGAATGGACAAAATGGTATTTCAAAAAGAAAGACAGGTTTGGAGCCTGAGGATCAGGACCAGGCAGGCTTGGCTGCAGCATTAAGTTTGGGTCAGGATTCAGAACGTGCCTAGGAAGGTCAAGTTTGGCATGGAGAATACGGGCAAGAGGATCTCAGACTTGGACACTCATCATAGTTACTTGGGCAGCCTGGCTATTTTTTTTTTATTATTAATTTATTTATCTTTGGCCATACCTCCTGAGAGGTGGGTATAGTGGTCTGGGGGAGGAGTAAAGAGTTTAGGATTCTGATACAAGCAAAGGTGCTACTGCTGGAGGGTCACCTGTAGAGAACCATCAACTCTGGACATTTCAGCAGCCAGTTGTTATATGTGAGTTGTTATATGTGAGGTAAAACCACATATAGGTAGGTTATTCCATTAGGGTTTACTCATAACGTCAACCTGAGGTTCCAGTAACATCTTTATTGCCCTTTTGCCTCATTTTCTCCTAAAGCATTTAGATCTTTCCGCCATCATAAAGACTAACATCAAGATACTGGAAACTTGAGACAGTCTATTGTCCGGTGTCTACTAGATGATTCTCTCTGTAATCTGACCCTACCTATGTGACTTCTCTCCATTAGTTGCCAGGTTCTGTAAGAGCCCAGTTTGTTTTACCAGTGCCTGTCCTCTTGCTTCCCCGTCATCTATATGCTGTTCCTCATTCTTCTGCCCATCCATGGGGTTCATTTTACTTCATCTGAAGAGATTGTTCTGACCAAATAGGCCCCTGAATCACCCATTTCCTGACCTCTTCTTTCCCTGCACTTTGGCTCCTACCCACCTTCGGGTGGAGGTCTTTGTGTGATCTCTTCTGCTCTGCTGCAGGCTCCCATCTATGTCCCATCCCGAGCCATGCTTGATATTAGCATGTAGTTTAGAAGTGGTTTCCAACAAGGATTTACCTCTGTGAGCATCAGGAAGCTGCAGAAAAGCATAACGTTTTCACCGTGTACTTAGGGTCTGAGGCGGTGAATGGACACCTAGAGTGATCCTTAAGTGGGAGTTCACACTGCTACCACTTCTGGAGGTTACAAGTGTCAAGAGTACACAGCTTGATTCCCTCCCCTTCCTCCCCTTTCTTCTCCTTTCTTCCTTCCTTCCTCTCTCTCCACTTTCTTCTCCCTTCTTTTCCTCCTTTCTTCCTTCCTCTTCTCCCTGACCTTCCTTTCCTCTCTCAAATTTCTAGCAAATTTTCTAGTTTTTTTCCTAATCTTGGTTTCCAGGATCTCCAAGACAAGCAGAAAATGGTTTATTCAGGGCATGGGGAGGGGAGTTGAGATAAAGGTGGGGGTGGGATGGGGGTAGGAGGAGGAGAGGCGGGCCATGAGCATGTGGGGAGAGAGGGGGAGCAGGAGCAAGAGGAGAGAGCAAGAGGGCTAGAGAGAGAGGAGGAGACAAGCAGCCCCTTCTAGTGAGTCAGGTACACCTGGCTGTTGCTAGGTAACTGGGGGGCAGAGTCTAGACTAAATGCCAACAGTCTGCAAGGTACACAAGTGTTTTCAAAGAACAGCAGAGCCTCTGGTTTTCCTCAGCCAAGGACAGTTCCTCTTGGGCTGCTGACAGTGGGGTTGCTTATACATGACAGTACTTAAGGCATATACTTGGCGCTCAGGATATTCAAGAAAACTAGGTTTTCTCATCAAAGCTGCGGTCTCCATCCAGCCTGTGGATTCTAGATCATTAGCACGCATGCGTGTCATGTGTGTCTCATCCCTGCGAACCGCTTTAAAGTATACAAATAAGCACATAAAAAGTACTTTACCTTCATAAAACTTAGAAAAGCTCATTGTAGAAGATTTTTAGATAATATTCAAAGTTGAGTGAAAACAGTAAAATCTTAAACCTACATATTTGATTGTTATTAAGTGTTTGGATTTAGAGTACCATCTTTTTGTTTTCCTGTTTTTGTATTTTCTAAGATACTCTATAACATTACATTCCTATTTATTGTTTAGGAGTCTTTTGAACTTTGTTGATATGGGGTGGGGAGAGGAAAGAATGTGTGTCAGCCTTGCGACTGGATCAGTGGTTGGAGGGCAAATCATTTCTCTCCTCCCTCATGTGCGTCGTGAGCCTTAAACACAGGCTGCCTAGCCGGATGCCCAGCTGGGCGCACAGGGGCTTTCTCCTCTGAGACATCTATCTCATTGGCCCTAGTTTTTAGGAAGTTTTTATCTCTCCGTAGGTAAAATGTCCTTCCTTTCTTTGAATCTTTTGAAATATTCTACATATTCTTCCTGATTATTTTATCAATTATACTTTCTCTTTTTATAGCTTCAATCAAAGAACTGGGTTTGTCACTGAAAAAGTTTATTGATTGTTTTATTCTGACCTATTTTATTTCCTTTTGTTTGTATGAGTGTGTGTGTGGGGGGGGGTTACTATATTAAGGATACAACTTTTCAGTTTCTTTCCTACAGCATAAGTGCGCAGTTGCCCAGCTCTGCAGTCACCCTTCTGTATATAATTATATTGCATCTTTTCATGAATGTTAATTTTCCTATTCTTGAGATCCTTCTTGGTTTTCCCCTGTTCTGAATCATTAGGATGAATATTTTTCTGGCAAAACATTCTGTAATATTGGAATTAATTTCCTGGGATGCAAAAATGAAGTCTGGGTGAAAAATTTACCTAATTCTCTTAAAGTGTGACTACTTAGCCAATATATAATAAAAATTACCCCAAGGAGAAAATTGAAACAGTCTAAATATTTTTAAAGTATTTTTAAATATTTTATAGAAATTAAACATTGTAGCATTTGTTAGTGTTAAGTTGTTCTTTTTTTTTTCTTCTTCTTCTTTAATAGGCTTATTATGCCCGTGATGCCCTGGCTAAAAACCTCTACAGTCGGTTGTTTTCATGGTTGGTAAATCGTATCAACGAAAGCATTAAGGTATTGAACCTCTGTAAGACACTATTTGTAATAAGTAAATGGTATTCACAGTGCGAACATTGTATTAAAGCAGCTTAGTTCTATAAGCAAATATTCAATTGCCACTTTAAACGGTGATTCTTTATAATGGATTGGTCTTGCATAAGACTGACCTTGGCCAGGTCCGTGTGCTCTGGCTCTCACTGGGGAGGGACCACACTGGTCTCATGGTCTCTACAAAGCAGTTAGCATTTTTCTGGGTAGTTGTATCCACTTCACTGAAAAGATGACTTTTTAATTTAGGTACTTATATGATCTTCATTAAATATGTTTGGAGAGAATTAATATGATCTTCATTGGGTATGGAACAAGGTGACCATGAAAAAGCTTTGTCCGTTCTTTTTTTGTTTCATAACATGAGGCACCACCAAGACCTTCGGTGCCTATGTCATTACTGTTAAGTTTCTGAAGGGTTCCATACCAGTACTCTTATCTTTCAAGTTTTTAACGGAACAACTGAATTGTCATTTTAGCTCAAAGCAACTTCTGCAAGTCTGTGCCTCTTGGTGTTATGCCTGCATTATTTTATTAACTTGAAATTTTGTTTTTAAGGCACAAACAAAAGTGAGAAAGAAGGTCATGGGTGTTCTGGACATTTATGGCTTTGAAATATTTGAGGTAAGATTTTTTTAAAAAAAAACTTGTACTACTGTTATTAAAGTGGAAAAATTAGAAATGAAATCACCTTGTATAGGCAACTCATTATAAATAACTATACCTTGAATCTGAAAGTAAGCTCTTTGCAAGTATAGTGACAATGTGTGTGTGGTGTGTGTGTGTGTCTCTGTGTGTGTGTGTGTGTGTGTGTGTGTGTGTGTGTGTGTGTGTGTCTGTAAGTGCTAAGCCACCATTTGGAGAGTTTTATCAAAGTTACTTTTGAAGTTTTTATGTAATAATGTGTCTTCCATGTTACATGAACACTGGTGCCTGTGCCATCCAGTCATTCATAGTTTGCTTGAAAAACAAAGCAAAAACAAAAAAAAACAAAACACTAAGAAGGGAGAAGCCAGAGACTTCCATCGCCTAAATAAAGCTGGCTAATTCTTGTGAGTTAGGGATAGGATTCCATGCCTCCTTTGGTCTTGTCCAGGCCATGCCCTGCTGTGATCTTACAACAATAAACTCCACAGCAGAAGTTCAGAATGAGCTTGCTTGCTCCAAATTAAATGGTTAAACATTATACTTAAGCCAGGCATGGTTGCAAATGCCTTTAATCCCAGCACTCAGGAGACAGAGCCAAAGGGATGTCTATGAGTTTAAGGCCAGGCTGGCCTACTGAGTGGGTTTCAGGACAGCCAGGGCTCTAGCATCCTAGGGCTATCTGAATGTAATAGTAACTGCTGTGTATGTTGTCAGATTTAATTTTCAGAACAGCTCCATGGAAGTAGCTGTTATTCCTATTTCACAGATAAGAAAGTTAGGCCGGGTAGGTATCTACCACACTTGACTTCTGCTAAATAATAGATATAAAGTCCAACTCCCTGGTTTCCTAATATTTTCTTTATTTCTTTCCTTTCCTAGTAGGATTAAGATCAAGGTCATTTCCTTACTTTTCTCTCCAAACTCATGGGTTCCCCATGTGGGAAAATCCCTGTGTTGTCACAAGCCTCCACTTCCCTCTCTCCCTGTTTTTACATCAGTTCTAGACTCTGGTCAGTTTGGACATGGTCTAGATGGGAGTGTACATGCTAGCGACACCCCCTTAGTTGACAATGTTCAGCCTTCAGCACAGTTCCCATTTGTTGGTGCCTCATAGGCTAAAACTATGAAAGATGCTGCAGGTCTCTGGATGGTTGAGGTTTGTGCATTGGGAAAATTCTTGTGTATATTCAAAAATCACTGTGCTTAAATTAATATCTTTTAGCAAGATCTCAGGATTCTGTTACTTTTTTTTTTTTTTTTTTGGAGACAGGGTTTCTCTGTGTAGACCTGGCTGTCCTGGAACTCACTGTGTAGACCAGGCTGGTCTCGAACTCAGAAATTCTCCTGCCTCTGCCTCCCAAGTGCTGGGATTAAAGGCATGCGCCACCACCACCCGGCCTAGGATACTATTACTAAATAGGCAGATGTTAAAGTCATTCTTTACCATTGGCAGGGGGAAAGATCTCTTACCTGGTATAGCATGGATCTAAATTTAAATAGTTTCATGAGTTGGCTGACTGGTAAACATCGATTTTAATAGAAATTTAGAAGAAAAGATACAGTTAATGATGCTCATAAAATTAAAGATAGGGGACTTACATTAATTTTCCTAGAGAACAATTTATTGCTCATAAATTGCATGTGCATTTTTAGAATTTTAGCCATGGCATCACAGGTATAAAGAGCCTATTTATGTGTTCATTTATTGCTTATGAGTAAGACAGATTCTTAATGCCATGTCACACACAGCTTTGGTTGGCTTGGAATTTACTACATAGACTAAGTAGTAGTCTCTGCCTCTCACATGGTGGGGTTATGCTCATGTACCACCAGACCCAATTGAAACTATTTTGATAGGATAATAGGGTTATGTTGAGACATACAGTTAGCTTGCCCCCTAGTGCATCCTAAGATATAATTAGCCTTAGAAAATGGGCCCTAACAGCTCTCAAAGGAAACCAAGTATGCCTCACAAGCCACTTAAGACAACTGGCCTGATGTGAGCCACATGCCAGTAGCAAATAAGGCAGAGATTTTGTTATCTGCTCAGAATTTACAATCTGGCTTTAAGACTTGAAAGTCTTTTGCTGCTGAAGATAAGTATACCCACACAGGAAGTTAGGAAACTGACTGCCTAGGGCATGGCACCACCCACAGTGGGCAGGCCCTCCCACCTTGATTAGTATCTTTGCTTTATGTACCTAATCAGAACAGAAGTTGAATGTCAGTAGGCAGAACATCCTTAAACTTGGTCCTGGATGAATTATCCTCCAAGAATCCCAGAATCTTCTCTACTTACTTTAGATTTCATTTCTTTTAATTTCTCTATCTAGTTCTGAAGACCTGTGCACTCTTGTCTCTAAATGTTCTTCACATGAATGATCTACTTCAATATCTCAAAAACTTAGCTGCACAGTGGAGTCCCACCTGGAGAACTTTCAAGATTTCCTATGTTTAGATTGTTCTAGCTATCAAGCCAGAATGGCCAGCTTAGGGCCTAGTAGCAGTATTTTCACAGTTCCCTGGTGAGTCCAGTGGACAGTCAAGATTGAGCCCAAATTGTATAGACAGATTGTTACTGACCTGGAGCTCTGTAGCACCCCTGGAGCTCATGTTACGAATGCACTCTTTAAAGAAAAGTTTCTGAGTGAGTAAATCCAGTAAGTTATACCCACAGCAAATTGTCAAACAGTCACTGTGTTAGCTTCTTTTTTCTGTTGCTGTGATAACATGCTGTGATAGCATACCCTGATAAAAGCAACTTAAGAGAGAAAAAAATTATTTGGGTCATGATTCCAGGTTACAGCCCATCATCATCATCATCATCATCATGAGGACGTCAGGTTAGCAAGAATTTGACGTAGTTAGTCACAGAACATCTACAGTCAAGAGCAGAGAACAATGAATTCATGGCAGTGTTCAACTTGCTTTCTCTTTAACAGTTCAGAATCTTCTGCCTAGGGAATAGTACCACCCATAGTGTGCAGATCCTCCCACCTTGATTTAGTCATGGTATCTTCCACAGTCATGCTCACAGGGCAACCTAATGTAGACAATCCCTTGTTGAATTTCCTTTCGCAGTAATTCTAAATTGTGTAAAGTTGACAATCAAAACTATCGCAGCCATATAAAATCATAGTGCACAAGTCTTCAGAACTAGATAGAGAAATTGAAAGAAGTGAAATCTAGAGTAAGTAAAGAAGATTCTGGGATTCTTGGAGGATAATTCATCCAGGATCAAGTTTAAGGTTGTTTTGCCTACTGACATTCAACTTCTGTATTTTTTCTTCTCCATGAAATAAGTGCATTTTTAAAAATTAAGCATCATGAACTCAAGAAGCCAGAAATCTCTTATGATTAAGAGGATAGTGATGGGCTGGAGAGATAGTTCAGCGGTTAAGAGCACTGACTGTTCTTCCAGAGGTTCTGAGTTCAAATCCCAGCAACCACATGGTGGCTTACAACCATTCGTAATGAGATCTGATGTTCTCTTCTGGTGTGTCTGAAGACAGCTACAGTGTACTTACATATAATAAATAAATAAATAATTTTTTTAAAAAAAGAGGCTAGTGATAAGTACATTTTTTTTAAAATATAAGACCGTTGTATAGATGACCCCTTTAATTAATAGATGCAGAGTGGATGAATGGATTTAAAAAATAGACTATATAGTTTAGCTGCTTGCCACCAAGATCTGGTGAGCTGAGTTTGATTCCTGGCTGGCCTGGAACTGTCAGGGTAGACCAGGCTGCCTCTGTCTCGCAGGCACCAGGATTATAGGCGTGTCCCGCTGCGCCCATTTGCTTTGTTTTCTATCTCCATTCTTATTCCTCAAGAAAAGTAGGATCTGTGCACTGTACTTACTAGTTTTCTCTATTTTTTTTGTCTAAATCTCTCAGTTTAATGGTCAGCTAGCATGATTTTAATAATTTGTTTTTATTTTATAAGTACACTTATTTGAATGCATTTAAAATGAAAATTTGGCTGATAATTTTAGATATTTTTATCTATGTTTTATTTAAAATTATAAAGGTTCTCCTTTTTCTTTTAATAAGTTATTCACAAACCTTTCTCTGATACTTGCCTAAGCTTTCTTGAATTCTTAGCAATATTGTTACATACGAAAATGTTAGTACTAACCACAGAAAACCCGACTAAGAATTTGAGAGTACCAGAAGCTCAAGTGGGAGAAATGAGTGTAAACAAAGTATTCAGAATTCATATCAGTGTAAAATGAGTGATCCTGTCAAAACTGATCACAAGAAATGAGGATCCTGCCTTCGGAGCAGTGTGTGCTTTGCTTTACAACTGTACAGTAAGGTCCAGAACATTTCCTAACCGTCCAGTTTTGCCTCAGCGACCACCCTGTCAGTCGCTATGGACACACTCACTTTTCAGCTGAGCTGGTGGAAGCCTTTCATCTCTTTGGTTCCTCTCTAAAAGAGGGGAAAGGGGGCATTAAGCCTTGGGATGGTGACGCATGGATTTCCTGAAGAGCACTTAGTACCAGCAGGGGTGAATAAGTTTGCATGTGATCTGATGTCCGTGTGTAAAACAGATTAACAGAACATAATTAAACAAAGATGAAGCTCAAGAGGAAGAAAACATTGTAGCTCTACATTCTGGTGGAATAAGAAATCCACTTTCCAAAGGAAGAAAATCACATCCAGATGCCCCACACAGTTAAGTTTGAATATTGTTTTAACTCAGAATTTGGTCTTTGATTTCTGAGACATTTTTATAATCTGTCCATTAAGGAAAAAGTGGACTGACCAGGGAGAAGTGGGGAGGGGGAGGAGAGGTGAATATTATCAAAATGCCTTGTATGAAATTCTCAAAGAACTAATAAAATAGAGGGGGAAAAAAAAGAAATAAGTGCTATTACTTAAAAAAATTATATTACACTGAAAAGCAAATTGAACAATGTGAAATCTTCCTTAGGCTTATCTGGAAGGAAGTGATCAAATTGGTAGTTAGTTTACTGGAAAAACTTGATTAAACATTAGCATTCACTAGAACCTAGAGGCCTCAGTTTCCGGTCATGTCACATCCTGTACAGGTGAAATATTCTCATCCAGGCAGAGCACTAAGTTAATGTACCTCTTGCCTTATTGTGCTGATAGGACATGTTTTCTAATTAATTCTGGCCATAGTCAGTACCTTCTATTCTAGTTCCCCTCTGTGCTGAAGAACATATCATTGAGGAAGAAGGCGAAGTGAGTTTAAAATGAAAAAGGTGACTGTGAATTAGATATGAATATGATGGGTTAGAGCTTTTAAAAATCATAGTTTACTTTAAAATATTTAAGAAACTATGTTCCTAAATTGTCTTTCTTTAAGCTTACCGTATTTGATTTCTGTCTACCTAGAAAAAAATGTTATGTATATGAAGGAATGTTTGTTAATCACTCAGTTTTGTTGATGTTTAGAAGGGTGAAATAGCTAATGTTAAATGTTTTTCTTATACATTTTAAAGGTTTTTCTTCCTGATGTTCAGTTTTTAAGAAGTAGTTACTGCTTTGGAGGCTTTTTTTTTGGCATAGTGGCTTTAAAAAACAATTGTGGCTAAGTACATTACCTTCTGTGCAAATGGTGATATTTTTGGTGATGCTTGGGGGCTGCCAGAGGCTTTCCAATGAGGATGCTATTGCTAGGGTGCATTTACAGCACCGGTGTGTCCATCCCAGGTCTCTAAATTGCACCCACAAAGCTGTGGATTTATCTATAAATGAACCATTTCATGTGTCATGCCTTCATTATATAAAGATAAAACCTCACCTAATACATTACATCCAAATGCCAAATGTTTGTCCTCAGATGGAAGGAAGAGCTTACCTATAAAAGGCATTGACAATTTATACTATTAATGGCACACTTTGCTTGAACAAATCATGGTCTTTGTATTTGAACTGCCTGGTTTCCTGAACATAACGTCCATCTGTAAAATATGCCATCTCCCTAATCCTTAATATTCAGGTATGAATTTGTCTCTTGCATTTACCTCTTAATTTTAATATTTATTATTTATAAAGAGTACAACTTTTTATAATTACATAATTGTATTTAGACATACAAGATGACCTTAACTGCTTCTGTTGCAAAGAATATAAATAGGCCAGTTTTTCTGGACATGTCTTTCAAAACCATGCTGTGTGGAACAGTCATGATTGATACTTGGGAGTGAAAAGTAGCTGTGAATCATGCTGTGAGCACAATCCAATGGTCTCAGAGTCTACAAGACTTTTAAAGAAGCCCTAGTGTTCTACTCCTACGCAGTGGGTGCTTGCTCCCCTGTGTATAGTTGGGACACATTGTGAAGTGGCATGGAACCTCCTGCTCTCCTGTCTTCCCCACAGCTGTCTCTACAGAGCTTCACTGGAGGGTATCATTCAATAAAAGTCCTGAATGTACTTGTTTGAATAAATTCCTTAATGTTTATACCACAAGGTATGCACATTATTAGCTTCCATTTTGGACAGTAATTATTGCCCTTGCCATGATTTGTTTTGGAGTATGGAGAATAACTTTGCAGTAGATGCTGATTTCAATGTGGGAGAATAAGTTAATTTTCTCATTGATAGTTGGGTAGTCTAGTTTTGTTTGGGGGGGTTGGGAAGGTGACTTTTATCATTAGAGAGTTCAGTTTTTGTTCTTAGACCATCTCTAGGTGGATACTGTCTCCTTGCCATCTGAAGTGGTTTTGACCAAGGAGTCCAACATGATTCCACACAGCACACAGAATCAAAACATGAATGGGAGGTTCTTCTGGAACTTGAAGGGTTTTGTCACTCTTCTGTGACCTTCCAAATACCTTTGTCCCCTACTCTTTGGGTAGATATAGACCTTGACCATATATGTATATTTTCTTTACACTGATGTTGCACTGACTTAAGAAATGCTGGGCTCTGAAGCCTTAAGGCTTTGGGAACATTATGATTTATCAGTATTTCGGCCAGCCCCTTTCATCTTGCAGAGTTCTTCCTTAGCAGAGACACACTTGTGATCCCACATGCAGCTTCAGAACCTCTCCATTAGGTTGATTGTGTCTTCATCTAAAGTTTTCTACCAATTAGAAATATAGCCTCACTGGGTGGTGGTGGCAGACACCTTTAATCCCAGCACTCAGGATGCAGAGGCAGGGAGATCTCTGAATTCAAGGCCAGCCTGGTCCACAGAGTGAGTTCCAGAACAGTTAAGGACTACATAGAGAAATCTTGTCTCAAACCTAACCAACCAACCAAACAAAACCTCAAACAACCTCAGTGTTGCAGATGCCATTTACAGCAGTGAATAACTCTTTGAAAAATCTGTTGCTAATTAAGAACTGACTGCATTTTGTGTCTGTCCCCTTGCACCAGAATGCAGTAAGTATCAACTGTTTGCAGTGCCGGTCTGTTGCATGTGCCTGTGCTAATAGCTTCTCCAGTTTCTGTGAGTTTTGTAGCCAATGGTTGCTGACTAATTGTGTGGCTGTGTGCAGAAAAATAATAAAGATTAACGGCAAATATAATTTAGCTTGAATTTAATCCATAAACCGTGTTGCAATTGTGAGGCTTTGCCTTCTGTTTCTTACTTGTCATGTGTATTTCATAGTCTTGTTTGGAAAGTGCACAGAGCACATCGTGTATTCAAGGACACTAGTCGTTTTCCCCTCTCTCCTCCTCATCAGTGGACACTTGAATCTTTAGCATCGTCGTGTTGAAATTGCTTTGTCAGCACAGATTCTCAAACAGAAGATTTGCTCTTTATGCTTATTTTCCATTGTGAGGGGTCTACTTGTATTAGGCACTCTGATATTGTTTTTGTATTTGTGATCATGGCGTTATAGAAGGGTATATTTTACCAAACCGGGAAAGCCTGATGTTTCTCCTATGAAATGACGGTGCTGCTGCTTAAAAGAGTAAACACATCTGACAGCTACGGTGGACTGACTTTTTTCCTAATAAAAATTGTTAACTGTGGTTTTAAAGAGTTTGTGTGAAAAGGCATCGGGGGGGGGGGGTGAAAATATGTGCTTGCTTCTTTAGTGAATGTCTTCAGGATGTTGAAAAACGTTGATGCCTAACTAAACTTAGATCAGCGAGGTCAGTCGGTGATAGTGGAATCCTGTGAGTCGTTTATGGCTTGGAGTTAGAAGTTTCCTCTGATCACTGCATTCTGGGTGATTACAAATCCTTAGCAAGATACTAGGCAAGGAAATAGTCAGAGGCTCTCTTGTGACCCCATTCAGATCTGCCTAAAGGAGGACCAAAGTTAATTTTTAAAAATCACCTTCCAGAAACCTTTTTGGTTTTGTCATTTGTAGAGAGATATAAAGACCAGTCCTTCTGCTTACACATGAGGAATGACGAGCCTCAGACTACCCATGCTGAGGTGTTCTTGTCAGATCAGGACTGGCCACCTCAGTGGGAGCAGAGTCACTTTTACCAGAGGTGGAGTCTTTATGTCCTTTTTCTCAGTGCCCGTACCTCTTGGCGAAGATAGGATGTAAACCTGAAGCAGACAAGCTTCGACACCACATCTGTGTCATTCTGGAAGGTTCTAATAAAGCATGTTCCTTCAGCAGATGGGATTTGCACTTCCAGTGTGTTCATTGAGCTCTGTGGATTGTTCAATATTATTTCATCACAGAGAATTTATAAGAGATAATTAATATGAGGCAGAACTTCTGAAGAGGAAGCATGGGTACCTGAGAGAGATGATTTGGCCTTCTAAGAAGAGAAAGATTGTCTCTGACTGAGGGGGATTAGAGTGTCGATGTGAACTTCTGAGAAGAGAGAGATTGTCTCCAGCCAAGGCGGTGGCTTGATGCTTTGATTTCCATGGATTTGTTTGGTGCATTCACTGACTCTGTATGTGTTCTGTATTTGCAAGGTATATTATGGTGTGAATCACAGTGAGCGAGATGGTATGGTTGACCCTTTCCCTTAAGTAATGTGAAGTCAGATATATATGTGAAGCTAGTCAATACATGTACGTGTCTGTGCACACATTTACAAACAGGGCGTTGAGTGAGGGACCTGATTCTGGTTGGAGGTTGAGGTAGGAAGACCTGAGAATGAACCATTTGGAAGTTGTTGACAGGGATTATGGATTCCACCGACTTTACTGAATTTCAGGGGGAAATTTGAACCATGGATAGGATTCTTCTGTACCATCTAAAACTCCCCATCCTTAAGTACTACGGCTTCCATGCATAGCTCGTTTGTACGCTGACTCATGAGCCATTCCCCACATGCTCGCAGGGCACGTCTGTCCTGGGAGCTTGTGTGGAGCCACAGTCAAGTGTAAAGGGTGCTGTGTGGCATTTTAGATGAGTTGAGGTGTTGTCTTCCTTAGCTAATGGTATGGATATAGTGTCTTTTCTTCTTTCTACACAGGACAACAGCTTCGAGCAGTTCATTATTAACTATTGTAATGAAAAGCTTCAACAAATCTTCATTGAACTTACCCTCAAAGAAGAGCAAGAGGAATATATTCGAGAGGTAAAGTTGAAACAGTCTAAAAGGTTGCTCCATTATCACTAAAAATCTGTATTTGAAGACCATCTACATATCCCAAGAGTCTGCTCTAAGTTTAATATTTTATGACTTCAAATATTTTGTTTATATGGCAGCTGTGCTGACTGTTCCACTAGTGCTCAGAACAGTACCTGGTACATAGTAGGTTGTCATCAAATACTAGCTAGTGATCTTCAGTCTCATAGGTTCCAGTGTACTTATGTA
Source organism: Tokudaia tokunoshimensis (assembly GCA_036184795.1). Taxonomy (NCBI): domain Eukaryota; kingdom Metazoa; phylum Chordata; class Mammalia; order Rodentia; family Muridae; genus Tokudaia; species Tokudaia tokunoshimensis. The sequence continues at coordinate 51,417,522 of BTHU01000016.1, forward strand.
GAATAATATTGTGTTAAGAAAATGGAGATGAATGAATAAACTAGGTCCACACACTGGATTAGCACTTGGACATAAAAGGGAATGAATAATTGACACACACAGCATGGATCATATACATTATGCTAAATGAAAGAAACCCAATTCCATCCATCTTAAAATTACAGCTGCATATGGATTGTCTGTAGAAAGTCATGGTCAGTGGTTGCTGGGGCTTCACGAGTTTGAATGGTATGACAAGAGGGAACTTGGAAACTGACTGTGGTTATGATTGTAGATTATGAATGAGCTGACACTAAAAACTATATACCAAAGAAATCAGTATCACTACAGGGAGATTGAGAATTTTTAGAGATTTTGCTCTCTAAATCTAAAAAAAAAATTGATTTTAAAAATTTATTACATAATTTGTACATAACATTTGTTATATGATCACTATATTCTTGGTGTTATTTAAGGACTATCTCATTTAATGGCATCTTAAATTAACCAGAAATAATTGTTTGCAAATTCCTTTCATCTTTAATTTTAAACCACAAACTTGGTTTTACTCTTTCAATTTTTTAAAGGAAGCATTCACTTTTTGAGTGATTGTTTTCTTATGCCTATATTTTTATTTGTTTTTGATTTGCTGTAACATTTTAAGAATACTATTAACTGTTTTCCTTCTTTTTAAAAGCATTTAAACATACAGCTATGAGCATGCTCCAGTGCATGCAGAGTCTAAAGGATAATTTGTGAGAATCAGTTGTCTTCGACAATGTGGGTTCCAGGGACTGATTTCAGACTGAGCCATTTTATCATTCCACTATATTCCAGTTTAAAGACAAAATTAGCAGTGTAGCACAAATGAACTTAAAACTCAGATAGCCCTGTCTCAGCCTAAGATGAGTAGATAGACAGACATATAGATGTAGGTAGGTGATAGATAGATAGATAGATAGATAGATAGATAGATAGATAGATAGATAGATAGATAGATAGGCACTCAGACACAGAGAGAGCGGATTCATCTGTAATGGGCATGTACTCCTGAGTGTATTTTTCTAATAGAATTGCTAACCCAGTGACTTAGTAAAACAACCCATTACACCAAAATTTTAATATTTCACTTTGTTTGTTTCGTTTTATTTGTTTTAGAATGACCATTTTACTTCAGAAAAGTTTTGGTTTTTTTTTCTGGCAACTTTCTGATAATATAAATATCCTAAAATCAAGAATCATTCTCTTCCTGTCTTCTCATCTTACAGAGACTGCCAGGAAGTTAGTGTATAGATAACTTGAAATACTTCTTAGAAAATATAAGCAGATCCCTCACTTGTTTTATGAATTACATTTCTTCTCCTAAGAAAACTAATGTCTAGAGATGGAGGTTAGGCAGACAGAGAATGAAGGCAGTTCGCCTCACTGGTTTGGCTCTAGAGCTAGCGTTGGAGGCTCTGTGGGTAGGTTTTCTATGGTGTGTTCTGTGGGGGAAATACTCTCTCCATATTGGACTGTTTTTACACATGAAATAGTTAACTGAGTTAGAACTTAGCATTAATCCTAAAATTACTTTTGCCTCGTGATGACAAAAACTCTAGGCCTTAGCTGCTGGGATCAAGTTCTGCCTTATTTCCTTATAAACATCATAAATATATACAGAGCAATATTGACTCAAGGGCCTGTTGAGTAAATATTTGGCTTAGAGCCCGTGAAGTGCATGGGAAACAGTAACAGATGGGAGAGTGGAATGGGAAGCAGCCTTGGAGCAGGTCAAGGGCAATTGCTTCAATCGGTTCATGTCAGAGGTGGACTGCTGTGTTAAGGAAGCTTTTGGAACTGGAAGATGATGTTGACAGCTCTGGTTCCATAGAGAACTTCGACTGAGAGTGAAATTCGGGTGGGGGTGAGGGAACAGTTCGTCTTCAGATGGCCCTGCAGCATTTCCGTATGGATTTAATTTTGTTCGGTTTTGTTTTTAGGACATAGAATGGACTCATATTGACTACTTCAACAATGCTATCATTTGTGACCTAATAGAAAATGTGAGTACTTCGGTAATAAAGGAATTTTTAGTATGTAAATTAACCTTGTACAAATGAACTCACTGCCTTTTCCACTAAGCATCCATAGTTTATGCTTTTTTCTGTGTGACAGGAACTACTCTGTTTGAAGACTTTATGGTAATCCTAAGTACTCATTCTCCACTCTTGAGTGAATGCATGGACAGTTTTTATTATGGTACTTAGCCAGGATCTCCTGGTCTTGTTGCCCTATCACAGCCCTTTTATGACCTCTTGGCCACCAGCGTTTGTGTGCTTTGTGTGCTGACCAGAGCAGACATTTAGGGGTTTGCACATCAGTGTGCCCATTTCATGTCTACAGTCTAGTGCTACGACTGTACCATTGAGTTTAAAGATAGAAAGAGGGAAGAGGCACAAACCTCTGAGCTGGATTACTAGGTCATTACTGGCCTTGCTTTGATTCAGAGAGTGTCTACGAGAGGATGCTGTGAGTGTGGCCAAGAACCTGGAATTTTTCAGAGTGTATGTGAGTTTGAAAAGGATAAAAATGGGGCAAAATTACTGGGCAATTTTGAGGAAGCTGTTGGAATGTAAGTTTTTGGTTTTGGACCATATGGTATAGTTTATTGTAGTGAGTTTCCTGTAGGAGGCCACATTTATGTGGAAATGGGAAACCCCTTTGCTCACCTTAGGGTCAGTTGCTTGTACTTCTGACCTTGATGTAGTCATTTGAGACAGTGTGCATGCTTATTTCTCCTGCCAACTTTTCACCTGTTCAGGAGATGTGTGCTGTGTTTCCAGAATACCCTTTTGCACTTGAGTGTTGAGCAAACATTCTATACTCAAATCAGCTCTTGTGGAAATTATATGATTGGCCAGTGTTTTCCCATCAATATGCAAGATACTCTCAAAAACATGATCTTTGATTTAGTTGAGCATGGAAAGCAATAAATAATCCAAGTCATCACTCCTTCCTGATTAAAAAATAAACTTTGTTTTGGAAACTTTGACCAGCATTAGGAGGGGAGTGTTGTCAATCTACATAGAGTTCAGAGCTCTTGCCTCAAATCCAGAAATCATACATCTCCTGAAGTTTTTTTTCCAAGCAAATTTTGTTACCTGAGAACTCTGCTGTGGGAAGTTTCACTTTCCTGATGAGATGTTTTTCTCACAAACAGTAGGCACTTGATTATTTCTCTTAAAGAAGAGAGATGCAGTGCACTTAAATATACCCACTTATCTCACAGAAAGTCCCTTGTATAAATGATTGAAGAAACTCGTGTTCATGGAAGAGCCCAGAGCTCAAAGGAAGTGCTTCCTTCCAGCACCAGTGAACAACAATGTCTATTCTGGGGATGTAATGAACATGCTTGAGAGCCTGCTCTTCCCTCGGGTTTTCTGTGGAATGAGTAAATGCTGGTCAGAGGAGATCATAGCCTTCTGAGGACAGGGCCTTTGCCTTGGTGGAAGTAGGCGGGGTTAAGGGTCAGTGGCTTGGATTGTTTCTGGAATTGCAACTTAGGGGCCTTGGGGACAGTCACAGGAAGAGCACTGCCTTTGTTAGCAAAATAGAAGATTCCTGATTTCTGGTTCAGTCTAGGGCTGACCTATCTTGAAATAAATATGGTCATAGAGTCTGAGCACACAAGTAGAATTTCACTTATATTTAATACTCATTTAGATATTTTATGTTGAATAAGAGTTTTATTCTAAACATGGTTCTGAACAGCACTTGATTGCATGATCGTTAAGAACAACATCCTGAAACACAGCACCACCCTCCTCCCCCAGAAACCCAGCTTTACTCTCAATCTGTGAACAGTCTGGTAACATGAGACCAATGTATTTCCTAAGCGGTGAAGCAAATATAAGACAAAAGATGGAGCCAGGATTAGAAGCATGATGTAGACACCATTCTACCATGTTGGCTTCTGACTCAGATTGGGTTTTGGATTTGAGGCCCACGCATACTTTTCTGACAGTGTGGACTTCATTGCCTTGAGAGTGAGGTGACTCTGGGTCCTATCTGTTAGAGGAGACACAAAGCAGATACTCCCACCCCAACACCTCTGGGTCACTTTGGAAAGGAGCTGACTTCTGTGACCTTTGTGATTCTGTTTTCTGTTACAGCTGAACAGAATCTTACATGTAGTTAAGTCAGTTGTGTTTGATGTCATGATTAGGACTAATTATTAGAGCAGCATAGCAAAGAAGGAAGGAGGGAGGGAAGGAAACACCTTTCTTTCTTTCCTCCCAGAACACAAATGGAATCTTGGCCATGCTGGATGAAGAGTGCCTGAGACCCGGCACTGTTACAGATGAAACCTTCCTGGAAAAGCTGAACCAAGTCTGTGCTACCCACCAGCACTTTGAGAGCAGGATGAGCAAGTGTTCCCGCTTCCTCAACGACACAACCCTGCCTCACAGCTGCTTCAGAATCCAGCATTATGCTGGCAAGGTACAGGGGAGCACCCCAGGCCCACGGTGTTCTTCCCAGGGCTTCTGTGCCTCCTGGGAGAGGGTATGCTGAACACAGTTGCTATAGGAGACTAGCGAGAGCAGCCAGTGCTCACTGGCAATTGAGCCTGGACCACGGTGATCTACATCTTGTTAACACAAAAAAATGGAAAACAAACCGGTGTCCTTAATGAGCACTACAAAGTGTTTTTATGTCATTTTATTATTTTTAGCTCTTAAGCTGTTCTAGCAAAATTACTTAGCAACACTGATAAAGGGTTGATAAATTGTGCCAGAAGAAAGGCCTACTGTAAGGTTTTAAAAGCACAGAACATTTAGCAAAAATCAAGAATTCTTCAGTTGAAATTTTGGGAGACACTGGGGAAAACACCTAGTTAAAAATTTTTTTCCTCTGTATTTGGGAAAGTTAATCTCAATAAAATAGTTTGAATAGTAGGCTAATTTTTATTTGAAAAGATTATTGATTGGAGTTAATGCTACCTTTATAACTATTGTATGGAAGCTTCACAGGAGAATCCCTTAGTTATGCATTTATTGAAAATGAGATAATCCTGAATTGCCTTTGATTTCAGGACACCAGAGTGTTGGCCTTTTGCTTTGCTTCACTGGTCCACAGTATTAAAAGCTACATTCCTGCTCGGTTTCTCTGTTGCTTAGGATGTCTGTGAAAATGTCCATGTCATCTGTTTTTGAACCCTTTCTACTTTGAAACAGACTAGACTGGCATGTGAACAAAAATATTTTTTTTTAAATTCTCAAATACATTCAGACATATACCCATACCAAAAAAACATCAAACATTCTTTTAAAATGTTATGTTAACATTTTTAGAGTTTATTCTTACAAATCCTGAAGGATATTATAGGCTTTATCTTGCTTCCTTTTGCATCTTCAAGAGATGGAACTCAAAGCTGGAAGTAAACTTAGTATCAGTGTGTGACTAGTGTACTGGTGTTTCTGATGTTGGAGGATTCTGGGTGTCGTCATTGTTTGACACTGTCCTGTGTAGTTGAGTCCTATGTGCTGTCACTGTCACTCACAGGTGCTATACCAGGTGGAAGGATTTGTTGACAAGAACAATGACCTTCTGTATCGGGACCTGTCTCAAGCCATGTGGAAGGCTGGCCACGCCCTCATCAAGTCTCTGTTCCCTGAAGGAAATCCTGCAAAGGTCAACCTGAAAAGACCTCCTACAGCAGGGTCCCAGTTCAAGGCATCTGTGGCCACCCTGATGAAAAACCTGCAGACCAAGAATCCGAACTACATCAGGTGCTTCTGGGACATGAGTTCATATCTAAGAGCCCTTCATGGAGCCTGTAGTATCACTGGTTTGGTCGTTGTTGGGTTTTTTGTTTTGTTTCATTTTGTTTTTCCAGCTTCTAAAGTCATCTTAGATGTGATTTGCTTGGGATTTAGGAAGGTCCAACTAGGGTTAGATTTTGTAGAGTGTGCTTGCTCTTAACAGTAGGAGGCTTGCTGTCTGGTCAGATCCTTGCCCTTGGAATTTCAGTTAGGGAGAAACCAGAGTGAGTGGCATTTTTTTGTATGTGTGTATCATTTACACGATATTTGTTTCAGTAGAAACACAAATAAGCACATCATCCTGCCTTGATTTACCCAAGTTAGAGCACATATTGGGAGAAAATCTCATTTCTCGAAAATAGGTCTTTGATCATTTGCTTTCCTTAGTCTCAGTTAAGTAGACTTTCTGAATTTTCTTGAGACACCATTTACATGAAATGATACACATAGATTTGAGGTGAACAGTTCAATTAGTTTATAATCGTGATGTTGACCTTGTCAGCATCACCTAGTTGAGACGTGCACCATCGCCTTGGGGAGTTCTTTGTTGGCTGGTTTTTATGTGTTCCCCAAGGTTGCAAGATGGTCCTCATGGGCTTGCTGCTAGGATCTTGGCAGCCTGATTTCAGACATGCTAAACTCTTACCATTCACTGTCCTTGGTCTCTTTATCAATATGTACATATGTGTGTTAGCCCGTTCATATCTGAGTTTGAATTCCCCAGAACCCACATTAAGAAAACCTGGCCACAGCAGGGACTGCCTATAATCCTCGTGTTGGGGAGTCAGGGTTCTCCTGGAGTCATTGGCCCACTACTCTACCTGAGTGGTTGGGCTCAGGGTGAATGAATATATGCACACACATACATAGATGCATCCATGATCTTAAAGGGTTCCTTATTCTTGTCTTCTGTGTGAGTCCCCACCTCACAGAGGAAGCAGCAGTATAGATTCAGGTTATGCAGTGTACATCATTATCAAACTTCTTTCATTCAACAAAATGCCACTGACAATCATCAGTGCCACTGAATCTCTTAATCGTATTTTTTTAATTACAGTGTATACAATATTGTATTTATTCTTAGTTTACTGTGAAAATGGTTTGAAATAATTAGAAATTATTTGATTTTCCAAGAATAGTAAATGACTACTGTGAAATGATGAGACATACATCACTGGGATTCACTGGCAGAGTTTAAAATCTAAAATACTTGAAATGTTTTAGGTGCATCAAGCCAAATGATAAAAAGGCAGCTCACATTTTCAGTGAGAGTCTCGTATGCCATCAGATCAGGTACCTGGGTCTTTTGGAGAATGTTCGAGTGAGACGGGCAGGCTATGCCTTCAGGCAGGCCTATGAACCTTGCCTGGAAAGATACAAGATGCTTTGCAAACAAACATGGCCTCACTGGAAGGGACCAGCAAGGTAAGGGTCTCTCTGGCTCTTGTGAGCATCAGCTTTTGAAGTATCTAAGTACTATTATGTCTTTGATTTTGTTTTGTTTTGTGCCTGCATGTAAAGTTGGGTACCTGCTTTCCTTAGGATACCATTGTATTAATCATCACCTTGCTAGGAAGGTGTTGATTTTCTTTGCCATTGAAATGGAACATATGAAATCCACACTTGGAACTTGAATGACTATAAATGTTTCAGGTATACACATGGTGAACTGATAGTTCCTATGTGAACTTTGTAGATTATAGATGAATAGAGAAGAGACCTCTTGAATGGCCATTCTCAGCTGTCTGCTTTTCACCAAGGGAATTTGTTCCTAGAATGAATAGGAGGGTGAGGTGAAGGTCTTGCCTGTGACTCTGTGTGCCCTAGTCCATGAGCAGACTTGAGAAGCAGGTAGGATTCAGTATCAGCATGACTCTTGTCAAGCCGGACTGAAGAATACCACTTGGCCATGAGTCTTTCCTGATTTCCGTAGTCCAGAGCAAAATACTGGGCACTGCGAGCCTTCCCTTTAGAGGTTACTTGTTGCCTGTGAGTTGTCCACATGCAGAGAGAACTTGTGTACCAGAGAGCAGCTGTTGCAGGAATAAAATCAGGCCTGTGAGAAATCTCCACTCTCGCCAGTCAGAATTGCTGTTGGTGGGGGGGGCTGCAGAAGTCGGGATACTTCAGGAGAGCCAGCATGGCTCCTTCATGGGTAAGGCAGGCACTTGGGGACTTTCATCTTGCTGTGCCAAGGTTATGTCTACATTCTTAGCTGGACCCAGCTGTTCACAGGACATTCACATGGAGCCTGAGCTATGGGGAAGACAGAAGTGTAGTCTGATGTCTAATGCAGGGTATTGATTCTACACACCATTATTTTGTAGGATACTGTGCTAAATATGTTATAACAGGGAGCATTATTTATTCCTGTCTGGTATCTTTATTCCACAGGTTAGTGGAGCCAGGCTAGTTTTAGAAACTGATGTTGAAAGCAAGGTCAAGGCCTTGTTCCTGCCACATGAAGCCCATGTTCTGTAGCATCTCATTGGTCTGGCACTTAACACCGTTTTGGGCTGTGCTTGGCCTCTGCAGAATGAGAGGAATGTTAAAATGTTTCAAGAGAGGGGATGAGGGGATGACTCAGTGGTTATGAGCATTTGTTGCTTTTGCAGAGGACCTGGGTTAGGTCCTCAACATCTGCATGGCATGTCAGAGCGTCTGTAACTCATGTTCCATGGCATCCAGTGCCCTCTTCTGGTCTGCACAGGCACCAAGCATACAAGTGATGCATATACACACATTCTTGCCCCCCACTGATACATTAATTGACTTACTTTGTATTGCTAATGAAATCAAGAAATACCTATTATTTTTTAGTATATAGTGTGACCTAGATTTGCTTTTATGGTGTTTACTAATTTGGTTTAGTTTGGGGAAGAGATGCTGATTGCCAGAAGAGTAGTTACTCTAAACAATGTAGTAGTGTTGAACCTAGAGAGATGGATCAGCATGTAAAGTGCTGCATGGCCTGACCACCTAAGTTTGATTCCAAGGGCCAACATGGTGGAAGGAGAGAATCACTTCCTACAAGTTGTCCCTGACCTACACACATCTACACACACCCCTAACATCACTTTTTTTTTATTGTAGCTTATTTGTGTGTTAATGAGAACATGATAACATATGATATGGTATGATTTGATGTGATATGATATATGATATGATATGATATTTGGGTCAAGTCATTTTTGTAACTCAGGAAAGACAAAGTTTTGGGTTTTGTTTACTCTTTTAGGTCTGGCGTGGAGGTTCTGTTTAATGAGCTAGAGATTCCTATGGAAGAGTACTCCTTCGGTAGATCCAAGATATTCATCCGAAACCCAAGGACAGTATGTAACCTTTACTTGACTCCCATGCATGTTGCCTGGTTTCTGAGGCACCACAATCTTTTATCTGACTGAAGTGTCTTAGAGCTGGAAAAGTAAGAGATGGTATTTATACAACACTAAAGCCATCTGATAGATTGTACAAAACTTAAGAAATGAAAACTAAACTATCCTATCCTATCAAACCCTCTCCCCGATTCTAATCTATAGCAACTGGAAGGACCCATAGGTAACTGCAGCATCTAAGTTACACAGTAGTTTTTAGAATTACAGCTCCAAAGGTGCTAGAAAAACATGGAAGGAAACAGTTTTCAAAGTGTATCAAATTCATGGACCTCCTTAGAGTCTCTGGGAGTCTTTGTACAAAACAGGTAGGCATGAAGTATAATTAATATCACAAATGATTTAGTGATAGTGGACATTTAGAGAGCTTGAGAAATACTTAGGTTGTTGAAGAAAAACAGCTTCTGGTGTCTCTTCACAGAGCATGCATTTCTGGCCCTCTGTGGACCGACTAGGAATAGTGCTTTCCTGGCTGAGCGTCCTTTACTTGAGAATCTGAACTCCAGAGTGAACTGGATCTTCTATGAACCCAACAAAGTATTTTCCTCACGCATCGTGGTCTATAGCATATATCATTCAAGTAGCTGATTTCAACATCCTGCAAATTCCTTTCATGTACGCCATTAGTTTTGGAGAACTTTGGCTAAGTCTGTCTATTGTTTTTTATTAGTTATTCCAACTAGAAGACCTAAGAAAGCAGCGGCTGGAGGACCTGGCCACTCTCATTCAGAAGATTTATCGAGGATGGAAATGTCGTACACATTTTCTGCTCATGAAAAGAAGCCAAGTAGTGATTGCCGCCTGGTATAGGAGATACGCTGTGAGTCTGTTGTTACAACCCGAGGCTAACTTCTCAATATTCTCTATATGCTTCTTGTGTTTGTAACTTACATAGTTAAAATTTCCCAACAACCTCTGGAAATGGTTGTTACTCTTTTTTAACATGGGAAAATAAGGCACCTAGATGCTGGGTACCCTGCCCATAGCTGTCAGTGGCAGAGCGTGGATTTGACCCTACGCATTTCCAGAGTGTGGATTTGGTATTTCCGACTACTTTGCACTGATCTCGAGGAAGCACGTAGCAGGAAATCTATCTCTGGTGTAGCCATCGGTTTAAGGAGACCATGTTATATCCTTTCACTATGATGGGATCAGTTCTCTAAAATGATGGGCTGACTGCATACATTGTGCAGCATTGAAGATAGAGGACTTCTAGAATACCAGAAATCTCTTTTAGTACAGCTATGGTTCTAGCTAAAGGACTGCATTTTTGCTAGTCCTCAGATATCTGTGAAGGAGCCAATAATAAAGTATATTTGCTTAGTTAATATAGAGCTTCTTTTTGGAAATGTATCGGTTGGTTGACTGCTTTGTCGGAGGCATCCCTCAGGTCTGAGGAGGATCTAAAGATTTGCCTCCTCCACCATCATGTAAATTTATTTAGGTTGCCTTCTTCCAAATGAATTACAGTGATAAGAAATAGCACAGCTTATGAATGTTTTCATTCTATGCTTCTTGTATGCAAAGCTTAAAAATGTGTTAAATTTGCAGTCAGGTCTTATTTAGTGCATTCTTCCCTCCACTTCTGAGGAGACATTTTTCCATAAGACGAAATTAAGGTAAAAATCTATAATTTTGTGAAATACATAATAGCATTCCCAAATTTGGGGAACCAGTATTATATTTAAATGATAAAGCCATAAGAGTGCTTGGACTTTTAGTAAGATGATTGGTGAAAAATGATGCCACAAAGAGACTACTCTCAAAAAGTAGGTGCAAAGCAGTTTGGGTCAACTCAGAATGCTCTGTTGATGGTGGATAGTGTGGGGAGTGCTACCTCACAGCATCAGCAGAGAACAGTCATTGGTAAGAGTGGAAGAAGATTGGCATCCTTCCTGTGGACTGTAGACTTACTGTAATAATGTTGGACTGTCTAACCTTTCAGTCTCTAGGATTGTGGATGGTCAGGCATCCACCGCTCAGAGTGAACAGATCCCTTCTTTGGCTTTGCAAGGTCTACCTTTTAGCAATGCAGATATGACTATTCACAGCTTCCCTTTATCCTGCAGCAACAAAAGCGGTATCAGCAGATAAAGAGTTCGGCCCTGGTGATTCAGTCTTATATCCGGGGCTGGAAGGTGAGTTTCATTAAGTGTGCTTTATTTATGTGGGAGTTGGGGTTCTTCATAAAGGATGATGTCTTCAGGCTCCCTCTGCAGGGTAAGCTTCCTCATCTCCACCTGTTCTGTAAACAGCCTCAGAGAAAGAGTAAATATTATGGGGCTGTGCAGGGAACTCTGTTGACCATGTCTTGGCCGCTTCCTTCTAATCTGCTTTATTTTTTTCTTCAAGCCTTTGTTCTCTAAGCAGGAAGTACCTGAAATAACACTGTCTATATAATCTCAATATCCTCATGCCCAGTGGTTTTGAGAGAAGCTATTGTCCAGAAAGCTGCCTTACAGTCACTGCTTGAGTCCAGGGGTCTTAGCCACACATCTTTCCAGTGATGACCCCTGCAGCCACCTCATAAGGACTGAAGGCTCCTGGCTCTAGCTAGGGCTCTCATAAGAGGAAAGGGGGTCCTCATAGCTGCTACACTGGTTCCAGATCCTTCCAGCTAAGGCTTAGTTCAAGGGTCAACAAACTTTGAGCCACAGTCAAAACTTCAGCCTGTGTTCTGGCTTATACAACCTGCAAGCCAAGAATGTTTTTTATATTTTGAACCATTTTAAACAAAAATCAGAAAAGAGTTCAAAGCATGTGAAAAGTATATGTATTTTAAAATTCATAAATAAAGACATGATCGTGTTTATTTATTGTAGACTCTTGGTCCATAATAATGGAGTCTGGTAGTTATGATATATACTCGTCCTCTCCTGACTCCTCTTTCATTGGCACACACACACACACACACACACACACACACACAATTTTCTCCTTTTATTGTCGTTTTCAAGCCCTCACTATCTTACTTTTTACAGAAAAAGTTTACTGATCCCAGACCCAAGTCCTACTCCAGGATGCTTCTGACTGCTTTCCTAGAATGTTTTAGATCCAGAAGGTTCTGAGGTTGTTGTCAGTCTACAGTTTCTTGAAAGGGTACAGTCTGGGCTACAAATCTAGCTGCATTGATTGGCCTTGGTATAGGCCTTGCCCAGATTAAGGGCTTGTCCAAGTTAGTGTGGACTACTGCCTGTAGGCTCTTTCCTGACTAAGTTTCTAGGCTCTGGGACTGGTCGGTTAATAGGCTAGAAACCCCTAGGGCAGGACCTAAAGCTTACCCCCAAGCCAGGTGCCTTCCTGAAAAGGCATCTCTGGTTTGGACAAGAAACAAAAATCTTTTGATTTGAAAGGATAGCCACAGTGACTTCCAACGGAATGAACAAAGAGACGTAGTGGACTTTTGGAGAGCCATATAGAACTCTGGCCATCATCTGAGAACTGCTCTCCACCTCCTATGAGTGGCAGCCTGCCCTGGTGCGGCCATATTCTCCCTATCGTGTCCCACCCATGGTGGGAGGCCCCCCTGCCATGCCGGTGTCTCCCGGCATGCACTGCTTGTCTCAGCAGCTTCTCACTGGGTCATGCGCGTATGCATTCTGACCTCTCTGGAAATTATTTTCTACTCACAGTTAAGTTAGTTTTATATATAGAGACAGACAGACACGCACACACATATAAATGGGTACATGGGGATGATTTCTCTATCATAGGCTCGAAAAATCCTGCGGGAGCTAAAGCATCAGAAGCGCTGTAAGGAGGCAGCTACCACCATCGCAGCGTACTGGCATGGTACCCAGGTAGGCCAGAGGCCCTGAGGAGGGTGGTCGAGTTGGGAGTAACTGCAGAGCCGAAGACCCTAGACTCGGGTTGAAAACGATTCACTGGCTTGAGCTACTGAGCACGTTTGCCTCTCGCTCTTTGCAGCGTTTGGTGTGGGCGGCGGCACATGCTTTTGCATTCAGCATCGGTGGTGACTGGTGTCTGTCTTCTTTTCTGTCTCCATTGGGAAGCAGCAGCAACCTTTCCTGCCTTAACTCTTTCTGTCACTCCTTTTCAAACGCACCACAGGCGCGAAGGGAGCTGAGACGGCTGAAGGACGAGGCTAGGAATAAGCACGCTATTGCAGTTATTTGGGCTTACTGGCTCGGATCGAAGGTACTTGATGCACACATCCCATCGCTGAGCCCGGGAATTCTGCAGGAACCAACCCTGATCTCTAGCACAGCAGGGATGAATGACTGCAGTTAGTAGTCACCGCAGTGCATGATCTAGCAGCCAGATTAATAAAGCCGGGGATACAAGACAGTGATATACCATGGAAGCTTTGGCATGCACGGAGCAAAATCTTAACGTCACTAATAAGGCTCTAGCTTAGTTTTTCTTTTAATTCTCTAAATTAACTAGCATGGTTAGTGCCCACTGTCTTCCACCATTGAATGCTGACCAGATTTTAGGGATATTTATATGTAGGGGGGCATGTGGAGAATGTTCGTATTGGGGTTTGAATCAGTTTGTATAGTGTGTTGACAAAATAATGCCAGTAACGCATGCTTTACAAGAATTAATCCTTGAATGAAATTGCATTTCAGGCTGAATGTGGCATCTGTTGGTTACTGTAACACGATGGTGTCACGTGTACAGGGAAGGATCATCTGAGATTTCACAGAAATCTGTGTCCATGTGAAGCTAGCCATACTTGCCAGGGAAGAATCCCAGGAATTTCAGCATTGCTGTTTGTTTTCAGAAACAAAGGCCCCTGGAACTCACTGACCCAGGCAGACTCTGGGCTCCATGAGCATTTCATACACCCCAAGGAACAAGAGATTTTCTAACTTAGAAAATCAAGTCATCTTTGCTTAAAATGTGTTAGAAACATGGAACTCTACAGAGTCCTGTATGTTTTTACTAATACCCACCTTGTCCAAACTGTAAGCCCATCTCTTGAGAAGAAGGCAACATTGTGGCCTCCATAAAAAGGTTCCCAAAGACTGACCAACATTGTTCATTTGTGTTTTTCCAAAGTCTGTATACCCAGCCTAGTTCCTTAGCCAGTTTAGGGAAATGAACCAGCAGAAATGCTGGTCCTGTTGTTCCTTCTCCAGTCTCAGGAATGAAATGTCTTAAAAATTAGTGCCTGGCTCTGTCTTGTGCAACAGTGTGCCTGAGATTGGTTTCCCCAGTCATCTTTTCAACCTGTCAGTTGTATCATTTTTTGCCTGATTTCAATTTTTTGTGTGTTATGCTATTTGCGATCCTGATCAAAATGTATTTATTTGGGGCAGTGTGAGGGCTTGATCCCAGAGCCTTCTGAATGTTAGGTAAGCAGTCTGCCACTGAGCCCTGTTTGCCCCTAATGCAATTCAGTTTTCCGTGCTGCTTCTAGCTCAAACCGGAGAGGACTTCTGTGTTTTTGTTAGCTTTACTCCTTTGCTCACACTTCACATGCACAACCTTTACTTTTTGCAGTTTTTTTTTTCCAAATTGCTGTTCACACAGTTGGTTTTTTAATTCATCCAAATGAGGAATGTCAGAGAGCTTCATAGAGAGACCATACCTTAAGGGCTTTGAGGAAATGTGGTGAAAGAGCTGCATAGAGAGTGGGGACAAGGGAGACTGGAGAGAAAAGGAAATGAGGAGGCAATGCTCTTGGGTGCCACGTAGTTGTCCTTGCCTGGACGTGATTCTCCATGCACTGAAACACAGGCTGCTGTACTCTTCCACATCAGATCGTTGGGTTGGAATGAATGGACCCTGTTCCTCTGCTGTGCTGCAATCCTTCTCACATAGTGGCTCTCCTGTTTGGTGGGGGGAATCTTTTCTCTGGTCATTTGTGCAGTCTGCATTTGGGCTGTCTCTTATTTACTATCTAAAACGTTCTAGGCACGAAGGGAATTGAAACGCTTGAAGGAGGAGGCTAGGCGTAAGCATGCAGTTGCTGTCATTTGGGCTTACTGGCTTGGACTGAAGGTACTTTCTCCATGACTTCTCCTGCCCTGGTGAACATAAAGCCTCGTACCTACTAACCCAAGAAAACTGGTGGCGCTTCCTGCTGTCTGCAGTCTTATGAGATGTTGTCTTGACTAATTTTGTTTCATGTTAAGAAAAAAAACAAAAACAAAAGCACAAGCCAAAAAACAACTACATACTAATTTTCTCATTTTAATGTGATTTTAATCTCTTTAAGTAATGAGTGTAATGCAGTCTATTTTATCTTAGACATGTTTTATGAGTCTTATTTTATTTATTTATGGGCTTTTAAATCATGAGGCAGAGTGCAGTCCTTGAGTTGGAAGCTGATCTTCCAACCTCAGTGGCCTGTGTTGGGATGGCAGACTTTGTTCCAATCTATCGCCTGTGCGGTCCCACTAAGTGACACTTTCTTCCAAGTGATCATGGATCAGCACAGAGCAGGGTGAATGAGATGACAGAGATCATGAAGTTCAGAGAACTTCAAGGTTCAAAGACCATATGATAAAGGCAGGTGCTGGATTCTGGAAGAAGAAGCTCACACAAGTAAATAAGGAAATTTGGCTGCAAGCACTGAAAACCTTCAGGAAATAGAAGGATCTGGTCTTCCTGCTCAGTAATTAACCAACACAGTGAGGCACCTCATCACCCTTGGAGGTGTTCAAGGTCCTTTCCATACCATTCCTCTTTAGTATTCTGATCTAGTCCAGTAACATTAACTCTTACTCTAAATATTTGAGGATGAGCTAAGAAGGCATCTTAGCAGCCTTCAGAAATATCCCTATATAGTGCTTTCAATAATCTCTATTTTCCCCTGAAAGTTCCTCCTAAAAACGTTTAGTTGCTTATCCTTTGATTGTTCTGAGTATTCATGAGATAATTCAGAAGTAACTTCAATATGCATTTCACATGTTTTATTTGACAAATTCTGAATACATTCTTTACATGCTCTTTTTGGAAGTCAAGCAAAACAAAACATTTCCCATTTTATTTGTGTCTTAATTTACATCATAGTTTTTATAAGCCCAAGGAAGCAGGCAGTATGGAACCCAGATTCTTACTCCCCATCCTAATCTCTGGATTTCTGTGCGTATGCTTTCAAACTATCTTTGCACTGGAAGTGTGCAGTAGCAGCAGACAAGGTGAATACTATTTCTACAGAATCAATGAGGCTCCTCTTACTGTCACTCATCCCCCCTCAGTTTCTAACGAGATAGAAGCCTCTCATTATGTTTCCATTATTATTATTATTATTAAGAAAAAAATTAAACTTTTTTGAAGTTTAAGATGATAGTAAATTTGTCTTTTTGTCATGGAAAGAAGTTGTACCGATGTGAGCGGTACTTCTGTCCTTTGAAATTATTTGATTTGCTTGCATAAATAAGTACAACTGGACCTTTTTAGTATTCCTAGTGCTCAGGAAGGCCCCCATTGTGAGAAGTTGTGATGGTGTCAGGTTTGTACTGGATGTAGCTTTATTTGGGGAGCAGCCATCTGTCCCATGGAATATCAGAAGATGTGCTGACAGAGCTCAGATACAGTGAGGTTCAGCTGCCTAGCTTGGAGCTCCCACAATGCCTTAAGGGTGCGCTCCCTGTAACAGGTCTCTCTTCCTTTAACTCGCCTTTCTTCTCTATGCCCCTTGACCCTTAGAAGCTAGAGGTCTGAAACGCTTATAAATCTAATAATCCCATGATTGAAAGAGAAATGGCAACTAGAACATGGATTAAAGGAAGGACGGCCTATATATTGCATATGTCAAAACGTAAACTTTAGATATTCTATATTGTATAGAACGGCCTGGGGCTCAAACACTTAGGGCCGGCAGGTAGCATAGGAGAGGAAGGCAACAGACTGGTAAGGAGCAATTGGGTGTGTACAGGGTGGAACTTACAGATCTCTTCATCAAAAGCCCCTGCTTTCACTGGGCTGTAGAAATGAGGATCACTATTACTGGAGCTTAGAACATTTTAAGAGAAGCCTACAACCTAAATTGTTGAGTGAAGTTATGAATTAAAAAATCACATGTATAAAGTGTTTATCCATAGACTGAATTTGGCTCATAGGTTTCTGTTTTACAGACTCCCATTGTACACATATTTTAAGCATATGTATTTAAGCCCAGAAAAACAGGAAGCTGAAGAAAATGATACAGAACATCAAGATAAACAGATAGGCTAATGTTTTCCTAATTTCTAACTCCTATTCATAAGTAGATGATAATATTTTATATGTCCCCCTGAGCTTCAGTATTTAACTGTATCACTCATTAATTCTGTAAACACCTTACTTAGTTATTAGCCATTAATACGTGAAGTAGATTATGACATTAGTTCAGGGAATGTTTGAATTTAGAATGGCAGGGTGTCTTAAGTACCATGATAATAAATATAACGTTTGATGTGATCTAATGGAAGATAATGATAGTGAAAGGCTTCTATGTTTCTTATTTTTAGCTACATTCATGCCTGTTATGTACTAGTAAAGTCTTGTGTTTTTAGGCAGGATTTTTGAAAATTTCAATCTGGTTTTTCAAATATTCTGCCAAAAAGCATCTTCAGGAGAAATTTCCTTATATAACATTTTACAAAATGTGCTCTAATTTTTGACACGTTTGCAGCTATTCCTGTCAAGGATTTCAGGCCAACATGAAGCTGTCTAAGAACCAATAGGGTTTAGTGTATCAGTTCACTCGGTTTGTTTTTCTCTGCCGTACTTGCCACTGTCTGAGTATGTATCCATCAGTTTTCTCGATCCAGAAAGGACATTTGTAAATATGCATGTTCTTTATACTTTGATTTGTAAAGAGATGATGTCATTATGAGTACCTGCCGGCCTTGTTCTAACCCTCAGTCTCCTTCCTTTTAAAGGTACGCAGGGAGTACAGAAAATTCTTTAGAGCAAATGCTGGAAAGAAAATCTATGAGTTTACACTTCAAAGAATTGTAAGTTGATACTATGTATATGGCTAATTAGCATTATTAGATTAACCACTTAATAGTTCCGACTCAATAAAATATGACCTTTAAAAACCCACATAAATCATAGCTTTAAAAAGACTTTAGTAGCCCCTTGTGCCTTCTCCAAGTTCAGAGAGAACTGTGTGAGAGCTGCAAGGGGTGTGTGATTAATATAGTTGATAAAACGCTTATTTTATTTGACATAGAAACCTGTGAAGGTGAAGTGAGGAAAGGCAGGTTCTTGCCCTGTTAAACTGCTATGCCCTCTATCTGAGGGCGAGATTGGCGGATGGGTTGCTAAGAGCAAGGTGTCAGGGAGCAAATCTGGCTGGGGCTGCCTGCTGGGGCGGCCCTACTTGAGGTGGATTTTAGTCAGCCAGGACTCCGGCTTATTTATAGCATGAATGAGTAACTTCTGTGGTTCTTCTTTGGACATGTAAGGTTTTTTTCATGATAGGGTTTTTCAAGTCAGTGCCTGGCCCACATCAGACCCTTTGACACTTGATAGAGTTGTGTCCCAAGTAAACCACATCATAAGTTGAGAAGATCTATGCTAAGAGTACCTTTACCATATCTAACCTACTGAGCTTCACAGTTTAGCCACATGGTCCAGTCCTGATGGTGTGACCAGCTGAGTCCTGTGCTCACCTGCCCTGTACCCACTGACTCGCCCAGACATCAGAGTGCCAAGTGTGGTTTCTACTGAGTACATGTTGCTCTCCCACCATCGTAAAGTCAGAAATTCCCAAGTTGAACCATCTCAAGTTAGGGACCAATTTTGTTCTGTAGTATCCAAAACTTTCTACAATGACAAATTTATTCTGTAACTTTAAAAGAATGACTACTATCCAAGTGTAACTTATATACCACTGTGACTGAAGGACTTGCTGTTTACTTGATTAGAGTTCCCTAAAATGTAAGTATAAGTAGCTACATCCTGTGAGTGGCTCCCTATTGAACAGAGCAGCTCTACTGGGGGGTAGATGTTAACCTGTGTTAATGGGAGTAATAGTATCTGTAGTCATCTTTTCTGATTAGGATTTGGTGGCGCACATATCCCCTAGAAGGTATTAAAGAGTTAAATAGAGTTATCAAAGGAGATACACAATTTTATTGACTAAAACTGATCAATTCTTTTAAAGACTGGTCTGGTTGGTCACGAATATGCATCATACCATCTTTCTGGTATATTTTCCTCATCGGGTATTTTCTGTCAACCCCAATACAGGTGCAAAAATACTTGTTGGAAATGAAAAATAAAATGCCTTCCTTGTCACCAATAGACAAAAATTGGCCATCAAGACCTTACCTATTCTTGGATTCGACTCACAAGGAGCTAAAAAGGATCTTCCACTTGTGGAGGGTAAACTATGCATTGGTTCCCTTTTTCCAAGGTTACTCTTGGTTTAAGTGTTTGAAGGCTGCTATGTAAAGTCGGATCTTAACACATCTGTCACCGTGACAAGGGCTGTCTGTGGACTGTGCCCTGACGAAGCCTCCCACTGTACTTGGCTTTCTGTGAGAGCTCCAGCAGGAGCTGAGGCAATGCCTATGCCAGCCACTCCTGTCGCAGTCAGCTTGGGTTTCTTTCACCTTCCAGGTGGTTCAGGTAGTTGGGGGTTCTCTTGTTTCCCTCTTGTCTGAAGGAACTCTGCAGGAGATAGAAATCATTATTTTTGAAGATCTTCAGACAAGGTAGATAAACCCTACTAATTAGAATACATTTACTTTACCAGATTTATTAAACACATATACCAATACATGTGTTAACACACACACTTCAGGCCAGAAAGTAAGCATTGCAGTCCCTCAAGGACAAAACTTCCTCTGTCCTAACTTAGCGGAAGCTGAAAATCTGTTGTATCTTGCCTTATATTTTAGTGCTATGAGGTTCTTGTGGGAACAGAGCTTTGGCCCACATAGACCTGAGGGGGGTGCAGTGGGGAACAGATACCCTTGCTGACCAACCTTCCTGTGGAAGTGTGAGCCTTGGTGTTGCCTCTTCTTGTGGCAAGCCTTTCTTTGAATAACTTAGTTGTTATATGGAATGTTGAATATATGCGGTTATTAGATGTTACAAATCAGTATTAGAAAGGCTTGTGGATATGACTAAGCTGTATATTCTAGGCAGTTCTCTCCTTGGTCACATGTAAGAGGGACATTATTGCTAATTAGTATGATTCATGGGTTCCAAGTTCTGTTCTGTAGCAGACTTAACAGTCTCTCAATTCCTTAGCTTCCTCTTTGAGTCTGACATGGAAGCCATTTACAAATGTAAGAGCAGGAGTTGCTAATGCTGGGCTAGGTGCTGCCCTGTCTCTGCTTCCCCTTTCCTCCTGTGGGTGGAAGCTGTGAGAGAGCTGTTCACTCCTGAAGGGAGCCTTATCCTTGAGAGAGGCACCATGATGCCCTCATTTCTTCCTACAGCTATTTCAGTGGAGGTACTACCCTACCTGTTATCCAATTCCTTGAAAACTCTGTCCCCACTCACCTGGTCAGCGCTGTCCTCCTGCACTTTATCCTCAGAGTCAGAGTTGAGGGATTCCCAGGTCCTCTTGCACAGTATAAAGTGGTAGTAGGGGGGATTTAAGTGTTGGTTTTTCTGACTGGAGAGATGGCTCAGCGTTTAAGAGCATTGGCTGATCTTCCAGAGGACTCTGTTTCCATTCCCAGCAACCACATAGTAGCTCATAACTGTAAATCCAGTTCCAGGGACTCCAACACCCTCACACATACATGCAGACAAACACCAATGCACACGAAATAAAAATAAATTTAAAAAGAGACATCAGTGTTCAGACTGTCCATAACAGAATTGTAGGTCATGAAATCAGTTTAGTAGAGAACTACTATCGTTTGTCTGTGTTTGTGTTTGAGACAGGGTCTCACTCAAGCTGACCTCAAATTTGTTGTGTGGCCCAGGCAGGCCTTGAATTCATACTGTTTCTACCTTGGTCTCCAAAGTGCTGGGATTCGAGTGTCTCCAGACAAGTCCAGCCACTGCCAGCATTTAAAAATGAAAACAGTAGGATTAAAAAGTAAGAGTGCACGCTTCCGGGTTAGAGGGGTGTGCAAATCTGCATGGGATTGCTGTACTGTGCCATACAGTGCTGTTTGCTGTGAGTCTATGTTCAGGTGTGACAGCTTCAGGCATGGAGATCCTTAGGGATTTACATTGTAGCAGAATGAATCTAGACTTCCTGGGCACAGGCCACTTAGGTTCTGTTATATTTTGAGGAATCATCCCAGATTCTGCAATACAAATAGTTCATAACATTTTCTTAATGGATTTAATCCCAGAACTTGAGAGGCAGAGGTGGGCAGATTTCTGTGAGCTCAAAGCCAGCTAGGGGATTCCAGGATAGCCATGGCTCTGCAACAAGACCCTTTCCAGTCTCACAAAACAAACAAAAAAGCAAGTGAGAATTTATTTGTATAAGTGGTTCTTTGTATATGTTTTTCTTATATCTCACAGTGTAAAAAATACAGGGATCAATTCACAGACCAGCGAAAACTTATTTATGAAGAGAAACTAGAGGCCAGTGAACTCTTCAAAGACAAGAAGGCTTTATATCCTTCTAGGTACGTATAGTTGTGCTTACTCAAAAATGCCAGGGTTTTATCAATTGTTTTCTCAAATGTGGCTTCGTCTTTTCTAATGGAGTTTAATTCTAGTAATAGATGACTGATACTTAGTTTTGTGAGTGACTTCAGAAGCCATTGGATATAAGTGCACCAGACACTGGGCAGCAGCTTTCATGGAAGGTGTAAGGATTACAGTTGTTGGTTTTGCTCTGGTGACCTTAGCTTAAATTATTTAGTTAATAAGAGGTCATGCAAATGATTGTCAGTGTAGGACCCTGTTTTCAAGGCTCTTTTTGCATTAAACGGTAATCACCGTTGGAATCTTTCTGCCAATATCAAGTCAGATCAGAAACTCATTTGTAAGGTCAGTGCCTGAGGCAGACAGTTCATTACTCCTGCTTATTACATAAGCGTGGGCCCATGCTGTCCTTAGTTTGCTAAATGACTGGTCATAACCTCAGTGGCCTGTTTAAAAGTTCAGTTCATTTGTTTGGACACCATGTACTCAAGAAAAGAATAAATATATTGCAAATTTAACAAGTCCTTGACAAAGGACTTGGTATATGCAAGTATTACCCTGTATCCTACATTCATCTGTCTCCCCGCATTCCTGTTTCATCTAGTCTTTACAAACAAGTAGGTTGTGTAGTTTCATATCAGTATCTCCAGTGACTTGTAGCTTTGCCTAAAAAAAGATCTGGAAATAAAAATCATATTTCATGTACATCTATTATTTTTATCTGTATATACTATATACATTTGAAAAGTCTACTTTTAAAGGGATTAAATGAGCAGAGTTGCCAGGCCCTTTGAATTTGAATATTTTGAATTACAGTTTCTTCCATTAGCTTTTTGGATGCTTAAGTCAAACACAGTGACTAAAATCCAAAATCATCTAATGTGCCCACTACGTGCAGACTAAGCCAATGGAAAAGCTGTGTGTTTTCTTCAGCAGCTGATCTTTTTACATCCTTAAATTAGACAGCAAGCTTCTTAAACACTCCCCTTAGAAGACTCCAAAAATAAGGGGTGGGGGGACACATAGAATATATCACTAAGGAAACGTACTAAAATTAGGCTCTTAACACTTTTTATTATTAAAAACATGATTAACTATGAACACAAAGAAAGCTAACTTCAAACCCAATCCTTTCTGGGGAGTTAAGTCTGAGACTTCGCTAGTGGGAGATGGGGAAGAATTTGCCTCCTGTGCTGTGAAGCAGCATGCGGGAGTTTTCAGCCTCTACCTTCCTGGGAGCTGCAAAGAGCTGGCCACCTACGTAGATTTTTCTTCCCTGAGCCCCCACCCACACTCCAAGCATTTCAAGTCTTCTGTGCTCAGTTTCCAGGAAGAAACTCAAAAAAAACGAAGCTGTAAGTCCCATGGGCCAGCAATCTTTTTTTTGGTGCCTTTTTAACCCTGCCCTGAGGGAGTCACAGGGTCTCCAAGGAAATGGCAGTTAAGTGACCTCTCAGCAGAAGCGAATGGCTCTGGCTCTGCATGAGTGCCTGTCACCTCCAGGCACATCCTAGTGAGGTGGCCATGAGTCTCCAGAGTTCCGTGGGAAAATCAAGTACAAGATAGTGGGTTTTGTTTGTTTGTTTGTTTTGTTTTATGTGATTGTCAAGCCCTAGATCTGTCCTTCACAGAAGGTTATTGACTTTCTTCCTCTTGGAAGCAGGTGATGATAACGATGTTGGCTTTTCTCATTGGCTTACGTTGTTTACATATGTTGGTGCACACTGTGTGGGCAGCAGTTAGCTTTCTGTTACAGATGAGCGTGCCTTCTCTTTCCTGCACACAAGGCCACATGCTTGACTCTGCCTGTGGTAGAGTGACGTAGTGGTTTCTCCCCTAGTCGGTACATGTGAGAAGAATTTTATCAAAGCCCTATGAACCAACCCACCTCCACTGCTGCATCAAAAACCATTTGACCTAAGTTTAAGACTTCATTTCTAACTTAAGTCTAATACAGGTGCCTGTGCAATGTGTAAATACATTGAAGTCGCTTTCATAAAGTTTTTAACTATTCCTTAAGATGACCTGACCTATCTCCTTCTGTCATTGGGTGTTTCTGCTTGAAACCATTTCTAAGGTACAAGAGTTTTTATTTCCTTTAGTGTTGGGCAACCATTCCAAGGAGCTTACCTGGAAATCAACAAGAACCCAAAGTATAAGAAACTCAAAGATGCCATTGAAGAGAAGATCATTATTGCTGAGGTTGTGAACAAAATTAACCGGGCTAATGGGAAGGTAAAAATGCTGACACTCCTGTGGCCTGAAAGAGTCCTGCTCTTGTTTCTGAATTATACAATTTGCATTTCCCATTCGAGTAGAGTTAACTGTGGAGGAGTTGTTCCTTACCTTTAAATGTAAATTTCTGTTCTCCGAAATTCTTACAAATTGAAAATCTGAGAGCAGGGGAGATGACTCTGTGGATAAAAAGCAGCTGCTCTATAAGGATAGCAACCTGAGTTAAAATCCCAAGCTTCAACATAAAAGAGCTGGGTGTGTGGTGTGCTTTCTTATAACCCCACACTGGAGGGTGGAGATCCTGGGAGCTTGTTGTCTAGCCAGCCTGACTGAAACAGAGAGAGGTCCCAGTCCACTGAAAGACTCTTTCAAGGGAATAAGTAGGGGAAGATAGAATACACCCAGTGTCCTCCTCTGAGCTCCATACGTGTGCATCTGTGAACACAAACATACATATGCACACATACATTAAAAAATTTTAATTCATTATTCATATGTGTCTCAGTTTACATAGGTATGCTTGCTGAAAGACTGCAGAATAAAGTATATATTTCTAGAAATTACTAAAGACTTAAGCTTACGGGCCATTTTGGAGTGTTTTGGGTCATTGTTCCATACTTTTTTCACTCTCTGTTTCAGAGTACATCTCGGATTTTCCTCTTAACAAACAATAACCTTCTCCTTGCTGACCAAAAGTCTGGGCATATCAAGTCCGAGGTCCCCCTGGTGGATGTGACCAAGGTCTCCATGAGTTCACAGAACGATGGTTTCTTTGCAGTCCATCTCAAGGAGGTAAGCTTCACCTGGTGACTTGAAAGATAGGCTTCTTCATGCATCCGATTTCTCAGCTACTGACTAGATACTCCCACCTGACCAGGCCCGTCACTCAAACTCCTATTGACTTGTAAAATTTGGCTATATTCACCCACATCTAAAATCTCAGGCATTGTTTTTCAGTAATTGAATTTCACTTTTATCAGCTTGTTCACTTGACTTCTAAAAATAATACATGAAAATGTAAAGATGTTTCAAATTATGTCTTCTCTGGTATTTCTTCTATATGCCAGTTTAAAAATGTCATCTTTATTCTTATCCATTGTTAACTAGTGGTTTATCGAAGGCTACAACTACAGTAAAATATTGTCCACTGTTTTTTGTTTTGCTTTGTTTTGTTTTGTTTTTAACCTACATTTTCACTGACTCAAATTGAGAGGTTAAAATGTAGGCACTAAATTTATTATTTTGATGACTGGAGCCATGCTATTTTTAGCTCCTCATTAATCTTATCTTTAGAATTGCATCTACTTCATAGCATTGATAGGAGGCTTTATGTACAATGTACACAAATGCTTAACAGAATGATTGTCAGTACCGAATAAATGTTGGCATCTATCAGTCATATATAGAAAAGACGCAAAGGCCTGCTTACCTTAGCCTGCCGACCCCACTGTGGATCTAAATCTAAATGGAAACATGCCAAATCACACAACAGCTGTTCTCCGACTGTTACACACAAAACCAGCGTGGGAGTTTGGTGAACTGCTGCCTCTGGCAGTGACCTAGTCTATGTACAGAAGAATTCTATTGGGTTTAAGTTCCCTAGTGGTTCCTACGCATCTGAAGTTATGGTGCCCTGGGTATTTGTTTGAAATATTTTTGTTGCTACTAATATTTCTTTAAAAAATGATTGCTTTTTAATTATTTTTTGTTTATAGTTATTTATTGTGTGTGTATTTGTAGGAGTCAGAGGACAACTTGTGGGAGTCAGTTTTCTTTGCATCATGTCAGTTCCAGGGATCAAACCCTGGTTGTCAGGTTTCATGGCAAGAGCTTTTACCCACTGAGCCATCTCACTGGTCCCTGTTGTTACTTTTAAAAACCAAATCACTGAATGGTTTCTGAACAGTGTGCTTTGAGAATGAGTTGTAAGTTGCGTCATTGCTCTTCCAACTTGATTGTGTAAACCCACCACAAAAGAATCTTGTGGCTTTTTATCCAGGGGATCTGCAGTAGAATGCTGCTCTGGTCCACTGACTGACTCTAGGTAACAGGGGTTTGTTTCAATGTACCAGTCTTGTCCTTACTGCTCATCTAGGAAGATGTGCCCCAGTGACTGAGATTTTAGGAAACAAACCTGCAAAATCTTCCCATCCTCCTAACCCTTGTCTTTTCTTTGCAGGGTTCAGAAGCAGCTAGTAAAGGGGACTTTCTTTTCAGCAGTGACCACCTGATTGAAATGGCAACCAAGCTGTATCGCACAACTCTCAGCCAAACTAAACAGAAGCTCAATATCGAGATTTCCGATGAGTATGTCCACGTATTGTGTAGTACACTTTTGGACTTTGAGCTTTACTGTCGCAGTTTGGTTCTCCTGTCTTATCCGGCTGTTGTAGGTAGCAGTGAATGTCCAGTACGTGTGGCTAACGAAGGGTAGACCCTAGGTGACACTGACCGAAGCCTTATACAGACAGATACATAAAAGAAAAATAAACAACCGGAAACATGATTTTGGCTTGTAGAAAAGAAAAAGAAAGCAAAGGTAGGGAATCACTTTGACAGAGAGACTGGGGAGACTTCTCAGCTGTAATTAACTAAGAGAGCAACCCAGACAGCAATGCAGGAAGATGCTGTACAGCACAAACAGGCGACAGAGCCAAAGGTTCCCAGACAGGAGCAATCTATGGCAGAGAGATTGTGGGAGAAGATCCAGGAGAGAAAGGTAGAGTCCAGTTGTACAGAGCTTGGTTAAACTTAGAGTTGAGCCCTTGCTGAAAGTGATAAAGACTTCAAGGGGATTTGAGCACAGCTGTGGCCTTACCTATTTTTGAAGGATGGTTTTTGCTACAGTGTGGGTAGTTACCTCGAGTGAGAGGCTAGGATAGAACAGATAGGCTGTCTAGGGCAAGGTGATGTTGCTTAAGCTAGGGTGTGAACAGAAGATAGGAGTAGTGTGATGGGAGGAAAGATGGGGAGGTGTGAGCAGGTTGCCTCGTAGGGCCCAACTATGGTGCCATGTTGCATGTATGCATACTGAGGAAAGGCTTTATGAGTAGTAGGAGTGGTTCTGAGTAGACTGGGAATAACTTTCATTTCATATATTGATAACCGGAGTTATAGAAAAGGCATTTCACACTGACACAGTTTGTAAGTAATGCTAAGACTGGTGTAAATGTGAAATTTGCTCCCTTTTAAAATCTTTGCATCCACATTTTAATTTTGGATACTAATGTCCCAAGAAGATTTTATTTTTAAATTAAGAATTTTCCAAGGCAAGACTATTGGCACCTACCTGCTTATACTCCCAGGACTCATGGGGCAGAGGCAGAAGGACTGCTGCTGCAAGTTCAAGGCCATACTGATCTACACCATCCCCCTTATCACCTGGATACAGTAGCCGCAGTCATAGAAAGACGAGCTTACCCCTAAGTCCAGATTCTGAGGGGTTTCTACTCTTGAGCAATTAATTCCCTCACTGCTGTTCTAAAACTGATGCTTTTAGAGAACATTAGTAACAGTGCACTTGGGGAAAAAGAAGAATTCTTTGGCAAAACTTGAAATCTTTCTTAAAATCTTTCTTTAATATGGAATTTGTCTGAGCTTCTGAAATCTGGTTTCTTCCCATAAGCACAGAGGCTTTGAGGGGACAGTGTGTTTGTGTTTCTCAATTGTGGTCAACAGTAGGATCCCTCAGTTGGCTGTCCCCACCTGGGAATGCCAGTGTGATTACTTAACCCTGCTCTGCCCATCCAGACAGTATGTGACATTATAGATGTCACAGGCTTTTAAGTAAGTAGTCTTCTGAGTTATTTACAATGTCGCCACATGAAAGACAGTTATTTGATACCATTATAATAACCCGAAAAGGTTATTATAATGTATTTCCTAATGGTTGTTCTGATGAAAGTAGATCAGTGGGTGGTACCTCTCATATCCCCCATGCCTAGATGCTCCAAAAAGCCTGGAGAAGAGTTTCCAGACAGACCCTTTCATGCCCCTGGTGTTCCCAAGCAGGCCTTAGAAACTCCCTAATGGAGCAGTTCCGATTGACAAGACTTTTCAGGCCCTGGAAGAGATGGCTTATCCTATATTTCCGGCCCTACATGGCTTGACTCCAGCCCATTTCCAGATGTGTAGTGCAAGTATCATGAACGGCATGCAATTCGGAGACTATGCCCTTCTTCATAGCCTTTGCAGAAGTGGAAGTAGTTGCTTTAAATAAAAAACAAAACTGGTCATTGTGAATAAATTGGCTGAGTCTTACCTACTAATTGATACAGATGTGGAAATGAGAGTTGAAGTCACTGAGAGACTCCACTGTGTCAAAGTTCCTAGTCCTTAAACTCCCAAACAGCCAATCCTGTGTGTAGACTGCACTTTAGATAACTTGTAGAATGTGAACATTTCAGCATGAAGTCGTGAGAGTAACTAACCCATGCTCCTTTTACTTTTGAAATTCTGGATGCCATTAACACTGTGAAATAACATATCCTTATTCTTGTTGGCTGGAGAATACTTTTCAGGTTGCTCTTCTATGAAATGGAAATAAATACTAGTAGTTAACTTTTCCCCAATTGTCTTAAAGCTAAGTCCATGTAAATGACCAAGAACAGTATGGTTCATGGTATACAATACATTTAACTATGACTATTTCGAAAGTGAGTCTTAGTTGTGCCCAATGAGCTTGAAGAAAGTATAGATAATAAAATGTTTAAATCTGTTTTAAATTTGAAAGCTTTTTTGAGGCACACAAATGCAATTACATATGGAGCCAAGCATGCACATTGTCTCACACCTTTAATCATAGCACCTTGTAACTTTGGGAGTTCAAAGCTAGCCAAATCAACATAGTGAGGTCCAGACCATCCCAGGCTACATAATGAGACCTTGTCTCAAAAAATATAATAATAATAATAATAATAATAATAATAATAATAATAATATATTAGAGATGTATCCCAGACAGGAGATTGTAGAATCACAATTTTCTTCGCAGTGCTTTGAGTTGAAAAGCAAGAACCCATTTTAAAAGTCAGTACTGTTGTCCTTTTATGACATTGAGGGGTGTCTTATTCAGGGTTTCTATTCCTGCACAAACATCATAACGAAGAAGCAAGTTGGGGAGGAAAGGGTTTATTCAGCTTACACTTCCACGATGCTGTTCATCACCAAAGGAAGTCAGGACTGGAACTCAAGCAGGACAGGAAGCAGGAGCTGATGCAGAGGCCGTGGAGGGATGTTCCTTACTGGCTTGCTTCCTCTGGCTTGCTCAGCCTGCTCTCTTATAGAACCCAAGACTACCAGCCCAGAGATGGCACCACCCACAATGGGCCATCTCCCCTTGATCACTAATTGAGAAAATGCCCCACAGCTGGATCTCATGGAGGCATTTCCTTACCTGAAGCTCCTTTCTCTGTGATGACTCCAGCCTGTGTGAAGTTGACACAAAACCAGCCAGTATAAGGGGATAGAGACCTACCTCAGTCAGAAAAATGCTGACAAGGGCCAAACCCTGAATTCAC
Organism: Tokudaia tokunoshimensis; assembly: GCA_036184795.1. NCBI lineage: Eukaryota > Metazoa > Chordata > Mammalia > Rodentia > Muridae > Tokudaia > Tokudaia tokunoshimensis. The sequence goes on from BTHU01000016.1 coordinate 51,446,985, forward strand.
TCCTCAGCACCTACATAGAATGGCTGGATGGCTCATACTTGTAATCCCAGGGCTGGGGAGGCATGTGAATCCCTGGGATCACTGCTCAGCCAGTTTAGTGTAATTGGTGAGCTGTGGGTTCTACTAAGAAACCTTCTCTCCAAGAGCTAGGTGGGTAAGTACACGAGGGAGCTGCACCCAGGGCTGGTGGTACACCTGCACAAGCATGCACATGAACACACACAAATAAAGCAGTGCATGAATTAGAGGCCCATGCCACATTTCACCCCAGGAGAGACGGTATTTATAAAACATAGCCTTGTAACTGGAGCTAATGTATACATCAGAGCCTTGAATCCTTGCTGTTGCTGTGGATGTCAGTATTATCAACTGAATGCTTGTTAGATAAGTCACTTAGGAATGCACTAGTATGGAGGCTGTCTTTGCCCCTGACCCCCAGGGGAACGTAGTGAAAGGTCCCCTGATGGCTAATTAGGATATGGGGTGAAAAGATCCCTGGCTTAGGGTGCGTGTGAATGGCTTTGTTCTCTGTAGTTCATGTGTTTGATTTGTTGAACATTTCATTTGACCCTTTATAATTTTTTGCCATGTAAAAGTGAGGAAAAGCAGATTACAGCATGTTAGTAAACAGTTACTTGATGCCCCCACTGAAACACCGAGTACTTACCCTACTCTTCTTACATGGTGAGCTTCCTTTTCTTGGACCTAGCTGATGACATGTGGGAGCAAAATGCAGTCAGTTCTCGTCAGCCATGGGATGGAAAGGGTTAATAAGTACCTGCCACAGTCAGTGACTACTACAGAGAGGGAGAGCTAGTGTCCCTTGACTGTGCCCCCCACTGCCACCTTTGTGTGGGCTTGAGTGTGTTTGGTTCTCTTCTAGGTTCCTGGTACAGTTCAGACAGGACAAAGTATGTGTGAAGTTTATTCAAGGCAACCAGAAAAATGGGAGCGTGCCAACCTGCAAACGAAAGAACAACAGACTCCTTGAAGTTGCTGTCCCTTAAGTGAGGCCTCCTCTCTGCTCTCACGGACTTGTTTCCTCGTAACAGTGCAATTTTATTTTGTTTTATTTGGGGTTCACTGTATGTTTGGGAATTGCCAAAGGCTAGCTATTAGAGTCCTTTTGGCAAAATTAAAAGTATTTGACTAATGAGTTTTAATTATCAAAATAGTTCATTCTTAAGTCCACATTCTGTCCTGGGCAGAATTATAGAAATTAACAGTGTCTGTTTCCATGGTTTATGTGTTTTCTCCTTAGACTGGTGTACCGTAAACCCACATATTACCCATAAATCACTAGTACATGTCAGCTTAGGAGGAGGGCTTACAGACAGTTATCAGATATTTATTGAATGCCTACTTTTTGCTGGGCACTGTGCTGAACTTACTCAGAGATTTTTATTTTTAAATCTGTTGCCTTCTGGCTGATTTGTGCTGGCAAAGCAACAGCTAAGAAGGTTGAAGAGGTTCGGGCAAATGGAACTGTAAATGATGGGCACTGGTCGGAACCCAGTAGTGTGAGGTAAACAGTACACTCACTGAGAAGCTGCGGTCCTGGGCAGATTGGAGATAGGTGATTGGGTAGAATTCTCCTGATAGGATTGGAGGTAGATGATTGGGTAGAATTCCTCTAGGGATATATATATATATATATATATATATATATATACACACACACACACACACACACACACACACACACAACATTTAGACATACACATTTATTGGTTCAGATCCCCTATAATTACCTTCTGATAGAAAACAGAAGTCAAAAAAAAAAAGAAGGAAAACAGAAGTCATTTTCACTTTAGAAAAAGTAACTGAAGCAGGGCTATAGAATGCTTTGTTCCTGTTCCAGAGAAGCATGAGATAGGACCCTGGTGTCCACAGTGAATCCACCCAAAGTCACCTAGATGTCCACAGTGAATCCACCCAAAGTCACCTAGATGTCCACAGTGAATCCACCCAGAGTCAGTAGCTTTTGAAACTGCATGATAAGAAGAGGCTGAGAGCCGTTCAGACTGGCAGATCTTCTCTTTGATGTGCAATAAAACATCCAAGATCACTTTTGAAAGTTTTATTTATAATATGCATTTTTTTGTTTGAAAGAGCTGATTGGTACAAGGTGTGTATTTTAGTCAAAGATCAAAATTAAGGTAGAATTAGTTTTCAGGGCTTTTTGTTTTTTCTTCAAAATTTACAATAAGGATTCATTTTGGAAACCACATTTTAAACTCTGGAATTAAATTGTTTCTTATTTGGGAGGATAATGTATATACATTGGGATTATGTTAATAATAAAATTGTTCTAATTTGGTGCCATTTGCTGGATCACAACTGTATTTTTGTATCTCAAGCTATTTTCATATGTTAGTGTCAAAGTAATGTGTCACAGAAAGGTTTTCCAGTCAGGTATTATATAGTCTCTGTGTGTTAACAAATTTCCACTAATCTTTTTGTACCACTATCAGTCAATGAAAAAGTTCTCTGGGGATTTTCTTTTGATTTTTGTACTTAAAAAGAAAAAAAAAGTTCTGATAAAGAAATTCTCAGAAGTCTTTGTGTTTATTGGTACAAGAGGATATATAATCATTTTTTACAGTTCCTAAAATAGGTAAATTCATAATTCCTGCTCTAGGTAAATGGAAACTTGGGATTAATCACTGATATTTCAGTCTGAAAGGCCACCAACTGCCTGTTTGTCAAACCACCATCTCTCTGCTCAGTTTCTGCCTCCAAAGGTTAACCTTTCAGTTACTTCTGCATTGGGTGATGTGTTTGCTTCAAAGGAGAGTGTGTAATTCTGTCTCACTCAGTTTGACAGATGCCAAGCTCACGTGTCCATAGACATGTTGGTCTTGCCTTCTAGCAGGGATGCCACAGAGGACAAGTTCTTTGCAATGGCACAGTCCTTTCATGTGAGGTGTCCTATACTGTCTTCTCCAGCTACCACTCGTCATCCCCAAGTTGCTCCTTGAGCAGAACTCCAATTGCAGTGGGTCCATAGTATGAGTTGGCTTAGTAAATTTTCCCACCACATTTCCAGATTGCTCACTGTGGTGCTTTGCAACAGTAGCATTCGGCAAAGGTGGACAGTTTCTAGATAGTCCTGAAAAGCACTGAACAGGATTCGAAGACCATATCTACATGGGAACTAGGGGGATGTTTTGCATATGCCTTCTGTTACATTGCTCTTTCAAGTTCTTTTGGTCACAGAATTCACTCTGTATGAACTGTGTCTTTACACGGTAGAAAATCCTTGCTTCCTTGCGTGTGAAGGTGGAGAGTAATCTCAGTTCATGAGATGATGAAAGTGATTGATGAGAGGAAATATTCAGAAATTTTCGATTTAGAATATTTACCCCTCAATCCTGGGGTTAGACTGCTTCTCAAAGGAAGCCCAACTCTGAGAACCACCAAAGAAAACACTGGAGTCACTTTGTATCAATACACAACTTTCTATATTTCAAAACCTTCTCCTGCCAAGTGTAGTAGTGCACACCTTTAATTCCAGCGCTTTGAGGTAGAGGCCACTGGTCTCTGTGAGTGTGAGGCCAACAGTGAGGCTCTGTTTCAAAACTTAAAACTTCTATTGTCTGTGCAGAGGTTGGCACATGACTATCACTGTGCAGAGGTCGGCACATAACTGTCACTGGGCCCTTTAGGGAATGTCACTAATCCCTGCATTGGAGAGAGAAAGTAGTAGTGGGACTCAAATTCTGAGACACCCTGGCTAGGCCACATAGCCCTAGCTTGTTCCTGAGCATCCCTTAGAAGTTTCTTTCGCCCTTTAGTGACTCCTGGGAGTTACTAATATATGTGCTGGGAAAACAGGTAATAGGTACCCAAGGCATAGTTGCTACTATGGGCAGTGTACTAACGGAGTTACTCTTGACAAATTGCTGCCAACCACTGTGTGAGGAAGGAACGTGGAAATACATAGATGCACTCTAGAAAACTGATTCCTGTATTTCAGACTTTTAGAATGTCTCTGATTTATCTCCAGGGGTGATGGTCTGTATTGTAAGAGTGAAAGGTATACCAAGTGTTCTGTATCACACAGGTGTACCCTCATTATCGAGGGTTCTGAAATCTATGACAATGAAGAACTTTTACTTTCATATCATTTCAGTAGTGTGCTGATGTCTCTAAGGCTCATGGAATCGAATATTCTGATAATTAAAGCATAGCTTAAAATGCTTTTAGAACAATATAATTCTTTAATCCCTTTTTAAATAATAGGTAAGGTATTTCATAGCTTTGGTGAAATTTCAGGTAACAAGTCTTCCCATTGGTGGAAGGCTTAGTGGCTTCCTTGGTGAGTCTCTTAAGGTGCCTAAAGGTGTTTTGAGTATTTAAGCCTGTGTGTTTAAGTTGGATGTTGCATTTTTGTAAATACTGCAGCATTCAGTTCACTAAAACAGGAATAGGCGAGTGGAAGGGAAAAGAAGGAAAGAACCGTTTGGCTCGTCTGTCCTGGTGCAATGCAGCTGTAAGTCACGGAGGTTCTGCTTTGTCCCTGCCTCTGCATCTCATCCTAACAACTGTAACTCACTCTTCTATTCTCTCCCGGGAAGCACGCCTCATGAATCAGCACTTCTTTCTGCTCTCAACAGCCACACAGGAGAAAAATGGCTTGTTTCAAGCACATCTCCTCCAGTCCTTGGAGGGTTCGCCTATCTCCTTCCTGGTTTGAAGATTATTTCCAAATGATGTGGAATTAGTCACAGCGTAGCATAAGCCATAATCATGCTTTCTCATTTTCCTTTTGGAGATGAGAGTTCTTCACCAATTAATAAACCAGCTGTTATCTTAAAGTAGTTCTTGGAATGCCGTACACAAAGAAAGGTATACATTGAAGTAACCACAACCTGTCACATTCAGAACAGGCTCTGGGATACAGCACCCAGAAACTTCACCCCAATCAAAATTGTCCACTGATGGAAATTTTGTCTTTTAATACCTTAATCTTTCCCATTTTCAAGTGAGATCTTGTATGATGCAGTCTTGAACCGAGCTGCTTTCTCTCAACACGACTGGGTTTTGCGAGTGTGTGCGCGTGTAACCCATCTTAACCTCTTGCCTGCTGTACATTGGGTTGTTGTAACCGTGAGTGTGTGCCCAGACCTCTGCTGACTGACTACTTCAGAACAGCTGGACCAGAGGAGACACCTGTTAGCTGTAGTGACTCTCAAGCTGATTTCCCAAGAAACTGCTCTGTGAAGGGGCTGCCAAGCCTGGTGGTGGCAGTCACTCTAATTCTGACTCTGGCGATCCTTGCTTGTTATTTGTGCTTTCTGATCACGGGAAAAGCTTCATTGCCTGGTCAGTATTATCCAATTAGATCCTCTGGCAAAGTCCCTATTGAAGCATTTTCAACAGTTTTCCTGCTGTCGGTTTTTCCTTTGTTTTGGTGAGGTCTCGGTGATGACATGTCTTCTCACAGTCTGTGGTTACTTTCCTGTTGCCTGATCGAGGCCATTTGATGGATAGAGATTCTGTTTAATGGAGTCCTGATTACCAGCTACTTCATCTCTGGCTAGGGTTTGGTTTCCTATTTAAGAGAAACTTGCTTACCTGAGATTATCAATGTCTTCTTCTAGAAGTTCTCCTGTGACATTTAGGTCATTAGTCTGGTTGGAATTGATGTTGTGATGGTACAGAGCATTAAGGTTTGTGTTTGCTTTCCCCATCACCCCCAGTGGATACCCAGCAGGCAGCACCTGTTGTTGCAAAGGCCAACCTTTCCCACCCCACCCCGTGTTTCTTTGCAGCTGTCATTTTGTGTTCACACTGTCACTGTATAATATAGTTCTTTCTTTAAAAGCGACATTCATAACTCTTAGCCATCTTCAGTTGTTCTGACAGGAAAAGGGATTAAAACTGACAAGTATGATCATTAAATGGACAAATCATGTAAATAATTTCAATTATGGGAAATAAATTAAATAAATAAATTTCTAAAATTATGAAAAGCCATAGGGAATTGAGCATGGGAGTTCTCAGTGGGGAAATATGAGGAAAATATTAACTGTTTCTATGAAGTAAATGAACATCTTCTAATTTTGTGTGATTTACTTATTTATTATATGTGTGCTTTCCCATTGACTCAGTATGGTCTGTTTGTAGAATTAATTGTTTCATTTTCAATTTTCCATAAGGTCTCCCTAAAATTACTGTCTTATATAAGTGTGCATGAATACTGTTTTTAGATTAAACTGTCTGCTTCCCTCTCTGAGGCTGAGTTCCTTTGGAAGTGAATAATGAGAGACCTTGGAGGGTTTTTCTGATTCTTTTAATATTACAGTTGTTTTCCCTGGGCTTATAAATGAGAACAGATGGTTCCTGAAGTGAAATCCATATCTTTCTTTGACTTTCCTACTAATCACACATTTTTAAAAATTAATTTAACTTTAAAAAAATCTCTAAATTATGTCTCCCTAATCACACAGACCATTCTCTGCTTTGCAATGCTGATCTAGCTAAATTCAGATTTGCCTTTTAAAAGTAACTGCATGCTGGGGTTTTCTGAGCTTGAGAACTTACCTGACAGGGCAGGGGGTACCACAAGGGAAGATGAAGTAGGCTTGTAGTGTTTAAGGGCATATATGTCCTGTTTTCTTCAAGAGGGCAAACAAAGGAAAACAACCCTATTTATTTTATATGTAACAATAACATTTAATTGCCTTAGGAAGTAATTATAAGCCATATAGGAAATGTTTCATCAGTATAAACTCATGCTGAAAAAAACCTAGTGGAGTTGGATTGGCATTGACTAGCAGAAGGCAAAGTGTCCTCCATGTTTTAGAAACCTGAAAGCCGTCCTTAATCAAGTACACTGTGAACAAACATCATTCATTAATAGGATGATGCCATTCTGGTACATCTTGAGTCCTAGCTCCGAGAATGAGATAGTGCGATATTGAAGAAGAGTGATTGCAGAGATTCATCATCCTTGGTAGAGCCCTGATGGGGCTCTGAAAGCCACAACTCCAAGTGCAGAGCCCACAGGGGACAGTGGAGCAAATGGGCCTTGGCCATTTTCTGACACTAACCAATACTTTGTGATGTGAGGAACTTAGTATGTTTCTATACACATAAGGGATTTGCAAATTTAAAGCACGCACACACAGCTTAAAACAAGTGAAAAAGCTTCCATGAGCAGTGTGTGCTGTTTAAGAAGCTTAAGTAGAAATAAGAAGGAAGATGTTCCTGAGATGTATGTATTTTTGCTGGATTGAGCCTTTGCACCATCTAGCTTTGCATTCCTCTAGAGGCAGAAGTTCCCTCTGTGTGATATTATTATGGGCAGATGAATGCAGAGATTAAAAAAAAATTGACAATAATTGGAATATACTGTTGCCAGTGCTTTCCTGGGCCTGTTGGAATAGCTGTCTTTGTTTCCTAGTGCAAATTCGGGTTGGCCCTTAAAAGAGAGATCCAGTAACACTGCATGAACAGTGCTTGAAAGCTACTGCTGAAACATTGAGAAGGCGGAAATCTACCCACCAATGTGTTCTTTCCACTAAGAAAAACCTCCACAGATTATTATGCCATGTGTGGTCTCTTGAACTCTCCTCAAACCACACCAGACACTCAGGCAGAGCCTGTTTGAAAGAATTTGTAAGTGCTGTCTTATCCATAAGATGTAGACACATCACTTACATCTCTGTCTAAGGGACCATTTCTGTTGGAGCACTTATGGTAAGTCATGTTAAATAGATGGGGGGCCTCTCACCTCCCAAAACAAACCCATCTTTATCTATACAGTTGTGAGATGACCATTTGGGCATTTCATTGTTGTCTGCCGGACATGGTACATTCTAGTAATAACTTTAGATTTAATGTAGAGATTTAAATTCTGTTTTAGTGGAATTAAATAACTTATTTTCCATTCACTCTTTTTGTGGAATTAAGAAATTGCTTTTAGAAATCAAATCCCTGGGGCTGGAGAGATAGCTCAGAGGTTAAGAGCACCGGTGGCTTTTTCAGAAGCTCCAAATTCAATTCCCAGCACCCATATGGTGGCTCACAACCATCTGTCGCCCTCTTCTGGAGTGTCTGAAGACAGCTACAGTGTACTCATATACATAAAATAAATAATTCTTTTTTTAAAAAAAGAAAGAAATTAAATCCTGAATGAGTTGTTTTTGTTGTATCTTAAATTTCACTCCAACCAATTGTGGCAAGTCTGCCATTGCCAAGATTTCTTGTTATGGTAGAAATCCTCCTCTCTTACTAATGAAGGCACAATGAGAAGAGACAAGGCTTCCATCTTGATTCAGCGTATGTATGAAAAAATAAGTCTAGTGACTGAAAACAGTTTCAGTGCTTAACTGAAGAACATCTCTCTTGTATTCACTGTGTTTCAATCAGGTGTGGTGACACACCCCTAGAACCCCAGTACTTCAGAGGCTGAGGCATGAGGATCCCCCATGAGTTCAAGGCCAGCTTGGGCTACATGATAAATGTGAGGCCAACTTAGACTGCATGCCAAGACCCTGTCTCAAAACCAAACCAGGCCAGTGAAGTGCTCTTCCAAAGGACTTAAGTTCAGTATCCATATGTGGCTCAGCACCCTGTAACTTCAGCTCCAGTGTAGCCAACACCCTCCCTGGACTCCATGGGCACCTGTACTCAAGGGCACATATCCAGACAAAGACACATAATTAAAAAATATATATCTTAAAACACCTAAACAAGACTCCAAGTATCAAGAATACTAGTGAAATGGAATACTGAAGACTTTCACCTATGGGGATCGTGCTGAACATTTTTAGTAGAAAATACAGTTTCATTTTCTTCATGAACACATGTATGCTAATACTTATGCTTTTAGCATTTTGTGCTAAGAACATAAGCCAGGCACACCTATGTGCAGACTCATGCACTTATCCTCTTTTAAGAAAAGATCTTTTTCTATACCCCAGGCTTGGAACTTTGTGGTGATCCTCCTGCCTCAGCCTCTCAAATGCCAGGATTAGAAGGATTAATGACCTCCCAATCAAGTTCAAGACTGAAGTACACTTGTATTCACATTTAAATGTAGTGGGGAATGGTATTACAAGTGTTCTCAAGTATATTTCAGGTACTCATTAGACAGTGTGATCCATGTGAACTCAAAAGACACCCAGGAAACCTTCAAAATGTGGATGTTGTCACATCTGTGTTTTACAGTCCTTTCATTTAACAGAAGAAAAACTGAAGCCCAGAGGAATCCGAATAGCTGCTGGGGTTTGTTGGGTTCTGGCAAGACTAAACTGATTTTGTTTCACTCTTAGAATCCCCATAGAAGATTAGGAAAAGTAGCTCCTACTCACACTTGGAAGGGTTCATTCTGAATTCACAGTGCGTAGTTGAAGGGACGTGTGGCTCTGGTAGGCCTTGCCCTTCTCCCCAGTTCCCTCTGCCTTGCTAAAAACCTTTACGTTGCTTTCCTAAAGTGTGCCTCCAAGGTCTGTTTCCTTATTTGGCCACTTCCTCCTCCTGAGGCTGACTATCCAAAGTTCAGCTATCAAAGTATTGAACTCTAGCAAGCAAAAGCGCCTAATTAGCCTAATTAACATGCCCAATTAAATTAAACACTTCATCCTAATATGGGGTTCCCCTTTTATCTTTTATAAACTGCCATTTTCCTGTTGGCCACATCTGACTCCTCTCTATCCAGAGACAATCCTTTGTCCCCACTCCAGGACAAATACCCCCTCTCCCTTAAACCCTTGGCCTTCCCCCATGTCCTCTATCCTCTGCCTTTTCCCTTATTCTCTGCTCTTTGTCCCTCTAGGACAAATCAATCTCCATTGTGCTGGAACCTGGCCTTGGCCCCTGAGCCTATACCCCTTCTTTTCAATATTGATGGGAGGTGCTGCCACACCTCCAGGCAAAGAAGTGGGGCCCAATGTGGAAACAAAACCTGCAATTCTAGAATGGGGCAATGACTCCACTAACTGCTTCTCTAATTCTAACTCTGTCCTTCCTGAGCTCTCCAGGCCTCATCTGTCCTTATCCAAGTGTCCTGGCTGGTTTTATGGCAACTTTACACAAGCCAGAGTCATCAGAGAGGAGGGGCCGCAATTGAGAAAATGCCTCAAGCCTGTAGGCAAGCCTGTGGGGCATTTTCTTAATTCGAGATTTATGTGTGAGGGTTAGAACCAAGCTTGGGCTAGTAGTCCTGGGTTCGATAAGAAAGCAAACTGAGCAAGCCATGTGGAGGAAGTCAGTCACTCACCAGCACCCACCCTTTCATGGCCTCTGTATCAGCTCCTGTTTTGAATACTTTCTGTCCTGCCTTCCATCGATGAAGGACAGTGGAAATGGAAACCCTTTCTTCCTCAACTTGCTTCTGGTCATGGTGTCTTTTCATAGCAATAGCAACCTTAAATATGACACCAATACAGTATTCCCAAAAAGCAATCTAGAAATTCAACTGCCATCCCCTCTTCTCTCCAGGTTGCTTTTCATAGTAGCTGTTTGAGGGGCAAGCCTGTTCCTGTGGACCATTCCTCCCTCTGCCAAAATGTGGGCAAATCACTGGTGGCCATTTGTCATCCTTCCTTTGAGCCTGGCAAATGTTTCAAAATGCAGATTTCTTTAAAAGGTCAGGCAGAAGGAAAGACAGACCAAACATGGGAACAAGCATCTTTAAGATAGCATGGGCTTTTAGTATTTTGTAGGGGATGTCTCCTACACCGGACCATCCTTGTAAGAATCAGAGCCCCCTATTACAAGCTGGGAGAGTTTCAGAATAGAATATGGGGGCAGGCTGTTGAAGAGTTTCCTTTGGGCTGGAGGTTGTCCATTGCTAGGAGAGAGCAAAGAGTGGTGAGCAGTGAGGGAAAGAAGGGGAGGATAGATCAACACCTCTCAAGGCCAGCCCTCAGTGGTGTCAGCAGAGAACAGAGGCAGGAACATAGGAAACAAATCCGGAATGGGGATTACTCTAGTTTTAGGAAACCTCCACTTTTGAACAAACATGGAGAAACTTCTCACAATGTGGCCATCGCTAACAATCTGCCTTCAAGAAAAGTCAGATTCCCTCTCCCCCCCCCGACCCCCCCCACCAGTTATTGTTCTTTTGCCCTTACAGAAGTTTTCTCTAAGCTAATAAGATGGCACCTCATCTAAGACAATATTTTAGTATCATATTATTCTGCATATATACACCCATTTCAGAAACACATTTGTGCCCCTATTTCTAGAGGCTCTGACAAGTCGATTTCCACCTAGAAAAAATAGTGAACAGGACAAGTAACGCTCAAAGAAACGGCAAGCTTTTCACTCAGCTAAGTGTGATGTTAACACATGTAATCCCAACATTTGAGAGGTACAAGCAGGAGGATCAGGTCTAAATGAGAAGTTGGAGCCAGGTATGATTGCTCATGACTTCAAACCCAGCACTTGGAAAGCAGAAGCAGGTGGATCTCTGTGAGTTTTGAGGCCAGCCTAATCTATGTAGTAAGTTCCAGTGCAGCTGGGGCTATGTTAAGAAACCCTGTCTCAAAACAACAACAAAAGAAATTGGAAGCTATGTGATAAAAGGAAAAGAAACAAAAGACATATTTGTATTATGGCCTAGAGGGTAGATCTTGTTGAACAGTACATTTGATATGTAGCAATGTATTTACATGCTCATAGGCTATTACTTTAGTATATTACAGAAAAGAACATTAATATGATCAAGTGTGGCTACTACACAAAACTGGCCACACCCTTGCAAACGTTTTTCAGCAACCAAGATTTGGAGTGGAAGGGTAAAAGTTTTAGTATGTTAAGCATGTCCTTCAGCACTTGGTATGAATGGCAGCTTATGGATCAACAGGTGGGCAGACTGTCCCCTACCTTACAGATGGTTCTTGAAGCTACATGACTGGTGCTGTGAACTTCCAAGAGAAAGACTGGCAACTACAGTTTCCTCTGTTCCTTATTCCAGGTTTGTAAGGGAGCCACTTGTGGACCCTAGAGATCAGAGTTGGAAGAAGCTCAGGTGTGGTAGTATGGTATCTTATTCCGTTTGGGATTCAATTTAACCTGGGAGCTTTCCTTGCTAGAGAATGGCTTTTCTTGACTTGGCAACTCATTCATAAGACTACTCTCAGCAACATTCTTTTAAACAGCCACATGCCTTTTATTCTTTAGTCACGTTACTGTTTCTCTAATGGTTTAGTTGTTTTGCAAAATTAAAAGAATCCAGAATTCTGTAGCCTTTCACCTTTGGAACAGGCAGATCTGAGATACATCTAATCAGGATGTTCTGAAGATATTTGTGTAACTGTGTCGCAATATGTCGCTGCCCTTTTGGATTCCTTTTTTAAAACAACACATCCTGTCCCTCTGATATTACAACTTGGGTTATGAATATTTTAAGAAACAAAAAAAAATCCATAGTAACAGATTGGTGTGCACACATCACACTCAACTAGGAAAGGCCAAGAAGCTGACCCCTTGAGGGGACATCACTTCTTCCCGGAAATCTGGGAACTGGAAGCTTCCTTTGCTCATCAGGAAGTACTGGAGGTTCTCCACAAAGTAGCATCTGTGGCTGTAGGCAGTTCTGAAAAGGCGACAGGAATATGGGTGAGAGATCGGAGAACTGATGGCATGGTGGGGATGGGAAGTGATCATGTGGTGTGAGCAGATAAGCAGGGCTGAGGGCAACTGCATGGCTGGAGAGGAGGAGGAGGAGGAGGAAGCAGAGAGGCAAAGGCTCTGCCAGTTGGATGCCTTTGCACAGTTGCTAATAAATAAACAGACCAACCGCATCCCTATGTTGATTCTTCCCATTTGTTTTTTAAAACTCAATAAAAATGGTTTGTCTAAACTATGAAGCTGACCTCAGACAGCGTGAAGCTCCTAAATCACAAACCACCCCTGTGTATTTGCATGAGCTGGCATCCCTCCAGTCCCCATCATCCTCTCCAGTGACATGCACAGGACAATATGGGCCCCCAATCTCCTCACCCCACCCACCTCATGTAGAGGCTTGGCCTATGACCTTTCCTCACTAGAGTCAGCCTCCCCAATAACCTTCCCTCTTGTCACCTCAGGAGATGTAAATTTTTTTATAACATTATGGCAAAAAGAAAAAAAAATGCTATTGGTAAAGTGACTCCTTTCAAGCCTTTAGCTGACTTTAAATGTTTACACCTTTAGTAAGATTCTTTGATTTTCCTATCACAGGGACTGGGTATATAGTGGCAAATTGAGTTAAGCATAGATTCAAGTATCTCTACTAAATAAAAAAAAATAGCATTTTCATTGACAGTAGCCATCATAGAAAACATACAGCCAACCTCTAAAATCCTTGGAAATACATAAAATATCCCATCTCTTTATAGTTTTCTAATTAAAACTCTGAAGCTCTCGAGTGAGGACACTTTTTGTTGTTTTTGCTGACCTAGGGATAGGGCCTCATGTTAAAGATAGATAGATAGGTAGATAGATAATTTCAACGTTTATCTATCTTTTAGCTTTTTTGTTTGTTTTTTGTTTTTTGTTTTTCGAGACAGGGTTTCTCTGTGTAGCCCTGGCTGTCCTGGAACTCATTTTGTAGACCAGGCTGGCCTCGAACTCAGAAATCCTCCTGCCTCTGCCTCCCAAGTGCTGGGATTAAAGGCGTACGCCACCACTGCCCGGCTATCTTTTGACTTTTTGAGATGGTGTATCACTAGTTAGCCAAGGCTCCCCTCAAACTCCTGATCATTTGCCTCCACCCGAGACTGCTGGGATGCTGATAAGCCTTGCCATGCCTGTTGAGGCATATAGACTCTTTTAAAGAGACCTATGTAGTGACTTGGGAAACAATATTAGAACAGCTTGAATGTCATTAAATGTTTCTTCCCTTTAGAAAAGAACTTACCATGGTTTTGTTTTTTAGGTAACCAACATTACTGTTGTGTTTTTAGGGTTCAATTACCAACTGTCCTGGAAGTCTGACACTTTGGTAAGGAGAGGTGACCCTGGAATCATCTAGATCACTATTTTTGCAACTTTTATTGAATGGGTGCCTGGGCAGTGAGACTCACAGAGTCTACGCCTCTTCAGAACCTGAGCCTGAACTAGAAGCTTGTGCTTAGGACAAGCGCTAGGATGGATTCAGCTGGAAAATACTGACTGGTTTTTCTCTCTACCAACATATTTATGTCAGCCATCTAGGGACCATGCCACACAATCATGGAGTCTGATGTCTGTGGAATGCAGCATATGCGTGCACATGAAAGGGTAGTCTGCAAAGGAAGGGAGCCCGGGACAAGCTCTGCCTCCTTCCCAGAGCTGTAGATTTGATAAAGGAGTTTCAGAGCAGAAACATCAAGACCACCCGGAAGGGGGAGGGCACTCGGGCCAGATGTCATGGGTCACATGTAGGGAGTTGTTTGCAGTTGGGTTCTGTTTGAAAGTGATTGCTAGTAGTCTCATGAGACGGCCTGTGACAAACTGTATAATAAAAATGTTAAAAATAGCGTATTCATTCCTTGGAAGAACTGTTCCCACAATGCAGTGAGCTGGGAAAATTGCTGAAGTTTTTGAACACCAAGTGCTGACCTTGTGTCCTTAGAACCCACATTACCCAGAGGCCTTTTCACCTTAAGTTTTGTTTTCCAGAACTACCCAAGCTCCAGCCAGCCCTTAAAAACGGACGACACAAAGCAAAGCACACCCCAACTCCAACCCCAAAATGAGCTTGTATTTCTGAGGAAAAGTTCAAAGTTCAAATAAAGTGTTCATATATTATTATAAGAAATTAATAAGAACAAGCCAGTTACTTTTTTTTTCACAAAATTCTGTCCTACTGATACCATATCTAGTGTAATAAGCATAACAGATATTATTGATAAAATACAAATCACACGTGTAATTAGACTTTTATTGGTAGCCAGATTAAAAAAATAATCAGGTGTAAACAATTATATTTAATACTTTTACTTGGTAACTATCAGACAACCTTAGTTTAACATGAAATCAATGTAAAAATTGAAGTGCTTTATATTCTTTTTCTGTTGTCAAGTTTTCAAAGTTTATTTGTTAGCTGAGTATGGAGGACATGCTATTGAAAGGCTGAGGCAGGAAGATATTTGAGCCCAGGGGACTGAGACCCACCTGAGCAACAAATTGAGACACTGTTTTTTTAAAAATATGACTGTATTTTATATTCTTAAAGCCAGTCTCAGCCCAGTTGCCTCACGTGGCTATTAGACGCCGTGACTATAGTCTAGTAACATTTGAATTAGAAATTGTTTTCTACCTCAAATTGAAAAAATGTTTTCTACCTAAAAATATGTAAATGTCTGGGACTTGAGAGGTGGTCAGTGTTTTATGGTGCTTGCTGCATGGGCCTGAGGCCCTGCATTTGAGCCCCAGGGAGCCTGCAACCCCTGCACCTTTGCCCTGAAGGCAGAAGATCTCTGGGGCTTGCTGCCTGTCAACAAAGATGCAAATAAATGCTCAGTCCAGGTTCTCAGAGAGACTCTGTCTCAAAAACAGGAAGGCAGAGAGTGGCACAGCACACCTGATACCCTTCTCTGGCGTCCGCACATGCCCACCTCTAGAGATAGTAGCAACAATGTTAGAAGTCCAAAGTTCAAAGTCTCTTCTGAGATCCATCCAACCAATTAACTGTAATCCCCAAAGCAAGACAAGAAACCAGCTGGGTAAACTCCAAATTCTGCATCACCATAACTGATGCCAAAGCAGTCTTCGGATCTCCAATTCCTTTTTCACTTTTGTTGACTGCAACAAACTTCTTTTCCTGGACTGGTGTCACTCCCTGTTAGCAGCATTCCTCAGGAGATATATGGCCCTGGTATATTAAAACTCTTGAGGTCTCCAAGGCAGCTTCAATGTCACAGCTTCTTGTTTCAGTGTTTGGAACCCACACATGATCTTCTGAGCTCCTCCAAAGGGCTGGTGTCACTTCTCCAGCTCTGTCCTCTGTAGCACTCACTCTCTAAGCTTAGACTGATCCACTCCACTGCCAGTGCTGTTCTTAGTGATTATCCCATGGTACCGGCATCTCCAATATGCTGGGGTCTTCTGCTGCAACTAGGCTTCATCAATAGCTTCTCTTCATGGTGCCAAGCCTCAAATCCTTTGCAAGACTCCTTCAGTCCTGGGCCATCAACTACAACTGAGGCTGCACCTTCACCAATGGTCTTCCATGGCCTCTCACAGTGCCAAGCCTCAGCTGCTCTTCATGACCCCTTCACACCTTCAAAACCAGTACCAAAACAAAACAAAACAAAACAAAAAACCCTTGGGTGACTCTTACACATGAATGTACAGCTGCAGCTCTGTACATTCTGAAACACAACTTCTTTGTCCTCTCAGAAAACACTTCCCAGAAGATTTCACCTCAGTAATGCTGGCCTCATAATCACAGCTAATTTCTTAGCTCCAGCTAACTAGCATCAATTGTCCCAGTAGTCCCTTCTATTTTTCACTCTAAAACCAGAGTGACATGGCTGAAGCTGCTGTGTTCTGCTGCTTGCTGGGCTGGAGCATGGCCCTCCATATTCTATTACCAGCTTTCTGTTTTCCAACTCCCTTTCTGCCTAAGCTTGGCCTTCCTGGAATTTGCTCTGTAGATTGACCTTGAACTCATGAGATCTGCATGTCTCTTTCTCCTGTAATGCTGGGATTAAAGACATGTACCACCATGCCTAGATTTAAGCTTTTCTTCACTTAGAACCTACTTTGTTGCAGACTGGCCTTGAACTCAGATATCTATTTGACTTTTTCCTCTTGAGATTAAAGCTGTGTAATACCATGCCTGGATCTAAATTTAGCTACATAGGATCTTGTCCCCAAATCCCTTAATCTATTATCTCCTAGAACATAGTATTCAGTACCATTTCACTTCCTGGTGCCCCTTTAATACTTGAACCATATATTTTATATTTTTCCTTCCTAAGCTTACTACGCCTGTTCAAAATATTCTTTATGAGACTTAACCAGAGAACAAAATCTCTGCTGGGCATTTTTGAGACTTCCTTTGTCAATGCAGTTAGCATAAATCTCTTTACCTTAGCCTCAGGTAGACTCTTCAGACAAGAGCAAAAACCAGCCTTATTCTTCTCCAAAATACCACAAAAACAGTCTCTATGTCACATACTGAAATTCTTCTCCTCTGAAACCTCTTGGGCCAGGTCTGCACAGTTCAAATCACCCTCAGCAACAAAGTCTTCCATATTCCTACTAGGATGGTTCATTAAGCCCCATTTAAAGCATTCCACTGCTTTTCAAATCCAAAATCCCAAAATTCACATTGTTCCAAACAAAAGCATAGTCAGGTCTATCACAGCAGTACCCCACTCCTGGTACCAACTTTTGTCTTAGGGTTTTACTGCTGTGAACAACACCATGACCAAGGAAACTTTTAGACAATATTTAACTGGGGCTGGCTTACAGGTTGAGAGATCTAGTCCATCATCATCAAGGTGGGAGCATGGCATCTTCTAGGCAGGCATGGAGCAGACAGAGCTGAGAGTTCTACAACTTTATCTGAAGGCTGCTAGTGGAAGACTGACTTCCAGGCAGCGAGGATGAGACTCTTAAAGCCCACGCCCACAGTGACACACCTATTCCAACAAGGTCATACCTCTAAATAATGCCACTCCCTGGACCAAGCATGGTCAAACCATGACAAAGGAAGAGGAAGAAGAGGATGAGAGGAAGCTCAGTGGTTAAGAGCACTGACTGCTCTTCCAAAGATTCTGAGTTCCATTCCCACCAACCACATGGTGGTTCATATGTAATAGGATCCTATGCCCTCTTCTAGTGTGTCTGAGGACAGCTACAATGTACTCACAAACATAAAATAAATAAATAATTCTTTTTTAAAAAAACGTATTAAAAAAAAAAGAAGAGGTTGAGAAAGAGGAGGCAGCTCCTTAAATGTGTAGAAGACAGGAGTGCTTGATTTCTAAGAAAAGGCAGATCAGATTACTATGCTCTGGTTTTGATTGCTATGCCACATCAGCATTGCTCCAGGGTTGGCTCTCATCAGAGCAACAAGGGAATAAAGAAAGGACAGACACACAGAAATGCTGGGATCTGGTAGATTAGGCTCTCTGATAAGGAAACTGCAGCACTGAGAGGCTCGATGTAACTTGCTGTTCATAGTGGAACACAGGTGGGGCTTATGGTGTACAGCTGAGCAAGAGGCAACGTTAGTTGATCTCACTAATAGCAGGGCAGTCTGCAGGCTATAAATATGTGGGAGGAGAAAGCAATTGTAGACATTTTCTGAGCATACTTGCCATCCCTCTGAGTCTCACCCTGGAGAGAAAGCTTTGCCATTTTGTTAGATCTGAGGCTATGAGGCCCTTGTCATGTCTACGCCCATGTAAACTGCACTCTCAGGACCTGTGATTTCTCAGCTCCCCACATTGCTGGCTCATGCATCCTAGACGGATGCTCTACTACTGGTCTACATCTACAACCTCATTAGTTCTTTGGTCACTAAGGCCTCATGCAATTAAACCATGGAATAACGTAGTTAAGATCCTCAAGGAAACAAATGTGAAGGGAAGATTTTATGTCTAGCATAATGGACACAGATCACTCAGGGAGTGCTGCTTCCATGAACACTTTCAGGGGCACTTAGATGTGAGGAGATGTAGGATCATGTTGAGGTACACTAAAGCACATCAGGGGGATAGTGAAGTACAGATTTGTGACTTTGGAAGTTAGGCTTTTAACTATTCACTACTCCATGCATTTATTTTAGATGGTTCTCTGTATTAGCAATTTATTTTACTATGAAATTAAAAAGAAAAGATGAAGGTGGAGCAAAACATAGAGTAAATTTTTCCATAACTGTTTGATTTGAGAAGACAGTACTCACAGGGGTCATTTGACATAACAAAACTCACATCTCAGAGGCATTAAGTTTCCTCCAATCTGTGGCAAGACCTTTCATGAGCCGTAGGCTTATTTTTAAACAGCAAATAAACAAAGCAATGATAAACTTGGTCCTTTGGCCTCACAGAAGTGGTGAGAAAACACACTTACGTGATTTCTCGTGCAAAGATGTTGCTTAACAGCACATAAAAACATCTTCATAATGTATCAGGGCAATAAATGCCTATGAATCAATTAGGCAGCCTGACAAGATAGACTATTGCGTGGTTTATACTGTCTGCTAATTCCTATCACCTAGGTGCACTCTTGTAGACATGTTAATGCTAGCCTTGTCAATACTTGAAGATGATGCCTTGAGTTCTGAAGACTTTTAATAAAGGCTTGGTTCTTTTTTTTTTTTAAGTCGGGGTGAATATATTAGCTGGGGAACACACTCAAGTGTGTGAAGGGCCAAACCCAGATCAACATGCTGCTCATAGATACAGAGCATGAAGGTCTTAATCAAGGATGTTCCCAAGTCTGCTTTCTGTGTTAAATTTTCTGCATCATCATGACTTTGAATAAACTGATAACTAACAAATTTTTGTCTGCAACCCATTCTCCAGATACATATTGTAATGGATTGCCAAAAGCTCCCCTAGCATGGCAGACAAGCGTTTCAGATGTCTGCCCCAGACCAAATTCCTGATTCCCACCTCCACAAATGTTCTCCACCCACAGTTCTCCCATCTCAATGAATGGTTCCTTGTTCCTTCCCTTCGGTTTGGTTCAGTTTGGGGATGGATCTCCTTGATGGGTTTTGTCTTTTTGTGCCACTGTGATCATCCTGACCAACATGAGAATAATCTAAAGAGACACTCATGTCCCTCCCTTCTAATCTCAGACTACTGAGCAAGGAACCCCAAAGAACTGCAATTTGCCCCAGGAATATCATGTGGGGTTATGAGGAAGAGCCTCTCTAGGCGCTAACAACTCAGACCACCTTGCAGGAGAAAGCTGTAATGGGTGGGGACATATGTCAATTGAAACTCCTTAACCTAGCACAACTCTAGTCGTCTACTTAAACCTAAACCCCATGTCAGGTCCCAAAGGTGGACTTGGCGTGGGTTGGGGGTCATGGCATTTCTTTGTCCCTCTTTCCAATGTGGCTGCATTAAAGAATTCTTCTTTTTCCACTTTTCACTATTAACCCATCACTTTTAGTAGACTTATTAAGAATGAGTGGCAAAGCATGGCTCCTATAACCATCAGAGCACAGGTTCTGATTCAAATAACTTTAGTAACGTCACTTCCAATCCATGAGCAAATCCTTCTGATTCTTTCAAAATATACTCAGCAATATGACGTTCTTATGAAATACACTGTAATTACAACATTTCCTCCCCTCTTTCCTTTACTCCCAATCCTGCTATGTCTCTTCTGCTCCCCTTGAAATTCATGGCCTCTAATGCTTTAGATTATTATTGTGGGCTGGAGGGATGTCTCAGCAGTTAAGAATCCCGGCTTCTCTTCCAAAGGACCTGGGTTCAATTCCCAACACCTACATGGCAGCTCACACCTGCATATAACTCCAGTTCCAGAGAATTTGACACCTTCACACAGACACACATGAAGGCAAAACACCCATGGGTTGGAGAGATGGCTCAGTGGTTAAGAGCATTGGCTGCTCTTCCAGAGGCTCTGAGTTCAATTCCCAGCAACCACATGATGACTCACAACCAGCCTTCTTTATAATAGCCAGAAGCTGGAAAGAACCCAGATGTCCCTCAACAGAGGAATGGATACAGAAATTGTGGTACATTTACACAATGGAATACTACTCAGCTATTAAAAACAATGAATTCACAAAATTCTTAGGCAAATGGTCAGAACTGGAAAATATCATCCTTAGTGAGGTAACCCAATCACAAAAGAACACACATGGAATGCAGTCACTGTTAAGTGGATATTAACCCAGAAGCTCGGAATACCCAAGACACAATTCGCATATCAATAGATTCCCAAGAAGAAGGAAGGAGAGGCCTCTGGTCCTGGAAAGACTCCTTGCAGCAGTGTAGTGGACTATCAGGACAGAGAAGCGGAGGGGGTTGATTGGGGAACAGGAGGAGGGAAGAGGGCTTATGGGACTTTTGGGAAGAGGGGAACCGGGAAAGGGGAAATCATTTGGAATGTAAATAAAGAATATAGAAAATTAAAAAAAAAAGAATACTTATGGAAAGGGCTGATTGGTCATAATGCAGTACCTTTTTATCATATGGGTGGAAGAAGAAAGCAGGCCTTGCATGCTGAATCATGCAGTGCTTGCAGGGAGCTCTGCACAGGGTCATCTTCCAAATAAGGTCAGGCATCTGTGCTCAGAGACACTCAGCACCAAGGCCAGGTAAAGAAAGGGAAGCCCCACTCACAAAAGGAGTCCTCTTGCTCCAGGCTTGGAGAGCTATCCAGATATGATGGACTGTGACTGTACTAGCAGGGTTCTCCAACAGAAATAAATCTAAAAATTAAACAGAAATGTGTCTTTCTTCCCCGTTGCTGCCATTACTGCCACTGGGCCATCCCAACTTCTTTTCTTGCATTAATTTTCTCAGTTGACAGTCACTAATAACTAATAATTTATTATCTTCCCATTTACAGGACTGTATGAGGGCAGGAGTTTCTGTGTAATTTCTTTCTGTGTGAGTCCTGTCTTCATTACTTTCTCCCAAGTGCATGAACAATAGTTGGGAAGAGATCATTAGACATTTATTCAAAGAAGATCAAACAAAATTGGATCATCCTGTACCAGGCACTTTATACTTCACCCTAGAAATAAATTCAATAATAGAGTTGATTTTCCCAGATGAAGTGTGGGCCAATAAGAAAGTCTCCCAAACCCTCACTGTCACGTGAATTTGAGTCTTTTTGTCTTAGAAATGGACAACAACAATGACATCTTTATCCTATCACTTATCTCCAAATGGATATGATAAATTAAATGTCAGAAAATATAGAGGAAATGGTTTCTCACACTTAATGAAGAACATTCTGACCTGTACTAGTTACTGAACTGGCTAATTTTATGTACCCTGATACAAGCTAGAATTATCTGAAACGAGGGAGCCTCAATTGAGAAAATCTAACTGTAGCCAAGCCCATTGTGAGTGGCGCCATCCCTGGGATGGTGGTCCTGGGTTCTAAAAGAATGCATGCTGAGCAAGCCATGGGGAGCAAGTCAGTAAGTACCACCCCTCCAAGGCATCAGCTCTTGCCTCCAGGTTCCTGTCCCATGCAGTTCCTGCCCTGACTTCTTCTAATGATGAGTTGTGATATGGAAGCATAAGCCAAACAAACCCTTTTTCTTCAACTTGCTTTTGGTTATGGTGTTTTATCATGGAAGTAGAAAAATTTTTTTTAATTAGATATATTCTTTATTTACATTTCAAATGTTGTCCCCTTTCCTGGTTCCCCTCTCCCCCGAAAATCCCATAAGCCATCTCCCCTTCCCCAATCAACCCACTCCCGCTTCCCTGTCCTGGTATCCTCTACACTATGGCATCAAGTCTTTCCAGGACCAAAGGCCTCTCCTCCCTTTGGTGTCTAACAAGACCATCCTTTGCTGCCTATGTGTCTGGAGCCATGGGTAACACCCTGTGTATTCTTTGGTTGATGGCTTTGTCCCGGGGAGCTCTGAGAGTACTGGGTGACTCATATTGTTGTTCCTCCTGTGGCACTGCAAACCCCTTCAGCTCCTTGGGTCCCTTCTCTTGCTCCTCCATAGGGGACCCTGTACTCAATTCAATGGCTGACTGAGAGTGTTCCCCTCTGTATTTCTTATGCACTAGCAGAGTCTCCTAGGTGACAGCTATATCCAGCTCCAGTCAGCAAGCACTTGTGGGCATTGATAATAGTGTCTGGGTTTTGTAACTGTATGTGGGATGGATCCCTGGGTGGGGTAGTCTCTGGATGGTCTTTCCCTCAGACTCTGCTCCACCCTTAGTCATTCGGGAAATGCAAATCAAAAAAAAAAAAAAAAAACCCTGAGATTTCACCTCACACCAGTCAGAATGGCTAAGATAAAAAACTCAGGAGACAGCAGGTGCTGGAGAGGTTGTGGAGAAAGAGGAACACTCCTCCAGTGCTGGTGGGATTGCAAGCTAGTACAACCACTCTGGAAATCAGTTTGGCAGTTCCTCAGAAAACTAGGCATAATACTACCAGAGGAACCCTTCTATACCTCTCCTGGGCATATACTCAGAGGATTCTCCAGCATGTAATAAGGACACATGCTCCACTATGTTCATAGCAGCTCTATTTATAATAGACAGAAGCTGGAAAGAACCCAGATATCCCTCAACAGAGGAATGGATACAGAAAATGTGGTATATATACACAATGGAGTACTATTCAGCCATTAAAAACAATGAATGTGTGAAATTCTAAGACAATTAGATGGAACTAGAAAATATCATTCTGAGTGAGGTAACCCAGTCACAAAAGAACACACATGGTACGCACTCACTGATAAGTGGATATTAGCCCAGAAGCTTGGAATACTCAAGACACATTTCACATATCAAATGATGCCCAAGAAGGAGGAAGAACAAAGTATGGATACTTGGGTCCTTTGTAAAAAGGGGAACAAAATACCCACAGAAGGAGATACGGAAGTAGAAATTCTAACTAGGACAGCTATGTATCACTGTCTTAGCTCACTTATTTGGAAAGATAACTGCTCTCATCCATTATTGGGAATTAGATAAAGCTGAGAATGACAGGAAACCCCAAGTAATGGAAATTCAGATATGATAGCTTGTTTGTCTCTCCCTTATGAGTGTGACAACAGGCCCAGAGCAGGTATAGCACTCTATGCTTTTGTTTCTTATGATTCGGTTCTCATTTCTATGGCCCCCTGACCATGCAATGTGGTTGCCCTTGTCCAGTCATTGTTAACTGTCCATACAGAAGCAAGGAGAGGCAGAGGTCAACGACTTCAGTTGCCCAAGAAATACTTGTCTCAACCAGAACTTAGATAAAAAGCCTTATACAAGATGAAAAATGTAATGTTTATTTGCAATGCTCTCAGCCTAGATGAAAAATTGTCATTATCATGGACAAAAGGAGAAGAATAGACATTTGAAGCTAAATCTTAGTTTCCCCTTCAGCCGATTATAAAGAGTAAATGTGTATGCATATCATGATGTCTAGAGGTCACTGAAATGACCTTCTCTCCTTGTCTGCATTAAATCATGTCTTGATCATTCCCTTTGAAGGAATCAAACGGTCCATCCTTCCACGTTCCTGCTGTGCTGGTCTCGTCACCTCCAACACTAGCAGATAGAGACAGCATCTCATTCCACAGATCTGAACAGGCCACCCGAACATCTCATCCCACAGATCTGAACAGGCCACCCAACTTGGTGCTCATTCATTGGCGACCATCCTCAGGTGTGTGTGTCAGCAGGATTGGGGATTCCTAGCACTAAAACCATCTTGGTTTCAAAGGGTGTCACTAGATTCTCAGGGTCCTCTAAAGCAGATAAATAGTATTTTTTGTATTCCTCCTTGTGTCTGCATCATCTTTCTCAGTTCTGCTTGGCAAATGATATTCTTTGGCATTGCTAACACTGCCTTAAAATTAAGGTTTTTATTTTAAGTCAAGAAATTATTATTTTTTCAAATAAAATTTTACCATACATGTCACATAGATAAGCACAACACTGTGCAGTAGGGTATGTTCTGGGTGGGGCTATTTGCAAGTGAGTGTCTACAGCATTTCTTAATTTGCTGAGAGTCAGCTAGGAGAAGATGAATTTTGTGGATTACAACAGGGATTGGCAGGTACTTTGGTAACCCAGCTATATGCCAAGGTCTGGTTGCCTAGCAACTCCACCTCAACTGAGACAGGTTCTGCCAATACTTTCCCAGAAATCTAGCACTAAGAGAAATGGAACTAATGATTAAACATCAGGAAAAAAAATCCACTGAGTTACAAGTAAAACAAAGCAATAAACTGTCACCAGACCAATGTTGGGAGGCCTAAGGGCAGAGTAGGCAGAATATCTGAGGGCCACAAACTTCGTGGGCCGTCTGTCTGATTTCCCAACATTCCCTGCACTGGCCCTGCAGACCCATGCCTTCCATGTTAAACTTTCTAGCCCAGCCTTTCTTTTAGTTTCTGTTTTTAACAGTCGCTCCTGCACTTTGCCAAAAGTCCCATTCTTCCTTTCTTTACACCTCCATGAACCTCCTTCTTGTTTATTATGTGTTGATGAAAGTAATGTGGGTTGGGAATTCAGCTCAGTTGGGTGCTTGCTTAGCGGGCAAAAGTCTTGCATTCCTAGTCGTGCACCACATAAACTGGGTGTGGTAATGTATGCCTAGAATCCCAGCACTTTGGATCAGAATTTCAAGGGTGTCCTCAGCTTCATAGAAAATTTGAGGCCAGCTGGACTACATGAAGCCTAGACTTAAAAAAAAATTAAAACAAAGCAATGAAACTAATGTTGATTTCTAATATCTGATATGTTCTTCATTGCTATGGGTGGGGCTATTGGCAGCAAGTGGGTGGAAAGCATCTCTCTGTGTAGGCTGCTATGAACATTTTTACTGTATGTAGGTCAGCCTATCAGCAAAAAATGCCCTAGGTGTCAGTAGTGCCAGCCTGATATAGTTGCATATTAATACACATCATATTACATATATACATATTATATCTATAATAAGATTGTATATATTATTATATTGCATACACATGTATGTATACATACATATATATTATATATACAATGTAATACATACATTCAGTATATTACATATGTACATATGGAGTGATTACATACACATATGTGTAATATACAATATTATATGTAATATATAACAAAAATATACAATGTTATATACATTTAGTACATATGTAATACAATGTAATATATACAATACTATAATAGAATATACAATAATAAATATACAATATGGTATAGATAGACAGTAAGTTCCATATGAAATGGCGTGTAGCTTGGTTCTCACCTGGTAAAATCCTAGTTCATTGATGTTATTTTGTGTGAAGGAAGTGGCAATTCAAAGCAAAAGTCTAAAACGGCTCCTTATGGAGGAACTAGTGAAAAAGACTGAGATGCTGGCCTTGTGTTAGAGCCCTTTGAGGGTGACAAGTTGGTTGTGCTGAGTCCTAATAAAATACACACAGCTAGAGCTTGTTGTTGGCCCTGCTATACACAACCTCCAGAGTTGGAAATAGACAAATCCTGATTTCCACAGACAGGGGGCCAGGAAGGCCAACTCTCTAGCTATCTGGGTGCTGGCTTGCTCAGCCCAGGGATGGTACCACCCACAATGGGCCCTCACACCCTTGATCATTAATTGAGAAAATGCCTTACAGCTGAACCTCATGGAGGCATTTCCTCAAGGGAGGCTCCTTTCTCTGTGATAACTCCAGCTTGTGTCATGTTGACACAAAACCAGCCAGTACACTTGACCCCTTGTGGGGGGGTGGGGGGGTGGGGGGTGGGGCGGGGGGTGGGGTGGTGGGGCAGGGGTCCCGCTCATGCTGCCATTGACCTTCCGAATACCTGTGGGCTCTTTGGCTGGCTGAGACGGGCTGGCTGAGATGGCTTGACTCTGATGGTTTGGGTCCTTTCCCTGTGGCTAGGAACGCTGAGGCTAGCTCTGTGTGGTAAATTTAATAAGAGACGGTTCATAACTTTGGTGCTTTATTATTAAAAAAATCGAAAGAGAAAAGGAGATAGAAAAATAAAGAGAAAGGAGAAAATAGAGAGATGAGAAAAGCCATAACCACGTGGAAAGGGGAGAAAAATAGAGAGATAGAGAGACGAGAGAGAGAGATAAGGAAAAGGGGCAGGAGAAAGAGAGTGGGAGAGGGATAAGAGAGGGATAAAGAGGACACAGAGGGGCAGGAGGCCTCCTTAAATAATGGCCTGGGTTACCTGGCTATTGCCAGGTAACAGAGGGGCAGGGAAAGCCTGACTGTAGCCAGGTGACTGCAGAGGTGGAGTTCAGCTGGAACGCTAGGGGCTTGGCTACACGTGACTGATGGCCACAGGATTATGGAGTTGGCCTTGTCTCACACCAAGGTCCGACAGATCCTCAGTGACTTAGAAGAATTAATGTACGTCTAATATAGAAATTTTACAGTTTCTCCAAAGGCCCTAACTTGTTTGTTAGTTAGACACTGTCAGGCCAGAGACATAGGCCATCTTCTGAGAGCATCCCCTTTCCACTATAGAAGAAATGCCCTGTCTTAGGCATTACTGCTGTGAAGAGACACCATGACCAAGGCAAGTCTTATAAAGGACAACATTTAATTGGGCTGGCTTACAGGTTCAGAAGTTCAGTCCATCATCATCAAGGTAAGAGCATGGCAGCATCTAGGCAGGCATGGTGCAGAGCTGAGAGTTTTACATCTTCATCTGAGGTCAGCTAGTGGAAGACTGGCTTCTAGGTAGCTAGGACTAGGGTATTAAAGCCCACTCCCACATTGACACACCTACTCCAACATGGCCACACTTACTCCCACAAGACCACACTTAATCCAACAAGACCACACCTCCAAATAGTGCCACTCCCTGGGCCAAGCGTATGCAAACCATCACATGCCCCTCTCTTAATTCAACATGTTTCCTTTGATGTGCATGTGTGTCTCTATGATAAAGGCTTACAGTCGTAGCTCTTGTCTGAAAGGTCAGAAGGAAACATATTTTGCTGACATATTTTATTCTGCCCTAGATATTGGAAATGTCATAAGTGGTCTAATACTAGTATTATATAACCCCAGACTCTAGACCAGACACTTCTGTTTCCTCTGACCACATTTGAAAATTAATACATTTTAAATCTCACCTGACTGGAATCCTTTAAGATATTAAACTTTTATTAAGAGAACAGAGTAGATGATAGAACGTGTAGCATTTGGCAGACTTTGGTTTCATATTGTTTCTAGACAGCTGGTTGGTTTTTACTGATGTCTCCTACCCTACGTCTGGAAACCATCTCAGCAGATTATCTACTCCAGGAAAGAAAGCTTAGGACTCTTCAGGGCTGGAGCTGTAATGGTTGTGACAATCCAAAACTCCAAAATCAGAAAATATGTTTTCAATGTCTTGTTGTTCAGCATCAGCACACAGAGGATGATCTAGGAAACCAGCCTCCTGGACTGCACAGCGGAAGAGAGAGCTGGGAAGAAAGGCCATTGACTTCCTGTGGCTCTGTGCTGCTTGCCAAGGGCTTCCTCTCACAGAAGTTCGGAAGAATCCAATTTCTCCTTCCCTCCCTTCCTCTCCCTCCCCCCCCACCCCGTCTCTTAATTTCCCTCCTACCAGTTTTCATCATCTTTAAAGAGCAGCATAAATGGAGAGTAGGCTTATCAAGAGTGATGCCAAAAAGATACTTTACCTGGAATTACTTTCTGAGTGAATTCTCATGTCTCAAAAAGTTTTATCAAGTAACTGTAGTTGTATTATAAAAATTTAAATGAGTGGGAATGAGAGAAAGGCCTTTCATAGCCAGAATAGAAATCTTACTGGGTTTAGTTCTAAAAATAGAACCCCCATAGCTATAGCATTGTGGCTACAGCTGACCCCCCAGTGGTAATGCCTGCAAAGCCACTGGGCCTTATTGCATGAACCATGTTCACCGTCATACCTGCTATAATGTCTGATAGGAGTCATTATTTGGGCTTTTTGAGACCTTTTAGAGGATTTAGTAGAGTTCTTTTTTTTTTAAATGTTTGTGTCACAAACATCAGTAGTTATTTAATAGCACATGGGGCATGTATTCTCTCTATTGAGTGATATAAGGGCCTAATAAGTCAACTACATGCAGAAAGCATGTGTGCAATTTTGTAGACTCCTCTCTTCTTACTTTCAAAGAAAATGCAACCAAGAGAAAGTTAATATTTTTGAGTGTAGTGTAAGTTGCTTATAAAAATGTACTCTGACCCCAAAACTCAAAGCTGTTGATAATGCTGCCTTCAGTGCTGACATTTCCCATTAGTGTTAAAATCATTCTGTCTCTTATGTTGTCCCATTTGATTTTTCCCACCAACACATCACCTATGCCTGCCAAGCACTATATAGTAGACACAGCTTTTGTAGGATTAATAAATACAATTACATTATAATTTACATTAATTTCTGATTCTAGGTTGGTGAAAGGAGTTTCATTTCAGGACTCAATTAGCAAAAATTTTCAAAAGCACTGCTTCTGGATTGTAGGGCTACAGACCACACCCTGAATGGGAACAATATACAAAGCCCCCTCCTCTGGGGCAGAACTTGGGACAAGTAGATCCACCCACCTATACTCCAACCCCTGCCTACCAACATCAACACAACTACATACAGTCATCTTAGCATCCCAGAAGTCTATGTTATCTGGTAGAGCAAGTGTTAAGGGACATCTGACTCCATTTGTTTTTTTCTTTTTTCTAGTTAAACATAATGTTAGAATTTGATTTATTTCTATACTGTTCCTTATGGTGCTTTTTTCCTCTCCTCAGCTAAAGGTCAACTTTGTTTGGTTTGGGTTTTTTTTCACTTGTTCTTTATAATCTTGTGATTCAAATGATATGAATTGTTTCCATTGTTTTATGGTATGTTATGGGAACTGTCTGACTATAACCCCATAACCTGTGGCTTTCCCATGATCATAAAAATAACTTCAAAATTCTACTTTTGTAATCACTTGCTCTCTTGCTATGATGAGTTTCCCCTGCTTTTGGTTTGGACTGCTTCAATCTCCTACTCTTGAGAAGACTATAAGTTTGGCCTGGCCATAAAAACAATTTTTTTTTTATCTTGACACCATAACACTTGAATACTGTGACGTTCCAAGAGATCCTGTGTAGGGCACACATTCCAGTTGTTTCACAAACATGGCCATGGTGTTACCTGCTATCCCTGTTTGCCAACCTGAAGGGTTTCTGGTATTTTCTGTGATACCATAGTTAGAACATGCGGATGCTTGCT
The DNA here is from genome assembly GCA_036184795.1 of Tokudaia tokunoshimensis. Classification (NCBI taxonomy): domain Eukaryota; kingdom Metazoa; phylum Chordata; class Mammalia; order Rodentia; family Muridae; genus Tokudaia; species Tokudaia tokunoshimensis. The sequence goes on from BTHU01000016.1 coordinate 51,476,822, forward strand.
TAGAGTAGGCGATTCCTTCCCCCCATATACACCATGCAGCCATTTTCTTCAGAGCTTCAGCAAAGAACTGCTTAGGTGGTTCTCCATATCACTTCCTCCCTCACTGTTTTTCTCTCTCTCTGCAAGGAACCTGCCTTTGGTCCCCTCAGTGTCAGCTCTGCTACAAACCTGCTATAAATCTTGAAAACAGAGCTGACTACTTCCTTCAACAGAGAAAAGAAAATGAGGATATAAAGTTGAGAAAATTATCCACCCACATTTCCTATATATTTAGTTATTTTAGAGGTATGGTCTCCTATATCAGACAGCTAACCTTGAACTCACTATGATGACTCTGAACTTCTGGTCCTCCTGTTTCTGGCTCTCATGGGCTAGGGTCACATGCCTGTAGCACTGTGTGTGGCTTCTATGGGGTGAGTGATGCTAGAATACTTGGAATCCTAAGGACTCACGCATGCCAAGCAAGCACTTCAGTACCTGAGCTGCTGGGAAGTTGGAACTGAGATAAACTCATAGGTGGGATCTTTTATTTTATTTTTTTCACATTATAGCATGATGAAGAGAACTATGCATTTAAATAAGTAGAGAAAAAGGATAGGCCAAGTCTGCCTGTATTTGAATAGACTATCAAAGCAAGGCAATGAGGAATAAGAATGAAGTTTTTCGTTTTTCGTTCCTACTGTGTTAAAGGGGTTTTTTTGGCGGGGGGAGGGGAATAGTGAAATTCAATGCCTCTCCAATTCCTTCTGGATTTCGAGGCAGTCATTAGGCTCTTTTGGAAAGCTCACCTGGATATGCACACCTAGCATGAGGTATCATCGTGAGGAGCATATTGAATGCCAGTCAGTCCCAGAATAACTTATTATGTTTTCCTTTTGGCTTGTGGAGACTGATACATGCTTTGAAAGAGCCATCAATAGCAAGCTCTAAAACTAAATGGGAATTAATGTAAAAGATCGAGAAAGGAGATAAAGAAAATAACGCACAGGACCAGAAAGTGAGTGGACATTGTGGTTGGCTTGGGTTGTCAACTTGGTTGGATGAAGCAATATTAATGATTGGTGAAATGCACCCCTGTGTGCCTGTGGGGCTATTTCCAGAGATGACTGACATGTGGGACCTACTCTGAATGTGGATGGCCTCTACCAATGGGCTGGCAGCCAGATGAGAAGTTGGAGGAAGGCAGTCTGCATTTGGTTGCAAGCCCCCTTCTCATGAGTGTGTAGCTGGCTGTGAGACGTTCAAGGGGAAGGACTTTGTATCTCAGCTCTCAAGGGATATCCCAAATCTTCACTGAGGGAGTGGGTGGGTACGTGGGGGCAGGTGGCAGATGTGGATGGGATGACTTCTCCTATTAAACGACTAGGCAGCTGCTTGGTTCTCTGCCAGCAGATGGCCAATGTTGGACTCCCCACCCCCATTACATAATTGAATTCAACAAATAGGTTTTCATAATATGTACAAACATTTTATTTATCTGATTCTCTAGAGACCACTAATACAACATGACTTGTTGATAGAATGAAGCATATTTTGTCTCCTGAAGCACGAAGTGCAATGATAGGGGTAGGGGTGGGGACAAAGAACAAGAAAATTAAGGTGAAGAATGACATTCAGGTAGCACTGGCTATCTATGACAACAAATGAGTAACAGTGGCTTGAACAAAATGGGCATTAGATTTTCTCACATTATATTATGAGTTGGGTAGTGTGTGCTGGGACTAGTTGTGTAGCTCAACATCAGCAAAGCTAGATCTTGGTAAGTCTCCTAAAGTTTCTTCATGGCTTTAAGTAGCACTTCCATTTTTCTGAAAGGGGTAAGAAAGACATACAGCTCTGACTCTCCCTCTTAAGGAGTTTCCCTGTAAGACTAACACTTCAACCCACATCTCATCATTCAGAAAGCCATCACAACAGAGACACATTTTTCTTCTAGGCATCAGGGCTCCTTCCCCAGAAGATATCTAGGCACTTTGCCTAGATAAATTGGTACATGGGTCCACTTTTCTGAACCAATTGCTATCTGTCACAATCCAGTCCCTTGTTATTCTTGAACTACAGCCTGAATTTCAGATGTAATTTCATGCTCCCAGGCCCTGATGGAGAAACTTCAAAGTCTTTCCATTACCTACAGGCTAGCTTTCAAGACTCTTCCCCAGTGTGTCTGCAATTAAATTCAACAAAAGCATATTAACGACTGCCAGCTGCCTTCCTCAAGCACTCTATTCCAGACACGCTGCACTTGTAAAAGTTCTATGGACAAAGCCAGTCATTTCCATACCCATGTTTGCTCCTCGATTCCCTCATTTCCAACCTCTGTTTCCTCACTTCCGCTCATTTATCCTGTGCTTCTTACATTCCTCATTCTAATGTAATGTGCCCCAAGACCCCGCTAAAGCCCTCATTTTCTAAGTTGCTGCCTGCACACTGACCACGGAAGATATTTCCATCTTTAAAAAGTGTGTGCATGTGTGCACACACGGGTCCATGTGTGCGTTTGTGTATATGTGTGTGTACACATGTCACAACAACTATGTGAAAGTAAGACAACTTACAAGAATCAGTTATTTTCTTCCCATGTGGGTTCTGGGAATTAAACTCAGGTTTTCAGATTTGGCAGCAACCACATTCACTTCGGAACTATGTCACCAAAGTTCCAGAGGGAGGGGAAAAACTCTTCTTCTCCATGCTGTATAAAATACACTTCAACTCGAAGACCCTCCTTTCTCTTCCCTGGAGTTTCACATGTGCACTCCCTGTCAACGGGTTGCTTGCTCCATCTCTTGACCTCTTGACCTATCGTTGACTTTACAGGTTTAAGAGGGTTTAATTGTGAGGCTGGGGAAATAGCTCAGTGAGTAAGAGTGCTTGCACAAGCAAGCAGACCTGAGTTCAACCTCCAAGCACCCAGGTAGAGGTCGGCTGTGGTCATGCATGTATCTGCAACCCTAGCACTATAGGGAGTGGAGAAAAGAGGACAACTGAGCTTGTTGCCCATCTGTGTTGTGAGTAATTTAAAAAAGCACACTTCCCCTTGCCTGGTCTCCTTGCTTGGTGCTATGGCCCCTCACAACTTACTCTGAGGTCACAACACAGCTTGCTCCACCTCCATCCATCTCACCCTGACTCCTGTTGCTGGCTTGCTAAGCTGCCCAAACCTGTCCTTCCTGAGAACGCCTGGAGCTACTATCACTTGTGTTCCACAGACCAACCGACCACCCTGGCAATTGGCTACATGGTTTTACCCTCTCTTTTGCCCACCTAAATTGTCGCAAATGGAAAACACCCGACAGCCTTAATATTTAATACCAGTCAGATTTGTATCTCTAAATCTCCAACCCCAATATGCCCATGCAAAGAACACACAACTCAGTTATAATATTTACAAGCTGCATGCCTAGATTGGGCAGATCTACTACTACACTACTCTCCTCCCCAGCTGTGAGATCCCTTTCCACTGCGGCTCCTCCAGGCCACATGGTCCTGCTCCATCTTCCACCTCCTCTTCCTCCATCTTCCTCTCTCTCCGTTCAACAACCCCCCCCACCCCCGCCAAGTCTTGTCATCTCTCTTTCTCCCTCCCCTCTCTCTTTCTCTAAAACTTCCAGTCCCACCTTTCCCTTCCACTGCTCAATCTCAGACTCTAGCTTTTTTTTGACCAGTTAAAATGAGGAGAAGGTTCACATGGAATAATCTGAGTAACAAGATCTGCTCTTGGGGGGGGGGGGCAGCCCCTCTTCAGGAAGCAAAATTAGCATCAAAATACAAACAGCACCAGGGTAATCCTCCACACCTCAGTCCAACTCTGGGTTCCTAGAGAGATTCTATCTGATAGGAAGAAAGCAGAGAGAGGTAGAGCAGATCACTTGATGGATTCTTTTGGCTTCTGTGCATGCACACAAGCCCGTTTACCTATACACACATACTATGCACATATTCACACATTAAAAAAAAGAAAAGACTTTAGTTTCAATTGAAGATGAAGTTTTATTGGATTGAATTTATCAGAAGTCTTCAGAACTATGTGGTCATATTTGGGTTTATGCAATTCCAAATGATTTCTGCACATTTATTATAGTCACATTCTTTTCCAGATGGTAATGTGGCTTTCATGGAGCACTAACTAGGTGTTAGCAACATGAGCAGCTTGAAAGGTTAACATAGGTTAATATCTGTCCAAGCAAATGAAGCAAAGTGATTATTAAAACTGCTTATTGAAACAGAGGGCATTTAAGTTCTATGTCACCATTTAATTCTGATCCATATTAAGTAGATGTTTTTGAAAAGTAACAATTGAGTTCTGATTATTTGTAAGTAGTTAAGTTGCTTAAGAAAATATAGAACTCCAGGAAGTTAATCATGAATATAGCAAAAATTTTAAGTTAGAGTTCTGTTGTACAAATGTTTCTGGCCAGCTTCATGGTATTTTTCTGAAAATATATAAAGTAGACCCTTGACTTTTCGTGAAACAGTAAGGATTGTTATAGCCTTTGGTTTATTTGATTTGAGAGACAATGATGAAGCACAAGATAGATATGTGAGGCTTGCTTTTGAGATGTAACATTTGTGGAGGAATTCGATTTTTCTCCCTGGGCCTAGTGGCACTGGAAAATATATGGACTTGCCCATAAGTATAGAAAAGGAGTCATGCTTGGAAAATGTTTCCCAAACGGAGAATATTTATCTTTCCTTACTTCAAATAACTTTGTAAAACAAGGCTAACCCACACACTTAGAAATTTATGTCAGGTTCTTTCCCAATGAGAACAAGCATTGGCTCCTGAATCTGCTTCTGGAACTGGGTCAAGACACACCTTGAGGCTTTTCTTACTCGCTTGTCTCTGGAGATCAGCTTGAAGCCAAAGCTGCCTATACCCTGTTAACAGCAGCTGGAGCAGGCAGCAAAAGGCCCACGGGACCTTCCATGGGACCGTCCATCAGCTGGATGTTGCATAATTCATGATTCCTAATTCTGGATCCATCTCTCTGTTTCTCTCCTATGTCTACCTAGCACTCCTGGAAAACCCTACCTAACTGCTTCACTAAGGTCCCTCATACTGTTCTCTTTAGTGTTTACTAGACACTAAAGTACAATGATTTCTTGGCTAGATCTTGTCACAGACCTCTTGTCCCCATTGAAGGCTCGCCTGGCAGTAATACTTATTATTGAAACACTCCATTATCCACTCTCCTTCCTCGTGGATTTAGAGTATGCAACTACTGAAACTAGTCGTAGGATTATTGTTACCCTGTAGGATCAGAATGGGAAATAACAGGAAATTAAAGCGTTAATTAAAACATAAAATCATACAAATGATAGGTGTATACTCTAAGTCTTTTATTTCAAATAAAGACACTTGAGTATATATTTATTTACCAATGTTTTGAGGAAGAGCCAAATTCTCTTTGGCTGGAGCTGGGAGTGTGTTTTTCACGTGTTTCACCTTCTTTCTTTTGTTAGAGGGTGAAGTTGCAGAGAATTTTTAATCTACAGTTTATACTTTTTTTTTTTATAAAACGAGATTTGTTTATTTTATGTGTATAAATGTTTTTCTGCCTGCATGTATGGATGGACATCATGTACGGGCAGTGCCCAAGGAGGCCAGAAAAGGGCATTGAATTTCCCAGAGTTATGAGCTGACTGATATGGGTGCTGGAAACTGAACCTGGGTTCTCTGTAAGGCTAGGAAGTACTCTTAACCACTAAGTCATATCTCCAGCCCTGTATTTCATTTTTAAAATTTAATTCTTTGAGAATTTCATATGTTGTACTTTGATTATATTCATCTTTCTACCACCACTCCCTTCACTAACTCCTCCAAGATCCACCCCACCCTCCACTCCTTCATCTCCCTTAAAAAATATTATTACATGTATATATAGATTTAAATATATAAATTCAACCTACTGATTCCTTTTAGCATGCTTATATGTATGTGTTTTAGGCTGACCACTTACTATTGGATAAATAATTAGACCAATTCTCCTGTCTTTAGCAGTCATTAATTACTTAAACTTCTTCTTCCAGGGGTGGAGCCTTGTGAGATCTCCCCCATCCTTGTTGGCCTGGGGGAAATAGTATTGTCATTTTTCACATCTTGTTTAGGCTTCCACATTGTTGAGATTTCATGAACGCAGCTTTGTGCAGTTCTCTGGGACCACCAATACCAGCAGAGGGTTAATCCAAGGGGGGAAAGAGGAGTCTGGTCCTATATGACTCAGTAGCTGGTGCTGGTTCAAACTTTGAGAGTCGGACACAAGACAGTCTATTTTTGTATTTTTACAATATTTAATATTTAAGCACAGCATAATTTGGGAAAAAAGTTTCCTGGTAATAATCAACTCAATCCCATGTGCATAAGAAAGCTCAGGGTGCGACTACATCAAAACTCTTTGTAAAGTACATGTGGTGTCTTTCATCAACCTGGGTTCTATAGAATAAATACAAATGACATCTTAAGAGTCTTGGGGAAGGTTCTTGTATGGTCTTGGTCACACAGATAGCACAGAAGTCACCTAGTAGGCTATTAAACACCTCCCTTCTTAAACTTCTGGGTGGAAAACATTATATTATCTCTCCCCTTGAAGAGACAACCCCATGTGTTTAACATTCCAGGTTTCTCTAGAACTTATCTGTGAGCACAAGGACCTCTGCGCCTTCTACACAGCATGCCTATTTTTTCTATGAAGACACAGTCTCTCAGCAGATGTTCTTGACCTGTGTCTCTTACCATCTTTCTGCTCCTTCTTCTGACATATTCCTGGAGCCTTAGGTGTACGAGTTGTGTTGTAAATGAATCCAGTAGGGCTGGGCACACCACGAACAGTTGTTCTCTGTGTTTCCATCAGTTTGGGATCTTATTTAATAAAATCTCATCTATTCTCTGTCTACTGCAAAAAGAAGCTTCTTTGATTAAAGGTAAGGGCCCCGCTTACCTGTGGATAGATGTTAGGATAAGTATTTAGAATGTGGTTAGAAATGAAACTGTTTTAGGAAAGTGGTAGTCGTAGTTTCTCCTCTAAGTTCCAAGGCCTCTCCAGCCATGGGTAATTGGCTAGGTTCACAGCACTAGGCATAAACTCTCTCCTATTGAGCAATCCTTAAATCCAATTAGGCAGCTGTTGGGTATCCTGGAGATATAGATGCCACCATTGTACGCACCATTGGGGATATCTTGGCATGCTGCTGTTGCAGTTATTTGTAGGCATAGCATCGCAGTCTATGACAGTTTTCATTGCTACAAGGAAAAGCAAAGCAAACAGGACATTTTCTCTCTTCATATCTAGCCAAACTGCAGAGAAGTCCACTTCCCTTTACTGCTTCTTAGATCCCATTTTCTTTTGAAACAGGGAAAGTAAGGCCGTGGGTTTCTGGACCAAGTGTCCACTCAGATCTGAGTTTTATATTCAAGTGCGCAATGATTTCATGGACCTATGCATGTATTGATAAAGTGGTGGCTTCCTAATTTATATCTCTAGCTTTGATCTCCTCCTTAGAAACATGCTTTATCTGCATGGTCAGCATGACATGCATTTCTGAGGCAATATTAATCAGTTGTGCTACAATCCTTTGAAATTGTGTTTGGTCCAATGCGATTGATGAGCTAGGGAATAATTTGGACATTATCCTTTGCTCATGAGTAATCTCATCTTTGAGAAACACCAGGCGAATGAAGTACACTGCACCCAGATGAGACTCAGAGGACACGAGACTCACATTTATTCACCTACCGTTTACCCTAGTTTACACTGCATCTTAGCCTACAAGGCTCTGTGACTCCTTGTTTCCCCTAAATGAGAACTCAAGGCTATGCACTTCATATCCCCTCACCTGTTCCTCTTTAGTGTGTTTCTCTAGACCCTCAACCACGTATGTGCCTTCAGCATGGGTTCTATTGTGTCACAGTCTGCATTAAAAGGTAGGGTAGTGTATGGTTCTGCCTAGAATGTATATTGTACCACAGATGTGCTCTTAAGAGAGTGGCAATTCTGAATCAGGGCCCTATTACTCGCCTTTCAACTGGCACAGGGACAATCCCTCAACATCTATACAGATTCCAAATATGCTTTCCACATCCTCCTGTCCCACACTGCTATCTGGAAGGAGCGCGGGTTACTTATCACAAAAGGAGGATCAGTGACTAATGCAAACCACATTATGGCCATGTTAAAGGCCTCCCATCTCCCCACAGCTATTGGGATTGTCCACTGCAGATCCCACCAGATGGATGACTCTATTGTCTCCAAGGGAAATAACTGAGCTGATGAGGCAGCTAGAGCTGTGGCCCTTAGGGGCCTAAACTCATCTCACCTTCTCCAGGACATCCTTACACTACAACCCACATCTCTACCTTCACCCCCTGACACTCACCAAACTCTGTCTAATCTCCACCAACTCTTTCATCCTAACAGCCTGAAACCCCCGAGAGCTGGGGCTAGAAAATGATGGGCTGACAAGAGAAAAATGGAGCCAAGGCGATATTTCCTGCTCAAGGCTCAAAGTTTAATGGACTTTTCCAAATATATAGGCTGGAGAAAAAGCCCTTCCCCCCAAAGGCTGGAACAAGGTCTGCAGAACTGGTCTGGCTGTTCACTGGTGTTGATGCCACTGCTCTGCTCGGGCAACTGAGCAGGTCACCTGCTTAATTCAGGAATTCATAAACCTGGAGGAACAAAGAACTTCATCTTCACTCCACCATAGGTGGAGCAGGATTATGGCTAGCACAGGAATTTCAGCTCACAGGCTGGGAGAACTTCACTTTGGTCAATGTCAAGTTTCTGCCAGGTGACAAGACACCCTAATATGGCTCTCTACAACAGCCAAGCGTTGTCTTCTTTTGTTAAGACCCACCTACAGCCTACTCCTGAGGACTTAAATTTCTTAAAATCTATCTCTGCTTCTTGTAAAATCTGTCAGATGTCAGACTCCAACTTGAGATGTCATAGCACCCCTTTCCCTACCCATCAGGCTAGAGGTTCCCTTCCTGGAACCGACTGGCAACTTGACTTTACCCACATGCCCACTGTCAAATGTGTCAAGTACCTCCTGGTCTTGGTGGACACCTTCTCGGGGTAGAGAGAAGCATTTCCCACAACTAACAAAAGGACTCAGACAGTCTCTGATCTCCTCCTCTGAGAGATCATCCCCTGATTTGGTGTCCCAGCCTCCCTTTAGTCAGACAATGGTCCTGAATTTACTTCCCAGATTTCTCAGAGTCTAAGACTTTAAACATCCCTTGGCATTTTCACATTCCCTACCACCCTCAATCTTCAGGTAAGGTAGAAAGAACTAATCGCTCTTTAAAAACCACTCTTGCTAAGCTGTCACAGGAACTTCACCTTGACTGGGTAAAACTTCTATCTCTGGCTCTTTTCAGGCTACGAGCTCTTCCCAAGCAACCTCTTCTTATTTCACTCTTTGAACTTATGTATGGACGTCCAGTCTTAACTCCTGGTCTTTCACCTAAGTGCTCTCACCTCCCAGACCACCTACTCACCCCATTACTTTGCCACCTCCGTTCTCTCCTATGGAACTTTGCTGACCACCACCTACTGAGGTCTCAAACTGTCTCCTGCCCACTGCTTGTCAACATTGGAGACCAAGTCCTCCTATCCCCTCCAGATCATCGGCCCTCACCACTCTCTCCCAAATGGCAGGGCCCTTTTAAGGTGATTCTAGTGCCTCCTACAGCTGCTAAACTCAAAGGACTCTCATATTGGGTCCACCTGTCTCACCTTAAACCTTTCATTCCTCCACCTAAAAATAACTCTTCTTCATACACGTCGACCCTAACAGGACCATGCTCTTTTAAGTTCCGGAGGACATGGAGACCATCTACCTTATCCCCAGTCCCAGAAAATGAGACTCCACTCTGACAGCCGAGCTCAACCTCACTGGATTAGACATGGGTTTCTTGTCCTCCCCCTGCTGTTCTTTGTTCCCATCCAGGGCAGCCCTTACATCTGGAGATTCGAGGTTCAAGAAACCCCCACAGATAACAAACAGTCTTTCCAAATAGGGTCAGGAAACTGCTCCATAGCTGGATGCCAGGAACCGATCCAATCGCTATCATCCCTGTATCGGTTGTCCCATCCAAATATCATGATTTCTATACTTGCTTTCTCTTTGACCAGACAAAAGATACTGTAAAAAAATGGCCAGATGAGTATGGGGGCTGCCCATATTGGGCTTGTCAGATACATATGCTAGGATCACGGATCAATCATTTCTTCTATCATCATCGCAAGACACTTTTCTTCTATATACAAGATCCATGGGATTCCAGGTGGGAGACAGGAGTTGTTGGTAAGTTCTACCATAAAAATCAGCCCAGCTCTCCAGTAAGTACCATCCATATTCAGAGAAAATATATCTCAATTGCCCAACCCCTAGATATTGGAAAAGTAGGGAAGATAATCAAACACTCCTCTGAGGTCCTTACCTCCTTGATAGCACCCCCTCATAAATGGCACTAACTTGTCATTTTGCTTGTTGCTTCAAACCTTGACCTCGGCATACCAACTCCTTAATGTCACCAGACCTGGTCGCTTCAAAGATTGTTGGTTATGCGTACCCCCTGGAATCGACTCAAAATTGTCACTTATAGCCTTTCCGGTGATACTGCCAAGTAACGTTACCTCACCTTTTGTCAGCTGTCCTGACTCTGATGTTGCCATGACTCCGTACCTTACCTCTGTCTCTCTGTTTGACATGGCAAACTGTTTTAAGACCTCTGGGACATGTTCTGTAGGAACACTAAGCTCCCTAGACTGCAATAGAACCGCAACCCTTGATATATCTTCTCTGCCACAATGCCCTGCAATCCAGAACATGTCAGTTCTTTGTGGCACCCAGGTATATCATCGCCTACCTGTCAGCTGGTCAGGAGTTTGCATGTTGGTACTCCTTTTCCCTGAACTGGGAGTAATCCAGGGAAATGAGCCCCTGCCAATCCCAGTTGGAGATATGATAGCTGCCCGACATGAGAGGACAGTTCAGGTTGTGCCACTCTTGGTCGCTACAGGAATAGCCATAGGTGTTGGTACTGGTGTGGCAGGAATAATGACTTCTATGTTCCAATATAATACGTTCACTTCCCAATTTAAAAGTGATCTCCAGGGAATGACTGAAACTGTGCTTACTATCCAGAAACAGATGGATTCTTCTGAAGCAGCCATGGTGCTTCAGAACCGACGGGGCTTAGATGTCCTGACAGCAAAAGAAGGCGATCTTTGTTTGTTCCTCCAAGAAGAATGCTGTTTCTACATCAACAAATCCAGGATAGTGAGAAACAAAATCCAGGAACTTCAGTCAGACATAAAAAATTTCAGGGATCATGAGACCTCCAGTTCTGGCATTTTCGAAAGCCCTATATGGAAGTGGATACTCCCTTTTGTAACACCTTTTCTAGTTATCTTCCTGGTGTTATTGTTTGCTCCCTGCCTCATTCATTTTGTTTCTACATTCCTCCAGTGGCAAATACAAAAAATTTCTAACCAAACTATTAATCAGTTCCTGTTACAGGATTACCAGCTGCTGCCCACAGAAGAGCCTCTGTCCTGGAGGTACCTGATGTGAATGTTTACCAAGTAGATCCCGATGGTGAAAGCCAGCTGCACCCCAAAATTGACAACGCCCATAGACTTCAGGAAGCAGTTTAGAGACACAGCACCCTCATTCCCTTTCACCATCAGCTTCCCCCTCTATTTCCGTCTCTTTATAATAACAAGAAGGGTGGAATGTTAGTACTGAGACCTCCTGTGAGGGGATAGCACGACAGATAGGCCTGATGCCAAGGCAACGGACACTATATACCCAGAATTCACTGGGCCTACTTTTACCTGTGGTTGGTTACATCATCATTCGTATATATTTGGGTAGCACCTCCCTCTCTTTCTCTTTTTCCCTCTTTCTTCCCTCCAGCATCCTCGTCTGTCCCCTTCCCCACTAATAAACCCCACGTGGAACGGTTTGGCCTGGTGTGGTCTCTGATGCTCCCGCTGCCCTTGCGCCATTGCCGTCACAGTCGCTTGCACTGAACATAACAGGTTCAATGGCCCCAAGCACAGTCATGAATTGCAAATAGAGGAGAAGTTGGGTCAGAGGCTAAGAAACACACACAATTAAGCAGGGTTGGTCAAATCATATTTTGATTGGTCATTGTCTTTGTGCTGGTTCTGAAAAGTCTGAAGAAGTCCTTGTGGCTTGAGACTTATGACTGGTTTCTGTGAGATCTGTGTTCCTGCTAGGGGAGAGCTCAACATAGGGTGATTTATCTATGAGGATTTGGTGGTCCTGGATCCCAAGGCGCCAACAGGTTTAGGACAATGGGAACATTAGAGTATTTTTGTGGTGGTGATGGGTGTCTGGAACTAGACATTCTAGTGACTGATAGTAAGTACCTCAGATACTCTTATCTAAAGATGGTGTATTAGTCAGGGTTCTCTAGAGTCACAGAATGTATAGGTAGTCTCTTTATAGTTAGGGAATTTGTTGAGGACTTAATCTGTAGTCCAACTTCCCAATAACGGTCAGCAGCAGCTGTGGATGGAAGTCCAAGGATCTAACAGTTGCTCAGTCCCACGAGGCAAGCAGGCAAAGAAGAATGAGCCTTCTTCCAATGTTCTTACGTAGGTTTCCAGCAGAGGGTGTGGCCCAAAGTAAAGGTGTGTGCCATCGCACCTTTAATCCCAGATGACCTTGAACTCACAGATCTCCTTGTCTTAATCTTCTGGAATTCATAGCCACTATGCTTCAAGATCTCCATGCCAAGATCCAGGTCAAAAACTTGTATCTCTGATCCTCCAGATTAGGATCATAGGTGAGCCTTCCAATTCTGGATTGCAGTTCATTCCAGATATACTCAAGTTGACAACCAGATAATTTCAGCTATCAGAGAGATGTTCATTGAGCAATACCATGCCTATGTGTAGAGTTAAGCAGAAGTCTGACAGGGAAGATGTAAAATGAACTGGGATGCTAGGTTTTGTTTTTGTGTTTTATCTTGATTTTAGCTACCTTGTATACACAAGTGAGAAAAATCAGTGATTTTTAGCAGAAACAATCTCTAAATTCTTGTTATATAATAAATCCATCCATGTATCATGCTTTGTGGATTTAGGAAATTGATTGAATCTAAATGTAAAACTTGGCATTTGTTCATGTTTAATTTATTAGTATTCCCAGAAGCATCTAGCATAGCTAGTCAATAAATATTTGCTGAATTGAATAGACTTTCATTTTGCTTTAGGCTGTCTGGACAATTTAATGAAAACATTTTGAATTTTTAGTTATTTTATATTCTATAATATTTAAGTCTTTCTACTTTGAGAACTGATTTGACATGACAATCCTGATTCTCTTCCCTCCCCAGCAGTGTGCTTTCTGTAAATGAGACAAATATTTTCGTTCTGAATCCATAATATGCTAGACCATGACATGCCTTAAACCCAGTGTTGTACATGTTTTCCCCTTTAATGAGCAAGATGTGGTCTTGAAGCCCATTAAATCAACCGTGGGACTGTTAGTGAGACTTGAAACTACGGCAGATAGCATAATTCTTTCCTTGAGAGTGTGACCAGTGAGACTCCTACCTCTGTCAAGTATGGGCTGGCCTGGAATTCCACTGACTGGCGTTTTAGCAGAGTTGAATCTCAATTTCAATTCAGGCTCTCTTGTGTTGTGGAAAAAAAGAGCTTCAAATTTATTCCAAATAGAATTGCTCAGTGCTGTTTTCCAGCATACACAGAGGACTCATGCACAACATCAGCAAAAGAAAGAGAAGTCCTCAGAAGAGGAACCCGGTGCCTCCTTTGTACCATGCCCTTGTTCCAACTGTCTAAGGAAGGACTAAAATATTACACACACATACACCCTTAACATTAGTGAAAAGGGGGGAGACCCCTTTTTTTTTATTATTCTGTGAAAGAATGGCAATGGACCTCTCTAGGGTTTTAATGTTCCTGTCTCATAAAAATAATCCATTGGAGGGGGAGGAGGATAGAAGACACAAAAAGAACAGAAGACAATAAAAATCAGCTAGAGTGTTCTCTTAAGTTCTAAGGTGACTGTCATGAATCTGGTTCTCATTGACTGCAGCTTTAATCCATTAAGCGCCTTCTGTAGAAAAGGGCACAATGCCCCACAACGCAGAGGGTCAACCTTAACAAATAAAACACAGCAAAGCCGGGCGATGCACACGGAGAAACCCAAACAGCCTCGAATGCTAAAAGGCTCTTTGTGTTTATTGATTGATGGGTTGATTTTTTTCAAAAGGGAAACTAAATCAGGAGCCTGATGCTTGGACTAATCTTTCTCTTCCCTCTCTTTCTCACTGCTCAGGAAGGAAGCCATTGAGGCGACAAGCAGGCTCTTATCCAGGGCTTCTTATCACCAGCCAGAGGAGCCTGCTCTGGAAATGAAATTCTGAGTCACAATAAGGAAAGGCTGTTTCCTTAATTGAGCCTCTCCCTTTTGAAGTCCTCTCCCCACAGAGCCTGGAGCTGGCAGGTCCTTTGGCCAACATAAGCCCTGTGTAATCTCTTGCTCACCAGAAGCAGATGCTGCACGGAGAGGGAGGCTTTTATGAAAGGCGTTTAATAAGGTGTCTCAACCTTGCACGTGCTGGCCAGACAGAGGGAGGGCCGCTTTTCAGAAAAGCAACTGATCAAAGACATCAAGATTCTGGCACTGAGGGCTTTCCTGCCAATACACCTCAGTCAGGATTCTGAAGTGGGGGTTTGAGCATGCTGAACGACTTTCCATCCAGTCTAGCTCCCCGCCCAAGTCCCTCAAAGACCTGTCCAGCCCTATTGCTTTAGGACCACCTTTCCTCCAGTTCCTCCATATAGCAACCCTTGAAACTAGGGTACACAAATTCTATAAACAAGTGTACTACCAAATACAAAGGCAAATTGTCATGGAATAAACCTATATAAACCGTGGGAGACCCTGGCTTGCACATTCTAAAAAGCTCAGAAGTGTGTATCAGTGATGTATTAATCCCTTCAGCTGAAGCCTGAGATTGCCTCTGAACTTCAGTCCTCAAATAGCTGAATGGAGCCTAACAGTGGTACTGGACTAACTGGAAACCTAACTAGGAGCTCAGTCTTGTAACAAGTGGCCAACAGCAGTCAATTACAGTAACTGAGCTCAGCCAATCAAAAGAAGCCAGTTCATTCTTCTAAATGGCAAAACGCTGAGCTGTAGCCAATTAAGTTTGTAGTTAGCTCCATTTTCTGTCTATAAGTGTTGTGCTATCATATTATGGCTCTGACATTCCTTGGGCCTCTTGTGGTTCAAAAAAAAACTCAGATTGTTCTTCCTAAGAATTTACAGGAAGACTTAAGAGTCTCACCTCACCATGTAAGCTAATTGAACACTTTCCAGCTGATTTTCATTCTCTTCTGCTCTTTTCTGCTTATTCTAACCCTCCTACAGTATATTAAGATGGAAACATTAAAACCTTTTGTGGATTTTGAAATGAAAATTCTTAGGACTTGCTCTGTATACTCTCCAGTGGATTCTCATTTAATTCTTTATATATGTTAAACACAAAGAACAAAGTGGCCAGTAATAGTCATGTCACATTAAACCTTGAGCTTTGCAGAGGCATGCTTGCCTGAGAATCTGAGCTTTGGACCTGAGGTTGTAGCTCAGTAGAGTCTTTGCCTAACACACACAAACACCATCACTGCACAAAACAGGGTGTGGTGATGTCTTC
Source organism: Tokudaia tokunoshimensis (assembly GCA_036184795.1). Classification (NCBI taxonomy): domain Eukaryota; kingdom Metazoa; phylum Chordata; class Mammalia; order Rodentia; family Muridae; genus Tokudaia; species Tokudaia tokunoshimensis. The sequence continues at coordinate 51,492,543 of BTHU01000016.1, forward strand.
TTATAAAGTCAACTCTATGGAGGTGGAAGGATTGGAAATTCTCAGCCACACAGCTAGTTCAAGGCCAGCATGGGATACATGAGACTATCTCAATATACAAAAATCTGGCTTTGGAACTGAATGGAAGTAGATTAAAATCTTTGCTTTATCACCATCAGGGCAACACTAGGTCATCTATTTCCACTTTTTGTGTCTCGGGTTTTTCCTGTATGGTTAAGTTGAAATGACATTTTGTATGTAAAGGAAGTAACAGAAAAGGTATGAAATAAATATATTAGTGTAAAATGGACTCTATTCATTAATTTCCTGGGTTCTCATTCTCCATGCACTACTCTGATGTTGAGCCAATGACATCATTATCCATGGGTGACCCCAGTGCTTAACCTTAGCACTCAAAGTGCTCAGGTTCAAGACCAGAGACACTCAGTCTCAGCTGTTAAAAAAGCCCTTCTGAAACTGGGTGTGAAGCTTTATGAAAGGTAGTGTGAGGAGGATCAGGAATTTAAGGTCATCCTACATATCAAAGGGCTAACCTATGTTATATGACACCCAAGCCCAAACAAACAAACAAACAGTTCTTCATACATGAAACAGACAGTATGAGCTCTGGATTGGGGATGAGACAGGACTTGGATCACTCAGAAGAAGGTAGTATGTAGCACTCCCAGACTGAAATCCTAAGATATGCCCTTTCTGAAGCTCTACAATTCTGTTTTCTGCCCTTTTACACAGGCTTACTATTTCTCCCACTACCCAGTCCTGACATGGACATCCTGCTTGGGATGTCTCCTTTGCCTTTCTATTCCTGGAAGAGCCTTTGGCATGCTTCTACCTGCTAGACTCCTTGACCTTGTATAATCTCTTCTTGCACATCATCATCAGTCTTCCCTGAGCGCCATCTCTTTCTTCTTCCATGTAGTTCTGTCAGCAGCTTTACATCTTGCCAACTTCATGATTCTCTTGTATTTTTGTGTAGGCAAACTTTTCTCTTGCTATTACTGTTGCCCAGTGTAATGAATAGATGGTTGATAAGTGTTTATTTGGATATTTAAAGATAAAGGTAGAAAACTAGTGAACATGCATAGACAATGTAAGCAGTAAATAAAGTGCATGCACTGGGAGGGCCTAGGCTGTGCTGATAAAAAGAAACCAGCAGGTAATCCAGAAGGAGGATACTGAAGAAAGAGAAGATGATAGTGGTAGTAGTTAGAATCCCACAGCCAGCTTCGGCAGTGATGCAGGCTGTGTGCCACACAAATATCATAACATCTGTGGTGATTTCAGTCACAGTAAGAAAATTTCACCAATGATTTCTTTTCAAATAGTTTTCTGTTATCCTCTGGGTTTTGTTTGTTTGTTTTTAGTGGGGAAGGGTTGGGGCCATTAGAATATATGGGAGCCTTAAAGATGATTCTATCTCTAGATTTTCTGATTCTTTCTTTTGGCACCTCAAATTCACTGAGCAGAATTGCTTTTACTTAAAATCAAATGTTAAATTTTTCTTGTATAGACTTTTCTTCATTTGCTGTGTGTTCTTAGGACTACTTCAAGACCATGAGTATTGTTTTTAGGAGTGCTTCTTACACTCTCCGTGGTGGTTTGAATATGCTTGACCCAGGGAGTGGCACTATTAGGTGGGGTGGCCTTGTTGGAGGAAGTGTGTCACTGTAGGGGTGGGCTTTCTTAGCCTCCTGTTAGCCATGTGGGACACAGCAGAATTTTCAGATCCTCTAGTACCATGTCTGCCTGGATGCTCCATGCTTTCTGCCTTGATGATAATGGACTGAACCTCTGTAAGCTATCCCCAATTAAATGCTGTCCTTTATAAAAGTTGCCTTGGTCATTGTGTCTCTTTACAACAATGGAAACCCTAAGTCCTGATGAAAGGGGTTCATTCACAATGCTGCTATTGTAGAGTGGCCTCATGCTGATAGGAAACATTCTTCAGTGGGTGAACATTAGATAATCTCTTATTCTAGCAAAATCAGTAATTTCTAAGAATTTGCCTTCAAATGAAAGTCAAGTGGCTTTCTTATGTGCACAAAGAATACTTGGTAACAAGCACTGGCGTTGGTGATGGAGGCATGGGGGTGACAGGTTACTCAGCTGGAGGTAAAGGGAGTCAAGGTCATAGAACAGTCCTGTATTTGGTCAGTAAGATAGCTATTCTTGGCTGTCAACTTGATTACATCTAAAATCAACTAAATTCCAAACACCTTGGGCATGCCTGTGAGGAATTTATTGATTGTATTATTGGATTATCAGATGATTGGATATTGAGATAGGAAGATCTACCCTAAATCTAGACCACACCTTCTGGTGGCAATAAACATAAAAAGATCGAAGAAAGAAGCTTTTGCATGTTGCCGGCTTGCCCTCACTCTCTGTGGCAAGTTTATCTATCCTGCTACCAAGGCTGTCCTTCACTGGTATTAGTGAATACTTCTTCAGGATGCCAATGAAAGCCAGCAGCTCTCTAGGAAACCTTGAGGACTCTAGCACCAGGTTAGGACTGCTGGGACATTCAGTCTTGTGGACTGAAAAACTACCGATTCTTGTGCTTTTCTTCAGGAGATAGCCATTGTCAGACTATTCAGACCTCAATCTGTAAGTCACACTAACTAATAAACTAATAAAGCGCTCTCTCTCTCTCTCTCTCTCTCTCTCTCTCTCTCCTATCTCTATCAGTTTTGTTCTGTTAGAAAACTCTAAGTGATGGTAAGATAGGCTGTTTATTGTAAACAGCAAGGTCATCATAGATTTATACTTATAATTACGTCCAACGTCTATGTTTTATCCCCCCAATCCTTTCTTTATAGTTTTTCACCTTTGCCTGTATCACAAGAAACTGTTCTGAAGGAGCCGCTCTAACGGTTGCCTTGCTCTCTGGCTTCTAGTTAGACTCCGAGAAGAGTAGAGGGCAAAGGGAATGTCAAGAGGGAATATTTCCTGTCTTAATTCTCTCTCTGCTGCATTCTATGGGTTGTCCATATGCCTTGACTGATGGTCACAGTTCTCATTACACAGTTTTTCCCATGCAACCACTTTTATTTGAGTTGTGCTGACTCCGCCCTGCCCTTGAACCTATATGCTTAGTGGGTGATAATGGCTTCCAACTGTTACAAGTTCTAAGGTATTTACTTTCCATTATTTGTTTCACTAAATTTTGCCCATATCTTTGTACACAGTCCTTGCATTAAATAGGCCTTTCATTAACTGCCTTTAAATTACCCAATCTGAGCATACCATCTGCTTTCTCATGAGACCCCAGCTGATAGCAACCATTTTGCTGCAGATGGCAGTCAGATGTCTTGGTAACTGGGGTCCTTCTTTGACCTTGCACTTGAGCTTGCCATCCTGGGGGTAATGTAAGATATGGTGTAGCTGTGGAGATGCTTAGGAGAAGCAACGTTAATGAAGTGGCTTTGAATGACAAAAGAAACTTGGATATAAAGTAGACAGCAGAGATTCGTGAACTTGTGGACAGTGTTCTTTGAAAAAGATTATTCTTGTTGCCTTGTGAATAGGAGAAAAAGATAGTTTACAGAGGAAAAGCCAACTGGGAGTCTCTTGCTATATCCTGGAAGCAGTGACACTTTACAAAGAGAACTCTAGATTAGAACTGAAAGGCAAACACGAAGCTACTCAGGCTGAGAATAGAAGGAAAATCAGGAGCGAGAATCAAATACTACTTAATATAGCACCATGAAAATTAGAGAATTGAGGAAGGCAATGGGGTGGTTAATGGCAGCTTAGTTTATTAAATGCTTCTTGAGTTTAGAACAACGGGACCCAACAAAGGTTAACTCACTCCATCATCTACCGACTTTGCAAAGTACATTTCATGATCTCCATTTGTGGTGGTTTGAATATGTTTTGTCCCTGGAAAGTGTTACTATTAGGAGGTTTGCCCTTGTTGGAGGAAGTGTGTCAATGTGTAGGCAGGTATTGAGGCTCCTAGTGTTCAATTTCTGCTCAATACGGAAGAATCAGTCTTTTCCTGGCTGCCTTTGGATCAAGATGTGGAATTCTTGGCTTCTCCAGCACCATATCTGCCTGCACTGCTGACATCCTTACCACCATAATGATAATGGACTGGACATCTGAAACTGTAAGCCACCCCCAGTTGAATGTTGTCCTTTATAAGAGTTACCTTGGTCATGTTCCTCCCAGCAATGAAACCCTAACTAAGATACCATTTTACAACAAGGAAAAGAGGCATATAGAGCTTGTAAGCTTTTGAAGAGCACATGTTAGACAAATTACTGAGTAACTGATCTGAGATTCAAACTCCAAAGCCCAAATTCTGCTTTCTCTTGAGATAAGCAGGCTATGTGGTTAGGAACACTTGCCGATAACCCACGTGCCTTGTTTTTCACCTTTGTTACCCCCATGATTCCCCCAGTCCCTCCTTCAACTAACTGCTTGTTGTTTTCTAGCTCACCAAATTCTTTCCTACTTTTTATGCCAGTGACTTCAACTTTTCTTACCCAGTTAATAATTACAACCCACATGTTAAACATTTATTAAAAGCATCATTATTTTGTGAATTTGACATATTACTTCATAATCTTCACCATGTATGTAAGGGGCATAGTAAAGAAAACACCAAAATAGCTGCTCCATTATTGGGGAAAAGGTTTTTTTTTTTTTTAAATTGGGAATAAGAAAAAAAGAAAACAGAGTCGTCTGGGAGAGTCTAGAGAAGAGTGAAAAATAAGCGGACTGGACATGACTGGGATATCAGTGGGAAAAGAGGAATGGAGGCAGAGATAACTAGGTTATAAAGAGGATGAGTAGCTGCTGGGGAGGGAAAGCTGTGCCCTGGAGCAGGTCTGGGAGTTCAGGGTACATGAGGAAGTGAGAAGGGGCAGAAGACTGTGTTGGGGACTTTGAAATGTATAATGGGTACGTGTGAAGGGGACTGAGGCCAGCATGGGCTTTGAGATGAAATCATAGGGATATGTCAATGGAGAGCCATGTCCCTTCAGCCAGAAGCAAAGAAAATAACTTCTCTTGGTGGGTGGGAAACATTTTACAAGTTTCTGAGGAATGCTGGTTTTATATACCCTACAGAAGTCTTTCTATGGTCCAGCTTGAGCTGAGACAAGATTGTCATTTCTGGACATATGACTTTCTGAGACCTAAAGCATGGCACTCTATGGGATAGTTATTACCGTTATCATTCTCATTCACTAAAGGCAGGCTGTGAGGAATGGGAGTTTCTGCTTGTTTATTAATAGAGTGCTGTTGTTTCTGTTGTCATGCTCCATAGCTGAGTCAGTTAAGCGAGCTTTACTGACGAGGAAGGTAAGCCCCAGCCAGGTCTGGCAGGCACAAGCGGTGCCTGCTTCGGGCTCAGACTCTGTCTTTTCACTAACTCCCTCAATCTAGCCTTTAAGGAAAGCTCAAATGTCACCACCCCTTGGGAGTTGGAAGGGAAATGGATTCTCTGAAATAACCCTTCCCATTCTTCACTCTCTCCCTTGGGATGTCTTAGAGGAAACACTGCGTCCCAGGCTCCAAGCAAGAACTCCCATCGGATAGCATCTTGGTGCATTTTTCAGATACTGCGCAGCTTGTGCCTCGTCCCTTTCCTTCTGTTTTCCTGTCTTCTCCTGTCCTCATCTTGGATTCTCAGGATCACGCCTCTATTACTGGCCTCACCCTTTATTTTCCATGGCAAAATTATGACAGTGACTGTTTATGCAGCCACCACCCTCTCGCTGAGGCCATCACACTCACTCTGAAGAAGATACCACTTGTGTTTCCACTTCTCTCCAACCTTTGATCCTCTTTAAACTCCATTTATAGTCTACACATTGTCATTTATACAGCCTCTCATACTGAAATCAGGCAGCAGGGGCCCACTTGGGCAAAGGGCTCTAAAAGCAGTGCAGTGGTCACCCCACCCCTGACTTCTCATGCAGCAGCCCAGAAAGAGGACTGTCAGTATTTATTAGATTCAGCCCAGCAAAGAGCTAAGATGACCATCCTTGTTGGGTTATAACATGGCCCATCAAAATGTCTTAAAGTTGAAACAAGGGAATATGCCCCAAAGGATATGGATCACCATCATGTTATATCACTGAGAGGCTCCTGCTCCCTTGGCATGTGCTATAACCTTGAGTACCACAGAGGAGCCACGAATACAACTGAAAATAACAACCAAAATGAAAATATCTACATTTTTCCCCCAATGGGAAAGTGAGGAATCTTCTGAAGCCATGAGTTTGAGGGGAAACACCTGAGATTTCATAAGCCACAAACACAATTCTCTCTCTGGAGAAGTAACTAGTTCTTAGTATACCAGCTAGGAAAGGCATATTGTCGTCGTCGTCGTCTTCTTCTTCTTCTTCTTCTTCTTCTTCTTCTTCTTCTTCTTCTTCTTCTTCTTCTTCTTCTTCTTCTTCTTCTTCTTCTTCTCCTCCTCCTCCTCCTCCTCCTCCTCCTCCTCCTCCTCCTCCTCCTCCTCCTCCTCCTCCTCCTTCTTCTTCTTCTTCTTCTTCTTCTTCTTCTTCTTCTTCTTCTTTCTTTTTATTCCTGGCCCTCTGATTTTGTGACTTGTAACCACAGAGCCCGGACAGCGGCTTGGAGCTGGGAAAGGAGGCTGTTCCTGTAGGTGACTCAGCAGCATTGCTCTGAGGCTGTGGTGCTGCTGGTTGGGAAGGAACCTCTGATGCCTTTTCTTTTCCACCGCTGGAGTTTTTCTTTGGCACATTTTCCTGCTCTCCAGGCAATTGCTGACTTGCAACTCCAGACATAAAGTTTCCACAGAGGTTCGGTTATGGAATATTTGAACTAGAAAGTTTCTTATACAACATCCTCATAATTGTTTTAAGTTGTAGGGAAACTGAGGCATATATGCTAGTCAATTCACTTGAGGTGACATCATGTGCTCAGCTAGGTCTGAACTGATGTCTCTGAGTTCAGGGTTTCTGGCAGGGAAGCAGTAAGGATACACACAGGAGCCATCTGCTGGTCTCGGTAGAGCACTAGGGAAAAGAACAGTCTCTTGTGAGTGGCAGGCCATTGACACTGTTTTGGAAATATGATGATCAATGACACTGCGTAAACAATGCTTCATTGTCTTCTGCAAAGAAATGGGAGTACACTTGTAAAGCCATGCAGAGCTTGAACTGGGCTGGCCATGTTGACTAGAGGGGCTTTAGGAGGCCTAACTTTTCAGCCTGCCAGCTATCTGATCTGGACTCTGGTGGCTTATGCTTTAGCAACTTGACTAAGCCTAGATCCTTGTTTTCCAAGTCTCCCTCTTTATGGAGTTAGATTAGGGTTGGCAAAATACACATAATTTGAAAGAAAAGAAAATATCCAGGGACTACTTCTTGCTGATAACCTTTCAGGGCCCCGTGTGCTGAATGAGCTTGCATAGCTCTGCTCTGAATCTAGTTCTCCACACTGCTGGATCTGCTACCCCGCTGCAGCTTCTCAGGCACCCCTAGAGACACTAGGCTACTGACCTACAGAAGCAGCGAGCCAAGGGCTCTCCCCAGACCAGATCTTGCCACTGTTGGCCACTTTCTGAATGTGTCTCCTCTGTGTGACTGGAGATGACTCCTTTTCTTATCCCCTACCTCACCCTTGCACACATTCACTCACACCCTCCCACACCTGTGGAAGGTCACTGTAGCGCTTATGCTGTGACTGGATCTGGAGTGATTCACCCTGAATCTCCAGGGACAGTGAGCCTGGAGCTATTCATACAATTCACCGGCCAGCCTCTCCCTGCTTTGGGCAATCCACAAAGACAGTGGGGCATCACAGGAGGGGACAGAACAGTCTCTCACCACACTTCATGCAAATATGTCTTGCCAATAGAATCCCTAAGGTAGAAAGAGAATGTTTTGGGAAAGTGAATCAAAATAGAGTCATTTGTGAAAAAAATAACAAAGTCAGAATACTCAGCAGGAGGGCCTCTCATGCACCTATGCATGAAAAGAAGAAAAATACCAAGGGTTTTGCAAGAACCACATCCTTGCACAAACTCATTACAAGTTCACACATAAAAATGTTCATTTAAGGACATTTGCCATGGGACTAGGTATTTGACTTTGGACCACCCTTTATTTATACCTATAGACAAGATTTTTTTCTATCGAAGCAATTTCTGTGATCTTCCTCATTTGCCTTTTTAAACTTCCCCTTGCTTCAGTGCTTGTGAGTGTGCACACAAATCACTACGGTTTGCACGTTGCCATTAAGTGCTACTCTAGAGTAAACTCATTCTCTTTGGTGAACCCCTGTTTGTAATTTAGCTTGACATTCCAAACCCTGAATTAAAGGATGGAGGAGGCAGATGAGGAGGAAAGCTGGGTGCTCTACATCCTTGGTGGCCTGCCTCTCCAACCTCTTTGAATTCTATTCGACATACTCCTTAGGGTTTCTATTGTTGTGAAGAGACACCATGACCAGAGAAACTCTCATAAAGGGAAATATTTAATTGGGGCAGGCTGACTGTTCAGAGTTTTTAGCTCATTATCAGCATGACAGGGAGCACAGGAGTACACAAGCAGACCTGGCATTAGCATTTCTTTTAGGCTCCGCCCACCAGTTACCTAGCAACAGCCAGGTACCAGCCTGGCTTGCTATAAAAGAACTTTCTCTCTCTCTCTCTCTCTCTCTCTCTCTCTCTCTCTCTCTCTCTCTCTCTCTCTCTCTCTCTCCCGCCCTCCCGCCCTCCCGCCCTCGCCCTCGCCCCCGCCCCCGCCCTCGCCCTCTTTCTTTCTCCCACCCCCTTCTCTCTCCTCATGTTCCTGGCTGGTCTTTTCTCTGTCTCCTTTCTTTTTTTGCCTCCACGCCCTTCTCATCTTCCCTTCCCACACCCCCAATAAATTTCATTTTATACTGCACCCATAGTATGGCTGGTACCTGGGACGGGGGGGGGGGGCGTGCCTCAACATGGGCCTGCAAAGGCACTCCCTCCCACTGCATCACACTGCCGAATTACAAAACATATCACATGGTGCTGGAGAGGAGCTGAGAATTCTACATTTGGATCTGCACACAGTGGGAAGAGAGAGTGAGCCACTAGATTTGATTTAAGCTTCAGAAACTTCAAAGTCCAGCCCCAGTGACATACTTCCTCTAATAAGACCACACTTCCTAATTCTTTCAAATAATGGCACTCCCTATGAGCCTATGGGGGCTATTTTACAGCCCTCTAAGGAACTGAGCTGGTCTATAGGACTTCCAATATCCTTGCTGTCTGACTGACCTCCTTGATCACTGACTTCCTTTGTCTATTTTGACAATTTCTATTTCCATACCCTTCTGGGACCTTATTAAGTGCTAAAAATCAATGGAAAAGGGACTGTGATTAGCTGAACTTTCAAGGCTTTTGTGTGTGTGTGTATATATATATATACATTTTATATATTCATATATAATATATACACATTAATATATACATATACTATATACACATATATTATATAATATTAATATATTAATATTATATAATTGTGGCATTATAATATATTATTTTATTATAATGTATTAATATAATATATTAATATGTATATGTTATATATAATATGTACATATGCATATGTATATTAATATATACATGATAATATTATACACACATTTTTATATGCACATATATAATATGTACATATTATATATGTATTATATATACATATATAAACTATATATAATTATACACACACATATATATACATACATATATAAATAAATTCATGGTTTCTCTCATTATTTTCCCCTTGTCATTTGAAAGCATGAAATGACAATAAGAAATCAGAGAATCATTTGTGTGAATTTTCTGATACTAAAGGTATGGATGGAAGATGGGGCCTCCAAATTTGAAAACTATTTAACGCATCATATCCTTGATGAATTCTAAATGGTGGAGGATAAAAGAGTCTACAAAGATCACATCAAGTGCATTTTTATAATGATTTTTCTCTCTGGGCAATGCAAATTTGTATTTATGGTTTTAAATAGCTGAATCAGCAATTCTTGAGACCACTGATAGGAAGGCAATTAAATAAATATTAGAGGAAGAAAGATTTTGTAGATCTAAGAAAGTATGGGAAACACAGGGCTGCATTAAAAAAATAGTCTTAGAGCAGCCTTGTCACATGAGCAATGCTGACCATGCAGCAGACACACCTTGCTCACTTGGTCCTCAAAGTTGAGCAAGCTTTCTTCTGGAAGATTCCCAAGAGAGAGACGAGAATGCTGACCACATTTTTCAAGCCAAAACTGAGTTCATCAAAATTCTTCCTCTTTATCTTTACACTTAAAGAGTCGAGCTTGTTATTTTTAGGGTTCCTGTTAACTAAACACAGGGAAGAACCAAATACATCCTGGACCCTAGTAATGTGTAAGAACGTACTTCTAATGTTCAGCACTAGAACTTTTGTCTTAATTAATCTTTCTTTCAACAAATACCATAAAAGATACTGTTCGTTTTCTGTAGAATAAGCTAAAGCACTGATATGTTTGTGAGCAATTGTGCAGACAGATCTTGAGATTCTCCCAACTTGCAGTTGAGCAAATGTTCAGTGATCTGTGGATTTACAACGCAAAGAAGCAAGGACAAATCCATGTGTGGGGCTGGCTTGTACCTCTGTTACAATGCCTGATGTTAATATGCTTGATGTTATGAAGTGGGCAAAATGTAGACCTGAGTCGTTTTGGAGGATTAGAAACCAGTGTCTACTTATGTGCATTTGAGAGTTACTTTCTTAAGTAGTTTTCCATAACAAGGCATGTTCAACTTCTGCAACAGAGTCATCCCAAACTAGATGTCATCCCAAACCTCCCTCTCACTTGGGCCCTACTCCAAGCACCTTGTGTTGTGTCTCCTTCCTTGTGGAAGGCTGCTGTGGCCTCAGCTAAGGGATGATACATCAAGGATGTGGCACTCCACCTCCCCCTGCTCCTGCATCTCTGCTTCACTGCTGCAAGAGCTGGGGTATGTGATGGTGAAAAGTAACTCAGATATTACTCTAAGAATTCTTTAGGCTTTTCAACCCAGGAATTTAGAATGTCAAAATCCTAGGTTATATCTTGATATTCATTACATATTCTTCCCCTTTAAAAGAGGTCAGATACATATTGAACATAATTCATGTGGTGGTTTGAATAAGAATGACCGCCACAGGCTCATATATTTGAGTCTTTAGTCACTAGGGAGTAGAACCATAGAGTTTGAAAGGATTAGAAGGATTAAGTTGGAGAAAGTGTAGGCTTTGAGGTTTTAGAAGTTCACACCAGGTTCAATCTCTCTCTCTCTCTCTCTCTCTCTCTCTCTGTCTGTCTGTCTCTCTCTCTGTCTCTGTCTCTTTCTGTGTCTCTGTCTCTGTCTCTCTCTGTGTGTCTCTGTCTGTCTCTGTCTCTGTCTCTGTCTCTCTCTCTCTCTCTCTCCTTCTCTCCGTCTGTCTGGGGATCAAGATTTAGCTCTTGGGTACTAACTACTCCAGTGCCATGAGTCCCACAATGTTGCTTCTGTTGCTTCTACGCCCTTGCCATGATGATCATGGACTAGTCCTCTGAAAGTGTAAGCAAGCCCCTAGGTAATTCTGTCTTTTATAAGAACTGTCTTGGTCATGGTGTCTCTTCACAGCAATAGAATAGTGACTAAGACAATTTTTATATAGCAGAATTCACCCAGTTTTATGAACTATTCCAATTGCTACTGCTGATGCAACAAACAAACAACAACAGGAACAAAAAACCTTCACACCTATTACCTCAAAGGGAGTAAGAGAGAGTTTGTCCAGAACACAAAATTGAGTGACCTTGGCCTGGAAAATATGGAGCTAGGCTCCTTGGTTCAAAGTGGAAGTGTTTTCATGAAGTGTTATAGTAGCTGTGCAAAGAAAGTCATGAAGCAAAGTTTTGTTAAAGTACATAGGTCAAAACATTGAGTGGGAAGTTCCAGCAGGCAGAGGAGTATCAACTATAAGCCTGTGGTCCTCCAATGATGGAGAATAAGGTTTTGTGGAGTTAATATATCAAAGGTATTTAATTTGTTTATCAGATTGTTAGGTCAGATATAAAGGAGGGCAAGGGACAACTCTTAGGTGGGGTCAAAAAGAGCTCCAAAGAAATTTTAATTGTGCTATCAGATCAAAGGCATCCCAAACTCTTCATAGTCATTCATGAGCCTATGCAGACAGCTTTACCCAGGAATTCTCAGTTATACTCCTGTCGTATAATCACTCCCACAATCAAGACTTGGATACTTCTATCACACCCCAAATTCAAATTCAATTGCATTCCTTTTAACCATTTACTTGCCTGATCACAGTCCTTGGGTACCTATAAGCTTTATCTTTTTAATTTTACCTTTGGAAGAATGTAGCCAAAATTAAGAAGGAACTCTAGCATGTAGCTCTATTCACTGAAATAACTGCTTTCTGGCAGTGGTTCCTTCTTATTGCTGAATAGTATTTCATCATGTGAGTCAGGTTTAAAAAATTCTTGTTGAGCTGGGTGGTGGCAGGGACAATTATTTAGTCTCAGCACACAGGAAGAAGAGGCAGGCAGATCTATGAGTTTAAGGTCAGCCTGGTCTACAGAGTAAGTTCCAAGACAACCAGGAATACACAGAGAAACTGCATCGAAAAAAATTTAAGTCCCATACCCTTTGACATTTACATACTTCATCCCTAGTTAGTAACACTATTTGGGGATGTTTAGGGTGTGTTGCAGGATATTTGATCATACTGTGAACCCTGAGTGTGATCATTTGTATATGCTGAGCCTAAAGAGTGGCACTATTAAAAGGTTTGGAGTAGGTGTGGAGTAGGCTTTGTTGGAGAAGGTGTGTCACTGTGTGTGTGGGCTTTAAGACCCTCATCCTAGCTGTCTGGAAGCCACTATTCTGCTAGCAGCCTTCAGATGAAGCCTTCAGCTCCTCTCACACCATGCTTGCCTGGATGCTGCCATGTTTCCACCTTGATGATAATGGACTGAACCTCTGAACCTGTAAGCCAGCCCCAACTAAATGTTGTCCTTTATAAGACTTGCCTTAGTCATGTCATGGTGTCTGTTCATGGCAATAAAATTCCAATTAAGACACTGAGATTGTGTCTTAATCAACAAACCAACCATCCTGCTTCTAGTTGTAGTGTGGGTCAGCCCTTAGCACACATCTTTAATCCCTCTGGCTGGATACAGACACACCCCTAGTACACATTTTTAATTCCAGACAATGAAGGTAAAGTTAGTTTGTAGAAGGAAGTCCCCATGTTTGAAAGTGATATTTACTTGAGTGGAAGACAAAGTGACAAATCAGGGAAAAATTTGACAGAATAGGACATGTCTAACTTTCATGAGGAGAGGAAAAAGATGCTACTTAAGAGAGCAGCACAGAGAGAGAAAGGAAAGAGGCAGTTTTACTGGGACAGTTGTACTGAGACAGGTTGGAGAGAGAACAAGCTGTGAAGACAGAACAAGCCAGAGAATGAGAAGGAGCCAGAAAGTTAAAACATATTGCCAAAGTTAGTATAAGGCCTAGTGAGGGACTCTAAGGGGTTCTCCAGTCCCACACTCTCCTTACAGCTTCCCCCTCCCACCTGGGGTCAAGGCTAGGTCAAGTTCCATTCTTCACCCACAGGAACATTCTTTTTTTTTTTTCTTCACTTTTTTTTTAATTTTCTATATTTTTTTTAATTTACATTCCGAATGATTTCCCCTTTCCTGGTTCCCCCCCCTCAAAGTCCCATAAGCCCTCTTCCCTCCCTCTTTTCCCCATTCAACCCCCTCTCGCTTCTCTGTCCTGGTATTCCCCTACATCCAGTCTTTCCAGGACCAGGGGTCTCTCCTTCCATCTTCTTGGAAATCTATTGATACCACAGGAACATTCTTGAGTAAAATAAATTCTCAGAATGTACTGACTAATAGTCACCTGACCATCTAGAAAGTCCCAGGTAGAGTTCAAATGCATGTCATGCTTGCTAGCCAATAGATGTAAAAGTCAATTTGTTTAGCCAATAAGTTTGAACTATAACCTTGCTTATGTAACCTGTGCCCCTGAAAAGTATAAAAATGGCTTGTAGTAGCCATTTGCCATTGCCTTCTCATCACTCGCCTCAACTGAGGGTTGATCCCAACTCACCGGAAAATAAACCTCTTGCTTTTGCATAGATCTGCATCTTGGTGTCTCACTCAGGGGCACCTTGAAGTAAGTACCACTGACAGAGGGTCTGGGTCTTACACTAGAAGAGCAATTCAGTAAGAAATTGAAAGAAGCCAGATTGAATCAGTCAACTTGGAGAAAAGTTTGAACAAAATCAGCTGAGTTGACCAGCAAGCCAGAGTTCAGAAAGAACTAGAACGGGTGAGCTTGTTCAGCAGTAAGCTTCAGAGAATGAAAACATTCTAGGCCTAGATAAGGTTATATGGAGCATAGAAGTTTCAAGGACTAGGGCTAGGTTAGCCGACTGAGGCCTCAGAGACAGTTACTATAGGACATTGCTGGAGGAAGTGCATCACTGGAGGAAGAATTTGAGGTTTCAAGCCTTCCCTCCCTCACTCCTTGTTTGTGATTTGAGATGTGAGCTCTCAGCCCTCAGCTTCCAGCTCTAGTCACCATACCTTCCCTGCTGCCACATTTCCCCACTGTGAGAGACTCTTACCTCTCTGAGACTGTGAGTCTAATAAACTCTGTCTTCTGTAAGCTGCCTTGGCCATGGTATTTTATCCCCCCAACAGAATAATAATAGTAACACAAAGTAACACATACAAGTGGTTTCTATTTATGACATGAATGTTTTAAATAAAACCATTATTAATATATGCATACAAATTTTCATGTGGACATAGTTTTTATGGTTCTTTGGAAAGCAGTCATGGGAGGGATGCTGAAACATGGGATAAAATGCCGACAAGCAGGTTTTCAACATGGGTGCCCTGTGCTACCTTCCCCCAGTGGATGTCTTTTGTTGTTTCACAGCCATACTTGTTGCTGGCAGGATTTAAACACCCATTATTGAATAGTGTGGAGTACTAACTCATGATACGTTTATGTTGCCTTTTCCCTGATGCTGTGTGGTTTCTCATGTGCATGAACTTGTAAGGGTCCATGATTTACCGAAGAATGATATCTGGGACTTAAATAGTATGTAAACGCAAACAGTGTTTTATTCTTTAGAAGTCCAGCATGTTGGTGTCTACCATCTACAAAAATGGAGAGACCCCAAAGTGAGCTCAAAGACCTGATTTAAAGCATATTAGGGGAATTTCAGGAAGGGATAGGTGACCTCTATCTTAATCTTGGCTCTATTTCTAGGGACATTCCAAAACCATTGCTGGGGCCTGAGGAGCTAGAAACTGTTGTGGAGGAAGTACAGAAACTGCTGTTGACCCATTATCCTTGCTTCAGTCCAAGTGGCATGGCAGCTGCCTAGACTTGCCCAGTTCTTAGAATTTATGCCTAGATTCCTGAACTACTAATTTGAAGTCTGTCATGGAGTCACCCTAGCCTTCTCAGACTTTACCCTTAAGTCTCTTTGAATAAGAAATGTCTGCTCAGCTTTTTTGTAATCTATTTTTAAAAATATAAATTAGATAATTGTTTTCTTATTATTGAATTTTGAGTGTTGTTTATAAATGTTTCACTAGATCTATGCTTTGTGTATAGTTCTCCCAAGAGGTACCTTATCTATTCATTTGCAAGAGCAGAAGGTTTAAAGCCCCAATAATTATTATTAATCTTTTTTTTTTCAGTGTTCCTGTCTCTCATTCCATTGGCAGTCAAACTGCCTGTAGTTTTGGAAGGCATTGCCTGTAGAGTGTGTGTGTGTGTGTGTGTGTGTGTTTGTGTGTGTATGTATGTGTTTGTGTGTAGGAGTGCCATGGCCCTCCCCCAGACTCAAAAAATCTCAAGTATCCCCAGGGGTTTTGTCTCTCCCTTCCCCCACAGTCTTTCCCCACACTGACTGGGTTTCATCTCTTCAGTAGCAGCCTGGGCATGAGGATTCAGGATTTCTGTTCTTCCCAGCAGAGCAACCCTGTCTACATCCAACATTAGGTGAGACCAATTTAGGTCATCTGTCCTACCCCTAAATTTTCTCATAGGGTGGAGGTTTGTGGGACAGAGCTTGTGTGTGATTACAATACCCCGCCCCCTTCACATTTAACATTTGACAATTTACTAAGCATTTTATCTGCATTCTTCTACCTGTGTGTAGCACCCAGAACCTCTTCCCTGATGACTAAAGCCAGTACTTAGGTCCCATCTCCTTGGCAGGATCAGTATTTTTCTCATTAAATCATAGACTAATTAAATCATAGGCTAATTGGTTTCTATGTGATCCCAACTGAATTCAAGAAAATTCTTCCTTTTTGATTTAGTTCTATAGTGGGGTGGGATGGGGTAGGGTTAATGCTCTTTCCAGCCCTCTATAGACTGGGCAGAAGCCTGGCCTCCCTCTCTCTACAGACTGTATGCACTACTCACTGTTCCCCAGCTCACTTGCTTCATGCACACTCCACACTGTCAACAGAACTGCCAACTCCTCCTCCCCAACTCCATCTGGCAGAACTCTGCTCTTCCTGCCTCATCCTCCAATCCAGGTCAAGTTTAGGTTCTTTTATTTTTTAATTAAAAAAAAATGAGTAAATAAAAAGGAACACATGGATCTATTTTCCACAAACTAAGAACTGGGTACAAACTGCAGATATTCAATGAAAAGGGAAAAAGTTCCTGAAGGTGCAGCAAGTGTGCATTGAGTGTATACAATCCCAAATCCACCAGCTATGGAGGAAATCCCTAGGCTACTGCTGAGGAGAAGAAACCCACCTCAGTGCTTGCACATGATAAAGACTGGGGGAAAGGGAGAGACTGATTCTAATGGGTCAGGGAGATCTTCTGACATGAATCCCCAACCCAGCTCATACTGTGTATTGAGTATACAGTAATCATTAAATACACACCTCAACCCCATTCTCCTTTACTGTCTTCCTCACCCCTCCCCCTCTGGTGAACCCACTTTTCTCCCATAGATAACTTCACTTCTCTGTTCATTTAATAGATACCTAAATGATTTTATATGATGATCTAAAACCTAAGAACCACTGGTGAGAAAAATTAAATGAGATATATCTTTCTGAGAGTGGTTTAATTTGTTTAACGACGGTCTCCAGTTCCATTCATCTTCTTACACATGACAAGAATAAAATGAAGAATTCATTCTTCATTATGACTGGGGAAAAAGAAATCTCATTGAGTAAATACAGCACATTTTCCTTATCCATTCCTCAGTTTTTGGACACCTAGAATGGATTTGAAACTTAGTATTATGCATTCTGCTGTAATAAACAATTGTCTGTGTGACTTGTTGACTTGGAGTCTTTGGGATAAATACCTATAAGCAGTGTAGCTGGGTTGTATGAAAGCTCTATTTCTAGTTGTTCCAGAAGCCCCCATGCTGTTTTCCTCTCGGCCAGCATTTGTTGGGGGTTTCTTTTTCTGTGTCCTTGCCAGCATTCATTATTTTCTCGGTGACTGTAATTCTGAGGGAGTAAGATGGAACGTCAATATAATTTCAGTTTGCATTTCCCCGTCAGCATAGTGCAGTTGACATTTTTACAAATATGTTTCTTGGCAGTTTGTATTTCTATTTTGTAAACTGTCTGTTTCACTGGCCCATTCACTGATTGGTTTGTTTTACTTATAGCTCAGTTTTTTTTTCTTTTTGTTCTTTGCATAGTATAGACATTAATTCTCTGCAAAGATTCCTCTCCCATTCTGTAGGCTGTCACTTCATAGGATTGACTGTTTCCTTTGCTGTACAGAAGCCTTTAAATTTTATGAGGTCTCATTTGTCAGTTATTATCTTTGAGAAGCAAATGAAAGGACTATAAATAAGAAAAGAGTCAAAGTATCCTTATTTGTAGATGTTATGATTTTACAGGTAGGAGGATCTAAAGACTTTACCAGAAAACTCAAGGTGGCAGGAAACAAAATCAGCATAGAGAAATAGGAAGCCTCCATATATACTGACACCCATCCCCCTGGGGAAAAAAAAAGTCTGAGCAAGAAATCAGGGAATCAATCCCATTCATAATCACAGTTTCCAAGCAAACAAAAAAGCTTGGAATCTAATTGAAATGAAGACCTTTACAATAAAACCTCTAATATATTAAAAAACAAATGTGAAGAAGACACTAGAAGAAGATTGTCTTGTGCTGAAGAATTAATATTGTGAAAATAGCCTTTTAAAAGCAAGCAATCTATAATCAGTGTATCTCCATCAGAAATTTTATGTCATTCTTGACAGTAGATAAAAGTATTTATCTATTTATTTATTTATTTACTTACTTACTTACTTACTTATTTTGAGAGAGGTTTTGTCTTTGTAGTCCTGGCTATCCTAGAATTTGATATAAAGGTCAGGCTAACCTCAGCCTCTGAGTGCTGGCATTAAAGGCACGTGCTACTACACCCAGGCTAAAAAAATATTAAGCATTAATTGGTAAAAACAAAATATATAAGCCAAAGCAATCCTGAGAAAACAACAACAACAAATTCCAGAAGCATCACCATATCTCATTTCAAATTACATTATGGAGCTGTAGTAATAAAAAAAAAAGTGTGATACTGGTAAAAACTCAGACAGGTAGACCAAAGGCACAGAATAATTCTAAATACAAACACACAGGGAGAAAGTTACATAAAATACACATTTGAGAAACAACAGACCTTTGACAAATGGTGTTGGAAAAATTGGATATTCGCACCTAGAGGAATGAAATTACTACCCTCAGTTTCTGTCTGGACTAGGTGTTCCTGGGCATCTTTTTCAAAGAACTGAAGAAGTAGACAGAAATAACAAAGCAGGGAGGAGTTCTTTTCAGAAGCAAAGCAAAAGTGCAGGGTAAGACAACCTGCAAGAGAGCAGCAGGCTCTCTAGAGATTAACTGATCATTACCCAGAAGGTTGCTAGGCAGACTGCTTTCTGTTTGGATGGACAGCCTTAGGTTACATAAGCCTTTGTTTACTGCACGAGTCCTTTCCCCTAACGTATCTGATTTTAATCATATGCACGTCCAGACATGCATAGGCATGATAAGAGTTTTCCCCTAAAAGTTCACTCAAAGGACAGTTTGCCCTTGAGCACCTGCATGTAAAACCACTCCAGGCTGGATTGGCCCACTACGTCTAATTCTAGGAGCTGTTCCAGCATGTGTTTGTCCACAAAGGGGTGGATGGGGGGTTATTATGGGTTACTTTCTTTGGAGACAGGTATGTGTACATTTTGATGCTGGTGGGCTCCGAGTCACTGAGCTATCTTGCAAAATACTTGTCTCGAAACTAGATCCTTATCTCTTACCCTGCACAGAGCAACTCCAAGTAGATCAAACTCTGGAACTGTTGAGGGAAAAAATAAAAAAAAAACTTGAAGTTATAGGCACAAGAAAGGACTTCCTGGACCAGATCTCAGTGGCCCAGGAAATAAAAAATAAAGGTAAGTGTGGCAAAAAATATTGGCAATGTATTAAACCCAGAAGCTTATATAAGCTATACTGTCCAGTGTGTCTAGTATATTTAATAAACAATGTTTATAATACTACTGTAGTTATTGCATGTGAAAAATGTTATCATCTTAAACATTTAGGTATATCATCCATTGATATCAAGAATCTTCACATTGTGTGGGTGCTGTCACTATTACCTGTCTTCAGAACACTTTCCCTTTGCCCAGACTGAAATCTTCTCTACTAGACATTAACGGTCCAGGCTTTCCCCATGCCAGACTCCAGTAACCATCATATACTTTCTGACTCTAAGACATGATCACTCCAGGTTCTACATGGAAGTGGATCATATTTGCCCTTTGGTAAACTGCCATATTAATGTAGTGTTATGTTATCTAGGTCCATCGGAGCTGTAGCATATTTCAGACTTCCTTCTGTTTTAAAGCCAAATAGTATTTAATTGAACATAAACATCAAATCTTGTTTATCCATTCAGTGGCCAGTGGGAAATTTGGTTTGCTTATACCATTTGGCTATTGAGAAATCGTAATATTTTACACTAAATTTAAGCACATTTTACACTGAAATTAAGAATTAATAGCATGGAAGTTATAAATAGAAAAGGCAAATACCATTTAGTTAGATTAAGGAAAACTTAGGCTAGGGAGACAACTCCAGACCTGAGTTCAGTTTGCAGAACTTTTGTACAAAGACCAGCATGGTAGTATACCATGTATCTTAGTAGTGGAGAGGCAGACAGGCAGGTCCCTGGGGCTCACTGACAGTCAGCTAGTTGAATGGATGACCTTGTCTTAAAGATAAAAATGGACAGTATCCTAAAGAGTGACATTTGAGGTTGACCTCTGGCCTCTATATGCACGGGGACACGTACATGCACACACACACACACACACACACACACACACACACACACACGGAAGTTTTACCATATACTAAGTAGTATTTTCTTTGTACCCTCAGGAATAAGCAGCATGTGTGAATATCGTTTGTCCTTTGTCATTCACAGAGCACAGCAGCAGGAACCATTTCCACCACCCTGCCATTGGCAGCGCTGCCTGTGGGTGGCAGCTGCCCTCCGCCTCGCCTTATGCTGCGCTGATGCCACTCAGCACAATGTTCTGGTCAAGCCTAAGAGTTTCCTTCTGGTTGTAACTGACAGAAGCCAGGAAAAAAAAAATCAGTCTTGGGCAATTGGCAGGTAGTTAAGCACTGAAGCTGAGGAGAAGGGTTTTGAGCCCTGTGCTGGAAAGATGTCTGCAGCGGAGGCAGCTCCAGCCCCACCCAGTTCCTGCTTGCAGCCCTCCTGTCTCCTGGGCACCATGCCTCGCCACTACCGCTTGTCTGAATGTTTCCAGATGCTGGTCTGCCAGCCCTTCTCCGAGGGTCTGAGAGGATCTGTCTTACCAGTGTTACCCAGATTCATGCTATATTGATAATGCAAATGATAGTGATTTGTCTGGTTAAACCGTGAGTGTAAAGCCGGGGATTCCCCCTACCCCAGCAGCTCTGTGGAAGCCTAGTTTGAAACTGGCTGTATCCAGTTAGAAATTAGAAACCCTGTTCTAAAGAACACTGGCAGATGATCATGTGAAAGGCAAGGAAGATTTTTTTGTTCACAAAGGGTCAAGCCAGCTAGTTCATCTCTCTCTCTCTCTCTCTCTCTCTCTCTCTCTCTCTCTCTCTCTCTCTCTCTCCCTCTGTGTGTGTGTGTGTGTATGTGTGTGTGTGTGTGTGTGTGTGTGTGTGTGTGTGTGTGTGTGTGTGTGTGTAAAACTCAATGCTGGTTTCTCCTTCTTCATTGCCTGAATGGTGTCTTAGACATATCTCCTAGACTCTTAAGGTTCCTCAGAGCACAATCAGAAAATTTCTGATATGTTTAATTCTAAGGATACTCTTTAAACTGTTAGCATCTCTATATAGGTTGGAGTACTTGCCTAACATACATGAACTCCTAGGTTTAATCCCCAGAGACAGAACATGTCTGTAAATCCCAGCATTTCATGAAAACCAAGCCAAAGTACCTCAGAAAGGAAGTGGCTTAGTGTGAACAGCTCCTTCTGAGGACACAGCCGTAATGACAGTCTAGTATGGTTTCCATAGTAGCAACACGAAAAGCAAAGTTTCATGGTGACTACAGACTAACCTAGGAGTTGAGGAGGCCAATGCTGGCACACAGAAATAGCACAAGCCATCACTGTTGGAGAAGCAGGTCAAATCACCTCCTGGGGTCATATACTAGCCAGGAGCCCAGTGGGACACAGCTGGCCAGACAGCCCGGCTTCAGTTGTCTTTGAAGAAAAGGTCTGGAGAATGAGCCACAAAGGAGAAAACAGGGACTGGGTAGCCAGCTGAGAGGTCATTGGGACAGGGACAAACTGGAGAAGCAGGCTTTGTGGGAGATGGCTGTGGCCCTTCTTAAAAGTTGACTTGGCAAATAGGTATGAATACTGTGTTTTAAAAGACCAACTTTAAAATGCCTTTGGGATTTTCAAGAAGGTTTGGAGCATAATCTTGTTTTATTCCTGTAAATATATTATATCGGGTTTTCCTTTCCCAACCCTGCTCCTGGAATGACTCTGAGACTCAATATAATGAAGGCCTAAGCCATCAGCTTTGGCTCATTGACTAGCTTATAACTTATTTAACCATTTAAACTATTCTATGTCTACCACTTGGTTAGTTACCTCTCCTTCAGACCCTGCCTGCTTTTTCCTTTGTGTCTCCTCAGTGTTTCCTGCTGGTTTACATCCATCCCCTTGGTCTGGGTCTATCCCTCCAATGTTCTGCTGAATCACTATTTTGTACTCTCACTATTTCCCAGAATCCTCTCTCTTCCCGTCAGTGTCCCACCTCCGATTTCTTGCCTCAGCTCATTGGCCATAGGCTTTTTTATTGACAGGTGATGCTTATAAGAGATTCTCTCAACATTTCACTTTTTGGCTTCCCTAAGAAATTCGGCATGAGCCTGCCTCCCCCTTGTGGAGTAAGTTGCTACAGTTTTCCATAGAGGAAAGTGAAGCTCCAGAGGCCCATGCCATATCTGTTACTCCATTGTCTTTCTTGGCCCAAGAACAGAAAGTACTCGCTACCCCCAAAAATGTTTTACTTTTTTGAATCATACAAGTATTTTGAATTAACCGTTTCTTCCAGCACTTTGTAAAACTAAAGCTCTGCCTGTCTGATTTAGTGCCTAAGAACAGAATGACCCAGGTGTGGTGGTGCACGCCTTTAATCCCAGTACCTGGGAGTCAGAGGCAGGTGGGATCTCTGTTAGCTCTAGGCCATCCTGGTCTACAGAGTGAGTTCAAGAACTGTCTTGACACAGAGAAACCCTGTCTTGAACTCTGCGTGCCCCTCCTCAAAGAGTTAGAATGATTTTAAGACAACTCAACTGTTTATGTTAGGGTTATTTCCATCTCTGTTTTGTGCTTAACGAAAGACTATGGGCAGAACTGAGCTTGTGTCACTTGTGACCATGTTCTCTGTAGAATTCTTAGCAATAATGACACATACCATAATACTCCATGCTTGCCAAGCATTGAGCCAAACACCTTTCCTACATTGCCTTTCTAACTCTTGACAACAGACTTACTAGTCTTAGTTTTACTGGAATATCGAGGCTTAAAGAGCTTAGGTAACTTGTTGAAGGTCACACAACAAGTTGCTGAAGCTTAAAACTGACAAATAACAGAACACATGTTAACTTGATTTAAAATTTTAGCCTCTGGTAGATCTTCTGTAAGAGTTTTAAGTGAGAGTGTACTGTACCAATTTCTTTCAAACATTTCTTCCTGGGGCAGACTCCTAAAGACCCAGGAAGTAAAAGAAATTGACAAGGCACCAGGAAGCTTCTGAAATTTACAAGATTATGGTCCCTCCCCAAAGTTAAGAAGGAGGAACTCAGTTAAGGACAGGGGAAGATTAACTGAGCTGTCTTGCAGGGGGCTGCAGAGAAGCAGCTTTCAGGATTTGTCACTAGTGGGTGAGGTGGGCTTTTTGGTGTCTCAGCTGCCTTTGAGAGTCAGTAATCTCTCGCCCACACTCCTACAAGAATCCCAATAAACTCACTGGCTCACCAAGCCAGACTTAATGTGGAATTGTTTCTTTGATCTGTTTATTGGTGCCCAGTTTTGGGTGACTAGATTTTAGTCACATCTCTCCAGGAAAAGTTACAAAACAATCAGCTTGGGAAAACAAAAACAAAAACAAAAAAAAACCAAACAAAAAACATGGATAGGTCATGGTTTGTAATTATTTGAAAGCCAGAGTTTCAAACATGGAATATTTTTGGTTAATGCTAAAAGGCCATCATTCATGCTACAAAATGGGCAGCTGTCAGAAGATGGAGAAGGCTGCTTCATGTCACCATGGCTCTACTGACCCTCTAGCCATATCAATCTTACCAATTTCTAGTTGCTAGTAAGACCTGTCAATCACTGGCATAAACCTGAAGTGACAGCTGTGCATTGCTGAGCTGGAAACCTCTGGTTGGACAGCAAGAAAGAGTAGAAAAATGAACATGCTTCTAGAATCAGTCCGTCCTTTGAGTACTCACTAAGGCATCGTGTCAATGCCATTGCTATAAAATGTCATTCTGCTATTGTTGACCTGAACTTAGGTCTACATACAAGAGAGACAATATATGGGTGTGGCTAGCAACTTGCCTAAGATTGTTGGTTCTTGATTGGCTTGGTGATTCTTTACCTCATGAGAATGAAGGGGAGCCAACCCTGTGATTATGCCACGCAGCACCCCTGTAGCATCTTCGTCCAGAGATCGGTTGGCATAGTGGAGGACCAGTAGAGGTCAGTACTGATTTTTCTAAGCAAAGTTGCTGTTAGTTGCCAGGAACGGAAGATGAGCCTGGAGCCCTGCTAGAGCAGCTGGTGAGTGGGGCAGGGCACCTTTAAGCACTTGAATAAAGATGACAGCCCCAGAGAAAATGGCCAGCGTGACTTATAGTAAATAGTAGGTTCAGAAGGGTTCAGTTTGTCATTGGACTTGAAAATAATAATCCAGGATGCTTCTGACATAAGAAGCTCAAACTCCAAACTTACAGTCTCAAAAGGCTGTTGCTTCTCATTAGGTGTAAATACGAAGAAACATCAGCAGCAGAAAAAGAAAGTTTTTCCTTTTTATTCTTCTTTATTCTTTTCATTTAAGAATGAAAAACCAGAGAACTAGGGAGCCTGTTGTTAAATAGTGTCTTCTAGACATTACAGGAAACTGCATCCTATGAAATCTCAACAGTATGGTTGCCTAACCATGACATGAACCAGTTAACGTGCCAATAGGGGAAATTTCTTAAGACCCCAACCTCAGATGAAGAATTACAGGCAGTTAGTGGCTGGCAAGAAAGGGAGAATCCATTTTCTCCTGGAACAAGGGCCTTATAAGTTATATAATCCCAAGTGGTCTGTCCTAAACACTTGTGCATATTAGCAACACTACATAGACTTAGTAAATTCTGTGTATATGTATATATATATACATATACACACATATATGTAAAAGTAAGTAAGAAGAAAATTAATTTGAGGGATAGTATTGGGACATAAAAGGAGTTGGAGGGGAGAGAGGTAGAAATGTAAATATAATACAAATAAAATTCCCCCCAACATTTTTAAAAGAGAGAGAATCACTTTCCAAGCTGTTTTCCTCCCAGTAGATATTTGCTCACAGTGTATTATTTAGAACTAGGTCATAGGCTCATGCTGACAAGGATCTGTCTAGGATCTGTCACAGTCAGTGTAGACCAATCAAGATTTAGCCTTAAATCCTATGGAAGAGGCCTAACCTCTGGCATGACCCCCAGACTCTGCCACCAACTGAAAACCTAAGAGGAGAGAGAATGGTGGTGGTGCTGGATATAGCTTCGGGCGTGCGAGTACTTGTGTTTTCTTTCTGAAAGCCATTTCTTTAAGGATGCTATTTTTAGCCCAGAGCCAATCTTAACCATTTGGAATGTTTTGATGGAAATAGCCACACCCAATACCTAGAAGAGCTTTGAGTGAAACACATCTTACTATGCGGAAAGGGGAAGGGAGGGAAGGAGGTTAGTTGGTCAATTAACACTGGTAAACTGAAAAGAATAACTTTTGTAGATTACTGCAATCTCATAGTCAATATAACAATGATACCCATCCCCCCACACCCCCACACCGCCCAGCACCTTTATCAGCAGTTGCATTTCAGAGAACATTTTACACAATGTTCTTTAACTATAAAAATAAGCTTACTGAGTGGTGGCAGGACCAGTCTGTTCAATTAGTCATGGATCAGGAGGGCCGCACCCTTACTTCCCAACTATTGGCTATGGGTAGAGTCTGAGACAGATGAAGTCTTTTTTTTTTTTTTCATTTGTGTACCACTGCTGAGCCCACCAGGCTCCAACAGACAGTATCCGAACCATGGCCTCACAAATAGATTTGGTTAAACTCAATGGGTCACTAAATAATGAATAAATATGAACACAGAAAGAGGTTTGTATGGAAATATTAGGCAGGGGGAGTAGGAAGAGGGGGAAGAGTCAGGGATGAGTGTGGTCAGTGTGCATTATGTACATGCATGAACTCGCTAAAGAACAAATTTAATTACTGATGTATATTTTTGAAGTATGTGCCTGCACATGTGTATGAGTGTGCATGTGAGTGCATTCATATGTGTGCATGTATTAGACACAGAAAGAAAGTGAGGTGGGAGCATGAACTTGCAATTGTAGTGTGTAGGGGAAGTGCTTAATAAATCTCTCCTATATGGAAAGCAAAGCTCCAGAACACACTGGAAGGCAAGCAGCAGAGACAGTGGCTTGCCATGTGTGCGGAGTGAGAAGAACTGCAAGGAAACAAAGGGCAGGAAAGAGAGAAGATGAAAATGACCGTAGTGCATGACAGGAAGCAACTGCCTGAAGCCCTTTAATGTCGGAATGTTTTCGGAAGTAAAAATAGCTGAATTCCACATGTGGCTCAGTGTGGGAAAGAGGAAGCATGTGTTATGACATTTGCATAGGGCCAAAGAAACCTAGTTCTGCAAGCAAGTGCTATAGCGTTCACCCAAGATGCAAAATTGTACTTGAACAAGTCAGGTAGCATCTGACATTGAAGCATAGTACAAGGAAAAAGAAGCCAACGACGCAGAGTTCAGCTTGTGAGCTTTCACATGCATCACCGTTAGCATTTTCATGTTTAAATATATATCTATCTAAAACGCTAATTTATTTTAAAAAACATTGTTATTGTATGACAGGGAAAAGGAGTAATGAGGAAAGAGGTTTGGGTAGGGAGAGGAAGGTGAAAGTAGGTAGAGGGTCAGGGTTGGGGATAAATACCATTAAGGATATTTGACAAAACTGTATGGAAACCGATCACTTTATAAAATTTTATATATATATTCATATAAAAGAGTTTAACCAACTAACCCATGCAGGGTTTAGGCTCCTCCCAAAAGCCATAAGTTGCTAAAGAAAAAGTCCAGTGCCAGGCTTCTACTTGAGTTGTTAGTTAGAGGTGCCCTGGAGATGCCAAAACAACAAAGACCGTTGGTACTGCTTTTGGTCACTAGGACTTGATGGTAAGACCCTATTCTGAAGACAACACACACACACTGGCCACAGCACAGGAAAAGTTAAATTGGTATTAACCAGGAAGCTTCCTTCCTGCTGTCTAGCTTTCACAGGACTGGAAGTGCTATGCGGGCTGTTGGAGGGAAGTTATCAACAGTCTTATCCAGCTGTGAACCACAACCAGCATGGCAAGATACTCAGTAGTGGCATGATTGTTGTGAAACCAGCTACTCTTTGTTGTATTTTAGGCCTGTTTCTTAGGGAAAAAAACCCACATGCCTGATACTTTAAATCTAGCCAAGAACATCTGACCAGGGAGTTCATAGGCCCAGGAGTGAACCTACTACTGTTAATCTACTAAACGAACACAGCATCAAACTGCCCTCTAAATTTTTTTTTTTTTTTTTTGGTTTTTCGAGATGCCCTCTAAAATTTTATTTTATTTTATTTTATTTTTTTGAGACAGGGTTTCTTTGTATAGCCCTGGCTGTCCTGGAACTCACTCTGTAAACCAGGCTGGCCTTGAACTCAGAAATCTGTCTGCCTCTATCTCCCAAGTGCTGGGATTAAAGACATGTGCCACCACTACCCAGCTCTCAAAAATTTTAATATCTGTATCTATAGGTCAGTATATCTATCAGGCCTCACCAAAGAAGTTTTTTTGTACACTGGATGGTGGTTAATGCAGAAACTCACAAAGTGCAGAGAAAAAGTATCACTGGAGTATTCAGCCACAGATGGAACAACCAAATCACTCCTTGTCCCCTAGGCTCAGGGAACATCATAGAAGACAACTGGAAAGACTGTAAGAGGCAGAGGTTGGGGAAGATAAGTGGGAAGTAGTGTCTTCTAGATATAATAGGTTTCTGCACTCATGAACTCAAATCATCTGCAGTTGTCTGCATGAGATCTGCAGGAGCCCAAGACAGTCAACATTCTAACACAAATGGAAAAGATTTCATGGGCCTCTACCTCTAATGAGGAGCTGTGGGTAACTGTAGTTTCTAGGGGAGAGAATCTTTAAGGTTGTGAACCGCATAGATTGAACAGGGTCCAGTGGATGGTCCCATACCCAAGAGCATAAAGACAGAATAAATTGGATTCATTGCTTATTTAAAAAACAAACAAAAACAAAAAACAAAAGAAGCAGGAGGAGGAGAGGAAGAGGAGAAGGACTTGACGTTGAGGGGTGACGAAGTAGGAGTGGATCTTTGAGAAGTTAAGGGGAAAAGAAAGTGAATCCGATCAAAACACAGTACATGATCTTATCAAAGACTTGATAAAATATTTTTTAAAAAACTTTAATATGAGGGACTGAAGATGACTCAGTGGTTAACAGCACTGGCCACTCTTCCAAAGGACCTAGGTTTGATTCTCAGCACTCATTGGTAACTCTACAAGTTACAAGGAACTGGACTCACTTTCTGGGCTCTGCAGGCACCAGGTACGCATACAGATATACTTGAAGGCAAAATCCACAAACATAAATAAATAAATGAATGAATAAAATCATTGAGTTAGGTCCCATTCCAATTAAAAGAAATACACAATAAACTTTGTAGTCCTGAAATCATAGATTATAGTGGAAGATGTTTTGTGTAGTTATTATATATTCATTTGGGGTTTGGACATGTGTTCCACTTTTGTCATGTATCTACATATATCTAAAGCTAGAAATGACCAAGGTCTCTTAACCTTTTCAATTTTAAATATTAAATCGTGTAAAAATGGGCTGAAACCCACAAATGTATGTACGGAACTGAGACTAACTGGCGAAGGCAATTTTTAAAGATTTGTATAGCTTTTGTTTTTCAAAAGCTGTGTTCCTCACAGGGCACAGTGCACATGTGCCACCCCAGAACTTGAGAGGATGAGCCCAAAGCTCTCTAGAACCGACCCTCTTCCTCAAAGTCTCACATGCATCTCTCTTCAAATATTGACCAATTTTAAAAGAAGTCCGAGTGTCTTAGTTGGGAGATCCCTTGAAATAAAAAACAAGTCCTATCCTTCCAATGTATAATGGCACAGAATAAGCATTCTTATTCCAAAAATTAAGATTTGGGGCATAAAAAATAATTATTACCTAAAAATATAGTCGAAATCCAGCATGCTATACACCAAATTCTGTATGTAGCTCCACATCCATCGTTTGGGTACTATAATGAAATGAACCGGCCTGCACCAGCTCAGGTAGACGCAAGCCCCCAGCTCTGACATATGAAGCTTCTTTATTAGGCTTAGGCCATCTGCACGCCACAGCTGTAGCTCTTCTTGATTTACATCCCACAGCCCGGGGATCCCAGTGTCTGGGATGGCCTGTCACACGTGAGGTTTCCCCTTCACAGTTTCACACGACAATCTCTTAGAGCATCTCCACAGAGATTTGGACCTTGCTGCCCTGCTCCTGGCTTGAGCTGCTCTCCACAATCTATCCAATACTGTTTCTTTTGTGAAGTTAAAACCAGTACGACACGGACGATGCTTACCACACTGCCAAGTTCTACTACTTGATGAAGATGCAGACTCAGGTCCCTCAGACCACAGCTAACTCAGCTCGGATGTGCTGACCCTAGGAAAACACTTACCTAAGCAGTCTTGAGTTGCAGAGAACCCCTTTAGTTTAGGCTTTTTTTTTTTTCCCCTCTAAATGAATATGGATCTTCACAAGATAGAGATTCCTCCAAAGAATAGAGTTTTGCCTTCAGGATACTGTTTTTTGGTTTGGTTTTTTAATTTCTAAGTGCAAGAAATGTCTCAACAATGAAGGGTGCTGGTTTATTACTTAGAGGCTTCCTCTGCACCAGCCTGATTACTTTATAGCCTTAAAATTTTTCTTCCACCGAACAAATTAATCTATCCCTTTTAGGTTTTACCCCCACTTAAACTTTTAGGACAAGCACAATGTGGCCAGATTCTTGGTTAATACAGTACATGAATGGCCCTGTTCTGGTTCCCAATAGAGGACTTTCCCCTTCTAAGCCTGGGCAGGGCCACCAGTGTCAGCATTTTTTCTGAGTATTGTTCTTTCCTACCTCCCACTAGGATGGCCCACTGAGCTCTTACACATTTCTAACTCCACAAACAAAACTGTTCCAAAGACTTAAAAGCCCATGGTCAGCAGCAACAGCTGCTTCTCAGGATCTGCTTGCGTAGGTTTTTCCCTCCCTAGACGCCATATACACAAGGACACTTGTCTTTCTGGGGCTAACTTATTTCCTTTCAGAGGAGAATCTCCAGGTATAACCATTTTTTTCCCTCTATGTAAACAACATTTTCTTAACTGTTATATAAAACAAATACAAATTACGAATCACATACCAATACCTGCTTTTTAGAGGGACACAATCACTGTAGCTTTGGAATCTGAGAAAATGTTAGTATCTAGTTCTCTGTATCCACACAAAGAATGTCCTTTTCAGGTTAGTGCAACAACTAAATCTTTTCCACCTGTGACCTCACTCAGCACTTCCTACCAACCTTCTTTCTATATATGTGTGAACTTGTGAAACATGTATAGACACCACAGGATTAACACAAATTTATTGAGAAGCATTGGAAAATTTTTTATTCTAGAAATCAATGTAATGCAAATAAGATTATTTGATCATTTTTTTATGACTAGAAAAGCTGCATAAATAGCCAAAGACCCAAAAAAATCTAAAAGTATGATCTGGGAAACTGGTTAAACTAGGGATAGATTCTTATAGCTGAAATACTCAATAGTCATTAAAAAATAATTTGAGTGTCAAATATTGAACAAGGATTATCAGGATATTATTATGTAGAAAAGTCAGGTTATAAACTGATTTTTAATATATGTAATGGTAAATATTCAACAAATATATATCATAGAATAAATTTAAAAATATAAAGAATAAAAATATGTCACTTTTAGAATATTATTGTTTATTTCTGGGTAGGGAAATTACATTTTTTTTCTTTTTTGCTTTCTAAATGTTTCATAACTCAGTTTTAACACAAAATTTAAATATATCCCAAGGTTCCTCTTGTTAAAGAGTTCTATCCTGTAAATGAACCAGTGTTGGTGACCTTTGGCCTTTCAACCGACCAGGAAGGCTGAGGTTGCTAATATTTTGGATGTGTGAGATAATCTGGCTCAGCCGTTGCTGGTGGCCTGTTCCTCACCCTCATCTGCCACACTCTGCTAATGATGTGTCAGGATGGCTTATCACCTTACCCTGGGGAGGAGGAGCAGCCGGTCACTTCGTTCTCAGAAACAGGGGAGGTTTTTCTTACTGGGCCTTTGAAGACTTGGAGTCATCTAAAAAAGGTGTGAAATTATAAAAAATCCTCTTTTAGCTCTAAACAAAAAATAGGTCCACGTATGGATGTGTATAGAATAGATGTCTTGGTGTCTTTCGATGGGAAAATGTAATTAGAGCCATGTGTGGCTCTGGGCTAGAGTGAGCCATTACTGCCCCCCTTTTCGGAGCTCGCAGATGGACAAAATTATGTTTCCTTAATAATGAGGCTCTTAAGAGCCAGCTGCCATCCAGCACTGAAGCCCCCACGCTAACAAAGCCCTCATTAAATGCTTTGCTTGGGATAATTTGCCTGTTTCTTTCCATGCTGGCAACTGACAACCTGGTTCCTCCTCTTTTCCCTGAACACCTTTAATCACTCAGAGAAGTCTGTGTCACGAGATGGGATGGTAATTTTTTTAATCCTACATGTCTTCATATTATTATTTTTAATGCCCTCTTTCAAAAGTTTTTAAATGAGGCTGGTCGCTAACATCCTGTGCTATCATTCATTCAGTGGTAAAATAATAATTGCTAATTTTCTTCTTCAGAGAACCAGTGCTTTATCAGGAATAACATTATGCAAATGACTATGCAAATGTCAACCTAGTGGAGTCTCTGGAAAAACAGTTCAGAGAAAAACCTTCAGAACATATCTAAAGTTGGCTGAAAAAAAAAAAAGAGAAAAACCCCAGCATTTTGAACCATGGTAGCAAAGGGAATTTATGACTACTAAGAATTTTACAAGAAAGTTTTATATTCTTAACAATACAAAAATGACAGGGCATACATGGGAGTTTTTGTAGGTCAGTTTATTTATGGTGCTAGGGGTTGTCCTTGACATTTGGCAGATCCCTTCGAGGCTGAGTTTCTTCAGCGGTGTCTAAAACTTCGAGGTGCTTACCATTTCACCTTTTTAGCTTTAGGAATTCAACCCTTATTTGCTTCACTTTCTATATATGATCATTAAGATTTTGGTCTTTTTCATGTTATTGGAAAAAAGTACACTGAGACATGAAAAATACTAGATTCGTTCAAAACTTTTGTACCATTGGTTAAAAAACAAAACAAAACTGTCTATAAACAGTCTGTTACCTGCAAGAGTGCCCATTGAAACACCTGGGAAAGAAGGCTTGATGTCAGTCAGCCACACACGTCGGTGAGTTCAGACATGGGTTTCTTGACATGTGTGATACATGAATCTATTGAATAACCAAAAAAGGCAAAATTGAAATTCAGTAGATTTTAAGTAGTAAATGTGAGGTTTTAATTTGTTCTGTGTTTTATATTAAAGACCAAATTTTTAAGCTAATACCAGCAGAATATTTGAAGGAGTATTCCCACATGTTTCATGTCAGCAAGAGAGGCGACAGAAGCCTTTCAGCTCTGAGATATCTCAGTCTCTCTGCCCAGATAAATCCACCAGGAAATCCATCTCTTATGAAATTTTTTGAGAAGGCCCTGGGATGGTTGGTCCTGCGCTCAGCCGCAGGGAATGGCTGACCTCATCTGAAGCACTGAAAACCTCCCACCCACCACAGCCCAGGGGACCTTGGAGTCCAGAGCCCCAGATCTGCATTTTCAGCAGACATGGCTTTCAAAAAGTGTTTTATTAAAGCATTAGAAGGGGCTATTTTATTACCACTCTGTTGACTGTCCTGGTCCTCACCCACGACCCAGGAAGGAGACAAGGAAAAGCTATCAGATAAGAGGGTTGAGTACTCCTAGGGTTAGGTAGGGTGAATATTGGGTAGGCATGCGGTAGCTGTGGAGGAAAATTTCACACCTATAGAGTTGTTATACGCATTTAAAAAGGCTGCACAAGGAAGGAAATGGCATGTGGTGGTTGAGGTTAGCTTCTAGGCTTCTTGTTCTAGCACCCGCATTTATTGCTGCATGAATTTGGTGGGATGTTTAACCTGTCTACACAGTTTCCTCATGCATTTGTTTTGTTTTGAGACAGGGTTTCTTGTGTAGCTGAGGCTGTCCTGGAACTTGCTTTGTACACCAGGCTGACCTGGAACTTGGAAAACTCTGCCTGCCCTGCCCCTGCCTTCTGAGTACTAGAATTAAAGGCTGGGCCACCACCTGGGCTCTTCAGGTAACTTGTGCTAAAGTATCGATCCATTGAGTAGCCAGGGAATGGGTTAGGGATGAAAAGCATCTAGGGCATTTAGTATGTAGCACATAATACATACAACCAATGCATGCTACCTACCCTCACTACTTCAAATCTAAAGCAGCTGGTTGGTGCCTGTAGGACTTAGTGATAGAGCTATTATTAGCAACCAGTGTCATCCCTGATTCTAGACAGGCCAAAGCTCTATTGCCAAAGCCTGCTTGCACAATCCTGGCTGGGCCTTCCCCTAGGCCTGGTTCCTAGTTCATCTTAGTAGCTCCACTGAGGTTATTTGAGGTAGCATCTGCATAGGAGATTGACTGTGCAGTGTTCATGCACGCCACTGAGCAGAGAAGTATCTGAATGTCTTATGAAGGTGTGCGGGTGGTGGGGTAAGCCTTGAAAACACCGCAGCTGTGTCAACATTGAAGTCAGGGGAACAGGGAGGGTAAAGGGCACATATGAAAGGAAAAGATTTTGCAGATCCAAAATGTGTATTCACTTGATCAAAAGCCTAGCACATTCCCTGAGGGAATCCGGAATCCGACCTGGTTGGCCTCCTGTGTTGAGCTATCCCATAATTATCAGAGCAGTTATGGGCTCTCTTTCAAAGCTTGTGATAATTGTAATCTTTCATCCTCTAGTGGATACTATTCTTTAATCTCTTCCTCTCAAAATTCAGAAATATGGAGTCTGAGTTTAGTGCCTTAGTTTTTCTTGCTCTGTAGCCTTTGTAGAAAAATAAGAACTATGGGAGAGCAGTTTGGTCTTTTCCTCCTGCTTTACATTGCTGAGAGTCATGTCAAAACTGGGGTGGGTCCAGTAAGGTATTCATGGATGACTGGACAGGAGCCTGGGGTGGACAGTCAAGGCACCAGCAATCTTGCATGTGAGCTGCTGATTGACAGACAGCTGAGAACTCTCTGGTGCAAACGCTGCAAGATGGGATGCCTGGCTCTACCTCCTTACTTTTGCAGAAGTGAGATGACAGGGTAATAGCTACTTTATTTGTTTCTATTATACTTAGGGCTCTCATGGATGTCAGGGATAACATTACTGGCTAGTCGAAGTCTTGAGGAAAACAGAAGTTAGAAGAAAACAGTTCACATAGTTCTTGTAGTAGGTAGAATCAGACTGGCTGCAGGCTCCTGCTGCCTAACAATTGAGGTAATGGACCTTAGGGTGTGGCAGAGGTCTATTTGCACCAAGCATGGCTCTTTTTACTAAACCAGTTTGCTTGTCACACAGTATGTAACAAGAAACAAATGTCAAAATGCCCAGCAATGCCAAAGAAGCATTGTAAACACTTTGAAAGGGAGGATAAGAAAGTTCACTCTTTCCATGTAAATACTCCAAAAACAGTTATTCTTCAGATGAGGCTAAAACTGATGTCATCTCTAAGGTAATATTTATATATGCCCCACTGTGGCTTAACATGGTGCTATTCCGTGGATACAAGGCCCTGAATAAGGACACAGAGGCTGGATTCAAGCTTTCTACATTCTCATGGGTAAGAGGGAAAACCAAACAGCTTTGCAAATGCAGGACCTATCATGGAAGGGACACAGCATCTAACTGTCTCACTTTGTAGGCTATTCGCTAGGAGCTACAGAGAATCTGCAAATATGATCAGATATTAAAGGAAGCTTAATGCTTCAACAAAGAAACTTCTCAAATCAGTCACAGCTAGGGTGTATATCAGAGAAGTGAGATGCCAGCTTGGAGTCACATTTGAGAACTGGGATGGGACTTAATGGAGATTAACAAACCATCAGGCATAGCCTGAGGTAAGTTGGGAAGTGTCAATTGATGGATTGAGCAGGAGGAATGCAGCAGGAGGGTCTGAGGGACAAGACTAACTAGAAGAGAAAAGCCCCAGCCTAAAAATATGTGCATGCTATTGCACCAGTTGTGTGAGTATTGTTGTGTTTTATGTGCTGTATATTCACTGATTTCTGGTTGTGGACCTGCTTACAGTATGATGTCTATTTGACAATAGCAATCTTTGTAGCACTTACCTGTAATCCCAGCACCAACATGGCTGTCACAGGAGGACCTGGGCTATTTAGGGAGATTATTATTGTATTGCGGGGGAGGGAGGAGGGGGAGGGGGAGGGAGGCGGGGGAGGGGGAGGGGGAGGGAGGGGCGGGGGCGGGGGGAGGGGGGAGGGGGTTTGGGGGAGCAGGCAAGATGCACGCGTGCCTCAGCCTAACCCGGAGCGCAGGAGCGCAGAGAAATGCCACACAGAAGGCGTTCTGGTGGATCTCTCTGCCTGTTACCTGTGCTCAGACTGTCTACATGGCTGAATCCCAGAGTCTCAGACGGCTACCAGCTAGCTCCGTGTAGCGAATTTAATAAGAGGCGGCCCATAGCTTTGATGTTTTATTATTAAGAAAATAGAAAGAGAAAAGAGATAGAAAGATAAAGGAAGAAGAGAAAATAGATAAGAGAAGCCATGACCAACGTGGAAAGGGGAGAAAATGGAGAGACAGAGAGATAGACAAAGAGGAGGGCCAGGGGAGAATAGGGGGGGGGAGAGCGAGCACGCGCTGAGGGGTGCTATTTATAGTGAGTTGGGTGGTCAGGTAACCAGGAGGCGGGGACAGTGTGGCTGCAGGCAGGTGACTGCCTAGGCGGAGTCAGGCTAGAACCTGGGACTTGGCCACAAGTCTCATTAAGGTTCCACAGTCTTCCTTCTTCATGTGGTCTATGAATTGTATCTTAGGTATTCTGAGCTTTTGGGCTAATATGAACTTATCAGTGAGTGTATACCATGTATGTTCTTTTGTTCCTGGGATACCTCACTCAGGATGATATTTCCTAATTCCATCCATTTGCTGAAGAATTTCATGAATTCATTCTCCCTTTTCATTTCTGATTTTGTTAATTCAGATACCGTCTCTCTGCCCTCTGACGTCTGGCTAAGGGTTTATCTATCTTGTTGATTTTCTCAAAGAACCAGTCCTGGCTTGGTTGATTCTTTGTATAATTCTTTTTGTTTTTACTTGGTTGATTTCAACCCTGAGTTTGATTATTTCCTGCAGTCTACTCCTCTTGGGTGCATTTGTTTCTTTTTGTTCTAGAGCTTTAAGCTGTTCTGTCAAGCAGCAAGTGTATGCTCTCCAGGGTCTTTTCGAAGGCACTCAGAGCTATGAGTTTTCCTCTTAGCACTGCTTTCATTGTGTCCCATAAGTTTGGGTATGTTTTGCCCTCATTTTCATTAAATTCTAAAAGGTCTTTAATTTCTTTCTTTATTTCTTCCTTGGCCAAGTTATCATTGAGTAGAGCATTGTTCCGCTTCCAGGTGTATGTGGGCTTTCTGTTGTTTGTTTTCTAATTGAAGACAAGCATTAGTCTGTGATGATCTGATAGGATTCATGGGATAATTTCAATCTTCTGGAATCTGTTGAGGCTTGTTTTGTGACTGATTATATGGTCAATTTTGAAGAAGATACCATGAGGTGCTGAGAAGAAGGTATATTCTTTTGTTTGAGGATGAAATGCTCTATAGATATCTGTTAAGTCTATTTGGTTCATAACTTCTGTTAGTTTCACTGTGTCTCTGTTTAGTTTCTGTTTCCATGATCTGTCCATTGCTGAGAGTGGGGTGTTGAAGTCTCCCACCATTATTGTGTGGGGTGTGATGTGTGCTTTGAGCTTTAGTAAAGTTTCTTTTGTGAATGTGGGTGCCCTTGCATTTGGAGCATAGATGTTCAGAACTGAGAGTTCATCTTGGTAGATTTTTCCTTCAATGAGTATGAAGTGTCCCTCCTTGTCTTTTTTTTTTTTATCATGTTTTCTCTTTTAATAAGGGGTTTTATTCAAAAGGGTATCTTTGAAAATCTCTAGCTTGTTGTGAACCAGAAAGCCAGGGAGCTGCCTCCTCCTGAGCCGTGGCTCCTGTGGGAGCCATGCTGTGATGTCTGTGGTGCTTCACGGCCACCACAGGAGTCAGTGCACGTCTCTGAAACAAAGCCAGCGTGAAGACCCAAGGAGGACTTTTTGTGTTCTGTTTTACTGTATTAAAAACTTGTCCTTTTCCTTATCTTTTTTGATGACTTTTGGTTGAAAGTTAATTTTATTCGATATTAGAATGGCTACTTCAGCTTGTTTCTTGGGTCCATTTGCTTGGAAAATTGTTTTCCAGCCTTTTACTTTGTGGTAGTGACTGTCTTTGACACCGAGGTATGCAGCAAAATGCTACGTCCTGTTTACGTATCCAGTCTGTTATCTGTGTCTTTTTATTGGAGAACTGAGTCCATTGAATCCAAGGAAAAGTGATTGTTGCTTCCTGTTATTTTTGTTATTAGAGGTGAAGTTATGTTTATGTGGGTATCTTCTTTTGGCTTTGTGGAAAGAAGATTACTTTCTTGTTTTTTCTAGGGTGAACTTTCCCTCCTTGTGTTGGCGTTTCCCATCTATTATCCTTTGTAGGGCTGGATTTGTGGAAAGATCTTGTGTAAATTTGGTTTTATCATAGAATATCTTGTTTTATTCATCTATGTTAATTGAGAGTTTTGCTGGGTATAGTAGCCTGGGTAGGCATTTGTGTACTCTTAGGATCTGTATGACCTGTGTCCAAGATCTTCTGGCTTTTGTAGTCTCAGGTGAGAAGTCTGATGTAATTCTGATAGGTCTGTCTTCACGTATTATTTGACTTTTTCCCCTTACTGCTTTTAATATTCTTTCTTTGTTTAGTACATTTGGTGCTTTGACTATTATGTGATTGGAGGAATTGCTTTTCTGGTCCAATGTATTTGGAATTCTGTAGGCTTCTTGTATGTTCATGGGCATCTCTTTCTTTAGGTTAGGGAAGTTTTCTTCTATAATTTTGTTGAAGATATTTACTGGCCCTTTAAGTTGGTAATCTTCTCTCTCTCTTCTATACCTATTATCCCTAGATTTGATCTTCTCATTATGTCCTGGATTTCCTGGATGTTTTAGGTTAGGAGATTTTTGCATTTTGCATTTTCTTTGACTGTTGTGTCAATGTTTTTTATGGTATCTTCTGCACCCGAGATTCTCTTCTATCTCTTGTAATCTGTTGATGATGCTTGCATC
The DNA here is from genome assembly GCA_036184795.1 of Tokudaia tokunoshimensis. NCBI lineage: Eukaryota > Metazoa > Chordata > Mammalia > Rodentia > Muridae > Tokudaia > Tokudaia tokunoshimensis. The sequence goes on from BTHU01000016.1 coordinate 51,531,041, forward strand.
TATGACTCCTGATCTCTTTCCTAGGTTTTCTATGTCCAGGATTGTCTCCCTTTGTGATTTCTTTATTGATTCTATTTCCATTTTAAGATCCTGGATAGTTTTGTTCAATTCCTTCACCTGTTTGGTTGTGTTTTCCTGTAATTCTCTAAGAGATTTTTGTGATTCCTTTTTAAGGGCTTCTACCTGTTTACCTGTGTTCTGTATTTCTCTAAGGGAGTTATTTATGTCCTTCTTAAAGTCCACTATCATCATCATGAGAAGTGATTTTTAATCTGAATCTTGCTTTTCTGGTGTGTTGGGGTATCCAGAACTTTCTGTGGTGGGAGAACTGGGTTCTGATGATGCCAAGTAGCCTTGGTTTCTGTTCCTTAGGCTCCTGCTCTTGTCACTCAACATCTGGTTATTTATGGTGTTAGTTGGTCTTGCTGTCTCTGACTGGAGCTTGTCCCTCCTGTGGGCATGTGAGCCTGTGAGCGGGTGATCTTAGGTGTGCCAGCACTCCTGGGAGACCAGCTCTTCTTTCCTGGGTGGGATTTGTGTAGGGAGTGCTGTGGGACAGCTTCAGCTCGCGGTGTAGATGGAGACCAGAAGGATCCTATTGCCAGCTGCTCCACTATTCCAGCGCTCTGTGCGCTCCTGGTCGGTCCTGTCACAGACAGTTATTGGAGTGAAAGAGGTGATTTCACCTCTAAGCCTAGAGATGAGAGTACTCCTGGGAGACCAGCTCTCTCCTGGCGGGACTTGTGTGCACAGGGCTGTGGGGCAACCCATACTGAGGGTTCTTGAGCATAAGACTTCAGTCCAGGTGTGAAATTCACAACATTTTACATACACCTTGTATACACAGCTGAAAGATAATATCATGCATGTTTAGTATACCTATGTTCTTTCAGTGATCCATCATGTTAAGCATGGTGTGGAATTTTCTACTTCTGGAATGGTCTCAAATCTCAAATAAACCAAAACCAAAAAAAAAAAAAGGAAACACTGGAATTTCAGGTTTTAGATTAAGGCCACATTAGGACTGGTCAACATATAATTAAGTTCACGATTAGGCCCGTCTGCTTATCTGTGCTCTTTGACAACTGACTGACTTCTCTCCTGCTTGATGGTGAGTTGCTAATGAGAAAGCCTATTCACAGTATAGTTTAATTTTTTTCTCTTGCCCATTTAAAAACATACAAAAAAAAACTTTATAAAGAGAATTGCTAGTTTGTCTTCCCTCAGGATTGCTATTAATAAGCACCAAAAGCAAGGAAGATTTGAGCTATTTTAAAATATGTAGCCCATAGTAATGAATTAATTACCATATAATATTTAAAGCTTTGATTATCCGTACATGAGAGCTTCCATTATTAATGATTGCTTATGAAATTAATCTTTGTAATTTTCATTATGATTTAAATTAACTTCATTAGTTGAGCTCATGATTCACATTTGCTATCCAACTCTACTTTTAATTTCTGAAGCATGAAATGACATAAAATGTCTTTGGAGGGGAAAGCACTTAAAATTAAGATTTTACTTTGATGCATTGAAGTAAACGAAATAAGTCAGATGAACAGCGTGGAGCTGGTTTCACACACTGTCCTCTGGTGTTCAAAGGTCCACACTGCATGGCTCTACTGTGACTAGCTTCTTGTATCTGAGAAGGTGCCTTTGTGTTCACATTCTGCCCACTAACTAGACACCTTATTGAGGCTGTGGTTAAATGGACAGCTTTTTAAACTGATGGTTAAAAAAATCAAGTGCTGATAATACAAACTAAAAACTTATGAAAAGCACATCTATGTGACAGTCTTCCCAAGGTGCTTAGCTCTCTTGAAGTAAAGCCATCCACTACTAAACGATTCACTTCATTTCTTCCTAGACCATCACATTTATGAACTCACCAGGAATTTTGACAAAGGAGTCTGGTCTAGTGCAGACACAAGGAGTAGTTAAGCCCTCAGTGAGAACTTTGTGCTTCTTTAGGAATTCTGTATTTCCAACAAATATTCTCAACTTGCTTTAATTGAACATTTTATATCTAGATTTGTTTCTCTCTTAAGCTGAACTTAAATTAGATGAAAACCTCAAAATTCTGTTTCTTTGTTTTAATGTAACTTTCGATTTATATACAACCTTTAAGTATCTTTTTTGGGGTGCCTGGCGACTGGCCTGAGAATTTGTCTTTAATTATTGTTTTTTAATTTTCTGGCAGCTATTTTAAAAAAAACTAAACAAAACTCTTTTTCCTCTACTTGATGATTGCAATCATGCTGCCTTTTTTGTGTCCTGAGTCCGTTTTCTGTAGAGTTGACTGAGGAATCCCACTGAGGCTGGTGACCAGAGTACAGGGAACTTTACTTGGCAGCCAGAGAACCCATTATTTACTGACAGTGTGTTCCTCAGGGTGAGTCATTGCTTAGATTGGCATGACATCATAGGGAGCAGCTGCTTTTTGAGAAAGGTGTGTTTTGGCAGGTAAAGGTCTTTTTCTAAAACTGGAAGAACACTTGTAGACATATGAATGGGGCAGTCCATCATGGGATGAGGGTTGCCTTCATGACCTCTTGAGTGACTGTTGACACTAGCTAGTCTGCCACTCACCAAACCCCTTCACATCTTTCCCCCTGCACTGAGGTGGTAAGTGGCCCTGGAAAAATATCTGGACACTTGATTTCCAAACTGGGAGGAGTTTTTTCCTGGAGATATGTGCCTGGAGACTTAGGACTAACCGTTATCTGATGCTCTTTTTGGAGGACCATTAAAGCTTTATACAGCAGGAACAGGATGTATCATATGACTCACCTTCCTAGATATATTAGAATCCTGCAGTTAACCTCCAGAATGCTCTGGCTTTGAAACTTGTGAATATAGGGAGCATGATCAGTCCAGCTCTCTAACACATCCTCTGCATCTAGCAAAAACCCTAGCACATAACAAATATTCAATTAACGTTTGCTGGCATGGTAGTTGAAAAGTATTCAAATTAAAATTCTAATTGAACTTTTTAAAAATGACAGGGCCATTTCTTGTTGCTCAAAACATCCTCAAATAATCAAACATACTGTTTTTACCTCTCTGATAGACAGTATTACAGGTGTATGCCAGCATGTCTACCACTGATTATCTATCTATCTTTCTATCTATCTATCTATCTATCTATCTATCTATCTATCTATCTATCTATCTATCTATCTATCTATCATCTATCTATCCATCCATCCTGTATTGTCTATCTATATCTTTCTGTGTCTATTTCTCTCTCTATCTCATACCTAAGAAAAAACTCTGAAGTTTGTGAACAACTGAGGCTTTTGGCTTTATTTTATCTTATTTTCAGATTTACTTATTTTATGTATATGAGTACTCTAACTGCATGTATACCTAACACCTGTGTGCCAGGTTGTGAGCCACCATGTGGTTTCTGGGAATTAAACTCAGGAACTCTGGAAAAGAATATCAATATCTAATGCTTTTAACCACCAAGCCATCTCCCAGCCCTACTTTTGGCTTTATTTAAAAGACACCATTAAAATCTTCAACTAAAGGCCTGAGAGATGTCTAAAGGGAAATTCTTCTGCTGATGGTCATACACTGGTGAAATCACAATGACTATAGGTCTGGCTTGAAGTTAAATCTCTGGTGTTATTACTGCCTCGGTAATTGCTATGACTACTCGTCGTGTCTAATATGAGTTCAGCCATCAGTCAGGCTCATTGTTGTGAATGCATTTTGTCTCCTTTTACCTTTGCAACAGCTTTCTAAGGCAAGTGCTATCATTCTAATTTTCAAAGATGAAGAAACTGATGCTTAAAGTGACTTGCTCTAAATGATGCAACTAAATTGAAATCAATAAGAACCCTAATTTTATAGAAAGAAAGAATACATACTGCTTAGATATGGAAATAATGTACATCTTAGTGTGTTGATCAGTCCATACCGTGAGTACAAAGCCAGAGATCTCCTCTGGGTGTGAAACCATGGTCCAGTGACTCCCTCCTCCTTCCCCTGTGCCTTTTGATAGGCCTTTATTCGTGAATTTGTTTGGGAAAGGTCTGTTCCTGAATCTTCCTTCCTATTGCAGTTAATCTACGGCTTTTTATATTGGGCACGGGGGTGTGGAGTCCCAGCTCTGATTGGATTTAGCAATGATGAGAAGAATACCATGGCTTGTCACACACGTTGCATGCTTCATCTGCAATCCTCAGCAGGAAAGTGGAATGGATCATATCTGGGCCTGACTCTCTGAGAGACAGATTTTAACCACTGCCATTCAAAACTAGTCTAAGCTCACACATCCCAAGTTTACCATATTAGAATATCCCAAGGTTTGGGTGCAATACACTTAAAAACAAAACAAACAAGCAAACTACTTCCCTCTAGGGTTCACACAAATCAGACAGTGGGAGCACAAGTGAAGGTTGCTAAAGGCTACATCTGGTAAATTGAAGGGAATGGAGTTTCCTCACATACCCTTCTGCAGCCATGCATCCAGTTCTGTCAGTCACCTAAAGTCAGAAGCTGTCCCCTCCCCGGGGGGAGACCAGTGCCCTGGGTTATGACTTTTTCTGGAAAAATGTAAACAACATTCATCCTAGATAAGACACTGGCAATAGAAATTAAAGAAACGTTCCACGTACTGGGTTACACAGCCAATGAGTTTATTGAGGTCATTTACAGAAGCATGGGTGAGGAGTTCTTTACTAGAGCACAGGTGACTCACAGGCAGCCCAGTCACCAGCATGAGTCAACAGCTGCATCTCTGGGGTTCTTGGCGCAACTCCAGTGCAGCCTGCTGAATGCAGGCCTGGTGAATCTTGAGACTTTCTGAGCTTCCTGAGCCTGATAAGTGCTATGAACAGCTCTCTGTCTCCATATATCCAGGTACCAGTATTCAGGAAATGGCTACACAACTTACTCTCTCCCTAGAGCTAAACTAATCTTCATTTGTTATAGCACTATTAACCTAGGCAGTTTTTAGTGACATGGGATTTAGTTCTCCTGAGTCAGTAAGGGAAAAGGTCCATTGTAAACTACAAGCTAGACATGAACCAGGGAACATAGTTGGATTAACAACAAAACGAATCACAGCTAGAGGCCTACAATACCTACCAAGGTTGTTGACCAGCTAGATAAGCAGAATTGGTAGCCAGCAGATCAAGTCAAGGCAAGAGCCAACAACCCGAGTCAAAGATGGACAGAGAAGGGCATCTATGCATAACTACCACCTGTCAACTGGGCAAGCACTCCATCTTCCAACTTGAGTCAAAGGGATATGCATAGGTGTGTCAGTTTGCTCTTTGCTTAGCCTTTGAAGTGCCCAGAGAATTAGACAATTTTAATGAAAATTACATTTGTCCAGTTCTTGGCATAATTGTCACAAAAAGCTTTTGTGCCTTGACAGTCATTGACAAGTACCTATAAAACCTTCCCACTTTGGGAGTTGGTCTTCTCTGCTTTTCTTGATCAACTGTTTTTTTTTTGTTTTTGTTTTTGTTTTTGTTTTTTTACTTGCTCAACCCTCCTTTGCCCATTTCTTTTTTCCTTATAAGTGTGACACAATGAACTTGTGGGCCACTGTTTGGTGACCATTGATTGCTGGGTACCTTAGTCTCTGGGTCATGTCAGTCTGGGCCTAGAGGGGGAGCCCATGACTCCTAAAGATCTACAGCACTGTGGAAATAACAGACAGCCACAGAGCACTCATGTGAGTCTGATGAGTCAGTGTAGTTCTAGGTACCATCTCAACTATGCAGGCACACGTGCAATTGTAAAGATCAGGCAATTACAAAGGAATATGAAGCCTGTAATAATAACTTCAAGTGGGAGGTCAAGGTAGGAATCACAGGAAGGACACCACAAATGCATTTCTTTTCTTCTTTATTGCATGCTTCCATCTTGGCTTCGAGAATGGAGAGTTCAGAGTCTGTTTCTGTTATTCCCATATGCTCAGTCCCATGTGTATACATGGCATATTGAGCCTCAGAAAATATTATCAACTAGCAGGATGACAGAAGATAGGAATTCTCATTGCCGCTAAGAGTATATTGTGTGTTTTCTGTGAGAAAAATACAAGTGGAAAATCAAATTACCATAAGATTCAGAGCATGGCAGAGTTGGAAGCTGCTGTTGACGGGTGGCTGTCTCCATTTCCTTGACTTTTTCTTCTAAGAGGAACCATGACTAGACACCTTCTTCCTTAATCAGAAGTACTTTGATTTGTTTTGATTTTTAAATGACAGCTTCATATACCATAAAGTCATCCCTTTACAGTGTACAAAGCAGCGTTGCCATCACCATATGTCCTAAAACACTTCTCACCCCTAATGACATCCTGCACCAAACAGCAATAGCTCCCTGTTCCTATAGTTACTGCAAGTCCTAACCCACTTTCTGTCTCCATGAACTTGCCTATTTTGCACATTTCTTGCAAATGGAATAATATCATGTATATTATTTTTTTTCTGACTTCTTTCAATAAGATCTATCTGTGTTAAAGAATCAATACTTATTAAAATATGATATCTCATAGTGGGGCTATACTGTGCTTCATTTATCCAACCTTAAATTGGTGAATATTTGAGTTGTTTCTTCTAAGCCATTTTGAAGAGTGGCTGTGAGCATCCATATGTGATCGTATGCCTTTGCTTCTCTTGGGAGTACATCAAGGAGTGGGCTTGCTGAGTCTTATATAATTACATTTTACTTTCTGAGGATCTGCTTGGACCCTATTTCCAAAGCAACTGCATTTTGCAATGGTCCTTGGGCCATGTATGAGCTACATCTCTGTGTCCTCCCCAACCTTTGCCATCTATGGTTCTGCATGCTTCTGTGGTTGCTGAGAATCAAACCTGGAGCCTTGCACATGCCTGGTAAGCTCTCTGCCACCAGAACCACATGTCCAGACCCATCTTTAAGGGTTGGCCATCTGGCATGTTGATGAGAGAAGATAAATTCTGTAGATACATAATTACATTCCTCATGTTCCAGTCTTATGGGAGAAAACATGGCTCCAGGTTGCCTAAAATAATGTTAAGAATTTTTGGAATCAGTGGTGGCTTCCTAATTACTGGCTGCATAGAAAAAGCCAATGTGCCAAACTATGGGGCATAGTAAAAACTTGTGATTTAATAAAGTATATGACCTTTCCTATCCTAAATACAAAGTCACAGCCAAGAAGTGTATTGGTAGTGGTTCACTCTGGGTCATTTTAGAAGAACACCTTTCTTCATGTAAACAGGAATTTGTGTCTTACAAAGCAAGGGTATTAGTAGGGACTTGTTTACCTTATTGCCTGGTAGATGGTGCCTACTTTCTAACCAGGCTACAGCTTTTCTCTTGTGGCTAATTCAAGGCGCTACAGGCAGTTAGCTGATAAAGACTTGCAAGTCTGGCCTTCCCCAGGCCCCCTGGTGGCAAAGATGTGCCACTGCTCTGGTTAATTGCTCCCTAAATTGTAATCTACAATTTACTGTAGACAAGTCATATTTGGAAAGAGACTTTTCCTAATCAACAAAGCAGAAGGTCATTTGTTCCTAGGAGATTAAAAAAAATGCACATCTTAAAGATGTGATCTTATTTCTTGGGAGTGATTAGAAATCAGAAACCAAATGAGTCTTTTTTTTTCTTTTTTTCTAAATGGGCTTATTTTCTGGTTACTACAATTGACAGATTTATACATAGTGAAATGCTAGTTTTCTATACGTCAACAATCAGTGTAAAGTACAGCATGTTTCTTCAGTGAGGCTGAGAAAGAAGCTTCCTATGTAAGAAGATCTCCATCATAATTATCTCTGCAGCATTCATACTCGTGTTCTTATTGAAAAATCATGTTATCTCCTTTCATTAAACATTCAACTCATAATTATGCAACATGATGCATGGCTCAGGAAACAGGAGTTAAAAACATAATTTGGATGGATGGTTCCTCTATCTGCTTTTAGACAACTGGTTTGCAGTTAACTGAGCTGGGGATCAAAGCAGGATTAGATCTAGAAAATTCTCAACCTTGCTTTAAGTATTCATCCTATTAGAGTACTTCTGTCTTGTTCATAGGTTTGCCATAAACCCTACAGAGCCTACAGTTTACACGCTTTCATCTGCCATGTCCCACTTTCAGCCTTATATTAAAGTTTCTTTGTTAATTACAAACTCTTTTTCTTAACACAGATCTCAAAAAAAATGCTAAGTTTCAGGTTTTATAAACCTAGATTCATCCCTGTTGAATGAAGCCTCCCTTTTCTGTTAGCTGTATATATATATATATATATATATATACAGGTGATTAAATTCATAGGATGCCTAAAATACACTAGTACCTCAAGCTATTTAAAGAGATAGCAAAGGAAGAAATCTTATGTTTCCATAGTACTGAATCCAAGGACCAAATTACCCACTGACTGACTCCTCTAGCTGCACACCTACCATTGGTCACTGGCCTATCTAACTGAAGGCCTACAATGTGTCACTTACTGAGAGAGTGGCTGAGGTTTAGTGCTCTGTGCCTAAAGAATGTGGCCTTGATTTGACTCATGGAGAATGCAGTTCTACTTTTCTTGATGGCTTCATATCTTACCTTGTAGGATGTTGTATTAAGTAGATATGAATTTGTCTTACCTTAATCACACACACGCACATACACACACACACACACAGAGAGAGAGAGCGAGAGAGAGATACAGACACACAGTTACACACACAAGCACACAAGGTTGCAGTATCTTCCCATGTTCATAGGTTAACTGGCTTTCTTCCTCAAGAGATGTCAGACTTTTCAGGAAAGCGAGATTGCTTAAGAGTGAAAGAATGTCTGGGTGACCCCCACCAGGGTTGGACTATATCTGTTGGTCTTGTAGCCCCCAAGCTTCATGTAGGGCTTGGTGTTCAGTCAATATCACAGTATCAGTTGTCTCACAGTATTAGGCTTGGGATTTATTCACTGTCCTCATGTATGAGTTGAGTACTACTGATATTTTGATGGCAATCTTAATGCACAGCACAGATGGTCATCCTGCTCGTGGGAGTCTGCTGGTGGAAAGGAAGACGAAGGGAGGACTCCTCAAGGACACTCTCTAATAGACGCTCAGCTATCCTGGCATTCAGGGCCATCAGTATCCCAGCTCTGAAGTAGAAGGTGGAAACGAACCTAAAGGGGTACAGAGAGGCTCATGTCCACAGGGAAGAACTCAGTCATTTGACAGCAGACTCCAAAGGAGTCTGGGACCTGAGGTCTTATGGCTTCTCAGGGACATCTCTTCAACAAGGAAGGGCAGCACACTGCTGGCAGTTGGCCTTCCCTGCGGCACCATCATACAGAATTGAATGAGAGGGAGAGGACAGGTGATCGAAGGTAGAAATGATGTGGCATGAGAGAGAGCAACAAGGCCATAAAGAGTTTCTAGAACATCTGTTGGAGCGACAAGTGGGAACACAATGGGAGTGCAAAGTAAAAATAGAAGCAATTAATGCGGGGAATGTCCTTTGATCCCTTTGTGCAAACACAAAGCAGCATGCTTTAAGCAGTCTCCATTTTTCTCCTACACAACCTTCCGTTTGCTTTCCATGCTTCACTCTGCCAGAAAGACCATGGACGCCTTTCAAACACTGTCTTCAGCCGTGACTTTGAGTAAGAACGCTGTAGAGCACTAAATCCTGGAGGCTTGTCTTAGTCCAGCTTTGCCTCACTGATGTCACTCTGAGGAACCTTATAGCTATGAAAAAAATACAAGTATCACAGCCCTAACCAACAGCTTGTCATCCATTAGCAATGGATTTTTAAAAATATGTTATTCTGCCAGTGACCTGAGAATCTCAGAAACGAATGTATTTTTATAGAGGGAGTTATCACAGCACAATAAAGGTATTCTGGATATAAAATCCTACTGAAATACCTTCACGTGAATCAACCTTGGTGAGAAACAAATTGTTTGAACAATAGACTTAATTAACTCGACTCTGTGTCTCTTCCATCACAGCAGGCGTGAAGTCTCAGTGCATATGCTAATATACCTGAGCTAGAGCCCAGAGTAGCTTCCTAGGGGGTGTTGGAAATGACTGAGGAGTTAAATAAATGAGGCCATGGTGTTCTGGTAGCTCTCTCCTGCTGCTTGTAGGGAAGGCTCCAAAGGGAAGGGAAAAACAGGGCTGGATCCTCCTGGAGTTTTGTCCACTCTATGTCTCTTAACTTTAAAAGAGCACTTAGCACTAATGGGAATGCAGTTTTGCTTACAAGGAGGTCTATCTTCATTAGCAGACTCTTCCAGGTGATGAAGGGGAGGGCTGGAAGGGTAAGGGGCAGCTAAGATACTGGTGGCCCTTTCTTGTGGCTGGCTGGCTGCAGAGGAATCTCTGCTTAGGAATAATGCTTCAAGAGCATTTCCTCAGGTTTAGTTTTCCAGTTAAGTAGACTTAGACATCTCTCTATTTAGAGATTATTTTGTCCTAAATTGTGTTTGCTTTCATTAAGTGACTTTCTCCCTAGACTCAGTGTTTATTGTAATGTATATTAAATATGGCAATAAAATTCCCAGGGACAGAACACAGAGCACAGACATAACTTCTTGTCTAGTTGTGCTTTCAGGCTTGGCTTCATCCACTAATGACTCACTATGAAATTCACTTGGATTTCCTACAGATTAAGAAAAAAAATCCATTCTCCTTATTATTAATATTACTGATGAGACTGACTGCTCTCAATGTTTATGATGTAATATTGACTTGGTGGAGAAGTACCGTCCCCAGACCCCATACACATTCTCATTTTCTGTCAGAAAGGTTATTACAAATTTATGATGCTTTTGGAGGGATAGAACTTTTTGAAGTCTTAGAAGGATTCTAGAAGAGACTGACTAAATATAGCTAGCTTCATTAGTTTGATTTGTCGCCCAGATTAAAATGTTGACTTGTGATATATGTGTTTTATATATGATTTCTTAATTCCTCAAATATCTGATCAATACAATAGAACATTTGCAATATGGCCGGCAATGTGCTGACAGCTGCTAATTCAAACACACACACACACACACACACACACACACACACACACACACACACACAGAGCCACAAGCAGGTCTGAGAAGGACACTGAGCTCATAGGTTTGCTGGTTCTACCATTTTGGGTATATATTCATTATATGTGACCTTAGAGATAGATTTTCTGAAGTTTTCTTCCATTGGCTCAAGTGACTATCTTCCTAGGCTGAGGCTAAATCCATGAAAACATAGCTCAACCTGTCTTGCCCACAGATTCTCTCCCTGACTGTGACTGAACCACTTTGTGCTAGAAGCGGTGACATGGGTTTGGGGAGTACATGATGTTCTCCAGGAATTATTCAAGATTTGGGGGACCAGTAATTAGTAAGTAGAAAAAGCTTAAATATCAGAAGCACAAGGTAATGTGATTTGTTCTGTCTGAAGACACCTATAGAGGCAAAGTTACATTTGAAGTGAACATTAAAAATAGAGGGTTAACGGACTGGAGAGAGGGCCAAGTCAGTAAAGTGCTTGCCGTGCAAACATGAAGACCTGAGTTCATATCCCTAATATGAACTCAAAAAAGAAGGAGAAGGGGAAGAGGAGGAAGAAGAGGAGGAGGAGGATAGTAATGATGACGACAACCAAGTAATGGCATGGTGCCCTTCTGTCCTTAGCTCTTGAAGAATGAAGACAGATGAATCCCTGAAGCTCATTGACCAGCCATTCTAACCAGTAAGTGAACACTGGGTTCAGTAAGAAACCTTATCTCAAAAAGTAATGTGGAGAGCATTTGAGGAAGATACCTGGTGTCAACCTCTGACCTCGACATATATGCACGCATAAACATAAATGCACATACACAGAAATGTGTTTATGAAGTATGTGACGAGGACAGAAGTGAGTGATCCAGGGCTGTGGGTTTTGGAGGAAGCAGTGAAGGGAAAGAAATTGAGGTGGGAATGGATTGAGGGATGTTTAGGAAACACTGGGAAACCCTGTGGTTGGACAGAACTACAAAGCAGTAAATTAGCTGAGATGTTGTGGGAGGGAGAGATGGTTAGGGTGGGTTGTAAGCAAGGAAATGATACCAGGTATAGAGGAGAAGTCTAGCAGGGGGTGTGGCAATGGAGGATGCTGTGAAGGAGAGACTGATATTAGCAAGATTTTACAGCTCTCTAAGAGAGGAGTGCTAGACCCTAGGTTGGGATGTGGAAGTGAAAGGCAAAGATAAAACAGACAGGGGATGTGGATTGGGGTTGTTGATGAGAACAAAATCCTCTAGTAATAAGATTGAGAGGGCAAGCTTCCAGAGGCTTATGACAAAGAACCAGATAGAAAGGAGGCCAGTTAATCATGTGAAACCAGTAATTTGGTGAAGAAGTTGATTTCCAGAAAGTGTCTGACAGGTTGTGAATATAACAGAGTGACAACTGAGAATCCTGATTAAAGTAAATTATCACGTTGATCTTATTTCCACAATCAGAGATAGAGTTGAATGAGTATCCATCACAATGACTCAGGACCTCTGGAGGGACCGCCTATTTAACATAATGGAAGCTGATTCTTCCTTCCTAATTTCAATTCTTATGCTTTGCATATCCCAGCAGGACTAAGGAAGACCAAGTCCGCATTCTCTGTAAATTCTAATACCGTTGCAAGTCTTGAAAAATCTTTCAGTTATTACTCAACAAAGCAGTTCTAGTACACATACAGCTTGAATATCTATCACCCTGTGTTAGGGGATTGGCTTGGTTAGGAAGTATAAGGAGCATGTAATGCTACAGTATTTTCTAACAGAAGAGTCTAGAAACCATTCTGTTTATCCCTTAGTTATGAACATTGGATTCTGCTCACGTTTCAAGCTCTTTCAGCCAACTCCCTGCCTCAGTCTGTTATAAGCACAGCAGTAATCCAATCACAGATCAAATAAGTTTTAAATTTGATTCAGAAAAGGAATTTTAAACACATGCCCTTAGTCTCAACAGGCAGAGGCAGGTAGATCTCTGTGGCTTTGAGGGCAACTTGTTCTCCATATTGAGTTCAGGTCAGCCAAGGCTACGTAGTAAGACCCTTTCTCCAAAACACAAGCAACAAAACAAAACAAAACAAAACAAAAAAACCCCAAACAAAAGCAAACAAAAAACAGCAAAAATCTCAAATCAAAATATCCACAAACGGGCATTTTATTTCTCAAAAAATTTGCAAGGAAAGTAATATGTGGTGGGCTGATATTTTGTTTTTGCTTTCACCCAGCTAGACTTGAGTGAAAGAGATTAATTGGGTAGTCATACTGGTAATAGAGCAAGTCAGGAAGCCCAGGGGGATTTTGGGGAGGAGTAGTGCATTGCAAAGGGGTGGGCTGGGAGACTGTGGCTCTGTCCTGCCAGAGACTGTCCAGAGGTCAAGGAAACACATAAGGCACTGAAGAATATTTTAAATTTTTCAGAAAACACACACACACACACCATTGTGCAAATTCTTATGGTTAACTTATCCATACTTAGCTAGTTAGTAAAGGGATATTTAATAAAAGAACATGTAAGCATTTCTTTTGGTTTAGGGTATGCCATGAAAAAAAAAAACAAAACAAAACACCAAGACACTGAGAGAACTGGAGGATTATGGGAATAAAGCCTTACACCTTGAGATTGTGAAGACAGATAACTATGACCTTGACTGGGCTCATGGGTCAAGGTTGTTAGACTGGTTCTCCTAAAAAGAATGTGACCTCAGTGTGAAGAAGGGTATGTCCCTCAGAAGCTAATATCTAAAGGCTGAGATCTCTAGCCACAGGGCTGTATTTTCCTCATCTACAGATTCTTGCAAGTGGTTTTAAGAGGCTGGGCACATACTCTGTCTGCTGGTGTAGCTTGAGGAACAATTGGGTAAAGGGACTTCTTTTAGCTTCATTCTCTCATCTTACAGAAAGGGTCAGCATTTACAGATCTCCATGACCTCTGAAAACTGTTCTCCTTTTCACTTCAAGTTAAAAGTTTCTGAGTGGTCTGATGTGGGTCGCTTACCTAGTTCTGAACTAAGTAAGCGTGGCTAGAAAATGCGTGACCTAGTGTGGCTAGAAAACTTTCACTGACTGATCATGTGGTCCTTCTCCTGTATTCCCACCCTGGTTCTTCAGGACTCCAATGTCATTTTTTTTCAGGGTTCCACATGTAGTCTCCCTCTGCTACCCTACCTAATTTTTTTCCTAATACTCATCACAGAAATTTATTAAACAATTATATATATCCATTTCCAGCAAAATATTAGCTCTGTGGATCTGGAGAGGTTATGTGTCTTGCTTTAATGTGCCAAGAAAGATTGTCAAATAGAGTCTGTAGGAAAGTGGGTGCAACCCTGTCTAACAGCGGGGTAGCATGGCACCCCAACATTCCAAAGAAGCTTGGCAAAATCACCCTTTGTATGGACAAGGGGGCATGAGGAGTAGTTCCCTGGGTCCCACAGTTCCCCAAGAATTGGGATTTTAGACAGTGGACTTCTGGCTGTTTCAAGTTGGAGGCAATAACATTTCCCATCTGTTCCCCTAGTCAGATTAGATCCAGTTTCTTGCTGTAAGTACACACTAGTATTGGTATAACTATTAGCTGAAATTAGTAATTCAGAACAATTTTACAGAGATGGGGAGCTTTTATGAAGTCCTAATATCCATCATCCCCAGAGCCTTCCATTCTTTGACAACTCATTTCCAATCTATAGACGTGCTCTGTAGGGCTTAGTGTGACTATTAATGTTCAAGGTTTAGGCTTATGAATGAGCTCTCAGGTTTCAAGCCTTGCATCTCACTTATGGACTGTTTCTTATCTAGACAACAGAAAGCAATCTCAGTAGCACTTAACCTAATTGGTTTGTAACCAGACAAAGACCCTGGGCCCTACTTACAATGTGTGGGCAGTACACTTTGCTTCAACAATTCTAGAAAGTTCTCATCTTGTAAGTTTAGTTGCTCCTTCAGTCGAACCATTATTTCTGAACCATTATTTCTGTCCACTGAACAAGGTTTATGGAGCCTAAATTGTAAATCACTGATAAAAATTCTTAGGTAATCAGAACATTGTGTATCATAGGAAAAATGTGTTGAATTTCCAATCTGGCTGGCCCATTCACATATTTCTCCCTTACTTGTAGAGACTCATGCATTTACATAGTTTCTGTAGAATGTTTTCCAAGCCTCCATTTGAATACGTTTAAAAATACTATTTTAAAAATAGAACCTTGTCTTGTTTGTCCATTTGGTCAGAGCAGACCTTATTCTTTTTTTAGTTTTGTGTGTTGGGATAGGATAGGAAAGAACCCTTTATAAACATCATGTTGACTTTGCTACACCCACTGCAGGATCTTCCTTTATCTCAGTTTCTCCATCTGTCAAATGAAGGGGAAAGGCCTTTGGCCCCCTCTGAGACCACAGAATCCAGAATCCCCACGTTTGGCTCATGTTGATTCTAGAGACCAGTTTCTAGCTGCACCACAAGTGGGGGCCTTTTCCTAGACTGTTTCCTTTTCTGGTCTCTGTGTCTGTATCCCTAATTCTGGGTTCACATAAAAACTGTTCTGAAGGCTCCTGGGAAAAAGAAAGCTTGCCTCTCAGCTGTAGGGATTTCTACTTTCCCATAAAGCACCTATAGTCATTCCACAAGGAATGTACAAGGGCTTTGCTCCTTTATCATGACTGAATTTAATTTTTTCCTATTTATTTATTTTTTTGCTTGCTTGGTCTTTGTGTGAAGGGATCTTATTGTTTGTGCTTGTGTTTGCTGTCTCTTTCTAAGAATCAAGGGGCTGGGGTCATAGGGTGCTGATTCATTGCATAATCAAAAGGGGTAAAGATTGAGTTGATCTACAAGAGCTGAGCTACCCAGAGAGTTTTTAGAATAGCAAGAAAAAGTTGTATTGAGAGAGCAGAACACAAGAGAGATGCAGTCCGGAAAGCCATCTTGAGCAGGACATGGGCCATCAGCTTGGACCTGTGATTTGACTTTGAGTTGCTTGTTTTGCCGCTCCCAGACACCCCTTCTCTCAGAACCCCTCTCCAAGCTGAGATTGGTCCTTGACACTCTGCCACTTTAGAGAAATCCCTGACCAAAGAGACACAGGCAGGGACCAAAGGGACAAAGGGACCAAAGGAGCATCTCTCTAGAGGATATAACTAGAATAAAAGAGGGTAGGTTAGGTCTTTTACTGCAGTTTACATTTGAAGGAAGGGAGATGGTGATTCATGTAATTAATTTTACAGTGGCTATCAGCCATCCCAGAATTTACAGCCCTCCAAGAATTAAAAAAATGAGTGCCAGCACCACAACACAAATATTTAGTGGTGTGTGTGATTTCTGGCATGAGTTTGTACCTGGACAGTTTTCCTGAGTGTGTGCTTCCCAAGATCATGGTTATTTGCTTATTTATTTATTTTATTTATTTTTTAATAACTTTACATCCCAATCACAGCCCCCTCCCTCCTTTCTTTCCAGTCCCACCCTTAAAAATCCTTCCCCTGTTACCCCTTCCCTTCTCCTTAGAGAATAGGAGCCCTACCTGGGTACAACCCCACTCTGGTTCATCTAGTCCCAGCAGGACTATGCACATTCTCTCCCACTGAGGCCTAACCAGGCAGTCCAAGTAGGAGGAAGGGGATCCAAAGGTAGGGATCAGAGACAGAGACAATTCCTGTTCTACTTGTTAGGGGACCAACAAGAAGACCAATTTGCACTTTTGCTACAAATGTGTGGGGGTCTAGGTGTAGCTCCGGCAAGCTCCCGGTTGGTGGCCCAGGCTCTGTGGGTCTTCTGTGATGATCATGGTTCTTCAGAGCTCTGATCTGACATTTGTGTGTTGGACAAAATCGAAATGAGTAGCTGAAGGCTAATTATGCCAACAAGCATAATTACTAGTGTTGTGGCAAGGGGCAAGAAAAGGAACATCTTAGTGTATTCTATTCGCCCTTTCTTTCTTCCTTCCTTCCTTCCTTCCTTCCTTCCTTCCTTCCTTTCTTTCTTTCTTTCTTTCTTTCTTTCTTTCTTTCTTTCTTTCTTTCTTTCTTTCTTTCTTTCTCTCTTTCCTCCTTTCTTTCTTTCTAAATCCTCAGCACTTTATTTCAGACTTACTTAGTGGAAGCTTAACCTTAAGGGTTTCTTATTTATTTATTTATTTATTTATTATTGCATAATCATCCCACAAAAATTTAGAGTACTTTTATTTCCATGTAATTTAAATGTTGGTTTCTGCTCTGTTAGAGTTTTCCCATTCAGAGATTAAAGAGATCACAGAGAAAGTAAGATCTTGGCATGAGCTCCAGCTTTGGGGGCTTCCGAGTAAGAGCCTCCTGACTGCTGAGGGCCACTGTGTCGAATGCAGCACAGTGCTTTGATTGGTGACGCTGTTAATTGCAGAGGCAAGCAGGGGTGTGTGCACATATGTTCTTGCAAAATTTGTTTTTTATCAAGTCAATAATAAAATCGAGAAACAAGCTTTTTCCAGCAAATGCTAATTATAACGAAAACCTCCCACACAGGAGCAAAGCAGACACACTAGATGACTGAGCAGTGATTTACTGGGGATCACGGTTGGTAGCACTGACTGTGAAAGTCAAGGACCTTATAGGCAAGATTATCTAGAAAATCCCTGGCTTCCAAAGCTGCAATCCTTTAAGTCGGCTGTATTTAACCGCAGCTGTACTGCTGATTAGGAGTCAGAACTGGAGCACACTGAAGAACTCTGTTTAGTGATTAGCTCAATGGACCAATTTTGCTTTCAGATACTTACATGGAGGAAGGTTTTGCATACAGATATGGAAATACGTCTGTCATCTTCCTAGTTACAGAAACTGGGGAAGTGACACTTGTGTAGGCCATAGAGTCCCTTACCCTGTCATTGCCTTATCTCTGGCTTCATCTCTGATTGAATGGTTTTCTTTACCCAGAGTGTGACAGAGTCACAGGCTTTGATAGTTTTGTTTCTCAGTGCTCTTTCTATTAGGAGATACCTAATTGCTGTGCCAGGGGTGAATCCATACTTATTTCAAGTGTGGAAACTGCACTTCCTACTACAAAGACTGAGCATCTTATGGAAAAACTGGAGAGAATCTCTATACCTCATATCCCTGAATATATAAAGACGCACAGTAAATCATGATGACCAGCAGGTATTAGAGACATTAGCAGATGGCCAGGGTGGTTAACAAAGACTAGAGCTCCGCCTGACCTGTGAGCACTGCTGGCAGGGCATAATCCTGCTGTCAGTAAACTGAAGGCTGATGGGGGGAGCCAGGCAACATCAGTAAGGGTTTCTCAGGAGCAAATGTTGTGAACATTTGCAGGGGTCAGAGCAATAGAACAATGGAACTACAGTACAAACCTTTTAATGTTACTAATCATGTTTAGAAACGGATACACAAGATGCATTTCACTCCTTCCTTGACAGATTAATCTCCTAAAGTCCTGCAAGGCAAGGTCCCCTTGGAGATCTCATGTCCTGCAGTCTACGACCCACATCTTCTTTCAACCTTGGCTCTTTTCCATTTCTTGACCTTCTTCCCCAGATAACATTGACCAGCAACGAGAGTGTGGATCTGTCTCCAATTGGCTTCCCAATATTTAATTACTTGAATGATGCTTTTACCTCCTGTTGACAAGTTGGATTACCTTGGAGTGGCCAACTGGGGGACAGGCCACTTCCACAGACTGAAGAGGGCAGCTCTGGGTGACTGATTTGTTCCCTAAATTCATAGCTCATATCCATCACTTCTCAGGAACACATGGTGGATAGCAGGGTGATCCATGGGGAATGGAAGTCACTGTGCTCCATGGAAATTCTAGCAGCTATCTTTAAGTCACATCTTATACTAAATGGCTTACACGAGCCAAAGGTAACAGGTTAGCCGTTGACTATCGGAGCCATGTGTGGTTCCCCTGACTATGTTTAGTCTGCAACTGCAAACAACATATTTAAAAAGCAATAATCTCTTTCTAATGTTTTTTATTAATATGATTTTAAGATTTTTTATGGCCCTTTGCTTCTGCCTGCTGCACCGTAGGCTTGATGCCATTTTTATAGCAATTTAGAGCCCACCACCTGCTTCCAGTACTTTCTTGGCATATGATCAACAGATAGATTTAAAAAAAAATTACTGAGAATAAACCCTAGACTCATCTTGTCGGCCTTTCTCAGGAAATTTAGTGTGGCAGGTGTTCTGAAACAGAATATCTGTTGCCAAATTTGCTGTTGTTCTGCACAGATTTCCTGCTGCTTTCAGCTGATTCTAGCAGTCAGCATTCACTCTCTGAGATAGCGTGATATCCCTCACCTGAGAGCTCAAGTCTGATCCATGGAGCATCTTTGTCTGAGATGTAGTGTTTGGGGAGGACACCATCCTTGGTGCACACTCCAGTGCTTTCCTAGCAAATTATGTACTGACTTCCTCACAGCTCTTCAGTAGTTTCCCACTGTTGCCCAGAAACAGGTGCCCTAGAAGAAACCAATAGCATTGAGAGGACGTCGTCATGACCATGCCATGAACTGTAACAAGTTGACATGCATTTCTAGTTCATTTTCTATTACCAAAATAGGGGCTGAGAGAATTCAACCTTCTTTTTTTTTTTTTCCAGAGCTGAGGACCGAACCCAGGGCCTTGCGCTTGCCTAAAGCACTCTACCACTGAGCTAAATCCCCAACCCCAGAAGTCAACCTTCTAAAGCGGTATTTCTCCACTTGTGGGTTGAAACCCCTTTAGGGGATTGAATGACTTTTTCACAGGGGTTGTCTAAGACCATTAGAAAAAATACAGAAATTTACATTATAATTAATAACAGTAGCAAAACTACATTCACGAATTAGCAGTGAAAATAATTTTATGGCTGGGAATACCACATTATGAGGCACTGCATTAAAGGGGTTTAGCATTAGAAAGGTTGAGAACCATTTGCTGTAGTGTATGTGTATGTGTGTGTGTCTCTGTGTGTATGTATGTGTGTGTGTGTCTGTGTGTGTGTGTGTGCATGTAAATGTGTGTATTCCTATGTGTGTGGTTTTGCTCAAAGCGATCTAGTAGTCTAGAGAGGTCAAAAATCATCCAAGTCTCACAATGACAATGCTTGAGGTAGTTGTAGAGGTTGAAGTCGTTTCCTTTTTAAACCTGCATGTGTATGGCATCAGTGTGACTCTTGGCCACGCTGTTGCTACCTAGTTCTTTTCTCCCTAAAGTGTTTAGCAGTTTTCCACTTCATGCAGATACATACCCCGGAGGGACTTTGCTCTCTAGTAAATGTTCCTTACAGTATTGAATTTGGCTTTAGTTCCCACAGAGCAGTTTTTGCCAGATTTACAAACAGATCAAAACTCCTTAAGCTCATGCTGTAGGCTTTTTCTTTTCTGTGAGGCCTGCCTGCCTCTCCCAACTGCAACATACCAGTTAGACTTGGACACAGACACTCTGACACCGCTCCAGTTCTTGCCCACAAGGGAACAGCAGTCATCTATGAGTCCTGGATCCAGGCCTCAGTGTTAGGTGGTGAAAACAGCCTTGATACGCGCGCGTGCGCGCGCACACACACACACACACACACACACACACACACACACACACACACAGAGAGAGAGAGAGAGAGAGAGAGAGAGAGAGAGAGAGAGAGAGAGAGACAGAGAGACAGAGAGACAGAGGGAGAGAGGGAGAGAGGGAGAGAGGGAGAGAGGGAGAGAGAGTCTCAACTGCTAGGCAGCATGTTTTAGGAGGAATATGAGCAAAAAGGGATTTCTGACTCAGAAGACTGAGCTGAAAATAGGTCAGCTTAAGGCAGTAAGATTTCCTGATATGATGATAGGGCCGAAAGAATGGCAGGACTTTGCAGAGGGATCTGCTGTGTTCTCTTCTTGTCCTGTTTCCTAGGTAGAGCCTCCTGCTCTTTGGGAGGAAAACAGAGAGGCACTTACAGTCTACGTTCTTACTTGCTTTGTAACCTTGGGCAGGATGTTCCCACTGACCATGCACCAGGTGTTTTATCTGTAAAATAAATGCAGCAATGCAGCTTATAGGAAGATGATGAGCAGTAAGCGAGGCAGCTTACTGTTAGGATTCTGTCTAAACTCCACCCCACGGTTACCTGGCAATAATAGCCAGGTATGCCCCTCCCCACAGTTACCTGGCAACAGCCAGATAGGCCTGGCCCACTCTAAAGGGGCTGCTTGTCCCCTCCTCCCTCTCTTGCCTCTATCTCTTGCTTTTTTCCCTCTTGCTCTCCCCCTGTTCCCTTTCTGCCTCTACTTCTCTCCTCTCTGTCATTCTCTGCATCTACTATTCTCTTAAGTCCCCTCCCCATGCCCTAAATAAACTCTATTCTATGCTATACTGTTGTGTGACTTGTCCCTCAGGGGGAAGGGATACCTCAGCATGGGCCCGCCGAGACATCCCCTCTCCCCACACCTCACCACACTCCCACAGAACATATCTAAATAGCTCTTTATCTTTTTTATAATCACAACAGTGACAGCCAGCACTCAGCATGGTGCTTGGTGCTTGATAAAGAAACAGTGGGTAAATTGCACCTCTTATCACAGGTTTTATGTCAGTGAGGTTCGGTTGACTCCCCCATTTCAGCTGTTATTACTAGCACAGGTAATGTTCCCCAGGAAACCCACCGCCATGTGCCTCAGGGCTTGTCCTGGCTCACTAAGGGAGGGAGGCAGGTCCAGCTCTGGCCTAGGAATCCTGTCTCTTAAGCGTAACTTCAAGGGTTTCTGTTGGAGAACTGCTGATGCCCTCCTCTCTGCAGAGGCTGCAAGGTGTGCTTTTCTTTGAGTAATGTGAAAGCACCCACACCCTTCATCTGCCTTCTTCCACCTTTTTTTTTAGATCCTGTGGTAGGTTGAATATGTTTGGCCTAGGGCGTGGCACCATTAACGTCACCATCATTATCACAGACTTTAAGGAAAAGACTCGCTCCTCCCTCCCTTCCTCTACACCCTCCTCCACTGGGACCTCCAGTGCAGGGTCAGAACAGCAGAACCAGAGCAGCTCGGGCTCAGAGAGTAGAGACAAAGGCTCCTCCCGCTTCTTCACGCCAAGGGGCGACGTGTCAGCCGTAAATGACGAATCGTTCTGAAATTGCACGTGGAACTGTGAAGCTATGAATCAGGGTATGAAATTCGAACCCTCCACCTGTCCATGCTGCTTGCACCCTGGAGAGTCTTCTGTGGACGACCTTGTAGAGATGCTACCAGGAGAGGTTCTGCTTGCCATGGGAATCTGGTTACCAAGGAATTTCGTGCCCTGACAGTTACTCTTGACACTTTTATGCATTCCATTGTTTTATATGATTTTCCTAACAATCATTTATAATTGGATGTGCTCTTGAATCTACTATATATAAAGTCTGCTGTGCACAATTTTCCATGTACATTACAACTGGTTTTGTTTCTGTTTTGTTGAAGAGGGTTGGGAGGGGGGAGGAAACTGTGTTCATGGACTCCATCCTGTCAGCATATCCTCTTAAATTTAGTTCTTTCTTCCAGCTATACTCTGTACTATCAGTTTTGATATAACTATATATATACATATATATACATATATATATAGTATATAAAATTATATATTAACAAAAAAGGAGGTGTTGCCTTGTTGGAGTAGGTGTGGCCTTGTTGGAGGAAGTGTGTCACTATGGGCGTGGGCTTTGAGACCTTTCTACTAGCTTCCTGGAAGTGAGTCTTCTGTTTGCCTTCAGGACTAGAAGTAGAACTCTCAGCTCCTCCAGCACCATTCCTGTCTGCATGCTGCCTTGCTTCTGCCATAATGATAATAAACTGAACTTCTAAACCTGTAAGGAAGCCCCAATTAAATGTTTTCCTTTATAAGAGTTGCCATGGTCATGGTGTCTCTTCACAGCCAGACACTGGCTATTTTACAGCCTGTTTGAAGCTGTTTAGGATCAGGTTGGTTGTTTCTTGTGTCTTTCAGGATGAGCATTCCTGAAAGATCCTTTGCATTTCCTTCCCTCTAGGCCAGCTCTCAAACCCGAGGTATAGGCCAGCAGGGTCTCACAGCTTGGGAGTTTGCTAAATATGCATAATGTGAATGTTGCCGCTGAAGTGTGCAGCAGCTTTGGACAGAGCCTAGCCTCCCTCAGGAGCACCTGCTTCTATGTGCTGATTCTGGGGAACATTTCCCTAGGCAGTTGTTTTAGGGCAGGGAATCCTTTCTGTGGCATTCTTAGTTCAGACTCTCTCCTTTACATGGATTTACATTTTCATAAGAAAGACCCTTCTGGGGCTGAAGAGATGGCTCAGCGGTTAAGAGCTCTTCTGGAGGTCCTGAGTTCAAATCCCAGCAACCACATGGTGGCTTACAACTATCTGTAATGAGATCTGGTGCCCTCTTCTGGTGTGTCTGAAGACAGCTGCAGTATACTTACATATAATAAATAAATAAATCTTTAAAAAAAAAAGAGCCTTCTGTGGGTAGGGCCATACTACCAGGATACTTTTTCTGTTGTCGCATTGAAGAATGCCAGGTTTCCCTTTAATGGCATTAGCAGTATAAGAACCACAGTTACAGCTGAACCTCCCTTGTCCTTAACTTCAAACTCATTCAGTTACCTTTCCTTGCCAAGCTGCTTATTTTTCAAACCTTTCTGCTTGGCTTGTTTCTCTCTCACACTGTGTGATGTGTTTATGAAAAGATAAACAGAGAATATGTTCTATGAGGGTGTGGTGAGGTGTGGGGGAAAGGGATGTCTCAGTGGGCCCATGCTGAGGCATCTCTTCCCCCGAGGGACCAGCTGCACGATGGTGTAGAATAGAGTTTATTCCAGGCATGGGGAAGGGAGTTAAGAGGGTAGTAGAGGCAAAGAAAGGCAGAGAGAGGGACAGAGTAAAGAAGTGGAGGCCAGCCATGAACACATGGAGAGAGAAGGAAGAGAATGGGAAAGGAGCAGGGAAGAGAAGAACCCAAGAGGGCAAGAGGGAAGCAAGAGAACAAGAGAAGGAGGAGGGGCAAGCAGCCCCTTTTAGAGTGGGTCAGGCCAACCTGGCTGTTGCCAGGTAACTGTGGGGTGGAGTTTAGACAGAATACAAACACCATGGACCTGGATAAGGGCTGAAACCAGGACCCTTCTTAGAAACTTCTGCTGACAAGCAAATTAGGGCAGTGCTTTTAAATGTAGCTACACTCAGATTCTCAGGGCGGAATGCAAGCCGAATTGTTTACAAGAAGATAACAGAAGCTGCCATTATCCTACTTCTTGATGGCCTGCCTGCTTCTCTCAGCATTCCATGAACCATGTCTTCCACTGGCCATGCCTCCCTCAGCATTCTGCCCTCCAGAATGGCATCATAAGGGCCTAGTTAGCTCTCTTTGAAGCGCTCCAGAGTATATCTAGTCCAAAAATACAAAATCTTTCATATTTTTCTGAAGGCCTAAGAACTGTATGTTTTGTGTTATTACTGCGGTGGCCCCACCTCTCCTTACTGTTTGAGGTTCGTGGTAGGGAGATCACAGAAGCAGGAGCTCGAAGCAGTTCGTCACATTGTTATGAAATATAATGGGGCAGTGGTGGGTGGGGGTAAGGGAGTACCTGGTGGCCCCATGCCAAAGTGTCCCCCTAAAAAATCATGCCATGCTACAGAGTGGTCTAAATGTGGTTTATTTGGAAGGTAGGAGGGTGAAGATCTGGAGAATGGGTAGAGGCAGACAGAGCCATTAGGGCAGAGGAGGAGGGCAGAGAAGGACAGAAACTAGTGGGGAGAGAGAGAGAGAGAGAGAGAGAGAGAGAGAGCTGCAGTAGCTGAGCAGTTCTCTTACACAATGCCAGGCCACCTGCATCTGGTGGCAGCACTGTTGCTAGGTCCCTGGGAGGAGCCTAGTGGAATTGTCTGTAAGCCAACACACATTTCTAGCTTTCTCCTTGTTATTCAGTCTGAGATGTCAGCCCTTGGAATAATGCCATCTTCATTTAAGGGGTCTTCCCACCTCAATTAACCCAGACTAGAAACTCCCTCACAAACTGTCTTAGCTAGGGTTTTATTGCTGTGAAGAGACATCAGGACCACATTAACTTTTATAAAGGAGAACGTGTAATTGAGGCTGGCTTATAGTTTCTGAGGCTTAGTCTATTATCATCATGGTGGGTAGCATGGAGGCACTCAGGCAGACATGGTGCAGGAGCTGAGAGTTCTATGTCTTAATCAACAGACAGCACAGAGACTGTGTCACTGGACATAGCTTGAACATTGAAGACCTCAAAGCCCCACACCCACTCTAACAAGGCCACACCCACTCCAATAAGTCCACTCCCTATGGGCCAAGAATTCAGATAAGAGTCTCTGAGGGCCATTTCTATTCAAACCACCACACAAGCACACACCCCGGCTTGTTTCCATGGTGATTCTCTGTTCTATCAGGATGACCATCACAGTGACTTTGTGTTCTTTTTATACCCAAGCTCTGTAGAGAGCTGCTGCAAATCAGTCTAAAACAGTATAGAGTTTATTTGAATCTCTCATGAAGAAGAAAAGAAACTCACCACCTATTCTAACCATTACAGGTTGCAAAAGGGCACGTTGAGTCTTAGATTCCCCCTATATCGCAGTTAGCTCGGACTTGCACACTGCCGACTAAGTTCTAAGATGTCTGCCTTCACTTTCTTCAGTGTTCCTGAACTGCAGTGCCTATGAGGTGAATGTGGAGCTCAGAGGGCAGATGATCAGACTCACACAGATGCCAGAGTGTTACTGCAAAGACTTTCCCTTTTTTGAGGTCTGGCAGGTCCTCTTAGTGACCCGTGAGATGTACTCAAGAAACAGCTAATGCCTGCTTTCAACAGGAAAGGCAAGTTTTATATAGAAATCCCAGTCCAGAAACACTTGTAGGTTAAAAGAAGAAGTCCTATTCTTCCGAGCTCTGTATGTCGATTTAAAAGGCAGGTGTCTTCCCACTGACCTGTTTCCAGAGCTATAATCCCATTATGCTGACACTATTCTCTGAAGCTTGGTTTTGTTTAGGAATTTCACATTCCTTTATTTGTGATGGATCAGAAGCTGTCTGGCATACAGGCTGCATTCAGAAGCAGGCCCTTTGATGGACCTTACACTCTTCCTGAATGTACATGCCTGAATAGTTCTCAAGTAACCATTCACTGTCTGTCTGCCATCCGTGCTTTTAAATAGCAACTCAGTTCATAGACTTTCAAGTCCTCTCCTGAGAGATTAGCTGGTAACTTTGTCAATGACTAGAAAAAAAATGTGATTTTGTATTTTTGTGAGGCTTGCCAAGTTGCTTTATGCTGTTGAGTGGGGCTATCTCTCTCAGGCTCCTCAGTTCAGACTCCTGCAGACCTATTGGTTAAAATGGGAAATAGTCCAAGTGGTGGACTAACCCCATCTCTGCAGCTGCTTTTACATGTCAGGCAGTGGAACAGTGTCCATGCTGAGAATTCCGAAGGGCTCAGATTAGGAGGTGACAAACTGTGAGCCAAATCCCTGGATTAGTCCACACCTCCTATTCTCCCCACCCCCAGGTCGTCATAAGCACACTTTCTTCCCTTTATCTTTTAAGTGGTTGGAAAGGTAGAAGAAAGTATTTCAGAGCACACTTAGAGGAACTTCGGGCCCCACTGTCCCTAAGTAAGGGGTTATTGGAACATACCTTCCTTTCCGTGCTACCCGAGACCACTTTAGCATTATCAAGTTGAGTGATTGCTACAGAAATCATATGGCTCACAAAGCCTAACATAGAGGCCATGCCGTCATCAAATGCCTCCCAGTTATTTTTTATGTGCCAGATACTTTGCTAAGCATTGGAAATAGAAAGATATGAAAAACAATTCTATCTGGAGTGCTCAATTTATCAATGTGGAAGTAAGGTAAATGGAAAGAACATAATGAGGTAAATAATGTAGTTGAGATGTATGAAAAGTACCACAGGCAGAGAAGATGGGTGGGGTCCTAGAAAATCTCCATAGGTGGCAAAGGTGGGGGCCTTAATAGCTGCAGCATTTCATGCAATACTGTACACTTTGTGTTCATTCTCACCAACCTCCCTTCTCATGCAT
Organism: Tokudaia tokunoshimensis; assembly: GCA_036184795.1. NCBI lineage: Eukaryota > Metazoa > Chordata > Mammalia > Rodentia > Muridae > Tokudaia > Tokudaia tokunoshimensis. The sequence goes on from BTHU01000016.1 coordinate 51,558,049, forward strand.
CTTTATTTGGTTATATAGCAGCAGGTCTTACTGGGGCAAGGCGATGCATTCCAAGACTTGCAGTAGATGCCTGAAACACTGGAATATACTCAGCCCTGTAGACACAGCTATGTATACCTAATGACAGTGGGGATATTTCCTAGAACGCGTTGCTAAGCAACCTCATTATTATAAGACCATTGCAGAGTATACTTACATAGACTCAGATGTCTCCAACACCATCGGGAAGTGTAATCCTGTAAAAAGAAAGATTTATTTGGATTTTACGTGTATGAACATTTTCCTGAATGCAGGTATATGTATCCCAGGTGTGCCTGGTGCCTGTGGGGATAGAAGAGGGTAATGGATCCCCTTGAACTGGAGCTACAGACAATGATGAGCCACAGTGTGGGAACAGATCCTGGGTCCTCTTGGAAAGCAGCAAGTGCTCTTCATTGCCGAGCCACTCTCCAGCCTCTAAGCAGTGTAATCCTTTGGAGTACCTTGTATGTGGTCTGCTCTGACTTAGTATCTTATGGCACCGACCTATACTGTATTATTCCTATACACACCTAAATGAAGTTTAGTGTACAAACTAAATACACTAAGAAATCAACAAAAACAAGGGTAATGAACTAGAACAAATGGAAAAATACATGGAATAAAAGTTTTTTAAAACGTGACCTTTTATTTCCCAACTTTTTCCATTTAATATTTTCAGATTATAGCAACTGAACCCATGGAAAGAGAAATGCTTATGGAAGTATGTTGCTCATAACATGGATAGATTTTCTATTCTACTTTTCACCTTTATGAGTAGAAGGAGGTACAGTGTTGATGTCAAGTGTCGATGTTGGAATTGCACTGTTTGGATTGCCACTTCTCTCTAAGGTTCACTTTCCTTAACCATGTGATAAGCAAAATCTGCCTGGAAGGGTTTTTAGAAGGTTCAGTGTGTCAAGCACTCAATGAAGCACAAACCACAACACGGGAAAGACAGGCAGTAAGTGACCACTGATGCCAGGCGTTATCACCCGCATTCTCATTGCTACCTATTTCCTGGCTCTGTTCCTCCGAGCTCCAATCTACTGGTTATAGGGACAGCAGGTGCAAAGGTCCCAGAAATTGTGGTTAATGCTGCTTGAAGCTACTCCCATGAATGTGGGTAGCATGTACAAAAAGTACAGGGGCATCAGATCGTATGGTAGATTTAGCAGACTTTATTACATTTTATTCTTTAAGAAGATTCAAGTCTGACAATGGAGGTGAGTAAGAATAGATCAAAATAGTTATGATTGTATCAAAGAATGAGGGGCAAAGCTAAAACCATGTGTGACAGGCAGGGTTACGGATGGCTGATGACAGCAATGATGACGGTACCTTCCCACTGTGATCCTGGAAGGACCACAGAGCGTGCACATCAAAAGGCATATAGTAACTGGCCCTTGAGTGGACACATGAGATGACGCTTCAGGTAATGGAGACAGTTTAGTTCAAGAGTATTTGGGCAAAGGTGCTAAAATAACACATTTGAGCCTTGTGGTCAGTGAATGATCCCCGAGGTTGTATTCTATAGGCAATAATAGCACAAAGGAAACAATCTGAACACATAGCCGATTAGCAAGAGGTGCTATTATGACAAATGTGTTTCTTTGTGTGTGTGTGTGTGTGTGTGTGTGTGTGTGTGTGTGTGCTACACTGTACATATGGAGGTCAGAGGACAGGTTTTAGGAGTTGCTTCCTGCTTTCCTCTTTGCTGAGGCAGGCTTTTCTTGTATCTGTTGCAGAGTACTCCAGACTAGCTGCCTGGAAGCTTCTAGCCCGTTCTCCTGTCTTGCCTTCCAGCTTTAGAAGTACTGGGATTACAGATGCCTGGTGCTGCATCTGGCATTTCAGAGTGGGTTCTGTGACTCAAACTCAGACCATCAGGTGTTTGTGACAAGCATTTTACCCACGGAGCCATCTCTTCATCCCGAATGAGATTTTAAAAGCTCATGGAACACAAACAGAAAAGGGACACCCCCCCCCACACACACACACTACCACCGCACGAAGTCATAGAACTAGCCCAAATGAGAAATAACAAGCCACAGAAAAGTGGAAAAAGACAGAAGGGCCAGATCTGAGGGTCATTTTTACTATTAAAGGAACTGGCAAGCTGACATAAATTTGGTTGAATGTTCAAGGCTATAGCTTTACTTCTATCTCCCAGGTGCTGGGATTATAGGTGGGTGCCACCAGACAGAGCAAAAATGTAGCAATGTGCTGAGATAGATTTTGGGGCTCCCAGGTTCAGAAAAAACTCATTATACACAGACAACACACACAGAGAAGACAGATGAGAATAAGAGAGGCAAAGGGCAGAATCTGAGAATGTGTATATTGTGATGCACAAGAAGGGCCATGAACAATAAAGAGGAGAGAATGCTATCAGTCAGGGTTGAGGATGTTCAAAAAGCCAAGGTTGCGTGAGATGGGCACCAGCGTGTGTTGCTAGCACTTGGGAAGTGGAGGCAGGAGGGTAAAGAGTTCATAGGTTACATGAGACCCTGTCTCCAATGACAAACACACAAAAGCCAACCCCAACCCAAAGGTTTTCAGGGAATGGCTGTGTCAACAGAACCAGAGGGAGTCATGAAGGATACAGATGGAAAGAGGGTATTTTATCTTCAATTCACTGAACACCTTTAAGCAGGGATGTCCCACCAGAATATTAACATTTTGGTGGTTTAGTGGCTCAGTGCATAAGAAGGAAGGTAGCACCCCTTCAACATTATGATCCCACGGAGTCACACTAGTTTGCCATGAATTTGGATTTAATAGGCACCAGCCTATGGAATGAAAAAGGCTTATCATAGCAGCAGCCTCCGGATTCTTGTTGGTCTGTTTTTCCAGGGCCCTGACTTCTTGTCTATGCCTCAGAGAGAAAGCCAGCTATTATCCTAAAAAGGAAAGCCCAGGCTACGCCACCACAGCTGAGAACTTCTAGGAAATCACAATCCCAACCAGCAGAGGTTAAACCACCAAACTAAAACAAAAAGGTAACAAATATTGTCACTGTGTCATGTAGAGTTAAATGTCTTTCTGATTGCACATAAGGCACCACGAGCTAGACAGAACACCCCAGAGGCATTTTTTTTTATTGGTTGGAACAGCAAGAAATAAAGACTAAGATACATTTAATATTTAACTCTAAATCTTTAGTCTCCCTCATTAGCTGACTTGCCTGCAGCCACATTGCTGTAAATTAAACGGCCTGTGCTGGTGTGTTGCCAAAATGCACATTCGGTGAATGTTAACAGTGCTCATTCTAACACCCGATCAAGTTAAAAACAAAAAGTAATCTGTTTGCCGTCAGGAGAGGTCATTAGAAAGGGTGGTTAACAAAAACAAGCTGTTAACTTCTTCTGGAAGTCTGAGTTAGAGACTGGTACGGTTGCCAGCCCCCATGCTGGGGTTTGTGGGACACAATTCACAGAACTAAAAGCAGAGTGTCCTTTGGATGGGGACCTCCTCACAGTGAAGCCAGTTTATGGTTCTGGCCAGCCCCTGGTCAAATATGTTACCAAAGTATCATTGTCCAGAGGGATAAAGAAGATGCCTTCAGCCAGCAAAGCCGATGAAACTATAGCAATGCCTTTGTGTGGAATGCCACAGAGAAGGGCCCAGGGCCTGAATTGTACAGACAGGGGAACCATTGTGCCAGGCCAGAGAAACTCCTTCCCATGAGTGGCTGGTAGAAATCAGGTTTGTTCCTCTCCCACCTTGAACGCATTTGTCATTGTCTTCGTTTGTACATGTGACAGAGAACAAGGGCTCTTATTCTAGAAACGCTTACTGGGCAGCACAGACTGCTTATTATGCAAGAAGAAAAACCTTTAAACAGTACAAAGGGTGAGTTGCATGCTCCCTTGTGGGGAATGTTTATGCTTTGTATCATGTGCACAGAATTCCTCTATTCAAAAAGAAAAACAAAGCAAGCGAAAAATGCAAACAGGGAGAGAAGTCACATTAAATTATATCTGTGCTAAAGGGTAATCTAGGACATATTAAATATTAGAGAGCTTATTTGCACAAATAGGCATTCACAAGGGACAAGATGCCTTTGTACTTCAGCTTTCTCACCTCTGTTAGAATCAAGACACCAGCAATAAACACATCCTTTCACCTGTCAGCCTCATCTGACTCCATTCTGGAGGTATCAGTAGGCCTGTTCTTAGCCCAGATTTTCTCAACCTTAGCTGCACACTAGGATCACCTGGGTAGCACTAATGTCTCTCAGTGTCCTATCAACCCCTCCAGACCAAATACAGCATTGTCTGTAGGACTGTGGTGCAGGCATGAGTATCTTTTAATGCTTCCTAAATACTCCCAACAAGGAGCCAAGTTTGAAATCACTGCATTTTCAATCCTGTTCGCTGGGTCATTAGAGTGGCCCCAGATTCAGGTGTCAGGATAGTATTCAAAGTTCCCCCAGGTGGTTCTCATGTGCAAACCCTCTTGCTTTAAACCGATCCTTCAAATGTGGTCACATAGTCCCCATTAGAAATAGCCATGCCCCTCATTAAACCAGTCATTCCCAAGCCGTCTCCAAACCAACTCAATCAGAAATAGAATCCACCTATTTTTGTAAGCTCTTCGGGTGATTTAGGTCCTTACAGTATTTGAGTCCCACATTTTAAAACTTCATCTCTAATTGCAGATTTCTCAACTCCCAGAGAGAGAAAGAGATCTAGTCCTATACACTAAGGAAGGTGGACTTTATAGTCCTAAGCATGTTCAAATACCAGGAAATAACAGCCAGATACACTGGGCACAAAGAACAAGATTTTGAATAGCTGCTATAGCATTTGATTCCTTAACAGTACACAGGGCTTGTGTGTACTCCTGTAGTAATGCCTGTGGCTTGTTTCACAGGCCAGAGTTCCTCTATTAAAATGAGAAAAACAGATCAACTGAAATGCAAACAGCGAGAGAAATTACCTTAAACTTGATTTGTGCTAAAGAGTAAAGTGAGGCATGTTAAAATATTAGAGAGTTTATTTGGGCAAATAGGAGTTCACAAGTTGGGCAGCACCAAACTGCAGATGGTTTGATGGCCCTGCCCAAGGCCAGGGGAGAAGGTTTTTACAGTGACAGATTGGATGGCTGCTGCAGGACCATATTTGAATTCTGCCAGTGTTCGTTGGCAGCTATTGCTCTGTAAGTCTTTTGCTCCTAGGATATAATAGTTTGTGTTGGGATGGGTTTTATTTGCTTATGTAGGTACAGCCAGGGCATGGGTGCCTCCTTAGTCTAATGCCAATTAGTTAACATTAATTAGCACGTTGGAAGTGACACTATTAGGAGGTGTGGCCTTATTAGAGGAGGTGTAGCCTTATTAGAGGAAGTGTGTCACTGTGGGGTTGGGCTTTGAGGCTCCTAGGCTGAATTACTTCATCAGAAGTACCCCTGTCAGGAAGGATAGGATATGTATCATGAACCCCAGGGTAAGCAAGACCATGTGGAGAAAATAAGGAACGAGTCGCAGGAGTTTACATGACAAGTTTATATTTTTCTTCATGTTCAGTGTTGGCCTTCATCTACAAAGTAATGGTGGATTCAGATAAGCAGGTATGCTGCTCTTCAGATTGCGATGGTCAGAAAAGAAATAGAGGCTTCTTTTCCTCACCGGGCTCTCTGTAATGATTCTTATTAAGGCCTTGGCAACTAGCAAGCTTCTGGGAAATTCTGCCTTTTATTCTCTTGAGGCCACCAGGTGGCAGCAGCAGTTTGCGATCTAGCCCAGATGATGGTGAGCAAAGGTGATTTTCCTTTGGTTAGTGTACTACTGGTCATAGAAAAGGGGGCTATGTTAGGCAGGAATCAGCATATCAAAAATTCTAGTCACAACCTCAGATAAACAGATGGAGGGAAAATGTAAATGTTAACACTTCCCAGTAAATGCAATAAATTTAATCTATAGAAGGGAAATAAATTGTAACATTTCCAGACCTACTGTGTGCTAAACAGCTTCAGTGTTATCTCTCATGGGATTATTAACAAGGCTGTGGATGACGAATACCAATGCTTTCATTTTATAGGAGGGAAGCCATAGCTGTTTAAGAACCTACCTGAAGTACCTGGCAAACAAGTAGCAGAAGTAGGTACAGTGAGCCAAGGAACACAGGGACAAGATTTGGCCACCGATATCTATCATCATTATACCATGTCAGTCTGCTTTTGGTGTCAGGCACCAGTTGAAATGCACTTTGAAGGATGGATGGGTGTTGGATCACAGAATAGTTCAGTGTGTGTGTGTGGGGGGGCGGGGGAAGCATTAGCCAAATAGCAGAATTTTGATGAGAGAATGGCCTGTTTTGTGTCCTAGGGATGATGGATAAAGCTACAAGTGTCAAGGGTGCTCTCTAAACCCAAACCATGTTGTGATGGTTTGAACACACTTTGTACAAGGGAAGTGGCACTATTAGGAGGTGTGGCCTTACTGGAGGAGGTGTAGCCTTGTTAGAGGAAGTGTGTCACTGTGGGGTTGGGCTTTGAGGCTCCTAAGCTCAAGCTCTACCCAGAGGGGAAGAGAGATTTAGTCTTCTCCTGGATCCCTTCAGAACAAGATGTAGAATTCTCAGCTTCTTCTCCAGCACCATGCCTGCCTAGATGCTACCATGCTTCCTAACTTGATAATGGACTGAATCTCTGAACCTGTAAGCTAACCCCAATTAAATGCTGTCCTTTATAAGAGTTGCCTTAATTATGGTGTTTCTTCACAACAGTGGAAGCCCTAACAAGACACATGTGGATTACTAAGTTCAGCTTCTTGGAACATAGCAGTAAGTTTTGACTATACCATTTTATGCTTCCAGTGGATCACATGTGCTCACCCACCCAGGTGAATTTGTAGATTCATTTTGAATCTACAAATGAAAGACACACACATTAGCTTATTTTTAATATGCCTTGGCTACCTCAAAGGCTGGGCATTCCTAAACCTTTCCCTATTACCCCAGGCCCAATCGAGGAAGTGGCCACTGACCATTTACTTGAAATCTCACATGGTTGGGTAGCTTTATCTCCTGTATCCCTTCCTTCTACCCAGAGTCATGATGATTCTCTCAGTTCCTCTGTGTCTTCACCCTCAAAACACTAAGGGTCCTGCCCCGTGCCCTGCCATTGGCCGTTGGCATCTTTATTGACCTATCAAAAACCAGCTGGGGATAAGGACCTTTAGTGTTTGGCCATGAAGATTCCTGATTGAATTGCATTAGAAACAATCTCCAACAGGAATCAGAGGAGTCTTAAGCTAGGAATGAAATAGTGTTTCTCCTTATACGATATGACTCTGAGGTGACCGGTTTTAAGTCACATGAAATGTCAGTGGGAATATTTATTAATAGAAGCTTCCCCCATACTTCATCCTTTATATATAAACTATACACATGCACTTCTACTTCACAATACCAGTTCACTCTCACTGGGTAAATGAAATTATCTTTTAATAGTTTCCTGTCCCTTTCTTTCTCACACATTTCAAATTTTTGATTGGCTAATCTTTGATTCTATGTTACTAAGGGTTATTATTTGCATTATGCTCCACAACTTTGAAAAGGGTAATTGTAATATGATTGAAGAGGATTTGTTATGAATTGAGAGGTCCTCCCTAGCGAAAGATCTTCTTGTAGGACTAGCCCTTTGGCTTTGCAAAGTCAAAGGCATGCCAAGGTCAAATGGATGTTTATCTCTAGCACGATCAAAGTCAAAGATTGCTTGATGTATTTGAAGTTATATAAGGAGAAGAAGAGGGAGAGTAAGAGAGATCTGTTCTTATACTTTATTATTAGAAAAATATGGCTGTTGTGATGACTAATCTTTATCAAATTTGGAATTCTGTGAGAGATTCTCTCATAGGAGAATCCCATAGGAGCCATGTCACTAGGCATGTCTGTTAGGGTGTTTCTAGAGGGGTTTTAAATTAGGATGGAAGAGTAATCCTAAGGTTGGGTGTACTGAAATCCAGTACTGAATAAATGGTAGGGTGATAGAGAGGAAAGAAAAGGCAATTAAACAGTAGCATTTGTCTCTAGCTGCTTCCTGACTCTTTATGCAGGATAACCATGTGTCTCGTGTACTTCCTGCCATAACTTCCTCACCATTCTGTACTGTGTTGTCCCTTAAATTACTTCTTGGCAGGTGATTGGCCCCAAACCTCACTTGTCGTGTACTGCATGTTCTGCACTCGCCACCACATGCTATCTTTGTTTTGCATTGCTTGGCTGTTTTCCTTGTTTGTTAAATCTCACATTTCTTTTTAAATTGAATTTGCTTTGTGTTTTGATAAAATGACTCCTTAATAATTTCAGAAAGTACTGAAGAGGGAGGATAATTTTCAAATACAAAGATTTGTGTGTCTCAATGTTACACTACCTCACTTGAAATTTCTCAAGGAATTTGTCCTCTTAATTCTCTCTTAACAGTCTTAGTAATCTCTGTTTTTAATTAGTAACAAGTCATTGTGTGTAAGTTATACTTCTTAGGTGGTATTTTGAAAAAATTCTCTTTCTGTCATCCAGACTGGAACTCACTAAGTAAATTAGGCTGGCCTTGAACTCACAGCAATCCTCCTGTCTACTGAGTGCTGGAGTTAAAGGCCAAGTCATTGTACTCAAATGGCCAGGCTTCTTTCTTTCTGGAGTGGTTGGCTTGAGGTAGGGTCTCACAATGTAGCCCCAGTTGACCTAGAAATTGCTATGTAGATCAGACAAGCCTTGCACTCACAGAGATCTTCTTGCCTCTGCCCTCATTTGTGGTTTTATAGGCTGATATGGAGATGTTTGCTTTAGAACACTTCTTTACTCTCAATAAAAAGGAGAAGATTGTTAAGACTTTGAAGCTATGACCTAATCCATTGTTCTTTATAGTATAAAAAGCCTGGTCCTTGTTGGTATGGAGATGCACGTCTTCAGTCCTTTAGTCCCAGACACAGAAACAGGCACATTTCTGTGAGGCTGAGGCCAGCCTGGTCTACATAGTAAGTTCCAACCCAAATAGAACTATGTAGTAAGAGCCTTTACAAAAGAAAACAAAGAAACAAAAAAATAACAAAAAAACAGATTCTTTCGCTGATGAAACTGAATTACTTTTAAGTATAGTGAAAACCTGTGAGGTCACAATATTTGCTGTACTTTTTTCCAGGATACCTGGGTGACTATATTGTCACCCCTGCTCCTGGTAAATAAAGTAGTGTACCATCCTTTCCTGTATCTTCACACACACATACACAAGGGCAGCATAGTTCTGCTGTTAGAATGTGGCGCCAGCATTGAGGATACAGCTCCATGGTAGAATGCTTACCTAGAATATCTAAGACACCAGATTTCATTCCTAGTCCCTATATTCTTTCCCAGTGCTCCCTACCTCCCAGGATGCTGCGGCTCCTAAGACTAGACTCACTGTGTTTAAATTCTGCTCCATCTTGACTTCCTGAATAACATTGGGCCATGTTGTCTAAATTCCTTAAGTTTAAAGATGCCGGGCGGTGGTGGCGCACGCCTTTAATCCCAGCACTTGGGAGGCAGAGACAGGAGGATTTCTGAGTTCGAGGCCAGCCTGGTCTACAAAGTGAGTTCCAGGACAGCCAGGGCTACACAGAGAAACCCTGTCTCGAAAAACCAAAAAAAAAAAAATGTTTAAAGATGAATTCCCTTGTTGAAGATGTCTGCCTTTTGAAATGAAGATAACACTTCATTTAGAGTGTAAATGTATCTACACTCTAGGACCATTGTAAAACAAAGTGATTTATCCTCTGAGAGAGCTAAGAACACTGAGGGGTTCCTGACAAGCCTCCTGTGCTGCAGACACCACTATCTGTTATGATGACCTGTACCTATTGTACCCTCTAAGCATGATCTTGTCCAAAAGAAAGATGTAGTCATTTAGGGTTTATGAAGAATAATCTCAGGGAGTATAAATCCTTTTCCAAAACCTTGTTATTGGGTAGAGAAATGGACTTAAAGTGAAAATGAGTGCTTTTGACATGGTCTAAGTGACTACGAAAAGAGGCCAGGTAACATTTGAATCTACTCAGGTGTGTGATAGGAAAAGACAGAGGTATGTCAGAGAGAGAGAGAGAGAGAGATATTTTTATGAACCATTAAAAAGATTTAAAAAGGAAGCCTTAATAGTCATGCAACACTCCAGAAAAGGAAATTTGACTTACATTGACACTAATGCTTTACTAATGCTTAACTACTAGTAAAGCTTTACTAATGCTTTACTAGTAGCTAATTGAAAGAAAGTACTTACACCAGCATTATAACTTCAAATGAAGGCACCGCTGTGCAGCAGTTTCCTTCACATTAAAACATTCCCTCCTTGATGGAGCAAGAAGACTCACCAATCCCAGAAAGCTGGGAAAACATACAAGGCCCGGGAAGTAAACGAAACTTACAAGACTCAGGGCATTCCTGAAAATTACAAGATTCACAAACCTTTACACCCTCAAAGCCATAAAAGCAATAAATACTTGTTATGGGGAAGAGAGTACCTTTGAGTCATACAGGGAGCTCCAGGAATGGAGCTTTTGTGAGTCATTGCCTATGCTGGGGTGGGCTTTTTGATAATGCAACTCCCTTTGGGTCATCCATATTCCTATAAGAAATTCTTTACCTGAAAGTAACACCAGTAAGCTCACTGGTTCACTGAGACTTGGAAAGAGTTGTTCTTGTAGTCTGCTGTTAGTGCCCTATCAGGAGTAAATACACATTTGTTCCTAGCTTCTTAGGAAAATTCACACAACAGGCAGTGAGGAGATTGCTGAGAGGCTTCCAAAACTTGAGTAGATTGATGCTGGCTTGAGTAGTGGGTAATTGAGAATGAAGGGGCATCCCTGGCTGGTACTAGTCCTTCACCCCAGGCCTCAGTATGTAGGTTGTAAAACCAGGGGCTTTGTTTAGTGAGGTGTGTGTGCTTTTCCATCATGAACCTCTGAGGTCCCAACAGCAACAAGGTTTTCTTCTTTGCTTGTCAATGTGTGAAAATTAAACAAAGACTGGTATTTGAGGAAATCCCAAGACAATGTTGCTCAAAGGATTTGCTACTCTATTTCGAGGTATTAAAAGATAGATGAAGGAGGGATGAAGTACAGATGAAATCTAGCACCTAAGAATGGGACTTTGAGCCTACAGAGATGACTTAGTGGCTAAGTGTGTAGTGCTCTTGCAGAAGACCTGAGTTCAGTTTCCACTACTCAGGTCTAGAGGCTCCATCTCCAGGGGATCTGATATGATTGGCCTTGGTGGGCACCTGTACATACACACCACATACACACATGCATGGGCACACACATGCAACTAAAATTAAACAAAACAATTTAAAGGCTTAATACTAAGTGCATGTTAAGTATATTCTACAGTAAAGTTCAAGGATACTTTTGAATGTTGGTGTGATTACATTCAGGTTTGTTCCAAACTTTAAGAAAGAAGTTCTTTGTCACTTCATTTCTATTTGAGTAGATAAATTAAAATTTTTAGCACATGGCCTTCAAACTTCTCCTAAGAACTTAGACTTAAGACATGTTATTACTTTGTGTTTAAACAATTACTTTGGGGATTATCTTAAATTCATCAACCATGTGTTTTTATTTCATTAAAATGGCAAACAACTTATAAACTGTATAGTAGATGGGCTTGGGGTAATTCCCTTGAAAACAGTTGTTCAAAAAGATCTCTTATATACACCACATTTTCTTTACTGACCTGAAATGAACTCAGCGATGTGTTGGCCTAGAACAATGAATGTTATCAAGGATGGCTTATCTCCAGTGAGATTCTAGCTGCAATCAGTGGGTCTCTGGCACTCCACCATGCACCCAACAAAGTTGTCCAAAATTCTAGTAGTCTTACATCCTCTCCCTGTAATGATTGGACAGAAGTTAGTCTAGGAAAAACTACTCTTCTCAGGATTGCTTTATGCCAACAAAGGCTTTGGCAAGCAAAGGGGCATGATTTAGTTCAGCAAAAATTCCTGTTTCTCTACAATTCAACTGATCAGGAAACTAATGCAAACCTTCTCTAGACTCTATCTTTTCAAGAAAGCAATAACTACGGTTGCCCTCGGTCAGGCTGTAGGAAGACTCAGTAGGATCACCCCAAGTTAATCCCATTCTTAAAATGCTGTTCCTTTGGTCATTACCCCCCAGCACCACTGCATCAGCAGAACAGTTGTGTGTCCCCAGAGATTAATCTGTACATGGCGCCACTTCCCTAGCATATCATGCCACTGTCTACACTCACTCTTTCTATTCAGTTGAAGCATTCATAATGAGTTCCAGCTTTCAAAGTGGTTCAAAAAAGTACACAAAACTTTTCTTTGAGAAAATACATCTTTTGCTCCCTCCTGTTTTCTATGGAGAACTTACCTTAAAAAAATAGACACCTATCTAGTTAGGCATTGACAAGGCAAAAATATAAGAAAGAGGCTGAGAATTGAGAGTTTTACAACTTATCATTCTTACTTGATGTTTCTAAATTTTGTTCAGAAATCACCTGATTTTTAACAGCTTCCTGCCTTTGAAAAGGCAGCCTGAAATGTAGTCACTGTAGAATGGCTGCTTTGACTTAGGGGCGTGAGAATGAATAATAGTTCAAGAGCTTGCCTATTATGGTATAGAGTTGGCATCATGCAAATATTAATTTTCTTAAATTCTAGCATTATAATTAGCCATTATATACCTTTAAAATTCTTATTTAAATATACTTGGCTCATTCTTTTAACTGTGTAGTCTTTCCTCACATATGTAATTAGATGGCTCATCAGGAGCCAACTCAGTGCTGAGCCTGAGGGCACAGTGGTGAGTGTGTATTGTGTGAATTCCAGATTCCACAGAACAATGAGTCTGGTAACAGGCAGTATCAGTGACACTCTAGAGACTTTTCCTCTGTCAGAAGGGATCAAGTAAAAAATCTGAAATAGAGGGAAACTGAGTCAGAAAATGGCTTAGGGTAAATGAACGGGAGTTGTTAGCACACGTACTTGTCTCTCTGTGAGGTTCAGAGCTGGACCCTTGACTATTTGTCTGCTGACCAAGGCAAGCCTACCAACCCTTCTTCACCCAAGCCCAGAGATGTCTTAAGGATTGCTGCCTGAAAACAAGGGAAAAGAACAAAACAATAACCATATTTAAAAAAATAACCCTCAAAGCTAAAACAAAACAAAGTGTTATGATTTGTGCATTTTTCTACAAAAGCGATTTGTCCTGTGGTAGCAGATAGAGTCTGCATTTGATTTCTACAAGATATGCAGTAATGGGTTATGTACTCCAGGGGAAAAACATTCTTAAGGGAGAGAGAACATGATGGATTCACTTCCTCGGTGAGCTTTATAATATGTGGCAGTTTTAGTGCGAGCAGGTATTTGGTCTATAAACTTGGAGAGCTTGGCATTAGTGGTAGCTCATTTCCAAATGAAGAAGAATGCAGCTCCCCTCTCCCTCTGGTTATTAATCCTTCTGGGGATAAGCAGGAAGATTAAGTGTTTTCTGGTGTTCTGTTTGCCTGTCATGGTAATGTGCACATGCCCCGTCACCAGCACCTGTGTTCTGCATGTAGCCCTGATGCTTCTGTTGGTAAAGGAGCTGTTCACTGCCAGGCTGCTGGGGCTTCATTCTCAGCTGAATGGAGTCAGGGTTATTTCCGCTCCTTGTTCAAATGCTCCCTCTCAATTAGATGCTCTCCGATTAGCTGCCTTGCAATTAGATGCTGGGTTTCTTATTCTGTGAACAGCTAGTTTCTCAGTCCCTTGAGGCTATTTCCTGTCCTCCCTCCTCAAAGCCTGCTGTTACGCTTGTTTCAGTTTAAACGGTGCTAAAGAGAGGCAGAGCTGGCAGCCAGCTGGCCTCCCAGAGGGCCTTGGAGGCCACCCCCGGCACTGAGGGTCTCTGGAGACATGGGTCCAGCCTTGGCTGGTCATGGTACCACCTGGTATCATCTCCATGGGAAGTGGTTCTGTTCTGGAGAGGCTAACTCAAGTTCACGAATCTCTGAATTTCGCTGTCAGATAAAGCAAAATGCCAAATTATTTATTCACTATTAAAGTATACTTGCCAAGCAAAATATTGGTGTCAGCCACTCCATTCTCTTAACACAACTAAAGTCTGTTTGGGCAACCAAGTCACAGAGCATGATGTTTCTTGATGACAGACAAAATGATGCAGGCATATGGTTCATTACAGAATCAATTAATGCATGCTTTCTAGAAGACAATCTAGTTTTCAAAGATTATTTTTATTTATATGTGGGGTGTGTGTGTGTGTGTTTGTGTGCATGTGTGCAGGTGTCTGTGGAAGCTAGAAGAGGGTGTTAGATTCCTTGGAACTACAGTTACAAGTGTCTGTGAGTTGCCATACATGGGTGTTGGGAAACAAACTCTTGTTTTCTGAAAGAGCAACAAAGGGCCTTAACTGCTGAGTCTGGTCTCCAGAGCTTTAAAAGGCAATAATTCATAATGAAGGAATTTTATACTGAATAAGCATGACAGTATTTTCCTCCCTCTCCTTTTCCCTCTCTCTCTCTCTCTCTGACTTTGTCTCTGTCTTTGTCTTTGCCACTGGCTTTGAGTCTCATGATCCTCCTGCCTTCATCTCCCAAGAGCTTTGATTATAACATGTGACAAGTTCTTGAGCTGAGTCTCCCATTCACAATGTATCTGGTGGAAGCTCCCCCATCACTGACTGAGGACTTAGCATTTCTCTGATTTTCTCCCTCCTCTTAGGGAAGCCTACACAGTCCAAGGTACTGATGCCCCGTCATCCGTTTATAAGGAATGCTCCTCCGCTTCCTTCCTAAAGGCTGCAGTAGATGAGCACAAAGAGCTTATGCCTCCTTCTCTAATTCTTCTCTTTCTGCCTGATGATTGCATTTTCTGGCCCCTTAGAGTATGGTGCACAACAAATGAGGTTGCTAAATTAAAGTGAAGGTTCCTATGGTGCTGCGTCCCAAGGAGGGAGTCTTAGAGCTTAGATTCACTAAAGACACGTCTGTCCAAGCTCTAAGCCTGCTAGAGTCAGCCTGCTTGGTTCAAGGTGGGGGACTAATTTTAACTTTTATCCTTTGAAATCTGTGATCAGGTGCCAAACTTCAATGTGGAAAATTTATTGCAACTAATAAACATGAACATTAATTTTTTTCATGTTGGTTTATTTCCTCAGATTAAATTCCTGCAACAAGAACTGTTGTTTTTCATAAGTGTTAGCATATGGTGAGATTGGGTTTGGAGTTTGTTTCTCTTTTCCTTTTTTTGAGGGTCTCCTGTAATCTAGCCTGGCTCAAATTTGCTTTGTAGTCAAGGCTGGACTTGAGTCCTGATCTTTCTGCTTCCCTCTTGAGTCCTGGAACTGGAGGCATGGGCTACATGGCTTTGGAGGTTTTTGTTTTCTATTCTTCAGGGTTGAAACTATGTTTTATACACCCTGCTTTATATGCATTGAGAGTCTTAAAGATGTTCATAGTATCAATAAAATGTGTGCTCAGCACTTTATAACTGAAGCTGTTTCCAGAACATTCTCTGTATTGCTTAATTTCTCAGCAATTTTATGAATTATATATTATATATTTTCACTATCTTCATTTTGTGGATAAAGATACCAAGCCAAAGAAAGACTAAACAATTTGGAGCTGGGAGGGAGATGGCTTGGTTGGTAAAGTGTCTGCTGTACAAACATGATGATCCAAGTTAGGACTTGAAAATTCATGGAAAAGTTGGGTATATGGTATGGCTTGTAACCTAAGGCAGGGAGGAAGAAATAAAACAATCTCTGAAGTGCTGTGACCAGCTAGTCTTGGTGAGTCAGTGAGCTGATTCCATGTGAGTCACTACCTCAGGCATAAGGTAGGGTGACGGAGGAAGGCATTCATCATTGACTTCTGGCTTCCACACACACTGGCATGTATGTGTGTATGCATCCTCACAAAAATATACACACAAAATATACATGTATATACATAAGCGTATATATCACACATATGAAAAATAAAACAAAAGAAAGTAACAACAACAAAACCTAATTTATTTGGTCACATCACTAAAAAGCAGAGTGTCATGTTGGGTGGTGGTAGTGCACACCTTCAATCCCAGCAACCAGCAGGCAGAAGCAGGTGGATCTTTCTGAGTTCAAGGCGAACCTAGTCTACAGAGCAAGTTCCAGGATAGCCAAGGCTACACAAAGAAACCCTGTATCAAACATGCAAGCAAACAAATTGCTATCAGTCTTGCATTTAATCCAGATAGTCTGACTCAGGCACCTACTAAGATTGTCAGTGCTCATAAATACAGCAATTTCACTTCTATGAAATGAGTCTGAGGAAATATAAAGGTACAAAATAAGGCACCTGGGCTGTAGTTGCTGTGGTTTCTTTCTTTCTTTCTTTCTTTCTTTCTTTCTTTCTTTCTTTCTTTCTTTCTTTCTTTCTTTCTTCCTTTCTTTCTTTCTTTCTTTCTTTCTTTTAAACTGGATATTTTCTTTATTTACATTTCAAATGTTTTTCCCTTTCCAGACCTCCCCTTCAGAAACCCACTATCCCCTCCCCCTCCCCCTGCCTCTGTGAGGGTGCTCCCTGCTACCCACCCACCCACCCACTCCCATCTTCCCACCCTGACATTCCCCTACACTGGGGCATCGGTTGCTGTGCTTTCTAATAGCTTGGAAAACCTGGGTATAAATAATAATCTTGGTACCACAAAGTTAACTAAGGCTTGCCATAGTCATATGCTAGGACTAAGAGATTTTAAACACATGGTTCATTCTTTAATTTGTTTTTTTATACAGGGTCTTGCTGTATGTCCTACCCTGGTCTCAAACATACCCTCATCCTCCATTAACCTCATGACTCTGGGTTGCATGAGTGTATTCGTGCTTGGGAAAGTATGAGTGGGAATGAGAAACATATAATTTTCTGCATATCCAAAGGCAAAGCCAAAAAAAGAGCTGTAATGGGAAATGCCAGTAAGATCACAAGAATAGACCCTTCTTCCCAGCTGACAGGAGTGGGATTTTTTTCCAGCCACATTGTTAATAATTTGACAAAAACTCCTGAAAATATTTTAAAATATAAAATGTCCAAACATTTTGAATAATGGTATTTTTATGACACTCTGTATTATAAAAAGTAAAACTTGGACAGTAAACAAATAATGTAAGAAAAACTATTCTTTATAATGTATGTAAATCAAGACATTTCATGAAAACAAACAATAATGTTTCTGTACTTGTATAAAACTTTTTGTGAGCATGGAGAAATTCATGGTTACAAACCTGGATTTTGACTACCTGAAGCGGGGAGCATCAAGGACCATGTGTACACACATTTATATATATGCCTTTCCATATCTTTGCATTGCTTTATTTGTTATGGCAAGCATTTACCATTTGGGAATTAAATTTTATTAAAAAAACATCAAATTACAGAAATAATTATGACCTATTCTCAAATGAAAAGAAAAATGCCCATATATCTTACATTTAAAAAAGCAACCTAAACATTTACACAATGGGATATTACTCATTGATAAAGTCATTGATAAACAAGGGCAATCCATAGGCACACATGCGTTAGGTAGAGGGTACGGGAGTAGGTAGGAGGGATGGATTTCCCTAGGGAGGGGAAATAGAATACAAAGCTATGGATGGATGAGGTGGAGGCTGGATGAAGAGCAAACGAAGAGGAAGAGAGGAGAGGAGGTTGAGGGAGGAGATAATGGGGAGGGATAGCTAAAACTAAGGGCCATTTGAGGGGTTGCATGGAAACCTAACACAGTAGAAGCTTTCTAAAATATTTGCATGTATGAAGGCAATCAAAATGAAATCTCCAAAAATGGGGGAGACAGAGCCTCAACTGCACATCTCTTGTCACCAAATAAAGCACCTAGTACTGTGAATGAGTTGTTGGCCAAAGGGGCCCCATGGGAGCCCCAAACAACTTAAGCTATTGCCAATGTTATTGATTACTTTCCCCAAATTTTTGATAAGGCCCTATTGCTGAAGAAAACCTCTACATGGCTCATTGAACATAGAAAAGTTGAGCTAGTGCCTGCTTAGAGCTAATGCCTGCCTACCAACTTGTATTCATGATACTGGAAGGTACTCTTTATGCTACCAAAGGAGAAGCTAAATGCCAACCCAGTACAAACACTGTATCTATAATGATGGCCTGCCGGCAAGATGTGCTAGTTCAATAATGCACAAAGCTTGTGGGAGTAATTGACAAACATCTGATTGGATTTAAGGCCCACTGGATGGGAGGGGAGTCATCCCAACACTACTACCGTGACTAAGAATCTGAAATTAGACAGGGACCTAGGGGAAAACTAAATATTGCTACCAAGTTATGCTAAAAGAATAAAACGACTCCTAAAGACATTCTACAAGACTCCAAGATCAATGTCCTTCTCAGCCATCATCAGAGAACCTTCCTTCTGCAGTAGATGGAAAGAAATACAGAGATCCATAGCTATGCAAAGTGGAGGGAGGGAGAGAGAGAGAGAGAGAGAGAGAGAGAGAGAGAGAGAGAGAGAGAGAGGGTATGAAGGAAACAAGGCCTTCTAAACACAGCAGAATTGACACACATGTGAACTTACAGAGACTGAGGCATCATGCACAGGGCCTGCCTGCATGGCCATAAGCCAGGTGGGGTCCCAGTGCTGAGAGAAGAACTGGACACAAGCTCCGATCCCTAACACAGAAGCTGTCTACAGTTAATAACTGCTTGCAAATAAAAAATTAGTTTTCTCCAATAGAGTCTTACTGGCTATGTAAACCACTCTTAAGGGCAGTCCCAATGCCTAGCAGTAGATGGCCAACACAAAACGAAGTCAGTATCATCTTTAGATGGTCTTTGTCTCATAATGTTTTGTTAGGGCTTCTGCTTCTGCCTCTGCCTCTCTTCCTCTTCCTCTTCCTCCTCCTCTTCCTCTTCTTCTTTTTTCCCTTCCTCCTCCACAGGTCCTTTATGTATATGTCATGTTTTCCAGTTTTGTGTTATTATAAGTGTCCTGTATGTACAAACATGTGTGTCTGAGTCTGTATGTTTTTTTCTTTGACTCTTTTTCTTCTATTTATCTGTTTTGTACTATCCCAATTTGCATTTATTTTATCTTATTATTATTCTCTAGATGCCTGTTTTCTAATAAAAGACAGGAAGGGTGTGGATTCAGATAGAAGGGGAAGTAGGGAGGATATTGGAGAAGTTAGGGAAGGAGAAACCATAATCAGAACATACTGTATGAAAAAATTGAAAATAAAATAGAAATAAAAGCAATCTAAAATTGTATGTATGTATGTATGTATGTATGTATGTATGTATGTATGTATGTTCAATCATGTGGCTGCAGAGAAGACTCACAGTGTCTACATGTTACTAGGGATGTAGCTCTGGGGTAGAGTCATAGTATTAAATGTCACCGGGGTTGTAGCTCAGTGGGAGAGTGTTTGTCTAGCATTCATGAAGCTCTCGATTTGATCCTTAGTAGAACAGCAAAAAACAACAGGTTAAGACTATTTTGAGTTGGAAGATTTTACTGTTCACATATCTATATATTTTCTGAACACCCACTTAATAACAATGAACATAACTTATTTAAAAAAAATTCCTTGAGGAAACAGAGAAGTCAAAGTGAGTAACTTGTTCTCAAGGAAAAATATAGAATTGGAATTTGGTTTGAGGGAAAAAAAAATGAGGGAGTGTGATTGATGAAGCGCTGTCAGCGTAAACAGCTGACCGACCCCAGGATGACAAAGCTGAACAGTTAAGTGTCTTCTCCATTAGAGGGCGACATCTCCCGTGCCTCTATCAAACAATCTTCTTGTCACAATATGCAACCTAGAGAGTCATGGGAAGAGATGCAATTGAGAGATTTCTTTTGTTTCAAAAGTAGCCCTTTTCATCTAAAACGTTCTGGCTTCTTTTAAAGAATGTTGATCTTCAAAGGGAAAGATAAAGAATTCGAAATAGAAGAGGAAGAAAAGAGCACCTAAAAGCCAAAAGGAAGATGTACAGTCACGGGACAGGGACGAAGGTGAAACATGATGATCACCCGGTCCTTCTGCAGGATGCTGTATCCTCAGAGATTCTGCAGCCTGACAGCCCCATGATTGTAGCTGTTGGGAGCGCTGGTGCTCTGACTTCTGCAGCTGTGACAAAGACTCTGACTAAATTCAACTCTTGGGGAGGAAAAGGAGTCTTTCAACTTACAGTGTCAGGTTCCTGCCCAGCGTTGAGGGGAGTCAAGGCAACAACTTGAAGATAGGCATGCTTGATCTTCAAACATCATCAGCTCCAACCCAGGAATTCTCTCTACAGGCAAAGAGGTGTGGTGGGAACCGTGGAGGAGGGTGCTTGCTGGCTGCCAGACAGGCTTATATTCAGCTCTCTTACACAGAGCATAGACAATTGCTTAGGAATGGCACTACCCACGCTGTGCTGTTAACAACAGCTAAGGACTAGGACAATCCCCAAAGGACATGCCCACAAGATCTAGACAAGTTCTTAAAGGAGATTCTCTTACTAGATAATTGTAGCTGGCCAAGTTGACAGCTAAAGCTAAGCAGGACAATTGGGGACTGAACTATATGTTTGGACTTAGCTGTTTCAAAGCTAAAGACGCCTGTCACTTGTCACACCTGTCACTTGCCATTTGTAGAACTGTAGAGAGTAGATACATCAGAAAGGAGTTTAAGGTGGAGAATGTGTGTGGCATTTATCAAGTGTTCATGAAAGCGGATGGCTTAGGCAAAAAAAATCTTTTCATTTTTCTTCACCTTGATAAGACTCAAACTAAAGCTTCACTCATACAGTCACCCAGATCTAGTGTTTTCTTAAGATAAAGGTAGCATAAAGATAAGGAAGTAGGCACTAGAATATTAGAGAAATAATTCTTATCCACTACTCTATATACTCTCTAACACCTGACTGCAGAAGACTAAAGAATAGACTTGCTATTTTTTTTTTCCAGGCTCTTGCTTAGAAAGAGGACTCTATCTAAGGTGAAGTGAAGAATAGGTAGCAATTTATTTTTTACCATCTGGAATGTCAATTGCACAGGGTTGAACTCTGTTGTTGTGGAGGATGTCGGTGGTCCCTCATTGGTCCAGCAGAACCAGGAGGTGAAGAGTTGAGGTGGAGGCTATTGGAGGCTTATTGTGGCTGTTAGTGCTCTTATTTCCTGGAAGGCCGAGCTAATGATGAAATGGAATGCCCTTTCCTTTCATGTCCCTTTGTGTCTGATGTTTTCTGTTGTTAACTCAAGGTTGAAAGAGAGCAAAATAAAAACCTGAAAATAAAAGCAAGTAAACCTCTCTTTGGTCTGCACTGAATAGTGTAGAGGACTGTCTTTTCAACCCCAGTTAGTATGGATGTATGGGGCGAGGCCTCTGCTTGTGTGTGTGCTCAAGAAACACTGTTACCATGAGCTAAGATGCTGCTTTTAAAGGAGCACTTTCTGTTTTGGGCTTCCTTTTTTCCTTGTATTTTAGAGGACTAAATGTAAGCAGTCCCTGAAGGAAATCATTCCACACCTTCTCTCCAGTCTAACCTCACCCAATCCTAGCCTCTTTTTGCCCATAAGAATCTCCTTTAGTTTTGCACATAAACAATTTAAAGTCCTCCGGTATATGAACACCCCCTGCCCACACCCACCCACCCCAGAAGGCTTTCCCTCATCCAGCAGTTCCTTTGGCTTCTTGTCCTTAAGTCTAAATTCATCTGAATGTTTTCTGTCCTGTTCCCTGACTTCCCATGTCTTCATCTTCTCTCTTGGTAGAATTCTTGAGTGTGGGCTTTGCTTTCTTTCTCATCTTCTGGCTCAGAGGTCTTCAGCTGTCCTTCAAATCTGGGGTTTCTCAGGCTCTGCCTTTTTCTGCCCTCTCTGAATATTAGGGTGGAATTTTTCTTTTCCATTTCTGGTACTAGGTTAAGACCAGGCATAAGCACGCCTATAACCTCTACTAGGTACCAGAATAGAGACGACATCCAACATTTCTAAGCTCCATTTTTTACATACAAAAATGGGCATGTGTATCATGAAGCCTAGATCTGCATTTCCAGCTCCCTCTGATTATGTCTAGCTGCAAACTCAATGTGACCCAAAACCAAAGGTCAGCAACCACCTCTCTCAACCTCTCCCTGCCTCAGCAGTGCCTGAGCATCCTTCCAATGTAGACACAGCTGGAAGCCTAGCAAAAGTCCCTGTTTCCCCCAGTCTCTATATCTAATAGATTTCAAGTCTATCACATCATATACCTATGACAAATAGACCTTAAGAGTTTGCCAACACAGTCAAATGGTGGTGGCACATGCCTTTAATCCCAGCACTTGGGAAGCAGAGGCAGGCAGATCTCTGTTGAGTTCGAGGTCAGCCTGGTCTACAGAGTGAGTTCTGGGATAACCAAAGCTACACAGAGAAATTCTGTCTCAAAAAAAAAAAAAAAGTCTGCCACGCTCTTACCTGACAAATACTATTTTAGCCTCCGCTCTCTCTCTTATTCTTCTAGGTTCTGCACTATACTCCTTGTCCAACCCTGTTGCCTGCAAGATCCTCTGACATCACCAATGTGATCACATCTTACCTGTTCTAGAAGACACCAGTGGCTCCCCACAAGGGCAGAGTTCAACCATTTGGAAGACACGGGGGATTTTGTCTACACCTTGTTACCCTGACCAAACTGACTTCTCTTACTCAGGCCACTCTTATCTTTACCACACGCTCTCCCCAGAGTTCGTTGAGACTTCTCTGTGCCATGGGCTTATGTCGTGTCTTCTGTTTTCAGTATTTTCTTCCTTCTCCGCCACATGGCAATATCCTCCTAGGTTGCAAAACACTTCCTCAAACCTTCTTCTCTACAAGGCCTTCTTTGATCTGTTTCAGGAGGGATAAATCTTCCACTTACTCTCATCTACTATCAGAACGTTCTCCCCCTCTGTTTGAAGTCTTATCTAGATGTTTGGGAGCTATCTGATAATTGATTGAGGAAGGACTTCTGCTCAGGCATAAAACCGTATCTGTAGCTTGTCACACCACTGAGACCAGAGCTCAAGAAATACATATGGCACGGAGGTGAGGGTCACTGGAAGCATGCCGTCAGGACCGGAGTTACAGCAGAACTATCCATTTGTTGGTATGAGTGCAAAAAAGAATATTTATTGGGAACTCAAAAGATCTCAAAATATGTGTTGTTGTAACCAATCCTAAATCAGTGGCATTTGCCTAGAGTGTTTCAGGTGACCAAATCCGCTAGGGGGCAGCAGAGTCACTCCACACCTCTACCTCTACCAGGATGTGTCCGGGCAGATTTCTCTTTGGCTTTCCTCTGTATTCCAAACTACAGACAGATCCAGCTTTTCTATGTCCGAGGCTCAAACAGGAGGTCCCACATCTTCAGCGATGTGGAAGGATTTAATGTTAAGCTGATTAAAACAAATAAAAACATATGAAGAAAGTTAATAAAAAATTGTTTGCTACTGAACACTGGAGTAAGTTTAAATCTCTCAACAGACTACTGGAAATGAAGAGACTTCTCTTAGCAACAAACAACATTATACATAAAGCGAGGCAGTACCTTTTCCTGACATTCTCTAGTAGTGTGAGAGTGTTGAGAGTCACACCTGCGCTCCCATGGGTTCTATGCTAGTTTAGGATCAGGGGTGGGTAGTAATTCCTCCCACTGAGCATTAGTAGGAGTCCTGACTTTCCTGTACCTATAATTCCCTCCATCACATTCCTACTTCAAGAGCAGACAGCCACAACTTTGACAGTATGGCTCGTGTGCAGTAGTGCCTCTTTAGTTAGTTTGTGAGAGAGACTCACTGAAAATTTTTTTTCTTGCTTTCTATCTTTGAAAGTATGTATCACTAATCAACTCAACTTTTAGATTCTCTAATGAAAACTCGTTCCTAGGAAAGGGGAGAGGCTGAAGAAAATGTAGCTAAAATTCGTTTCATTGTGGGTTCTGCAGACGCAGCGGCAGCCACCACAATGGATTCAGGCAGCATGGCTTCAGAAACGAGCTCTTCACCCAGGCTTGAAAGAGCCCTTCATGAATCTTAGTTTATAATCATGGCCCGATTCTTAGGGGGCACTTTACAGCCGAGAGTCTCCAGGTTTCCTTCCTCGGGTGAGCCTCCTGCCTCACTCTGTTCCATCTGATGCATGCCCCAAACCCTCGCCCTACGGTTTATTTGCTGATGTCAATTTAATTACACCTTACAGGCTTGAGAAATCTCAATGATTAAGAATTATCATACTTTGTTCTATTAATCTTCCTGGATTCTTTTTCATTTAAGAAAATAAAAATGATTCTTTTTAATTCCTGTATACCTGCAGGAGCTTGATACTGAGGGTTAGAAGGAAACAGCTGTAATGATAGCAACTGAGTGCCTCAGTAAGCAGCGATTGGGGTGTGCATTGGGAGGTTTGGGTAGCTTTTTATGCTTATTTATGGTTAACTTAGATCATAAGCCTAAACTCTGTTGTCTATTATAACATGGGCTCACATGATCGTTCTGTGTATCCCTCCGCATATATTAAGGAAGAATTATACCACCCCTAACATTTCCTTCCCCAAACTAATGTGTAAGGAGCTAGAACAAAGCTTGTCCAAATGTCTTTGAGATTTACGTTATGCTTTTTAACTGTGCAGATGTGTTTGCATCTCCACTGGGTATGAATATGGGAATGCTGTGGCCAAGAGGCCAGTAGTGTCAGAACCCCTTCAGTTGGAGCTACGAGTGTTTGTGAGCTGCTCAACCGGGGTGGTGGAAACTGAACTCAGGTCCTCTAAAAGAGCGGTATGTGCTGATCTTAACCACTGAGCTGTCTCTCCAGCTCCTGTAGATTTCTAATTAATCTTTGAGATTATTATTCTTTCCACCAAACTGTAGGACTCACCAGGATTCATGGGAGAGTGGGTGGCCCCAGCTGTTGGGATTTGAATTCTTCTACTCCTGTTTTTTTCCTAAGAAAGTCTTTACTGTAACCAAGGCTGCATGTTCTATTGACAAGGAAAGAATCAGAGGAGAAACAAGAGTCATGGCAATGGTCTGGAGTCTCATTAATACTGCCGCTGGCTTCTATGTCATTAGCAGTGGAGTTGTCTTCTTTAATACATGGAAGAGATAAGATTTTTATTGAACCGATGATCTTTTATGGAGTTGGAAAATGGGAAGGCAGCAGTAGGTGGGGAAGTGGGGGTGGATGATATGCAAATACATGCCTTCCCAGGACCAGACAGATGAAGCAGACACCCACAGTGGAGATACTATCGGGCAGTGAGGACTAGATGGAAGCAAGTGCATCTAAAGCCAGGAAGATCAAACTGGTGGCCATGGGCACAATGTATTCATAGTATTTGTTCTGTGATATGCCGAAGTAACTGGGTCCACATAGGAAGATGGCACCAATCTGATGAGAGATAGTCCGAGGAGAGTTTGTATTTGGAGGAGACTATGTTCTAATTTCAGGGCCCTGGAGGATCTTCAGAGCTGCTCCGCTAAATTTAGGTTGTGTCTTTTTAATTACCACGTTACCATCAGGACCCCATTACTTCCTCTGAATGATGACTTTGTTCATTTTTCACTTAAGGGTAATGAACTGCTTGCTTAATCTAGTTCCGTCATTCAACTTTGTCCCAAGGAGGTTCTTTATAGACAATTTCCATTTTAATCAGAAGTGAATGGAACTGTTGCCTTTAACGTGGACTAACTGTGGGCTTACTAGAAATTTTACCAACTTTGATCTTTATCCGATTTAACTTTCTGTCAGTGCTTCTAGTAAAGTTCTCTAGCCTGAAGAAAGCAGGGCTCACAGTGCAGCAATCCCCTACAGATCCCCAAGTTGTAGAAGAAGAGTGGGGGGAGGCAACTGAGAGGACAGAGGAAGAGAAAGAGACAGAGACTACAATATTGGTTGGTTTCTGTGGCAGTGGAGAGCTGGGAAAATTTCCAGAAGAATCTGAAACTAATCCTCAACATGACTCTGTGCTGAGACTCCTTTTGGTTGGCCAAAGTAATATTGAGCAAACGCGGACTTCCCTGAGTGTTAGGGTCTAAAAGCTTGATGGAACCATGTGCTGAATGTGATTGGTGTGGAGAAGGCCCAGTCACTGCTCAGCTCTGGAACAAGCCTAACAACATCTATGGTGATCTTGGCAGCCAAAGCTGGTGGCTGAGCAGTCAGCAAAGCCTTCTGTTGTTCAGCTTGTGCTGACCACAACAGGGGCTTTACTTTTATAGCTTCCAGATTGCTTCTCTGGCCTTTGAAGAGGAGCAGTTAGGATGCCAGCAGACCCTTCTGTGTTTATACACCGTCCTCTGTCCAGGAGCCCTGCCCCCCTCCCCCCCCTTCCTGTCCTCTGAGTCATCTTCTGCAGTTAGATTTTTCCATCCAGTTATCTTTGCAGATCTCCAAACTCCCCCAGCTCCTTGTCTGTTTCTTTCCTTTCCTTTCCTTTCAATAACTTTGTTGAGACTGAATTGCATAGTAAATGTCACATACTTAAAGTGTAGAATGTCATAAGGTTTGACGCATGCATTTACTCAGGGAAATTATCAGCTCAATCAGATCTCTCACCCTGAAAGTTTCACAATGCCCCCCGGATCTCTTTATCTTTGCTAGGGTCCTCCTTCTAGGGTTTTATGTAAATGAAAGCTTTTTTTCCCCTTTTTCCTTATCTAGTTTATTTCACCCAGCACAAATATTTATAGATTAATCCACACTATTGTGTGTATCTAAGGTTCATTCTTTTTTTTATTGCTGAGAGATAATTAATCCATTTCCATGGATATACTATTAATTTTTTATGCTTATGTATTGAGCAATCATTTCTTTTATTCTATAAATCCATAGTTTTAAAATCTGGAAGAGCTTTGCAGATTACTTATGCAAGAACATCATTGTACGGATTGGTTAACTGAGTCCAGGACACTCTTTAAGACTTGGTGGTGATTTATTGAGTTCCAGTAATAAGATGGGCCCTGAGAATGCACACTTGTCAAAATGGCTTCTGATACGCTAACCCATAGACGGTGTCCTATGTGGATGAGATAAACCAAGTAATTTCTTTTTTAGACAATTTGTGTTATGTAGCCTAGACTGTTCTAGCCTTCTCAATGCTGAGATTATAGGGATATGATACCACACCCCTCCCCTAACAAGCCGAAATTATTTGGTCAAGTAAAGGGTAGGAGTCAAGTCAAAATAGTATATATTCAAAAAATAGTATATATTCAAAAATATATACTATTTTTGAATTTTACATTCAGATTGCCTTTCCTTACATTGTGTTGAGGCCTGTAACATCAGACACATGAAATTCGATGTAACATGAGTCACTTTGCCATCTGAGGAAAAGTCCATATTGGGATTCTGGGACTCTGAACTATACTAATAGCAAGCCCCTCCCCCTCTTTATTTCTTTTTTGTTGATGTTGATGTTGTTACTGAAGAATCAGTATGAAAAACAGCAAAGTAAGACAGTCCCTTGTGATTAGAATAATTTTACTTTAACAAATAGCCACTCCCCCACCAGAAGTCTCTTGACATCATTGTATTTTAATACAACTTTGCCTAACTGTGTTGTTAGTACTGGTTTCTCTTTCTTAATTTTATGAATCACTACTTCATAGACTTGAGGTTTCACTGACCTCAAACTTCAGATATACCTGGAGCTAAGCAATACACACAGAGGCAAGGACACACAGAACAGGATGCACAGAGACAAGAGTGGTGACCAGAGCTGACAACGACCACAGATGTTATTCTGATAATTTTTCTCCTCTTTCTTTCTTTCTTTCTTTCTTTCTTTCTTTCTTTCTTTCTTTCTTTCTTTCTTTCTTTCTTTCTTTCTTTCTTTCTGTTTTCATTTTTGGTGTTTGGGGAGGAAGCTATTAAGGCTAACTCGGTATGTTTCCTGAAAGCTTGACTGGGCATGTTTCCTCAGTATTTATAACTTCAAAGACTTGGGGTTTCTTTCCTACCTCCAAAACTGAACTCAACCAGGCTGAACCCCAGCTGGCATCTACTAGCTGAGGATGCTGCTTCCACTGTGTAGAACTAGCTATGAAAGGGGACCAAGGCTGTGAGAGACCAAGAGCCAACATGGCTCCAATGCACCCTGTCAGAACACACAAAAATTTTAATTTCCATTGATAATTTAGGTATTTTCTTAACAATACTTCCCATATCTCAACTGGGCAATTTAAAAGCGTTTGCTACCTTTGAAGACCCAGAATAAAAGCAAGTTTTGTCTCAGCGGATGAAATGAAATCCGACTTCTTTGGGCATCCTTGGGCAGAGCTGTGGGAGGCTGCGCTACACACTCAGGTCTTCTGGGCTTCTGGTTACTCGATATAGCATTCCTTGCCTTTATTATTAGATCTTCATTGTGAGCTACAAGCTCCTGAGCATCAACTGCCATTCCTGTTTACATTTTCAGCGTTAATTGTGGCATGAAGGGCTTTGTCTTTGAGTCACAGGCTTGGTAATGAGACAGATTAGTAATTAGACAGAAGTTCTAATCTGTGCTCACTTAGTGCTTGCAGGCCCTTAGGCGAGTCGTTTAACCTTTCTGAGTCTATTCCTCATCTGTAATGTGGTAATGATGATAATAATGGGCACACTTGTGAGTGGCTGTAGGAATTAAAGATAACATCAATAAACTGCCCGGTGAGGAACGTCAGACTTGCAGAGGCACAGGGGACAGAAACTTTCTAAGCTCTCAGTTCAACTGGCCAGGGGAGGACAGAGCCCACAGGGGTAGGTAGCTGCCCCCTCAGTTGAACTGTTTCTGTGTTTTATATCCTCATACTTCATGTCTGCCAAACCTGGCTCCTATAATCATGGATCTTGAAGTTTGGGGGCATTATGAGAATCCTAAAGCTAACCTGGTTGGGTGTTGACTTGAGAAAGGGCTCTGGTAAATTTGCAAGGGTAGCTATTTAAATGTTACTGTTTTTGAGGGACAATTACAGAAAGTGTCCATGCACAGAATGATAAGTGGTTTCCACATATGTGACAAGGAAATTAATCTTGTTACTTTATGGTCACACTTCTATGACAATACAATTTTACTGTGCAAAACTGTATATCTGTGTTTATGCACAATAAACATGCTCCTTGATGGCTTATTTCTGTGCCCAACCAAAAACAAGTACAATAATAACTGTCTCTTTACAGTCCGGCTTGTTATTTCTCGCCCGAGTTATGACAGAAGCTCTCACTGTGAGTTCTGTTCTCTGGTAATGAGAGACTGTGACAGACATTAACAGAAGAGGCTTCGAGTGGAAGGCTCCCCAGATTTTCTCACGCCTCCCTCCAAATTTGATCTGCTACAATGTTTGTAGTCTTATTATTATAGAGTTGGAGTGGAGACGTGTCATATTGAGAAAGAAGAGAGGAATGTAACAATGAGAAAACAGCTTGTCAAGACAAATTCAGAAGAAGTGTTCTAATGCTTGGGGAAGGTTCAGAGAGTCTGCTCTTGGCATTGTTGCCTATAATCAGTAATTAGCAACGCATCGATATGGCATTTGTTAAATTCCTCCATTATAGGTAAGGACTATTGAAACTGCATTAAATCAGTGAGAAACGCACTGTCACATTCACTGTAGAATAAATTTCAGGCTCAAGGAGGAGGTGCTTTGCCTGAAGCCAACTGGTTCTTGGGAATCAATAATCTCATTAGACCCAGGAGAGTCAGTCCCTAGGCTTAACAGGGTGGTACAGTCGCTGTAGCATCTCTACCCGTAGGCACCCTCCTTAGTGGGGAGATAAAGGCTTTTATTTTATTTTTACTTTTTCAGTGCTGAAATTTGAAATAATTTGGAAGTTGTCTTCCAAATGCTGGCCTTTTATAGCTGAAGTCACAGTTGTTCCTGTCCGGCAGCTTTCACTGAAGTCCCCTCTCTGTCAGTCTGCTCAGAGTGGACCTGGTTAGTTTTAGAAAACGGAGGAGGGAAAAATGTTTAGACTCACCAGGAGCCTCTGTTTTCTAGCCCATCAGCTGCAGTATTGGAAACACATAGCAAAACAGAAGCAATTTGCTTTCTTTCTTCAATGCATGGAAGACCATTGTCTGCAGTTTCTCAAACTCAGGTGAAGTCAAACTGTGCTCCTGGTCCGTGAGTCAGCTGCCAGGTAGGTGAGCTGCAGACTTCAGCTGCCCGGGACAGGGCAACCGCTGCATGCTCCTGTTCAGAAGTGCTCAGCTGGAGACTCAGAGCGACCCAGCACCAGCAAAACTCTGAAGGTGTCCTTTATCGTAGCCTATGACTTCTTTCTTATTAACCAAAAAATTTCTTGAGATTGGTAGTATTCTACATTCTGTCTGTAGCATATAGGATGGAGTCAAAAATATTAACATGGTGTAGCAGGACTTAGAAAACAAAATGACTTTTGAAGAGCTAAGCGAGCCAATTACCATGACCTTGGCTTAAAATAATAGACGTTTGTTCTTTCATGATCCCGGAAGCTAAAATCCAAAATCAAGGTGTTTGCCAGACTATGTTCCCTCCAGAGAACACAGGTGAGATGCACATGACTCTCTGAATTTTCAGTGACTAATTTAGGAGCTAGGCAATTCCTCTCTTGTTCCTATCTTCACATAGCTCCTCCTCCTCCTCCTTGTCGTCGTCGTCGTCTTCTTCTTCTTCTTCTTCTTCTTCTTCTTCTTCTTCTTCTTCTTCTTCTTCTTCTTCTTCTTCTTCTTCTTCTTCTTCTCCTTCTCCTTCTCCTCCTCCTCCTCCTCCTCCTCCTCCTCCTCCTCCTCCTCCTCCTCCTCCTCCTCCTTCTTCTTCTTCTTCTTCTTCTTCTTCTTCTTCTTCTTCTTCTCCTTTACTGATGGAGTCAAATCTTTTTCTGCTTTAAAGAACATTATTGATAAAGATCCTTGTCTCCCGATTTATGCACTGTTCAGGCAACCAAGGACAATCTCAGCTGAATATCCTAACTCACATTTCCAAAATCTCTTTTCCTAAGTAAGATTGCATTGACAGTTTGATCGTAGGACTTGGAGATGTTTGTTCAGAGGCTGCTGTCTAGCTCCTTGTAGTGATCTGGCAAACAGGCGTGTTAAAGCAGACCCGCTAGGATGTATCCTCAATCCCCCAGCGGTGTAGCTGATGACACGTGGTGGGCGGCGCCAGCAGAGGGGACAGCAAAAGAGGTGCTGCTTCTGTTATTTAGTTTTGGATACCGAGTTCCAGCTGCAGCTCAGAGGAGACAGGGCTGAGTGCGACCTTGCTGTTTTGTGTCACATTGCTCGGCCCTCAGATCATTGCCATTTGATTAAGAGTTGAGAAAATGAACGTCTGAGCTGGGCTTTATTATATCATCTTTATAAAAAAAAATGTTACCTTAAAATGCTTCAGGGTAAACAGTTTTATGAGAAAAATTCATTTTTCATTTGCGTCCTAGCACTGTGTAGCGTCTGAAGCATCACGATCAGAGAGGTGTACTACAGGCACGATTACCGAGCACTTCAACTGTTTCTGTGAAATCTGCACTTGAGGTTCTGTTAATTAGTACGAGAGATGCAAAAATAACTTTTCATTAATGAATGAGTGTCAAGTCCTAGAAGCTTTGCATGGAAACAACTTGTGAGAATCCGACAAGGTCAACCACATAATTCCTTGGAGGAAAGCCTTGGGCGAGGACTCCTGTTGTCCAGAGTCCCACAGTTCACAGAAGACTTTTGCTGATCAGAACGGTACCTGTTTTCAACATTAAATATAATGACAACCACTGCCTTGGGTCACACCAGTTGTATTAGGGTTCTTTAGAGTCACAGAACTTATGGAATATCTTTCTCTAGTTAAAGGGATTTATTGTAAGTATTTACAGTCTGCAGTCCAACTAACCCAACAATGGGCAGCTGTGAATAGGACATTCAAGAATCTAGTAGTTGCTCTGTCCCATGAAGCTAGGTGTTTTCAGCTGATCTTCTGTATAAACTGGAATCCTGAAGAAGTAGGCTCCAACAGATGTGCTGGCAAGTAAGTGCAAGCACATGAAGAAGAAGGAAGCCTTCCTTCTTCCATTGTCCTTCTGTAGGCTTCCAACAGACGGTACGACCCAGATTAAAGGTGTGTACCGGGCGGTGGTGGCGCACGCCTTTAATCCCAGCACTTGGGAGGCAGAGGCAGGTGCATTTCTGAGTTCGAGGCCAGCCTGGTCTACAGAGTGAGTTCCAGGACAGCCAGGGCTACATAGAGAAACCCTGTCTCGAAAAACAAACAAACAAAAAACAACAACAACAAAAAAAGGTGTGTACCACCACGCCTGTTCCTTTCTGGACCTTGTTCGGTCCCAGGCTGGCCTTGAATCAGACCTGCTTGCTTCTGTCTCTTGGGATTAAAGTCGTACACCACCTTGCCTGAACCTAAACTTTTCATGGCCACTATGCCTCAAGATCTGGCCTAAAACCTCTACCTTTTAGGCTCAAGATCTGGATCATTGGTGAGCCCCCCCATTTCTGGATTGTAGTTCATTCAGATATAGTCACGTTGACAACTGGGAACAGCCATCACTCCAGTCATGCACAGTACTTTGTTGCTATTCTGAGGACGGAGCTTGGGACTTGCCCAAATTTCCCAATTTAGATCATCCAAGGTTATGTCTGTTTCCTGATAACACATGTGAATATGTGCCAAATCTGGCCCAAGATACAGGAAATTATAGGCAAGCTGAGGTAAGAGTCATCTACCCCCAATCCCACTGATATTTACCTAAAGTTTTGAGTGTTTGTGGAAAGAACACATCGGCTTCAGTACATTTGCAACAGAAGCCTTCAGTTTTTGAACTCAGATTTCTGCAAGAATTGGCGATATAGCACTAGGTGTCGAAGAAAAGAGACAGATCTAAGGACTTCCATAAATGCATCTTTTCATCACCTATCTGAGTTCAGTGATCTTCTGGAAACCTGGTTGTATATAGAAGTGGATGGAGGGATCAGCTCTTTTGAGAGACATACTTGAAATTAATAATGCACATACTACAGTGGACTGCAGTGCTGTATACACAATAGGCTCAGAGATAGATGCATCTATCTATATGTGTACACACACACACACACACACACACACACACACACGTACCTAGATGAGAGGATACAGCTTATGAACTTTATAATGATCAAAAATTGAGGACTAGGGGCTGATGAGATGACTTACTGGGTAAAGGCATTTGCTGCTAAACCTGGTGACTGGAATTCAAGCCCGAGACCCTACATGGTAGAAGGATAAAATCTCCTTCTACAAGTTGTACTTCTACTGTGATACAAGTGCACATGTGTGCATGCATATACACACAAAATAAACGTGATGAACACTAAGGACAAAAGTCTAATTATTTGGCATTTGCTTATGCTAATGCTGTTGTTAATGATTCCACTTACAAATCAATGACCTGCTTGATAGTCCAGATGTTACCAGAAAAAGAAGGATTTCCTTTATTCTCTGTGTTAAAAAGCTTTCAATAATATTTCACACACTTAGCAACTATAAAAGGAGGGGTTCTAATAATCTAATCATGAAGCTTGTTCCACATATAATAAAAAGCATGTGCTTCCATATTTTATTGCAACAAATGGAAAAAGTGTAACAGAGAGCCCAATGGTATGATATGTATATTATGAGTGCAATTCTCTAACTAGAACATTTTATGCTTCTAAGATTAAAATTTAAATGTAGAAGAGAAAATGGCTTTCAGGAATGAGGCAAATAGGTCAGGTTTAAGAACGAATTTAAAATACTGGCTGCCTACTTTCTAATAGCTAAGTCTAGTTTTTCACTCTGTCTAGTGAAAGAATTAAAGACTAGGTAGAAGCAGAAAACATAGTAAACTTTTTATTCATTTACAGAGATTTATATAAAACCAAAAGCTCATCTAAAAATAGAGCCAGTAACCACTAGAAACAGACTCACAGAGTGACTAGATAGTCCTGGGTGTGTAGCAGAAGGAAAGGCTCCTGGACACCCTGAGAAGAGAAGAAAGGAGAGGAATAAGAGAGGGGAAACAGGACAAACAGAAAATAAGCCAGGGAGAACACCCAGTTTTTGTTTTTGTTTTAAATGTTTTGAGACAGAGTCTCATTGTGCAGCCCTGGCTGGTCTAGAATTTACTATGTAGACCAGACTGGCCTTGAACTCACAGACATAAGCCTGCCTTTGCCTCCTCAGCACTAGAATTAAAGGCGTACACCACCACACCTGGACTGAGTTGTTTTCTTATGATCATGAACCAGTAGCACCTCGTCAGCTGAGGCTCTGTAGAGGTCCCACAGTTCTGTTCCTCAGACTGTGAGGTCAGCATGCAGCTGGCCCTAGTGCACTCTCAATTTCCACTGCTCTGGTAGTGTCCTGTGTGACTTCACACAGAGCAGAACTTCTCTTGGGGTTTGATGAATCTTACATCCTGCCAAAGATGAAAATCCTTGTCTCCCTCTTGGTCCTGACAACTTTATAAAAACCTAGAGACTGCTTCCATCTAGTTTTCCTGTCTTAAAATAAAGGGTTAATCAGGGACAGTCCTAAGAGTCTGAGGTTTTGGCTGGCAGGAACATTCTGGATTGTGACAGGAGCTCTGTCCAGACAGTTGAGCTTGACTAACCACACAGCCTGAAGGAGAACCTGACAGATTTATTTTCCTTATCTCATTTTGTTTGATCAAAGACTTAATAATGAAGATTTGGATGCTATTTTCTAATGCCTTGTCTTCAAATGAAAGTTGAATAAAACCTGACAGTTGTGATTTGTTCCAAACTTTTAAATGGTGATTTTTAATTCCTCATTAGCTTCAATGTACAGCCTTAGTTTTACGATGCAACAGAGAATAAATAAGAGGTCCACAGAAGTCTTCATAGTGCTTAGATTAAATAAGTGCCTATTGAATATTTGATATTCTATGTTTGGAATTGTAGACAGTTTAACAGAAACTTCTTATCCATGGCAGGAGTAGAGACGACACAGGAAGCATCGCCTGGGGCATCAACTTATGTTGGTCTTTTACAGTTAGAATGAACACCTAGGCCCAATTCTTGTATCATCTAGGAGTGCCTGGTGGGAGTGGGTGCCTGGTAGAGATAAGAATCAGTTCCTAGGAGAACTGCTTCCATATGTCAGCTGGTTCCTTCTTACACTTTGATATATAACAGCAATTTTGCCAAATGGTATATTCTTGAAAGTCCATTTATTCATATTAATGATGCTTTCATGAATCTATTGAAAAAATTGATAATGGTAACTGTGGGTTTGTTGAGTGTTTGTTCAGGCAAGGCTGATTTTGCAAGCACAGGGTTCAAGGTCTCAAAGGTTCAGATTTGGAAAAGCATTAGCCCTGTATACCTGAAATGTTGGTAAATCTGCCACGATAGTAAACCTTTGATGCAAAGAGCCATCAGAGCACCCCAAATGGGTGGAGATCTGACATTATCAGGCTTACAGGGCGATTTCTATAGCAGCTTTCTGTGCCTTCACCCTGTGTATATGACAGAACTCTACCTGTGTCACCGCTTTGTCACTGTGATAAAACATGTGACACACAATATAAAGGAGGACAGGCTTCTTTGGGTTCATGGTTTCATCCCAAGGTCAGCTGGGCCACTACCTCTCTGCTTGAGGTGAAGCAAAATACCACAGTGTTGAAAGCCTGTGACATAGGAGGCCCTTTACCTTACGGTTGTCAGGAAATAGAAAGACAGGAAGTGGTTGGAGCTCCAGTATGCTTCAAAGGCCCAGCCCCAATGACCTATTTACTCCAACCAGACCCTGCTTCCTAACGTTTCTGTCATTTCCTGCTAGCTGCCACAGCTACAGACCAAGTATATTAGTCAGGGTTCTCTAGAGTCACAGAATTTATGGGTAGTCTTTATATAGTAAGGGAATTTGTTGATAGTCCAACTCCCTAACAATGGTCAGCAGCAGCTGTGAATGGAAGTCCAAGGATCTAGCAGTTGCTCAGTCCCACAAGGCAAGCATGCAAAGAAGAGAGCGAATCTTCCTTCTTCCAATGTCCTTATGTAGGTCTCCAGCAGAAGGTGTGGCCCAGATTAAATGTGTGTGCCACCACACCTAGACCTGGGACTTGCTTTGTCTTAGATGACCTTGAACTCAGAGATCTCCCAGTCTTAATCTTCTGGGATTCATAGCCACTATGCCTCAAGATCTCCAAGCCAATATCCAGGTCAGAAACTTGTATCTTCCAGCCTTTAGATTAGGATCACAGGTGAGGCTTCCAATTCTGTATTGTAGTTCATTCCAGATGTAGTCAGGTTAACAACTAGGAATAGCTACTACATACACCTTTCACACATAAACCTCTGGGAGGCATTCCAGATCCAAACCACAGCACTATCTGCAATGCTTACATTGTACCATTATAGCTGGGAGCATGAACTGAGAGGAGAAAAAAAAACATCCTCCAGGTTCTGACCTACCTCTGGTTGCTTAGGCTGTGTGACTTAATTGTTGCTCTGAAACACCAGGCTCAGTACCTTACCCATCCCTTGGCTTTGGCTACAGGACATGTTTCTGCCTCTGTGACACATAGGGTTCTTGGGTTGTGCTCTTTAGTGAGATTTCTCCCTTCACAGCTCCTGCTAAGACCACGACACAAACAAACTCTAAGTGCCCCTTAGAGAAATACAGAACAGATCAGCATCAACCTACTGCTAAGGCCTCCCCCAGCCGAAATCAGTTATGTGGGTTTTGTTATTGTTGTCGTTGGTTTTTGTTCTTTGTTCCTGTTAGGTAGTAATGAATGACAGGCATATAGATTACCAACCTTCAATACCCCTAACACCTTATAACAATGACTGCTCTTATCACATTAGGCTTCTGGCGCTTTGTAAATAGGATCTTTTAAATTCTTACAGCTAATCTGGGTGCAAAGTCCCACATACCTACTGTGTAGATCAATCAATCAGTGATTTGAGATAAAAGTAATTTGGCCTAAATCACAGAATGGGAAGGCACAGAACCTGAGTAAGTGACATCCAGTTTATAGAGTCCATTTTCTATCTTCCATTTCTCCAAAATGATCACTCTGTCTGACTTGCTCAATTGAACTGAACTGAGCTATCCATGTACTTAGCAAGAGGGTCAAAAACTGAATAACAACCCAATATATTTGCCCAATCAACACATTAAAAGAGTGTAATATATCAGTGCATAAAGGGATATCCTAGGGATGTAGGGTCAGTGTGCTCCTCACTGTCAGACAGATAAGCTGCATGTCCTAATTTGATTATGGGTGTGTTGGTTCTAGATAAGTTTCATATTTTGTTTGCTTTCATTCTTCTTGTCCCATGTACATAAACAACTCTAGACAAAGGAAACATCATTAGAGAAATGCACATCTTTTAGAGTGTGACCAAAGCCTTTGAATGCATATCTCTAAGACTGACAATCATTGAAATGTCAGTACCAATGACTTTCAGAGATGCATTCAGTTGGGGCTGGAGAGATGGCTCAGTGGTTAAGAGCACTCATTCTCCTCCTGAGGACAAAGAAGAGTTCAGCTCCCAGGACCCATGGTGATCCACAGCTGTCTGAATCTCCAGCTTCATGGGACTCTAATGCTCTTTTCTGGTCTCATCAGGCACCTGCACATATGTGGCATACAGATATACACACATATACGTACACATAATTTTAAAAACTTTAAAAATTTCAATTACTGAATAAATCTGTGTTGCTCTCTGACAGTGTGCCACTAGGTCAAAAAGTTTGAAAAGAACAAAATTACTCTACTCTTCTACAGGGGAAAAGCAACAGGAAATAATAATTCATAATAATAAATATCATTAAACTCAGACCATTTCTGAATTTTGAATAAAAGTAATTAATCTACTGAAAGAACAGCAAACCAGAAAAGATTAAAAATTATAATTAAAGAATGGGAATGACATTTACTATCAGAGGCATCTGGCCGACTATCTGAGTAGTACACTAAATAAAGTGAATTGCTTCTACCATAATAACAGTATTTGCTATAATACAATGGCAAGCAAGAAATCTAATTGCAACCTGTCAAGGATTAAAAAAAAAACCCACCACGGTTATAATGTGGAAAATGCAGAAAGAATAGATATGATCTATATTTTTAAAAGAACAGGGTAATGCTGCTATATAGTTTCATTTCCAGATATCAGGATTTAATATAATAAGAAAAGACAGAGAAATGAAAATTGGGGAGACTTTGAATAGGAACTTTAAGATGGGGATTTGCAGCCGAATGGAAACAGGCTGATTTTGATTATATTTCAGTATGAGATAAAGGAAAGATGGGTAAATCCAAAGTAAAACATAATTATAAGTTTCTTCATAATCCCTGGAAAAATATTAAAGATTAGATCCCAGAATTGTGTTACACTGCGCATGTTTTGCCATTCATGGGACCCACTGTATGTTAATGATGGTCAGAATTCAGATAAAAATGTGCTCCTAAGTGGAAATAATCATAAAGGTGCCTAATAAGATATCTGGAGTTTAAAGTTTTTCCTTTCTCTTTTGGAAATGGAAAAATCATAAACTCATAACAAAAAATAATCTTAGAACTTCAGAGTAGAAGTGAGGAGACAGACTGTGACTCCACTCCTGCCCAGAGAACCAGACACAAGGCACAAGTGACTGTCACTCTCAATAGCATCACTGTACCAGGCTGTGCACAACCCCTTGATTTCTCTTCACAGCATCCAACGTGAATGCCAACTAATTCCTGTGAAACACATTTTGAGGAGAATACAGACAGTATCATGGAATCCCAGGGATTAATTGACCAAAGCTAAAGACCAACAGACCTGCCTTCAGTGACTGGAAAAGATGGTTATTGTTCATTCTAATTTAAAATTGACCATCCATTGTGAACAGAGAGGCCAATGGCCCCTCATGCAAACACTGCAACACAGAGTTTTGCAGTACTGATGATAACGGCTCATTTTAGGTGAGTATCTGAGATTTGGGAAGACTTGATTGATCATGAGAGATCTGAAGTTGATCATATGAAGGGATCACAGCCGCAGCTCTAAATCTGGCCACTCTGTTCTAAGTCTGAGGAAGCAGCAGTGCTGTCCTAAGTCTGCTAATTCCTGTGTCTTGTTTACTGTCTGCTCTAACATGGAAGAACATGGACAGACTCAGATGCCAAGTGAAATGTATTTTTGTAGGTTACATATTGCAGAAGGGGGAGGGGAGGGAAAGGAGAGATGGAGGGAAGAGGGAGGGGAGGGAGAGGAGGGATGGAGGAAGGAGGGAGGGAGGAGGCAGAGAGTTTTTTAGACATTACAAGGATTTTTTTTTTTTGCAAATGAAATTAAAACAATAAAAAATACACAGAGAGCTTTGGTAGGAAAATTAAGTAAAAATAGCATTTCTCCAGTAGTGCCATCTTTGAAGAAATCACATTGGCCTTTTCTATCTCAGAGCACTTTTCTGGAATACATAATTAAATAATGATATTACTCATTCTATTTTATTAAGTAGAAATGTACATTCCTTGATTTTGCTATTTCCTGAATTTATTATTATAGATATTGATATGAAGTAGCTATATTAGGGGCAGCTTCTACATAGAAGATATAGATATGGCTATGCATTTATTATTCTTTAAAAAAACATTCATTTTATTTATAGTTACAGTAGTAGATTGGAAGTAGTTTGGATAATAAAATTAATAAGGAGAAAAATTTCACAAATCTACACTCTTCTCATACAGATTATACATATCCTCATTTTGTATATTTCTTTCCAGAATTTTACTCATATATATGTATACATATATACATATATATATAAATTTATATCCTAATTTTTTTCTTAATATTAATCAACACGTGTTTATTTTGGACTACAATTTCTAAGAGTATCATTTTATTTGCGGTACAATATTCTACCACATCAATAAATGGGCTCTATCTTTAACATTTATCTATCTATTTGCCTTTGATTTTCAATTCCTTCAGAACACAGTTCAATAGTAGACACTGGTTTTCTTCTGATTCCCTTTGATTTTCCTTTGTGGATAGAGATGAGGTATATCCCTCAGCTTCCTTTACACGTTTCCATGGGTTCAGGAGTGATCTTTTCCCACAGCAACGTGTGAAATAGTGCTGAAGTAGCGTAAGATGTTTCCACAGGACTGACTCACAACATCTTTCACAAGACCTTCAAATCTCTCCCGTTCTCTGCTCTTAGTTCAGGCTGAGCCTAGAAGACACTTGTGGAAGACATTGCTGAAGGACTGTGAGCAGAATCTCCTGCCTGCTCCTGCCCGCAGTTGTTACATGAACGAGGACCAGTGCTCTAGTCTGTTGAGCTGCTGAGATTTGAAGGTTTTTCTTTCATTACTGACATAATCCTAACTACTGGAGACAGTGGGATTTGAAAGGAGGCCCTAACTGCTCATAAGATGTAATATGGAGGCTGACCCTGGGTAGTGAGGAAAACAGTAGCTCTATAGGAAGCAGAGACCCATGTGATACTGCAGCAGGATGTGCTGGATCCCATCATCAGAGCTGCCTAAAAACAGCAGGAACTTAACAGAGTCCTGGGCTTTAGGCAAAGACTAGGAAAATAAAATTTTATGATGTGTGTAGGTTGTTATCAGGAAAGCATTAGAATTAAAAACGGATTCAGTAAATAGCTTGGTGGGCTTTTTTTTTTAAAAGCAGAAATGTAAAGAAATACACACAGAGAAGAAATGTGGGCTATCCAAGTGTTTATAAAGCTGTGTGCATTTCTCCACCCTATCAAATGGAAGCGGAACTGGAAACGCCTGGCAGCGATGTCCCAGGGCTGAAATCCAACTCAGAACCTTGTCTTTTTTTTTTTTTTTTAAGTGTGTGCAATGACAATAACATCAACAGGCACACACGGGAGAGAGTTAAAGATGTGAAAATGAGGAGGGAAAGCAGGGTTAATAAATAATTGTGTTGATGGAGGAAGTCTGGGTGGGGCTCCTGGTACACAGATGTGAGCGGATATGACTGAATGAGGAACTAATTACAGAAGGACTGAAAGCCTTTGACCACCAGAGACTTAGAATTATTCTTGAGCCCTGACCCGGAATGAATGGAGAAGCTTCTTCCTAAAGGCAGAGTCCAGGCTGGGGAGAGCATTCACATCGCCCCTAGCCCGGCCTCAGAATCCCTGCCCTCTAGCTCAGCCTCTGCAGGCCAGGCTCACTAGGTTCATAATCTCTCCTTAGCTGAATAAAGGTTTTTCTTTTCTCTTGTTTCTCCTTTTGAAAGTTAACAAAAACCGCTGGGTGTGGTGGCATATGCCTGCAATCCTAGCACTCGGGAGGCTGAAGCAGGAGAATCGAGAATTCCAGGCCAGCCTGGGTTACACAGATCCTGCCGCCAAACCAAAACAAAATGCTAAACCCCATCACCGGTGTTTGGCAATAGAAAGGAACAAAGCTATAATGCGTGCCTCAATGTGAATGAACTTTGAAAACACATTCAGGGAAAAAAGCAGATACCAAGGACACACAGTTTGAAAGCCCAACTGTGTGAATGCCATGACAGTTATAACCATGGAGATAGAAACCTGTCTGGTGGGTGCCTGGCACTGAGCTGGGGTGAGGGATGAATGTACATGGGCTCTGTAAACTGACTTAACACCATTGAAACAAATGTCTATCAAGATCGGATTAGCACATTAGAATATTTCTAAACATTGAACTAACCTATAAAGTTGTCTATATATTTAGAGAAAAGTGTTTTGAAACCCGACATGTTGGAACATGACTTTAATCCCAGCACTTGGGGAGACAGGCCTTGTGAGTTTGAGGCCAGGCTGGTCTACATAGTGATAGTTATAGGAAAGTCAGAGCTACACAATGACACCATGTCTCAAACCAAAAACAAAGTTGAAAATAAACAAACAAACAAAAGAAAAACAAGAAAAATGTTTTGAAATGAAAATACAATTACATCATTTTTTCCTCACCTTTCTTCCCTCTAGCTCTTCCCATGCACCCCTCCCCACCTTGCTTTATCTCCAGTTTATGACCTGTTTTTCTTTCTCTTTCTTTAATTGTTTTTACACACACACACACACACACACACACACACACACACTCCTAAATCTATAAATCCAACCTACTCAGTCTGCGTGGTCCTGCTTGTGTACACGTTTTCAGGTACAATCACTTGGTTTTGGATAGTCAGCTGTGTGGCTCCTCTCTAGGGAAGACTATTTTTTTCCTGCTCTCAGCATCCTTTAGTTGCCTATAGTTCTTGTGTAATGTTGAGGCCTCATGAGTTTTCCCCCTATTCTGTTAGGATGTCTATTAGTGTAGTCCTGGTTCAGGTCTTGTTCAGAAAGCCACATTGATAAGATTTGATAATGTGTGTAGCTATCTCTGACATTTCTAGGAGAAACATCTCACAGCAAACTTCTTGTTCCTTTGGATCTTGTTCCTTTTGGATCTTTTCACTCTCTTTTCCACAATGATACCTGACCCTTAGGAACAGGAATTGTGTTGTAGGTGTATGTATCATTTGGGCCTGGGCACCACACAGATTTTCATCCATTGGTTCTTGATTGCTGTGATGGCCTCTGTCTGTTGCAAGGAGATGTTTCTTTGATGAGGGGTGAGACCTATGTTTATGTATAGGTGTAAGGATAAATATTTAGAATGTTGTTAGAAATTATACTGTTTCAGTAAAGTTGTGGTTGTAGTTTTTCCTCCAGGACCATGACTTCACGAACCTGGGCTGGTTG
Source organism: Tokudaia tokunoshimensis (assembly GCA_036184795.1). Lineage (NCBI taxonomy): Eukaryota > Metazoa > Chordata > Mammalia > Rodentia > Muridae > Tokudaia > Tokudaia tokunoshimensis. Next base: position 51,600,783 of record BTHU01000016.1, read on the forward strand.
GTTAGGTTTCTTGTATCAGGCATGATTTCCCTCTTGTTGAGTGAGCCTTAAGTATAATTAGAAAGCTGTTGGTTACCAGCAAAGTGTGCATGCCACTCTTGTGCCCTAATGGTTGTATTGGCATGTTGGTCAGTTATTAGTTGCCAGTCATCATATCTGGGTAGGAAGGAGTGTTGGTTGCTTCCCTCTCTTGATAGCATGCATGGTGACTTTTGGTACCATAAAAGCAGTCTTCAGGGAGAAGACTTTTATGTCAGAACCACCTGAGTTGGAAATATTTAGTATCTTCATCAATCGTGACTTATCTTTAACCTGTGGGAGGCAACCTAGGCAACAGCAATAGTCTATAATGTTTCAGCAATCTCTTGGATGACCCTGACAAACAACTCACAAGGGGGCTTCTCATACCAGGTATTGGAGTTTTTGATAGTCTATGATGTCGGGGGCCGGGGAATATTGCCAATCTTCCATGAACATCTCAATGTATTTCTACTGGAAACTAACAACGATGTAGTTAAAGTGTGGTATTTATAGTAGGGACTCATATGTCTACAAAAATATGAAGATATGCTGTGGTCTGAATGTTGGCAGTTTCTCTCCTCCAAAATGATGTGCTAAAAGCTACTCAATAATATGTTACTTGGTGGAAGTGTCTTTGAGTGGTGATTAGGTTATAAGGAAGGATGGGGCTGTCACAGGTTGGATTAATGTCCTTTGAAAAGGAACTTTCTCCAAATGAAGATGTGGTAAGAAGTCCTGTATCCTGTGCACCAGGAAGTAGTTCTCACTAGAACTAGCAGTTCTTTATAGATTAGAACATACATCTTCCAGCATCTTGACTGTGGCCTTTCCAGCCTTCTGAATAGAGAGAATGACTGTTTCTTTTCTAGAAGTCACCCATCCTGCTGTATTTTTCTATGTATATGGTAACTTGAATGGCAGAAGATAGGATAGAGTTACCAACTTCTGCTTTTCCTAAAATGCAGAAACTTTTGGCCCTCACATATTATAAGGCCAAAAATAACAAAGACACACACACTTCGAAAATAAGTAGGTTTTTTTTTTTAGTAAAAAACTTTTTTTATTAGATATTTGCTTCATTCACATTTTAAATGTTAACCTCTTTCCAAGTTAGCCCACCGAAAACTCCCTATCCCATTCCCCCTTCCCCACGCTCACCCCCCCTCTAATTTCCTGACTTGCATTCCCCTATTCTGGGGAATCCGAGACCCCACAAGACCAATGGCCTCTCCTCTCAGTGATGTCTGAAATGGCCATCTTCTGCTACATATGTAACTGGAGCCGTGGGACCATCCACGTGTACTCTTTGGTTGGTGGTTTAGTCCTTGGGAACTCTGAGGATACTGGTTGGTACATATTATTGTTCCTCCTGAGGAGCTACAAACCTCTTCAGCTCCTTGGGTCCTCTCTCTAGCTGCTCCATTGGGGACCCTATTCTCATTCTATTGGTTGGCTGTGAGTCATGGGTGTTTTGGTTCACTTTCCAATAAGGATCAAAGTATCCACACTTTGGTCTTCCTTCATTTTGAGCTTCATGTGATCTGTGAGTTGATGCATCATGGGTATTACAAGCTCTTCGGCCAATATCCATTTATCAGTGATTTCATATCATGTGTGTTCTTTTGTGATTGGGTTGCCTCACTCAGGATGATAGTTTCTAGCTCCATCCATTTGCCTAAGAATTTCATGAATTCATTGTTTTTAATAGCTGAGTAGTGCTCCATTGCGTAAATGTACCACATTTTCTGTATCCATTCCTTTGTTGAGGGACATCTGGGTTCTTTCCAGCTTCTGGCTATTATGAATAAGGCTGCTATGAACATAGTGGAGCATGTGTCCTTATTAAATGTTGGAGCATCTTCTGGGTATATGCCCAGAAGAGGTATAGCTGGGTCCTCAGATAGTGCTATGTCCAATTTTCTGAGGAACCGCCAAACTGATTTCCAGAGTGTTTTTACCAGCTTGCAATCCCACCAGCAATGGAGGTATGTTCCTCTTTCTCCACATCCTTTCCAGCATTTGCTGTCCCCTGAGTTTTTAATCCTGGCCATTCTGACTGGTGTGAGGCGGAATCTCAGGGTTGTTGTGATTTGCATTTCCCTAATGATTAAGGATGTTGAACATTTCTTTAGGTGTTTCTCAGCCATCCGGTATTCCTCAGTTGAGAATTCTTTGTTTAGTTCTGTACCCCACTTTTTAATAGGGTTATTTGGTCCTCTGGAGTCTAACTTCTTGAGTTCTTTGTATATATTGGATATTAGCCCTCTATTGGATGTCAGATTGGTAAAGATCTTTTTCCAATCTGTACGTTGCTGTTTTGTCCTATTGACAGTGTCCTTTGCCTTACAGAAGCTTTGCAATTTTATGAGTTCCTATTTGTCAATTCTTGATCTTAGAGCATAAGTTATTGGTGTTCTATTCAGGAAATTTTCCCCTGTACCTATGTGCTCCAGGTTCTTCCCCACTTTCTCTTCTATTAGATTCAGTGTATCTGGTTTTATGTGGAGGTTCTTTATCCACTTGGACTTGAGCTTTGTATAGGGAGATAAGAATAGATCAATTTGCATCCTTCTACCTGTTTACTGCCAGTTGAACCAGCACCATTTGTGGAATATGCTGTCCTTTCCACTGGATCATTTTAGCTCCTTTGTCAAAGATCAAGTGACCATAGGTGTGTGGGTTCATTTCTGGGTCTTCAATTCTATTCCACTGACCTTCCTGCCTGTCTCTGTACCAATACCATACAGCTATTTTTTTTTTTTTTTATCATCACTATTGCTCTGTAGTAGAGCTTGAGGTCAGGGATGGTGACTTGCCAGAAGTTTTTTTACTGTTGAGAATAGTTTTTGCTATCCTGGGTTTTTTGTTATTCCAGATAAATTTGGAAATTGCTCTTTCTAAGTCTATGAAGAATTGAGTTGGAATTTTGATGGGGATTGCATTGAATTTGTAGATTGCTTTAGGCAAGATGGCCATTTTTACTATATTAATCCTGCCAATCCATGAGCATGGGAGATCTTTTCTTCTTCTGAGATCTTCAATTTCTTTCTTCAGAGAGTTGAAGTTCTTGTCATACAGATCTTTCACTTGCTTGGTTAGGGTCACACCAAGGTATTTTATATTACTTGTGGCTATTGTGAAGGGTGTCATTTCCCTACTTTCTTTTTCATCCTCTTTATCCTTTGAGTATAGGAAGGCTACTGATTTGCTTGAGTTAATTTTATATCCAGCCACTTTGCTGAAGGTGTTTATCAGGTTTAAAAGTTCTCTGGAGGAATTTTTGGGATCACTTAAGTATACTATCATATCATCTGCAAATAGTGATACTTGGACTTCTTCCTTTCCAATTTGAATCCCTTTGACCTCCTTTTGTTGTCTAATTGCTCTGGCTAGGACTTCGAGAACTATATTGAACAGGTAGGGAGAGAGTGGACAGCCTTGTCTAGTCCCTGATTTCAGTGGGATTACTTCGTGTTTCTCTCCATTTAGTTTGATGTTGACTACTGGTTTGCTGTATATTGCTTTTACTGTGTTTAGGTATGGGCCTGGAATTCCTGATCTTTCCAAAACTTTTATTATGAAGAGATGTTGGATTTTGTCAAATGCTTTCTCAGCATCTAATGAAATGATCACGTGGCTTTTTTCTTTGAGATCTGAATAATCTGGTATTCACTCAACCCCTGAGGCCAAAACCCCCAGTGGGATTCTTGTGTCCATGTAGACTGAAGTAGCTAGATGTAACGTCAGCAATGTATGACAGCAACACCAACAGAGTGGATGAAATTGCCAATAAGAAAGCCAAGTAAAAAAAGAAGAAACGCCGGGCGGTGGTGGCGCACGCCTTTAATCTCAGCACTTGGGAGGCAGAGGCAGGAGGATTTCTGAGTTCGAGGCCAGCCTGGTCTACAAAGTGAGTTCCAGGACAGCCAGGGCTACACAGAGAAACCCTGTCTCGAAAAACAAAAAAAAAAAAAAAAAAAAAAAGAAGAAACAAAAAGAAAAGAAAAAAGTGGACCTCACATTAATTCTTTTCAGCACAGTAAAAATCATAAATAGGAAAAATTATAAAATGACACTATAGATAGGACACTTAAAAGATAATTTACTTATAACCTGTAGCACAAGTAGGAATGAAGGAGACATCATTTCCTGCTTGCTGTGGATGAGATCCATTCTCCTCCTCTTTCTTAACCTATCAAGTGTGCAGGGAAAACTCAGTCTGCGATGCATTAAGCACACAGTATCAGAAACTGATGAGATTTGATCTTCATTGCTTCTATTTGTGAAAATAGCATTTGATTTATGTTGCCATTTGGGTGATGGGACAACTTTGTTCAAGACAGATGAAATCATCATGAAACATGACCTCCAAATTGTTTTTTTCTTAACCTCACACTATTATGTTGGGGTATTGCAGGTATTATTTTTTAAATGATATCACTGAATCTGGAGGGAGGCTCATGTCTTAATGGTGGATGAATTGAAGTAGACTGGACTTCTAACGGGTAAAATGGCAGACAGCGTAGAAGGCTTTTCAGCATAGAAGATTAGATTTGTTTCTAATCTTCTCATATCAGCACGACAAAGAGAAGAAAATTCTAAATACAAATGTTAAAAGACAAGAGCAAGTCCTTCTTTTCAAAGGTTCTGAGGAAGTGAGAATAATTAGACACAGAATTAGGTAGAGGAAAGGTGATTATAAAGCCTTGAGGCCTGGGACACAGTCATGTAGTCCTACGCTATTGAATGTTGTTAGAAAAAGAATAAAGTCAGAAACTGGTGTCAGGGAAACTGAGCACCACTGAGGGGCTGGGGAAGTTACGTTATAGACTTTGAACTTGATTCAGAATGTCATGTTTGCATTTAAATTCTAACAATTGGATAGTAGTATTAAATAAGATAGATGAAAAATAAAATGAAACATAAGTCCCTTAAAATGAAAAAAGAACTTCATGCCTTAAATTTACACATTTATGTGTATACATTAGTTGGACTAAACACAGGAATTTCCCCACTCTAGTTTGAGAACAGTTAAGAGCATGTGGTTATGTGGTTGTAACTCATTTGATGTCAAATTCACCATTTTCATAGTTTGATTTAACATTAATGAACAAAAGCTCATAGTTCACCTTTAACTAATTTGTCCAATAGGCTAATTTTAGCTAATAGTCATTGCCTAAACAAAAGTCCAACTTATCTTCTTGAGAAGAGACAACTCTAATATATATATAATGCAGGATTGCATAAGGCCACAGGACTTTATTTATTTATTTTTTAAGAAAGAATAATTGAATATATTTAAGAAATAACTTGAATTAATGAATAAGAAATCAAAGAAATTCTTGATATACTAAATCAACAATATACTCTTCAGGAGAAAGTATTCTACAACAAAACAAAACAAAACAACACTTTAGAAAAAGTTATTTTTAATAACAGAGCTGGATGTTAAAGTCATATACTGTCACATTAAACAAATAGTATAGAAAAATAATTTAGTCATTTTTTCCATGACAAAGGTTCCACATAAGGTTACCTTTACCCATTGTTAGTAATTAAAGATAATAAATCAGAAATTCATAATGACATACTGAATATTCCCACATATACAACATATGTATGCAGTAGCTGGATGTTTTTTCTGTAGGCTTTGCAAGGTTCTGTTATCCCACTAAACCTATTGAATTGATTGTATTGCTTTTCCCTGTAGCAAAATCCCCAAACCTTAACCAGAAAGATACATTAATCTTCTTTTTTAAATTGGATACTTTATTTGTTTACATTCAAATGTTTTCCCCTTTCCCAGTTTCCTCTCTGCAACTCCCCTAATCCCATCCCCCCCTTACCCTGCTTCTATGAGGGTGCACACACACATCCCCGATCCACCCCTGCCTCACCGCCCTAGCATTCCTCTATACTGGGTCATCAAGCGTTTACAGGACCAAGGGCCTCCTCACCCATTGATGCCAGATGAGGCCCCTTCAGCTCCTTCCTTCCTTCCCCTAACTCCTCCATTGGGGTCCCTGTGCTCAGTCTGATGGTTGGCTGCCAGCCTCCATCTCTGTATTGATCAGGATCTGTCAGAGTCTCTTAGTAGACAGCTATATCAGGCAAGGCCACAGGACTTTAAACAAAATGGCCTAATGTGGGTTGATGTGGCTTGAAGTAGGATCAGTCCTGCAGGTCTTACTCTTCATAATCACCTAAAGGAAACAAGAAGGACTGTTTAAATCTTGATTTACACCAGGAAGTAAAGGCAGAAAGAAAGTAAATGTTGAAGCAATTGTGCATTGGGCAGCTTGGGGTTGACAAATGTGACTCTAAAGGCTGTTTCTTCCAGTATGTTACAAATGCATCTTCTTAAGAGATTTATGCTAATTGTTAGTAGAAGCTGAAATCTAAATTCTGTCCCTGTATATCATCAATTAAACTAAGGATAAAAATGAGTAACCTTATTAGACTTTGTATTAGAGTTTTCTAAATAGATTAGTGTCTCTATTGGGGACACGCAACAAAAAGAACCATCCAAGGCAATGTTTTTCTGGCTTCTCTCATTAAATGCAGGAGAGCTGTGTGTTAGCCTACTGGTAGGAATTCTAAATTCCAAGTCATGATGACAGTCACTGAATACTAAGAATTTGAAATAATACAACTTGAACCAGGAGGCAGCTGACAAGTAGATTATTAAAAATATTTGGAACTGTTGAATATTCTTGTCAGTAAGAACAGTGTGTATTTATGAGGAATTTCAATGTGAAACTTATGAGATCAACTGCCTGAAAACCAGAAGTTGGACTGGGCGGTGGTGGCGCACGCCTTTAATCCCAGCACTTGGGAGGCAGAGGCAGGAGGATTTCTGAGTTCGAGGCCAGCCTGGTCTACAGAATGAGTTCCAGGACAGCCAGGGCTACATAGAGAAACCCTGTCTCGAAAAAACAAAAAACAAACAAACAAAAACCAACCAACCAAACAAACAAAAAAACGAAAACCAGTGGAGCCATTTGACAGGTAAAGTTCTGGACATTGACTTGATGGGAGAGACTGTGGGTTCTTTGAGTCTTCTGATAAGGGACTGATTGAGAGATTGTCTCGAAATTTAATACAAACATGCTCTTAATTTTATACACATGATACCTTTAGCAAGTTGCATCTTCCCACTCTTACGGTCATAAAAATGCTTGCCTGCAAGAAGATGGCGAGAGCTCAACAGGCAGCCCAGGGGCTGGTTGTCTCACAGCCACTACCACAATGCCCCCTTCTTCCCTGACATTTTGGCCTCTAGGATGGTGGATCACAATTTTAGATGCATATAGGAATTGCCTGGAGAGTTTGAAAATAATGTTCTCTAGGTCTCCCAGGCAATAAGTTTGACTTACTGGCTAGAGGGTGGCTTGAACCTCACAGCTTTCACATGCTCTGGATGGACAGCTGTCTTGAGAGCCATGGCTCAGACATTTCAGTGAGTAGAGCTGGGGTTATAGGGGAGACTGTATCCTTGGATTTACTGTATTCAGTGGCTGTGGCCCTGACCTCTTTCTTTAAAGCCCTGAGTGCAGTGTCCTCAAAGCTCTCCTTCACTCAGGCTTTCTTATTGCTGTGGCAGCTCCTTGTTTCTAACCAAGATGCTTCCTCCTGTAAGGCTCATTATTATGATAATTATGATTCTGGGGCAACCCCTTAGGGGTTTCTGCCCCACTTCAGATCATTTAGTTCCCAAATAAAAGACACAGGGGCCTTTAGATTTATAATAAGCATTAGAGCACCAGAGCTGGGTAGATATCAACCCTTCATGCTATTTTGTCTATTTCCCTGTGGTGATCTTGGAGATATCACTGGCCATGATCAGTCCGGGCTGCTCCAATTGCATCAGGCCAGCCCTCAACGGCCAAGCGATCACAATCTATCTACCCCTTGGCGGCGACTTCCTTCTTCCTCTCTCTCCCAGTGTTTCCTGCCTCAGAACCTAAACTCACTCTGCCTCCCTCTCTTCTGCCCAGCTCAGGCTGTAGGCATCTTTAATAACCAATCAGAGATAACTTTAGGGGCAAGGTTTAAAAAACAAAAGCTGATGTAAGCGAGGATCTCCTGGTGGGGTAGGGGTGGGGCAACCAGATCTTGGAAGCCAGTATTTAGCATTTGAATATATAGCAGCACCTGACCTGTGTCCACACATAGCTGAAGACAGTAGTCACCCGGACCACTACTTATCCTTATGGAAATCAAGAATCAAACAACAGCAAGTATGTTCATCAGCTTTCTATCATTATAATGCAGTACCTGATATAATCAACTTGAAAAGAGAAAAGACTTATTTGGTTCACAGGTTCCAGTGTATGATCTGTTTGTGCTACAGCTTTGGGCCTACGAGGAGGCAATCTGTGGTAAGGATGTGGGGCAGAGTGAAACCGCACAGCTCATGACCTTTGTATCACTTACCTGTTACTGTGATAAAATACCATGACCAGACGCAACTTATAGATGGAAAATGATTAGAGTCCTCATGGCAGAATTGTGTGGCCACAGGAGGCTGGAGAAGGAAGCTGAGAGATCACATTTCAACCTCACAAAGAAGGCTGAGAGAACTGGGAGTGGGGTGAGGCTGTAAACTGTGAAAGCCCGGCCCCCAGTGACACACTTTCTCCAGACAGGTTCCACTCCCTAAAGTTTTCATAACTTTCCAAAACAGCATCACTAACAGGGAACCGCATGTTTAAACACACGACCACATAGAGACCATGCCTCATTCAAAGTTTTCAGCCTCCAAGAGACAAAGGTGAGGAAAAGGAAAGGCCATTTGACTGTCTGAGCAACTTGTGCCCGCCTCCTTGCTGGTCATGTGATTCAACTACAGCCAGGGAGTCACCTCTTTTTAGGTACATGACCTCACATTTATTTTGCTTTCTACAATTTCAATTATTTGAGGTCAAATGCGATACAAATTATTAAATGGAAAATTTCAGAAATAAATTGCATGTAAGTTTGAAATTGTGGTCTGCTTGAGTAGTGTGATAAAATAGCTTGCCATCCCACTCTGCCCACCTAGGACATACATCTCCACACTTTCATTTAGCTTTATTTAAATGCACTGTTTTCTGCAATAATAATATTTACTTAATTTTTCTATTTCAGTTGTTATTTCTTTTGTCTCACTGTGCTGTTCAGCAAAGGCACAGGTAACCTTTATACTTGTGAACAATTTACTTACCACCTCCTAATGTTTATAGAAGTAGTTAACACTGTGTAGTTAAAGATGTGGGTAAATAAATGCTTTGCTAGTTTATTGCAGCATGTCTACATTTGGTGTGATGTCATGTGATTGGTTTTCTTGGAATACGTGTGTAGACTACTGGGACTTTTAGACAATTAGGTGCTGGTCTCTTCTGTATTTATCTCATATTCATCTATTGGGGATTTTGGTATTATGGTTCAAACCAGCTTGGAGGGTTAAACCAGTGTAATGTAAATATCTTTGGATCCCACTCTTCCTTTATTGGTAGAGAATAAATAAACATTTCCTCTACATTTGGGGTTTAAACTTGTTTTTAAGGACAACTTAAATTACATTTTTTTCCAAAATATGGTTTAGTCAAGGATAGCAGGTAAAGAAATATTAATATCTTAGAAAAGATTATAAAGACTATTTTATATGAAGAAAGGAAAGTGATATTAAACTTTTATAGCATAGTTCAGGAAATTTTAATCGGTGAGTAACAGATTATGGAGTATAACAGAATTAAGAGGATAACACTCATTTTATTCACTGTGGTTTCAGTTATTCAGCTGTAGTCTGAAATTATTAAATGCAAAATTTCAGGAGCTGGGGGTATGGCTCAGTTGGTAGACTGCAATCCCTAACCCCATGGTAATGTGTGCCTGTAATCCCAGCACTTAAGAGATAGAGCTGGAAGGATCAGAAGTTTAATGATACCATTGACTGACTATACATCCAGTTTGAAGCTAACCTGGAATACATGAGATCCTGTATTAAAATCAACCAACCACTCCATAAATAACTCAAAAAAGTAATATGTGCCATTCTGAGTACTGTGATGAAAATTTGTGTCATTCTGCCCCATCCACCAGAGACAAGAGTTATCCCTTTGTCTGGTGTAGCCAAGCTGCATGCCACCTGCTTATTGGTCATTTCATAGTCCTGCCCCCATTACATCACCACTCTGCTGACCACTGTGCTTGTGCTCAGTTACTCTTATTTAATAATGGCAGCAAAGTGCACAGCAGTAATGTTGACAGCTCAGCTGTGCCAAAGAGAAGAAGTGAAGTGAAAAGCTGAGAGTTCTTAATTTAAGTAAAAAGAAAGAAAGAAAGAAAGAAAGAAAGAAAGAAAGAAAGAAAGAAAGAAAGAAAAAGAAAGAAGCCATGTTACTGAGTTTTCTGGAATCTCTGGTAAGAATGATATTTTCTGGTGAAAGTGTAAGGAAGGGAAATCTATACTGGTTTTGCTGTCTCACCTCAAGCTCTAAAAGCTATAACCACGGTTTGTGTCAAGTGTTTAGTTAAAAGAAAAAAAAAACATCTGACTTGGGGATGAAAAATATGTCTGAACTGACAGTTGTGTGCTATGCCAGCAAGCAGTGAGCGGCTCTGACGTGTTGGGCAAAGGATGGTGTGAAGCAAGTACTGTCATCAGTCAGTACTTGCTATCCTGTAAGCAAGGGATGCTTGCATGTGTTCAAGGAAAGACGAAAGGTATAAAGATTAGTGGAGAGACTATTAGTCAAATCCTTTAATATGTCTAATTTATAAATTAAACATCATAGGCTTGTGTGTATGAGATAAAACCTGGCACAAACTGGAGTTGTTGGTAGATACTCCCAGTAGGTGATCATAGGGCACTCTAGTCAAAACACCATTCTGCTGGCTAGTGCTGTGTGCATGTGTGTGGTGAGTATGCTGACCTGTGTGGGACTATTTGGAGGCCAGAGGTTGACTTTGGGTGCTTCCTCTAATAGTTTTCAATATATGCATTTGCCTATCAATCTATCTATCTGTTCCGTCCGTCCGTCCGTCCATCCATCCATCCATCCATCCATCCATCCATCGATCGATCGATCGATCGATCGATCGATCTATCTATCTATCTATCTATCTATCTATCTATCTATCTATCTATCATCTATATATCCATCTATGTTTCTTATCTATTTGGGCCAGGGCATCTCACTGAACCTGGAGCCCTCTGTTTCAGCTAAATTGGTTAACTAGTGAATATCTGAAATATGCTTGTCTCTGGTGTGTTCCATCACATCTGGATATCAAAACTCTGGCCCTCATAGTGCATGCCCAGCAAACACCTTTACTTTCTGAGAAAGCTCCCAGTTAAGCTGTGGATGTATTAAATTCTTACGTTTGTATCTCAGCGCTTAACACAGAGTGGATAGCCAATCAATATTTTGGAATGAGTCAGTGGCTCTCAGCCTTTCTCCAGCCTCAAAACCATGGAAAGTTCTTGCAGCAGTGGTTGTAGAGCTGTCCCCAGGGACTCTGACTTGACTGGTATGTCAGGGTAGAGGTGGAAGCGAGGGTGATGGGTACAGTGGTGTTGGTGGTGGTTGTGGTGATGGTGGCAATGGTGGTGGTGGTGACAGTGGTGGTGGTGGTGGTGCTGGCAGTGGTGGTGGTTGTGGTGGTATTCCAAGGATGTGTTTCGAAGCCATTGCCAGGGTTACCCACAAGGCTGACTGAAGACTTACACTTGTGGTCAGTGAGTGGGTAAGGCTCTAGTGCTTTCCTCCTTAAGTGAACATTTGCATATGTTAAAGGGGTAAAAACCTTTCCACAGGTTTGAGGTAACCTTACTTTGTCATCATTTCTAGTTATTTTTTCCCCTTTAAAATGTATCTGTAGTGGCTATTTCTGGTTGTCAACTTGACTTTATCTGGAATGAACTACAAACCCAGAATTGGAGGGCTCACCTGTGATCCTAATCTGGATGCTGAGATACAAATTTCTGACCTGGATATTGGCATAGAGATCTTGAGGCATAGTGGCTATGAATTCCAGAAGATTAAGACAGGGAGATCTCTGAGTTCAAGGTCATCTGGGATTAAAGTCATTGTATCACATGTCTTTAATCTGGGCTACACCTTCTGCTGGATATCTACATAAGGACATTGGATGAAGGAAGATTTACTCTATCTCTCTTCATCTGCTTGCTTTGTGGGACTGAGCAACTGCTAGATTCTTGGACTTCCATCCACAGCTGCTGCTGACCATTGTTGGGGAGTTGGACTACAGACTATAAATCACAAACAAATTCCCTTACTATATAGAGACTACACATACATTCTGTGACTCTAGAGAAACCTAATACAGTATCTTTTAGGAATTGAAACAAAAAATTGTATTTCTTCAGTAATATCTGTCCTATAATATTTTATTGTTTATTTCATCTACTATGTAAATTCTCTAGAGACAAAACAATTAGTATATTTGAGAGGTCCCTGTTGGTAAAAGAATGTTTCACGACTCTGTACCAGTATAGAGTCACAATCTGATGGGAATTGTCTCCTTTTAACCTAGAGGTTACAATTTGGTTTGTGTTTTTCTGCTTGGCTGCTTAATTTCTTTGTCATACTCCCCAGTGGATACAAATATTAAAATTAGGCAGACAAGAAGGCTCATGGGATAAAAAGCACTTGCCATGCAAGCCTGATGAACTGTGTTGGCTCCCTGACTCCACGAAGCTGTCTTCTGTCCTCTGCATGAGTGCTGTAGCATGCGCACCTACACACACACACACACACACACACACACACACACACGTATACACGCACATGTACACAAACCCAGACTAATGTTTTTATTAAAGGAAGGTCTTTATATGCTGTTGCTAAGAACATACCATGATTAAGATGGGTAAAAGCTACTCAATAGTTTGTCCTGTTTGTCTAAGACTTAGAAGAGATGTATTCTATTGTACAAATAAATATAACACTTATGTAGTGTGTACTTCAGGAGTAAACTTGTATGTGTGTGCACACGTATAGTACTGGGAACTGAACCCAGGACATGATGCATACTAGACAAGCATCCTACCAGTTCTACCAGTGAGCTATCCTAAGACATATTTTTACTATTTTAAAATTTAATAATAGTTATTATTATAATTATTATTAATTATTATTTTGTGTGTGTGTATATGTTGCTCAGACTGACCTTAAAATTTTGGACTTCTTGCCTAGACCTTTAGGTAGCAGGGTTACCAGGCCTGTGCCATCAGCCCAACCAGAAAATGATTTGTAAGAGTAGCTGACTGCTCTGTATTTCTCGAGGATCACACACGGGGACTGATGGCTCCCACATTAAGCCCCATGAGATCCATTACACACAGGGATTGTAGAGAACTGAACCAACACACAGAGCTCAATCAGAGGGCACTGGTCACCTGTTTATACATTTTTTTTTCAATCTAAAAAAAAATCTTTCTTTGGATTTCAGGATAGAGTACCTTTCCCTCAAAAAAATATTACTTTATATTTTTGAGCTTGGATATAGTAATAGTGTCAGGTAGCAAAATCATAAAAGGTGTTAGTTTGATTTATTGTACTCTCACAAAAGTGTACAGAGGATTAATAAAAATATTTTCCTAGGGCTAGGGAACTTTCATTTTGTGTACACTGCTGAATTTGACTATGTGTCTGGGCTGGAAGGAGGCATCCTTTAAGCAAGAACTTTGGTAATGAACTCTTGCAATGACCACTCTTGCACAGCTACTCATCAGCAGCTTTATCATGGAGTGCTTGCTGTGTGCGCACCATCATGTGACATTGTTTTCTACTTTCAAAGGTTTCTTTTTGCAGTTTATATACTTCAAAAGATATAAATTGCTAAGACAAATTGCCATAGATAAGCATATTATAGATAGAGTTTAATAGGGCTTGCATTGTGTATATGAAGCATACAGATCATAAATACACATGTGGGTTCTGAGGGAATCATACAGTTCTGTGGCACACAGCCTGGTTGGTCCAGACCCAGGCATTTTCATCATCTGGGAAGGTTCCAAAGGTCACTTTCAAATCGATTCCCTTTCTGCCCTCACAGTACCATTGTCTGCCTTTCCTTCCTGTGCACCCTCGCCTGTGACAGGCTCCTCTTGTTCAGCACGGCTTCTGAGAATGGCTCCCCCCACCCACCCCACCCCCACACACACCCCGTGCCAGCCTTACTTCTTGCTACTGTTGATCAGCATCCAGTGGGCAAGCAGTAGGCAAATTTGCCTTTTCCCTTGGAGGTTTTCCAACCGACTACTCGGACAGGATCTAGAAATGATCCTTTGTACCCTCTTGTTTTACTTTGAGCCTTAATAGTGGAGGGTGTTTGATGGTGCATGCTCATTATTCCTACGATGGAGAGACCAAGGCAAGAGGATTGCATTCCTGGGCCACACAGTGAGCTCCCAGAGAACAGGGCTTCGCCCTGGGTTTGGTTTCCAGTAGCCATATCAGGTGATTCACAACTATCTGTAACTCCAGCTCCAGGGGATCCAGTACCCTCTTCTGGCCTTTGAAGGTACACTTGAACACAGGTGACACACACCTATACAATAAATGAAACAATAAAGATGTCTTAGTTTCTATTCCTGCACAAATATCATGACTAAGAAGCAAGCTGGGGAGGAAAAGGTTTATTCAGCTTACAGTTCCACATTGCTGTTCATCACCAAAGGAAGTCAGGACTGGAACTCATGCAGGTCAGGAAGCAGGAGCTGATGTGGAGGCCGTGGAGGGATGTTACTTACTGGCTTGCTTCCCCTGGTTTGCACAGCCTGCTTTCTTATAGAACCCAGGATTACCAGCCCAGAGATGGCACCACCCACAAGGGGCCCTCCCCAGTTGATCACTAATTGAGAAAATGCCTTACAGCTGGATCTCATGGAGGCACTTCCTGAAGCTCCTTTCTCTGTGATAACTCCAGCTTGGGTCAAGTTGACACACAAAACCACCTAGTATAAAAGATAAATCTTAAAATTAATTCTCAAGTTATTTTTTCTAGAAGCGAAGGTTATGTCTTCATCAAGGAGTCCATGAGTTGGGCATGTAGATGTCTGATAGGTATTTACCCATAAAAAGTACTGGGCTTGATTGCATCATATAAACAGAATGGCTGCAATTCCAGCACACTTCAGTGGAGGTGGGAAGATCAGGAATTCAGGGTTATCTTTTGCTACATAACAGAGTCTAGGTCAAGCTGGGCTACAAAAGCCCCTGTTTCAAAAACTAAAAGTAAAACCAAACCAAACAGCAACAATAATACCAACATCAAAAAGAAGGAGCCGGTAAACTGAGAAGATCTGCATTTAAACACAGGTTAGAAGGAGTGATGTTTCCAGCTGGCCCTTCCTCCGACAGGAATTACTACCACTTTGTCCAGGTATTTTACAGATGTCAAGGGTTAAGGAAGGAGCTCGAAAGAGAAGGAGCCACTTTGCTCCTGATAATGGATGTTGCTGGATTGTAATGAACAGCAGTGTGTGTGAGGTGAAAAGGACAAGTGTGCCGGAGGCCAGGCCTCACTAATTAGAGGGCAGCTAGAGCCCGGGGCTTGGGCAAGCCATTTACCCTCCTACTCTGGCTGAGGCGAGGGTGTCAGAAAAGAGAAGCCAAAGCCAAGAAGCAAACCTCTGTGCGTCCCAGTGGTCTCAGTTTACCCAAGGAAGAGCCGGGATGTCCTCACCTTTCCAGTCCTCTGGGCGGCTACAAACGTCGCCTCTTTTCTGCTTGTGGCTTTCCAGCAGACATGTGAGTACTGTAAAGAATTAACCCTAGGGCTCCTGCACCACTTGTTGAAAACACAGCCATAGCAAAGGAAACCAGATCTTTCCCTCCCATATGGTGATAAGGTGCTCAAATGCCAACATGATAAAAAGAGATAAATAATAGCTACAAGCTGTGCCTTGTACCCAAAAATATCAGACTAGTGCCACACGCTATCTGGTGAAATGTTTTGAAGGAGGAGAAGCATCTACTTTCCATTTATTCTATTTGTTCTTTGTGAGATTTACCCTTTTCAAGTGCCAAGCTGCTATGAAAGGTTCCTTCACTCAGGTGACAAGTCTGCCTATCTCATGCTTGCAGTTGCTGCTCAAGCTCTGCTCAGATCAACACCGGCTCATATTTCAGGAGTCTTTGTTCCGTGTGTCTTCTGGCCTGTCTCCTGGGCTGTCACGCAATCGTCCTGGAGGGTGGGGCTCAGAGCTTCTCTGGATACAAGTTGACAGGGGGTCCTCACTGCAGCCAGCTAGCCCCTAACTCCAACTCTGTGGGCCTCCTCTCTTCCCAGGGACTTCTGAGGGGAAAGAAGAGGAGGGACTAATGACAGCCACGCCTTTTTTTCCCCTCAGTAGAGAATTTTGACCTTCTATGTACTTGTGGTTTTTAGAGCATAATATGTATTGTATATTATTGGTGGGATATAATTTAACAAAACAAACAAACAACAACAGCCAACCAAAACAACAATGCCTTCATTACACACACACACACACACACACACACCACACACACACCACAATTGAAACTATTTTAAGTATTATTTCATGAACTCAAAATCATATTAATGTTGATACTATTAATAATCACAATTTTCACAGTTAGAAAATAGAAATAAATATATATTAAAAGTGGGTTATTTTGGAGACTGAAGAGATGGCTCAGTGGTTAAGAGCACTTGCTGCTCTCACAGAAACTTCACACTGGGCCGCCCACAACCACTCCGGTTCCAGTGGATCTTACACCTTCTTCAGTCTTCCACAGGCGTGTACACAAACATGGTTCACATACATAGATTCAGGTACACACACCTAAAATAAACTAAATAAATGTTAAGGAGATAAGTAGGTTTAAATTCGGTGAGTCTTAGAGGAATCAAGGGCTGTAGGTATGCTATATCTCTATAGAGCTGCAAAGTGGGGCGATCATCATATATCAAAGGTGAGGCTGCTGGCCATTGTCCAGTAGAAGAGATTTGGCAACTGAATAGGATAAAAGTGGCAAAAGATTTAAAAAAAATTGGTAAAAAAAAATCCACCAATCTATAATGGCACTTAGTTTAAAAAAAAAAAAAGTCAATATAGCATGCTCAGACTGTTCCTCTTGAAGGTGACCTGCCCACTCTGAACTCTGAGTAGCCATCATCTGCCTGTCCTATGAAAAGGATTATTGGAAATTAGAAAATAGCCCTCACTGATAAAGAAAAGCTCTGCCCACAGGTGTCTTACAACTAACAAAAGAAGAAACGCCAGGATCAGGGAAAAAAAAAGTCTCCATTTTATGAAATGTAATGAAGCAATTTAGGAAATAAATATCAGTGGATGGTAAAACTAAAAGGAAAAATATTAATGAGGAATTGGAATCTGAGTAGTCATAAAGGCCACCCACCCACAGACTGCTAGGGTCAGACAATCACCACAAAGGTCTAATCATTGATTCTAGCATTGGTAAAAGCAGGGTAAAAAGATAGTTGGGACTTCTGATGTGAAGCGCCCTAGAGAGCGTCCATGTTCCAAGGGTTAGCCCGAGCTTTTTTTAATTTAAAATAGTTTTTTTTTTCCACACAATACATTCT
Source organism: Tokudaia tokunoshimensis (assembly GCA_036184795.1). Lineage (NCBI taxonomy): Eukaryota > Metazoa > Chordata > Mammalia > Rodentia > Muridae > Tokudaia > Tokudaia tokunoshimensis. The sequence goes on from BTHU01000016.1 coordinate 51,618,390, forward strand.
GACTACGGTTTCCCCTCCTCCCAGAATCTCCTTGTCTCCCCATCTACCCAAATCCTTTCTTTTCCTCTCTCATTAGAGTACGAACAAGACTCTTAAAATAATAATATAAAGTAAGATAAGATAAAAACAAAAACAAACAAACTGCAATAGAACAAAGCAAACAAATCATCATGAGAAAAAAAAAAACAAAGAAAAAGCCTAAGAAATCTCATCAAATGACAGTTAAGTCCATTGCCCAAATTCTTTTAGCTAGATTAAACAAGTTTTATTTTTTGTCAGACAGAGTTATCTCCCTAAGTCAGGATTTGAGAAAATATCATTGAACATAGGAGAAGGTGGGATTTATATTATATAGCCCATAAAACTGCAAGACTAGGGTTTTTCAAGGGTTGAAGAATTTCCAGAGGAATTTTGGTTGCATAGGAACCTGGCTGAACATTTCAAAAGTATTTGGCAGCATATCTTGCCATACTAAGGTGGAGGTTAAGGTATAGAGTGTGAAATCATGTCAATTTTCAGAAAATGTGTCAAGACCTGATCATATCCAAGTTTTATAGAAAACAGGAATGAACTTATTTTGACCTTGTAACAAGATGGCTTTTAATCTTAAAATTGGATAGGTTGGCTCATCAATACAAATGTAGATGGACACACACACATTCACAGACACAGAAATACCAGAAAAAAACAGAACAAAACAAAACCAACCCAACACTCGAAAACATAATATATACAAATAAAGGGGAAAAAAGAAAAAGAAAAAAATAGTAACACCCAGAAAAAGTATTATAAGACAAAGAACCTCCAAAAATGTCTGTGTTTGTTTTGTGTTGGCATCTACTGCTGGCTTGAGGTCTGCCCTTAAGAATGGTTTGTATATCTAGTGATATTCCATTATAGAAAATTAATCTTTTCTTTGTGAGCACCTATCAATTGGAATTAGCTTCTGGGTTGGGAATGGGGGTTTGTATTCACTTCTCTCAGCACTAGGACCTTATCTAGCCCATGCAGGCCCTGCACATGCTGTCATGGTCTCTGTGAGTTCATATATGTTTATAAGGCCTTGTTTCCTTGGTGTCCTCCATCCCCCTGGCACTTAACAATCTTTCTGTTTCTTTAGAATTCCTTGAGATACTCCATTTAAGATAGAGTGCTTCAAGGTCTCTCACTCTCTGCACTTTGTCTGGTTGTACATCTCTGTATTTATTCCCATCTGCTACCGGAGCCTCTCTAGTGATGCTTGAGCATGGCACTTATCTATAAGTAGAGTAGTATGTCATTAGGAGTCAGTTTATTGCTATTTTCCTTTAGCAAAAGAGCAGTATTTAGAATTCTCTAAAGTCTGTGACCTATCTACTCTTAGGTTCTTGACCACCTGATCAATTTTGGGGATGGGTTCCATTTCACAGAATGGGTCTTAAATCCAGATAGAGGTTGGTTACTCCCACAAACTTTATACCACTAATACACCAGTGTATCCTGCAGGCAGGTAACAGTTTTAGATGGAAGGGTTTGTAGGTGAGTTGGTGTTTACCTTTCTCCTCTGGTTTCATGCAACGTTCCTTCTACTACCATAAACACTATTCGGCAGGGGTAAAAGCTTTAAGTAATTAGCCCTATTTCCAATTAAGCCTTTAGATCTATTTCTATGTAACTCAGTCCATTGAAAATACCATTGCACAACAAAAGAGTCATATGGGGCTGGAGATATGACTAGCAGTGCAGATCACAGCACCAATGTCTACCTGAGGTTCACAGCTTCCTATAACTCCAGCTGCAGGGCCATCTGACACCTCTGACCTCTGACACCTTTTCTCTTCACATACCCACACAAAAACATGTGCATATAAACACAATGGCAAATAAATATTTAGGAGAGAAAGGTGTTATGTGGGACATGATTATGCTGGATAAAAGGAGACTTTGGAGTCACACCCACTTCAAGTAAAGCACCTGACTTGAATGTGGCTAGTTTGTTGACTGGCATGTTACTTCTCCATACTTCTCGTGAAGAATGTAGCTGCTTTAACATCCCTCTTCAGGCTACCTGCTCTTTGTCTGCCCTTCTTGCCTTCACCATAATCCTAAAGGGACAAGCTGATGAAACTAAGCAAATATTGGAGCATAAAAAGGCAGAATCTCAAGACAACTTATCTGAAGTAGTCTTGGATCCTAAGGGGTTGCAAGAACCAAGTGCAGCAATAAAAACTAGATAATTTTGTGCCCAAATAATAGTGGTTAAAGTTACATGTGCTGAGATAAAAGCGATCAAATCTCATGCCCCAATGATAGAAATAAGCTACTGCTCTGGGCAGGACTGGCTACAGGGGGCTACAAAGAAATTTCCCCCAACTGTGTGCAGAATATTTATAGTTGATTAGAGCTCTCTCTATCAAATATAGGTATTTCTAATGGGAACAGTGGTCCGAAATACAAACTTCATTTAATCAAGTTTTTTACTTAAAATTCAGAACATGTTTATGTACGTGTGTGCACTATTTAACTTATAGTCACAGTATCAAAGCCAGTTTTTTTTCTTTTTCCTGCAAATTATATATGGATAGGGTTTTATCAGTGAGTATTAAGTATTAAGGTACAACAACAGTTGAAATATTTGACTGTATCTACCAAGATAGTATTAGTGTCTTCTTTCATTTTTCCTTCCTACCTTCAAGGCCCTTGCGAATCTTGTGAATCATCAGAATTCCCTTCAGAGGAAGATGTAAATATGAAAAAGATGCTCATTATGTTCAGAGGGTTCCTGATAGCTCCCTGAGGGTGACAGACCATGTCTGTCTTCCGAGAGTAGTCATAGTCATCTTCTGCAGGGTGATTTGTTGCTCTTCTCTCAAGAAGAGGACTCTTTTCTTGCTTCCAGGTACTCCAAGTGTTTTGCTGACCCCAGGGAATATTGCAGAAGGGATACCCTGGTGGATGGGGAAGTGGGTGGTGACATGGGTCAACTGGCAAGGGTGCTTGCTGCCAAGCTTGACAGTTTGAGTTTAAACCTGTAGCAGAAGGACAGAACCTACCCTCCCCCTACACACACACACACACACACACACACACACACACACACACACATTCATTAATGTAGGAGAACAATTTTTTAAAAAGTGATATTCTGTGACCCCTAAACTTAGATTACAAAAGGATTTAATAAATTTAGCATAATATAATAAATACTCACTCTTGGCCCATGACCCCCTGTGGGCCCAGCTGCCATATTGTAAAGGTTGTAAACTAAAGGGAAAGAACATACATGGTCACCTGGTTTACACCCTCACAGCTCATAGTCATCCATGAGTTCTGTGGGGACATTACTCACAGTTAGCATAGTGGAGAGAACACAGAGGACTTTGACTCCAGTCTGTAGTGGTGAATTAGTTAATCTGCTTTAGGCTCCCTACGGGGCACACTTATGTCTGTCTCTTCTGCTCCCACTCAAGAGCTCTGGGAATGAAAGACACACACAAACAAACAAATACACAAATACACAAATACACACACACACACACACACACCAGCTAATTTTGGTATGCCTTGACTAGCTCAATGTTTAGGCGCTTCTCAACCTCCTTGAATCTAGCACTTACTCCCCTCCAGTGTTCCTGAGTTAACATCTTTTAAAATCTATATTTAATCTCTGCTGTCTTAGACCCAATTGGGGGAGTGGCCCCTAGGGCCTCTTGCCCAGATTCTTACATATTGGCAGGCCTTTAAGTCTGCTCTCTTTTCTCCCCTGTCATGGCAATTCTCCTCTCTCCCTTCCCCTCAGTTCCTTTCCACATAATCCAAAAGTCCCACTTCTGTCTCCCTGCCCAGCCATGGGCTAGATGGCAGTTCTTTATTGCCAATCAAAGCCAACTGAAGCAGGGACCCTCAGCATCTGGAAGTGCAGTTTTTGGGAGCTGAATTAAGACAAAACATTACAACCATTTCCCAACACCAATCAACATCTGTCTACAGCTGCCCAAAGAGTCCCGTCAAGAATTTTATATCTAAGTGGAGTTAACACAGGACCATGAGAGCTAATACCCGATTGTTGCTTTGTTGCTTTACTACACTGTGTTTTTGAGTGATTTACTACAGAGAAACAGAACTGTAACATCCTCCTATCCTTCTTCAGAACCACTGCCCTTCATGGTTTACTGAAAAAGAAAAAGAAAAAAAAGTAAGTTAATTTCAGCTAAAAAGTCTTAAGATCTATTCTAGCAGCATACACCTGTACCATATAAAATGACAACCCAAGTTCCTAGAACATTTAGATAGGTTCTGCTGTGAAAGCTTCTTGATTTTAAATGATTTTTAAATCAATAAATATTAAGTGTGTTGTCTTGCCCCTGCAAGCGCTTCTTTTATAACACCTGAGTGCCATTCTACATGCCTTTGGACCTTTCTCATCTTAAATGCTGGAAACTGTAGCAGTATCTCACTATCCCTCACTCTTCTCCTCCCCTTTCTTCTCCCCTCCCCATCCATTTATATATAAGCCAGTTTGTTACTATTGCCATGTCACTCATGTGTCAATACTGTCAGTTTCCTTATCCTTCACCAGCCAATCAACAGTAACTATTTTGATTTTAATTCCAGACAAAACTGAGAAGAAGAAAAAAAAAACGATTGAAAATACTATCTCATATACTTTGATCCATAATATTATACTTTTTGGCATGTTGTCTTAGAGATCAGTAGCTAATTTAGGCAGAGATTTAGTTACAAGGATGTTCACTGTAATGTTACATTTAGTAGGAAAAAAACTGGAAATAAACTAAATGTATATGAATGTGAGATTTAAATGATGGTGTTCACATGGTTTGACATACAAAATCTGTTCACACTGTTATGGCAAAATGTTCAGAATATATTGTTACATTTAAGAAATCAAATTGAAGGTGCCGTACAGATAGCTCAGTTAGTAAGCACAGGTTGTGAAGGGACCTGAGTTTGGATTCTCAGCCCCTGTATAAAGAATGGCTGTGCCTGTAACCCAGCACTGGGGGTAAAGGAGTCAGAGACAGGTGGATTCTGGTACTTCACTGGCCAGCTGGTCTAGTTAAAGAGCTCCAGGCTGTTTGACAAAATAAGATTGAGAGTATTAGAGAAAGACACACAAAAAAGATGATTTATAGCCTCCATATGCACATACAGGTGTGTGTACCTGCACACATATGTGTGCACTTGTACATAACCACACATACATATTAGATTTTAAGACACTAGGTATAGTGGGATATTTTAATAGACAACAACATGCCTGTATATATAGAGAAAACAACTCTAGAATAGGGAAACAAAATGCTTCTCTGTGTGTGTATACACACACACATATACTCACACACACACACACACACACACACATACACACATCATGCTGTCAATGGCAGTACTTCTAGAAAGGGGGTGGCTTTTAATTTCTATCTTTAAAAACCTTAATTTTGTACTAAGTAATAATAGTAGTTCTTACTTAAGGTGAAAATTTTCAGGAAGGCAGATGCCCACCCCACCTGCAAGATGGTCATTCTGAGGTGATATGTTAATTAACCTGATTATTGCAGTCACTTACAGTGTGTGCATACATCAAATTATCACCCATGAACTTTGAATAAGTATAATGTTATTGTCAATTAAATATATTTTAGTAACAATAGGAAATAAAAATTAATAAAATAAACTGTAGCCTGGAAGTCCTTCTTGAATTTACATGTTTTAAAGAGATGATGTTCAGTCTTAGTGAATCCACATTTCATCTAGAAGCCTCTCCCAAGGGACCCTGTCTGCCTCACTCTACCTAAATAACCTCTTCCTGGTACCACAACTTCTAGCATTTATAGCTTAGGACTTCATAACTATAGAAATTAAGTTTTCAAAGTTGTCTACATCCTCAGCATATCCAAACTTCTTGCTTATTATACTATTTTCACTATAAATGTCAAGTGCTTTGCTTGTCCATAGGCTAATTTAGGGTTCATGGATTGTAGATTACTCAACTTTGATTAAATACTTGTGCTTTATAATTCCTAAACTAAGAACTGTTTTAACATTCTTAAAATTTAAAATGTCAAACTAATATTCATAACATCCTGTAACTCATGATTGTTACCTGAAACTCACATTGTCTTGGACACACATAATTTTGTTGAATGGAGGATCAGGTAGCTTCTTTGTTTACATATTGTCAATGGCTGCTTTCAGGCTAGAATGTTAGATTTATAACAAAAGTAATATAGTCACAGAGACTAAAATTATAACTATTTACCAGTTCACAATAGGAAAAGAATTAGCAGCTCTTAATGTCCACATTAAGTATAAGAAAGAAAGTATAAAAGGAAGGTTTTTTAAATGCCTACTGTGGAGGTCATGTTGCACAGGGTGGGGCCAACTGCAACAGTGTTCTCAAGTTCTCATTTGGAGTCACCAGCAAGGCAGGCACAGTACCCAACTCTGCCCTGGTGACTTCTAGCTTGGTTGTCTGTCATATGCTTTGGTCAGCCAGAGATTACAAGAGATGTAAGGTGAGTGAAGCCTTAAGTACCCTTGCAGAGTCTGGCTTGATTCCTGAGCTCCTGTGATCTGCCAGGAGATAGCAACCAGCCATTCTCGCAACCATTGGCCTAGTATGACAGGTATTACAGTGGACTGAACTGGAAGCAGTTAACTGGACCAGGGCAAGGTCTCAAAGGGAAACTGATTAAATGCTGTTGAGAACTGTCATTTGGATTGAGGTTATTTGTTATGCAAAACCATGGCTGATGCTGTGGGGCCCACTATCTATAAGTTACGTGATATTTGTGTGGTTCCACTATGCTTAAACTATAGAAACTGGAAATCTTATTAGGCCTAAAAGAAGTTTATGAATTACCCCAGTTAACCTGTAAATCTGATATATTGATACTACTTTATGAATACACCCTTAAGTTTGAGAAAAACTTGTCTTTTTCACAGAGATATTCTGGTATATTGAAATCATATCCACAGTAAAACTATTATACAATAGTATGAAAAGAATTTGTTTGTTTTCATATGTCTCCTCCATCTCTCCATTCTTCTTGTCTGATGCATGATATGGCATTTCATTGTCTGTGATTACTAGGTCTTGAAGTATAAATATGTTTCTATGTATAAGATAAAAATCTTTTATTGTTGAAAAACGACTATAATATTTTAAGTGTATATCTAATCATGCTTTTTGCATGAATATTTTAAATCTGATTGGTATCCATGAAAGTGTATAATATTTTTCAATGAAGAAAATATCTTTATTGTTATTTTTTCTTGCAATGCTGGGGATCAAACCCATAGATTTGCACATGATAAATAACTTCTGCAGCTGAGCATCTGAGCCTTTAGATTTGAAAACAGTTTTGTTTGGTGATCTATAATGGTCTTGAACTTGAGGCTATGCAGCCTCAGAATCTTGCACACTTGCACATTGGCATGGCTACCAGTCCTGATGAAAGACAAGGTTCTTAACATTTTGATGTTCTTTTGCTTAGGTTAAATTTCTTTTAAATTGTGTGAGGGAGGGCACGAGTGCTGTGCTCCTGGGGACAGATGTGCTCCAAGAGCACTATGTGCTCTTAACTGCTGAGCCCTCTTTCCAACCCCAGCTTGTTGATCTTATTAACATTTTAGGCTAGCTGATTATTTGCTGTAGGGAGAAGTCCCATGCATACTGTGATATCTAGCAACATCCCTGTACTCTAAGTGCCCACAGCATCTCCCCAGACTGCACAGCTCTCCAGCTCTATAGTTGAAAACACTTGAAAATATCTTTAGACATTTGCAAATGTCCTCTGGGAGGCGAAAAGGCTTAATGAGGGAATTCCATGTAGTTGTTTTCATACCTGGTTATCATTGCAGTTAATAATCAGTAATCATTGTTTTTATAAATTTTATTTTAAATAATTCTAAGTTAGTGAAAAATTACAATGCTGAAACCCAGCATTCTTATATCCCATGTGGTGATTCTTGTCACATAATGAATTCTTTATACAGAGACAAATGCCTTTTTAATTGAATTATTTAAAGCTAAGTTGAATACAGTACTTTCATTATCCCTTACTATTGAGGATATACTTCCTAAGACTGATTACCTTCTCTGTACATCCTGGTATGACTAATTGGAATATGTAACATTACCCTGTATTAGCACCCAGTTCACAGTTCAGATTCAAGTTTTACCAATTATCACAGAAATGTCCTTTCTGATTAAGTTTCTCACTATTTTTCTGGTGCTCAATGGAAGGACACACGTTGTATTTTGCTGTCCTATTTCTTTGGTTCTTTATACTCTAGATCAGCTCCGCAGCTTTTCACTCGTTTTTTTACAACCTCAATATTTTCCAGGCGTACAGGCTAATTATTTTCTAGAATGGTTCTCAGTTCAGATTGGTTGTAATTTCCTCATAAATCAGTCAGGCCAGGAGACTTCCCAAGGAACAGTAGTGAGCAACATAACTTATCAACAGTCTACTGTGTCATTTGGGGAAGTTCAAGTCCCTTATTGGTATGTTGATGCTGATTATTTGGTTAGGCTGGTGTAATAATTTCTTCGGACTGCAAATTGATGCAAATCATGTGGCCCAGCACAACAAATTTTATTTTCTCTCTCACAGGCTGAAGGTCAGAATTCCAAAATCAAAGTGTTACTGGGACATCACACCCTCTGATGGGTACAGGAAAGAACCTTGTGACTGGTGGCTGCCAGCATTCCTCGTGGATGCTCTACTCTGCTCTCTGGGACTGTCTTCAGACAGCTGCCCTCTCCTTCCCATGCATGGTCCTGTCTTGTCCTGTGTCTTGGGAGTTAGGGTCTGCCAGAGTAATTGAGGGTGATCTCGTCAAAATGTTGGCAGCTTAATTGCACCTTAATTGTGAAGATCTTATTCCTAAATATGGCCACATTCTTTAGGTCCTGAGGATTATATCGGGTCTTTATGACTTGGGACCACCACTTTAGACAAATGAGGACTATTTCTACTATAAAGTGACTGTTTGCCTGTTGTAGGCTGGGCATGGTTTCACATGCTTTTAAACCCAGCACTGAGGAGGCAGAGACTGGGGATCTCATGGACTTTAAGACCAGCCTGGTCTACAAAGTGAGTTCAGGCCAGCAAGGGACACACAATAAGACCTTGTCTCAAAAAACTAAAACAGACAAAAAGCCATTTCTGAGGTCATACCTTGACTCAGTGTAAAAGCACTCTCTCTTTTTTCATGTTCAAATTTCCTTCATGTGGAAAAATATGACTTCAAACAGGCTTCAGTGTACCTGGGCCTGATCCCACTCACCTGAGGAATGTAAAGAGCATTCTCATCTTTCATCTTCCCACCCGAGTTCTAGAATCGGTCATTTCACCAGAGTACTGTGAGTAGCCCACTGCTTTCTGAATGAACTGAAGTGAATAGAATAGGTTCTGTAAATCTGGCCAACAACCTATGGCCAGGGAACTTACAGATCCCAGGATGAACCTATTATTTTTCTAAGCAAACATAGTGTCAAATTGCCCTCAATTTTCTTTTTTAATCTCTCCACCTAAGACTAGCATAGCTCTGAGACCTCACCAGAAGTTTTTTTTTCCTCCCAAGTGGATGGGGCGTGTCAGTGGAATACTCAGCCACAGTGGAGTGTCTCTATCACATTCCATCCTGCAGGACTCAGGAACTATTATAGAAGAGGGACAGGGAGTAGAAAAGTTGTAGGGTCAGGGGTCAGGTTCTTCTAATGCAAAGAACCCCTTATATTCATGAATTCACAATAGTTATTGTTTTTACAAGACATGCTCAAGATCAGGACGATCAACAGATCAACATTCTAGTGTGGAGGAGGGTAAAGCCTAGGAGACTCCATCTGCACCTGAGTTGCTATGGACAGCTGATGACTTCTGGAAACACAGAATTGCTTCAAGGGTCTGGCCCCTGGTAGGCCAACCACACTCTAGTGGCTCATCCACACCCATCACTGTGGTCAGCACAATTTGGACTTGGTGGGTCATAAAGCAATTAAATAAATAAGAGGTCACGAAGTTGGAGTGAGGGGTAGCTGGAGGCATTCATGGGAGCACTATAGAGGGAGGAACACAATCAAAATGCATTGTTTACAAGTATAAAATTCTGAGAGAATTAACACAGTACTATATTTAAACCAAACAACAAATCCAAAACAAAAGCTGTGTCTGAAAAGACTTTCTATGAGAAAAAAGAAAAAGAAAAAAAGAAAGAAACTGAATTCCATTGTCAGAGATTGTAATTTCTAAGTCCGGGGTATGACTTAGAAGGTGTGTGTGTGTGTGTGTGTGTGTGTGTGTGTGTGTGTGTGTGTGTGTGTGTGTAACTCTAGGTAGATCTGTTATATGATAGTGTGTGAGAACTACTTTCTGTATTGTATTTAACCATGTTTTAATATACATTACTTTTTCTTTTTCTTTTTTTTTCCAGATTTTTTTTTATTGAAAAGAGAAGTAAAAGGAAGTAAAAACATTTTATGATAAAACTGAAGATTTACGTGGAAAATATTTCTGATAATATTGTAGAAAATGTAGAAAAACATGTTAAAATTAAAGATAATCACAGAAAATTTTATATAGATATAATAATTGTAGACATATAAGTATTCTTAAGTTAATTGAAAGTGGGATTATAAACATTTTCTGATAAACTTGAAGATTTACATGGAAAATATTTCTGATAAAATTGAAGAAATATATAAAAAACATGCTAAAATTGAAGATTATCATGGAAATTATACAAATAAAATGATAGGCATAAAAATAATTCTAAATTGAACATGGAATTATAAACATTTTCAGGTAAAATTGAAGATTTACATGGAAAATATTTCTCATAAAATTCAAGAAATATATAGACAAACACATTAAAATTGACTATTTCATGGAAAATTATACAGATAAAATGGTAGATAAAATAAACCTCTCTAAATTAATTGAAGATGAAATTAAAAATATTTTGTGATAAAATCAGAGATTTACATTGAAAACATTTCTGGTAAAATAGAAGAAATATATAGAAAAACATTAAAATTGAAGATTAACATGAAAAATAATGCAGATAAAATGGTTGAAATAAAAAAAACATTGTTAAATTAATTGAAAGAGGAATTACAAACATTTTCTGATAACATTGAAGATTTATGTGAAAAATATTTGTTAGTCTATGTCTTTTTATTGGGGAATTGAGTCCATTGATGTTAAGAGATATTAAGGAATAGTGATCATTGCTTCCTGTTATTTTTGATGTTATTTTTATGTTTGTGTGGGTATCTTCTTTTGGGTTTGTTGGAAGAAAATTATTTTCTTGCTTTTTCTAGGGTGTAGTTTCCCTCCTTGTGTTGGTATTTTCCATCTATTATCCTTTGTAGGGCTGGATTTATGGAAAGATATTGTGTAAATTTGGTTTTATCATGGAATATCTTGGTTTTTCCATCTATGGTGATTGAGAGTTTTGCTGGATATAGTAGCCTGGGCTGGCATTTGTGTTCTCTTAGGGTCTGTATGAGATCTGCCCAGAATCTTCTAGCTTTCATGGTCTCTGGTGAGAAGTCTGGTGTAATTCTGATAGGTCCGCCTTTTTATGTTACTTGACCTTTTTCCCTTACTCTTTTTAATATTCTTTCTTTGTTTAGTGCATTTGGTGTTTTGATTATATGCCAGGAGGACTTTCTGGTCTGGTCCAGTCTGTTTGGAGTTCTGAAGGCTTCTTGTATGTTCATGGGCATCTCTTTCTTCAGGTTAGAGAAGTTTTCTTCTATAATTTTGTTGAAGATATTTACTGGCCCTTTAACTTGTAAATCTTCACTCTCTTCTATACCTATAATCCTTAGGTTTGGTCTTCTCATTGTATCCTGAATTTCCTGGATGTTTTGGTTTACAAGCTATTTGCATTTTGCATTTTCTTTGACTGTTGTGTCAATGTTTTCTATGGCATCTTCAGTCCCTGAGATTCTTTCTTCTGTCTCTTATATTCTGTTGTTGATGCTTGCATCTATGACTCCTGAATTCTTTCCAAGGTTTTCTATCTCCATAGATGTCTCACTTTGTGATTTCTTTATTGTTTCTACTTCCACTTTTAGATCCTGGATGGTTTTGTTCAGTTCCTTCACTTAATTGTTTCTGTTTTCCTGTATTTCTTTAAGGGATTTTTGTGTTTCCTCTTTAAGGGCTTCTACCTGTTGACCGATGTTCTCCTATATTTCTTTAAGAGAGTTATTTAAGTCTTTCTTAAAGCTCTCTATCAACGTCATGAGATACGATTTTAAATCCAAGTCTTGATTTTCTGGTGTGTTGTGGTATCCGGACTTGCTGTGGTAGAAGAACTGGGTTCTAATGTTGCCAGTTGGCCTTGGTTTCTGTTGGTAGGGTTCTTGTGCTTGCCTTTCGCCATCTGGTTATCTCTGTTGCTAGTTGGCCTTGCTGTCTCTGGCTGGAGCTTGTTCCTCCTCTGGGCCTGTAAGCCTGTGTCCTTACTACTAGGAGACCAACTCTCTTCTGTCAGGGTCTGTACACCATCTGTCTCCCTGGTGCAAATGGCAGCCTGAAGACCTCTGTCCCAGCTGCTCCACTGATCTTATGCCCTGTGTGCTCCTAGCTGTTCCACTCCAGAGAGGAGGTGGAAATCTCACCTGCACGCTCAGAAGTGAAAGCGCTGCTGGGAGATCACTCTCTCCTCGCAGACCATGCACAGAAGGCTCTGGAGCTGCCCGGCTCCCTGGTCCCAAATGGTGGCAGGAAGGACATTACTTTTTCAAAAGCACATTTTACATCTAATGGACAAATGATTGTCTCAGATCTTCTGGATACTAAAAACTTACAAAATAAAATAAAAAATATTTGGCATAACTCAGTAGACTCGAGACATCAAAGATAGATGTGTATGATAGAAAATATTTCCTCTCATGCATAATAATTACTGATTACAAAACCAAGTGAATTAGATTCAAGTATAGGTATAATTATAATCTCAGTTAAAAGAGAAAGTGGAATTTTTGCTTTTAAGTTACATCTTTCAGACTATAATCCCTCCATGTCTCCCACACTAAAAAATGCATCACTTTGTGGGAAGAGATGTAAGGAACACACAGGTTTCCATAATGGAATAAGAATGGTTTATTGCAATATCTGGTGCCTGACTATCTTCAATAATAAAGAAAAAATAAAATTCCTCCAAGCCACTATGGTATTGACTAGCTATTGCACATTTGGTATTGAGATTAAAATACATTTTTCCCATATGCAATTTGAGTTCATCATTTTACTTCTTAAAATTTTTTTAAAGAGATTTCCAGGCCCATGAGATGACTCAGTGGGTAAAGATGGAAGGTGCTAAGCCTGATGACCCGAATTTGGTTCCCAGCACCCACACATAGAAGGAGAGAACCAATTCTGTCAGGTTGTCCTCTGACCTCTGCATGCATGATTTGCTCCCTCCATATAAACAAAGAGACAAAATAAATAAACAAATGCATTTTTAAAGCACTTTCCAAGGAACTAAGGCTCATGTGTGGATGAAAGTTTTTTGTTGTTGTTTTCTTTTTCTTTTTAATCCACAGATGATTTTCCCTCCCCCCCACCCCCTCTCTCCTTTCCCCTCTTTCTCCCTGTTTAAACTTTGGATCTATGATTTTGCATTAGTTAAAAAAAAAGGAGTGGATGCACTAGCACTTTTCTTCTTAAATGCAAGTGAAATTTATAATTATTAGCATTAATCAATTTTAACAGTTGTCATGGTTAAGTTTATATAGTAATTCTGTATATTGTCTTTATTTTACCAATAAAGAAACAAAAGTTCAGGAAAATGAAATAATTTTTCCAAGATTAGATTGTTTAAAAATGGCCAAGAAGAGACTCCAATCTAGTTAGAATATTCTAGTTTATTGTACAACCCCAGCTCCCAAACCTCAGCTGCTTACAGCAGGCTAGCTTTTGTTCCTTGTGTACTGTGGGTGGATTGTGCCTCTACTCAGATTCATCCTAAATATTGTGTCCATGTGTATATGAATGTGCACGTATGTGTGTGTATCTAAGTAAGTATATGAATGTGTATGTGTGTATGACTGAATTACGAGTGTGTGAGAGTATGTGTGTGAGTGAGTATGTGAGAGAGTGAGAAAGTATGTGTATGTGTAAGCAAGTGTGTGTGTGTGTGTGTGTGTGTGTGTGTGTGTGAGAGAGAGAGAGAGAGAGTCTATAGGGAAGGCAGTCAAATGCTATGGCATATATTTAGAAATCAGAGGAACGCTTTTGGGAGTTGGTTCTACACACTTTACCTTGTGAATCCCAAGGATTAAATTCAGGTCATAAGGCTGGCAGCAAGTGTCTTTACCTATTGGGCCATCTTGACAGCCCTTGGCTTTATGCTTGAACTAAGGCTGACTCAGGCTGACAGCTAAGGATCTGGAGTTGTGGCAGAATGCAGAGGGAGCATGGCGAGTCACTTATGGGTCCAGACTCTTCTGCTTGGGAGAAGGAACAAATTTGCTTTTGTGAAGCCAGCAGTCCTGCCTAGCAACAGTATCATGGCTTGGTATTCATATTTCGGTATCCAGAGGAAGCTATAGCTAAACTAGTTTTAAAAAGTAAAGATGTCTCATCCTCTCACAGATGGGACCAAAATGGAAACAATAGTTGAGCTGCACATTGGTGTGTGGATATATAATTTAATGCCCCATCACAACCTTTCACATTCACAACCCTCCCATGTATACAACCCTCCCTTTACATACACAACCCTATGCATACAACCCTGGTGTCATTTATTGTGACAGGTTAAAGGTTGCATTATAGGGGTTGGGAAGGTGGGTCGTGAGGTTAAGTGCTTGCTGTGTAAGTGTGAAGACCTGAGTTTGGATTCCTGGCACTCCTGTAAAAAGCTCAGTACAGCACTTTATGCCTACTATCTCAGTTCTGGTGAAGCGGAGGCAGGTACATCCCTGGGGCTCACTCTAGCTGACAGTCTAGCTGAGTCAGTGAGCTACAGGATGGATGAAGTACTCTGTCTCAAATAACACATCAGAGAACTACTGATAAAGATGCCGGATGCTGACCTCTGACCTCCACACTCACATGCATTCCAACCTCTGCAACATATACACCATATATACACAACACACAACCATTATAGACATCTGAAATTTCTACCAGAGTGAATTTTTTTATCTGGTATAATTAATTAAACCTGAAATAATAATAGCTTTTTAGATGGAAACTGGCAAGATAGGACATTTGCAAACATATGGGTGATAACAGGTCAGAAGGAGATGCTATTGGGACAAATACCGATGGTGTTGGTATCCTTCACTAGTATGAACCGTTTGCTTAAATGTCGGCTGCTGAACTCTGAGGAGATTCTGCTAAAGGGTCCAGCTCTCTACTGTGCCCTGGGAGTGTGTTTGCTGTTGAACATGAGTAAGATGATTTTACTGGCCTGGCTTACTTATTGGCCTCTAATAGTTCTCTGTGTCAGGTCCAGCATCCCCAGTAAATTCACAAATTGAGTACTTGTCTGTTTCTCGTGCTAACTTGAGATTTGTATATAAATATATATATATGTATATGAATTATATATATCTTATATAAACATATGTGTATATATGAATATATATGTATATGTATAAATAAATGTATATATACATATACATTAATATATATAATATATAGTCACTACTCATTATATTTACAATATATACATATATGTGCATATATTTATATAAAAGTATATTTGCATATATACATATATATGAATAAATGTGTGTTGTAAATAATTAAAGTGTTAATATGATTATTCAAGAGTACTGCCCAAGTGCTTCTCCAAATCTATTTATCTTTCACAATTTCATTTAGGACCCAGAAGCTTGGTGGACCTTGTTTGGATGCTGAACTTCCTTGCTCTGCCAATCTCCATCAGAAAGTCCAGGACAGCAGCTACAGAGCATGACAGCTACTTCTCAGGCCAGGTCCCTAACATCACAACTGTATTAGCAAAAGCATTTAACACACACCAACAGGAGCAGTGGAAGTAGAGTTAGGTTATTTGTTTAGTATATTTAGATGGGAATTGTTCCTTGGCATGATATAGTGGAGCCATAAGGGTGTGTACAAATAACTTTTGAGCAGAGATAAAAATGGACTTGGCTCTCCCAAAGGAATGAAGCGTGCCCTGATGGGAAATTGCTCACAGATGGAAGAGGCTCTATCATCTTCCCAGAAACTGTGAGTCTAGAGGTTGGCCTGGGAGCAAGAGGGCATGTAATATCTACTGTAGGCAAGTGAAATTAAGTGGCACCATTGGACAGACTGAATATAACCTTTACATGCAAACCTCACCAAATAAACAACTAATGCCCACACTTTGACCCAAATAACTAATTAGCCAAATTCCACCCTAAGAGCATAAAGAATTGACTAGTATTTTATATTGCTTGTTTTTAATATTTCAATTTCAGACTCATGATGTTAGCATTAGTTCAGATTCTGCTGTAGAATTTCATAGTAATTAACAACAACAAAAACTCTACTATCATTTCAAGAACTCTTATTTTCTGTGACTCAAATTGGGTATTATGCCTAAGCTTGTTGTAGGATTCCATTTTGATACTTGACCTTGAAAATAGAACAGACATGAGACTATCTTTTTGCTTTTCCAACAAAAGCCAGACCTTTAAAGCAGCATTCACAAGTGTCTCGTTCATGGCTTTTCTCCTCAGATGAGCTCATGCTCCCAGAATGGAAGCCACTTGCAGGCAAAGTCACCCATGGAGAGATCTTTTCAAGAACTTTTCAGCGTGGTTAGCACGTTTCTGCTCAAAAGCTAGTGAATATCAATGGATTTATCCTATTCATATAGTTCTTTCATGAGCCTCAAGTTCTCGTGAAAGAGCTTGAATGAGTGGGTCTGTAGTGAAGTGCCAGCTCAGCACATTTCAGGACGTTGACATGAGGAGAGATGTCCCAGCTTGTTCATCTTTTCAGAATTCCCCAAGTGAGGTGTGTTACGATTTTTCAGAAGGGATTTTCTTTGTACTCTCAAATTACTCTCTGAAGACCATTAGTAATGTGTCACGAGGCCCTTCTGCTTTCAGAAACATCTCTCGTACCTCACAGAGATTAACTCTTCCTCTCAGTAATGCACTGGTCCTAGCTCTGTGAGCATCAAGTCTGGCAGGTCACATACTGCTTCTAGCAGCAAAGAGAGGTCTAGGCACAGTGAAGCCTGATGAGCAAAGCTCTGCAGAACTCAGGTGTGAGAACAGCCTGGACAGATTCAAAGAGGGTGACTGAGGGACCTGGTGCCACGTATGCTTGCCAACAAGGATAGCAATCCAGAGAACTGAAGGCAATATACAGGGAACCCTGCTGGCATGGCCTTCTTCCCATTTCTGAGTGACCTGTGCTGTCTCCATTCACTTTCAACCCCACTGATCGATATCTCACTTACTTCATACCGTAAGTAAGTAAAGGGGAAGTAGAGACCATAGAAGCATCTAGTATAGCTCAGTACCCAGAAAGACGGCTAGGGAGTTAGGAGTCTGAAGTCTTCAGACTTAGATTTATTTCTGAATAAAAAATTAAAGTGGGAACATTTCTGACATGCTTGATCAGTCCCTGTAAAATGGTCAGACTTGCACTGATTTATGTCATGCTGATGTTATACAGATTAATAAATAATTTTAAAAAGTGGACTTCAAATAAAAATTATTTCAATTTTGAAC
Source organism: Tokudaia tokunoshimensis (assembly GCA_036184795.1). Classification (NCBI taxonomy): domain Eukaryota; kingdom Metazoa; phylum Chordata; class Mammalia; order Rodentia; family Muridae; genus Tokudaia; species Tokudaia tokunoshimensis. The sequence goes on from BTHU01000016.1 coordinate 51,636,115, forward strand.
TGAATAAAGGCTCTTAAAATAACACACACACACACTCTCTCTATTGCCTGTGTGTGGGTAATCCTAGGGAATTTTTTTTTTCTCTGCTAAAAGTTCAACACCCTAAATGACAGATTTTTCAACCCTGCTGTGGAAACTTAGGTACTGATTCCAGAAACAGTGCTCAGTTTTCAAAGATGTCATAAGTCCCTGTAGATTCTGCTTCAGAAGGGGGAAGTACTCTGCCTATTTTATGCCTGTAGGTGTGTATTCTATGACTGCATCTACTATAATAGCAACTAGTTTACCACATAAATGCTAGGAAATGTCTGAGAACTGGGGAATCTTTCCTCAGCTCTTAGAACTGAGCTTAATGAGTCAGTCACCTATCATGTAAACTTTCATTTACTGAGTGATAATTCAGCATAGTTTCTACATTTCTAAATGTCAGGTTTAGTGTTATGATGTTATGGTTTAGGTCAGATGTTATGGGTTAGCAGCTGTGTTTCTGCGATCATGCAAAAAGACTGGAAGAATGTGATGGATGAACAGAAAAATAACCTTGAGGGAACACAGAGAGAGGGGAGAAAAGGGGAGAGAGAGAAGGGAGAGGGAGAAGGGAGAGGGAGGCGGGGAGAGGGGAGAGGAGAGAGAATGAACAAAGACCAGTTAGACACTTAACACCCTTTGAGACCATCTCAAGTTTAATCATATCATAGTTAATCCAAATTTGGATAAGATTATAAAATGAATATTCAAGACAGGTCAAAGAACTAATAATGGCTTATAAAGAAGCCATTCACACTTAAACACTGTTTGAATGGTTAAAAAAGCTCAAATACTTTGGGATGTCTCATAATTAATGCACAATTAAAAATTGGACACATTGAATGTAGGATAATTGTACAAGAGTAATGTTTAGAGAAAGGATTGTTTTCCATGAATTGCCTAAAGTCATAAATGTTTATATAAAAAGGCCAAAGACATTTTCTATACTGAGATATAAAGGCTGAAGAAAATAAGTATTAATTCTTTTAAAAACTAAGAAAGAAGAGAAGGATTTTAAAAAATTGCTCACCAGAAACCCTGGGGAACCAGCAGTGTTTGTAACTTAGACTTGGGGGACCTCGAAGTCATGATAAAGTAAGTAGGCCACGTCATGGGCAAGACAGGGAGAGTACAGCTAACTTGTGAGACAGAGGAACATTGTAGTCATGAGATGTATAAGTTCTCACAGTGATAGTGCAGTGCAGATCAGAAACAATCTTCAGCCAGTGCATGTCAGGACAAATCTTGTTGCCAAGTGATGCCCATGTCTGTCTGGTTTTGGCTAGGTGAGTTATGGAAAGTTTTCTATTTGTCAAATGTTTTGGGGCTTCTTAACTGGTAGGGAAAGAACTGCAAGCATATGCTGTGTTATGCAATGGCAATAATGGTGATTCTTGTGTAATGAGGGCACAAAGTTGGAAAATTAGGACAAACTTGCACACAGTAATGGACAAGAAAGTAAAATGGGAAATAACATTATTTATTAAATGGGGATGAACACAATGTCTTGCAATAGTCCTCGGTAGAAGTAACATTAACAGAGAGTACTTGAACAAAGAATGAACTGTGACCTAGGCAGCACTTAGAACCAGAAGAGGGTAAGAGAGCCCTGCCCACTAGGATAAGCAAGGTGCTCTATTGTCTGGTTTTGTGTTACCTTGACACAAGCTAGTCATCTGAGAGGAGGGAACCTCAACTGAGAAAGTGCCTTCCACCATAAGTTTGGGCTATAGGCAAGCCTGTAGAGCATTTTTGTAATTGGTGATTGATGGGGAAGGGCCCAGCCCACCCACCATTGTGGAGGGTTCCAACTCTGGGCTGGTGGGCCTTGGTTCTATAAGAAAGCACGCTAGGCAAGCTAGTAAGCAGCACACTTCCATGGTCTCTGTATCAGCTCCTGCTTCCAGGTTTCTGCCTTGACTTCCTTCTGTAATGAACAGTGCTGTGGAAGTGTAAGCTAAACAAACCTTTTCTTCCCCAAGTTGCATTTGGTCATGATGTTTCATCGCAGCAATAGTAACCCTGACTAAGTCAAAGGCTAATAAACCAGACAGAAGCGAAACAACAGGCACTACCTAGTTGACTACAGTGCTTGTGTGTGTGTGTGTGGGGGGGGTGGGGAGGTGGGGGGGAAGGGGAGGGAGTTTTACCTCTTTTGGGTGTGATGAATTGACTGCCTGTGGTTGGCTGAAATGTAACTGTTTGTTACACTCCTTTGGCAGGTTTGTAGTGTGCTTGCACACACAGTTTTTAGTTTGTTACATAGGAGCCCCAACCTCAGCGGTGACCTTTTGTTTCTTTAGCCATACCTTATGTGATAGGCAGAGGTGACAGGCAAAGAAGAAGGGTCTGGCAGCATTTAACAGTTCCTGAATTCAAACCCTGGCTTCCTGCTTACCTCAGCCTCAGTGTACCCATCTATGAAGTTGAGGGAGAGTTATATGGTTATTAGAAGACACAAATTAAAAAAACAAAACAAAACAAACCTGTATCTGGGTATACAGACTCATGCCTATTATCTCAGTGCTCATGATGCTGAGGCAGGAGGATTGGTACAAGTCTGAGGTTTTCTATATAATTAAGTTTCAGGCTAACCTTGACTACATACAGTATGAGATCTCATCTTGCAAAAAGTAATCTAACATTTGTATGCTAACAAAATAGCATTAATAATAATGATCGTTATTTGTGCAAAACACTTAGCATACAGAGTCTGGTGGTTCCAGTTTGTGATTCTAGACAAGCAGGAGGCTGAGACCAGCAAATCACAAATTCAAGGCTTGTCTGGGCTAGTTCACGGCCATCTTGGAGAACTTCATGAGACTATCTGAAAAATGGACATTGAATTTTAAAAAGAGGGCTGGGAATGAAGTTTACAAATGTAGAACACTTTTGCCCAATTTGTGCCAAGCCCTAGGTTCAGTCTTCAGCTACACTCACACACACACACACACACACACACACACACACACACACACACACCACAAATGAAACACTTAGCATAATGCTTAAAAGAAAGGAAATTAAAAAGGAAGAAAGGAAGGGAAAGAGGGATAAAACTCTAACTACCGTGAATAAGGTATGAGTATCTCACTCATGTAGTATATTTGGTTGACATCAATAATGTCAATACGTTACGTAACATTGGACGCTATTTCCTAGCAGCATGCTCTTGTGACAAGGATAGTTGTATGAGTTTGACCCTGGGCCCCAGAAGACTCTTGTGTTAGCAGCTTGGTGCTCTTGGCTGGTGGTGGGACCTTTAATTGGTGTGGCCTAGTGGAGGTTATTAAATAGGTGGCCCTTGTAGTGCACGCTACAAAGAATCATGGGTCCCAGAGCTTCCTTCTTTTTTACTCAGAAGTTTTGTTTTGCCAAATACTTCTGTTTTGCTTTTACTTTGTTATAGGCTTAAAGGCAATGGAGCCTGTTAATCACGGCCTGAAACTACTCAAATCATTAGCCACAACAACCTTTTTCCCTTTATAATGTGATTTTCTTCTTGCATTTGAGTGTTTTTATATATTTGTTTTGTTGGTTTTAAGGTAAGGTTTTTCTAAGTAGTCCTGACTGGATTTAAACAAGGTTATCCCCCTGTTTCACTCCCTCAGTCTCCCAAATGCTAGGATTACAGGTGTGAGCCATTCTGCCCAGCTAGGTATTTGTTATTGTGATGGAAAACTACCACCACTCTCAGGGAGGAGCACATTTCAAAGGTATCTTCTGAATAGCAATCTTGCCTGAGTTGCACCTTCACCTTCGCATAAGAAAGTCTTTTCCACTAACCACTGACTGGTTTTCTGCTCTGGCCCAAGGCATTCGACTTTCTACTTTGTTTTGTGTGATTGTGAGTTTTAAATCAGCCAAAGTAGAAAATTAGGCCCAAGAATTCTTTCACATCTTGGTTCAGAAAACTCTTTTCTTCTTGTGATTTTCTGAATTAATCTTATTTCTTGGTTGTCATATCTCATAACTCACTCTTCTCTATGCTGAGTTTAGAATTTTGTTTTTCGTCTTTTCTGTTGAGTGGCATACCAAGGGAGAGCCAGCCCTTCTCTTGCTAGTGTTTACTGCAAAAGTAATTTTAAAAATATTGAAATATTAATATTCAAAGGTAGGTAGCATAGACATGTGTGTGAAATAAATACGGAGAAAAGAAAATTCTCAGAAACTCATCATGTCAATTTCACTGTCTAGAGACAACTGCTACTAAGTGTTATTCCAAATGACTTTCTAGATATTCAAATTCTGTATGATACAGGGAAAATTTTCCACTTAGTGAAAGTCAAATAATTTTATACATATATTCTGCATCTTGATTTTCCACCAACTTTAATGATATACCATAAACATCTCATAATGTTACATTCACTTTCTTTTTCAGTAAGTTGTGTTATTATTATTTGGATATGCATGTGGTGGGTGGTGATTATTTGTGGTGTGTGTGTGTGTGTGTGTGTGTGTGTGTGTGTGTGTGCACATGCACTCCATGAAGGCCAGAGGTAAATGTTGGGTTTCATCTATTCCTCTATTTGTTGTTATTTTTAAAGTTTCCTTATTTATTATTATTGGTTTGTATGGTATGTGAGGGAAGGTATGCACATGCCAGGGTGCATTTGCTGACATCAGAGGATACCTGTGTGAAGTCAGTCCTCTCCTTGTACCTTCACTTGAATTCTAGGAGTTGAACTTAGGCTTTCCAGCTAGCATGACAGGTGCTGTAGGCTAGCCATCTAACCAGCATCTTGTTTTTTTGAGAAAGGATCTTTCACTGAACCTGGAGCTCCTCTGTCCAGCTAGACTCTCTGAACAAGAGCTCTGGGGCTCAGCCTGTCTCAGCTGCTCTGGTACTGAGGTTACATACACATGCTTCCAGGTCAGGCTTTGGTATAGGTGCTGGGATCTGCTTCATACTTGCATGGAAATCACTTCACCTACTAAACTATCTCCTGAGTCCTTTACATTGTATTCTTTAATCAAAACTGGATGTGGTCATTAATAGATCATCCATCTAACATATTCAAGTACTCTAACCATCTAAGTGAGGAAGATATTTGCAGTTTGCCCTGGAGAATGTAAAGAAGTTAAAAAAAAAAAAAGAGTAAGACAAGGACATATATAATGATATCAAGTAGTCCAGAATGTGTAAGTATGGATTTGCTCTAAAGAGAGCGAATTAGTTCTGGGAAGGTTGAAAAGGAAAGTTCTAATTAATTAATTAATTAATTAATCTTTATAGACTTTAACATCTGATTGGATTTGAAAGTTTTGGGTTGATCTCAATGAATGTACAGAAGGGAAAAATATCTTTAGCCACATGTAGACAAATAAAAATAGGCTCTATCAGTGGGGGGCATGGCGGCTCATACCTTTAATTCTAGCAGTTGGGAGGTTGAGGCAGGAGGATGCTAAAGTTTTTTGGCTGAGTCCCTGCTATATAGTGAGTTCCAGGTGACCTTGGACTACAGAATGGAGAAAGAAGAGTTGCTTCATTCCATCAAATCCAAATGCATAAACTGTAAAATATCTTGCTTGTGGATATTAACAAATAGAAAGAAATGTACACATTGTGTTAGTGTTTAGCCAATTTGACCAGAATGACAGTTTTTAGTAGACTGAATTGGTAAATAAAACCAATAGAGAACTCTAAGCATAGAGAGTCTTGCATACCAGGGTTAATCTGAAATGCACTGTTTTGGTTCTTTTCCAGATCTTTCTATTCTTCTTATCACAAACTAATAACCGTGCTGGCTAGATTTATGTCAACTTGACACAACCTATAGTAATTCCAGTGGAGGAAATAAACTCAATAAGATCAGCTTATAGACAAACCTATAGAGCATTTTCTTAATTAGTGATTGATATAGGAGGGCCTAGCCCATTATGAATGATACCATGCCTGGGTTGGTGGTCCTGGGTTCTATGTGAAAGCAGGCTTAACAAGCCATGATGAGCAAGCCAGTAAGCAACACCCCTTCATGGCTTCTGTGTCAACTCTTGCCTCTGGTTCCTGCCCTGTTTGTGTCCCTGTCCTGACTTCCTTTGATGATAAACAGTGGTGTGGAAGTGTAAGTCAAATAACCCCTTTCCTCTCCCACTTGGTCTTTGGTCATGGTATTTCATCATAGCAATAGACATTCTAACTAAGAAAGTAGCTTAACTGAGCAACATGAAAGTCTGTGTTCTTAGAGTTCTTAATTAATGTCTTCAAGCCATTGGTCCACCTAAGGGACCACCTCATTGCAATGCTCTGGTATAATTTTCTGTGCCAGGTAGTGTGACAGTACCTCAATACACAATAGTCCTCATGTGGCCTGCTTGATGACTTTTCAGGGGCCTCTTTCCACCTTAGACAATTTTTTTTTTAACCTTAGACAATTTTTGCCTGGATTTCTAAGTTAAATGTTCTTAGCATCACCGAGATGTTACCCTCTGCTACCTTGCCCTGTTTCTAGTTTGTGGTTATATTTCCTGTTTGACATCTTGCCTGGACAGAGCCCCAGCACAGGCCCTGGAGTCCTTTTTCAGAGGATATAAGACTTGCATCCTCTCTAGCAGTAAATAACGGGAGTATGTACAAGCAACCAAGACCTTTGGAGTACTGGTCACAAAACACATCTTTTTATGCATGCAGCCAAAGCAGCTAAAACCTAAAACCCTAAGACTGAAACCTGGCATGTACTATTAATCTCAATCTTTGTGGAAAATAGCCTGACAAACTCAAGTGGGACAGCCCATTGCTCTAGATGTACAAACAAAACTACCAATCCTTAACGTCAAAGGGTATTCCTAGTGCCAGTCAATGCTAACTATCCTGTTATGCTGGACACATACAGACAAGGTGAGCTTTGCTCACAAAAAGTGGCTGGTGGCCAGCACCAAACAGATAAATTAATGAGACCTTGAATAATAATTCTTCATCTTTCAGCTTAGCTGTTAAAGAATGGAGATCTCAAAGAAGCATTCCCCACTGTGTTCTGCAAGAATTCCTGACTGGCAGGAACCACACAAGAAGAAATGTTCCTTTTGGAGTAGTTTGTTACACAGCAGCAGATAACTAATGTGAAAGTATTTTCTTATTCTAGATCTTGCAATTTTTAATTGGGTTATCAATGTGAATTTTATGATTTTTTTTGCATTTTGTTAAAATAATACTGAATTCATCTTTTATTGTTAGCTGTGCTACAGGGAATTATCAGGGTCCTCTTGATGATTGCTATCAAGCTTGAGTCTAGGGAAATCTTTTATGTTATAGGTACTTTAAGCAGATAGCTTTGTGGAGGTTATTTAAGGGATTAGAAAAGATTTATTTATTTATTTACTTATTTATTTAAAAATGGCAAGTGTTTTAGGCTCTGTAGGTCACTGTATCTCATACATTTCTTTATTTTCCAATCCTTTGAAACTATCCATATTATTCTCAGCTGTATCTTACTGTTGTATTGCTGTGAAGAGATACTACAACCAAGGCAACTCTCATGAAAGTATTCAGTTGGGGGCTGCTTCCAGTTTTAGAAAGTGAGTCTATTATCTTCTTATTATCATCTTAATGGTGTGGATGGCAGCATGTAGGTAGACACTGTGTGATGGCTTATATATGCTTGGCCTAGGGTGTGGCACCATTAGAAGGTGTGGCCTTGTTGGAGTGGATGTGTCATTGGGCTTTAATGCCCCCTAGCTACCTAGAAGCTAGTCTTCTCCTAGCAGCCTTCAGATGAAGATGTAGAACTCTCAACTCTGCCTGCACCATGCCTGCCTGAATGCTGCCATGTTCCTGCCTTAATGATGATCCACTAAACCTCTGAACCTGTAAGCTAGCCCCAGTTAAATGTTGTCCTTATAAGAGTTGCATTGGTCATGGTGTCTGTTCATAGCAGTAAAACCCTAAGACACACTGGATCAGTAGCTGAGAGCTACATCCTAATCCTTAGGTATAGAGAGATACTTGGGCTCTATCTGCTTTGAAAACCTCAAAGCCCAACCCCAGTGACAAACTTCCTTAGAGACAGTGCCTGCTAATACTTTTCAAATAGTGCTATTTCCTAATGACTAAGCATTAAAAATATGTGAGCTTATAGGGGCCATTCTTATTCAAATAACCACAGCTTGTGAGCCAGTCAGGTATAGTCTGACAGGCTTGGCCTGTTAGCTGGCGTTTGCTGATGCTTGGTCTGCCCGAAGTGCTTTATATTGTGGGCTTTCCATCCTGTCTGAAAGGACAGTGAATTATTCCCAATTTTACATGAGTCTCACTTTTCTGCATACTTTGTTGGTTCCCACCCATATTGCACATAAACATGTAACAAAAACTGTCCAGTTCTCCTTAATGTCTTCTGCCACATTAAAGACACACCATATCAACAGCTGTACTGGCTGGTTTTCTATGTCAACTTGACACAGGCTGGAATTATCACAGAGAAAGGAGCTTCAGTTGGGGAAGTACCTGCATGAGATCCAGCTGTGGGGCATTTTCTCAATTATTGATCAAGGGGGGGGGGAGGGTTCCTTGTGGGTGGTACCACCTCTGGGCTGGTATTCTTGGGTTCTATAAGTGAGCAGGCTGAGCAAGCCAGGGGAAGCAAGTCAGTGAGAAACATCCCTCCATGGCCTCTGCATCAGCTCCTGCTTCCTGACCTGCTTGAGTTCCAGTCCTGACTTCCTTTAGTGATGAACAGCAGCGTAGAAATGTAAGCTCAATAAACCCTTCCCTCCCCAACTTGCTTCTTGGTCATGATGTTTGTGCAGGAATAGAAATCCTGACTAAGACAACAACCATATAGCTCATCATCAGTGACAGATTAATGCTATGCTTCCACGGCCATAGACTTAACAAGATTTCCACTTGATCTTAGTTCAACTCTGAACACTATAACATTTTCCTATTCAACATGTCTGGTAGTGAGCATGTACTTTTGATAGTGATTCTTTGCATTTCAAAATAGCCTATTTCACTGTTGAATAGCAATAATTATCAGAGAATGTACTTTATAATAACCTAATATGTCATTCCTCATCAGGTTGATGTTTCCGTTCTCATTAACTTTACTTTATGTTCATAATTGATTCTGTCTACAGGTATCTGATGAGTGTGTACTGTGCTCTGTTCTGAACCTGGAGCTGCAGAGATGAAAAAGAATTTGGTGTCAAATGAGCTTTTTGTACCTTTCAGTTTGTGTGCAAAGTTAGCAAGTAATCAAAAATATGCAAATTTGTGTAAAATTAAAGCAAGACAAATGGCATGAAGAGGGTAATGTGAAGGAACATGCAGAGCCCAGCACAGAAAGTTAGGGGGCCGTGATGACAGGGTATGAGGTGATACCTGAGAGCCAAGAGGAAGTAGGAAAAAAAAAATCAGAAAAAGAGCAAAATAGGGATTGGCCTAGGAAAGATTTCAGTGCTAAAAAGAGCAACTAGTTTTCAATTTAAATGAAGTATTTTCAGATAGTCCTTTAGAATATTCTATTCACAAATTCAGAAATGCCAGGATGTTATCAAAAGCACATTGCTGGCATACTTGCAGGAAGGCAGGTTAAGGTCGGGGTGAGGAAGTGTTCTTTGCTGTTCTTGTGAATCATTTCATTGTTCCTTGCTCAGGCTTCCCAAGGCCAGAAGTTTACAGGTTTTGAAGAGTTTCTTTACAAAAGAAATAAAATCAGTTTATACAAAATTAAGTGTGGACTTGATATAGACATTTCAGTAGTTTCAGGGTAAATACATCTACTTGATGCCATGAGGTTCCAGCCACAGGGACCCAGCCATACCATGACAGAACTTTAAAGAGTCTTTACAGGTTGTATAAAAATATGGACTAAAAGTTTTCTTCAAATCCTAATACTTTGAGGTCGTCAAAATCTTGGCTTAGGTTTGAGGTCTGATCCTGCTATCCTTACCCCAAACTGGCTCAGCAATGGAGTGTATAATGACTCTGTAGTTATGTATGCTGGTGAGTGGGTGCATCATGGAGGTTGTGAATGAAATGAATTTTAAAGTTAAATCCTGGGCTAGTAAGATGGCTCAGCTGCTAAGAGCACTGGCTCTCATGAGTTCGATTCCCAACAACCACATGGTGGCTCACAATCATCGATAGGGGGATCTGATGGCAGGCAGATATATATGCAGCAGAGCACGTATACATTAAATAAATAAAATTTTTTAAAAAGTTAAATTGTGAACCTCTCATTGATTATTTTATTAAAGCACCCATAGGTCCTTGAATCAGAAACAAAAAGTCTAAATGAATGAAAGACTGGACATGAGTGATCATGCTGATCCAGGACATCTAGAATCCCCACCCTCCTGGACTGCCACTTCTCCTTATTGTGCTCACAGCAGGCTGGCAAGAGGGGAAGGGTGTTAGCCCAAAAGTATGCACAAACAAAAGGCGCATTCACTGCATATCACAAATGAAGATTCCCACCCCACAAACAACCAAGACAGAGCCTCCAAAGCCAATTATGGTCTGATTCATCATTCTAAGCCTGGAACAATACAACAAAAGACTAAACGTGGCGCTGGGAATGAGCCAGCCCTCCAGCATGCCTGGCATGGGTGCTGGACACATTATAAAGCTTGCAGCAAGCTCTAATTAAAGCTTAGGACATGTGAGTTACATGGCTCAAGTCCTTGCTGATCTGTTCTCCAGAGGGGTAGAATCAGGTGATATCAAGTGGTCAGCTGATGGACACCTGGTCATGTTCCACTGTGACTGACTTTCCGGTCTGTCAGGTTTTCTGGAATTTGGTGAACAACCTCTGCCTGGCTTCAGTCTCTGATCACATGTTCTTGGGGCTAATGTCTCAAACACGTCAGCTCATTGCCCTCGAGCCATAGGGCTCAGCCAGGCCTTGTTTGGACTTGCTGATCTGTTTAGGATTCAGTCCACAAGGGATGTTTCTGGGTCATGGGTAAGGGTCCAGGAGCCAGTTAGATCCTGTTTTAGCATACCCACCAGGCATGATACAGAACTGAGAATGATGTTTTTCTAGTAGGAGACAGTAAAGAAATCATTGTACTATTAGTGTGTTCTTAGGAACGCCACGACTTCTAAGAAGTTAGCACAAATGTGGTGCTGGGAAGGAAGTAAAGAATTCAGTTCCCCTGGGAACATATGAAACCTCAGAACTTCCTTGTGCTGTGTGTCCCCTGTTCCACCCGTGTTTCTGAGGTTCAGGCTTCTCATCCCTGAGAGAGTTCTAGTCAAGAGGGGGCTGGCACCTGTGGGGAGGAACTCAGCTCATCTTGGATTTTGTTAGGAATTTCCTGCCTGTGGACAATCTGCATTATTATTATCCAACCAGCAATCTAGGCTGGCCAACATTTATATAAGGGACAATATAGTTTATTACTTATTAGTCGAAGATTTATTCCATTTTCTTTATTCTAAGCAACTACTTTCTTGATATGTTTTCTTTAATATCTTTCTTAACGTACTCCACTCAAAATTTCACATACACAGTGATATTCCATAATGGTTTTGGTCTGAAGGTACTGCAATGACTTAAACTTTATAATTTTTAATTTTATTTATTTATTTATTTATTTTGAGACAGGATTTCTCTGTATAACAGCCCTGGCTGTCCTGGAATTCACTTTGTAGACCAAGCTGGCCTCGAACTTACAAAATTGATCTGCCTCTGCCTCCTGAGTGCTGGGATCAAAAGTGTGTGTCACAAATACCCGGCACTTTAGATGGCTTTTAATGACTTACTTATTTGTGTGTTGCTATAAAGGTCAGAGGACTATTTGTGGGAGTTTATTTTATTTTATTTTTTTTATTTTTTATTATTATTTTTTTTTTGTACAGGATCTGTCTATTTAGCCCAGGCTGTCCTGGAATTTGCTAAGTGCTAAGGAAAACAGACTGGATCTAAACTCCAAACAGTCTGCCAGTTGGGATTAAAGGTGTGTGCCACCATTCCTGGCTGTAGTACACTTAAAAAACAAAAACACAAAACCAATCGTTATTCAAGAAAGCAATGGTTAAGTCAGCTAGCTCCTTACCCTTTCCTTCCCTTCATCCCACTGTCTCCTCTTTGGTGTCATCAGTTATCTTGCATGTGTCAAAGCACATTTTTCTTTTTTGCAGAGCTCAAGGATCTCTTCCTTTTTCTTCAGTGATTTGATAGTGCAATCTGTACATTAGCAATAATTGCCTACCGGTGAAATAAACGAATTTCTGACATGAGACAGTATCAGGATACTACACTGTGAAGGAAAGCTGCCTGTGTGGTATATTAGCCAGCCAGGACTGTAGAAGTGATGGTTTAAATGACAGAAGTATATTTTCCCACAATTCTAGAGGCCAAAATCTCAATATAAAGTTATCAATAGGGTCAGTTTCTTTGAAGACTTCTCCCTTGGCTGATAGACGGCTGTCTCCCCTTGATATAAACTTGGTCTTCCTTTGCATGCCTGTGTGTGTCTCTCTCCCTACTGCATTGGAGTCTGCTCTTCTGACTCATTTTTGTGCAGAGACCTGATTCTAAATATCATGGCTGGTGGTTAGGGTTTCAATATATAAATTCAGAGAAGAGAGGACAACTCAGCTAATGGTAATGGTAATACGTCAGTTCCTCATTGATATCCAACTTGAGCAATGGAAAACTAGACACCATCAGAGCCTGAAATGCAGATTCAGGAGCAGATTGCCGAGCTTCACTAGGTTTGGCTGTTGCAAGGCCCTCGTTACAGATTGCTCATTACAAACATTAAAACCAGCTGCCATGTCTCTGGCCATACTGTCTTGAACAGGCCTCATCTCGTCTAAACAAGCTGCAGTCTGATTACTTGGAGTGACTACCAATCAGGAGAAATCTGCTAGGGGCAGATGTGCAGGGGAAGGCACTTAAGCTCTGAGGAGTCAGTGGAGGGATCATAAGAGGGCAGCCCTGTGTTGTGGATCACAGTGTCATGGGATGAGACCTCATAGTCACAGCACCCCCTCAATAGCTATTTTTAGAAACCTGAGAGTAGAAGGCTATAGAGATGTTCCCACTTAATATGGAGGTAAATTTGTTTTGCCATTTGAAGGAGAGACACTAATGGGTAATTCATCTCTGCTAAGTTAAAATTTCCCCCGGTTCCTCTGGATAAATGCTAGCTGGTTCTACTTGGAAACCACAAGGACTTTTCTTTGGCTCTGATCTGAAGTCGGGGCTTTCCTGCCATCTTGCTCCTTGAGTTTAGATATAGTTCCCAGAGGAGGTTGACACACAGGCACTGGAATTCTCTAACTGTCCCTACATGTTCATCAAGACATTTCATTTAAGCCATATTTTGTATGCACATAATTAAAAAATAGTGATATAGTTAGTGGAAAAGTTTAAAACATACCACAATGTTCATTACCCTATTTTTGTGTTCATGTTGGGGGGGGGCACTGAAAGCATGAAACACGCCTCTCTATGATAAGAAAGACCCACACCTGAGCAGACTGTGTGCCTCTAACTGTGGGAAAACTATTAAGGTCCAAGTCCACCATGACCAGATGGCCCCTGAGCTAGGCACAAAATGGGAGGTTTTCTCCTTCTTTGGCCTTGTCTACGGGATTCTAAGCCCTGACACTCACCTCTACCTGAAAAAGATCATGTAACACAAAAACTTGGAGTTCTCCATGCTAATGAGGTATCTAGACAGGCTTCAGTGTTCAGTCAATGAGCTTCCCTTCCTGGGCATCCACCCTGAGTAAGGCGTAAACGTTCACACTTGCCATCAAATAAAACAGTTTGAACAAGCAGGGACTGTCTCTTCATCAAGGATCACCTTCAAGGGAGGCCTTTGTCATAAAGAACTGCACCTAAATCTCCAAGAGAAGGCCTTCTCTCTCCCAGCCCCTCTGTACTCTGGGCACTCACACCAAACCTGGTTCAGCCCCCTTCTGGGCTCAGCCTTCACCCACCTGCCTGGCCCATGGACTTCCTGAGAGGGAGCATGGACCAGAGAACCCATTCCCAACTCCTATCGGTACCCCAGTGGTGCCTGGGTACCACAGCAATCCTCCCAGATCCCGCTGTTTCTACCTGAGAAAACACGGACTGAGAGCCCCCATAACAACTGTGTTCTGCTTCCACAGAGCAGCTTGCTGGTGATCTGGCCCGCCTCTCTCTTCAACATAGTTATTTGGGAAGCTGCTCCGTTCATCTTAAAAGATTGTGACCTTAATTCCCATGGCTGCCTTCCACCGTACACGTTAGCGGTAGGGTCAAATCCAAGGGCACTCTACCATGTCTTTAATTTTCATAACCAGCAAGAAAGAGTGTAATTATATCTATACTTTTTTTGACTTGTTGGTTCATTTGAGATTTTTATTTTTTAATTATTTATTTATTTTGTAGCGTTTTTGTTGTTGTTGTTTTGCAGCTGCCTTCCAAGGTAACCCTGAGAATATTCCTATGCTCAAAGAAGGAATACCCAGAATGCAATGCTGCAGAATGTATGATCCACTCTTGGCTTGGTGATATATGTTTCTGGGGTGCTGGCAAGAGGGAAGGCCTAATACCTCCTGTTTGCCAGTTCTAGACTACACTGAATTCAGAGATGGAGACTGGTGGTCATAGATGCCTCTTACTACCTGAACAGACATCTTCAGCTCACTGCTCAGAGCTAGTAAGCAAAGCTATTCTGTGAAAAAGGCAGATATTAGTTGAATGTTGACTCCACTTGTTTAAGACAAGCCTGTGGAATATATTTACAAAAATATTTTTCCTTCCAGTTTGCCTCCTGTCAGTTCATAACTACAGAAGATGTTGACAAAGCCTGAAATGACATCAAAGTCATGGGTAATGAGTCATAAAAGGATCTAGTCAGAGTTTTTTTAAAGAGCTATCAATACAAAAGCAGTTCAAAGTTCTTAGAATTGGTAATGTATACAGACTGACATTGAGGTCATAATGATTCACCTCATTCTTTTTCAAGCCTTTATCTATTTCACAGACAGACAGACAGACAGACAGGCACACACACACACACACACACACACACACACACACACACACACATACACACACACACACACACACACACATGGCATTTGTGGCTCATAATTTTTATGTAAGATGCAATAAAACCATCCCACCCCATCTTTCCTCCACCCTACTTCCCCCTATGAAATTATATATTGAAATCTTAATCCTAGTATACCACTCTAAGCACCAGAATGAACAAGTCTAAGCCTTTAAGAACAAAATCCAAGGTTTTGTTTTACTCTGTCTCACATACTGTTTATTTGCAACAGATAATCAAAAATATTTGTTATACTAAATATTGTTTGTGTAGCAGTTGAGAAATTTCATTTTGCCACCACAGGTAAACATATTAATAGTTGCACAAGCAAACTGGAATGATTTCCAGTAGAAAGGAAGTAGAGAGGAAGTGGCTTTCCTGCCTTAAGAAATAAGGATTGGAGGCTGGGCAGTGGTGGCGCATGCCTTTAATCCCAACACTTGGGAGGCAGATTTCTGAGTTCGAGGCCAGCCTGGTCTACAGAGTGAGTTCCAGGACAGCCAGGGCTATACAGAGAAACCTTGTCTCCAAAAAAAGGAAGAAAGAAAGAAAGAAAGAAAGAAAGAAAGAAAGAAAGAAAGAAAGAAAGAAAGAAAGAAAGAAAGAAAGAAAGAAAAGCAAGCAAGCACTGGATGGTGGAGGTGGATTGCTTGCTCTTCCTCGCCACAACAATGATATCCTTCTATCTTCTACCACTATACCTCCTCCAAAATGGGGACAGCCTCCAAAGTCTTAGCCAGTTACAACCAAAGTCTAGGAGTGTATATTTCTAGGAGTGGAAGGGTGGGGTTGGGGTGGGGGCATGGCATGACAAATGACAACATGACTTGAGTCTTTGAAATGAAAGCAAAAGCTTCTGCTTACCTAGAAAGAAATCTCAGTGCTAAGGAGTCTTTAGCTCAGTTCAGGATTTGAAATATGGAAGCTCCTCCTTGTACTGGTTAGTTTTGTGTCAACTTGACACAAGCTAGAGTCATCAGAGAGGAAGGAGTCTCAGTTGAGGAAATGCCTCCTTGAGATCCAGCTGAAAGGCATTTTCTCATTTAGTGACTAATGGGGGGAGGGGCCAGCCCATTGTGGGTGGTGTCATCCCTGGGCTGGAGGCCCTGAGCAAGTCATGGGAAGCAAGCAGGTAAGTATCACTCCTCCACGGCCTCTGCATCAGCTCCTGCCTCCAGGTTCTAGACCTGTTTGAGTTCCTGTCCTGATTTCCTTCAGTGATGAACAGCAATATGGAAATGTCAGCTAAATAAACTCTTTCCACCCTAACTTGCTTTTTAGTCAGGACGTTTTGTTACAGTAATAGAAACCCTATTTAAGACACACCTCAAAAACAGCCAACCAACTAGCTACTCTTCAGCAACAAAAAGAACAGAGACACTGATACTGATACAATGTTAAAGCACCTTCATAACTTATGCTAACAAAAGGAAAGTGGACACAAGTTCTGCATATTTTATGACTCAATTTATATGAAATTTCCTAGAGAGACAAATCTGTAAGAGACAGAAACTATAATAGTGGTTGGGGGCTGGGGCAGGTATAGGTATTGAATATAAAAGGACACAGGAATCTTTAGGAGGTGACAGAAAGCAAATTTTACATTAACTATAAATTTCCTAAAAATCACCAAGCCAGGTGCTGTGAAATAGCTAGTTAGTTATACTTCCACAAAGCTAAAAGAGATAAGAAAAACACACACACACACACACACAAACACACACACACACACACACACACACACACACACACACACACACACAAGACCAAACAGATAAAGGCTTGACTTGATTGCAGTTAGCTGCAGGCATTGGCTTACAAATCCTAAAAGGACTACCCGCTGTGCAGCCACGTCTTTCCCCTTAATTTGCAGGCAAAATAATTGGCTAACTTTGTTGTTGAAGAATACAGAATTTAGGCTCAATAAAACCAAAGACACACGTTGTCAAGTTCCTCCCTGTGTGCAGAGGAGACTCTAGCTAACCCATTGAGTAGTGTGTACCTGCTTTTCTCTGATGTAGCAGGATAGCCAAGAGGTTGGTACTCCTTTTCAGTGCTCCCCTGGGATACTCCTTTCATTGTGTGCATGCCATCGGAGTGCATGAGTGTGATTGGCCTATCTCAATCTGAAGGGAAGAAGACAATGCCTGTTAAGACAGAACTGTTCTACCTTCAAGGATGAGACCTTTTACTCCAGGACCTACCCCTTACTAAAAGATTCACCTTCCTCTCATACCTAGAGAAGAGGAAAAGACACATTAGGAACCATGGAACCCTATGACTTTTAGCTTGCTCCTTTTGTTACCTTTAAGAAATCTACTGTAACTTGGTCAAAAACAGGTTGAGAAAAATAACACCTGCTGTGCAGGAACTAGGCAGAGTCCGTGGAGCAGTGACTTTGGCAAGGAGACAGTGGGTATTTCTCCATCTGTAGGAAGAAAACAGTTTTTCCTACCAAACTGGTAAAATTAGTATGTACACACCATTCTAATTTGGAGTACAGAGAAAATTATGAGCCTGAGCGTCTAATTTGGGTGACTTGCTTCCAGTGATGCCTCTGGGAATGTTCTCCCCAGCAATCTAATTCTTCTGCCTGTTTCCCCAGCTAGCTCTTTCTTTTAACGTCTCCTGACTCCTTTGCCTAGTCCTACTCTTTTAGACTGTGCATTTCTTTCCCTTTTTTACTTAACTTCACTTTATCTTATTTCACTGTATCAAGAACACTTTCCTGGTGTCCTTGTACTTACCTGTAATCCCAGTGGAATGCTAAGGTAGTGTGGTGGTTTGAATGAGAATGACCACTTCCAGCTCACTTATTTGAATGCCTGCTTACCAGTTGGTAGAACTGTTTGAGAAGGTTTAGGACCTTATTGGAGGAGGTGTGTCACTGGGGGGTGTTTACATCAATAGGAATGAAACTGAGACTGAGACAGGGAGGGGGTGGGGGTGGGGCTTGGGGGTGGATTGCTGCAAACTATAAACTACTAAACTAAAAACAATAGAACTACAACTTTGATAGATATTGAGTGCCCGACACAGAATCACCAAGTTTGTGGTATGGTGATGATTACCAGATTTCTAGAACTGACATTCTGTATAAAGGTACTTTACACCCCTAACGGTTCCATTTCCTCTTCCCAACCCTTGCCAACAGACATTCTACTTTTATTCCCCTAGATTCTGACATTTTAGATACTTCCCACAGAGCTGTGAGGTGTTTGCAATTCTATCACTGGCATATGCCACTAGTGTCTTTTAGATCCACCCGTGCTGTTGTAAGTGCTAAGATTTCTTTCTTTGTATGTTCAATAACATTCTATTGTACATTCATGTTGTGTTTTCTTTCTGTTGATTAATATTTAGATTGTTTGGCTATTTTGGCTATTATTAGTAGCATTGTAAAGAACAGGAGAGTAAGGAAAATGGCTCTTTAGACTCTGATCTCACCTATCTTGGATATATACACAAAAGTGAGAGAGTTTGAAAACATAGTAACTCTATGTTTAATGGTTTAGAGAAGTCTGCATCTATTTCTTACAAAAGCCACCGGATTATACATTCCCATTAGTACTTTACAAGGGATCCAATATATCCACATCCTTGCCAACAATAGTCTTTCTAAAACATAGAAGGCTGTCTTACCAGGCGTGGGATGCTATCCTGCAGTGGTTTCCATTGGCATTTTCCTGATGATTTATATTCATCCCTCTAGTTCAATGTGTTGGCAGTGCCTGGAACAAGCAGCTGCTCACCAAGTCGAATTTGAGTGAGTAAATTAAGCTGTCTAACTCCACTTTCATGCTGAGTACATGCTTGATTCCATCTGGGTCAAAGGGAGAAAACAGGATGTCTATGACACAGAAGCGAAAGACCTGGGCTGGTGGGTTCTTATGCTTTTGTTTTCATATTAGGAAACTATAAAAATGGCTGAAAGTTGGGAACTTTGGGTGAGTTCACCACAATGAGAAGAGCTGAGTCTTTGGGAGAAATGACATTTAAGTATTTTGGATACTTTTTTTTTTTTTACTGTCCCTATGCTTATGTTTGTTAAAAACTGACAAATGCACAAAACCTGTACAAAAAAACATCCCCAAATTCCTTATCAATTTGAAACAGTACTCTTGAGAGACATTATCGCCTAGGACCCCCCTCTTCCTCTGCCGCGACCACGTCCTCTTCCTCTACCCCAGCCTCGGCCTCTTCCTGCAACAGCTTCTCTTTTCTTAGAGTTCACCTGAGTTTCAACATCCACAAGTAGTGTATCTAGAGGTAAGCCGTCTGTGACTGTTCCATGGACTTGTGTTCCTTTCTTCTATTCAGTGGTTAAAGTTTATGACTCAATTTCATCAAAAATCTCAAGAGCTTCATCCTAGAGACGCAGTCTCCCTTCTGGACCAACTGTTCACGGAATTCAGGCTCCAAAGACCCACGGACTAGGGTTATGAATGGCTGGAAGAGCGCGAGGAGGCCTGCACTGGATACTTTTTAATAAAAATTGTTATGCTAAGTTCTTATGTTCTGGCAGTTTGGTTCTTTGCCCGTTCCTCTTTCTTCCACCTTTCCCTCCCCTTTTCTACCCTTTTAATCCCCTAACACTAAATAGGAGTTTTAAAAAAAATGATAGAAAGGAAAGGGGGTGACAGTGTTGTTTAGACTTCTTCCTGCTGATAAGAGGCATCCAGTTCCTTGGGGCAAGTTTAATTTTCGCTGTCAACAACCAATAAACCCCCACCACTCAGGGTCCTAGCATTTCTCTGAAAAGTCCCCAGAATTCCAAATGTCACCCAACTGCAGGAACTGTCCTGGCAAAACCACACCCCTGCCATATCACCAGGCAAATCATAGTCAGGCACTGTAGACAGTCTGAAGCAGCCCCATATCCCATACCTGGGAGTAAAACAAAAACATATTCTTATAATATTTCTGTGTCTTTTAAAGAAACCAAAATTTCAAGATTGCCACTACAAGTAGGGATCGTTTCTTTTCTATCCTTCTCATCCTCTGTGACTATCCTAAGCAACTGTCCCCACATCTGCTTTGATAGATACTTTTGTTCCCTTTTTTCTTTAACTTCCCACAGGCCTTTGACCCCTCCTATCACTTGTGGCAGCTGTCCCGCCTCTGTTACTCCCCACATCTCTCTGCCATAGTTCTGAGTTCAGAATCGTGTGCTCGGTATGAACGCTAAACTTTGGTTACGTGTTTGTTAACTTGAATGCAAAAGAATAATGAAATCATTTGACCAGCCTCTCTTGTTAGGCAAGAGAGGAAGTGCTAACAAAATGGTTTTGTTTTATTGTTTTATTGTTGTTGTTGTTTGCGAGCCTGTGCCATGGTCAGAGGATAACTTTATGAAGTCAATACTCCCTCTTTCCATTACCCAGATTCCAAGTATCAAATTCTGATCATCAGGCTTGACTGGCAAGTGCCTTTACTCACTGACCTAATCCTTCAGACCTCAAATAGTTTTTCTTTGAGATAGGGTCTAATTGTGTAGCCCTGGTTAGCCTGGAACTCACTGTGTAGACTAGGTTGGTCACAAACTTACAGAGATCCACCTGCTTCAGGCTCCAAAGTGCTGGGATTAAAGGTATGTACCACCATGATTGGTCCCAAATGCTTTTTTCAAATACCATTGCACACTCTGTTAAAAACAAAATTCCTCCGGAAGTGGATGTCTCTACATAGTGCTGTCATTCAGTCTTAAAATAGAACTTTTTTCCTCAAAGTTTTTCACCAACTTGACAGAGTGCTTTCAGTTGACTCTGGTTATCAAAACAATGACTGATTTCAGGATGGAAGGAAAAGGGGGTGGAAAAAGTCTATTTCTCATTAAGAAGTTGTTGCTATGAAAATACATAAGCAATATTTCATACTTGTGTGAAGTATAATGTCTATGAGATATTTTCTGTATTGATGTGTTCCAATATTATTTTATTTATTTTTGTTCTGTTTTGTTTGTTTTTCGAGACAGGGTTTCTCTGTGTAGCCCTGGCTGTCCTGGAACTCACTCTGTAGACCAGGCTGGCCTCGAACTCAGAAATCCTCCTGCCTCTGCCTCCCAAGTACTGGGACTAAAAGCGTGAGCCATCGCTGCTCAGCTACAAAATTATTCTATAACAGCAAGAAAAGCTTAAAAAGTCAACTGGGACTTTCTTAGTTTTATCATATCTGTAAATAACTTCAATAAGTCTTCTCTGATACCTGTCTTCTACCCGTTAGCATAGACACTTCTGGAAGGACTCTAGTTTTCTTTTTGCTTGAATGTGACATAAGAGAAACCACATCACTTGGGTGGTATTTATGTGGGCTAGATTATAGTGGTGGCAATAAATGAGTTACCTCAGAATAAGTCTCACAGATCCTCAACTTCCTTTTCTGAGTGTCTTATATCGTGATCCAGCAACAGGAGCTTTTAAGACTTTAGTCCCCTCCATTGCAACAATAAGCCAGCCACTCTCAAAGGAAGCAGGCCGAGGTTTCTGGAAACAGGTTGATGACCTCCCAGGGTGGGAAGGCTGTGTCATCATGCTTGGGCTTGAGCTGCAGAAGGGAGAGGCCTTGTGGACAGAAGCACAGAACTGAGAAGTTACTGTAGGGAGAGATCTCACATGTCTGTGTCCTGAGGCAGAAGGAAGGGAGATGAAGAGAGCAGGTTACTGAGCTTGGGAGCCTGTGCTCATCATGAATTCACTTCAAGTTCTAGGCTTGTCACCAGGAAACTTGGATATTTGTATGCTTCACTTACCCTAGTGGCCTCATGAAGGGCTACTTCCATTTTAAAATTTTCTTCAGTGGGATGAGGATGCTAAATGGTTAAGGTGATGGACTGTTCATAAAACTTCCTTTACACTAGAGAGCAAACAAGTAATACCAAATAAGCCTTAGAGCTCTTGGGTTAAAAACATAAGAATAATCTAGGTCCTTAAATGGAACAGGTCCCTGATGCTGCTCAAAGGCTCTTCAGAATAGAATTGAGCTTGTAAAAGAGAGGCTATGAGATTGTTTTTCCTCCTGATGTGCTAAGTCTGCCTGAGAGCCAATGGGTTCTGTTCCTTGGAGGGTTTACTTCTCTATTTCCAAGTGCTAGGACTATATCCTAAGCAATCTTCCTCTAGACATAGCTGGGTCTCAGGAGTAAAGCATGATTTTCATCCCTTGAAAACCTGGGTGGAGCATCCCTTGAAGTTGGGGTAGGAGAAGGATAGGAGAGGGAAGCAAGTAGACGAGGTATTTTCACCACCTTATGGTTTTGCTTGGGTTGCTGGGCTTGTCCTCCTCCTTTAACAGATGAAGCTACACACTGAGCAGCCCAGGTGCTATGGCCCCCTGGAGCACAGCATGCATTTTGAGAGGACTTCATGCTGCTCTGGTTTCTTTAAAGGTTCACTTGCCTGGAGTTTATCTGTTTTTCCGTCTTGACTAATTTTGGAAAGTGAACCTATTGCTTCATCTTACCCTCCTTAGGATTTCATTTCTTCAAAGCTTCCCTGAGCAGGGGATAAATTAATATTTCCCATCCACAATTATCTTTCCCTGATTCTCCAAGGCCCTGGATCCAGAACGCTTCTACGGGACACCATTTTATTTGTGGTTAGTATCTTAAGAGTGTGGCACACACTCTTCACCTTTACCCAGGGTTAGAGCCTGAGCATCAGGCTGTACATGAGGCAGGCAGATGCTCAATGGCTGAGCTACATCCCTAGCTCCCTATCAACCTTTTATTTTGAGCCAGTGTCACTACATTGGCCAGGCTGGTCTTGAAGTTTTTCTGTAGGCCAGGCAAACTATTAACGCGCTATTCTTCTGCCTCAGCCTCCCACATAACTGAGGAGATTATAGGCCTGCATCAGCATCTGTCACACTGAGAAAACCTATAAAAACGTTTCTCCCAAACTCATATTCAGGAAATCTTTTACATTTCCTCTTAGTACATGCTTTTAGAGGACAGGTAATTTGGAAGAGCAGTATTCCTTCTTAACTCCAGGAAAGCTCAATTATAGAAACTTTAGACTCCTAGGGCATGACTGTGGTGTTCTAACTCTCAAATTCTCTTTCTCCCCTGATCCTTCAATTCTCTCTCTCTCTTCCCTCTTCCTCTCTCCTTCTCTCTGGGTGTAGTACTTATGTATAGTGGTTTGTCTACTCCTAATCTGGGGTAAAGGTTTCCTTCCAAAGGAACTAAAAGAAATATTTTAGGGTGTGTGTGTTTTCTGGATTTTTCATTTTGTATTAACTTTAGACCCAAACCATCTGTAACTGTGGAGCAGGGATCCTGTGTGTGCAGTTCCACCTCCTATTGCTTTTCTTTTGTTGACTGCATTTGTGAAAGTCACGCGAAATCCTCTTTTGGAAGAAAACCCATGGTATGGCTTGATGTGGACATCCAGATGTTGGCTGCCTCAGAGCAAATGGCTTGGAAATGACTGATGAGATGTTGCAGACAGAATGATATTAGAAGGATGGCTTTACCAAAGCCTGAACAGACCCAGACTCTCTCAGTGATTTGCTCAAGTCCTTGGGTCACAAGCAAGGGGAACTCAAGACTATGCCTCAGAAAACTCCCCAATAGGACCATAGTCTTAAAATTCCAAACTGATGGAAGTTGAGTCTTAAAAATATTAGTGGCTATCATCAGCTGTGGGGAAGCATTGTGTCCTAACTCACCTGTGTTTCCACTACTTGCAGCTAAGCTCTGAATTTGCTTCTGAATTTTCTTTAACAGAATATTTGTTGAATTTATTCACAGATCAAAAGTCAGTGCCTTATGTAATAGTTTCTGTTGGGGCTTAGAAAGCAGTATTACATGATCCAATTTTGTAGGGCTCAGATTTATATGCATGTGCATGTGTGTGAACATTAAAAAAAAGATCCAGGGGCTGGAAAGATGTCTCAGTGGTTAAGAGTACTGACTGCTTTTTCAAAGGTCCTGAGTTCAATTCCCAGCACCCACATGGTGGCTTACAACCATCTTTAATGAGATCCAATGCCCTTTTGTGTGTCTGAAGACAGCGACAGTGTACTCATATAAATAAAATAAATAAATATTTAAAAAAATAAAGATCCAGAAAAAGTTTCAAGGTAAATTGGTTAGGGTAACTTATAATGTATTTTTCTTTTCATGGCTCTATTTTTTACCTGTGTGTTTGGGTCTGTGTGTGTGTATGGCATGTATGTGCCTGTGTTCATATGTGTGGGGACATGTATATGTGTACACTCATAAATGTGGGCATGTATATCTGCCAAGTCATGAAGTTCATGTGGATATCGGAGGACAACTTTTGAGAGTTGGCTCTCGGACTTGAACTCACATTATTAGGCACTAGACCCCTTAACCTACAAATCATCTCTCTGACCTATTCCCATCCTTTGTACATAGCTTTGGGGGCCTGAGCTCAGGCTTTGTGATATCAAGGTCCCAGTTTACTGACTGAGCATCTCCCTAGCCCATTTTCAATTTTCTCAATGTTGCATAGCATTACTGATATATCACGAGAAAAGTAAGAAAAATTAAATAATTAAAGAGAAATAAGAAAATATATTACAAAATCTGTTTCCTCTGTTTTTTCAGTATATTTATGTTGATTATGTAGGTTATTCCAGGTATATAATGTTGTTTTATGAATTTTTTTCTAATTTCTGAAAGCATAAACAACTGGCAAAGGGAACCAACTATAAGAGTCAAATGAAATACTTGATGCACAGAAAATGACAAAGTTACCCTATGATATATATCTCTAATTATGATTAATGTGTAATTTATATTAACACCAAAGTTACTAGCACACAGAAGAAACTTTGTGTGTTTACCCATTTTGTGTAAGTATTACTTGTAATAATTATTCTGTTGAACAAATTGCCTTTAAAATAAATTTTAAACTAAACTACAAATACTTTGGTTTTGGCCAAACTGTATTTGATGAAGTTTCTTTTGGGTAAATTGTTCTGATCAAATCAACTTTTATGGTTTTTGAAATCTGAGACATCTTGGGATTGCCTCTCATGGGGCTTAATGTGCTGACGACAGTTTACGTAGACTCTGGAATGCGAGGAGAAACTGATACTTTCTGAAGCCAGTCTGTCTTCTGGAATATGTCCTTGTAACACACTAGGTCACTCTAATCTTTCTGCATGTGCTCTGTGAGAAAGCAGACATAGTAGCAAGTGCACGCAGTTTGACCAGATGGAAATTGGACCAAAAATAAATCCCTGTCCATTTTATTGCTTTGTATCTTGTGCAATGAGTTTTGTGGAGAGAGATGAGGCTTTCATGCTCCAACTCATTCTAATCCAAGGAGATAAGGTGTTATGATGTTGCTTAACACTGAAGTATCTGAGAAATACCTTTGTAATGTTCCCTGAGAAGAAAACACTGGATGGGCCATTGCTGCTACTTGACACACTTGCCTACAATGGTTGGAAGGATTCCGGGCCAGCATAAAAATCCAAGGCCACGTTTGACACACTTTCTTCTGTGCTCTGAACATTTTTCTGTGAAGCACTGTGCAGACTTTTGCTCTATTGACTAACTCGAGTGCCATAATAGTCACATAGGATCCACACCAAACCTTGTCTCCAGTTCTATGTTTATGCCAAGTAAATGTCCCCGGTAACTATGCAATTTTATCTCCCACAATTCTTGACATTTCTAAAAGTGATCTGCTCCAAATGTGCGCCACTTGCAGACACAGCTTCCAAGCTGAGGAAGCTATTTTTAGAGATTAGCAGTAGAACAGCCCATTTCTAGCAAGCACTCTGGTTCACTTCCAGTGTCCACATTTCTTTTTTTCTTAAGGGCATTCCAATTAGGCTTAAGCTGGTCCCAAGAATTCTAGATTCCAAGCCAGTGGTAAGTTTAGAAGAGGGTAACGTTGGGCCTGGAGTAGGTAGTCAGCTGGGAAAGTTACTTTTACCTTGAAAGACGTACAGCAGTTGCAGCCATCTCTCCATTTTTGGAACCCTGATGTGTCTCTGACATCAAGTCATATTGCTACTACCTGGACAATGAACCCAACCATGAGGAGGAGACAGAGCTAGGGGACAATATATTCCTATATTGAAGCTCTCATGAGTTATTTATAGCTGTAAGCATCCTAACTAATAACAAGCATCTGCTGATGTTTATGAAGTTCATTTGTAAAGTGTTACACCAGGCACTAAATTCTAGGAACAGGCTGGTCTAGCCCCTTGTTCTAGGAAACACACTTAAGTCATTTCCTAACTCATGGAAGATTAGAAATAACAAGTGAGAAGAGAAAGAAACAGGAAGACAGGAAGTCAGAGGTAGGGTGCAAGGGACACCAGTGCGGGACAAGCTAATGCTGAGAACAGCAGTCCTTCCAATCTGGAGCCCCTGTGGGTGTCAGCACATGGTCCAAAGACTAATGCTTGGTGACAGCCGTGTGTCATCAAGGGAATGTTTTCTGTCTGTTTTAGAAGGTGGATGGGACTAGATAAAGGTTAACAGTATTTCTTTCTTTTTTCATCGAGACAGGGTTTGTCTATGTAATAGCCCTGGCTATTTTGGAACTGGATCTGTAGACCATGCTGGCCTCAAACTCATAGAGATACTCCTGCATCTGCCTCCCAAGTGCAAGTGTTGGGATTAAAGGCATGTGCCACTAACTCCTGGTAGTAGTATTTCTTTGTAAATAAAGAAAAGGATTAAATGATTAAGAACATAGACTTGTCTGAGAAGAAACATCAAAAATAAACTCACTTCTTGAATAAGTTCAATGAATGCTGTATATATGTGCTATATTAAAATGTTGCTTCTCACTGGGCAGTGGTGGCTCATGCCTTTAATCCCAGCACTTGGGAGGCAGAGGCATGTGGATTTCTGAGTTCGAGGCCAGCCTGGTCTACAGAGTGAGTTCCAGGACAGCCAGGGCTAAACAGAGAAACCCTGTCTCGAAAGAAAACAAAACAAAACAAAACAAAAAAGTTGCTTCTCCCAGAGAAAAGGAGTAGGTAATGACCTACTTGTTACAGAAAGCAGCCCATTTTCCCCATGAAAAAGCCTGGACAAGAAGCAAATTTGATGAATGAGGACTTGATTTTGTGCTTCTGCAAGACACTGCACTTTGGTTCAGTGGCTTGGCAAGACAAGACAACTTAAACTATTTCCTCTGAAGCTGCCAGGAGGAAGAAAATAAGCGGCTTGACTGAGTAGAAGGGGGTGGCTGAACACGCCTAATTAAAATGGAACTACTTCCCAGAGCCAATAACTTGTAGACAAAAAAAAAAGGAAAGATGGTCCACACTAAAACTACACCATGCAAAACAGGTTCTAAGTCTGCACAAAACCTGAGCCAACCTGTTGATGTAATTACCTCGATGTGAAATTACTCAAACCTAGTCAATTGAAGCCATGTGCAAGAAAACAGGTGGCTGTTGGGTCCGCAGAGGTCACTGACTAACACTGAGGACTGCTTTATCAAGGAGCCAGAGCAGCTTGAAATTCATAAACAAGGTGTGTGTGTGTGTGTGTGTGTGTGTGTGTGTATGTGTTTGGGGCTTTCTGGAAAGAGCTGGTCAATCTATGAGCCCATAGGTTGGTCCCACCTAACAGGCTGGGCAGGTAGCTCCGCTAGCCCTGCCCTTCAGCTGCCAACCCAGGTTCTTTGGAGACCCAAAGCTGTGAAATGAGCTGTCTGAGAGTGCTGAACCAAATAATACGCAACTTAAGGTAAATGGTTTTCTAATTATTAATTCATGCGTTGCTCTATGTATAACTTAAAAATGAGCACACGATGAACTAACATCAGCACTGTAAGGGAAACATTTCAACAGTGAAATAATTTTGCTACACATGGAACTTGAGACCATTAGATTAGTGGTCTTCAGTGATTTGCTGTCTACTCTTGTGTTACTAGGAAATCATTATTGTCATTAGTTAACATTTTGTTGGCATTGTCCTATAAGTACGATGTTTCCCTTATTTCATCTTATTATCAGAACATCACAGGTACAAATATCATCATTGTTATCTGTTTGTTTTTTGAGAAAAGGTCCTACTCTGTAACTCAGGCTCTCAATCTGTAGCTCACACTGACCTTGAACTTGTGGCAATCTCTTGCCCAAGCCTGCCAAGCTCTGGAATTACAGGACAGCCACTATACCCAACTGTGAATACAGTTATTGAGCCTGTTTTACAGCCAGAGAACATAAAGATTAGAGATGTTATTTGCTTGGGGACACAGAATGAGAGAATTGCACAGGTCACCAGTCAGACATAGACTCATTTTGATCGATTTCCACAGTAAAACATTAATCACATCCGTGGTTCCTGACACTAGTCCCACCAAAGTGTTCTGTAACTCTCCTCCTGTCCTTTCTCCAAAGGGCTTGAAATTCATCTGCCTGCTGATACGTAGTTTTGAGAGAGGAAGAAGGCTAATAAAAATGGTGAGAACTTAGTATGTTCGAGATGCATGTCACCTTTGTCTGGATTAGAGGAAAGACAGACCTGATATTAGAGTTTGGTTTAGCAGCTGTCTTGAGCTGAGTTAGTCCAGTGTGCTGTGCTTATAGACACAAGGCTCTCTATCAACTTTACTTTTTTCTTTGCTCATCCTCCTGCTGCCTGGTTTATATTTCAGCTTAACGGAAACAGCTGACTTGAAATTTTTGGCACTTTCCCACCATTGACCCGTAGTCACTTTTCATTGACATCACAGCATCTAGACAGGACCAAGTCTGCAACAAAGGTTAGCACAGTAGCCCCTGGAGCCTGCTTTGCATGGTGGGTGTGACCTCTGTTTTTATACAGACTTTCTGCCTAAACTCCACTTTACTACTTGAATTCCTAGTTGCTTCACAAAGTATAGATGGTTTGACCTGGTGATGTCATAATGGGTCCAACCTGCTCTGCCTCCTGAAGGCATACCTTGATGCACTCATGCTATACAGTTGTTTTCTACTACTGGAGATACTCCTTTTGTAACATGTATGTTATTATATAATGTACATATTGTAATGTATAATCACATGCTTATGTTCTAGTAATACATGATTGCTATGGGAAATATGAAATACCCAGAAACATATGAAGGTGAATTGAGAAGTTTCACATCAACTCAGTTTGATTCTATCTTTGAGATGTTCTCTGGTCAGGGTCCTAACTTCACAGAGGGCTAATGTTTTCTAATACACTCCAGACAGTCCCCAGTTTATCACATTGCATCGACAGCATTTTTATTTTGTGATGTCAGGAAAGCAATATGCATTCAGTAGAAATAATACTTTGAATTTTGATTTTTTTTTTTCTTCTTGAGACAAGGTCTTATGTACCTAAGTTGACCCCAAACTCTCTTAGGTCCTCTGCATATATTTTATGGTTGTTTAGCTTAAGGTTTTTTGCAGAGTTCCTAACAGCAGAATTGGGGCGGGGGGAATGTCTGACTCTTTGGCCTGCTCCTGGGACCCTTTCCCTGCTAGTGGGTTGCTGTGCCCAGCCTTGATATGAAGGTTTGTGCCTAGTCTTATTGTAACTTGTTAAGCTGTATTCAGTTGGTATCCCTGGGAAGCCTGCTTTATTTTTTTGAAGGGAAATGGAGAGAAGGAAGGTGGGGGAGTAGTCTGAGAGGAGTGGAGGAATGGGAAACTGCAGTCAGGATGTACTGTGTGAGAGTAGAATAAATAAAAAGAAAAAGAATAAAAGAAGACAAAAGCCTTAGCTAGCTGGTGGTGACCTTGAGCTCTGCATCACCAGCCTTTATCTCCTTAGTGCTGGGATTACAGGCTTGTGCTGCCAGCTTGGTTTAAGGAGTGCTGGGTATTGAACCCAATGCTTTGTGAATGCTATGCCAGCACTTTGGCCACTGAGCTAAGTCCTCAACCTTCACATTTGAGTTTGGAGCTGGCCGATGTGTTGTACAATACTGTTTGTTGAGGCTGAGCGCAAAAGGACATCACAGCTCTCAGCTAGTCATGGAGCTGCAAGGTTAGCCACCATTCGCAAGCTGTGGATTGCTTAACCTCGATGTCTAATGTGTTTTGCTGTGTGCCAGTTTGAATTTAAGATAAATTTATTGTGACATAAATTCCTCAGAAGCTGAGGAGCATCTGTTCTCTCTCCATCTCATCTTTCAGCCATCCAGTAGCTTTGAACCAACTTCACAGACATTATGTGTTGGTATCATTTAGTTTTATTTTATGGTTTGTGGGTGGATTTTATACCCAGTTTGGTTGTGTATGTCATCCATGGATTTCCCCACCACCACCCCTCTTTGGTTGTTCTGTCTGTTTCTATGCAAGAACACAGAAATAATGAAAAAATCTATGTTGTTGTTAGTTCTTCTTTACAGGCTTCTGATTTGAATAACAAGTTAACAGCAATCACAGAGCGAGACCAATATCATCCTTAACTCGCCACAGCCTAAGAAATACTATCATCTACAGATGATGTCTGACAACTTCACTTGTACATTAGTAACGCCCTGTTGCTATAATCAGGGTGATTCTCGGGTTTCTGTTGCCAAGAGCCTGTGACTGAATTGTTCTTGGGTCTTGTGCTCCCAGGTGATTGTAATGTGTAGCCAAGCTTGATAATTGCTAATGTGAAGAAATAAACATTTGGTAAAGTGTTTCTACCGTCTGTCCGTTCTGCACACGGGTTCCTTTCCCCATCATTATTACTCTGTGTGACTCAGGTAAGGCTGACTCACTCCCGGCAGCTGGGGCTGTCAAGACACAGAAGCACAGCACATTAGGTGTCTCATTTCTCTCTGAGGACAGAGACAGACCCAGCCGAATCAGTGAAGAAAGTTCCCATGGGATTTGGAAAAATTATGACAAAAGAGGCCTTCCTTTCCCCAGAAACTGAGCTTCTAGATAATCATAAGCCTGCCTCTTCCAGTTACCATCTTTACTCCCCAAATGAGGGAAATCGATGTTAGAAAGAGAAGAAAACATTGCTGAGAAAGGGAAATAGTTGAATGTATTCTGAGAACACCACTGGTGGTTTGATTTGTTAAAACAAGGTTTTACTGCATAGCCCCAGCTGGCTTTGAACTCTTGACAGTCTGTTTGCCTCAGCCTTCCAACTGCTAGGATTATAGAGAGGCATAGGCCACTATGGTTAGCTTGTTGATGTTTTTAAATTTTAATAGTACAATATTTCATTTCATTGAATTACAGAACAACTAAGAAGCTCACACTTTGTGTTTTTTTCTTTTGTGTGTTTTTTTTTTTTTTCTCAAAAGAAACTCCTGCTTCTGACTAGTGTGTGTGAATAACAGGTATCCACTGGTATGGCTGGAATCTTTGAACCTTGTGCTCAAAAGTAGAGTACTTTGTAAAAGGCTGGAGGGCAAAGTGGAAGAAAGGTAGTGGGCCGGGGCCTTGGACAGGCTCAATGATGTCAAAGGCTAGTTGCCTTCTCCGATGCCCTAGCTGAGTGGCTTCCTTCTAAGCTATGACTCATAGTTGGAGAGCTGAGCTCCTGCTGTCTCTGAGCCTCTGATTAGATCTTCAGCAACAGCACACCTACAGATCCAGACTTCTGCCCCTCCTCTCCACAGGAAATGGAACAGGACCCTGACTTGGAAGGTTCACTTCATGACTACTCTAATGCAGAAGCCTGGACATAGCAGGAAATAAATGTTCTCCATTTGCTGTCATTGAGCTCTTAGACCCAGATATGCTCCTGGAGTTCCCAGTGGTGATCAAATACTCTCTCTCTCTCTCTTGGTTTTATTATCTATAACTTTAAATCTAGATCAAAACATTTTTCTTGTGTTTAATCAAGTTACTGTTAAGTTGCTGAGTGAGTATTAGAAATTACCAAATTTTTTCTCTCAGCTGTTTTGGGCTCTGAGTGTATAGTCGGTGTAGTATGCTGGACCCAGATCTGACTATCTTTTGGGGGTCTTCATACTGTGGTTTTATTCACAGGCCTGCTTCTGTCCCATCAGTCTTCCCTCTGGTCTGGTGGGACACGTTTCATGGACAGTGATCCCTCTGTACATTGCCGTTCCTTTCAGTTCGTCCACAGCCAACACCCTTTGCAAACAGCTCTTTATTTAACCTTCCTTAAGTTGTCCTATTCTTAAACCTTGAATGCAACCTTTCTTCCCACTGTCCCAACTGGTAGCAGATTAATCATTGTTCCAGTGACACAGTAGATTCTGACTGACAGTAAGATGCTCTCCAAAGAACTGACATTCTCACTTTTAATTACATCTACCGCACACACGTCAAAACATTTCAACATACTGCCCAAGGGTTCCCTCCCCTAAACATGAACAATATTTGTCTATTGAGGAGAAATTAAATTCAAAACAAACAGGAAGCGTGTTTCCCCTGATTCATTTGTCAAGTATAATAGGATTTGAGCATCTATATAAAAAGAACTATTTGCTCACCTCAGAAATTTTTAACCAGTGAAAATAGTTTTAAAATTTCCCCTTAGTCAATTTAAATCATAGATAAGATTTTAAAGTAGCACAAGAAAAAGACCATTAAGAATAAAACTTGGGGGTGGGTGCAGAGTGTGTCTCCAGAATCTTATTTCCTTTCTACTCTTTCTCATCTCTATTACTTTGCAAAATGGAGAAGGCCTGAGTGATAGCCCATTCTTTCTCATTATCAATCTCCTCACTTCAGACAGTGGTGAATAGCATTAGCATTCTTGAAACTGTTTCTTGTGGGGTGTGTTCATTAGTGCTGATATGGTGTTTTTAGTTACATACTGCGAATGAGTCACAGTTTGGCTATTCTCCCCAGTAGCCAATAAGAAAACACAATGGAAAAAAAGAGATGCCCACCAACAATAGTACAAAAGGGCATAGACCATTTATGCCTAACCTTAACTAAAACTGCTCTTGGCACAAATGAAGACAACTATATAACTTATTGAAAGCATACAGAATATGAACAATGTAATAAAAGTCACATGGCTGTATCCTTGAGTGAGGTTCTCTGAACTGCCCCCTTGGCTGGCAGGCAGAGGAGCACAGCAGTCGCCAGCACATGACTCTTGGCATGACTCAGGACTAGGAATTGACTTAACTACTCTGTGCTTTGGTTTCTGCATCTTGAAACCAGGAGAAAGAAAACCTGTATTCCACATGACTATTGTGAGAGTTGAGTCAATCACTGCAAACAAAATGTTTAGAAGTGTGTGGCAAATTGCAAGCCCTTGATGTAGGTTCAGTAGTTATTTTCATCATTTCTTACATCAACTCCCCCCCCCCCACCAATTCAAGAACCATTGTTACAATCATGGCCATTAGAGAGGCTAGCCACTAGCCTTGTGTCACTCTGTGCATGACTGGATTCATGTGCTGATCTGTCCCACTCATGTGCTTTGAAGATAAGGCAGAGATAGTCATTCTGACTTGGGCAGTCATTCTAGAGTTATTCTGAAAGAATAAACAGGAAAATTTAAAAAGAAAACGTAAAATGGGAGATTGTATAAATAATGCCAATGTTTCTGTGAAAATAGAAAATAATTAAGGTAGTGGTGGTATGTTCTTTATTGTGATTGTGGGGTTCATTGTGCAACTGTAATCCTAGCTAAAATTATTAAAATTTTACATTCAAAAGAGGTGAAATAATACTACAATAAAACAAGGAAAAAAGAGAACTGTGATTAAAAAGGCAGGTAACTAAGTAGTAGTGTACATGAACCAAACAGAAAGAATGTGTTTGCTTTAGCATCAGTGATACCTAGACAATCACGTAATTTGGACCTTACAATCCCAGTCCTGCATATAGAGCCAGAATAAGAGATTGGCTCTGCCAATGTCGGGTAAAGAATGTTCCCAGCAGCCTTATTCATAATGACTCCAAATTACAAAAAAACCTCAAGTCTCATCGATAATAGAATGAGTATATAAGCTTAATATACTTATACTTAAACAATGGAAAAATCCTACGGCTGAGACCGAAGGATCACTGAGAGTCTGAGTAGGCTTTCTTGTCAAAGATTGTATCAAAAAAGAAAAAGAGGGAAAAAGGAAAGAAAGAAAGAAGGAAGGATACATGGAAATGTAAAAGAACGTTGAATTTCCCAGACATAATATTGAATGAAAGAAGTTTGATCTGAGAGAGTATACACAGGATGTTCATGTTTATAAGTACATAACAAGTTCAACTTGTCTACGGGGATGCTATTTATTATCTTGGTTACTTGGGAGTGGTTACTACTGCTGACTGGGAGGAGTCATGGAGAACCCCCCAGGTGCTGGACATCTTTTTTTACCTAGATCTAGGAGTTGATTGCATGGATGTGTGTATGCAGAATCTGTTGAACTATGCACTAAAAAGTGTTCACTTTCTTGTATGTAGATTATATGTAAGAAAAACAATAACAACCCTAATCTGAATGAGAAAGATGGGGGAAAGACTTGAGATTCCCAAAAGAAGAATCAACAAGTTTTACTATTATGAACACATAGACACATATGCCACCTGAGGATTATATAACGTCAACAGTTGAGGAAGAAGAAGTGATAAGAAATATCCTTAGATGAAGACTTGTGATCAAATGATTCTCAAAACATACTCTTAAATCTGAACGAGTCCAGGAAGGGAGTTGGGGAGGTAGCTGTAGTTCTATAGGCACTCTGGAAAATAACCAATATACCTACTGGGGGTGGGGTAGTGGGGCAACGATCCCTCCCATACCCTCCTTGATCTCAACACATACTGCTCAAGGGTCTCCATTGCCTGCAGGCGGTGGTTCTCTGAATAAGGGTGCTGGCTGGATAGGGTGGAACTGATGTGCCAAAGCTAAGGAATAGATACATAGCAATAGTAAAAGGGATCCAAGGGTCTAGTCAAAATCTTGGAAGTGTTTGCAAAATGTGTATTGATGCAAGGCTGGAGACTAACAACTAGTGTATCCTCTTTTATAAAACTGAAATAACCAATTGCAACAAGAGGCGGAGAAATAGCTCCAGGAACTAATGACTGGTCTTTCCTCCCAGACAACTAGAAATTTCCAGTAACTTTCCCATATATCACAGGTGCTTTGTTTTCAAGGTTAACAGGAGGAAGTCGTAAGAGATTTGTAGACAAAGGCGATGAGTTGATTTGTTCAGGAACTACTCAGTTCCTATTTAAATCTTCGACTTTGATGAGTCAAGTGCAAATCTGAGTCACAGAGAAGCATTTGAATTGTGAAATAAATGGTGTGTTTGCTCTTTCTGGCAGGCTTATTTGGTCAACCAGAATTCTTATCCTACCTGGTCATCATGGTCCTGTCTTTGCTTAAGTATGCTCTGCTGTATTGTATTTGATCTTAATGGCTGGGTGTGAGACAACACGGTCAACTATTCTCCATCAACTATTCTCCAAAGAGGAAACCGAAGTCAGATCAGTTGAGCTCCTGCTTTGCAGATTTAGCAGCTTTTCCTGTCATACACAGGGGTTTTGTGAACTGCTCTTTGGAATGCTTGAATATGAGGACCAATCTGTATTTTTATAAAAAAAAAAAGCTCCCAGCCTGATCACCATGTACAGCCAGGTTTATTTTTTATTTATTTATTTTTTTTTTTAATTTACATTCCAAATCATTTCCCCTTTCCCGTTTCCTCCCTCCCCGAAAGTCCCATAAGCCCCCTTCCCTCCCTCTTTTCTCCATTCAACCCCCTCTCGTTTCTCTGTCCTGGCGTTCCCCTACATCCAGTCTTTCCAGGACCAGGGGTCTCTCCTTCCATCTTCTTAGAAATCTATTGATATGCGAATTGTGTCTAGGGTATTCCGAGATTCTGGGTTAATATCCCCTTATCAGTGACTGCACACCATGTGTGTTCTTTTGTGATTGGGTTACCTCACTAAGGACGATATTTTCAAGTTCTGACCATTTGCCTAGGAATTTCGTGAATTCATTGTTTTTAATTGCAGAGTAGTATTCCATTGTGTAGATATACCACATCTTCTGAATCCATTCCTCCGTTGAGAGACATCTGGGTTCTTTCCAGCTTCTGGCTATTATAAATAAGGCTGCTGTGAACATAGTGGAGCATGTGTCCTTATTGCATGCAGGTAAAGTCTCTGGGTATATGCCCAGGTGTGGTATAGCCGGATCCTCCGGGAGTGACATGCCCAGTTTTTGGAGGAACCGCCAGACTGCTTTCCAGAGTGGTTGTACCAGCTTGCAATTCCACCAGCAGTGGAGGAGTGTTCCTCTTTCTCCACATCCTCGCCAACAACTGCTGTCTCCTGTGTTTTTGATCTTAGCCATCCTGACTGGTGTGAGATGGAATCTCAGGGTTGTTTTGATTTGCATTTCCCTAATGACTAAGGATGATGAACATCTCTTTAGGTGCTTCTCAGCCATTAGATATTCTTCAGGTGAGAACTCTTTGTGTAGCTCTGTACCCCATTTTTTAATAGGGTTACTTGCCTCTCTGGAGTTTAACTTCTTGAGTTCTTTGTATATATTGGATATTAGCCCTCTGTCGGATGTAAGGTTGGTAAAGATCATTTCCTAGTTAGTTGGTTGTCGCTTTGTCTTTTTGACAGTGTCTTTTGCCTTGCAAAAACTTTGTAATTTAATGAGGTCCCATTTGTCTATTCTTGATCTTAGAGCATAAGCTATTGGAGTTCTGTTCAGGAAATTCTCCCCTGTGCCCATATGTTCAAGGTTCTTCCCTAGTTTCCCTTCTATTAGTTTCAGTGTGTCTGGTTTTATGTGGAGGTCCTTAATCCACTTAGAATTGAGCTTAGTGCAAGGAGATAAGAATGGGTCAATTTGCATTCTTCTGCACGTTGATCTCCAGCTGAGCCAGCACCATTTGTTGAAAAGGCTATCTTTTTTCCACTGGATGGTTTTAGCTCCTTTGTCAAAGATCAAGTGACCATAGGAGTGTGGATTCCTTTCTGGGTCTTCAATTCTGTTCCATTGATCTACATGCCTGTCACTGTACCAATACCATGCGGTTTTTAACACTATTGCTCTGTAGTACAGCTTGAGGTCTGGGATACTGATTCCCCCAGAGGTTCTTTTACTCTTGAGAATAGTTTTAGCTATTCTGGGTTTTCTGTTATTCCAGATGAATTTTTGAATTGCTCTTTCTAACTCTATGAAGAATTGAGTTGGGATTTTGATGGGGATTGCATTGAATCTGTGTATTACTTTTGGTAAGATGTTCATTTTTACTATATTAATCCTGCCAATCCATGAGCATGTACAGCCAGGTTTAGAAACAGAAGGATTACACGAGTTTCCCTTAGATAACCTTCCTTCCTCTGCTTCCTAGGTGCTGGGATTACAGGTTTCTGACAACAGGCCTAACCTAGATTATTTATGCTTTAAAATATATAATTTGTTTTTTTTTCAAAGTAAACAATGTATTTCAAGCAAGCTTCAACATAGCTGCATAGAATAATATAGCCTTCCTAATGCTACTCTTATGGCCTCTTGCCTTTCTGTTGCAGAATCACAGTTTGTTCTTTTTCTTTTTTTCCCCAAGAACTTTTTGTTTGGTTGGTTTTGGTTTTATGAGGCAAGGCCCCACTATATAGACCTAGCTAGCCAAGAGTTTCTTATGTAGAGAAGGCTAGCTCAAATTTAACATGATCCTTCTGTTACAGACTCCTTTCCCCACATTTTTTTTTTGTTTGTTTGTTTTTGTTTTCTGGTTTTTTCCAGACAGGGTTTCTCTGTGTAACCCTGGCTGTCCTGGAACTCACTCTGTAGACCAGGCTGGTCTTGAACTCAGGAATCCACCTGCCTCTGCCTCCCAAGTGCTGGGATTAAAGGCGTGCCTGGCTTTCCCCACATTTTTGAGTTTACCAAATCTTCATGACAATCATGTTAATATCTTTAAATTCTTGCCTTGTGTCTTTCTCCTTATCATTATTTATAATCTTACTTATTCTGAGACAATCACTAGTACTATGGTTTGAATATGTTCTTAAATCTATATGTTAGAAACTTAATCCCAAGTATTAGCGGGTGGGTTCTAATGAGAAGTGAATAGGCCATGAAGAGTCAGCCTTATGAGCATACTCTTGACATTATTGTTGGAATGGATTATGAAATGAATCATTTTACAAAGGGTTAAGTTCAGCCTTCTTTTCTGTTCCTTTCTTTTTGCCTTTGTGCATCATAACAAGAAAGTCTTTGCCAGATGCCTGCCCCTGGATTTTGGATTTGCTCACCTATACAGCCGTGAGCCAATCCAAATCTGCTCGCTATAAATTATGCAATCTATTCTGGCATAACAGCATATAAGAACCATGACATTAAGCTCTGGATCCCAGTGTTTCCCTGAAGACAGCAGAATGTCAACAAAGCAAGTAATTAAACTGAGGAGGTGCTGACTATGGATGAAGAGTATGCCAAGTTGTTCACACAGCGAGTCATTAAGCAAAGTGACTACCAAACTCAATAAAACAAGATTTGTCCTGGTTAAGCAGCCCCAGGATAATGAAAAGTTGATGACATTTATGCAAACTTTCAACCAGGGAAAAGTTCGGGACAAAAGATAACTATAAACAGCCTTTCAGACTTGAAGAGCTAGAAGCTTCAAACAGCCCTAGGTCCAACCTCTGCTTTTAAAGCTGTCCCATTGATCTTTGGGACTATCTGACCATTCATTAAAATAGATATGCTGCTTATCTCTGTGTTTAATGATTCTAAATCTTTCTTTGTGTTCAAATAAGGGTCCTCCCTAGGTCCCTTTCTCTGGACCCTTTTTCTTGGACCAGTGAAATGGATCATAGGGTAAAGACTTTTACCAACAAGGCAGATGATGACCTGCATTAGATACCATATGTACATGTTAATAGAGAACAGACTCTTGCAAGCTGTCCTCTGACTTCCAAACACATGTATACACACACACACACACACACACACACACACACACACACACACAGCCCAAATAAAATTTAATAAACATGAAACTGGTTTCTTAAGAAGACATCATTTGTCTCATTTAAAGGATTAAGTGAAGCACGCTCAGGCATCAGTATCTTGGGTGTGACCCCCTATTTCAACCATTTGGTCCTAATGCTTCTTAGCCACTTTTGTAGCCTGCCTAGGTTTTTGTCATTGATAAAATATAAACTTGTAGGCTGCTAAGATGATAACATACAGTAACATGTTTCAAGCTCTTGCTTATTACAAGTTAGCAATAAATTTTCAATAATGATAACACAAAAATCCCACTGTCACAAAACACTTGTGATGTTTGACAGTCATCATTGAACAAATCACTTATATAATCTATGGAACATTAAAAAACTTGAATTCACCTTTTGAAAACTTCGAAGTGTCCTCTTTTTCCCACTATTCAATCAGCCTGAGGTCATTTACCATAACAGTTGATAGTCCCATACACTCAACAAATCTGAGAAGCTAGCTGAGGCTTGTGGCAGGACTGTAATCACAGTGGGTTACTTGAGGAACAGATTGCAAATTCTGGAAAAGCCTGGGCTGTTCAGAAAGACTCCAACTCCACAAACAGATAAGCAACAAAATCCTCAAGAAATTTATTACAGCATTTTAAAAATAGCAAACACCTTGATTCATTAGAAGACATTGATATTGCACGATGATATAATGAGTTTTTGTTGGTTTGTTGATTTTGATTTTGAGACAAGATCTCATTGTGTGTCCCTGGCCTGGACATCATTTTGTACACCAGGCTCATCTCAAACTCATAAAGATCTGCCTGCCTCTGCCTCCGGTACTGGATCAAAGGCATGCACCACCATGCCTGGGATTATTAGTTTCTTTTAAAATCAACTCTAAAAGATCTGGAGAGAGAATGGTTCAGTGGTAGAGCACTGGCCTAGTCTTTGTCAAGATACTGCAAAATAATTACTTAAATAAATAAGAAAAATAAAATGTATAATCAGCAATTCAGCCAGTCCTGAGGATGTTCAGTGATGAATAACAGATAATTCCCTTCTTTCAGGTCACAACTGGAAAAGTGTAGGAGAGAGGTTCTGTGTACTTGAACTGATACCTTCGCAGTACCAGTTGGAAGAAAGCGCATCCACATCCAAAATCCTCACAAGCCGGTTAATCTTCTAGTATACTTGAGGTCCCTATGAGGAGAGGCACTAACTTTAGCCGGGTGTGGTGATCTCTGCCACATCATCATGAAGCAAGCAGAGAACAGTTTCCTCTTTTGCATAAAGCACCGACTTTCAATCCCATTCTCAAAACAAAACTATGGGTGCTTGAGGTTAGTGTGGGAAGAAAGGAAATCTGTAAAAGGCTTACTAATGAATGGCAAGACTGAAACAATACAAACCAATAATCTGAAGGAAACGAATTCTGCTCACAGAAAACTTCCAACGTAAACTCTTTGTCTTCAGAGAGACAAGGAAAGATAAAGACAGTAACAGGACTACCTATGAAAGAAATACTTGGTGAGATCAGAAGAGGTCTGGCCATGAGGAATTCAACATAGAGGCTAAAATATAAAGTTAGGAAAAGTCCAAGGAAGGAAGCAAACAGACTAATGTAAGGATGTGAGGAAGAAAAGTAAGAAAATTAGAGGATCCACAGGAGGCCCAGCATGCAATAGCAGGATTATCAAAAGGAGAGAAGGTGCATAGGAGATAAGAAAAACTAATGAAAACGTGTTGTAGACTCTGTTTGTAGATGAACGGGCTGATCAGCTGCCCCCAGAGTGTGAGAATAGATGGGAATGTGATGATGATGAAACCCCCATTGCCATATTCCTAGCACCTTAAGCCATTGTTGGCACATGGTAGACTTTCTATATTTCTTTTCCTTTATACTACCAGAGTTTGGATCTAGGGCTTTATGTATGCTAGGTAAACACTATACCATTAAATTATGCCCCCCCAGTGCTGTGTAATCTGTAAACATATGTCAAAGAATAAATGAAAATTCTGTAGAAAGAAAGCACAAGATCCTTAGGGGGAAACTCTTCATTTTAACATTTACAAAATCAAGAATCAAAAAGTCCCATATGTACTCAATAGCAGAACCAAACCTAGACTACAATAGAGGTGCTTTCAACATTCAAAGGTAAAACAGCCTTCTACTTCTCTACTGAAAAAGCACAAAGTATACATGAAGCTATTTTTAGGTATATAAGGCCTCCAAACATTTAGTTCCTCTCTGTTATTTTGAAGGCAGTTCCTAAGTGATGGGAAGTAAGTAAGAAGGAGAAAGGCTTATAAAACAGAGAGAGATGGAGAGCCAGGCACCTTAGGACCAATTGTGGAGGAACCCCTAAGCTTCCTACTAGGGTTAATGTTGGAGAACACTTGATCCAGATTAGAGCCAGCCAAGTTTGTGTCAAAAGAAAAACTCGTTTGGGTTCTTGATGCATTTGAATATATTCAAGAGTTTCATAAAATTAAAGGAGAGGTTAAATTAGGAATAAATGTATGAAAACCTAGGTAAACCACAGTAACAGCACCAAATAGGAAAGGAAAACAATTCCTATGAGGTACAGAGATTATCTGGGAACATCTGCCTGTTTCTATTCATGCTTATAGCAAAAATGTCCTCCAGGCCTGGCCTGGCAGCACTGTCTTGAAGCCAAAGCTGATGTGAACAGTCCCATGCAATGCTCACAAGTCTGGACCTATTAACATTCTGTAGAAAAAAAAGTCCAGGGAGGATCAACAGTGCTCAATCTGAGGTTCTAGTCACTCCTTTCTGCCCCCTTACCATATATAATCCTGTCCCAGTTGCATGTGATCTTGGGTGGTGCTAGAGTATAGAGGAGATGGAAGATTTGACTGGAGACAAGGAATCTGATCATGCAGCTCTTATTAGTCATTCATTACCCATGGTGGGTTGGGGCTTTTCAGTGATGGAGAAGTCTGAGAGTCACCCATGATCCTGCATGTAACCCCCATAAATTCACCATGCTGGACTTGGATAGAATCATTTCATTTTTCTTGCTAGTACTCTTTTGGATGAATTATACATGTTTCTGCCTATCTATTCAAGAAAAGTCATATAACAAATTGGCTTTGGAACAGAGGTATTACAGAAGCAACGGTGACCCTGGTGAGACAGTAGATGGCCTTTGCTGAGTGATATGGGCTCACTGGGACTGAGTCACTTATGAGTGCAATGTCTCAGTGTGGGGAGTGCCCCAGCATGACTGTCCTTACCTACTCCTGTAATAAGGGATGGTCCCTGAAACAGATATTAAGGCACACAACTAAGATTGAGCTTTTCCCCCCAAAAGACTGTAAGAATGTGAAGTTTGAAGGCGGTCCCTAAAGAGCCACCTGACTCTGTGGTATGGGGTGGCCTGTCTCCTTCTTGCATGGTGTCTACCACATGAATATGGGTCACCCCCAAATGGCTGCAAGACTGGAACACATGTCATAATCTCTGAAAGTAGCCAGCATGGAACAGGATTGCAAGGAAAGCAGCAGTCGCAGTTGCATGACCCCTGCTCTGAATATTGAGACATACAACTGAGGCTCAGAGATCTGCCCAGAAGGATATTGCTCTCCTAAGGGATGATTTCAACAGGGCATGTGAGAGGCAGCCTCTAAATTTGCTTCTGGTTTGCCAGGAAAAGTAGGTTGGTGGTGGTGGTGGTGGTGGGGGCGTGTTGAGAAGGTATTGACTTGCCATTTCTTGCAGCTGGATAAAGGAGGGTCAGGCCAAGTAGACAAAAGTGCCTGTCTACGTCACTTGAGAACAAATGTGGCAAGATTTGTGTTGAGTCAGAGTTCCTCCAGGTGGGGGTGGGAAACTAACAGAAAGACAAGAGCAAACAGTTGACAGGAAGTGAACATAGGATTATTAAAAAACAAAACAAACAAACAAAAAAACCAGTCATCCTCCTAAAACCTTTCCAAACTCATTGATTCACCAAGCTGTATTTAATAGAATGACTTCTTTACTCTGTTTTTTGTTGCCCTATCTAAGGTGACATGTTAGCTATGACAGTTATGGTATGACTACACTGAGGCCAGCAGAAAGATGGGAAATGTTTGTGGTTCAGTGGAGCATGAGAAAGAATGACGTAGTAATAGAATTCCTAACAATGGAATACACACAAAATAACAACCTGAGCACACTAGTGAAATGAAGGGAAATATAAACCAGCTAAAAGCATGCTTGAGGGAATGAATATAATTGTGTCTGGTGAGTGGGGGGTTATACTTGAGAGAGGTGCTTGAGGCAGTTAATTTCAAAACATACTTTGTAGAAATATTTGATTGTTAAAAATAA
The DNA here is from genome assembly GCA_036184795.1 of Tokudaia tokunoshimensis. NCBI lineage: Eukaryota > Metazoa > Chordata > Mammalia > Rodentia > Muridae > Tokudaia > Tokudaia tokunoshimensis. Next base: position 51,679,289 of record BTHU01000016.1, read on the forward strand.
ATGTATGTATAACTTCATTAAAAATAAAATGTAAATCATATCAGAATCTGGAATGGCCGAACTCCTACATTTTACTAGTTGTGCAATATTGAGGACATCATTTAACTTCTTTGGGCATTAGTTTCCTAATCTCAATAGTAATGAAAATGATGATGTTAACTATGCAAAGGGTGTGGGGACTGGAGAGATGGCTCAGCAGTTAAGAGCGCTGACCACTCTTTTGAAGGTCCTGAGTTCAAATCCCAGCTCACAACCATCCGTAATGAGGTCTGATGCCCTCTTCTGGGGTGTCTAAAGACAGCTACAGTATACTTACATATAATTGATAAATAAATCTTTAAAAAAGCTATGCAAAGGGTGATAAGATAATTGAATATATAATGTTCATAAAGGGTCAGCACTGTGACTAACCTTTTGAGGAGTTACTTTGCTTTGCTTCTTGTCAATCATCTTTATTTTATTTGTGTGGTTGTTCCCTGGGTTATCAAATTTCCACTATGTTTCTCATCACAACAACTTCCAGATACTACCACTAATTCTCTTTGATGGGAATTATTAGTACTCCCAAGTATATTAAAAAATATCTGAAAATCTGGTCAAGTATCAAAAACAGAGATAGCATCCTCCTATCTGTATGTATAGATACATACAGTTCTAGAGCACATTGAAAACCATATTTACAAGTGACTCATTTCTCATTTTGTGCTTTCTTGCCTGGGTTGTGAGTGTTTGTGCTCCTGTGTGCACACGCAGTGGACAATAATAGGATCTGAACTCAAGTTGTCATTTTGTTACTCTTAAGACTACTGTTTTTTGTACCACCTTAGTAGACTGGCAGTGAGTTGTTGTATTAAATTATTTAAATTCCAGCTCAGGACTTCTACTCTGCCCTGATCATTGAGTTCCTGGATGAAAGACACATATACAGCCTTTATATTTTTATAAGCCCTAAACAGCAGAATAGCTGGGCAGCTGTCTGCCCTTCATGCTGTTATAACCTACTTTCCTATCAATAAACTTGACTTGTTATTTACTGTTTACTATGTCTCATCTGGGCTGCTCTTAGCTCCAATTGGACAGCCCTCAGGACCATGTTCTCTTGACCCTTATTCCATAGTGGCTTCTCCCTCCTCCTCTTCTGAATATTATTCTTCCTCCTTCTCCAAGCCCACAAAACCTAAAGCCCACCTATGTTCTCTTCTGTACAACTATTAGCTGTTGGCATCTTTATTTACCAACCACAATTAACTGAGGGCAGGGTCACTTAGCTAGCATCTACCTGTGAACTCTTGTCTCTGGGGCAACTAGTTTTGGGGGCCCAAATAAACATTAGAATACAAGTAGCATCAGGCCAACCCATTACAGTGAGTGAGGAACAATTTCTTTGGGCTCAAATCAGGGACGTGAAGGTTAAAATAGACAACCTTTAAGTTTCTGTGATCCTCAACTTTCCATGTGTTACTGAGGCATAGTACAGTCCCAGCCTGTTTCACTAGCAGCATTTATCTCTTCTGTATAGGGAATAAGGATTCCACAAAGTGTGAAAGTGCACGTGGTTAAGTGCTGTTCTCTTGCATGCAATTTCCACTTCCTGTCCTACTCATATGGAACAAGATACAAAATTGCTTTGAGTTTTATTTTCATTTTTGCAGTGACTTGGGATCTCACCTAGCAAGAGACACAGAAGCTTATTATCTATTTCCCAAGAAGTTAGCAGTTATGAAACTCACTGGGCTCAAAACTTCTTGAGGGAATAAGTTTTGACCAGACAAGACGGCCCATTTTCAACAATGCTCTTGGTAATTTTCTAGATATAAATGCAACTGTGGGCCAGTTGTGTTTCTAGTTATGGGTTATATCCAGGGCTGGGGTGGGACATTCCAAAGATTTCCTTCTGCTTCAGCTTTGGATAGTCCTTCAGCAAACCGTATCCAGCCAGCTGTGAGGAAGCTCAAGCCTACCCCAAGGACCCTCAAAAGCTTGAAAACTATCTCGCTGCTCGTGACTTTCAAGCTGGACAGAGATCAGAGGTGGAGATAGCCTTTTGCTTATGTCTGGCTAAGTGTGTAGATTTGACTGTGGCATCTGTTTCGCTCAAGCATTCTACTCGCTGAGCTCACAGCATTTAGGCAGAGGTGCACAGTCTGATGGTTTGGGACTTGAGAAATAACATCTCTGTGAAACATGACTCTTATTCAATCTTTAAACCACCAACATGCAATCTCAAAAATTTTTTTGAAGGAAAATCTCTAAGAAACAAGTTGGTCTTAGTATTAATTATATTTTAAAAGATGCAATCTGAAGCAACCCTCATAAGTACCCTTAATCAATGTCTGAAGACTGTTTAATGCATTGATTAGAAGTTCCTTATCCTTGAGCATGCTGCTACTTAATGAACCATTAAGTGAAGTTAATTATTATTAATAGATTACAGACTTGAAAATCCACCCTGACCTTCATTTCCCCATAAATTTATAGGGGATTAAAAGTTGGGAGAATGGTACTTATATCCCTAGTACAACCGGAAAGCTAAGCTCCCTCCATTCACATGGCAACCATGCGGAGTAGTGCCCTCTTCTCCATGCCATTCTGTCCCAACCTCATGAGACAAGCACTTTTTTCCCAACCTAATGAAAAGATATCCTATAAAGAATATAGTAAAGTCCGTCAAAGGTTTGTAAAGACCTGTCCAATTTGCTGTGTTCCCTGAGGCAAGGGACTTTGTTTTAATAGTTCTTGGAACAAATGAAAGGATATCATCAGACTTCATCCTGATAGTTGGTGTGTAAAGGAAGGAATGGCCCCAGTGGTAGATCTTCAATAGCTCTTAGCAGAGTGTCTGGCACATAGTAGGGACTCAGCAAAGGTTAGGTTTTATCTTCTTTAGGTTTAATATTTTTGGGGGGCAAATAATTTATTTTTATGTGTTTTGCCTACCTGTGTGAGGGTGTCAGTTCTTGGAGTTATGGACAGTTGTGAATTGTCATGTGGGTGCTGGGAATTGAACCCAGGTCCTCTGGAAGAGCATTCAGAGCTCCTAATCACTGAACCATTTCTTCAGCCCAACTGTTAGGTTTTAATAGTATACATATTTTGCATGTGGGCTTCTGTCCATATTGGTGGGTGCCTAGCAAGGCCAGAAGCGTCAAATCCCCTGGAACTGTAGTTAAAGGAGGTTGTGAGCCACCTGACATGGGTGCTGGGAATTGAACTTCCTCCTGAAGAAGACTGCCATCTTGATGATTCCTTTTTTTAAGTTTTTGAGTCATCTCTCTAGCCCCTAGTTGTTTTTTCTGGGTTTTTTTGTTCTTTTTTTTTTTTTTTTTTTTTTTTTTTGAGAAACGGTTTCTCTGTATAGCCCTGGAACTCACTCTGTAGATTAGGCTGGCCTCGAACTCAGAAATCCGCCTGCCTCTGCCTCCCAAGTGCTGGGACTAAAGGCATGTGCCACCATTGCCCCCCTAGTTGTTTTCTTATTCTAAGTTTATCATCATGGGTCCCTGGGCTTATCTCCCAGGGACAGTGACTAGACTTTTATTGTTCCATCTTGGGTCCCTGCACTGTCCATGGCTTTGGGTAGTTGTTTGGAACTTATTCAGAATCTATTAGCTTCAGTGGGGTGGTACATAGTCAATGTTCTCAGAATTTCCAAGAACCTGTTGACTTTGCTTAGATAGTTAACATAAAGAATTCTGGGGCCGGTTAATTGCTATACTGCTGGGTGATATGATTCTTCTTCTTCTGGCAGTGTTCACATCTTGGTTCACATAGTGCCAGTGATATTGGCTTGCATGAGCCCTGGTTGCTTGTTCTGGCACTACAAGCAAAGCTCTAGTTGGGACAGCAGGATTCTGGTGTATTGAGTAGAATACATAATTTGGAAGTGGTTTATTTTGCTACATAAATGGTTCTCTTTTTAGAAAAACAAAAGATGTTAAAATATCTTAGTGACTACTCTTAATCAGTGAAAAACATTGTTGGAAGGAATATTAAATATTGGTGAATAAAATTTGTCTCTGTAATATCAAAATATTGGAAATAGCTCATGTCCATCAACAGAGCATTGATAGTAAATTACAGTCAATCTATCAAAAAAGAATGAGGAAACTATGCATCAACATGGAAAAATTGTTGGGAGTTATTCTAAGGGAAAAGAAGCAAAAGCAAATGGTTCAATGGCCTAAGGGGAGAACCTGTTACTACTAGTCTGCTAAATGAACACAGTATCAAACTTTTCTGAAGACTTACTGTTATATTAACAGAATAATGCATCTCTCCACCTTCATCTCCATGCAATAGACACCTTAACACAGAGATGCACAACTGGCCGAGGTGCAGAAAAAAGGGAGTTGGAGGGCTAAGCCCCAAATGGGACATTTTCATCATGCCACCTCTTCCTAAGGTTCAAGGGTTGTCGTTGTAGAAGAGGGGTCAGAAAGACTATGGATGACTAGGAAACTGTCATATGAACTCACAACAGTTCTGACAACAGAAGACTTGTGAAAGCTCAGGTCAGACTGAATCCCAGCATGGAGAGGGGAGGTGGGCCCAGTGCTCCACCCTTTATCAAAGCTATCAACTGATAGCTTCAGAGAAGGATGGAGGGGAGAGGAAGTGGGGCAGGGGTCAAGTTAGTTTTAAGAGGGTTGCCTTTTGCGGGTCGCCCACACTCCAGTGGAAGGCTACATCCAAGAACATATAGGCAGAATAAATTGGGCTAAATGGATTCAAAAAAAGAAAGCATACACAAAATTGGGTGGGCAGGAACAGGGGTATTAATTTGAGCAGGGTTCATATGTGCACCTGCCCTGCTGTGTTCAGAAAACAGTTTCCTAGTCATCCATAGAGTCTTTCTGACCCCTCTTCTACAACGACGACCCTTGAACCTTAGGGAGAGGTGGTGTGATGTAAATGTCCCATTTGGGGCTTAGCACTCCAACTCCCTTTTTTCTGCACCTTGGCCAGTAATGTAAAAGAGTTTGAAGAGGGGGTGAATATGATCAAACACATTATATGTTTGGGAATGCTCAGGGAACATTTTAAAATGAGGAGCAAAAAGTAGAGGAAAATACACATAACATTTCCTTATAAAAGTGTAGTTCATCTCCGGCATGGCACACAAGAAAAGGGCAGCTGTGGTGACTGAGGGGACAGACTCAGGGGGCCACAGAATAGGGACAGAAGAGAGAAGCCTAAATACATTTTGGCGAATCTTTAATTTTTAGTCTACAAACAGGCTGTGTCTACTGTGGGTGATTACCTAGTGTGAGTTCCACTTACCTAGGATGGTTTGGTTTTGTGTCGTGGCATCGCTGTCTTTCAGGCCGACTGCTAGAAATGCAAGGGATGAAATATGGCTGAAGTTGTAGTTCTGCTAGGTAGCTGAGGAACACTTGATGCCATCTCCCTGTCATCTATGGAATGTAGGTAATACCTCCTGCCTTACAGATAGTGCCATCTATGTGAATGGATGCCAACTGCCTAATACAAAGGGAATGTTAAAAAAGAAAAAACAGTAGTTTTTTTTCTCTGACCCTATAATAATGCCCTTCTTTGCATATGAAAGTCGGGTCACAAGTCCATGTGGTCCACACACACTTCCATTTTCTTGGAAATTTAAAGTTAATTCTAATGAACTTTAAGTTCAGGTGATGCTATTTGAAGAAGCAAATTCTGTCCTGTTTCTGTGAATTCATTTTGTCTTCATTTTGAATATGTGAATCTTTATATATAAACTACAATCTGTCATCGAAGTATTTAACCAAAGGCCTTTAATCTCAAATCTCAGGGAAGTAAAAGATGCTTATAATGTGTGCTATCAACGACTAAAGAGCTGCAATTCAAAAGAAATCTCAGAGACAGTCAGTCTAGATTTCATTTGGCATTGGTGCTGTTGCCATGTATCCTCTCTTTAGAATTCGTCATGTTTTGGCTGGAGAGATGGCTCAGAGGTTAAGAGCACTGGCTGCTCTTCCAGAGGTCCTGAGTTCAATTCCCAGCAACCACATGGGGGCTCACAAGCATCTGTAATGGAATCCGATATCCTCTTCTGGTGTGTCTGAAGACAGTGACAGTGTACTCATACATAAAATAAATAAATAAATCTAAAAAAAAAAGAATTGGTTATGTTTTAAATTCTTTAGGGGATTCCTCGTAGTACCGTAAGTATTGGCTTATGGAAGTGATACTACTTGAAATTAGCTCCCCTTGGAAAGTCCAAATTAGACTTTTATTATTGGAGAATATTTAAGCCCTTCTACAATTAAAAACAAAACAATTTGCTTCCTCACTGGGGAAATTAATTCCAGTATAGCCACGTTAAACTGTATAAACTAACTAATAATGTCATTAAAGAAGAAATGGGGAAGTGGCATACGACAGTAATTCCAGCACTCAGGAGACAGAGGCAGGCTGATCTCTGTGAGTTCGAGGCCAACCTCATCTATCAAGTGAGTTCCAGGACAGCCAGGGTTACAGGAAGAGACCCTGCCTTGGAAAATATGATAGAAGAGGTGGGGGAACAAAAGCAATGCAATTTTCAGAAATACCATGTACCCCAAAAGCTGAGAGATATTGTTTCAAGCATAAGATTTAAAAATTGAATGTCTTGATCAAGGATGCTTAATTTTGATATCAGAACCCTACCATATCAAACATTATACTGTTTCTTTGTTTATGTGTTTCTTCATTTATTCAGTGAACAATTACCCTTTTGAAGCATTTTGCTAAGTGCCCGGCAGACTATGTACTTAGAGCTATGCATATAAGCAGCCAAGTGTAATACATTTAATAAGAATTACAAGGGAGCATGTGGGGAGACCTGGAAAAGCAGCCAGTGGAAAGGACTCATTCAGAAGGGGGCCAGCAGGAGTGCGGGAGGGGAAGTGGTCAGATGTAACTCTGCCCAGTTAATCTACTCAAATTGATCCCAGTGCTGGCAGCGCATTATTCACTACCCACCCCATGTTCTGGGTTCCTGAATGAAATACACACACACACACACACACACACACATACACACAAACACAATAAACACATACACACACATACACACAAACACACACACATACACACAAACACACACACACAAACACACACAAACACACACACACAAACACACACACACACAAACACACACACATACACACACACAAACACACACACACATACACAAACACACACACACAAACACACACACACAAACACACACACATACACACAAACACACACACATACACACAAACACACACACACACATACACACAAACACACACACACACATATACAACAAACACACACACACACACACACACACACACCCTTTATATTTTGATATACCTTAATCAGTTCAATGGCTGGGCCACTTCCTAACCTCCACGTGGCTAATCCAATTCCCTCCAATATTCCCCAGTCCTTACTTACTAAAATCTATATTTCATCTATGCTGCCCTGGGCCCAGTCAGGCAGCCCTCTTGGGGCCACCCCGGCTCCTACATGACAGCTATGCTCTCTGACCTGCATCTTATCACGTGCAGCCTCTCTTCGCCTCCACCTTCTCCCGGCATAACAGCTCTTCATTTTCTTTCCTCCTTCCTTGGTCCCTTGCCTGGGAATCCTAAAAGTCCCACCTCTGTTTCCCTGTCCAACTACTGGCCTCCAGCAATTTTATTTACCAATCAAAACCAACTGGGGGCAAGATTCCCTCAGTGTCTTACTTGTGAATGTGTGAATTTTTGTGCAATTTTGGGGACCCAAATGTCTTAGTTAGGGTTTTACTGCTGTGAACAGACACTATGACCAAGGCAAGTTTTATAAAGAACAGCATTTAATTGGGGCTGACTTACAGGTTCAGAGGTTCAGTGGATCATCATCAAGGTAGGAGCATGGCAGCATCCAGGCAGGCATGGTGCAGGCAGAATTGAGAATTTCTACATTTTCATCTGAAGGTTGATAGTAGAATACTCGCTACCAGGCAGCTAGGATGAGGGTCTTAAAGCTCATAACCGCAGTGACAAACCTACTCCAACAAGGTCACACCTACTCCAACAAGTCCACACCATCTAATAGTGTCATTCCCTGGGCCAAGCATATACAAACCATCACACCAAATTGACATAATACAAGCATCTTTAGACTAAACCAAGAGTCAGAGTTGCTTCTTAGGAAATGCAGATGATACTCTTGCTGGGTAGGGAGTGCTTCTCCTTACCAGAGGATGGTAAGACCACACAGAAGCTGTAGACTTAGTAGACTATGGTAGCCAAGTTAAAATGAATAAAGGTTTTTCATCTAAATATTTTTGTGAGTAGCTTGATGTAGCTGGAGCATGGCTTCAGAGTGGTGTTAGGGGAAAGTGTCATGTGACACTGCAGGTCCTGGTCCTTTATCTAATTGGCCAGTGATCTCTTGATTACCATACTAACTTTTCTCAAGATTGTGTACGTATTCAATGGATGACACTGATATGCTACTGATGATTTCAGGTTTCAAGGAACGCAGATGTGCCTCTGATCTTGAGAAACTAGAATTTGCTACAGTAGTACAAGAATAAGGAGGAAGCAGGCATGGGGGTATCTTAATGGAACAACCAGGCCTCATGTAGAACTGGAACATGGGTCATTCATCTCCAGATTTAAATAACAGCTCCAGTATCTCAGAGGTACTAAGAGGGTTGTTATCACAAGAAGGGCCTTCATTCTCCTGTGCAAGTTAAGCCTTCCTTGCACTCAGTGTGACTCCCTCTTAATTCTATAGTTAACGTGATCCTTGCTCTACATCTCAGTTTACTTGCCTTGTGGTTTCTATTTACTTTTTGCCGTACTAACCATGGGGACTGTTTCCTATCTGCTTAGTCTCTTGCATCCTACTCCACACTACTGTGTCCCTCTCTGTGGATTTGTGTGCAAAAGACAGTTAACAGTAGGCCCAAGACTTCTATTTCTAGAAACATCTGTTTGCAAGGTTGGCCACAGACTGGCATCTGGGAGCTTAGGTTCCAGGAGAGTTCCCATCATTCTATGAATTATGAGTGTTCAACCGTTCAAACAATGCGGTTCAGATTCAATACCTTTCTTCTGTTACTCAGGGACTTGGGATTGCACCATGAAGAGAGTATTAGGAAGTTCAGCCCTCAGTAAGAACCCCAGGCACCAAATCTGCAGTGTCCTTCCCTGGCAGGTAGCATTTTATACTCTGTGTTGTAACTTGTGACTCCTGCAGGAGCAGTTTCGACACAGCTTCCTCCAGACTTTTTTGCTGTGAGCCTTTTCCATCTGGTAATTCAACTATGCATGTGTCACTATCAGAGCTATGTGTAAGACTGTCCAAAGAGTCCTTCAGCAAATCGTTCGAGCTGGACTTGAGGACCCCTAACACACCCTTACTTCTGGTCCCCTCCTTCACAGCACACCACTGGCCCTTGTCACACACTTATCTCTTCTGTTTGGCTCTTTATCCTTGTCTCCTATCACTCCCTTCCCCCATTCTCGTTTTACTGGATTCTTTCCTGCTCACCAGACATTCCCTAAATGCCCTGCCCCACAGTTTCTGGCTTTTGTCCTTACATTTTCCCCTGCCTGTGCCTTTCATCTCAGATCTATGCTTGTTTTTTTCCCCCCTCTCCCCACTGTGTTTCCATCCATGTCTGCTCTTCTTCGGGGATCCACTTACCAATTTCTGACTTGGCTCATGCCTCTCCCCAAGCCCCCTTGGATTTAGGACTAAGCACAAATCAATACAGCGTGAGAGGCGGGTGTGTATTCTAAAAATTACCAGACTGGAACACACTCCACCTTTCTCTCTCTCTCTCTCTCTCTCTCTCTCTCTCTCTCTCTCTCTCTCTCTCTCTCTCTCTCTTCTTGTCAAAGGAGATAAAATGTAATACTTGAAGCTTTGTTAGTTGACTTTTAACATAAAGCCATTTGGGGATAGATGAGCCAATGAGATGACAAGACCAATTCTTCAGAAACCTCCTCAGTGCTGGTTTTTAAGGCTTATTTTTTGTTTTGTTTTGTTTTAAGTTATGTGTACACGTATCTGAAGGGCTTGTGCACATGTGTGGATGTCTGTGGAGTACAGAGGTATCAGATTCCCGTGGAACTGGAGTTACAGGAGTTTGTGAGCCATCTGGCATAGTGCTGCAAACAAACCTCAGGTCTTTTGGAAGATTCAGTTTAGCCACTGAGCCACCTTGTCAGTTCCCACCTCCATACCTTGACAAATGCTGGAAACAAACATTTACATTTAGCCCTTCCCTCTCTGACTTCAATTAGTTCCAGTTTTAACTAATCCAAGCTCAAATTTGTCATCTGTCTTTTGAAGCCCGGAGTAGAGTCCTAGTACAAGCCATAGTACATGAATTCCACTTTGGGGACAACATAGGAGGTAACAGGTAGAATGGTAGGAAATCTCAGCCACAACCAAGCATTATAGAAATGTTCTCCAAGGAGTCTTACCTCCCATGTTACCATGGGACATTGCTTTTTCTATCAAAGATAGAGTTGGGGAAAAAAATGAAAAAGATGTCAAGGTTATCTCTTCATTTTCTTGGATCTAGGTTGGACATGTGATTTGGATCAACAAAATGGAACAAATGTACATTTTTCTAGTTCCAGAGTCTATGTCTTTAGAGACTGTGATTGTCTACTACCCTCCTGAAAGCATGATATCACCTTGTTGTGAAACCTGGAATCACCTTCCAGAGGACACAAGACACTGTGGGGAATAACAGGTGCCCCCACGTAGAACTAGCATCAGCTGCTGGCTATGTGAGTGGCTCTTTAGAGTCAACACCGGGTGCCAGATATGTGATGTCTCCTTAGGCTCTTGAGGTTCACATGAGCCATTAGATGACTTGAGCACATGAATGTTTGCAGGCAAGGCCATCAGGAGTCACTCGTAGATGGCATCATGAAAGTATATAGTTGCTGTCGCTAGGCTTTGATGAGTATTTTTTTATGCAGCCAATTCACACCCAAAGATTAACCCTAGCAACTATTTCTTTTATAGAAAGAGCCTAAAAGAAAGTTGGAATGTGTTGACGAAGAAGCAACTTAATTAGATTCACTCATTCAGAAAGAGAAACCACAATCTCGGCTTACATCTTTGAGCTTAAGTTAAATGAAGAACACAACTAGTGTGGTGGCTCATCCCTGTAACTCCAGAATTTAGGAGACCAAGACAGGAGAATTGCTTTGAGTTCAAGGTCTATGCAGGCAACATAGTGAGTTCCAAGCTAGCTAGCCTTTCTATAATGTGATAGTCTTGTCTAACAATAACAACAAAAAGAATATAATGTTCAGCAATGATTTAGAACTTCAGAAAGGAGGGTCAGTAAGTCTGTCCCAGGAATGATGGATCAAAAAGGAAGATCTAGTCCTCCTTCTATTGTCTTGTTTTCTGACCTTGAAACACTCTCTGGCCTCTTGGTGCCCCATTTCTTCAGGGATGAGGTCAGATCTACTCCTTACTCATCATTCACAAAGCTGAGTAGCATTGTCATGGAGGGAGGGATGATAGATTTTAACACCTCACTCACTTACTACAATTTAGTTTTTAAAAGTCATAGATTGCTTTTATAATCTGCAAAGATGCATTTAGAGACTGAAATGTGCCCTCCTCGTAAAGTTTTAATCTTTTGTGCTTTAAAGATAAGTCATTTGCCTTGAAATAGCTCTTTCTCTTCCCATGTGTTTGAACACTAAACATGAAAACAACGCAATTTTGGTGGCCTTAGGTGATGCTAGTGGGAAGTGGGAGTAGGGGGGTATTTGGTCTAGGGTATTGAACCCAGGGCTTTTTGCCTGTCAGGCAAGCACATCTTCACTTAACCACACTCAGTCTTGCAGCTTCTATTTGTTCCTATGGACCCATTTTTATATCATAACACATGTATCTTTCTCATCTAAAAATAACTACATAAAGAATCAGTGATGTGACTCAGTTGATAAAAGTATTGCCACATAAACCTGATGATGTAAGCTCAATATCTGGAACCCATATAAACGTGAAAGGAAAGACCCAACACTCCACCATTGTGCTCTGACCCTCCACAAGTGCCCCGACACAATAGCTGATGCTCATAGAAACATTCATGTAAGAGCTGGGATTACAGCTCAGTGGTAGACTACAATAAAACAAATACAGACTTCTTTACTAAAGAAATGGTGATTTACTTAAAAATAAACCCCTTTCTTGATATCTAGGATTGAAATGTCTATTTTCTTCTCAGTATGTTTGGAAACATTGGCTTATTGCAAATACTGAGAAAGGACCACAATCCTACAGTTTTACACCTCCTCAAAAATATGTGAACCAAAACTTAGATCTTTGGCTATGTAAGCATGCATAGCTCCTGTTGCCCTCTGGCAAATTTACCTGGGGGATTGATCACTCTAGCAAAATCAAACCCAAACTACTCTCAAGGCTTTTTACAGTAAATGGAAACATTTTAAATCCTATCAACTTTAAAAGTCTAAAATAGAAGTTCTAAGCAGTCCCGAGAGATCAAACCTCATAAAGAAGTAAAGCCAGGTGTGGTGGCATATCTTTAATCTCAGCATTCAGGAGGCAGAGGGAGGCTGAAGTCTGAGTTCAAGGTCAGCCAGGGATACAAAGTGAGATACTCTCTTAAAGAGTTGTTTTGTTTTTAATGACACATCCCAGATAATATTTAGGCTCCCCACCTCAATTATACATAAATCTCAAAAGAATTCTGAATTATGGCAAAATTTCTTGAAAAAGTGAGGTAGAACAGTTTTTAAAAGTAACTTACAAGTTGTTAGTTGCCTTAAATACTGAGATCAATGATCTCTAAAGGGGGGATAAACTGCAACTACAGTTTATAACAAAGGATAATGCTATATTTTAAAGATAGTCAGGAGCTGGGGGTGTGATGATATGGCTATAGACACTTGCCAACAAGCTGACGGTCAGAGTTTGATCTTGTGATCCACATAGTGGAAAACAGAGATCTGACTCCCACTTGTTCTCTGATCTTGATCGATCTCTTTCTCTCTCTCTCTCTCTCTCTCTCTCTCTCTCTCTCATTTCTCAATCATCTCAATCACGTGCACGGAGCTGACTGCTCAGTCAGTAGAGCCATTGCTTAGCATTCACAAAGCCCTGGATCCAATCACAAGTACCATATAAACGTGGGTATGATGCTAACGCTTGGAAGGTGGTGCCAGGAGGATCAGACGATTGAGGTTACCCTCTGTTACACACTGAGTTGAAGGTCAGCCCTGCTTAGATGAGACCCAGTCTCAAAAATGCTGAGAACCACATCCTTTTTTTTTTAAATATTTTTATTGGTTATTTTATTTACATTTCAAATGTTATACCCCTTCCTGGTTTCCCTTCCACAAACTCCCTATCCCACCCCAGAAACCCACATCTTAATGAACATTTTATTATAGTTTTGTACCACTTAGGTAGATGGATTAAAAGTCGCCATCCTAAGTGGTGGCTCGTGGCTCACACCTGTCATTCTAGCAGTTCGGAGGGTGGGGCAGAATTGTTGACACCAATGTGAGGCTACATAGCATGAATCCTCAGACCACCTTCGCGTTTCAGAAGATCTGTCTCTGTTCTCCCACTGCCATGGGGTTCCAGCTCCATCTGTGCCACTTACTTAAGGAGAAGGACATATCTTCAAAGTCTGATTCCCCTTCCTCTCAGTGAGATGGCACCGTGGTTGCCAGTACTTGGCACTAAGCCTGCGGATCTCCAAGACCAACATTGTGCAAGGAGAGAGGGTTTTTTTTGTTGTTGTTTTGTTTTTTAAAGATTTATGTATCTATTTTCTGTATGTGAGTACACTGTTGCTGCCTTCAGACACATCAGAAGATGGCAGCAGATCCCATTACAGATGGTTGTGAGCCACCATGTGGTTGCCAGGAATTTCAACTCAGGACCTTTGGAAGAGCAGTCAGGGCTCTTAACCACTGACTCTCCAGCCCCCAAGAGCTGACTCTTATAGGTTGTCTCTTATAACTTGTCTTCCCCTGACACTTGTTAAATAAAAAAAAAACAAATGTGGTAAAAATGTTTGAAAAGTCTCATTTATGCCATGCTTCCCTGCACGTCATTGCCCCATCGTCTGTTCCCTTGCGGAAAGCCCCCTGAGAGAAGTGTGCGTACCTATTTTTATGTACTCGATTCCTGAACTTCTTTTCCCCACTAACTCAATCTGTTCAGGCTTTTGTTCTCCACCAACTTTATTGAAACTGCTCTTCTCAGTGCCACCAATGACTTCTTGATCCTTGCCCCAATGATATACCTGCTCAACTTCATTTCACCTAGAGCAGTATCCAGCACAATGACCAACTCTTCTTTCCAAGAAACATGATTCATCTGCCCTTCATTACACCATTCGATCTAGTGTTTCTACTCCACAGTGTTTAGATATCTGAGACAGCCCTCCTTACTCCCACCAAAAAAAAAAAAAACAACAAAAAACAAAAAACATTTGGTTAGAGTCTTCCCCACGGCCCCCAACAACTCCATATTTATATTTGGTTAGACTCAAAATTGGGGAGTCATATTTAATTCTTCTTCCTTATTCTATTCCAACAGTACAGTCATCTGGTGGTTATATCATCCACACTGATCCCACAGTTGAGTTACTCTGGTAGTAAACTAGCTCACATCTCAGGTGGGTTAATAGAGTCTTCAGATGGCTTTGTTTCCTATCAGGTTAGCGCAGTCAGACCACATTTCTAAATACTTCAATGGATTCTTGTCTCACAGTAAGATCTAAAGACTGTAAAAACTTGTATGTGTGATTTACTCCCTTCCTTCCTTCTTTGCTTTTAGACTCTTCATTCACTGCTTTATCCACAGAAGACTCTATTTCTAGAAAATGATGCTTAAACGTTTTTAAAAGGCTCTTGCTCTGCGCCTGCTGCCTAAAACCCAATATCCCTTGTTTTCTCCCTTCTTTATATGAGTGTTATCTGGGCACTCTGTGGCCTACATGTAGCCTTCGGGCTCACCTGCAGAATCCCTGAGCACTATGCTGATCTACCTACAGAATCCTGGCTTTATTCTTCACCTTGCTATTCATGATTCTCTAGTTACTATATATCAATTTGTTCTGTGTACCCCTTTAGAATGTAAGGAATTTTCTGGACTTTTTTTTCAGATGCAACCTCAATCCTAACACAGATAAGTTCAGTATCAATAGGTTAACAATTATGTTTAATGCCTATATAAAGTACAAAGGAAAGTGCATTTTCAAAATTCCCCAAATGGAATTTGATTAAAGTTATACTCAGTATCTTCACTCTTAGTTCATCAATCAATATAACTAGTACAAGGAAACAATGGTCCAGGGAATTTATAGGGAAGTGGGAAACATTTTTTTTTTTTTTGTTTTTTTGAGACAGGGTTTCTCTGTGTAGCCCTGGCTGTCCTGGAACTCACTTTGTAGACCAGGCTGGCCTCGAACTTAGAAATCCTCCTGCCTCTGCCTCCCAAGTGCTGGGATTAAAGGCGTGCGCCACCACCGCCCGGCCTAGGGAAACATTTTTGTTCTAACACTATCTCTTATCTGGCTATGCTTTTCTGACTTTGGTGTACATTGATGGTCATTACCTGGGAGTGTTTTATAAGCATGTTGAATGCTGATAGCCATCTCAACTTGAGAAAGTTCAATTGTGAGCTGTTTATCATTTCCATAATATTATCTACTGTTGGTGATTTACTGGAACCTAGAATCCATTAGAAACACTAGGTGGTATTCCTGTTAACATCTTGTGGCTTGTATTTTGTTTGTTTGTTTGTTTTTTGAGACAGGGTTTCTCTGTTTAGCTCTGGCTGTCCTGAACTCACTCTGTAGATCAGGATGGCCTGGAATTCAGAGATCTGCCTGCCTCTGCCTCCTGAGTGCTGGGATTAAAGTCGTGGGCCACCACTGCCCAGTTGTATTTTTTCATCCACAAAAATAAAAGGTTTTTAGTCCCTACTTCTTTGGGACTGAAGGCCATCAGAGGATACACAATCTCACAGAATAAGAACTGCTGAATTCTTGGCCAAGGAGACAGCCATTGTTGAACTAGTTGGACCACAGCCTATAAGCCACTTTAACAAATTCCCTTTTTAATGTCAATTCTGTTCCTCTAGAGAACCCTAATACAGAGTACTGACTCTTCATGGTGATGTGTGGTGTCTATGTGCATGTGTGAACTTCACAGTGCTCCAAAATAAGAGATGGATATCCATTTTTATTGTAGAGAAATTACAGTAGTTAATCAGATTTTTGTGAACTTGATCTTGTTTTACCTTTGAGGCAGTCTTGATATATATATAGCTCAGGCTGTCCTTGAATTTGTGACCCTTCTGCCTAAACTTCCCAAGAGCTGGAGATTACAGGCCTTTGCCATCAAACCAGCTTGTAAATCCAATTTTAGGACAGTCCTAAAACCTAGCCCCATGTGACTGGAGTGAGGATGGAGACTGGTACTTGTTTTTTGGTTGGGCTTGTTAAGCGGCAGCACGCTGAGACACGCTGAGTTTTTACATTATTGTATGTATTTGCTTGTACATTCAGTTTTACACAGGACATTAGGAAAATGGCAAACAGTAGCAACTCTTGGAAACATCCAGATTAAACATTCTCAGAGTTCTGTAAAACTGTGACCTTGTGGAAGCTCTACTCCACCCAGGTCCTTTAGACATGTGACTTGGAGCCTTTTCTACAACATTCTTTCAGTATGAAAATCATGATTATATACTTGAACCAATAATATGTTATTTGTTTCCATAGAGTTCTATTGGGCAATATACTTTTGCTTTTTTTCCATAAATAGCAAATCCAGGAAACTATTAAGAGGTAAGATATACTGAAAACAAGCTTTTCAGAATATAGACGCCAAAGCTGCCTAACTCATTATTACACAGTAATATGGTTTGAATTAATCTACTTAAAGATGTTTCTTTCCAAGAGAAACTAAACATTCATCCTCTGGGAGATTTCGCTGCCTTCTACCCCCAATCAGGCATTGGGGATTATTCTGAATTACAAATCCTTCAAAAAAGTCAATTACAAATTTAGATAACTAAAGATATACAGATTTTATATTTTTTTAAAAGAAAATTTCAGATATATTCAGAGATATAAGGGTTTAAATCTCAGCTTTTTTCTTTTTTCTCTCTTTATTTTTTTTTCGAGATAGGGTTTCTCTGAGTAGCCCTGGCTGTCCTGCAACTCACTCTGTAGACCAGGCTGGCCTCGAACTCAGAAATCCACCTGCCTTTGCCTCCCAAGTGCTGGGATTAAAGGCATGTGCTGCCACTGCCCGGCTAAATCTCAGCTTTATAATTGGGTGTTATGAAACATATATCATTGAGAGAGCTACTGAATGTGCTTGTGAGGAGTGGTCAGTGCCAGATATGTAGTAGATGCCTAATGCATGCTAGCATGTACTCCAGGGAATGGTTAGATGAATGTAGCAAGTTTTTATCTTTTTATTTTTAATTTTTATGAGTACTGGTATTTTGTCAGCATGTTTGTTTGTGTACCACAAATATGTATTGCTTGCCTTGTGAATGCTGGGAATCAAACCCAGGGCCTGCTCTGGGAGAGCAGTCAATGCTTAACCATGGACCATCTCTCCAGCCCCAGCGAAAGATCTTGATAGCTCCCTAGTTATGTATGTATGTATGTATGTATGTATCTGTGAGATGGTTTCGCTTTGTAGCTTTGGCTGGGTTGGAACTCACTATGTTGACCAGTTAGCAACTGATCTCCCTTTGCCTCTAGTGTGGGTTTAAGGGCTTGTACCATCATGCCCAGGTTTTTTTCCTTTCTTTTATCAACTATTATCTTTGGGAACTGACTTAGGAGTAGCTGACGTCTGTTGCTCTCCATTGAACTGTGTTCTTGTTGCAGTTTCTCAAGGCTGCCTTTGGGTTTGTGAGAAAGTGGTGCCATTTTCACTGTGGGAGCTCTGTGCTAGGGGAGGAAGTGAGAGACGAACAGCTGAGTCTGTCTTGCAGGGAGGGAGAGCCCGGAAGGGGAGGGGCAGCTTCTGCTTTTTACAGTGCCTGCTTCTTTCTTTCTTTCCTTCCTTCTTCCTTCCTTTCTTTCAGGGTGCAAGTGTGTGTGTGTGTGTGTGTGTGTATTTGTGTGTGTGAACATAGATTTTTTCATACAATATATTCTGATTATTTCCCAGCTCCTTCCCTCACATCTAAATTCACTCTCTTTCTCAGAAAACAGGAATTTAAAAAATTGTAATAAGATAAAACAAACAAAAGAAAAAAAGCACAAGAAACAGATGCACACTGTGACACTCTTTTGAACACACAGAAATCATATAAAACCAGAAACCATAATATATGACCGGTAAGGTTAAAAAAAGAGTCCCAACAAAATGTTATAAGACAAAGAACCTCCCAAAACATCACTGAGCTGTTTTTGTATGGCCTGGCTTTAAGCATGGTTTGTATCCCCAGTTAATCTCTGTTAGAGAAAACGAATTTTCATTTGTGAGCAGTTATCAGTTGGAGATAGTTTCTGGTTTGGGGATAGGGGCATGAGTCTGTCCACCTCTCTTCTTAGTGCTGGTCAGCCCTGAGAACCCACCGAGGGCACACCCACACAGGGCCTGGACTCCTAGTGTTTGGGCTCTCTTTAAGGAATGTGTATGTAATTCTGAGCATCCCTCTTAGTCCTTTTTATGACAGCAAATGGTTGAGGATTCAGGAAGTGGCTAGCTCTCTCCAATCCCCAACCCCCTGGCCACACTTTGCTCTATTATTAGGTTGTTTGTTTTTCAAGGTGGGGTTTCTGTGTAGCTCAGGCTGGTAGACCAGGCTGACCTTGAACTCACAGACTGCCTGTGACCCCGGAATGGTGGGGCTGAAGGTGCGCCCCACTTCCAGACTGCTCAATATTCTTAATGTGGCTTGTTGTCTAGTCTCAAACTTTTACAGAGTTCGTCATTAAAGCTTTTAAACAAGTTCCAATTTAAGTACAGTCTTGCTTCAATGAGAATGTTTTTGCCTCCATTACAACAACAAAAAAAAAACAGACTACTTGCTTATGGAATGGACACAACTACTATTTCTTTAGGAATACTTAAACATTCTTGATAATGTGATTAGTTTACAAACTTTTCTAGCAATTTATCTATGCTGTTTCCCGAATTATCCTGAAAGAAAAAAAAAGTATGTTTCTGATATATAAGTTCTCTATTTTCCACAGCATTTGCTTATATGGTTCTCTAACATACTAGAGTAGACTCTGCTGTTCCCATTTTATTTCTTCAATCTGTTTTGGAGCTTTAGAATCACACTACTTAACCATAAAATACTTCTGGTTGAAGTCTCCTAGGGTCAAGATTGCCTAAATTGAAACCCAGTTTGGTTATTCTCTCTTGAGTTTTATTACTTGTAAAATGGGGGTTGAAATTATCACTTGCCACGAGATTAAATAACAGGTTATTATTTTCAATAGAAAATTGATGAAAGCAATTATTGATCAGGGATCTATTTGCTACAGTACTTGGGCAATTTATTTATGACCCCATTTCATCCTCTATAAGGCAAGGATCCTAGTTTTACTGTTCAGATTAATAAATTCTGGCTATGAAGCTTAACCAACTATTTTCAAGGTCACACAATTAGGCACCAGCTCCACCTTGCTTGGTTGCAAAGCGCACACCCCTCCCTTTCAGGTTTTGTTTTAAGGTTCCCTTTCGGTGTATGATTAATTCACCTTAGTTATAGAAAGCCAAGTGCAAATGTAAAGAAAAGGGTTAAAGAAAAAAAAAAAAAGAAACATCCGTGGAACTTAACTACGTATGGTTATTATCAGCATGAAAAGAGGTTTGTTTACAAGTTATTTTTAAAAAGACGACCTCGTGTTTCTGGATTCCTCTGAACACCTCTAAAGTACGAAGGTTGATCGCCAAGTTCTGTGCGACTGGGAACCCCTCTCTTGGAAGCCTCGGACTTTCAGTTCGCCCTTTTTCGCCCTCCTTGATCCTGCTCGATCATTCTCCTCGTTGCTTCTCAACTGCATACAGGCTCTAACCTCGGGGTCCGGAACACCTGCGTTCCACGTGATCGCGGGGCTAAAGGGCAAAGGTGGCCTTACGGAGGGATCCCGAGGAATTAGGAAAAGGCTGACCTCCCTCCGAGCAGCAAAAGACCCAGCCCTACAGAAACCCGGAAGACGTTGCGCGACCGGCGGGAGGAGGGTGTGGCCGAGAGCCCATTGGACGGCCAGGAGGCGGGGCTTGCGCTGACAGCAGAGGGGAACCTAGAGTGGTTGCTTGCTCGGTGGCAATGGGTTCCGCCCCAAAGGCGTGATAGTGGGCGTGGCGACGTCGCGTGACGCCATAAGGGGGGCGGGACGCGGCTTAATAAAGCCGGCCTGAGGGCGCGTTCGCCAGTTGCTGCTTGGGACTTGGTCTGCGCGGTTGGTGTACAGCGTTGCGGTTTTGCTGTCACGTACCTTCCCTGAGCCTGGGACTGAGGGGGCGCGCGCGTGTGCGTGTGTTGTGTGAGGGACAGCGGGACTCGGGCAGGGCTGTTCCCTGCTCCCTTTTCCCTTAGCGGAGGCGGCAGTGCGCACGCTTGTTTGCTCGCCGCCCACTTGGGAGCGAGCTCGGGGTGCGGAGTGCGTCTTCCTTTTTTGATTTTGGAACTTGAGAGAGTCTTTTTCCCCTCCCTCTTACATTTTTTTTTTTCTTTTGGCGTGGTGCTTTTAGGGCTGGTTTCCCCGGCCCCTGAATAACCACTTCCTGACCCTGGTCGCCAGTCCTGCCCCAGGTTTGCCCCCCCGGCTCTGCCCCTGGCCCCCGAGGGTGGGAAGCCTTGCCTAGCGGGTCTCTGAAGCGTAGCCGCACCTGCCTCAGTATGCATGGGGTCAACGACCCTCCTCTTTTTATAAAAGACATTAAGGCCGGACTGAAAAACTTAAATGTCGTCTTTATTGTCCTGGAGATAGGTAAGTGAGGTCCGCAGCCCGCCCCACACCCTCGAGCGCTCGGACCTCTTCCCCGCTCGCGACCCCACGTGCTCCCGGCCGAGACTCCTACCCGGGGACAGAAGTCAGTCACGTAGCGTGCCGGAGGAGGGTGAGACAGCTCCCTCGAATGAACTCCTTATCTAACACACCTTTCCTTCTCTCCCCTTTTTGATTTTTAAATCTTCCACAGGACGAGTGACCAAAACCAAAGATGGCCATGAAGTGAGATCCTGCAAAGTAGCTGATAGAACGGGAAGCATCACTATTTCTGTGTGGGATGAGATCGGAGGGCTCATACAGACAGGGGATATTATTCGATTGACCAGAGGGTAGGTGTGCATAAATTGGGGTAGGTGTGGGGCTGGCTAACTTCCGGGTTTCTGAAGTTGCCTGGCTCTTCCATGGGCCACTTCAAGAAGTGAGCTGTTTTAGTGGACCACATTGGGAGCAGCTCACCTTCCACAGCTAGTTTGTTTTAGGTAGAGAATTAACTCCTTCCCTCCAATTTTAAAGGTTAATTTTATTTTTGAGAATACCGTATGGAAGTCAGTCACATTATCCTTTCTCCCCCTTTTTTCGAGACTGGGTTCTGTGTAGTCCTGGTCGTCCTGGAACAAGTTCTATAGATTAAACTGACCTCGAACTCACAGAGATATGCCTGCTAGTCAATTCTGTGTGCCACACCACTTGGACATATTTCCTTTTTAATCAGTCCATGTATGAGGTATAATGTCTTCCACCTCCTTACTTTTTTGGTACCTTGAAATCCTGTCAATACTTTATTTGTACTCATCATTTAGGTGAAATGGACATAAATGAATAGCTGGGAAATGTAGCTCTTAACTTTACCTTCATTTTGGAAGCAGTGTCTCCTGTATTCCAGGTTCTTTTTGGACTTTAAGATGCTCAAGAGAATGATCTTGAATTTCTGATCTTCCTGCCTCTACTTCCCCGGGTGGTAGGATTCCAGGCATATACTTAAACGTCCTGGGAATGAACCAAAGGCCTGCTGCATGCTGAGCAAACATTCTGCCATCTGACTTATAGACCCAGCTTGAATTTTAACATTTCTGTAGTCACATATGTACTCAGAAAAGATGAAGATGGTATCTGGAATACTCATTCTTGAAAATGATTTCATCTGTAAGATCAGTGTTTCACAAAAACCAAAATAATAAAGTGGCAGAAGGGCATCTTTGATTTATTCAGAACATTTAGTTGGTTAAGGAGATGGAATACTTTTTTTCATAGACTTGAAAATCTTACCAAATGTTGGTCTTAAGAAAAGTCTGGGAAAGAATCTTAAAAGTAGAATATGGAAGCTTCTGTGATTGGGAGAATTGTAATAATTTTATTGGTAGCCATTAGAAAAATAGTTGTCAATTTCTGTTGGGCTAACAGAATCTCAGAAGTATTGAGTCTTTGGGCAGAAGCTCTTTGATACTATCTTACTGGCCTCCCAACATTCTCAGGAAGTGAGGTAAAGTATCATCAAAGCAGGAAGTGAGAGTCAGAATTTAGGCATCTTATTCTCATACACTGAGTCATTGTGACACTAAATTACATCTTTTTAACCTCCAAGTCTTTTTCCACAAAAGAGAATCAATCGCTTCCTTTGGATGGTATGGGGAGAACTACAATACTACTACTAATCATAATAATATGTTTTAAGCCATGAAGTTACCCACCTTGCTAGTTGTACAAAGAAACATTGAAAAAAAAACAGACTTTGGTCTGATTCTGCTAATCTAGATTTAATGAAGTCATTCACATTTAAAATTGTTCACATTAAACAATTGGTTTCATTATGTTGATATTAAAAGTTGCAAAATTTGGGAAGGCCAGCAGGGCAAGAGGAAGATTAGTGGTTTATCTTTTTTTAGCTCCTTTATAAAGTTGTGCCAAACTTTGAGGAGCTTGAGAACTGCTGTCTGCAGAAGTAGATATAATAATGTTATATCATCCTTGACCATGTCAATAACTGTAAATGAAAATACTAGTGTGTTGACTTTATATACCTTGTAGCTGAAAGGCAATACAAATACTGAATTTCTACTATAAGAAGCTCCTCCTTAGAATAGACTTTCAATTCTATTTCTTTTTTTTTTTTTTTTTTTTTTTTTTGGTTTTTCGAGACAGGGTTTCTCTGTGTAGCCCTGGCTGTCCTGGAACTCACTTTGTAGACCAGGCTGGCCTCGAACTCAGAAATCCACCTGCCTCTGCCTCCCAAGTGCTGGGATTAAAGGCGTGCGCCACCACTGCCCGGCTCAATTCTATTTCTTTGAGTGTGTCTTTTGTCTCCTTCCTTTCTTCTCCTCAACCAAGCTGCACACAGGTGTTAATACCTAAGTCAGACTTCAGAGTGCAGAAAGCATGTTCTTTCCTCTAACTGTAAGGGAGAGAATTTTATAGATATTTCTTTCTTTTTTTAAAGTTTTATTTATTTTATGTATGTGAGTACACTGTAGTTGTCTTCAGACACACCAGAAAATTGCATTCAATCCCATTACAGATAGGTGTAAACCACCGTGTGGCTGCTGGGATTGAACTCAGGACCTCTGGAAGAGCAGTCAGTGTTCTTAACGGTTAAGCTGGCTCTCCAGCCCCTTACAGATGTTTCTTCTGTTGAAATTGTCTGTTTTAAAGTAATTTTAAGATGAACTTTAGTTAACGAATCAAACCAATTCTTCACTAAAAAAAGCCCCTCCTTTGTTAAGTGCTGATACAATTATTATCTAGAAATAACAATAAATATATACTTTTCCAGAACACTACTTTGTTCCACTCCATTTTCCTTGTAGATGGGCTCAAATTTGAATTATTCTTGTTTCAGTTTTCTCAGTGCTGGGATTCAAAATGTGTGTCACCATGACTGGTCAAGTTTTTCTCAAGCTAGGCATAGGGGCCATTCCAGTTCCTCCTGAGGCTAAGGCAGGAAAATGGCAAGGTTGAGGGCTACTTGGCTACAGATCAAGTCCAAGACCAATCTGGACAGCTTAGAGAGATGCCTAAAATAAGGTTTAAAAACAAGTTCTAGGAACATAACTTAGTGGCAGAGTGCTTGCCTACCTAGTATGTTCAAGGTCTGGGTTCCATCTCTAGCAGTAAAAAAAAAAATTAACTAGGGTTTTGGTTTAGATGATTATGTCATAATGTGGCAGTAGAATTTTCTTTGTATAACTTCTTATTAGAGTTACAGTGACTGTATTTGACTTGGCATGGTGAGTAGACCTATGTATAAAAATATACTGAAAAGCTAAGTAGAACTATACATTCTACTGAAAGCATAATTTACTTTCCCTCTAGATATGCATCAATGTGGAAAGGATGCCTGACACTTTATACTGGGAGAGGTGGTGAACTTCAAAAAATTGGGGAGTAAGTATTAAAGTGCATTTTGTTTAATTAAATTTCAAATAATGTCTGTAGAATAATTGGTAAGTATAAACTATAAACCACTCATTTGGCCTTTGGAGACTTGGCTTTATGCCGTAAGTAGGTAACTGTTTTAAACACTATCAGGTCTGCTCCCTTTTTGGTTGAGAAGGTGAGCTTTTCCTAGTTGACCTGAGTTTTGGCCAGCCCCAGCGGGGCCCTGTCTGTAACTTTAGAAAAATGTGTCTTCCAGGTGTCATTTGAAGTATACTCTCTTAATTTACTAAAATAGAATCTATACATGGGTTTCAATCTATAGCTTAAATTTTCATTGTTTCTGTGGATGAATTTGTACTAGAGTTAAAGGAACTTTGAGCAGTGAAATTTGAAGCCTTCTGTTTGACCTATTCGTACAGTACAAGCAGACACACAGTTAGTGTGTGCCACCTGGGTAATGACGTCCACCCTGACCTGCAGGAACATGTGGGAATGTAAAGGTGCTTTAGTCTCCATGCTGGCCTAGCTGTCTGGGTTTCATCCATAATGTGTGTTATACATAATGAAACAAATTGTTAGTCCATTCTTTTTGGTTGCTATCGCTTAGGTATATCTTAGTGCCCATTAGATTGGAGGATATTTAAAAAGAGAAGTCACCAATGGAATTAAGAGAGGGAAAAAGTGTAGTCTGATTAAACATCAGAATCTGAGTTCACCCTCATCAGGAAGGATTGTTGGGACTCTTGTAGTTTCAAATATAGTGCTCTTTAGAGTAATGTGTTATGAAGGTCTTTGGGGCAGAATTGCAGGATCTGGCTAGATAGTGATGGCTACAGAGATTCTACAATAATGGAGGTCAACTAGGTGAAGAATCACAGGAAATTACTCATTTCCTCATGGCTTTTCTTTGTCAGGGTCAATTTAAGATTTTCCCAAACTGTATCTAGTTCTTTTTAGAATTGAAGAGCTATGAATGTGCTTATATGTGAACAGGGTTTCAAGTTGTGCTATCAGCCTATAAGAACTCTGTCTTAATCATTGAGAATTTATTCTTTATATTTGCTGTACCTCTAGTACAAATTCATCCACAGAAACAATGAAAATTTAAGCTATAGATTGAAACCCATGTATAGATTCTATTTTAGTAAATTAAAAGAGAGTATATTTCAAATGACACCTGAAAACACATTTTTCTAAAGTTACAGTTTGATTTATTCTTTACCTTTGCAGATTCACAGTGATTGGGCATAAGAGGGATTCCATGAAAGAATCAAGTAGATTGGTGTTATTTGGGATATAATTATTTAGGAAATTTTACAAATGAATTGTATTAGTTAACATGCTACTGTTAAGGTAATTTTTTTGACACCTAAGGTTTTTATTCTTGTAAGTTAAGGAAATTATACAAAAAGGTTCAGAAATCATTTAACTTGTCCTTTATTTTCTTTCAGATTTTGTATGGTGTATTCAGAAGTGCCAAATTTCAGTGAACCAAACCCAGATTATAGAGGACAGCAGAACAGAGGGGTAATTAATCCAAATATATGGTATATTTTTATGATTGTATAGTTTTATAGTTGGGTTAAGTTGACTTTATACCACAGTTCTATCAGTAGGGTAAGCCTCTGATGTTCACAGTGTAATGAAAAGAATTATAAACCAATCTTGAGGACTGGTGATGTAGCTGAACTGATGATAGACTGCTTGTCTAGCGTACATGAAACTCTGGGCTCAGCCACCAAGTACTGCAAAAGACAAACATAGTGGGGTTTGAAGTGAAGTACTATTTCTCAGGAGGTTGGAAGTAGGTTAAGAAGTTCAAAGTCATCCTGGGCTACATACGGGTTTGAGGCCTAATTGAGGTACATGAGACCCTTTCCAAAAAAGAAATCTTTAAAGTAGCCTTTATTACATTCTGTGAATCCATACATAATTTGTGACACATGCTGTTTAGTATTTTGCAGACTGAAGGAAGTATCAGGTAGTACTGAGTATAATAAAAGCTGTAAGAGACTTGAGAAAGATTTCTGAATACTTTAACATTGAATGGATATGGACAAACCTTTAAATATTATTAAATCATTTTTAAAAAGAAAAAATATATATATTATTTTATGAATGTGTTGCTTTTGTCTTTTAGGTACAAAATGAACAGAAGGATAAAATGAGCGCCAGTACATTCGGGCCAGTGGGTAAGACATGTAGACATTATATGAGAAATATTAAAAAAACAAAACAAAACAAATAAAACCTCTTAATGCATAATTTAGTGTTAAGGAGGAACTCCTTGTAAACAAGTATGCACAAATAAAGGATTTTGGGGAAGGTAGAAGATACTTGTATATGCCAGTGTATTGAGCACATTCTTATTTAAACACGAACCCACTATGCTGAACATTGATTAGTAATCGTCTATGGTGTAATGGTTATTTATAATATATGCAGAATTATTGGTTGTTTTGGCACACTACTAGAAAGCTATCCAGATAAATGTGTTGTAGAGTAGGCATCAGTGAATACCTTAACATTCTAGGTGCTCTTAGCTGCCATTTTAAAAAGAGCAGCCTGTCTTCCTCAGACCTCTCACCAGTGATCTTGGAGTACTAAAAAGTCTTTTGTTTTTAAATAACCTAGGATATGTCTTTTGAGATGTATCTTTCTGTAATTGGAGATGATTAGGGTAGCTGAAGGCTTATTTGACCAGCTCACATTGTGGAAAACCTGTTTGCCAATAGCTTGATTACATTGAAACATTAATTGTATTTGAGTCAAACACCAGCACTCAAACATTTCTCTGCAATTAATTTTTTTTTTTGGTGTGTTTGTTTTTATACTCTATTCTTAATGCTCAAGTTGTTTTTTCCCCTTTCTATTCATTCAGTACCAAGTAATGTATTTGCTAATATCCTTGTTGAGCCTCAGAGCTCACATCTTTGCATTATAGAATAAAAGTGCTTATTTTTCCTGGTATTTGTAAACATTCATAGTGCGTGGATGAACTTTAATGATTGTGTTTCTGTAGCATAATGTGGACCATTTCTGAATTATTTTTTGTGTTCTTATCTTAGGAAATGGTGATCAGACTGGCCCTGAATCTCGGGGATATCATCTTCCTTATGGCAGAAGCAATGATCCTGGACCTATCAGTCCACAGCTACCAGGAGCATCTAGTAGTCAAACAGTCAGTACCACAATAAGTAATGCCAGAGATCCGAGGAGAGCCTTTAAAAGATGATCTAAGCCAAAGAGACAACATGTAGTTTTTAAACTACATGAACTACTTGAACACTTAGTGCACTTTTATTTATTCTTAACTGTGAAAACTTTGTCTCTTACGGGTTTCCTTTTATATTTTTGGTTTGTTAAAAAGAGTAGTTAGTTTTTACTGAAAAAACTTAACACTGCTCAGTTACATCCTATTGAAGAATAGGAACTTTGAAAGCAGGAACATTTATTTTTAGAGCAAGAACTTACTGGGTATCACTTGAAAATTTGTCCCTGTTTAGAGGGTGAGTTACTTAAGACACCAGCTTATATATAGCCTCTGTGAGTCTGGCTTCTGCATAAACTTTGCGATGTTTGTCATAATGTTTAATGGAAAATGTTCTTTTGTCTTAAACTTGGACATTGCCACCTGAAGCAATAACCACCCCAAGCCAGAAACTTGGTCAATGTTGACATTTTTTTTAAGTGTTCCTGATCCAGGAATGACTTGACTTCCTAGAGTGACTGCCTGCCATTAAGATATTTCCAAGGACAGAATCATCCTAAACTCTTGTTTAGTGACCAGATAACCAGATTCTTTATCAGAATTATGGAATAAAATATGTACTGTAACAAGTAATTTTTAGGAGAAAACTGTTTAAGATAATGCTCTTAACATTTGTTGCAAACATTGAAGATTATTACATTGAAGAAAAATTTACAACTGAGTCCCTGAATGTTTTATTTTTGAAATACCATGTTAAGTGTTGAAGTGTAATTGGAGGGATTGAAGGGAGCTATAACACCTTATTGGTCTCATTGATACTAGTTATAGTACTTTTGAGACAGGATCTTTCTGTGCAGCCCTGTCTGGGTTGGAACTTACTATATATTATCGGGTGGGTCTCTGAACTAGATTGACCTGCCTCTCTCTTCCTGGTGCTGGGATTAAAGTCGTGCAGCATCACACAAGGCTAATCTGATTATTTGAAAAAAGAATACGCATGGTAGTTATTGTAGCAAATACAAATCAAATTGAATTCATATAGCCATGTAACTACTGGTTATAAGTAGTCAGGTAGAAGTAGACACTCCCTTTCTTCCAGGAGTGTGTGTGTTTGAAGTTTCTGAACAAGTCACATAGCCTTACTAGCAAAAGTTAAATGGTTCAAGAAGTGATTATACCTCTGTTAAGGTGGGATATTTGTGATGGGACTTCACTTATGGTGGGTAATTGGTCATTTTTTTCATTGTTAATATTTGTCTCTCCTTAAATATTGTCTCTTGAGTAAAACTTGCTCTGATGATACCTACTTTTTTTTTACTCTTTTCAGTAAACATGGAGAGCCCAGTCTGTTTTACTGAAGTTGTAATCAGCTTTAGCCTGGCTCTCCCTAGCTCTGTACCTGTCATTTCTCCTTACCTCATATTGTAAAATAAGAAAGGTTTTGTTCAACTTCAGTAGCATTTGAATATAGTTTGTGTCAAATTTTTTTCTAATTCAGTTTAACAGATTTTCAGTAAGCACTGTATTAGGCTCTGTGTGGAAATTATCATAGCATTTTGAGAAGTCACAAGGAGTTTATTTTTTGGTTTATAAGTACAGGACTTTGAAATTTGTCATTTGTTCATATATTAATAATTATAGCTAATCTGGCTTTATGATTTTTTGTTTATGTTTCTGAATCCTTCAAAAAAGTTACTTAAGGGTTAGGATAGCTTGTGTTTTGTGATTATAGATGTTTTGAATAAAAATAAATGACAAACTTATCTTAAAAATCTAAGATACAGGAGTAACAACTTTTATTTGTGGTAGGATATGGTGTTAAAGGTGATTTTAAAGAAAGGATTTGAACTTTATAGATTTTAATAGGGTGAGGTATGGCTCAGTGGGCCCTCAGTTCTGACTTCGTTTTCTTCTCACCTATGACTACTAGGCATGTTGTGATTAGGAAAATAAGCAGTGCTACTCCTCTGTGGATTTAGGACTTTGACTAGGTAATGACAATAACTTCTGGTAAATGATCAATCAATCTTGTGGTCTCATCAAAATGTTATAGAGGAAATGCTGAACTCAGTATGGAGGTATCCTGCTTTGAAATACTGGCATTAAATAGAAAATAGGATTTTACTTATAACTGATACTTGTCTCAGTAATTTTACCTGTCTGTGGTTTGACTTATTAACAAGTTTCTTTTTTCTTAAGGGAAACTTCTAAAACCAAAGCAAAGTGAAATCCAAACAGTAATGAATAATTGCCTTTCCAGTCTGCTTGGATACCACTCATCAAGAAGTTATGGAAGAAAATGTCAACCTTCCTCCTCTCTGGTGCATTCAGTTATCAATGATGACAAATTTCAATAAGACCCAATGAAACACAAAACATAGTATAGAAATGCACTTCTAGGATTGGGTCCCCTTTACTGTTCCTAGGCACAGTTCTGGAGTAGAACAAACATACACATGATCAGACTAGCCTTGCCCCTTTTTTCTGGCCAAGTTTACAGGGAGTTACCACAGGATAGAAAGTAAAATGTGAAGTCTAAATGCCCGAAGGCTGAAGTTTGCCTCACAGAAGCACTTTTAAAGAAAGAAATAGTTTTATGTATTTATTATGTGTGTATGATGCTTGTGGGTCAGAAGAGGGCACCAGATCTCATAGATGGTTGTGAGCCACTATGTGGTTGCTGGGATTGAACTCAGGACCTCTGGAAGAACAGCTAGTGCTCTGAGCCAGGAGAGAAGTACAGTTTTCCTATACTTTACCAACTCTGTTTTGCTTTTTCTCAGTAGTCTTAGGAACTGTGCTAAACATGAAGAGTGATTAATTTTTAAAGGATAGTTTGAAGGTTAGCTGGCCTTTTTATTTTTTAAATTTGAGATTACATACTGAGTTTTCTTTACAGTCAGTGGAGTTGCTGAAACTTTTCCCTTATTAGGTATGCTAGTGAGCATAATGGCTGTTTGCTTGAAGCTGTTTTAGGTTGTGTGTGACTCTGTGTATTCTAATGACTATGAATGACACTGGAAGCAACATAACAGTTTCCCAAGTAGGCATGTGCCAAGCTAGCTCTAACCTCACTGAGGTCTTGCCTCCCTATTTGTGTAAAGCCTGATATTTAGTTCTCTCTCTTACCCGATGAAAGTGGTAGGTACGGAGATGAGATCTTGTGTGCTGAGACTCTAGACATTGATTACAAGTAGGAGTGATTAAACAGCCCCACATCTCATGGTTATAATGATTAACACTTTAGGTGTGCTTCCGCTAACATCTAATTGTGACCTTTGAAAATGCACTATGCACTATCACTCATGTATTAGTACATCCTAAGGAAGCAGCTAGAAGATTGTTTTCTAGATATATTTAAGTTCACTAGATACCTTAAGGTTTTCTTTTTTGGGAATATACTAGAATTTGGATCGGAAAGCTTTAGCCAAATTATGTCAAGTTTCATAATGAACAAAGACTTGATATTTCAGAAAGCACAAATTACAGACTCAAGATCAAGTCCATTAAGTTACTAATAAGCATTTTTCCACACTAACATTAGGCCCAAAAATACTACCAAAACCTAGTTTTTACCTTTGTGAGGTGTTCAATATAATAACATTTCAACCAGTAGGTCTTTTAGCCATTTGAAGAGTAAAGGTATACAACCCAAAATTTTATGATATACTCCCAAGGGTTAAGAGCTGGGTGACTTTTTCTGTAGTAGCTTAATTCTGCAGATTTATTGATATATCCATACTGAAGGACTGTAGGCATATTTTAAAAAGCTTACTGTTTCCAGCTAGAGATTAAAGATAATTCTATGCTTACTAAAATTAAAAACATCTGGATCCAAGCTAGGACACCTTGTTCACAAACTATGGAGTAAGCTTGAAAATACATTCAGTAAAATTCTGGTTTTAAGTCACATAGGTGAAGCTTTTCAGAAGCATGGATTGCCACTCTTATCTGGAAAGGAACTTAGAATTTGCATCAAACACTCTAGAGATCTTTGTCTACTGTCTTGCTGTCTCCTTTTTACAAGGAGATTATTTTGGAAGTGTGTTTTCTCTGTTCCTTTTCTGCAAATCTAGAATGTACTAAATTGTGTTGAGCACGGGAAAATATATTTAGAAGAATGTTCAAAGTACAGAGTACTGGGTGAAACAAGTGTTTCTAAGTAGAAGTAATTAGCCCCTCTACATAAGAATGCAGGAAATTTGGAATTAGGTTAAAGTAGAATCAAATTAGAAGAAAAAAAGCTAGGACTGGAGAGATGACTCAGCGGTTAAGAGCACTGACTGCTCTTCCAGAGGTCCTGAGTTTAATTCCCAGCAACCACATAGTGGCTCACAACTATCTGTAATGGGATCTGATACCCTCAGCTACAATGTACCTTTATACATTAGATAATTCTTAAATAGTTGCTTCACTTAAAAAAAAAGAAGAGAGTGAAGCTGAGATTGGATATCTTCTGAGAGGAAGTCTGTTGTGGCCCAGGCTGGCCTGCCTGTCTCCCTCCCTCCCCCCCCCCTCAAACATCTGCCTGCTTCTGCCTCTCAAGTGCTAGAATTAAAGGTACACCACCACTGCGCAGCACATCTTCAAATTTCAATCCCACCTTAAGCACAATTCCCACATGAGTTTGAAATATTTATCACTAAGACTAAGACTTCAAGTTGCTGGGCTACTTGGACAAAAGTCAGCACTAGAGCCATCTACTGGTAATGATTGTGTAGTTTCTGTGGCTGAATCTGATTTAGCCAGTTTAAGGTATCCATTACCCAACAGGATAATTTGATTTATGAAGGAAATAGATGACATTAAGAAAGGATCATAAGAAATTGGAAAGTCCCCTCATTTAAGCCTATCAAACATTGAACTGCCCTCAAAGATGCCAAGATTGTTTTTTCAAGATTTAAAAAATGGACTTTTACCTGGATGTTTAGATGTGTACCATATGTGTTCCTCGTGCCTGTGGAGGACAGAAATGGGCAGCAGATACCTTGCAACTGGAGTTGAGATGGTTGTAAGCTGCCAGTTGGGTGCTGGGAATTGAACCCAGGTTTTCTGTAAGAGCAGCAGAACATGAAGTTGTTCTTAGGAACTATTTCATTATTCAGTGTTTTTTATGCCAAAATAACTTGCTATTTTTGTAGTTATATGAACTTTGCATATCAGAACTCAAATGTAAGAATGTAAAGTGAAATCATAGTTTTGAGCTGGGAAGATCTTGATTTGAGTCCTGTATCTGCTATTGTACCAGCTTCATGGCTGTGAACCTAACAAAGGATAATGGGGCTGTAGAGCAGTATTTGAGGAATCTGAGCCAGTGTATACAAAACATGTCCATAGTCAAGGCTCAACGAATATTAAGCCCTTTATAACTCTTGGAAGTAAGACAAATGCTGTTATTTCCCCATACCACTTGGAAAGAATTCAGAAAAGTAATTGAATAGCAAGAAATTTATGAGTTTAAAAAAAAATTGGAGGTGAGACATGTGTAGTTTGGACTGGCCTTGAGCTCTTGATCTTCCTGACACAGACAAGGCAAGAACCACTGTTCCCAACTCCAATTGAAAATTACAAGTTTTTGTACATTTCCCTGATAATAGAAAAGCATGTATTTTGCTAATCTACTGTGACAGTACAATAGGGTGCGCTTTCATTGCAAAGATCTGACCAACTAATCAAATACACCAAGCTGCTTTTCTCCTTTGCCCAAGAGGGTCCTCTATCTGCCTATGAAAGTGTAGTGGAAGAGGGACCTCTTGTGGGCAAATGTTTGGGCTAGAGCACAAGGTTAGTGGCCCAGCGGGAAGGCAGCAGACACTCTAGAAGGCATTCCTGCTTAGATGTCATGATGTATATTTGCAGGTATAGAGCAATTTGGTTATAACTACAGCCTTGAATAATGTTTTCAACATTTTTCAAAAAACTGAATTTTACAGACACCTGTATTCATCTAAATTTTGTATTAGCATCTAACTTTCTATCTATCCATCAGAGTCAATCCATCTGAATCCATTTCAAACAGTAGGGTTTTCTTGAATATTCCAACATGACTGTTCATTGGAATTTTCAAGTTTCAGGGTAAATTTATATACAATGAAATGTCCTATTTTAGGTGCACTTGTGGCTTTTAGCAGATGCCTCACACTCATGAAATCCCATTAAAATTCAAAATATTGTCACTAGAAATTTCAGTTATGCTTCTTAAAACCACATGAAACTAATGTTCCCTATTAGCCACCAACCAATGTTAGAAGTTTATTTCAGGTAAAAGAGATTTAAAGTTTCAGATTTCTTCCTGGTAGCCCTGGTTTTTTTGGGGGTGGGGGTAGGCAGTGCAGAGCTAAAGACTTCCCTCAGGGATGACATTATTATACCTTGTGGTATGACAGCACCAACTCTGGTATAGAAAGTTGAAAGCAGAGCATTACTTAGGAACGTGAGTGTTTTCAGGACAGGTGCTCAGCTGGAGAATTTTTTCCCCAACCTTTTTTATTGTGTTACTGTTTTGTGTATAAGCCAACTCCAAATGCCCTCTGCTGTTTTTGAGTTTTCATAGTTCTCACTGTAGGTTAGATTCAGTTGGCACATTGCTTGCGTAGCAAAGATGCTCTGTGTGTGTGTGTTTGTGTGTGCTCACAATATACAACATAGTTTCATTTCCAGTTTCTATATTTGACCAAGCCCACTCAGTCAACTGGTTCCCCAGTGCAGGAGTAAGGATTAAAAAGAAAGAAAAACAGACAATGCTGCAGCATGACCCCAGTCAATTCTGAGAATGAAGGCAGGTTTAATAATTTCCAATCCACTTTTATACCATTTTAATTACATGCAGGTATTGAGATCAATAGTAGTACAATGAGGAACAAGCAAGACAATAAGCACAAAGCCGCATGATCACTCCAGTGATCGCTGTTTCTAAAGGATGATCAAGATGTCTGAGCCTACTACTTTGCCCTAGCCTAAAGTCATAATCATGACTAAAGCCTGCTTCTTTGTCCAGCCCTAATGTCAGATTTCTGCCTAGACTTCTTTGTCATGCCCTGATGTTAGATTGCTGCCAAACAGCCCGTTTCCTTGTTCTTGGCCAATGTTAAACTCCTTGGCCAATGTCAGACTCCTGCCAGGTGGCACAGCACCCCAATAAGGCTCTCTACATATATTGATCACATTTTCTATTTGCATACATTCTTACCACTTGGGTATTCAGGATTCTCTCCTTTAATAGATGAATTTATTGAGCATGGATGATTTGGTATGTCCGATGCTAGCCAGTTCCCTATGTTGTGCTATTTTATAAAATGATGCTGTGGTGGATGCTTTATCTTCAATAAAAGGATAAAATAGTTTGCCCAAGATCATACAAGAAGGAAGTGACAAAACTCCACATAAAAAAATCCCTGTACTTTTAACTGCTGAATGATATTGATGCATTGAGGCTCTTGCTGGCATACTGGATAGGGATTCAGAAGAGACACAATTGTGGCTATAAAAAATCTATAGGCAGAGGGAAAGATGGAATGAAACACACAAACTTTAACATTTTACTTGGGATTAACCATACTTTAAATGTCAACTAATACAGATCTGACTAATCAAATCTACAGCCAAGTGGCACATTACATCAGCAAAAGAAATGTGGACTTTGAGCATTAGTCTAGCACCATTCCCACTAACCCCCACACAAACTTTAAAATAAAGCCTTAAACTCCCCCAGTGTTTGGAGAAGAAATGGCTCAAAATCTCTAAGCATTAAACAAAGACTGATACATTTGACTACATTTATATAATACAAATTAAAACCAAATGAAAAGCCAGGAAGTGTATTTTATTTCATACTGAACAAGTGCTAGTGTTCCTAACATGCAAAAAGCATATAGGAGGCATACAAAGGTTTCCAACTTCATTCAAACGAGATTGAGTTTTAACACACACTGCTGAACTACTATTACATTTAGAAAAATCTATGAAAGTTTGACATGTTTTGGTGACTGAAGGAGCAAATTCAGGTTTACACTTGAATTTGCCTTTGGGAAGGGCTCTTAAACCTTTCCCTCTTGGAGTGGTTTTTTTTGTTTTTTGTTTTTGTTTTTTTTTTTTAACTATTGAGGCTTTATACCTGCCATCCTACTCCTTTGTGCTGGGGATAGCATAAAATGATAGAACTGCCTGAAGCAGGCCTGGATGGAGACATCTCAGAAGCCCACAGCAGCTCCTTATAGAAAAGGATAGGGTCTGGGACCCTTAGAAGTAGGAGACACATCCCTCCAGGGAACCCACCATCTGAAATAAGGGACTGCCTGCACTAGGCCAGGATGGAGACATCTCAGTAGCCTGCAGCAGCTCTTTGTAACAACAGTTATTTCCATTTATTCTAACCTTAGCCCTGGACAACGCCTGTATAGATTTCATTTGGGTGTGACTGCTTTTCAGTTGGCCTTGGTGTGTATAATTATTATATCTGGCTTTCTTATCTATTTCTCCTTCTGCTCTGGCAAATTCTGTGAACTAGATGTTTCTTCATGTAATGATTCTTAAACAATTGAAAATTGAGTCATGGGGCACAGCACAGCACTTTCCTAATGGGCCAGGTGCATGCTGTGTGTTCTTATCTTGGAAACAATGTAATTACACAATGATAGTTTCAGATTAATGCTTGACTTGCAAAAAAAGTTTGAAGAAATTTATTAGAAAATGAAATCGAGCCAACATTGGGACCCCAAGAAAGAAAAAGATTAAAGTTATTAAGTAAGTTTTGCATAATATTTGAGAGTGGTTCCTGGATAAGCAAGTATAAAATATGTAAAATTTTATAGTAGTAAAACTAAATCAAACGCTGAGACTATTAGGAGAGTCATTGTGTGCAATGTGCTGAAGCAGAAAGCTAGTGGAACTACTGAGTTAAGGGTTAACTTGGTTCTTTCTGACCACTGTCTGGCAGCTTTGTCCTTGTCATTTATCATTAGAACTTCACAAGAAAATGCAAGTAGCTGGCCTCTGAGCTCTGAGCTCTGAAATATAAGAAGTTAAAAGTTAAGGTTTAAAAAATAAGTTTGAAATTATTATTGCTTTGGGTATAAGCCTGGGAATAGGGAAGCTTGCAAATTTGGGGAACAATTGTAATTCCTGATTCTTTGTGGGGCGTGGTTATTCTTTTGAATTTGATTTGGCAAGGATTATACAACGTCTTCTTTTTTATCTGCTTTTGGAGTATCAATAAAAGACGGGCAAGAAGAAGGCGAAGGAGCATTAGAAGAGCATGTGAAGAGTGAATGAAGAGAATGTGAAGAGTGAGTGAAGAGAGAATGTGAGGTGTGTATGGAGAGTGTGTGTGTGAGTGAAAGGAGCGTGCATGTGGTGTGTGTGAGATGTGTGTGAAGTGTGTGTGCTAGAGTGAAGGGAACTCAGAGGTGTGTATGAGTGTGGGAGTTCAAGAAAAGTGGATTGCGCAGGAGAATGCAGAGTGTGTGCAGGCTCAAACTGCGAGCAAACGAGCAAAAAAAGAGCAGAGAGAGAGAGAAGAGAAACTTTATGCCTTGAAAAATTGCCTGTCAGCTTGTACCCCCCCCCAAAAGTAGTCTGTGTATATTTATTATGCACCTTCCACATATCACTGCTTCCGGTTAAGAACTCTGATCCAGTGTTGATGCTGGACCCCGACACCCTTCCAACCCTCCAACAGTAGGTAGGACAAAAAGAAGGTAAGAAGGGGAAAAGGACTCTTGGTCTTTCTTCCTTGAAACTTCTGCACCATGAGAGCGAAGTGGCGGAAGAAGAGAATGCACAGGCTGAAGCTCAAGAGAAGAAAGATGAGGCAGAGGTCCAAGTAAACCAGCCTGTGCACCCACGAGGCCTGCAGGAGCCGAAGCCTGGGACACCGGAACAAGTTGTCAGACTATATGCTGCTGTTGGTAATAAGTCTCAGGAGACCTGGAACATCACCTTGCTGAGATCACCTGGGAAAATGACTGCCTTTCTTTTTTTTTTTTTTTTTCTATTTTTTTTTTTTTTTGGTTTTTCAAGGCAGGGTTTCTCTGTGTAGCCCTGGCTATCCTGGAACTCACTCTGTAGACCAAGCTAGCCTCGAACTCAGAAATCCGCCTGCCTGCCTCTGCCTCCCAAGCGCTGGGATTAAAGGCGAGCGCCACCACCGCCCGGCATGACTGCCTTTCTTACAACCACAGCAGTCCCACTGGCCCTCTGCCCTGGACTTTTGGCATTTTGGACTAGTTCTGTTCTCTCTTGTGGCCAAGTGTAACTCATGTACAAGAAATCCTCTTGCTGTCAGCTGAAGTATACAAAAAAGAGGGGGGGGAAAGGACATAAATCTTCTTAGACTACTTCCTGCTGACTATGGGTGTCAGAAGAGGAATGGTGGCCAATGTAATGTTATCAAAGAGTTAGAAATATTAAGATAAAGCTTTATCACTTTTAATTGGCTCTGGAATTACTGTATTGGCATCTTGTAATTGTGATTATAATATACATAAATCTAATTGGCTAACCAAATAAGCATAAAGAGTCATGTTTCTATGGGGTAATTGGATGGTGAGCTGGCAGACTGTGGGTGTGTGGGGTGTTACGTGGTAGTGAGAGGAACTCGGGTTTCCCTGCTGGAGAGATAGCTAACAGAGGGATGGTGGAGTGAAATGGCCCAGTGGAGGCCCTATGGCCCTGCAGGGCTGGAAAGTTTGTGGGCCTAGAGACCAGCAGCTCCAGAGAGTTGGCAGCTGAGGCAGGAGCTGGAGCATGGTCAGAAGAACCCTTGGAGAGTTGGCAGGTCGATCTTTTTTAATATTTCCTGCAACAATGCCCCTGCTAGGGCATGAGGCAAATCATAATCACCTGCTGTGAAGCAACCTCTTATTCCATACCTGGGATTAAAACAAAAACATATTCACAAAACTGGGTTTTAAAAGAAAACAAAATTCTTACTACACACTCTTGACAGTTCATCTTCTGCATTGACTTCTGCTTGGGGAGGTGACCTGCTTTGACTGAAAGGATAAACTTGTCACCCACCATAGACTGAAACGTACTTGTATATTGTGTTTGCTTGATTCTTAGAGCCCTGTGGTTTCCAACATGGGTAAATACTACTAGTTAGTTTATCAGGGGATGAGAGGCCATTCGAGAAACCTCAGTGACAGCCTGCCAACTAGCAGAAATGATAAATGCATGGTTTATCCAGATGCAGTTGAGTTGCCAACCATCTTGAGTCCCAGGAGTGTGAGGAAGGGAAAGATATGGCTGATCCAGCCAGAAGAGCTGATCTGGAGAATCTTAACCTCATACCAACTGATTTGCACCACTGCATTTTGAAGTAGTATACTATGCATAGTGAAGGCTAACAGAAAATAAGATACAATGGCAAAAATATGACAAGACATGATCACCTATATTAGTTGGAGACTGGAAATAGCTGCTCTTCAGGAATGGTTCATAAAGAACAGAGTATCTACTTAGTGGACTTGCCAGTGCATTTGTGGTTTCCATGGAGTGATTTGCAGGATGTGAGAACAAAACCAAAAACCAAAACCAGTACAGAACAGTGTATAGTATGCTGCCCTTAAAAAAAAGAATACTGCTATGTACTCATTTTTATCTTATTTGAAAAAATAGAATTGACTGAGTGGTTGCTGAGCATTAAATGAGGCCCTGTGTTCAATTCCAGCACCACAAAATGAAAGATGACAAGTTAATAGAAAACCAGCAATGATTTTTTTTTATATCTAAAAGATTTACTTATTTTATGTATATGGGTGGTCTATCTCCATATAGAACTGCATGCCAGAAAAGGGCATGTGATCACACTATAGATGGTTATGGTTCATCATGTTCTTACTGGGGACTGAACTCAGGATCTCTGGAAGAGCAGACAGTGCTCTTAACAGCTATCCAGAACCCAGCAATGATTTATTACAGGGAAAGGTAATGCTAGACTACTTTCTACAAAGTGTTGGAACTGGAACTATGTTAATGTTTTGTCTCCACACATCCTAAATGAAGACAAAAAATAGTTATAGGATCACAGTGAAAGTAAAACAAATGAAGCTATCCATGTTAGCCTCTTAAAAATAGAAATCATTTAAAGTAGTGTAAAAATGAGTATTTGTCTAATCATTCTTAGTAGGGAAGCATCAAGGTAAAAATAAAGAAGCAACATTCATATTAGTAAGTATTCAGAAACTATTATTTAATTCAGGTAAGTTAAAATACAGTTTTTGTTAATATCAGGAATTAAAACATTCTATCAAAAAGATCCTAAGTAGCTTATAAGTTGTATTCAGGCGTACAGTTTTCTTGGGAAGTATTATGGAATCATGATGCATTTTCTTTGAAAAGGCCCATTTTCTAGCCCTTGTCTGTGTAGTAATTGGTGTGCTTATAAAAAGATAAAGAGAGAAGGGGGGATATGTTCTATGCTGTGTAGTCAGGTATGGGGGAAGGGGATGCCTCAGTAGGCCCATGTCAAGGCATCCCTTCCCCCTGAGGAACCAGTCACATGATGGTATAGTATAGAATAGAGTTTATTCAGGATATGGGGAGGGAAGTCAAGAGGGTAGTAGAAGCAGAGAAAGGCAGAGGGAGAGAGAGTGGAGAAGTAGAGGCCAGCCATGAGCACGTGGAGGTGGGGGAGAAGGGAATGGGAAGGGGAGAGCAAGAGAGAAGCAAGAGAGGGAGGAGGGGGCAAGCAGCCCCTTTTATAATGGGTCATGCCTACCTGGCTATGGCCAGGTAATTGTGGGGTGGAGCATACCTGGTTGTTGCCAGGTAACTGTGGGGTGGATCATACCTGGCTGTTGCCAGGTAACTGTGGGGTGGATCATACCTGGCTGTTGCCAGGTAACTGCAGTGGAATTTAGACAGAATGCTAACAGTAATCCTAACAGTATAACCACGATTACAGTTTCTAAATGCCATTTCTTGTTAAGAAATAAGGATTCCTTGGAGACATGCAAGAAGTTCAGAGAATAGCTGGAAACATCTTTTTGGACCTAAAGGAATCTTTTAAAGAACAGGGGCTCATTTCAAAAGGACTTGAGGGCCAATTCAGAGAGCTTATTCCTTGACCAAAATGTAAAATATATATTAAGATAATTGCAATACATTGAAATTCATGTGAAAAATCCTTGGATTTAAAAATAATAGACATATTTTTCAGGATGCTAAGACACTCACTGTTCTGAAAACAGACCAAGGATGCTTATCCTTCCTCTTGTGAGAACAACACTCTCGATACAGACGCTTTCTTCTTCACCACCAACTCTACTTAATGAGGAATGAGAATATCAAAATGTCACTATTCTGTGGTCTCTAATGAACTAATCTAAGAAATTACCATTAAGATTACCATAAAGATAATTACCATAAAGATTACCAATGTTTTCTAAAGCCACTTTGGAAAGGTTGATGAGGAACTTCGTAAGTGGACCAAATGGACAATTCAGCACATAGTAGGGCTGGCCTTCTGTAGGCACAGTTTTCATATTTGTGGGTTCTGCAACTGTGAGTTCATTCTACCATGGTGTGTGTGTGTGTGTGTGTGTCTGAATTGAGCATGGACGGACTTTTTTTTGTATTATTCCCTAGACAGTAAAGTATAATAACTACCTACATAGAGTTGAGAAGTGTATGAGTTGCACTGCATCAGAACAATGAATACAAGGTTGAATAAATTGAGAAAGGCAATTCTTCCTACAACAGTAGGAGCAAGAAGGTCAGAAGGCAAGTCAATGTCCCTGAAGTTGGAGCAAGAGGCAAATACAGAAAATCATACCAGAGTGGAAACCCAGGAACAGACAACTCGCTGAAAAAAATCTGCTCAGTAATTGACAGAAAGCTGGAGGTTCAGCCTAAAGAAATCTGAGATTAAAAAAACAAACAAACAAACAAACAAACAAAAAACAAACAAGGAGTCCACACACTGGGATCTCTCAGACCTTTCTGAGTTTTATTTCCAGATCATTTTGAATATGTCGCAGGTTTTTTTTTTTGTTTGTTTGGTTTTTTTTGTCGCAGTTCTTTTTAACATGGTGTGTTTTTAGAAGAAACATCAATCAATGTACAACTAAAGGAAGGGAAATACCCAACTTCATGCTACCTAGCAATCCTGTACCACCTTAATGGGGTCAGAAAAACTGAGGAATACATGTGAAGTTCTGGTCCAGGACAAAGGCTCACTGAGAGGTAGAGACCCAAACATAGAACTATACGACACATCTCCCAAACTTTGCCAATACCTTCCTACTATATTACTATGTTACTACATGATTGTTCATAGAAGTTTCTTTTATCCATGCATTGTGCCTGGCTGTCATGAAAATATAAGGTGTATTGAAAGGTTAAACACACACAGGCGAGCACTATCTAGTGTCTCCTGAGCCCCAGTTGCTTTCCAGCCAAGGAACAAGCAGTTATGCTAGTGTCTCGCCCTCCAACAGTCTCTTTGCTGCCCTCTACTGGTGAAGCTTTACATCTTACCACCTGGGGGGGGGGGGAAGGAGCAATAAAAGAAGTAATAAACTTGTAACTAGCACCTACCTTGAAGTACTTATATGTGCAACAAGACATCGGTGGTTTGTTTTAAACTAATCATGAAGGTAGAGAAAGAAGCATTCACCCAATGATAAATACTAAAGAGGGATGGTAGAAAGAACTCAAAATATACTCTCTCTTTCTTTTTCATTTCCAGTATAGCACATTAAAATGTGAATTGGCATGTTCCCGGAGGACACCAAAGCTTTATCTAACAATCTAGGGTTGCTTAGAATGTGAGAGGAGCTAGGGATCAACCTCACAGGGATCCCCTGCTGGGAAGGTAGAGCTAGCACCCTGGCTAATGTGGGACAGAAAGAGAAGTCTTTCTTGGAAAGCCTCAGGCTGCCATCAGGAGGCCACAAAAGCTTGATACTTACCTTGAAAGGGACTGACCCAGGATGGCATCCAATGCAGGAAGCATTGCATGATTCTCCAGTGTATTTGTAAAGTATATTCATTAAAAAGTCTTTGCTCTGAGGAAAAAGAAAGAAAGAAAGAAAGAAAGAAAGAAAGAAAGAAAGAAAGAAAGAAAGAAAGAAAGAAAGAAAGAAAGAAAGAAGAAAGAAAGAAAGAGGGAGAGAGACTGACAATATAGTTTCCTTGGGAAAGTTTAGGTATACCTAGACTATTCTAAGTACTGGTAAGTGTTTGCAATTACTATCTATGCTAATGAATTCTGTCAATGAGCCTGTGCTCTGCTGGTAGGTAGATCAGGTACCAGGTACTTTACACTCCTGATGCTCCTGAGTCCACAAACTAAGAGAGGGGTGAGTAACCCAGTGTCTGTCACTGCCACCACCACTGTGGCTGATGTTGTCATCCTTCACTGACAACAGACTCCAGCTTCTTCAGATTCCAACAAGACTCCGGGAATCTTCTGCAGCACCAGATTGGGATAGCAAAGGAATCCAAATGCATGGACTGAGGTGATATCTGCTTCTCAGCCTCTCCAGTCTAAAGATGGACATGTTTGGATTGCACGGCATATATCTTATGAGCCAATGTAGTGAATCTTGGTTCATAATGTGTGTGTGTATGTGTGTGTGTGTGTGTATATGTTCTATTGGTTCATTTCCTTTAGAGAACCCTGCCCAATACACATATTGAATCAAAAAAACCCTCACTGGAATCCTGAAAATTATTATTACACTACAAAACTAAAATAGTTCCTTAACATCAACAGAGGAGAGGCAGGAGAAGGAATGGTGAAGCTAATTGTAGTGGCTGGGGAAGCAGGGATCAAAGGATGCAGTAAGAAGGATGCTGAGTATCTCAAAAGGCATAAGTGGCAGGAATGGAAATGTGACAGAGCCTTCACAAGCATGGGCTCAACTGGTAAATGGTGAAATCTACGTGTTGTAATAAAATCCCACGACCAAGTACAACTTCTGGAAGAAAGTTTATTTACCTTATGAGTCTATGGGGAGAGTCTATAATGATGGGGGGTACACAGCAGCAGATAGGCATGATGGCAGGAAGCTATGACATCACATTTTTATTTACCTTCAGGAAGCAGGGTCGGGGGTCAATCTAGAAGTGACATGGATTTATAACCGTCCAAAGCCCAGAATTCCTCTGCACACTGCAGGTTGATTAGACTCTGAGAAACGGGCCATCTGCAGAGTTGAACTGAGCAGTGCAACGCATTAGAGTTACTCAGAGTCATCCGGCAAAGGGCTGGGAACTGATGAGCCAAAGCAGAGGAAGAAGGTTCTGTTTTACCTGTTTCCCAAGACTGGTCTGAAGACCTGCACATTACCAGTGTTGCTGGTCCTGTGGTAGCAGTAGGGCCATTGCTGAGCCGGAGGTGGGGGCAGTTAGTGAGGGATGGGGCCACACACATAGAGGAGAATCTGGGACCCCTGAATTAGAGGGTGCTCCCAGAATTTGGGCTGAAAGAATGCTCTGCAGGGATCCAGTATGCCCACGTCAGTCCACCAGTCCAGGATAAACTCTATATATTACCTTTTGAGGTTCTCCGACTCCCTGAGCTCCAAATGGCTGCCATCCACACAGTATGTGATTACACACCTTTATTTTTGTATGAATGTAAAGTGAATGAACACCAACTTGTTTTGTCTATGCACGACTTAAGCTTGTGTTTCTTACCTTTTCTTTTGTGTTTCCTTTAGACTCCGGCATGGTGAATGCAAGTGATATTTTTAAATAAGAAAATACCTTGAAAGAGTCCCCAACATGTTTCAAGAGCAGTTTGGGAAGAAAATTACTTTTCAGTTTGTTTTATGTGATTTCCACAGAAACCTCCTAAAGCAAAATCAATATGCAATAAAACCCCGGTGTGGAGCATTGGCTCAGTTCTTCGCTGCAAGCGCAGGACCCAGCCCTGCCTTACCAGTGCGCTTTACTTAGCTTTTGACCAGGCTTGCTCTGTCCTGCTGACTTCCTTCCTTCCACGCTAGATCTACTTTGCTTCCCACACTTTTTTTCTGCTTCCAGTTGAAATTTTGCAAAGGTAATTGGATGAGCACATGCTTGCGCATGCGTGGGTGCACACGCGTGCATGCACACACACAGACCTCTCCCCCACCCAAAGGAAGGAGAAAGTCAATTGACAGAAAGAACTGGTTGTTTTTCCTGATTCATGGATAAGGAGAAAAGCACTAGGGGTATGTTCTCCCTACCCCTTGTCTAGCCCCTGTCTTTGAGGTTGGGGCCAAGATTAACTAACTTCAGTTTCAGACATGGCAAACCTGACCCTCTGGGCTGCTTAGGGGGCTCCTCCCTCTTCAGTCCAAGGGACTTGGGTCCAGTTCTAAATGCTGCTGGTTGCTGACTGACAGCTGTGTCTGCTGACTTCTCTATTTCTTTCTTCCATAAGCATACTCACAGTCTTGCTTCACGCTTCCAGAAATTA
The DNA here is from genome assembly GCA_036184795.1 of Tokudaia tokunoshimensis. Taxonomy (NCBI): domain Eukaryota; kingdom Metazoa; phylum Chordata; class Mammalia; order Rodentia; family Muridae; genus Tokudaia; species Tokudaia tokunoshimensis. The sequence continues at coordinate 51,724,259 of BTHU01000016.1, forward strand.
ATAAAGGAAAAGACAAACAGACTACGGAAATTCTAATTAACTTTGATACGGATTTGTGTGTAAAGTTGGATGAGTCACTGATTTTTAATAAATGGGAGAGAAAATCTTAAAGATTAATGTAATAGCTGAGAACACAGGAACCAGAACTTTGATGCTTGCTTAATTCTTTCTCCAAACCCATGCCATTTGGAGAAAAAAAAAAATCAAAGACCGTTATGAAACAGGAAGGAAAAGGGATTATGCAAATTAAAGTGCAGGGGACTTAATCATTACTCCCGTGCAAATGGACTGCTCCTCCCAGCTTCTCGGTGTTTTCGGCTGTATTTGCTGAGGATACATTCCTGAAGATAATGAGGAGTGGGGGCATAGTAGAAAAGGGCATACTTGGGAACTAATTGAGCTTTTTAGGTACTAGAGGATAGAGAAAGGAAAAGCAGTGGAAGCCTAATAAAATCAGAGGTTCAGGAAGGGCTTGACCTTAGGACATTTACCGGTATTGTGCAAATACAGTGAAGAGTGGATGAATTGGCAGGGGTCGTGTTTGGAGACTCCTTCCTTCCTCCTTTGGGAACTGTGTCAGAAGGCCTGTATCATGGTGGCAAATTTCCTGGCTGTGGTGATAAGGTTCCTTATTAGTTCCAGGGTCTCTGTGCTCCCTCCACATTTGCTGTGAGCCAGGGACCAACTCCTATTAGAAGCAGCATTGACTGAAATGCTCTAGCGCTCTTGGCCCAGGCCATCAACTCTCCCATCTAATGCAGTGGTCCAGTACTGAGCATCACTGAAGTGAAATAATTTAGCCTGAAGTTCCCTTCCGCCTGACAATAGATGGCTAACACATATAAAGATTTATTTTGAGTTATAAAGATTAAATATTCAATTTTTCCTAAACAATAAACTGACACTCTGATAGATTTGAAGCAGTGTACAGAGACTTCCTGTGTTTGATTAACCTTGACTGTGCATGCTTTTGTAGCGCAGGCAGCTGCTTCGAACAAACTTTAACTTCATATCCTTATAAAAAAGTCATTAATCTTTTATCATTTTCTAAACTAGGAACTTAGTATGTATTTACTAATAATGAAGAGACATATGTAGGTTGACATAATTTATTGATACTTTATTTCACACTTGAGTTCGGTGGACAAATATTCATAAAGAGCATCCTGTACTGTCTATTTTTCTTTTCTCACCCGTAGTAGTTTCTCTTAGACAGATCCATAAGAATATGATGTCATGGAAGCATCAGAGTCTGGCTTCAAAAGGGAGAAGGAATACATGAGACATGGCTGGGCAATCAAATATATACTTTCACCTCATCCATAGTGATTGACTCTGTAACTTGAACTGGACCAATGAGAATCTAATCTTGGTTCATAAATCGGTCCTTTTCCTGAGTTTGCTACATCTGAGGTTGCTGATGATCGTCTTTGCTTCTGTGTAGAAAGAATTTGCTGGGAATGAAGTACAGACAAATGCAGAGCTAAACTGTGAAGGTCTATCTGCTGACAATGTTGGTTCACTAGGAATCAGCTAGGTTTTGAGTAAGTTCATGTTGGGTCCTTAATGCAATGTGGTCAAATCTGCCTATTGATATCAGACCTTTCACGGTCAGATCCCTGCATGAGAAATAAGCAGGATTTCTATCAAGAAATACAACCAGAGACATTTATTTCCCAATATGAGTCCCTATAAATATGAACTATATTATGTCTGTCTGATGTTGTCATTAAATTAGGACCTATACTTTTCAGTTTCCTTCGAAACCATATCTAAAGCCATGGTCACTGGTAAGCAACCACTGTTGTATGAGTAGCTGCCAGTGAAGATAAATATAGGCTTGGATTCAATGAAGATAGATGCAGAGTTAAAAAACAGAAGTGTTGAAAAAGTGAGAGTCTACGTTTGTACCCATTGCTATCAGTTTCTAAGAGTTCTTCCCATGGGCAGACATTATAAAACATAAACGATGTTTTATTTAATTTTAAAATTAGTTTTTAGTTACATATGAAGACTAAGATAGGATCCATGTTGAAATGTTATTAAAAGTACAGACAAAATTTAGCAGAAATATTAGCACTGGGAAAGCTTTGAGTTCTGTTCCAAAGTACTTTGCACTTAACTAGGAGTGTAATGAAAGGAGTCTTTGAATGTTTTAAATGAAAACATTTCTAGAAAATTGCAAGAGCAACTATGCAGAAAAGAGAAGGGGGAGACAGAAGACAAGGGAATCAGTCATAGGATGTTGGAATACAGTCCAAGAATGGAGCTGTGTGAAAATTCTGAGTGCTTGTGAGAAAACTCCAAGAAAACAAGTCTTGTGACTTCAGTTTCTTCAAAAACATGAAGTTGTTCTTGTAATGGACTTGCATGTCCTATCCAGAGGTTGCAGACAGGAGTTCATTTCAGCAGCTGTTATTCCCGTGCTTCTGTGAAAAAACATGTTTTTGTCATGTGCAGCTTCTCTTTGTGATTGAACTCTCTCTTTGTGTGAATCTTCTTAATCCTCAGAGTATAAATTTTCTGATGCTCTCAATAAAGTTGGCGATTGCATGAGACTTTAGTCCACCTCACTTTTAGGCCCCACTCTCCTAGGTTAACACTGACAACTAGAGAAGTAAACAATTGAACAATTACAAGATTTCAGTTTGAGATAAAGAAGTGTGAGCAGTAGAAATGGAAAGAAAATGGACACAGAGAGAACCTAAGTAGGAGGAGAAAGGAAGGGTTGGCCTGACCCACAAGACATGAGAGAAAAGATAAACAGCAACAAAAGGTTAAATAGGTTAGGGAACTGATTTGCTGGGTTGAGTAGTTGTAGGAAGATAATGAGTTTAGTTTTGCTGTTTAACCTTTCAGGAGTTGAGTTCTTTATGTAGAATGGAAAATAACCATGAAATAGATCTGGATCTTGAAAACCACCTGACCCCATGTTCTACTTACAATGACAAATGGGAAAGTAATATCAAAAACAATAATATTCATTCACATGCTACACACACATACACACACACACACACACACACACACACACACTGACACACACAACAATAACCAAGAAAAGAAGCCCTCAACCTGAGAGTGTGTAGGGGAACATAGGAGGGATTAGAGGGAGAGTTTAGAGAGGGGCTGGAGGGAGAAAAGGGAGGGGAGAGTGATGTCATTCTATTTCAATTAAAAACATATTTTTTAAAAAGAACAATGATGTTCATCTATATCCAAAGAAATAATGGATTATTATAAATGGAATATTTTGGTAATGAAATGGAGACTGATTGTGACAATGTTTGACATTTGACAGGTCACCATCGCTTTAGTAGCAAGAAATTTTAGGAGCTAGGGATGAGTATGTTGAAGAACACATGCCCTGAGCTATTTTAAACTGATAAACTTTATAGCTCATTTTAATTTTATGCTCACCAAATCAACCTTTTATGTGTAACTTTGCTCTCCATGTATTTTCTACTCTAGAAGGAGATTCCTTATTAACGGGTCCCCTTATATTATCTGTCATTTGTTTATTGCTCCTAGGTGTCTAATCACCTGCTCTGTCTTTGGGGCACAGACAAGATGGGTTTTTCCTGTCTGTGAGGAGGAAGGCCAGTCTTTGCATGGTGGTTGCATGCCAGGTCAAGGGTCGCTGGAAAGACCTCCTCGTGAGTAGAGGCTGACCTTTCCCCTTGTAAGTTCTTACCTTCCTATGAACTTTACTCAAGTGAGAAGTTCATAAGAGGCAACTAAGAGTTCAGTACTGAATGAGTTGTTCTACGCTGCGAGGATCCACAGCTGGGGCTCCCTTCCATTTAAGAAACTTGGGGTGTTGCACAAATTCAATTTACTTCAATTTGGTTTGAAGGTTTTTATGTGTGGTCGTAAAATTAGTCTTACTTATAAAAGAGCAGCGACAACAATAGCATCAACAACAAGAAAGAGAAGGCCAGAGAGTTAGTGTCTTGCCCAGAAGCTTGTTTGGGTTTGGACATGATTTCCTCCAGGCACTTTTAGTTTTACTTTTGTGTGCAGTTGAAACACTCCCTTATGTGCCTCTAGTCCCACTGTAGACTAGATGTAGCAATTTATCGAAAGAGAGAGAAAGAGGCCATAAACGTAGGTTCAGTTTGTTAAAGTGCACCCAACTCTGGAACCTGACTCCTGGGATCAGTTACTTTATTGTAACTGGTACAACAGTAAATTTACATCCTGATGTCTTTAATCATCATTATATGATTAAATTTAGGGTGGTATTCTTCTGTCAGAGGTACACAAATATACTTTAGATTTACATAACTGAAACCAGTAACGTACAATAGGAAGAAACTCAGTTGTCTGGGAAACTTAGCTATACGACCTAAACAGACAGTGTCTAGTTAAAAATGGTTACTTCCCTTCGGTGCCTCCCTCCTCACACTGTGTAGCAAACACACTCATGGTGTGATTGACTACAATTCTTGGTCTTGAGAAGGGCTCTGCTTGGCCTAAGCTAATTATGGTAGTTGAGTCAGGTTTGTGTGTGTGTGTGTGTGTGTGTGTGTGAATTGCCATAGTAACCAATTCAGGATATGAACTTGTAGCCATTCCCCGGAATCAGAAGCTCCTAACATTGCTTTGCTTGCAGTAACAATATGGAGATGGGCACTTTCTTTAAGTGGCCAGAAGCAGTGTAGTAAAAGGGTTCCCTTCACCTGTGAGCTAAGATTTATATTTGTGTTTTAGAACTACTGTTTCCATTTTGTTACTGTGTGATATGAAGTTGGGTGACTGTAGTCCCCAAACTTTGTATTGAAATTAGTACTACAGCACTAAGAGGTGGGGTTTTTAGAAGGTGGTTGAGACATGAAGACTCAGGCTCAGGAAGGAGGGGATCAGTGCTCTTACAGGAGGCTCCCAAGAGAACAGTCCTGCAAGGCTGTGGCAAACCTTACTTGAGAACAGGCCCATCTTACTCTCCAAACTCTAGAGCTGGGAGAAATAAATTTCTTCAACTTATCAATAAGTCTGAGAATTGTGATATCGCAGCACTAACAGATGAAGCCATCGTGGCAAAGTGAGCCTGGTGCTTAATGCAGCCCATGGAAGGAGGGCAGACCTGAGGCAGGGAAAGCAAAGCTAAGTCTTGGGAGTGTGTGCCTGTACTCTCGGCACTTGGGAGGCTAACGCAAAAGTCTTGCAAATTAAAAAAATAATAATAAAGTTTTTATCTTATTTTATGCATGTGTTTTGCCTGAATATATGTATGTTCACCATGTATATGCCTGGTGCCTGTGGAGGCTGGAAGAGGGCATTGGATAGTCTGAAACTGGAGCTATAGATGGTTGGAAGTCATTGTATGAATATTTGTAATTAAATTTGGGTCTTCTGCAAGAATATCAAGTACCCTTAACCACTGGGCCATCTTTCTAGCTTCCAGGAATGGAAATTTAAAGCAGTCTGGGTTCCACATTATTTCAAGGCTAGAATGTGCTACATAGAGATTGTGTCTCAAACTAAAACCAAACCACCCCGAACTAAAAATAAATTATCTGCTGGGCAGTGGTGGTGCATGCCTTTAATCCCAGTACTTGGGAGGCAGAGGCAGTTGAATTTCTAGGTTCAAGACCAGCCTGGTCTACAGAGTGAGTTCCAGGACAGCCAGGGCTACACAGAGAAACCCTCTCTCAAAAAACTAAAAAAAAAAAAAAAAAGCTGGATTCCTGAAAATTTTCTGGGTCTGAGAGTACAGATGCTTTTCTGTGGTCTGCTGGAGACAACAATATGTTGTTAGCACCTAAGGTCCAGGAGTTTTGTGTGGTTCTAAAGCATGGGACACCAGGCCTGCCTGTTCTGGAGTCACAGGCAGAGGGTACAGAGTGCCAATCTGAGACTACTCGGTGAGGTTGAGCATTTGCAACAGTTGGCATGAGACTGAGAGACTGAGGAAACAGAGACTTGAAGAGTGAAGCTGTGGTTAGCCTTAGGAGGAAACCATTAAAACTAGTGAAGGGGCCACTGGCGGGACAGGAAGAGAAGCAGAGTATTGATGTGTCAGTGTGACTAGTGATAAAGAGTGTCCTAGAAGAACTGGTATGCTCTGACGTCATATGATCCAGAGGCAAGATGAGGTTGGTAATTTGGTTGCAACTGGTGACTCAGCAAAAAGACAGAAACAAACAGTAAGGGGCCCTGGATACTAAGATTTGTGACAAACACTGGCTAAACAAAACTTTCCAGAGACAGGGGCTGAGCAAAATAGGAAACCACAGTGATATATACAAAATGTAGTAGGTTTGTTTGTTTGTTTGTTCTCCATCTACTTCTATTTGCTCTGTAGAAAAATCCAGAATGTAAAAATGCTCTTGGGTTAGGGATATAGTGTATTGATGAGAACTTAGGTAAAATATGTGAGACTCTGGGATCAATCCCCTGTGATACACATACCACATACACAGACACACAGTGGCAACACACACACACACACACACACACACATTTCTGGAGATTCCAAGTATTTTCTGTGTTCATTACAAATGACTAGTTGCCAAGCAACGCTGACTCTTCTCATTTCCTGAAAGACAGGTAATAGTGAGAAAAGCACACAGTGAGGCAGAGAAGTCACCGGTCTAGAGAATGACTATTTTCCATGGCTTGTAAAGGCTGACTCCATCATGGCAGAGCTAGTAACCAAGGTTAGCTGGGGAGATGTTATATCCTAGTGGTTCTAGTTCTCTGTTGCTATGATGAAGTCTTGACGAAAGCAATGTGAGAGAGGAAAGAATTTAAGTCTTATAGTCTATCAGCAAAGGAAGCCAAGGCAGGAACTGAAGATAGGAATCTGGAGGCAGGAACTGAATCAGAGGCCATGGAAGAGTGCTTCTTACTGGTTTGCTTTGATGGGCTTGCTCAACCACTTTGCTTAAATAACCCAGGCCCATCTCTCCAAGGATGGTATGGCTTATAGTAGAACACCTGTGCAAAGGCCAATCTGACGGAGACAGTTCTGATGGTGTCAAGCTGACAAAAAGCATGACACCATTTTCTTAGCCTGGTGTTGCTCTAATTCTCAAGCTTGTCCTACAGGTGCCGAGTGCAAACTTGAGGGAGCAAGACAATCACTGAGAACTAAAAATGCCTGGATTGGCAGAACTCTGATGGACAAGGAAACAAAAAACACCATGGGTCGTTGGATTCATAAGGAGCCTCCCAACAAAGACGAGTGCTTTCAGGGTGACGCCATCAATAAATTCACAATTCCGAATGTCTGTTCCTTTGGGCACTACTTGCATGATTACTTGACTTCCCCTCCCTACAATCTGGTCTGCCTTTTGCTTCTGTGACTAATCATCTATCCATTCTTTTTTCTTTTAAACATAGGTCAGTTATACTTGATTAAGGTTCTGCGTATAACCAAATGCTACTTCTGCTTTCTTGAGACTGCTCCCAGTCACTCTGACCAGAGTTCACAAACATTCCCTTGAGACACTTTTAAAGCCAACCTTCGAAGTGTATTCTCATCACTGAAAAAGTTGCTGTAGATATTTTGTAGTTCATTCATTCCATAAATAACTATTATGTACCTATTATGGGCAGGAATGATGCTAAGCACTGGGCTAACCAGAGGTATAATAGTTATTTTAATGTTATGTGGTCAGATATATGACAGAAGCAGAGAGGACTGATGCTAGCTCATCATTTCATCCATCCATTGCAGTGGGGAGGGTGTGACAGAGAAAGGTACAACTCATTTCATGGTGGGAAAGAAGGAGAGAAGAAGACATTTGAATGCTGCTCTGGTCTCCTCATTTATGCAGATCAGGTTTCTAGACTGTAGATGGACCACTCATGTTTAGAGTGGATCTTCTCCTCAATTAATTTCCTCTAGAAATCACAGACACACCCAAGAGTTGTGTCTTACTCATTTCCCAGACAATTTGAAATCTAGCCAACTTGTCCATGAAGACTAACCATTACTGACGTGCACTGTCTGGTCCTTCTCAGACTCTAAGGAAAATGGAAGTCAAGGAGGTTTCCCCTTGTATTGTGATAGATTCCATTCCCTGCAGAGCTGAAATAGCTTTGACTCCTTCATCTTTTGGCTTCTTGCACACTAGGTGGGTGTTTTGGTTCTACCACACCCTCCCAGCATGATATCCTGTCTTGCCAAAGCAATGGGACCAGTCCACCAAGGACTGGACCTCCCAATACTCTAAGCCAAGATTAAATGCATCTCTTTGCAAGAGATTTATCATCTCAGGTATTTTGCTACAGAGATGGAAAATAGACTAACACATGTTCATGTTCTGTGTTCAAGGCTCCCGTGACTCACATACCTTCTTGCCAGAGGGTATGAATGAGCCTCTGTGTCCAGGCTGAGGACATTCAGGATGATGAAGTTCAATGGTGGCACCCTTTGCTGCATTTGACCTGATGCCTTTGGTGCTGGCTCCTCCATCACCACAAGCTTCTGGCTGTTTTTAGCAACTCTTACTCAGCCGGTTAGGTTCCTGTTCTCCGAGCCAAATGACTAAATGTACATTCCTATAGAATGAATTATTTCTCTGAAAATCCTTTATTATTGCTTTGCCTGCTCCAACTTCCTTCCAGACACCTGAAGATATCCTGGATCCCTCGTGAATAACTGCAGGGTCAAGTCAATGAACGTATAACAGATCAATTTAATGTTATCAGCAAACACATATACTCATATTGGAGAAAATCAATCTAGGTCCTAGCAAAGGACCTCACACAGTAAGAAGTAAGAACAAGAGTGAGGGGGCAAAGAGGGGGAAAGAAATGGAAGATGAGGACTGAAATAAAGGGTGCATTCTATTAGAGAACTTGAGTACATAAAAATAAAAAAAACCAACGTAATAGTTAAAAAGACATGGATGGAAATAAGTAATGGCCTGTCGTTATTATACAATATCACATTTTTTACAAGAGTATACATAACTAGTTACATAATGAGTATAGCCTCTATTTTAGAGGTGACAAAGGGAAACAAGGCTATTAATTGCCAGTAGACACATAGAGTTGGAATACATAGCATGATCTTTAACAACATTCAAAGAATAATGTTAAAGCATAATATTTAAATATTACTTTGTAATTCCACGGGTAGACATGCCATTTCTTTAGTTACTTCAGATAGCTAGGTTGAACCAAATTCACATCAGTCATTTTTCACAATCCGTGTGAGAAAATAACAGTCTAGGAATTGCTTATCGTGAGCGTAAGAAGCTGCAGTATCAGCAGAAAGTCAGTCTGTGGCAGGCTTTTCAGATCATTGAGAGGCAGAGCCTCATGCTGAGAGCCGCAAAGGCCCCCGCTGGGAAATGGTGAGCTGCGCATTTGCTGGGTAGCTTCTATTGCTGGGCTCTCTGCATTATTCTGCAATAAGCAGCCAAATATACGAACCGAGGTCAGGTATATTAAGGGTATCTCGTAGCTTTTGGTTGCTCATATTTGAACTGCATATAAGCTGTTCATACTTTACTGTGTTTTCTATGTGTTTAATCAGTTACAAGGAGTCCCTCTGCTTTGTAAAGCGATAACTCAGAGACCGGATCATTGTGTTCCAATCAAAAAGGGGGTGGGGGCATGTCAGAACCATGTTATATGGAGTCTTATGCATATGGAACGGTGTCTTGTGGGTGGGAAGAAACAGATCTGGAAAGGCTATTTCTTCCCAGCTCAAATCTTTATAGTATGTTTAATTGCATGCCCTTAAGCAAAGGCCTCTGGTCCAGCTAAAGAGGAGAGGCAAAAGTTTCCAGAGAAAGTGGTGTTTACAGACTGCTCCTCTAAGCGCTCTCTAGGAGAAATGCTTGAATGGTTCCCATGATGTGCTTCTCCTTTCAGGAGACTTTGATCCAGATGACGAGAGAGCAGAGTGAGCAGGAAACAGACATGGTTCTCTGACAATGGAATTGTGCTCAACCGAGAGTTCAAAACTAATATTAGCCATGTTGCTTCTTTTGGTTGTAGTAGCACAAGTTCTTCTTGAACTCGTATGAAGAGACAGTCAAGGTACTGACTGTAAGAGACACGATCAGGCAGGGTGGGTGCAAAATGTAAGATTTTTGATAAAAATTTGACTCCTTTCCTCATTTGATTTATTTTAGGACAAAGCAAGTATTGCTTTTGTTTTCAGGTCCTCCACAAACACCTGCAGGCTTGTATGCTGCCCCGGTTACCAATCTGACAGAGTATCTCTTTCCTCTGGGTCCAGAAATCAGTCTTAGGTTAATGTTTGTTGATCCATGTGGATAAACATCCATTCCTGTCCCCGACACTGTGACTCTAATTGGCAGAGTATGGGCTGTGACTCTCCTTCCCCAAGTCCCAGTGAACACATCCCCACTCAGTGGTCTGGAGTAAGCAGTGGCTCTATGAACTGTAAGAGAATAAAAATAAGACCAGAAAACTGAAGTGAGCTGGAAGACATTCTTTGTTCTTGGATAGAATGACTCAATTCTACAGGGAAGTCAATCTATTAAATTAATATATATTTTAAGAGTAGCTAAAAATACCAGTAAACTTTCTTTCAGAGTATGACAAATTTAGTTTGAAGATAATTAAAAAAGAAACAAAAACTTCAGGACCACCAAAGAACAGTTGCTAAGTCAGTGGTTCTCAACCTTCTGAATGCTGTGACCCTTTAATAGTTTCTCACATGTGGTGATCCCCAACTATAAACCACAAAACTATTTCATTTTACTTAATAACTGTAATTTTGCTGCTGTTATGAATTGTAATGTAAATAGTCGATATGAAGGATATTTGATAATGTGACTCCCCCCCAAAAGGGGCAGCAACACACTGATTAAGAACTAATATGCTAAATAAAAAGCAATGGAAGACACTATGCTTTATTCTGTTAATGGTTTTAATAGTCTCCATATGAATCACAATATACATGTATTATGTACATGTATTCCTGTAGATTTTTCTCTAGGATATTTTCTTAGACAGGTATGTAGATATAGGATATATACATCTTCTAAACAGTTTTCTCTCTTATGTGCTTGTGTGTGTGTGTGTGTGTGTGTGTGTGTTTGGGATTTTGCCTTCATCTTGTGGTTCATACTTATCTTTCACCTGTGCCAATCCTCATTCCTTAGTCCTACACACTATGATTATAGGTCTGAGCCACCATGCCTGGCTTTCTATTTTTTAAATATGAAAGTCTTAAATATTTTTAATCACAGTGTGGTTTGTTACATGTTTTTCTGTATAAATTTTCCCAGTGCAGATTATATAATTATCAGAAGTAGGAGATATGATTGAATTCTCTCTACAGAATGAGAGTTGTGTTTACTCAAGGGTTCAAGGAGGGCAAGTCTAAGGCAAGCTCTGGAAATTGGTGATTGGCTACAGTTTTTCAGCAAGGAAAGTGTGATATCTTGTTCAGCTTCTGTCTTCTTAGATCATTAGTTTTTTGTGACCAGAATTTTCAGCCTGGTCATCTTTTTGGAATTGATAAGTTTCTGTATCTATCCTTTAATACTTCAGAACAGTTCTCAGACTCTGAGTTTTCTTAAAATGCACATTTGACTGAGTTTTCTGTTTTAAGCATTTAGCACAGTGCTTGGCAAATAGCAGTCCTTCTGTTCCACTGGAGTCTTCGTCAATTATACTTTATAGCTTTAACTCTCCCTGACCTTATTTGCATAGCTTCATGCAGAGTTCCATACTGCAGCTTTTAATGTATGTTTGGAAATAGTATTGCCAGATGGTTCCCACAGAAATACCAGGATCACTTGAGAAAAAGATGACCAAAAGCCAAAAATACACGCGCCAGGAACAGTTGTTTTTGATGGCAATCCATATTATATCTTACAATTTACATTAGGTCATTTTAAATAAAAAAATATTGTTTCAGAAGTATTCTTTCTGCTTACTGAATCCTATACCTTAAAAGAGCATGATGTGGGAGCTAATGCCTATTAAGCTGTGCTAATTGGTTTGTGTATTAATTATGACCACCGCTGACATTGTGGAGCTACTTTGCAGTTCATTCTAGGAGACTTATGTAAGTCAGGACAGGATCTTACAGATGAATTCATATTTTCCTGTGAATAATGTTAAAATAACTTTATGAGTAGGTTATTTAATAAGTGAATTATTCCCAACTCTGTGGCTGTGAAGCACAATTAGCAGGCATTGCCTCTCCTGGTGATAGTTGTTCTTTTTGTGACTCAGGAAAGAGGCTTAGCAGGGGGCCTGCATTCCGGTTTCCCCTGCAGAGGAGTCACTTGCCCACTGGAGCAGCAGCCACGACTGTGAAGGAAGATTTACCAGCCTACCATCCACCACCAAGGTGACCCACTCACCTCATTCTTGACAATCCAATTAGGCAATTATTATTATTTAATTTGCAGATCAGAAACTGAAAAGAAGTTTGCCTAGGTCATTACTGCAAAGAGCTAAGGTTTGAATTGAAGCAATTAACTCTCAAGCACATATTTCCTGTTCTTTGTTGCGGGGAGGGCGGGGCTTGCTGTGTAACTCAGGCTGAGTTTGAGCTCACAATACTCTCCTGGCTGGCCTCAAACTTATGATTCTTCTGTTTAAGTCTGGGATTATAGATATGTGCTTACATGCTTAAAATTACATTATTTCTAATTTTATTTTCTATTTATTCAAATTAAATGCATTTTTGAGTTTTACTTATAAAAAATTCTAAATTCTAGTCTGTTATGAGGATTTTATTATTATTATTTTTAGGGATTAATTTTTAAGTTGCAGTTATTTATTTTGTTATGTGGGAGTGTATGTTAGGGCGTTCACATGGAGGTCAGAGGACAGCCTTGGAGGAGTCGCTTCTCTCGTTTTTTTTTCCAGTAGATCCTGGAAATTAAACTCAAGTTATCACACTTGTTAGCAAGTTCTTTAATCTTCTGAGCCATCTTACTGAGCCTTCATCTTCTACTTATTACTTTAAGATTTTACTTATTTCATTTTACATGGGTGTGTGTCGGGAAAGGGAACTAGTTCCCCTGAATACAGGCAATTGTGAACTACCCATGTGGATGCTGGGAATTGAACTCTGGTCCTCTCCAAGAGCAGCAAGTGTTCTTCTCTGCTGAGTTATCTCTCTAGGCTTCATTTATTATTTTTGAGTATAGAATAAAGTAGATAGAATACATTTATGAGCCAACACCTATTCAACACTCAACTGCCAATTCATGCCTTTTCCTATTTCATCTGTCTTTGTCTCCCTTATTTATTTTGAAGGAAATCTGACATACAATTTTATCTGTAAATATTTCAGTATGAGTCTCTAAAGACAAAGCCTTTTACAATGTAAATACCATCAAGCCAAAAATAATACTTCTTATCATCAATATATTAATCTTCAATTTCCCATTGTAAGTATTCATTTTAAAAAAAATGGATTTCATTCCTCCTCCTTCTTCTTCTTTAAGTTTTGGTTTCCTGAAACTCACTCTGTAGACCAGGCTGGCCTCAAACTCATAAATCCGCCTGCCTCTGCCTCCCGAAGGCATGTGCCACCACTGCCCAGCTTTCCTTCATCTTCTTTTTCCTTCTTTTTCTCCTTTCCTCTGTCTTACACAAACATATATTTCTAGGATTTGTTTTAACATAGCTACACTGTAAATCCTTGTCCTTATCTTTTTGAAAAGCTGACCTCCATGAATTTATCCATTTGTGGTAGTTATTTGTAACACTGATTTTTAAGAAATTTAAAGTTCTTTAATTGTCAAAACCCTAATTTTCTGATACAGTTGTTTCACATATTTTTCCAATTTGTTGATCATCTATTAATATTTTTTAATACAAAAGTTAAAAATTTTTATGCATTAATGTGTATTAAATTTTTCTACTATAAATCTGTAACTTGGTACCTTGACTGGAAGAGCCATCTGTATGTCATCAGTTAAAGTAATTGCATGTTTCTAATACATTGTTTAATTATTTTCATTCTTTCATTGATTTTATTTCAGAATAAGTGATCTAGTTATACTTTTCAAATGCTTAACAATAATTCTATCTTTTCCTTAAAGATCTAAAACACCAGTTTATCATATTCTAAATTCCCATGGATTCTTCTCATTAATTTCCACTTGTTACATGTTGTTAAAAAACTGGGTTTGCAGGGTTGGAGAGATGGCTCACTGTTTAAGAGCTGCTCTTTCAGAGGTCCTGAGTTTAATTCCCAGCAACCACATGGTGGCTCACAACCATCTATAATGGGATCTGGTGCTCTCTTCTCTGGTGTGTCTGAAGACAGCTACAGTGTACTCATAAAGAAAAAGTAAAATAAATAGATAAATCTTTAAAGAAAAATACTGGGTTTTCTGTTTGCATTCTTTGACATCCTCAGTTGCCTCATTCTAGAAAATGGTGGTTGGATTTTCAAAGCCGTTTGGACTCACAATTTGAGTTTTTGTTAAGATGACTTTGTAGATTACTCTGTCACTGGAAGACATGGTCTGGATGAGAGTCCAAGGTTACTCTTGCTGTGACAAAACTCTACGACCACAGTAACTTACAAAGGAAGAATTTAATTGGCTTCCAGTTTTGGTGGATTAGTCTATGACAACAGGAGCAAGGAGGCAGGCAAGCAGAAATAGCACTGTAGCAGTAGCTTAAGAGCTTACATTCTGTTCTGAAGGTAGAAGGTAGAAGGGAGAGAGAGAGAGGGAAGGGGAGAGGGGAAGAAGAAAAAGGAAGAAGAGGAGGAGGGAGAGGAGGAGGAGGGAGACACTCTGGACCTCATGCCAGCTTTTCAAATCTAAAAGCAACCCCCCCCCCCCCCCCCGGCCCCAGTGACACACCTCATTCAGCAAGGCCACACTTCCTAATCCCTTTTAAACAATCCACCAACTGGGAAACAAATCTTCCAATATAAAAGCCTATGGTGGCCGTTCTCATTTAAACCAACACAATACCCATTCCACCCCACTTTGATATCAAGCACTTAAAAGCAATATCTGGATTTTATAATTCCTTAAAGTCACAAAGTGTCAATATCCTCATATTCTAATAATTCTCCTGCTACCTCTTTCTTTATTAGCTATCTGAAATAATGGTAACAGACATCTGAATCTGACATTTGGCTGCCCAGCGGTCTAGTACAGTTTATACAGAAAATGTAGAAAACAAAAGCTAGGTTGTGTTCCTTTTTCAAAAAAATTTTCAAAAAAATGACTTAGTGTGCTGAGAAGACCACCTACTAACTACCTAAAGCACCAGCAAGTCATGAGCGTGTTTTCATGATTAGAGCTGTTATCGCTGTGATGGTGAGTGTGACCCATGTTTAGCCAATGTAGATGTTTTTAAATTGTCCCAGAGTAGTGTGGTACAACTTTAGTAGTCTTTGAGAGGATTTCGTCCCCTAATTTATTAATGATAAAGTGTCTCAGATGTGTGTTTTCCTCCTTAGACTGGGCCGGCACAGTTTTCTAAGCGTGCTGTAGCAAAGCAGCGCATGCGCAGTGCTTTGATGAGCGAGCTGCTGTAACTTTCAGCGTGAGGTACGAGGTAGGCGGCAGCCGACACCCACTGACAGGAACTGAAGGGCAAGCACAAGCTGAATTACATGCAGGACTGAAATCAGGAGTGAAATCAGGAGCAGGCAGTGTGGGTGGTCTGGCCCACTAGATTCCTAATTTTAGGCAACTATGCAGTTCTCCACGGGTATATGTATATATCCTATTAGTAGTGCTGGTGAAGAATAAAGTAAAAGCATTTTAAATTCATGCGCGTTAGTTTTTCAAGTGGCAACTAAGTCATTGGGAAATAGTTAGCCATAGGTCCTAACTTCTCTGTAAATGAAACTCTTGAATATTTAATTTTCTTTTTGTCTCGGAGTGTCATAAAAACTATCGAGGCACCAAGAAAGTTATGAGGTGGGTAATGCGGTAGCCCACCCCTATTAGGGTCTCTTTATTTACGTCTGGGTGTAGTCAGGGCTCATGCCACCACAGGCATTTTCTAATTTACCTCTGCCTGCCTCCTTAGTGCCACTCTTACTTCCATGCTTGCTTGGTGGAAACTCTTTTAATCCACTTGTCTAACATTTAGGGGTTTGTTTAGTTACAACAAGATAACCTAGTCATGTCACCTTTACCTATGTTAACACACGTTCTCTGACGCCTCACATGTATGCTGCTGGATTCATTGGCAGAGGTTGCATTCCTTCCTGAAAAGTGGCATCAGCAAATCTAACTTTAGATGAACTTGGCTGCACTACCAGGCCCAGGTTAACTACAATGTATTACAATCTGCTGAAGACAAGTGCACAGATACGGGAGCCGGTGGCAGCCTCAGGATCCTCCTGCCTTCCCTCAAGACACATTAGGAATTTAATGTGTAGAGGGCTGTTCTACACACAGGAGGCCCGGTGCCAGGGTCAACTGGCAGATGGAATAATAATAAAGCTAACCACTCTGTTATTTATCTTAGAATAGGAATGGAAACAACACTTCTAATTTTTTTTTTTAGAACTTTCACATTGTGTCCTCCCCTTTGGAGACCTCTATCCCAGAACATGAGTTACCGAGTGATTGTGGTTTCCTTGCTTCTTTTTTTCTCTTGAAATTAAACCTGAGAATCCTTTTGGCATCTGTCACTGCCCAGGTTCCAGACATTTCTGATCCAAAGCTAAGCATGAGAAGTCCTGCCTCATCCTTTGCTTAGAATTAGGTGGTCAGGACTGGAGAGATGGGCAATGTCTAAGAGCTCTTTTCCAGAAGACCTGGGTTCAATTCTTGGCATCCACATGGTGTCTCATAACTGTTTATAACTCCAGTTTGAGGGGATCCAATGCTCTCTTCTGTCTTCCTCAGGCACCAGGTATGAAAGTGGTGTATAGTCATACATGCAGACAAAACACCCTCCCCAACATATAAAATAATATAAAACTACAGAATCACAAATAATAAATTAGTATGAATTTTTATGTTTTTTTTCTTTTTTCCCCTTTTATTGGATATTTTCTTTATTTACATTTCAAATGTCATCCCCTTTCTAGGTCTCCCCTCCTGAAACCCCCTATCCCATCCCCCCTCTCCCTGCCTCTATGAGGGTGCTGCCCAGCCCACCCACCCACTCCCACTTTCCCTTCCTGCCCTGGCATTCCCCTACACTGGGTCATTGAACCCACTCAGACCCAAGGGCTGCTCCTCCCACTGATGTCCAACAAGTCCATCCTCTGCTACATGTGCTGCCGGAGCCATGGGTCCCTCCATGTGTACTACACCAGGGATAACCAGATGGTGATAGTCTGAAATTTTAAATTTAAAAAAAAATTTAAATTCTGGGGGAGTAGAGCACACCTGGGAACTAATGGGGAGCCTTTGTTTATCTGGCTTTGCTCTGTATCTAAGTCGTCCCTCTACTTCACCAAGTTAGTGTCCTCCAAAGCATTCAGTGGCTGCAAATATGGCCAGATACTGAAGAGTCAGGACTGGAGAAATCACTTATGCCTGTAAATATATTCGAGAATCCTAGTGGAACCACACCTCAGTAGTCTGGATTTTGCAACAGAAGGCTTCCCTACCACTCCCACAAGAAGCCCACTGTCTACCCTTAGACAAGTGTCAGAGGAATGTTAACAGGTAAAGCTTATCATTTAGTGAAAGTGTGGGAGAAAACTGCCACTCTG